>OY776284.1:40672025-42027976 GCA_963675345.1 Trididemnum clinides | reverse complement strand
TAACAACGATGATGCCACAAACGAATGCATTTTGAGAATAAAGTAAGTGTGTTAGAGCTAGTGAAGAACATTAAACATTTTTTCAAATGAGGATGAAATAGAAATTTGTGAGTTTGAAAGCAATCGCAACATTGATGGAGTGATGTGCAAGTAGCACAAGGCACATTAAAGTTATGCAGACTATTTCCTTCAGTTCGAGAAAGATCAAACAAACTCAAGGGAATGCGATATTTCATTCTGTAGATGAATGAGTGCCCTAATAATCAAAATTAGCTTTGTGTTTAGAGTTGTCCAGCTTAGTCATGCAGATGAAACATGGCAACTAAAAAGAGCTGCGTTATTGTGTTATTAGAGTAGATTGAGAGTTTTGACAAGAACGAACGTTTGGTTGTGAGTAAAATGTAGACAGTTTTATGGGTGTCACAAATTTTTTGTTTAACATTTTGCTGTGTGTAATTTCCTTGGTTACGTAAACAAGTTGCAGAGCTTGTTATTCTGACGCGACATGGCAAACTGCCGTGATTATTTTTAATCTTACTGATTTTTTGTGTTGGGAAGAATTTTGTTGTTCAAACTAAAAAGCGCATTCTTAGATTGTCTTGGTGTTGTTATGAGTCCCTTCTAAAGAATGAGGGCATTGCGGAAGATCATGGAGCCCCCAGAAGCCCGACAACTCCTTAAGGGCTACACCAGAAATCGTAGAGAGACAGAGAGCTGCGAAAGAAAAAGCGACGCAAAGAGTCGGTAGCTGGACAGTGCACAATGAGATGACAGGTGTCCTGGGACGGATGTTCGCAGGCGCTGCATGAAGGCCTCTCGATTCTGCCAATCCTGATAAGAGCTTAACACTTCCCCCGTCCACGCATCACATGTGATGCACACGTGTGTCAGCTGAAACGTTTGTGCATCATATGTGATGCGCAGAACATTTTCATTCAAACTAAGGTTTTTATTTTAGCGTTTCTGCAAGAATTCGATTTTGGTTCGAAGATGTGAGTTAGTAGACCAGCTAGTATGGATCCAATAATCGAGCAGCATATTTTTATACTTTTAACAAAAACTATTAATCAAACATCGTTTAATTACGTCTTCTGATTATACAATGCATTTGTGTATCTAAATTGTTGGATTTTTTGCTCAATCGCACACTTGTGCATACGATAAAAACAATATTGTTTTGATAATTCTTGCACCGGAATCGCATTAGCAGTTTTACCAGTGCTTGTGGTTAAAACAAGGCTAGAAAAACAGGTATTTGTATGTAGCACATTCAATGGAAATTTGTTGACTTTTAAAAATTTTGTGAATTCATAATTCGCATTCAGGGGATGGGTGTACGAGCTTCCACCTTTAATACCTTAGAAAAAGTTAACAGAACGCTTTGTAGCGAAGACGAGTGAGGACAAAAACGAGCATGACGAAAGGGAACAAGTTCGTCAGAGGAAACCGTGATAATCTGTGTTTCAAAGATATTAGATGGGACAGTACGCCTCCAGTACAAGGAAATAGAACAGTGGATACGAGAGATAAGAGGAAAGAGACCACAAGAGATGGAAGAAGCTCCAATCCTTGTGGTCTCTAAGTCTGGCCACCTTATCAATCGCATCGTTCAGTGGGAGAAACGAGTGTCCGGGGACCCACTGTAGCCTGATAGTACAGGAGGAAAGACAAGACACTTCCTGCAAGATCTGCCACAGAGATTGAGATAAAAGGAAAAACGGAGGAGAGGACACAGTGGCGAGGACAGCGAGAGTCAGAAAGGAAAAAAAGAGATCAAAGCAATCTGTCCAGATTACCACATCGTGAGTTCGGAGAGAATCAAGGTGAGAGAGAGCTGCACCTGGCGAGAAAGGCGGAGATTGGAGGGGGAGGATGGGAAGGAAAGGGTGGACTCCACAATAAAGGAAGGCATATTCCAAGGAAGAGAGGGAGGGCAACCAAAGAGATTCTCCCGAGGAGGTGAGTGGATGCAAAAGCTCTCCAAGTCTGGCTAAACCTGAAATGAGAAAGAAAATTGGGAAACAAAGGACCCCTCATAAGATGACAGAGCAAAATGAGTCAGAGTGACTCGTAGGGGAGACAATGACGCCTCAAAGAGGAGAAGAGAAATAGAGAAAAACAAGAGGCAGCCTGAGGTGGCGCGACTAGCCGCTTCATGAAGGCCTTCCAATTTGGTTAATTTGGTAACGCTAAGGAAACGAAACCATCCGGGTAAAGCACAAGTGAAAAACGGCCGAAGGAAAGCTTTATACAAAAGAAAGAGGGAGTCCTTTGGGCGGCCTCAGGAGAAAGTAGATATACAGCGTAAAGCCTCGAGACAAGAAAAAAACTTGGCCTTCAACAAAGATACATGTTTAGAAAAGGAAAGAGTGCGGTCGAAGGTGATTCTATGAAAAGTCAAGGTGGGATTGAAACGAAGAGAAAAGTTGAACAAAAAGAGGTAAGCCTGGAGGTTACTGTGTGTGGATACAGCATAAAGAGAACAGCTGATGAAATAAGGCAGAGAAGCACAAAGATCATTGATGAGAAGAGAAATAAGTACAGGCCAAAAACGCATCCATGCAGAACACCTCGACGGACCTAAAAGGAGCGACTTTTGTGATTTTGAAAAACTACGCAAGCGAGCCTAACAGAAAGGAAAGATTGAGTCCGACGAGCAAAGCAAGGAGGGAGGCCAGCCAAAATAACTTTGTGATAAAGAACGGGGTGCCAGACAGAGGCGAAAGCTTTGGAGAAGTCTATAGTAGCAAGCATCGTCCGAGAACCAGACTTGGGCTTGTCAAACCCATCCAAAATGAATTGAGAAAGATAAAGATTTTGATCAAGAGTAGACCGTATAGGGTGGAAACCGGCCTGGCGGGAAAAGAGAATGGAGTTAGACTTCAGAAAGAAAAGTAAACGCGATAGAATCATGCGTTCAAGTAGTTTTGAGACGCAGAAGGTGAGAGAGATAGGCCGAAAGGAAGCAGGAGAATCGAGAGGATTTTCCATTTTATGGATGGGAATAAAAATAAAATGTCTCCAAGACCGAAGGAAAAGAAATACAAAGTTAGGAAAAATTGAAAATGCGTAGAAAATGATCTATGCCAGAGCGAGGAAAGTGCTTTAGCATGAAATAAGCAACTTTGTCTAGACTAATGGCAGTGGACGAGGAGAGGTTTGTGGCAGCTTCGAGAAATTTAGCCAGGGAGAAAGGGCAGCAGAAAAACGAATAAGCCATGGCTCGGCGGAGTTCGGAAAGGTAGCATCTGGCTCTGCAAAGCAAGGCCTTTGGCTGGGAGTCAGAAAAGTGGGATCTCAGGTAGTCGGCAAAGACCGAAGCCGACTCCCTGGGAGAGAAACAGTTGGGAAAGTTAGAAGAGGGGAAGATAACGAAGAAGGGCCAGCAGCAGAACGAAGGAGAAAATACACAGATTTATGGTTAGATTTAGGCAAGAAAGAATAGCACGTCGCCTGCCATGCCTCAGCCTTGGCCTTGGCGATGACAGACGAGGTATGTCGGGAAGTAGAAATGTGAGCCTGGCAACTTTCATCACTTCAATGATCGGAAGTAAAAGCCTTACGTTTTTTACTAACCACTTCTTCAACTTCAGCAGACCACTAGGCTTGAGGTTAGCGTTTGAAGCTGCCGAAAGAAATGGAAAATTTGGCCGCATTCAGAACCAGAGAAGTAAAGAAGGCAGCAGAAGAAAATAAAGAAAGAGAAGAGTATTTCTCTGTAGAAGGACAGTGAAAGTCGAAGTGAAAAGCAAAGCTATTCCAACGAACTTTCTGAGAAATGAACAAGGGGACGTTTGCTGGGGTGAAAAACCGGAGAAAAGAGGGACAGTTAGTAGAATTGGTAGGTGATCAGAACACAAGTCCTGAAGTACCACACAGGAGAAAGAGTGGGCGAAAAAGGAAAGAGCAAAGGAGATGTCGAGGGAGGAACAAATTCCACAGGAATGATGGTGAAGAGCACGTATGTCAGGGTCATTGAGAGGAAGGAGGTCAGAGGAGATTACCCAAACGAATACGTCCTCCCCACGGGGTGTAGAAGTACCTTTTGAGTCCTAGAGGAGGTGATTACACTTGAAATGCCCCAGAATGAAGAGATTTCTGGAGGAGGAGAAAATGGAGGCGGTAAAGGAATCGGTTCTGCTATCCGTCGAAGAAGAGCAAATAAGTGGCGCATAAACATTAAGGAAAGAAAACGACAAGGAATTGTTTAATGAGATGTTGACTCTAACATAATCAGAATAAGGGTTAAGCAAAGAAAAAGAAAAAAAAAGATCTTAAATTTTTTGCCAAAACTTCCCAAGATTTTCCCAAAGTTTCCAAGACCGATTTTAAAGATCCCAAGATTTATCCAAAATAATTTTAACAAAAATATAATCCCAAGAAAATCCAAAATGGTCTTCAAAATTTCCACGATATTGGAATAATTTTCCAAGATTGGATTCAAATTCCGATAATTTTGTCTCTTTCACCTGACATCCTGTAGCGCTTTCTTGTTGCATTTTGGATTTCTGAAATCTCTTGTTTGGCAGAAATTAACATGCAAGCACTATTTATGGATCGCCTTAACTGCCTACCGTCGCCAATTATTGAGATATAAGAATTTGCTCACTCTAGCTTTTTCCTTTGACGCCAATACCGCCACTGACGAGACCGTCACAAAAAGCTCTTGGTAAAGCAGATATTTTCAAAGCTATATTAAACTATGTGTTACCTCAAAGATATTGCAAAACGTTTCAAAATGTTTTGTGCGCCAGCAGTTGTAAAAACGCACGGTAGTGAAACGAAACATTCTATTTATAAAATGTGCGTTGTGTTTCCAGCTACAAGCGATGACGACATCCTGTCTTGGATATCTTCAATTTAGAATTTCATTGTTTGTTGAGTTTGTGAAATATGCTGTGTATACGTGTCATTATGTTTGCTGTGTCAAGCATAATGCTATTAATATCAATTTAAACGCATTGTATAGTCATCGTTGAAATAATTATTAGCATGAGATATCTTCCTTTAATTGCATATTGGTGTAGATTGTAAATAATGTTGGAATATTCAAAGTTTTGACGATCTAAACTTTGCGCTTGGTTACGTAGCCTATGCAAGAATTGAAATTGTGCTAATAATTATGTCATGGACTATCTTATCAGACAAGTCTCTTGCACGTTATTACTGCTCTTGTTTACTCAAGTTTTTCGTTACAGATTGCACCTCAAGCGATGCAACAGCATCTGCATGTCATAGATATCTTCCATTTCAACCTAACATTAGATTGGTCGAGAAAGGTAAAGGCAACAGGATTGCGAATAGAAAGCTACCTTGCGCGTTTCAAATCTTACAATTTGTCACGTGATTCTAGGGTAATTTTTCTAAATTTATGCTCCTCAACGAAAAAAATTTAGCGTGAAGAGTTTTTATTCTAAATTTAATCAAAAATAAATGTTTGCTAAAGGCTGAATTTGTTCTCTTGCGACCATAAAAACAATATCAATGGAACAACAAATTTTATTAAAGGCTAATTCTGTACGGTAGCTTAAATGTGACGAGCATTAAAGAGCTTGATTACTAAACAATTAAAGCAATATTCTAGGAAAATAATTCAAAAATATTTTAACAGTCATTTAGCGGTAGTTTTGAAAAATTGTCGACAGAAAATAGATTACTGTACAAAATTAGATGAGAACGTGGTATCGAAATTGAATCACTTTTCAATTGCTAATTTGTTAATATTGATGATGCCAATAACAATTGCACTTATGAGAGTACAATGTTTTAGAGCTAAATATCTACATTAAACATTTTTCCAAATGAAGTTGATATAGAAAATTGTGAGTTTGGAAGCAACCGCAACATTGATGCAGTGATGCTGTTGTTGAAGAAAATGAGTAGTCTTCATTTACGTCACAGAACAAAAATTCTCTTTCAGCAAATAAACTATCAATGTGTATTTTGTAAATTGCTCAGGATCTTATTGACTATGCATACATGCTGCGTAAAGCACGCAACTGAAAGTCCAATATTCAATGTAGGATCTGGATCATCATAGTGCTTTCTTCATGAAGACATAGGCATACTAAAGTTTACTCAAATATTACTAGATTTTTCCTGGTAGATTTTTCAAGCGATTTTCTGAATTTATTTAAAAACTGTCTCGTTTCAAAACATGTAGTAGTAGATAGGTTCTTGTTTTTACTTTCATGTTACTCTGAGCCACATATAACAAATATCTTGTACAGATTAATTATGAACATTTATATTGTGCAAACAACACAACGCAGCTCTCTTCCATGAACGAATGGCTCACATTGTAGTGACGGACATTGGGTTTCAACCGTGTACAATAATCCGTGTCCAAGGCCAGCATCAGATCCTGGAACCACTTGTGGTGTATCATCAACACACAGATACGGTTTAGAATGCTTGTGTCCATTAGATTCAGCCATAATGTAACCGGTGTATTCCTTTTTCCAATGAGGAGGACAAGTATCACGTCCGGGAATCATCAACTAAATTCCAACGAGAAAAAGTATTATACTCCGTATGTTGTGGACGCTAATATTCATCAAATAATTCCCAAATTTTAAATCGGCACTAAACATGCTAAACATTTATGATACCAGAAAATCGATACTTTACGTAATGACCTGATTGACTGTTCCTTTTGCCATACAAGCAGCACAGGGGACATTAAAGTTTCCCAGACTATTTCCTTCAGTTCGAGAAAGATCAAACAAACTCAAGTGACTCCAATATTCCATTCCGTAAATGAGCGAGGATCCTGGTAATCAAAATTGTATTCATGTTTAGAGCTGTGCAGTTTAGCCAAGCACATGAAACATAACTACCATAAAGAGCAATGTTTATTGGCAATCGCCACTTAAATCTAAACAAAAATATTGGATTGTTTTATGAACAAATGGGCGGTATTTTGGTGAAATCAGTGAAGAGTGGCATTGAAGCGTTTCGAAACGAAAACATATTATTTTTGCACTTTTTCTTGTTCAGGAAAATCAATTGATAAATGCAGTTTTGTGTGACATCTTTAATCATACGTTTTGCAAGAGCTACAATGTATTATTGATATTTTACATAAAAAAATTTATGACCATGCATAGTATAACGAATATTTTTATTGGAAGATGAGGTGCACAAATCATTAAACCGGAGTAGATGTGTTATCAGAGTAAACTCAGAGTTTTTTAATGAGAACTAGCGTTTTGTTGTGAGTGAATAGCAAACAGTTTTATGAGTGTTCCAAATTTTTTGTTTAACATTTTGTTGTTTGTAAATTCCACAGTGGGATCGGATCCTTGGATATGTGAACTAGTTGCAGAGCGTGTTATTTTGACGTGACATCGCAAACTGCAGAAAGTAGATCTGTTAATTTTTAATCTTGCTATTTATCTTAAAAAGCACTTTTTTATCAAACCAAAAAGCGCATTTATCAATTGTCTTGCTGTTGTTGTTGTTGCTACCCGATTTTTCCGAAGGATTTGAGCATTGTGAAAAACCATAGAGTCCCAGAAACCTGGAAACTCTCCAGAGCCTGGACCAGAGGTCGTAGAGAGCAGAGAGTCGCCAAAGAGCAAGCGGCGCCAAGTGTTTGTAGCTGGAGAGCGCAAAATGAGATGATAGGTGTCCTGAGAAGGATGTTCGCAGGCACTGCATGAAGAATTCATGGTTCTGCCAATCCTAGTAAGATAAGAGCTCAACAGAAGGCTGTGTCTGTTGCAGTGAAGACGAGAGAGGGCACAACGAGCGTGACGAGGGAGCGCAAGTCCGCCAGAGAAAACTGAGGGAATCTGTGTGTTAAATGATTTAGACAAGACAATGCACCTCCAATCTGAGATAAGAGAAGAGTGGATACGAGAGATAAAAGAAAGGAGACCACGAGGGATTGCCGAGGCACAAGTAGCCCTCCCCGTCTGGCCAGATTATCAGCCACGTCGTTTCCCTGGAAAGACAAGTATCTGGGGACTCATTGAGGCCTGATGGTACAGGAGGAAATAGAAGACAGTTTCTGCCAGATCTGCCAGAGAGATTGAGGTAAAAGTTAAAGCGGAAGAGAGGACAGAGCGATATCCAGACAGGAAATAAAGAAAAGGAATAGAACAATCAGTCCAGGTCACCACGTTGTGAGTTGGGACAGAGTCAAGTGGTGAGAGCCTTACCTTGGCGACAAAAAGAAGGATAGAAACGGGAGCATGGAGCGGAAAAGTTGAATTCCACAGTGAAATAAGGCAAGTTTCAAGAAGGAGAAGAAGGACAAGCAAAGAGAACTTCCCGCGGAGAAGAGAAAAAAGGTTGAGCGGGTGAGTAAGAAAAAACAAAACTCTGCAGGAGGATATGCAGAGATTTGGTTTCGCTCCAAGTGTAACCAAACATGAAATGGAAAAGGAAGTTGGCAAACCAACGGCTCGCTCATAAGATGACTCATAGAAAAGACAAAGAACCCTCAAAGAATAGAAGCAGAATAAGGAAAAAAGAGGGCAGCCGGAGATGGCGCGACTAACCTCTAGGTAAAGGGGTTCCAGTTTGGATAAGTTGGTAACGCCAAGAAAAGGAAATCATCCGGGTAAAGCATAAGTGAGAAGCGGCCGAAGAAAAGATTTTTGCAGAAGAGAAAAAGACTTCTGTGAGTCGCTTTTTGACGAAGCAGAAATATAGCTTGAGGCATTAAGACAAAGGAAAAGCTTGGCCTTCAGCGAAAATTGAAGTTTAAATAAGAAAAGTGTGCAGTCGAAGGTGACCTCAAGGAAAATTAGAATGGGAGTAAAGCTGAGGGGAAAGTTGAATAAAAGGTAAAGGTAGGGCTGGAGATTAGCTTAATGGGGATCCAGCAAAAAGAGAGCAGCTGACGAAAGAACGCAAAGAAGCATGAAGATTATTGATAAAAAGAGAAAAAAATACACGGCCAAGAATTGATCCTTCGGAACGCCTTGACGGATTCGAAAGGAGCGACTTTTGTGATTTTGAAAAACCACGCAAGCTCACCTATAGGAAAAAGTTCGTTGAGTGCAACGAGCAAAGGAAATACCGAGGCCAGCTGAAATAAGTTTGTGAAGAAGGGACGGGCGTCAGGCTGAGTCGAAAGCTTTCGAGAAGTCGATAGTAGCAAGTATCGTCTGAGAATCAGGCTTGGGTTTGTAAACTCATCGGGCAGTCGAAAGGTTTTATCATGGTATAAAAGAAAATAATAGAAGATATCCATCAGATGGAAAGAATGGAATGCAAAGACCTGAAAAGATTAAAAATGTGTAAGAGAAAATCTATGCCAGAGAGAGGAAGATGTTTTAGCATGGGATAGTCAACTTTGTCTGGGCCAATGGCAGTGGACGAGGAAAGGTTTGTGGTAGCCGCGAAGATTTCGGTGGAGGAGAAAGGAGAGCAGAAACATGAATGAGCCTCCTTAGAGCACATGGGTCGGCGGAACTCAGAAAGATAGTATCTGGCTTTGCTACGCAAGGTCTTCGGCTGGGAGACAGAAAAGTGGGATCTCAAGTGGACGGCAGAGACCGAAACCGACTTCCTGAAAGTGGAACAGTTGGGGGAGTTAGGAGAGGAGAAAGATGGAGAGGAAGAGCCGACAACCGAACGAAGGAGAAAAGACACAGATTTAGAGTTAGATTTAGAAAAGATAGAAAAGCAAGACGTTTGGCATGTTTCAGCCTTGGTTTTGGCGATGACAGACGAGGCATATCGGGAAGCAGAGACGTAGGCCTGACAATTTTCATCCCTTCTATGAGCAGGAGCAAAAGCCTTATGTTTTTCACTAACCGCTTTTTCGACTTCAGGAGACCACCAGGCATGAGATTGTCGTTTGACGCGACCGAAAGGAATGGAAAATTTGGCCGCATTTAGTACCAGAAAAGAAAAGAGAGCAGCAGAAGAGAGTAAAGAGATTTTAACCTGTTAACTGCGGAATTTTTTTTTGTTATTCGCATCCTATTGCGGAATTAATTTCAAGAAAAAATGCCTTTTTTGGAAAAGTAACTTTAGACCATTTCAAATCCTGTTATACTGTTCCTATGCTGATTTATATGCAAATACACTGTGTTATATCTTTGAAAAACAGTAACAAAGACGTAAATTACTCAATTTAATATCTTTTATTCACATTTTCAACATATTTCAGAATTTTTTGAAAATGTTACTTCGTTTGATAGTTCAGAACCGTGTGGTAGATCTGGAAGCAAGGTACAATACACAAAGCTTTGTCACATTCAACGCAGTGATGGCTTGTTTCTTTTCTAACACCTCTAGCTGTACAAACATGGCATTTTCTCTTTGGATACTCCTTCTTTGGAGTGGGAGGGATGCGAGTCATGAAATGGCGGGCAGTAAGACGAAGTGGAGTGTCACCCAATGAAGGACGACCCTTTCTCTTTTGAACCTTTTCCTTGTTGTATTTCTCTATCAATTTCTCAACTAGATTCAAGATGAAGGGTAGTCTTGCATTTACACCCCCACTCTTCTGATACAAGATATGAGCATTTAGCACAACCATATCAAGGATATGCCTGAATTGCTTTTGGTAATATTTTTTCAGTCGCTTTCTAGAACTTGGGTAGGCTGACAAGAAGGCATCACTGAGATCCACCCCGCCCATGGTGTCATTGTAATCGCAGCACACCTTAGGCTTCACCTTTGGTGCATTGGTTGATCCAACCTCTTTGGTGCTGGCGTCATGGATGGTGCTCAGCATGTGGACGTCCTTCTTGTCTTTCCATTTGAGCACCATCAGCCTTCCGCTGTACAAAGCTTTGACCTCACCCTTACGGAGCTTTTGGGTGGTGAGTGCCTTTATTTTCACAAAGTATATCATACAGTTTTGGACAGCTAAAAAAATTGTCCATATTGATACAATATCCCTTGTCCCAAGTCCCAAGTCCCTTGTCCAATATCCTATCTCGATTCCAGGGTATCGCTGCAACTTAGAAACGTCATAAATCGAAGACGTAATATTACGTCTTACGCAATAGGAAGCCGATAGAGAGAAGACGTAATATTACGTCCTACGCAGTTAACGGGTTAATATAGCTTTGGAAAAGCTGTTTGGCTCAAACAGCTTTTTCGAAAGCTATATTAGAGTAAAGAGACGATTATTCCTCTGCAGAAGGACAGTGAGAGTCGAAGTAATAACCAAAGTAACGAGTTTTCCGAAAATTGAAGGAATGGGCGTTTGTTGGGCGACAGACCGAAGAAAGAAGGACTGTTGTAGAATTGGTTTGTGATCAAAACTCAAGTCCTGAAGTACCACTCAGGAGAAAGAAAGGAAGAGAAGATGGAGCAAAGGAGATGTTTGGAGAGGAGCAACTGCCAGAGAAGTGATGGAGAACAGTAGATATGTCAGAGTCATTGAGAGGAAGGAGGTCAGAAAGATGACCCAATCCAATACTTTCTCCCCACGGGGTTTAAAAGTACCTTTTAAATTTTAGAGAGGGTGATGGCAATTGCAGTCCTCCAGAATGAAGAAACATCTAGAAGAGGAAAGAATGAAGAGAAAAAAAGAGTCGGTTCTGTTATTTGTCGAATAAGAGCGAATAGGGAGAGCATAAACATTAAAAAAAATAGCGAGAAGAAATCGTTTAGTGAGAGGTTGATTCCTTCATTATCGGAGTAGGGGCCAAGCAAAGAGTAGAAAGTTCAGAGAAAGACAAGCCCTGTCTAACGAAAATGATGGTGCCGCCACTACCGTGCAGATCATTGGGAGAAAGAATACCAGGCCGCGAGTAAGTGCGATCAGATTACTGAGAAAAACTCTAGGAAACCGGAACGAGGAGGATGAGCTATCGTTGGATTCCTGGACACAGATAAGATCAATAAGATGAAATTATCATAAAGTGTAGTATTTCAGTACTCCTGTCTCGTAGACCTCCAATAGTTCATTGAAAAACTCTGAGCGAATCATGGGGGAAAAGGAAGCAGAAGGTATAGAAAAACAGCCGCAAACATGTGAGGAGCGTACAGAGAGAGGATATATCAAGTGGGAAGAAGGAAGGTAAGAAGTTTGAACATGATAGAGGGGCAGGAGCGCTGCATTAGCAGAGGGGGCCAGATGGGCCAGGTTTACAATGGACGTATACAAGCAGGAGGAGTCCGAAGAAGAAAGTACAATTTTGGTAGGGACTGGACCTCCAGAAGAAGCAGGAACCCAGCGAAGAGAACATCGCCAGGAGTGAGAGCTGCCTAGAGTTTCTGATGTAAAAAAGGAGATAGTGAGCACCTCAAATAGACTCATTTGGAGCAGATGCAGCATTGTACTGACCTACCCTTCCAGGTCACATTTCCAGCGCACACTGAACAGAGAAAAAGAGGGCCAGTGTTAGAATAAACGTTGCCGCTCATCAAGAGAAGAAGAAAAGTGAAAAGACTGACAAGAGAGGCAGGAAAAGAGAGAAAATAGTCGACCGATGTGAAAAGGCTGCGTGCTGCCTTTCTACTGTCGTTTAGAAGGCATCACAGCATAAAAATAGTTTGCATGAGGGGAGTGCCTCGGTATAACTGGGACGCTCGTAAAGGTCAACAGTTATTTTGACCCAACCCAAACGAGGTCGGGAACTGTACCACCACGTTGAGGCGGCTGTTGATTGGTACAGCTTGGGTCAAATGATATGTTGATTGTTGATGAATGTGTGCTATAATGTAAAATTAACTTTTTGTAATCTTTGTTTTGTTTTATGTATTTTATTTGAATAAGACTTTATTAATAAACTAGCAGAGGTACCCGGCGTTGCCCGGGTATAGGATAAAAAAGCAACGTCAGTATATGCAATTGGTCAGATCATGTAAGTTATCCTGGTGATTACTATTCTGACAACACTTTCTTTTTAACCCCTAGAAACTGTTGTCACGTAATATTTGCATTATCGGAGGCTAATCACCTTGAAGAGGAAACAGGTTACAATATCATACCTCAACAGTTACATTAGCATAACCATATTCTATGTAAAGGTGAAGATTATTTGCTTAAAGTTTTGTTTGTAAATCTTGTTATTCAATACAGATAATAAAAAGCGACATACACTTCATTTTTAATTCCTTTATCATTACTACTCATAACAATAGGTATTTGAATTTTCAAGGGGGCTTTCTCCCCCCTTTTTGCCCCCTAATATAGTCGTAGGAGGCTGAAATTTGGGGAAACTTTTTAATTTGGTGTCTTATACATATGGTTTAAATTTCATCTAAATCAGATATATTTGAATTTTCAAAGGGAGGTTCTGCCCCCCATAGCTCCCTTAGGGGAGCACTTAAAGGTTAGAGACCACTTCCACAGTATTCCTTGGAAAATTTTACATGACAATACACTTTTGCTTATTTTTTGAAGCTTCTTTAACTTTTCTCTCTATAGGTATTTGAATTTTCAAGGGGGCTTTCTGCCCCCTAATATAGTCGAAAAAGGCTGAAAGATTTACCCGTCGTTGATCGGGTAAAATGTAAAGACTGATTAAATTTTTACATTGAATAACCATATTTTAATGTGTTTTCATGATTTTTATTTCATCGTACAACAGTACAAATAGGCCTCTAGTAGAGCCCCATAGGCTCGTAGCCTCCCATAGACGAATCTGATCGAAATGAAAAAACCGTACTTGGCAGATTTACCCGTCGTTGATCGGGTAAAATGTAAAGACTGATTAAGTTTTTACATTGAACAACCATATTTTAATGTGTTTTCATGATTTTTATTTCGTCGTACAACAGTACAGATAGGCCTCTAGTAGAGCCCCATAGGCTCGTAGCCTCCCATAGACGAATCTGATCGAAATGAAAACACCGTACTTGGCTTCCCTGGAAAAAGTCATATTTACCCGATCTACGACGGGTAAATCTGCTAAGGATTTTTAAAAGTACAGTCTTGCTCATAATCTTCAAATTTGGATTTTTATTTGTCACAAATTTTTTTCTGTTTGTGGTACCTAACAAAAACTTTAAATTTTTAAGGGGGCTTTCTGCCCCCTAATATTGTCGAAAAAGGCTGAAATTTTGGAAAGCTCTCTAATTTAGTGTCTTATACATATGGTTTAAATTTCATCTAAATTAAATATATTTGAATTTTCAAAGGGGGGTTCTGCCCCCCATAGCTCCCTTAGGGGGGCACTTAGAGGTTCGAAACTACTTCCGTTGTCTTCCTCGGAGAATTTTACATAAGAATACACTTTTAGTTTTTATGTAAACTTTCTAACCTTTCTACCTAAATACGCAATTCGATTAGAATCGAAGAGTTATCTGAGACCCTCCTGTGGAAAAAGGGCCGTAGCTCCCTTGGGGGGCGAGGTACGAACTTGGAAAAAGGCCCATTGACTCCGCTGGAAAAAAATACATCGGAATGCATGTTTTATTTTTTTCTAGGTGCTCCTAATTTTTTTTCCATAAGGAACAGACAAACAGACTGACAGACAGACAAACAAACAGACTTTGGATTTTATATATTAGATTTCTGTGGAGTGACTTAATGTGGTGCATATAACCATAAAGGATCATGACAAAAGGACATCTTTGTTGTGAAGGCCAATGGAAGTTTTTACTTCCTTTCTGAACACACTTGTGCTTGTGATGATTGTAGTACTAAATGATTTTCAACCTACCCTAAACAACAGAGTGAAATTCACCATATTATTTTATAGTAAGGCTCGGTGAGTCACACGATTAGTTTGCATTACGAAATTGATTCACAAAATTAGTCATCTACTAGCTCTGTTCGCAAAGCAGCCTACAGATAACCATTTCTTGCGCATTGCATTGTTCCTTCAAAACTTGATTTTAACTTAATTATTTGATCGAAATCACTCGGCGTGTAACTAAGGGGATCTATTTAATATACTATATTATCGCAGTGGAACGTAAAACCATACAACGAAGGAACTAAAAATTGACTATCTGGGGCTTTTAAACATTTTTGCTGACCGTACATTATAGTCTGATGGAGCATTCTTGTTATACAAAATATTTGGTAAAATATTTGCTATCGCAAACTTTAGTTATCGACCATTTCATATTACTCTTTTGCAAAGAATAAGTGAAAACTCTAACGTTTTCGTCTAGCTCTCATCAGGAGTTATCGCTAGAATGAAGCCTGGTGTTGATGGCGAGGTATTTATAGCGAACGAAGTTGGTGAGAATGGCGGAACGTTCTGATTGGTAGACAACCAGACGTTTCGTCGAGTCCGAATCAGTGACGTAATTTTAACGTGTAGACGAATTCTTTTTGGCGGCAAAGCTCCGGTTTAAGCATTTTGATGAAAGTCGCCTCCAGGGTAGATAAATGAAAAAGTGTTCTTCCTTTAGCCAAAATAGAAAATTGGTTATCATCATATTGAGCGGCGCATTTTTTATTGTTGAGGAGGTGTTGTCCAATTGCTGAACTACAGGTATGGTTGGATTGAGATAAGTCACAACTTGTTTGAGCTTGATTTCTTATTGCTTTCGGTATATGCTGTTTTATTCTATCCTGCAGTCTTTGAGATGTGCGGCCTACGTACCGACAATCACAGCGGCACACGTATTGGTAAACGACCATACTTTGTTGCTTGGTAGGCATGATATCTTTGCGGACCGTTGGAAGCATCTTTCTAGTGGAAAACGCTACACGAAGCTTTACTGCACCAAAACATGAGCTGACAGCAGTTTTGCATTGATTTTCAAATTTTGTTGAGATATTGCCAATCCATGGTAGCTTAAGGTAAACTGGACATTGTTCCGGTCCTTCTTTTGGCGGTAATTTAAACTGTTCAATCTTCCTTTTTATTCTCGAATTAATTACATTTTCTGGATAACCATTGGAGTAGAGAATCGATCGAATGAAATCTATTTCCTGGGGTAATTTTGAAGGCGAACAAATTTCCAAAGCTCGGTGGACAAGAGTTCCAATAAGATTGTTTTTTCTGCTTTTGGGTCCAAACGAATCCCAGCGATTGTACTGGCCGGAAAATGAAGGTTTTCGGTAAACGGAGGTTAAAAATTTTTTGTTACTTTTTTCCACAAGCACATCCAAAAAAGGTAATTTGCCATTGACTTCTTTCTCATGAGTAAAATTGAGGGACTGATGCAGTGAATTGAGTTGCTTTAAGAAAAGATTGCAATTGAGCTCATCCTCAAACATGGCAAAGGTGTCATCCACATATCTGAAATAGATTAAAGGTTGATTGTTGTCAATAAATAATTTTTCTTCTTGATATCCGACGAAGATATTAGCTAGGGCTGGACCAAGTGGACTGCCCATAGCAACACCATCAATTTGTTTATATATTTTGTTATTAAAACTGAATTCAACAGAAGTAGTTGCAATGTTCATAATTTCAATAAAGACGTCTTTATCCATGATTGGAGGAGTCAAATTGCTTTCATATAAGGAGTCCGCACAAATTTGGATAGTTTCTTCCAATGGAATGTTGGTGAAAAGGCTGGAGATATCAAATGAACAGAGAAAAGTTTGATCCGAGTCTGTAGTAAGATCTTGAATAGTTTTAGCGAAAGTAAACGAGTCTTTAATACAGTGGGCTGAGTATCGATCAAGCACCGGTTGAAGTATTGTGCAGAGCCACTTGGCCAACTCATGTTGAGATGAACCAATCATGGAGAGAATTGGTCTCAGAGGAATAGATGCTTTGTGGGTTTTGGGAAGTCCATACATTCTGGGTCTTTGTGAACCTGTAGGCCGAATGTCATTGTATATCGAAGGTGTAATTTGATGATCTTTCTTTAGTTGCAGTAGTCGCCTTTGCAATTTAGTCTCCAGCTTGGCAGTGTTATCATTTTCTTCCACCGGGCCTAGGCAAATAAATTTGGTACTGTCGCATAAAATGGTTTCCATTTTGGCAATGTAGTCGCTGCTATTTAGAATTACTACTCCGGAACCCTTGTCTGGTTTGGTGATCAGAATGTCCTTGTTAGAACGGAGTGACTTGATTGCTTGAAAGCACTCACGATGCATGGAAAAATCTGTCCAGTCGATCGGCGAGCCACAATAAGAATGAGCCAGGTTGTTCAACTTAGCCAGGAGGGTAGAAACGCTTTCTTTAGATTTTGGTGTATGGTGTAGTAATTGTCCAATTAACACTTCAAATTCAGAAAAAACTTCTTCCCGGTTAATTTTGGAAGGAGGCAGACCAAATTCTAGACCATGGGCCAAAACAAACTTCTCAGTATCCGAAAGATCGTATTTGGATAGATTTACAATGCTATTTTCGGTTACGGAAGCTGCTGTACCAAAACGCTGCTTCCTCATCCAGTTGAGGTTGGAAAAGTGCTTGGCTTGAATTTGGTCTCTTTTGCGTATTTCGATCTCGGCCAAATATCTGCAGAAACGAATCCAATCGAAAAACGACAAAAACTTTTGAACATTGTCCAATTGCTTCTTGTAGAGTGGTTTTAATCCAACAAGTTTAGATTCATTAGCAGAGATTTCATCGGTTAGAAAAACGCGTTCAATGGTTGGGCTGTGTCTGATTTTGGCATTTTTAATTCTGCTGGTAATAAATTTAGGAGCCAATTTCTTCGCAATGCAAGCCTTTAAAAAGGCTGTTGATAATTTGATAGTTCTGATTTTGCCACGGATCATCACCACGTTGTTCAGGTCAATCAGTTGTTGCTTGTTGTACCTTTGTCGAAAAAACTTGAAAAGATGAGAAGTGGTACAAAATTTGAATAAAGCTTTAGTTATCGACCATTTCATATTACTCTTTTGCAAAGAATAAGTGAAAACTCTAACGTTTTCGTCTAGCTCTCATCAGGAGTTATCGCTAGAATGAAGCCTGGTGTTGATGGCGAGGTATTTATAGCGAACGAAGTTGGTGAGAATGGCGGAACGTTCTGATTGGTAGACAACCAGACGTTTCGTCGAGTCCGAATCAGTGACGTAATTTTAACGTGTAGACGAATTCTTTTTGGCGGCAAAGCTCCGGTTTAAGCATTTTGATGAAAGTCGCCTCCAGGGTAGATAAATGAAAAAGTGTTCTTCCTTTAGCCAAAATAGAAAATTGGTTATCATCATATTGAGCGGCGCATTTTTTATTGTTGAGGAGGTGTTGTCCAATTGCTGAACTACAGGTATGGTTGGATTGAGATAAGTCACAACTTGTTTGAGCTTGATTTCTTATTGCTTTCGGTATATGCTGTTTTATTCTATCCTGCAGTCTTTGAGATGTGCGGCCTACGTACCGACAATCACAGCGGCACACGTATTGGTAAACGACCATACTTTGTTGCTTGGTAGGCACGACATCTTTGCGGACCGTTGGAAGCATCTTTCTAGTGGAAAACGCTACACGAAGCTTTACTGCACCAAAACATGAGCTGACAGCAGTTTTGCATTGATTTTCAAATTTTGTTGAGATATTGCCAATCCATGGTAGCTTAAGGTAAACTGGACATTGTTCCGGTCCTTCTTTTGGCGGTAATTTAAACTGTTCAATCTTCCTTTTTATTCTCGAATTAATTACATTTTCTGGATAACCATTGGAGTAGAGAATCGATCGAATGAAATCTATTTCCTGGGGTAATTTTGAAGGCGAACAAATTTCCAAAGCTCGGTGGACAAGAGTTCCAATAAGATTGTTTTTTCTGCTTTTGGGTCCAAACGAATCCCAGCGATTGTACTGGCCGGAAAATGAAGGTTTTCGGTAAACGGAGGTTAAAAATTTTTTGTTACTTTTTTCCACAAGCACATCCAAAAAAGGTAATTTGCCATTGACTTCTTTCTCATGAGTAAAATTGAGGGACTGATGCAGTGAATTGAGTTGCTTTAAGAAAAGATTGCAATTGAGCTCATCCTCAAACATGGCAAAGGTGTCATCCACATATCTGAAATAGATTAAAGGTTGATTGTTGTCAATAAATAATTTTTCTTCTTGATATCCGACGAAGATATTAGCTAGGGCTGGACCAAGTGGACTGCCCATAGCAACACCATCAATTTGTTTATATATTTTGTTATTAAAACTGAATTCAACAGAAGTAGTTGCAATGTTCATAATTTCAATAAAGACGTCTTTATCCATGATTGGAGGAGTCAAATTGCTTTCATATAAGGAGTCCGCACAAATTTGGATAGTTTCTTCCAATGGAATGTTGGTGAAAAGGCTGGAGATATCAAATGAACAGAGAAAAGTTTGATCCGAGTCTGTAGTAAGATCTTGAATAGTTTTAGCGAAAGTAAACGAGTCTTTAATACAGTGGGCTGAGTATCGATCAAGCACCGGTTGAAGTATTGTGCAGAGCCACTTGGCCAACTCATGTTGAGATGAACCAATCATGGAGAGAATTGGTCTCAGAGGAATAGATGCTTTGTGGGTTTTGGGAAGTCCATACATTCTGGGTCTTTGTGAACCTGTAGGCCGAATGTCATTGTATATCGAAGGTGTAATTTGATGATCTTTCTTTAGTTGCAGTAGTCGCCTTTGCAATTTAGTCTCCAGCTTGGCAGTGTTATCATTTTCTTCCACCGGGCCTAGGCAAATAAATTTGGTACTGTCGCATAAAATGGTTTCCATTTTGGCAATGTAGTCGCTGCTATTTAGAATTACTACTCCGGAACCCTTGTCTGGTTTGGTGATCAGAATGTCCTTGTTAGAACGGAGTGACTTGATTGCTTGAAAGCACTCACGATGCATGGAAAAATCTGTCCAGTCGATCGGCGAGCCACAATAAGAATGAGCCAGGTTGTTCAACTTAGCCAGGAGGGTAGAAACGCTTTCTTTAGATTTTGGTGTATGGTGTAGTAATTGTCCAATTAACACTTCAAATTCAGAAAAAACTTCTTCCCGGTTAATTTTGGAAGGAGGCAGACCAAATTCTAGACCATGGGCCAAAACAAACTTCTCAGTATCCGAAAGATCGTATTTGGATAGATTTACAATGCTATTTTCGGTTACGGAAGCTGCTGTACCAAAACGCTGCTTCCTCATCCAGTTGAGGTTGGAAAAGTGCTTGGCTTGAATTTGGTCTCTTTTGCGTATTTCGATCTCGGCCAAATATCTGCAGAAACGAATCCAATCGAAAAACGACAAAAACTTTTGAACATTGTCCAATTGCTTCTTGTAGAGTGGTTTTAATCCAACAAGTTTAGATTCATTAGCAGAGATTTCATCGGTTAGAAAAACGCGTTCAATGGTTGGGCTGTGTCTGATTTTGGCATTTTTAATTCTGCTGGTAATAAATTTAGGAGCCAATTTCTTCGCAATGCAAGCCTTTAAAAAGGCTGTTGATAATTTGATAGTTCTGATTTTGCCACGGATCTTCACCACGTTGTTCAGGTCAATCAGTTGTTGCTTGTTGTACCTTTGTCGAAAAAACTTGAAAAGATGAGAAGTGGTACAAAATTTGAATAAAGCTTTAGTTATCGACCATTTCATATTACTCTTTTGCAAAGAATAAGTGAAAACTCTAACGTTTTTGTCTAGCTCTCATCAGGAGTTATCGCTAGAATGAAGCCTGGTGTTGATGGCGAGGTATTTATAGCGAACGAAGTTGGTGAGAATGGCGGAACGTTCTGATTGGTAGACAACCAGACGTTTCGTCGAGTCCGAATCAGTGACGTAATTTTAACGTGTAGACGAATTCTTTTTGGCGGCAAAGCTCCGGTTTAAGCATTTTGATGAAAGTCGCCTCCAGGGTAGATAAATGAAAAAGTGTTCTTCCTTTAGCCAAAATAGAAAATTGGTTATGATCATATTGAGCGGCGCATTTTTTATTGTTGAGGAGGTGTTGTCCAATTGCTGAACTACAGGTATGGTTGGATTGAGATAAGTCACAACTTGTTTGAGCTTGATTTCTTATTGCTTTCGGTATATGCTGTTTTATTCTATCCTGCAGTCTTTGAGATGTGCGGCCTACGTACCGACAATCACAGCGGCACACGTATTGGTAAACGACCATACTTTGTTGCTTGGTAGGCACGACATCTTTGCGGACCGTTGGAAGCATCTTTCTAGTGGAAAACGCTACACGAAGCTTTACTGCACCAAAACATGAGCTGACAGCAGTTTTGCATTGATTTTCAAATTTTGTTGAGATATTGCCAATCCATGGTAGCTTAAGGTAAACTGGACATTGTTCCGGTCCTTCAACGGTCCGCAAAGATGTCGTGCCTACCAAGCAACAAAGTATGGTCGTTTACCAATACGTGTGCCGCTGTGATTGTCGGTACGTAGGCCGCACATCTCAAAGACTGCAGGATAGAATAAAACAGCATATACCGAAAGCAATAAGAAATCAAGCTCAAACAAGTTGTGACTTATCTCAATCCAACCATACCTGTAGTTCAGCAATTGGACAACACCTCCTCAACAATAAAAAATGCGCCGCTCAATATGATCATAACCAATTTTCTATTTTGGCTAAAGGAAGAACACTTTTTCATTTATCTACCCTGGAGGCGACTTTCATCAAAATGCTTAAACCGGAGCTTTGCCGCCAAAAAGAATTCGTCTACACGTTAAAATTACGTCACTGATTCGGACTCGACGAAACGTCTGGTTGTCTACCAATCAGAACGTTCCGCCATTCTCACCAACTTCGTTCGCTATAAATACCTCGCCATCAACACCAGGCTTCATTCTAGCGATAACTCCTGATGAGAGCTAGACGAAAACGTTAGAGTTTTCACTTATTCTTTGCAAAAGAGTAATATGAAATGGTCGATAACTAAAGCTTTATTCAAATTTTGTACCACTTCTCATCTTATCGCAAACTAGTCAAAAATGAATTTCTTAACTCTTGAAATCTTGTATCGTGCCACCAAAAGATACAACTACCCGCTCGGCAACTTTTAAATTAGACGAATTCAGAAATTAGATTTGAAAACCTCGATAGCGCAAACAAAGTGGAATTTTTAACTAATTATAGTTCTCAGAAATTTGGCATGACACAGTGGTAGGCAGAATGTATGAGACCATAAAATTAAGTACATTTGAAAACACTATGGATTAGTATGACGCCCACATGATTTGTAGTTCGGAGTAGACGGTATACAAACAATAAGTTGTTACGATATAAACTGTGACAACCAAGCACACCGATGTTAAGCGTTTCACCTTGATTGCCGTCTTGATATTTTCCTGGAGTGTAGCTGACATTTAGATCGATACAAATCACGTTTGATCCTCCTCCATGTTCGTTGTATTTACTTCCCGCTGCTACACCTGTTGATTAATCATGATTAAGAATCACAAACAACACAACAGGCCAACATAAGCAGGAAACCAAAAAAACTAAATTTCGTCGTACAAAAAATATTGTTACTGGAGGCGGTGGAAGACAAGAAAGTCACACCTACCTTAAAAATTCAACACCAACCTACTCAAATATAGATCCTATTGATATTGTAAATATTTGGTTTATTACAACCTACTAGTCTAAAACCATTAAGTTTCAAGCATCAAGTATTGCCATCTTTATTAAAGTTAATTTCGATTTAATATGATGATGAAGAACTAGGCTATTCACAATTAAGATCCCTTTGAAAAGTGAAAATACTTATAAATATTCATGAATAAAATTAAATAAATTATAAATAAATTTATAATTTAATAAGATTAAAATAACATTCAACATTTACTAGCCTTCATAAACAAACTTGGTGTGTTCTGGTCCTTCGCAATTTCTGCTTCCCCATCTGATATACGTCGCCCCACCACGACCTTCATACGTTATAACAACTTACATTACCAAACATGGTTAATTGATAGGTTTCATGAAACTGAACCATTTCGGTGGTTTTCATTTGATAGTCTTTAAAACTCAGATGTTAAATTGATCATGGTTTTGTTTTCATTAATGCTAAACTTTGAATAGCAGTAATGAGGTTGAAACTGTTAAATTTGCTTGTTAATCATGTCTACAAACCCATTCAGAAGTGAGAAATTAAAAGCATGCCATGTAAAATATTTACCAGTACTTAGATTACATGTCGGTGAAAATACGAGCATAATCTGACATTTTGGGTTTATTTTCATAAAGGGTTATGTTCAGGGCTGATGTGCATCTGCCAAAACTTGATGAAATTAATACAAATTTATGATAAAATATCGTATAAAATAAGTAAACATGATGCAAATGAACTAAACTTACTTGTTGGTGTTAGATCGTCAAACTGAATAAAACAATATCAGTTAAAACTATATTTTTGTTAAAAATTCAAATGATATCAATGGTAAGTAGTTAAAACAACTTTATTGTTTTAAGTGTATGGATGTTTGGTAATATTAGTTTAAATGGATATAAATGTGAAGATCTTATCAAAAAAAACAATTAACGTTACTTTATCATCACCGTCCTGAGCGTTTCTTTTGTTGACGTGATTTTGTTCTTTGATCTCACGCTTTCTCACGTGATGATGGATTTCGACATCACTCAATAAATTGTTCATCGCAATGAACTGGTTTTCAAGTCTAAATCACAATATACTGATCTTTATGTTTATTCTAGATTTTATCAAGTAAAAAAGGTAAGATTTATAGTTAGAATACGTGATGATTTGTGTTTAGCACCAAAGAGAAACAATGACAAATCGTGCACAAAACAAAATGTTGTCAATTTTATCTAAAATGAATCTGCAATCGCAACTGTGTTGCTGTCTCAAACAAATTTAGACTATTCGGTTCTCATTGACATGTTCTTTTGTTTTTGTATAAATATATATATCACTATTTTATGAAATTACTTTGTCATTTTATGATTCATACTTTTCCTATCAACATAGAATCCAGTACAAATTAATAGGAATCCAGCTACCATTAACAAGGTTTTAACTTTCATCACATTTCTTATGCACAACGAGTTTTGATTAGGTTTAGAAGCAGATTTACAATCATAATCATACAACTCGTGAAACTTCATATTTGAAATTGTAACTGAAACTTGTTATGGCCGAGAAAGAAGCGAATTATGCTCCTTGTCATAAGCACAATGCCTTAAATATGCTTTCCAACTATAAGCAAAAGAAAAAAGTTGTTTTATCAGACGCTCATTTCCGTAATTTGTTTTTCTCGTTCAAGCAGTAATGACATTTTCACAGAAAACATTGGCATCGGGTGTGAATGATTTTAATACAAGATTCTTCCATTGCAGCGTCATAGGCATTGCTGGTGAATCAATACAATCACGATCAAAAATCGGTTGCGATGAAATATAAATATTACACTGTTATGACATATTATGATGTTTTTGCTTTACCATTATCAACCTATTTCACACTGTCTGCAGCATGCTAAATGATATATCATGCTGTCTGGTATTGCAATTGTTTTTCAAAAACTTCTTCAAGGTGATCATCTCAAACAACTATTTATTTTAAAGCATGAAATCAAGACCATCTAGCGGGAAAATGTCACTTTGCTGCAGCTAAATTTTAAAAGTTCCATAAAAACGAGTCTTTACAACCGAGAACGCCATAATAGGCTCCAAATGTCATCTTGTTGAACTACAAGAAACCTATGTAATTAAACTATTTTGAACACAAGTACAAAATGTGAGCGTATGCACGTTATCTGCATTCATTATATTGATCAAGTTACAATATATCCGTTGTGAACTTAATGATATCAACAAGACTTTTTTTAACAGTGCGATAAATGGTTTTGGGTGTCTAAACTTAAAGAATAGCAAACCGCTCACCGGTTTAGATAGCGGATTAGAGTTTTGGTAAAATTTTTGAAACGCTATGAAATTTATACACTATGCTAAATATGCTTCCAGCCCGCTAACATCCAAATGTTGTTTCAAATGACCACGATCTAGGGTTTCTGGGTCTTTTGCAAAATTTTTGTAGTGCACTGGTGCAAGGTGCTGGTTGTGGGTTGTCACTTATTTTCACAGCTCCAATTAGCGCCAAAGCCTGCCATTCATTGTGTAATTTCAAAATCATAAACTACATATTGTTTCTGGGACTGCAATGACATTCTATCTCTTCAGCAGTTTCAATTTGCCAGAGATCAAAGACTATTCATCATTAGATATTCCCCGTTTCAAGAAAATGGGAAAAGAAATTAAAAGATGTTGATACGTGTGTTTTTTCCATGTTTCCTCAATTGCTTATATCAATGAACATATTCTGGTGTTGCGAGAATTTATTTAAACTGGAACACCGTTACGTGTAAAAGGATTGGTCTAAAATATTGTAATTTGTGTACTGCTTTCTGTTACTTCGATTTGGAATTGAACCCGAGCCGGCAAAGCTTGATTAACACTAGAACGGCGAAGGTGTCGAAATCGACACGACCCCTACTTTTCAGTTGTAACCGCTCCCTTTGTTTTTGAAGGTACGCTCTAAAATTACCTGAGAATTATCAAAAGTGACCATAAATGATAAATTGATTAAATTTTTCAAATAAGATTTTCTCTCTAAAATATAAATTGAGAATATACCTCTAACGGCGAAGGTGTCGAATTCGACACAACATGCAGTTTATCATGCCGACATGTTTTCTGACGCGTAAGCACTCTCCCGCTGTATTTCATTTCCTACTGTTAGCGTCATAATGATTGTTTTCTCTTTTCTCGTTCCGACTTGTAATAATCAATAGAGCAGTTGTAGTTTTGTAAGCAGTAGTGTTTTTGCGATACAGTAGGTTAGTAACTATGTCTTTTGAGAAATTTCAGTGCTTCTACACAGTTGAACAAGCGAATGACTTGCTTGAGTATTCAGATATTTCTGATGACGATGTTGATATCCCTGAAGCATTTTTACAAAGCCAAGCTAGTGATAACGTTAGCGATAGAAAAGCTCTCCCTCCACAGCCTAACTGCTCTGATGACGAAGACAACTGCAGTTCCTCTTCTGAAGATGAGAAGGAAGATTTGACAGTGAATCCAAGTGGTCAACAACAAGCTAAAAATGGTGTAACTTGGAATCCTTTACTTAGAGCCAGACCGGGACAAGCAAATGCTCCTAACATTTTTTGTATAAAAACAGGAGTTGATCCAGCAATACGAAATAGGGCTGCTGCTGGTGCTTACGACTGCTGGAAATTATTCGTGGATAATAACATGTTGAAATCTATTCAAGTGCACACTTGTAGAGAAGCAACCAAAATTAATCCTGATTTTACTCTGTCACGGGACAAGTTAGAAGCATTTATTGGATTGCAATACGCTCGGGGAATATACGGTAAACATCATTCTATTGACTTTCTGTGGAACAAAACATACGGCCCTAGATTGTTTGGCGATACTATGCCTAGAGATTGTTTTCGAGAGGTGAAACGTTATATCAGATTTGACAACAAAGATTGTCGAAGCCAGAGGCTAGCTGATGACAAGTTTGTTCACGTTCGAGAACCACTGGAAAAGTTTGTAGCTAATTGCATGTTCAACTATACCTCACAATGGAGTCTCACAATAGATAACAATTATTTCCAATGAAAAATAGATGTCCTTTCATTGTCTTTATGCCCAATAAACCGGACAAATTTGGTATGAAATTTTGGGTGATGACGGAAGTAGAATCCAAGTATGTATACAACCTTTTACCTTATCTAGGTGCTTTTGAAAAAGAACAGCGCAACGGTAAGCCCTTAGCTGAAGATGTTGTAATGAGACTTACTGAGAGCATTCATAACAAAGCTGGTTACAACGTAACTACTGACAATTTTTTTACTAGTGTTCATGTGGCAAGCTTATTACAACAAAAAAAGATTACAATCGTTGGGACGGTACGAAACAACAACAAGGGCCTGACAAAAGAAATGACAAAATGTGGAAATGACATGTATGGCAGCAAATTTTACTGCAATGAACAGAATGAGTGCTTATTTGTCAACTACCAATGCAAGAAGAAAAAAAATGTGAATTTGTTATCCACCATGCACAATGCACCTAGTACAGACAATACTGAAAAAAAGAAGCCCCTTGTAATTCACTTTTACAATAAAAACAAAGTCGGGGTTAATGTTTTCGATCAAATGGCCAGACAATATACAACGCATTCTGCAAGCAGGAGATGGCCATTAGCTGTATGGACCAACGTACTAGACATAGCTGCCTTGAACGCCTGGATCATTTTCCGGAAAACAACTGGAAGTAAAGTTAGTCGCCGTGATTTCATTTTGGATCTCATAGAAGGCCTAAAACAAAATTATGTGGCACAGCGAAAAAACACATCTTTTCGAGTTGATATTCCATTGGAGAGCCGTTTAGGCAAACGCCGAAAATGCTTTTCAAAAAATTGCAATAATGCAACGGTTACAACTTGCCGGCTTTGTTTACAACCCACATGCGGAAAATGTGGAAGTGCATCGTACAAGGTTACCGAATGCCATGCTTGTTCATCAAAATAAGTGGCATAAACAAAACAAAAACAATTTTTCCTTTACGGCTCTATGCTATTATGGATAAGTCGATTTCCGTTGCAGTTGCTAATGCTAATTGTAATTAGTAATTATACTAACTTTTTTGAAATTTTTGTTGTTTATGTTGTCATATCATGCTCTCCTAGCTTTTTTTCTTAATATGTATTAAAATACAAGCATATGCTTTACATATCAGGCTTATAAAGCAACTGGTGTCGATTTCGACACCACCCCCATTCTAGGTGCAGTTTTTTTCTCGTCGTTCTAGTGTTAAGTCACTGTTGGTTCAACACTTGATTTCTACGCTCTTGTATTGTATTGCACAACGCACTAATAAATTAAAGCATACTTCACTTGTCGATCATTGCTACTCGGATCTCTTGTCTACACCTAATTGTAATTGTCCAAAAATTGTCAAGAATTTATCACCTTGCCTTAGCGTGTTTTTCGCACCAGAATCTCGTTGGTAATTTGCTATCTAGTTGGAGTTAGTATGTTAATAATACAATTGAAATATTTTCTTTTGCAGAGTTTAATTGTTACGTTTATTTGGTGAATTTGTTAAGTTCAAATCGATAAATGCGGCAAATGAAGTAGTAATAGATCCGAGAAATATTATAGCCCAATTATTTAGTAACCGCTCGTACTGTTGATCGACATTAAATCTGGTTTGTTAGATGTTTACATCGTTTGCGGTTCCGTAATATCGCAAGTTATTATCAATGTGCACCATATAAAGCCGGGGCAGTAATGGTGGACCTGACAGCTGCCTACGATACTGTTTGGCACCAGGGCCTGTCTCTAAAGCTTCTACGTACCATTCCGGACCGCCATCTTGTGCGTTTCATCATGACCATTTTATCAAACCGCAGTTTCAAACTCAAAACCAGCACTGGACAAATCAGTCGACTGCGCATACTCAAGAATGGTTTACCGCAAGGCTCAACACTGTCGCCAATCTTGTTTAACATCTACATCAGCGACATCCCAACAACTGTCTCCCACCAATACGGTTACGCAGATGACATAGCACTTCTTTACTCCCACAAATGCTGGTCAAAAGTTGAAGAAACGCTATCTAGAGATATGGAAGACCTTGCTGACTTCTTGAAAACCTGGAGACTAAAATTGAATTCATCAAAAACAACCTCGACCCCTTTTCATTTGAACAACCAAGAAGCAAAACGGCAACTAAACATCTGCGTCCATGGAACCACCCTCCCTCACAACCCACACCCTAGATACCTCGGAGTAAAACTGGACAGACAACTAACGTATAGACAACATATAGAAGGTCTACGTGTTAAAGTGATGGCAAGAAACAACTTCATCCGATGCCTGTCTGGGTCAACTTGGGGTGCAAATGCTAAAACTCTCCGAACAGCAGCCCCTGCAATTGTTTACAGCAGCGCAGAGTATGCCACTCCAGTATGGAGCCGAAGCTCCCATACCAAAAAGCTGGACGTATCCCTGAATGATACCATGAGAATTATAACCGGCTGCGTGAAACCCACTCCCACACATCTCCTTCCTGTACTCTCAGGAATTGCCCCAGCCAAGCTGAGAAGAAACTATGTTTCCAATAAAATATCTTACCACGCATGGGCCAACAAAGAACACCCACTGCACAGTCTGGTACCTGACCCACAGAACCTACGCCCACAACGTCTGAAGTCACGCCACCCCTTCTACCGTCACGCAGCAGAACACCATAACTGCGACCACGATATCATCGAGGCCTGGAACAAAGAGTGGACTAAACATCAACGCCCTAAGCAGCTGACGATAACCCCAGACACTACTGCACCACCTGGATCCGACTTACCTCGGAAATTGTGGGTTATCCTAAATCGCCTTAGAGCTGGAGTGGGGCGGTTTGGCGCAGAAATGCACAAATGGGGACTCAGAACATCAGCCTCATGTGCGTGCGGAGCTGCCACCCAAAATGCAGAGCACATCCTGTTCGATTGCAATCTCCTTCGTCCACCTAACACCGTCAAGAACCTCATTAACGTGACTGATGATACAAAGAACTGGCTTCAACATCTAGCCAAAAACCTACGATGAGCCCTCAAACGAAAGAAGAAGACCGAGCTCCCCCTGATTGCTTGTTTAGCAGCGTCAGACGTGGTAGAGACACCAGAAGAACTTCCGACTCGATCAATTGAAGCGAGCGCGTTATTAAAAAGGCTGAAGTATTGTAAGAGCTAGAACGAAATGTAAGCTGGTCCGTCACTGAACCAGATAGTATATTTTGCGATTGGCCACGTCATTTTGTGCCAACTGGTGATGTACTATTGCCATGTTCAGAATTTACTGCGCAATTCTTTACGAATGTAGCTTTACAAAACCCCTGACCTTGCTTCGTGAAACCCAAAGGTTCCGCGGAACCCACTTTGAGAATCACTGGCCTAAATGATTCAATATAGTATAGGCAGGTGTTTAAGGAGAAGGGGCAATAGAACAACCAGAAAGGAAATTTGATAGGGAGTAAAAATATGCGGTTTGGACTTTTTGGTTTTTGATTATTTTTTGAGATGGTTGTTTTGCTGCGGGTGTTTATTCCCTTTTTCCAAGAAAAAAGTTTTTATCGAGGCATCGACGTGTTGAGGCGATTTTACTTGAAAATGGACGTCTCACCTTAATCGAGCACAAGAATTTTAGGTAGCATGGTCTATTTGTCTGGCGGGTTACGCTTACAAGAAGTGGCCAATCTCTCCTGCTTGCCTCACCTCTGATAATGTGTAAATTCTTTTTTTGATGGATTATCAACTTAATAATGAGTCAGTGAAACTGGTACACATAATAATTCATTGCCGAAAAATCAAATAGTTTGACATTGAGAATCGTTCACCATCCTCTAACAAAACCAAAAATTTGCATTGCCCCACTTTGATGCATTGCCCGTTCGTCATTGGACACGAAATTGTTTCAATATTTAATTCATTTTCTTGCAGATCTATTTTATATTATAAACCTTGCAACTAATTGGCAAAGCAGCATACGGGCGTAAGGGGCATTGACAATTTATTAAAATGAATATGCAAGGAAACAATAATGAGTATGCCACCCAACCAATTTAGACGAGACCATCCCTGGACGCGTTTCGTCCTTTTGGACTCATCAGCAGTGCCCGTCCCGTCACAAGCAAAAGTAACCCACTCATTACCGTTATCCTTAAAAAAAATCCAACTATGCACATTCAGAAGCACTGAGACTTCAACCGACGACGTACTGCGTTGCTTAGCAGGGCGGGTTGACAAATTGGTTGATTTTGGTTGCATATCCACTGGGAGATCAGTTCACACACTGATCTGAAAAAGCAGATTAAACGCTGCATTTATAGCCTAGCGCCTTGTCTTTGCAATGCCATTACACTCGCGGCGAGTGCGTTGACAATTCACAAGGTGGGAGCCGGGAGACCTTTGATAGACGTGTCGAGCAAATCCATGCCAACGAATTTTCACTCTATCTTCCTGGTATATTCATTTTAATAAATTGTCAATGCCCCTTACGCCCGTATGCTGCTTTGCCAATTAGTTGAAAGGTTTACAATTTCCTCCTTCTTCGCTTATAATTTTCAAATCTATATTTTATATTAGATTTTGCTTGTCAGGTAATGTAACTTATAAAATTTTTCTTGACAAATAAAAGTCATTAAATGTGGAACGACTCAATGACGTTTTGGTTTTTGGTTTCCATTAATAAAAAACGTACAATGTTATAATACTTATGATTTGTAATAATAAAACCGTAGGTATAACCAGTTAAAGATTTTGAATGGTGGAAAAAAGACAGCAAAATTTTACCCGCAGAGCTCAATTTTGATGGCGATTTGTTTTCATAATATTTAGATACTTCACAGGATTTTGATAAGAATCAGAGATTATAGGCAATTTGAAGGATATTAATTGAAGTTAAGCTTATTTTTCGTTGTTGAGAGGCTGACCTGGGCCCGGCACAACATCATTTGAAATTCAGAACCAGTGACGCAAAAAATTAAATTAATTACGAAACTGGCGGCTTATTTTTCCCAATTTCGAATTAAAGCCTGATTTAAAGATTGAGTTCTTGATTGCAAATGTTTGCCATCTTTTGAGTTGGGAACATTTTTGGAAGATCAATTTGTTGATAGCAGAGAGTTTTGAAAACATATTTTAGAGATTTTTATAAAATTGTGTTCATACTCTTAATGTGCGGAATGGGAGGGGTGCACAACAACATGTCCCACGAGCTCCCTAAAAGATTTTGAAACCGGGTGTGTCGGCACCCCCTAAACATAGATCTCTGTCAACGCTGCTGAGCTTAATCTAAGAGCACTTGTAACAACTCAGTTTAAAACGGAGATTTTATAAATTTTTAGGAAGGCAATTGCCATTCTGCCCTAACCAACATATATGGAAAAGTATAAAACACATTGACAAAAATCACATCCTGTAGAAGGTTCAAACTTGTTTTTAAAAAAACAATCACTTTTCAAAACCAATAAACCTTATGAGAACAAGATTGACTGGTAGAGCTGACTGCACCTTGCTTAATACTAAAAATAGCCGTGTCGTATTTAGAAACTAATTATTGAATGAGGGCAAAGCATTTTGTAAATCGAAGACCTTTTTTGGTGATTAAAGTTTGGAACCAAGAATTTTGCTCAATTTGTTCTCGAAATGCATCTTTATTGCCCATTTTAGTGTGCAAACAAACATGAAGATCTTTATATTTTCACATTTTTGCTACTGTGATACTGTTTGGGGAGAGCCATTGCCCTTTTTTTCCTAAATGCGCCACTAAATAATAGCACCATTTGTTTTTCAATATTCCAACCAAAAACAGCCAATTCAAACAAACAATTTTCAGAAATCAAAAATTTAAAACTGCTCTTAGTGCTAACATACATCATTTTAATATAACACAGGTTAAGATATTTCGTCTACTTAAGTAAAAGTTATAACTACTTGTCACGAATAAGTAAATTTGCGTTGTAGTGATGGTTTTATATACAGTATATGTAGGGTTGCTGTAATCTGTTGCTTTTGGTCTGCTGTGATTATTTCATTCGTAAATCTGAATTGTCTCGAGTTCAATTTGACTTTATATCTCGGCTAATTTTCGCAAAAAATCTTTTTTTCTTCGCATTAAGATTTGTAGCGCACACGTGTCTTCTTATGTCGTGATGGTAGATCACGTATTATGTTCCTGAGTAATCGAGTGAACTTTTTTTCTTCTCAAAGATTTTAAATTGCCGATTACGTAATTTATTAGCGGTGTTTTTTCTTTGTCACATGATGTTGCTCCTGAATATTTTTCGGTTGAAATTCTTCTACTTTTTAGTTCAGTGCCCTTCCTAGGCCCTTAGCCAATAGGATTTCCGCATTTCCAAAATACATTTAATGCTGACAGTATTCTCAGGATGTAGAGTTGGATAACTGTTAGCCTGGTAACAACCGGTGACGGTGAAAGGTTGAACCCGAGCTCAATACCCAATTATTTTGAGATAATAACGATAATGGTTTTAGTGGTCAACTTTGAGAACTGAATTTTTGACAAAAATGGTTGCGTTGAAAAAAATCGAAATAAATATCAACATTTTTTTAAAATATGGATTCGGGATGCAGCATTTCAAAAAAATTTGGTTTTCATAAATAACCTCAGGTCTGGGTCTGTAGAAAGCCGCTCAACTTCTCTCAACGCTGCTGGCTAGAACAAACAGCCTTTTAAGTTATGCCAACAAAAAAAAATTTTGAAGTTATAAATTGTAGCCTATTAGCTTTTCTCTCCGCTGAATTAATATGTGCTTTTCCCTGTATGCTTCATCCGCTAAACGTCGCACTTGAACAGCAAGTTAATAAAATTATGAAGCTAATCACCCAGCATTTAATGTCATAAATTTAGCTTTTTATCTTCTGCTAAATACCGAGGCTAAAGTTCAAGATTGAAAAAGTTGTTTTAAGTTTTACATTATATCTGTTTTACGTATTTAAGTTTTAAATCTTCTAAAATTGATTTTGGAAAGAGCTTAGGACCAAAGAAGAAATTTATAAATATGTAAAGTGCAGCCTTCCAATGGGTTTAAAGTAAAATTTTGTTACATTTTAGAAAATTTTAAAACCAAGTCTTTTTCTTTACATATTTCACACCTCAAATCACCGTAAACTTATCACTCGCATGCATTTCATTAAGCTCTAATAATTAATTATGTTCACAGCAACACCCGTAAATTTTATTTTTGTATGCGCTTCAAAATGTTTCCGTTATTGGCTAAATGCACGTTGAACTTTTTACCTAGCTTTGCCCTCACGCAGAAGATAGTGTGAAGATTGTCGGTACTGATTGTTACATCACTATTTTTTCAATCACCATTATGCTGGCAGCAAGGATTTAAATAACAAGAGCATGGTAAAAAATAATAAAATGTACCATAAAAAAATTTTTGTATCCTTTACGGAAAATTGTTTTAATTTTCTTGCCTTTGCCGGACATAAGCTCTGAAGTAGTTTTGGCCAAGGGATTTGGTTCGCTAAATTCTTGTTATTCGCTGCAATTTATGTGACACGGTGATGGAGTCACGGTTTCGATCCCCACAAACAGAGGTGACCGCAGAAGTAATCGGCAGCTGCCACACCGCCCCGTTGCGGTCCTGGTTTGGGAGCAAGATGTTTTTCAACAAACAGAGAAAGACGCAAAAAAATGTTGGCAAAACGCCAGTGTTTCACTTTGTACATGGGTATGAACTCATAATTTGTTTGCTAGTGTTTTGCGAAACTTGGGCCACCACGACCAGTAAACTGCTGATTGTCACAAAAAAAAGGCCATACCCCGGCAAGAAGACTTGCAGTTTTATCTATAACATCTCTGTCAAGCTGAGCGTCAAGCAGTAAATCTGTGAATTTCGTTTTAACATCGTACGTCGCATGTTTAGGCATGTGATTTGACAAGGGAATAGAGCCCGGCCTGGTTTACCTATTGCAAAGAGGACGCCACGACCACTCACCTCCGGGCCGGTCATTTCTCAGTTGACCTGACTGGAACGCTTCATCCAAAAGTGTCACTCTCGTGCAGTAACAAAGAGAAGAAAGCAAAGAAGTTTCTTTAACCGATTACAGAGTGCCCACTTGGAATGTGAGCATCTTGCTTTAAAATAATGGCTGCAATAGGCCAGAAAGTCGATGGGTCCAACAGGGCTCAGCGATCCGTTCGCTACCACATTAATCTAGCTGGACTCTTAGTGGCCAGATTTGCTGATGCAGAAAAAGTTGTTGAACATATCTGGCTGCACTTCCTTCTGACAAAGTAATCCAGGAGATGATCGAAGAAAACATGGATTAGGATCTGTCGTCAATACTGCAAAAGCTTTCGGCACTTAATTCGTGAGAGGTACAAACAATTTTTATCCTGCATTATTTTTGGAGATAATGAATTTAGTGTCAAAATTTTGTGACACCTACAACGTATATTAAAACATTTCTTGATACTAAAGTTTTTGTGCGCTCATCAGTTGTAAAAATGCATGGTAGTGAAATAAAGCAACTTATTTCTAAAATGTGCGTTGTCGTCCCAGCTACAAGCAATGACGATATTCTGTATTGGATATCTTTCATTTGAAATTTTATTGTTTTGTTATATATGTAAAATGTTGCGTTTACAAGTGATACGTGTATTTGTGGTTGCTGTGTTAATCATAATGTTATCAATTTTTAATTAAAATATATTGCAATGTCATTGCTGCAAATTGTTTTTCATGAAATATGTTTACACAAAAATAATTTTCAGAGTAAACCAAATGCAAGAATTGAACTCCTGCTAATCGTAGTTGCCATTTTTATCGATTTATCGATAGACTATCGCTTCTGCACTGTATCACTACTTTTATTTTCGTATTTGGTTATCACAAATTGCACCTCAACCGATGCAGCAGCAACTGCATCTCTTGAATATTTTCCATTGCAACCTTACGTGGTAGTTGTGAAGGAAACGTAGAGGTGACTGGACTGCGAAAAGGAAGCGGCCTCGCGCTTTACATAACCTTACAATTCGTCACGTGGTTGTAGAGCAATTTTTCCCGGATTCCGAGACTGCCAAGGGGTTTCAACCCAGAAAATTTCTTACAATCTATGTGTAAATTTATCAAGTTTTTATGACTGGTGTGTAGCTGATTAGTGTTTTCTATACAATTTTCGAACGCTAGTGGATTCGTTAGATTATTGTAAAGTCATTGCACTCCTTTATAAATTACGTGCTATTTCAAATGATCCGACAGTTTTGCTTGCATGTGTTTTTCCACAAAACTTGTATTTTGCAGCGTCCAAAATCGTTTTGAGAGACATTGCGTTTTATTGACTATTCCAAATTTCCAAGATCAGAATTTCAAAATTAGGCCCGTAGAGTAAACCAGGGGTGGTCAAACTTGCTTTGCACTAGAGCCACATTCAAAATACTTCATAAGTTAAAAAGGCGCAACGCAAAAATTTATTGCCCATTTTCTCTGAAAATCATTGTGAGGAACACTCGAAATCAGTGCCATTAGCTCAAAGAGCCACGCAGCAAGAACAAAAGAGCCGCAGTTTGGCGACTACTGAAGTAGACTGTATGTTATTCTTGCGATTATAATGGAATCCAATTTCTTCAGTTCTTTTAACTAGCCAAAGATCGGTTGTTCTTCCTCTTCCGACAATTAGCGTGGCAAAAGATGAGAAAACACAGCTATTTCTGATCTGTTTCTATGTTTATAAAATTTTGCCTCATTTGTTTGTTCACGCGTGAAAGCTCAAGAGCTCTGTTTGTTGGGTTTTAGTAAAACTGAACCATTTTGGCTGATATTTTGCTGGGCACGGTCATATTATGGTATTTAATGATGGAGGAATCTCATCAAATATAGTTTGGTGCCGTTTTTTACTATTATTTTGAGCTGCAAATACCATTTTATAGTCTTTGAATCGACTCGACAAAGAAATCAACCCTGGTTTACCGGCTGTAAAACGGATGCTTTAATCAATACACCAGTGTGTAGAAAATGTTGCTGGTAAGGCTGCTGTTACACTTGTATTTCTGGGTCAGAAAATAGCAAGAAATTTTGGAAAGGTATATTACCTAGAAGTTTACAATTTAAATCTCCTGTAAATACAGCAGCAGGAAAGAAATTCGCGAAGAAGTTTGGTTTCAAATATTTGAAGTTACGTATCAATGAATCGCATCATTGGATTAGAAATTATGAGGCCAGAATATCCAGCATACTGCATCAGTTTTCTGCTTTCATGCCAGAAGAATTTTTAAATGTGATAAAATTACGGATTGAATCAATGAAACAAAAGATCTATGCAGACTTGTTGTCTTATTATGAAAAAAAGCTTGAAAAACAACTAGGTACATAGTCTAACGTTGTCACACCAAAGAACAAATGCGTGATTAATTTATCTAAACAAAAATTGCTTGAAGAAGAGAATGACGTGTTATCACGTGGTTTGAATTTCGCAATCGTAACCAACCACATACCAAAACAACAAATTTTGGCTGAGGTAGAAACTGGAATACAAAGACTACCTGAAAACAAAGCAAATTTAATTCGAAACCAGACTATTAATATCCTAAATCAAAAACAAAAAATGCAATCAAACTTAACCTCATCTGAAATCAAAACGTTAAACAACTTAACGAAAAATGTAGAAATTAGAATTTGTAAAGCGGACAAAGGAAATAGCACTGTCATTCTTGACAAAACTGATTATGACCAAAAAATGTTGAGTTTATTGAATGACGAATCTGCCTACAGAATTCTAAACCGAGATTCAACAAAATGCATTGAAAGACGTTTGAACAGCTTTATTTACAATTTATTTAAGTCACAACGCATTTCACAAATGCAATACTATCAATTACGAAGCACGGATGCCACAGCACCCCGGTTGTACGGTTTACCCAAAATTCATAAAAAAGATATTCCCATGCGGTCCATGGTGTCCTTTATAAATTCTCCATTATACAATTTGTCCAAATTTTTATGCAAATTGTTATCTCCATTAGTTGGCAATACTGAATTTACAGTAAAGAATTCATACGAGTTTGTTCAATTTTTAAATTCCATTGTATTAGAAAAGAATGAATGTATGGTTTCTTTTGATGTCGTTTCACTCTTTACTAATATTCCAGTAGAATTGGCAAAAAAAGTTACCTTTGATTTGTTAAAGGAGATGATACATTATGTAATCGTACCGATTTGACAATGGATGATATTGAAATCGCTTTAAATTTTTGCTTGAGTAACACTTATTTCACATTCGAAGGAAAATATTATCAACAGGTATTTGGCGTACCTATGGGGTCCCCCATTTCTGTGGTAATTGCAAACCTGGTAATGGAATATGTTGAACAGAAAGCAATCTCTTCGTTCAGTTCATCTCCTAAATTATGGAAGCGATTTGTCGATGACACATTTGTGATCATGCATACTAATGAAGTGAATAGATTTTTTGATCATTTGAATAGCGTGGACCCGAACATAAATTTTACAATGGAACTAGAGCAAGATGGCAATTTAGCATTTTTAGATGTCCTAGTCATGCGAACGCAGGATGGAAAATTGGCCACTAAAGTACACCGAAAACCAACCCACACCAATCGATATTTAAATTACCATTCAGCTCACTCCAATGAACAAAAACAAGGTGTTGTGATAAATTTATACAATCGAGCTCAATCGCTCACGACCAAATCAACAGACTGGAAAAAAGAAAAAAGTTGTCTGTCTCATATGCTCGCTGAAAATGATTATCCTAATTGGTTCATACAAAAAGCACTGAAAAAAAGAAAGACTCAAGCTCAAGTTAAATTACAAGAAGAAGAAAGACATATTGGATTGGTTATTTTGCCATTTATACCAGGAATAACTGAAAGATTGAAACGTCTTTTGAAAAAACCATCAAATCAAAGTGGCAACAAAAACCATTACGCACCGTGGGAAACATGCTGCCAAGTTTAAAAGATAAAATCAACAAATTTGATCAACGCGGTGTTGTATATAAAATTCCATGTTTAAATTGTACAGGTGTATATATTGGTGAGACTGGTCGATCATTTAAAACACGACGCAAAGAACATCAAAGGGACGTCAAACCTGATATAATTGCCAAACTAACAAATGAAGAATTAAAAAAGAAATCTGCTCTAGTGAAACACGTTTGCTTAAATGGACACCGGATTAATTGGGAAAGCTTTGAAATTTTAGCTACTGAAAGTGACTATAAGAAAAGACGTTTTTTAGAATCATTTTACATACACAAAACTGATTTTTCTTTTAACGATAAAATTAACAGCTTTTATCCCGGATTGTACAAATTTATAAATTTTTGACCGCCAGTTGTCGCTGCTGCACTTGTTTATTGCCATAATTTTTATTTTTTCTCCTTATCGTCCTGTTGATTACTATGTAACCGTTGTCTGTGTTTAAACTTTAGTCACTCCTGACGAAGAAAAACTGATTTTAGTTTTTCGAAACGTTGAGTTTTTGTGAATTTTATGTAGATTTTAAATCTAAATAAAGATCATTTAAACTTTCGATTACACTAGATGAGCTATATTGAGAAGTTAAAGGATGCCTGGTGACAAAAGCAAAATATTAAAGGCTAAAGTGGGCCGCTAGTAACCTTCTCAAACTTTTTAGCAACATTTTAGAACAAAACTTCACAAGCTGATTTTATTGATATCATTTGTCAGGATATACAAAAAACTTTGAAACTGATTTACACGAAAGTCATACTTGGCGCTCAACAATAGGAGTATTGTGACGAGTCAAATATAAACGATGCAAAATGTAGATAGTTAACCATCAAAAATTAAAAAACGTTCTGGCGTTAAATAACCGTAGCTGCTTCCCACTACGATAATTTTTTAATAAACGTAAACATTACGAAATTTTATCGGAAACCTAACCGATATATGTAGATTTTTCGGTAAACGCTGAATTAGTTCTATTGTGACGATGTAAAGGAATACCAATGGAGTAACAACTTTTATTAAAAGTAACTGAATTGTTGATGAGCATTGAAGAGCTTGATCACAAAATAATTGAAATTATATGCTAGGGCAAGAAAATATACTGCAAGTACATCAATTATAGTTACTCGGCAGATGTTGTAAAAATTTACTGACAGAAAGTATGCTACTATATAAGCTCAAATAGATGAGTACATGGTATCGAAATTGAATCACTTTTCGATTGTTGATTTGATAATAACGACGATGATATTAATGAATGGCTTTTGGGAATAAAGTGAATGTGTTAGACCTAATTGAGAACATTAAACATTTTTTCAAATGAGAGTGACATAGAAATTTATGAGTTTGAAAGCAACCGCAACATTGATCGAGTGACGTGTTGATGAAGAAAATGAGCCGTCTTCATTTACGTCACAGAACAAAAGTTCTCTTTTGGAAGGAAAAATGCTAATGTGTGTTTCCCAAATTGCCCAGGATCTTATTGAGCCTGTGCTTGCTGCGAAAAGCACGCAACTGAAAGAAAAATAGTCAATGTAGGATCTTAATCATCTTTGTGCTTTCTCGATAAAGATTTTTTTCTCAATTATTTCTGAGCATTCCTTTAGCAAATTTATTAAGCGATTTCCTGGATATATTTACAAACTGTTTCGTTTAAAAACACTATTATATAGATACTACTTGTTTGCTCTATGCACTCCTACTATTGAATAGCATAAAGATAATAACTATAACCGTTGGTAGCTTATAATTTTTTGTTTTCATATTATTTAACTGCATACAGCAAACATTTCGTACAGGTTAATTATGAACATTTATATCGTGCAAACCCCTCAGCGCAGCTCTCTTCCATGAACAAATGGTTCACATTGCAGTGACGGACATTGGGTTTCAACCGTGTACAATAATCCATGTCCAAGGCCAGCATCAGATCCTGGGACCACCTGAGGTGTATCATCAACACACAGATACGGTTTAGAATGCTTGTGGGCATTATGTTCAGCCATAATATATCCAGTATATTCCTTTTTCCAATGAGGAGGACAAGTATCACGTTCAGGAATCATCAACCAAAAATCAACGAGAAAGAGTTTACGTTTGTTGCAAACGCTAATATTCATCAAATAAATCCCAAATATTAGATGAGCACTGAACATGCTAAAGATTTATGACAGCTTATATTCAGTATTTTACGTAATCACCTGATTGACTGTTCCTTTTGTCATACAGGCAGCACAGGGCACATTAAAGTTATGCAGACTATTTCCTTCAGTTTGAGAGAGATCAAACAAATTCAAGGGATTGTTATATTCCATTCCATAAATGAGTGAGTGTCCTGTTAATCAAAATTGTATTTTGTTTAGAGCTGTGCAGTTTAATTATGCAGATGAAGCATTACAACTAAAAAGAGTAGTGTTTATTAGTAATCGCCACTTAAACCTATACAGAAATGTTGGATCATTTAATGAACAAATCGGCGGTATTTTGGTGAAATCAGTGACGAATGCATTAAAGCGTTTCAAAACAAAAACATATTATTTTTACACTCTTTCTTTTTCAGAAAAATTAAATGGATAAATCTAGTTTTGTGTGACATTTTTAATCATACGTTTTACAATAGCTGCAATGTATTATTGATATTTTGCATAAAAGATTTGTGACCATGTATAGTGTAACAAAGATTTTTGTTAGAAGATGAGGAACCGAAATCATTAAAACCAGAGTAGATGTGATATTAGAGTAGATTCAAAGTTTTGATCAGAACGAGCGTTTTGATGTAAGTGAAATAAAACAGTTTTATGGGTGTTGCAAATTTGTTGTTTGACATTTTGTTGTATGTAAATTCCTCGGTGGGATCCAATCCCTCGTTATGTGAACTAGTTGCAGGGTATGATATTCTGACGCGACATCGCAAACTGGAGAAACTAGATTTGTTAATTTCTGATCTTACGCTATTTTTTGAATTAAAAAATTTGCTTGTCAAACTAAAAAGCGCGTTCTCAGATTGTCTTGTTGTTGCTGTTGCTACCCGACAACTTTCGAAGAATGAGGTCGTTGCTGAAGACCATAAAATCCTGGACCATAAAATCCAATTTTCCAGGGCCTGGACCAGAGGTCTTAGAGAGACAGGGAGTTATCAAAGAGCAAGCGGCGCAAATTGTCCGTAGCTACACAGTGCAGAATATAATGAGAGTTGTCCTGGGATGGATGCCCGCAGGTGCTGTATGAAGAATCTCGATTCTGCCAATTCTATTGAGATAAGTGCTTAGCAAAAGACTGTTTCCGTTGCAGCGAAAATGAGAGAGGGCACAGCGAGTGTGATCGTGAAGCGCAAGTTCCTTTGTGGAAATTGAGAGAACCTGTGTGTCAAAGAATTTTGATGAGACAAAATGCCTACAGTCCGAGAAAAGAAAAGAGTGTATACGAGAAATAAGAGGAAAGAGATTACAAGGGATTGCAGAGGCAAGAGTAGCGCTACTCGTCTGGCCAGCTTATCAGCTGCGTCGTTCCGGAGAGAAACGAATGTCCGGGGACCCATTGTAGCCTGATATTATAGGGAAAAAGAAGACGGTTCCTGCCAGGGAGATTGAAGTAAAAGGAAAAACGGAGGAGAGTACAGAATGGCGAGAACAAAGAGAGAGAGAGAAGGAGAGAGAGTCAGAGAGAAAAAAGTAAACAGAACAAGCCATCTGTCCAGATTACCACGTCGTGGGTTGGGAGAGAGCCAAGGTGAGCAAAAGCCATACCTTGGCGAGAAAAAGGAGAATCGGAGTGGGAGATGGACAGGAAAGAGTGGATTTCATAGTAAAGTAAGGCATGTTCCAAGCAGAAAAAAAGGGCAAACAAAGAGAATTTTCCGAGGAGAAATAAGGAAAGTATGGGCCGGTAAGTGTACGCAAAAGCTCTCCAGCAGAATCTGCAGAGACTTGGTTAAGTCTGGCCAAACCTGAAATGGTAAAGAAGTTGGAAGGCGAAGGGCCCGCTCATAAAATGACAGAGCGAAATAAGTCAGGGTGACCCAAATAGGACACAATGACGCCTCAAAAAGGAAATGTGGAATAGAGGAAGACGATAGACAGCCGGAGATGGCGCGACTAGACGCTCAGTGAAGACGTTCCAATTTGGTTAGGTTGGTAACGCTAAGAAAAGGAAACCATACGGGTTAAGCATAAGTGAGAAACGGCCGAAGTAATACTTTATACAGAATAGAGAAGGAAAAAATTGGCCTTTAGCGAAGATACATGTTTAGAAAAGAAAATAGTACGGTCGAAGGTTATCCCAAGGAAAGTAGGGGTGGAATCGAAGCGGTGGAGAAAGTTGAATAAGAAGAGATTAGGCTGGAGGTTAGCTTGGTAGGAATCCAGCATAAAGAGAGCAGCTGACGGAAAAAGGCAGAAAAACACAAAGATCATTGATGAAAAGAGAAATAAGTACATGGCCAAAAACGGATCCTTGCGGAACGTTTTGACGCACTTTTGTGATTTTGAAAAATCAGGCAAGTGCGCCTATCAGAAAGGAACGAGCAAAGCTAGGAGGAAGGCCAGCCGAAACAAGTTTATGAAAAAAGAAGGGGTGCTGGACAGAGCCGAGAGCTTTCGAGAAGTTGATAGTGGCAAGAATCGACCGATTTCCAGGCTTGGGTTTGTTAAACCCATCCAAAATAGATTGAGAAAGATAAAGAATTTAATCAAGAGTAGATCATCCGTGGCGGAAACCGGCCTGGCGGGGAGAGAGAATGGAATTAGACTCCAGAAGGAAAAGTAAACGCGATAAAATGATGCGTTCAAATAGCTTTAAGACGCAGGAGGTGGGAGTGATAGGCCGAACAGAAGCAGGGAAATCCAAAGGCTTTTCCATCTTATGGATGAAAATAATAGAAGATGTCTCTCAGATGGAAGGAAAAGAAATGCAAAACCAGGAAAGATTGAAAATGTGTAAGAAAAAAATCCTTACCAGAGCGGGGTTAAAAGATTGGAGAAAGAGGGACAGTTAGTAGAATTGGTAGGTGATCAGAATTCAAGTCCTGAAGTTCCTCGCAAGAAAATAACAGGGCGAGAAAGCAGGGAGCAAAGGAGATGTCGGGAGAGGAGTGACTGCCAGAGAAGTGATCGTGAGAAAGAGGTATGTCAAGGATGTCAGAGGAGATGACCCAATCGAATACTTTCTTCTCACAGGTTTCAGAAGTACCTTTTGAGTCCCAGTTTGGAGATTGCATTTGAAGTCCCCAAATAAAGAGATTTCTGGAAGAGGAAAAAATGGAGGCGGACAAGGAGTCGATTCTGCTATCCGTTGAAGAAAGGCAAATAGGGGAGCATAAGCGCTAAGGAAAGAGAGCAAATGGGGAGTTGTTTAGTGACATATTGACCCCTACATAATCAGATAGGGGTGAAGCGAAGAAAGTGGAGATGTAGAAAGTTTAGAAAAGAACAAGTTCTTTCTCATGAAAATGATGACACCTCCACTGGCGTGCGGGTCATCGGGAGAAAGAATGCCAGACCGGGAGTGAGTGCGAACGGATTGCAGAGCAGAGAATCTCGGAATCCGGAAAAAGGGGTATGAATTAAGATTGGATTCCTGTATACAGATATGGTCAACAAGATAAGACAAAATAAAGTGTAGTATTTCAGTGCTTCTGGCTCGGAAACCTCCAGTATTCCATTGGAGACCCCTGAACGAGTCAGGGCAGAAGAGGAAGCAGAAAGTATAGAAAATCAGCAAGAAACATGTGGAGATGGGGAAGGAACAAAAAGAGGAAATACGAAGTGGGCGGAATGAAGGTAAGACGTTTGAAAACGAGGGTGGGGTGGGAGTGCTGCATTGGCAGAAGACGCCAGATGAGCCAGGTTGAGCAGTGGAGGCATACAAGCTGGGGGTGTCCAAAAAGCAAGACACAATGCTGGTTGGTGTGGGATTTCCAGAAGAAGCAGGGACGCACCAAAGAGAACAGCTCCAGGAGTTAGAGTTGCCTGGAGCTGTTCTCTCTGGTGCTTTAAATCTAGAAAAGGAGAGTAGTGATCACCTTAAATAGACTCATTTGGAGCAGATGCGACATTGCACCTATCTACCATTTCAGGTCACATTTCCAGCCCACACTAAACAGGCAAAAACGGGGCTACAGTTAGGATAAACGTTGCCGCTAATCAATTGAAAGAGAAAAATGACAAAACGGGAAAAAGAGAGGCAGAAAAAGAGAGAAAACAGTCGACCGATTTTAAAGAGGCTGCGTGCTGACCTTCTGAAGTCTTTTAGAGCGCAGCACGACAAAAAATGGTTTGTATGACGGAGTGCCCGGAGTCAATGGGATCCCTGGGAAGGCCAACAGCCATTTCAACCCACGGGAACCGCACCACCACGTTGACGCGGCTGTTGATTGGAGCAGCTTAGATTGTCTTCATTGATGTTGTTGGGTTGAAATGATATGTTGGTTGTTGATGAATGTTTGGCTATAACGTAAAACTAACTTTTTGTAATTCTCGTTTTGTTTTGTATATTCCATTTGAATGAGATTTTACTTAGAAATTTGTGCGTAATGACTTAAAGTGGTGCATATAACTGTAAAGGAATCATGACAAAGGGACATCTTTGTTGAGAAGACCAATGGAAGTTTCAATTTCCTTTCTTAACACACTTGTACTTGTAATAATTGTAGTAATAAATATTTTTCAAACAGGATGAAATCCAAAATATTTTTCTATAGTAAGACTCGGTGCTTTACACGGTTTATTTATTTTATGAAATCAATTCACAAAATTATTTTCCTACTAGCTCTACTTGAAAAACAGCGTGCAATTAACCAAGTTATTTGCATTGCATTGTTCCTTTAAAATTATATTTATCTTGATTATTTAATCAAAATCACTGGGCACGTAACAAAGGGGTCTACTGAATATATGTTATTCTCGGCTGCGATTGCAAAACCACACAACGAAGGAGCTTCAATTCAGCATTCCGTGGCTCTCAAATAGTTTTGCTGACAGTACCCATTAGTTTGTTGGAGCATTCTTGAAATGTTTGGTGAAATCTTTGCTACGGCAACAAATCAAAAATGAGCTCTGTATTTCTTGAAATCTAATATCGTGCCACCAAAAGATAGAACTACTCACCAGAAAATTTTTAAATTAAATCAATTCAGAAAAAAAGTTCTGAAAACCTCGTTAGCGCAAACAAAGTGGAATTTTTGATTCATTATAGTTTTTGAAGATCAGCAAGGAACATTGGTAGGCAGAATGTAAAAGACAATGAAATTAAGAACATTGGAAAACAATATAGATTAGCATGACGCCCACATGATATGTAGTTCTGAGTGGATGGTATACAAACAATGAATTGTAGAGACATAAAGTGTAACAATCAAGCACACCGATGTTAAGCGCTTTACCTTGATTGCCGTCTTGATATTTTCCTGGAGTGTAGCTGACGTTTAGATCGATACAAATCACGTTTGATCCTCCTCCATGTTCGTTGTATTTACTTCCCGCTGCTACACCTGTTGATTAATCATGATTAAGAATCACAAACAACACAACAGGCCAACATAAGCAGGAAACCAAAAAAAACTAAATTTCGTCGTACAAAAATATTGTTACTGGAGGCGGTGGAAGACAAGAAAATCACATCTACCTTAAAAATTCAACACCAACCTACTCAAATATAGATCCTATTGATATTGTAAATAATTGGTTTATTACAACATACAAGCATAAAACCATTCAGTTTCAAGCATCAAATATTGCCATCTTTATTAAAGTTAATTTCGATTTTATATGATGACTAGCAGATTTCCCCGTCGTTGATCGGGTAAAATGTAAAGACTAATTAAATTTTTACATTGAATAACCATATTTTAATATTGGTTGAATAAATATAGCCTCGTAGCCCCCCATAGACGATTCTGATCGAAATCAAAATACCGTACTTGGCTTCCCTGGAAAAAGTTATATAAGATTCATATGTTTGTTTGTATCTAAATGTCTCCAGTTTTATTTCTATAGCAGACAGACAGACAAACTTTGAGTTTTATATATATAGATTTATAGCCGGCTTTGCCGGTGTCGCCCGTCAGAGGCCCTCCATCAGTAATGTCCAGGTTTAGTATTTCGATTCAACCGGCCAAGCCGGCTTCACCCATCCAGCTGTTGTGTGAGCAGTAGCGAAAAGTTAATGAATTCTATGCACTTTCACAATTCTTGTACACGGAATTGTGATTATCATATTCTTTTAATCATGACTGGCAATGCTCACAAAGAATCTTGCCACAAATTATGACAATTAATACTTGTGAGGGAGCAGGGATTGTATATACGTAATCAAAACTGATTGTAGCGTCAAAACTGATCTTGGTTTTCTTGATTCCCCATAAAAGAAATTTGTAAGAATTGCCAGTTTTCATTCTCTTCTGGTAAAAGACTTCCAATTCTATGATAAACTTGACCTTGAACTTTGAAAGTTGGCATAAATCCCCCTTGTGTAACAAATTTAGCTCCAAAAGATGTCATTTGAAATGCTGAGTTATACTTTTGAATATGCTGAAGAAAATGTTTTGAGTCAGAAGTGGAGCCGGTAAGAAGATTTTTTAAAGGTTGTGGTGGTTTTTGAAACGTTGCCAATTGAACTTTACCGTTAGAACAGCACACACCAGGAAGTTCATTATCCCATTTTTTAGCTCTGCAATAATTGCAGACCTTAGACATAGAACCAATAGTGATTACTTCTTCAGCTGCATAATCATGTTTTGGATCATAATGAAATGCACCTTATTTCCATTGCCTTGTAGTAAATGGTTGAAACCTCAATTCACGTTGCCTGCTCCTACTTCTCAAAAGTCTTATTTGACGGTTTTCTTGTGATTCCTGCTGTCGAGATATAGCATGTCTCTCAGCATCAATCTGTCTCCTGGTTTGTTGTTGTTCTTGAGATTCCCGCTGCCTGGATATAGCATGCCTATGGGCATCAACTTGTCTTCTACTTTGCCTCTGTTCTTCTGTTTCTGATGCCCTTGCTACATGTTTTCTTCGTGGATCTGCAGATTTTCCAAATTTAAGTGTCTTCTTAGGAGGCATCTCAATGTTTTGTTGTTCTTGAGATTCCCGCTACCTAGATATCGCATGCCTATTGGCATAAACTTGTCTTCTGCTTTGCCTCTTGATCAACGACGGGTAAATTCCTAAAAGTACAGTCTGGGTCATCACCATAAAATTTGGAGTTTTATTTGTCACAAATTTTTTTCTGTTTGTGGTACCTAACAAAAACTTTAGACAACTCTAGTATTTTAATATAGGTTGAATAAATATAGCCTCGTAGCCCCCCATAGACGATTCTGATTGAAATCAAAATACCGTACTTGGCTTCCCTGGAAAAAGTTATATAAGATTCATATGTTTGTTTGTATCTAAATGTCTCCAGTTTTATTTCTATAGAGGACAGACAGACAAACTTTGAGTTTTATATATGTAGATGAAGAACGAGGCTATTCACAATTAAGATCGGTTTGAAAAGTGAAAATACTTATCAACATTCAACATTTACTTGCCTTCATAAACAAGCTCAGTATGTTCTGGTCCTTCGCAATTTCTGCTTCCCCATCTGATACACGTCGCCCCACCACGACCTGCATACGTTATAAGAACTTACATTACCAAACATGGTTAATTGATAGGTTTCATAAAACTGAACCATTTCGGTGGTTTTCATTTGATAGTCTTTAAAACTCAGATGTTATTTTGATCATGGTTTTGTTTTCATTAATGCTAAACTTTGAATAGCAGTAATGAGGTTGAAACTGTTAAATTTGCTTGTTAATCATGTCTACAAACCCATTCAGAAGTGAGAAATTAAAAGCATGCTATGTAAAATATTTACCAGTATTTAGATTACATGTCGGTGAAAATACGAGCATAATCTGACATTTTGGGTTTATTTTCATAAAGTGTTATGTTCAGGGCTGATGTGCATCTGCCAAAACTTGATAAAATTAAAGAAAATTTATGATAAAATATCGTATAAAATAAGTAAACATGATGCAAATGAACTAAACTTACTTGTTGGTGTTAGATCGTCAAACTGAATAAAACAATATCAGTTAAAACTATATTTTTGTTAAAAACTCAAATGATATCAATGATAAGTAATTAAAACAATTTCATTGTTTCAAGTGTATGGATGTTTGGTAATATTAGTTTAAATCGATATAAATGTGAAGATCTTATCAAAAAAAACAATTAACGTTACTTTATCATCACCGTCCTGAGCGTTTCTTTTGTTGACGTGATTTTGTTCTTTGACCTCACGCTTTCTCACGTGACGATGGATTTCGACATCACTCAATAAACTGCTCATTGCAATGAACTGGTTTTCAAGTCTAAATCACAATATACTGATCTTTGTGTTTATTCTAGATTTTATCACGTAAAAAAACGTAAGATTTATAGTTAGAATACATCATGATTTGTGTTTAGCACCAAAGAGAAATTGATCATGGTTTTTGATTTCATTAACGCTAAACTTTGAATAGCAGTAATGAGGTTAAAACTGTTAAATTTGCTTGTTAATCATGTCTACAAACCCATTCAGAAATGAGAAATTAAAAGCATGCTATGTAAAATATTTACCAGTATTTAGATTACATTTCGGTGAAAATACGAGAATAATCTGATCATGCAAGCATAATACGAGCATATTTTTACATTTTGGGTTTGTTTTCAAAAAGTGTTATGTTCAGGGCTGATGTGCATCTGCCAGAACCTGATAAAATTAAAGAAAATTTATGATAAAATATCGTATAAAATAAGTAAATATGATGCAAATGAACTACGCTTACTTGTTGGTGTTAGATCGTCAAACTGAATAAAACAATATCAGTTAAAACTATATTTTTGTTAAAAACTCAAATGATATCAATGGTAACTAATTAAAACAACTTTATTGTTTTAAGTGTATGGATGTTTGGTAATATTAGTTTAAATGGATATAAATGTGAAGATCTTATCAAAAAAACAATTAACGTTACTTTATCATCACCGTCCTGAGCGTTTCTTTTGTTGACGTGATTTTGTTCTTTGACCTCACGCTTGCTCACGTGACGATGGATTTCGACATCACTCAATAAATTGTTCATCGCAATAAACTGGTTTTCAAGTCTAAATCACATTATACTGATCTTTATGTTTATTCTAGATTTTATCAAGTAAAAAAACGTAAGATTTATAGTTAGAATACATCATGATTTGTGTTTAGCACCAAAGAGAAACAATGCAAAGTCGTGCACAAAACAAAATGTTGTCAATTTTATTTAAAATGAATCTGCGATCGCAACTGTGTTGCTGTCTCAAACAAATTTAGACTATTCAGTTCTCATTGACACGTTCTTTTGTTTTTGTATAAATATATATATCACTATTTTATGAAATTACTTTGTCATTTTATGATTCATACTTTTCCTATCAACATAGAATCCAGTACAAATTAATAGGAATCCAGCTACCATTAACAAGGTTTTAACTTTCATCACATTTTTTATGCACAACGATTTTTGATTAGGTTTAGAAGCAGATTTACAATCATAATCATACAACTCGTGAAGCTTCATAATTAAAATTGTAACTGAAACTTGTTATGGCCGAGAAAGAAGCGAATTGTGCCCCTTGTCATAAGCACAATGCCTTAAATATGCTTTCCAACTATAAGCAAAAAAAAAGTTGTTTTATCAGACGCTCATTTCTGTAATTTGTTTTTCTTGTTCAAGCAGTAATGACATTTTCCCAGAAAACATTGGCATTGAATGCGAATGATTTTAATACAAGATTCTTCCATTGCAGCGTCATAGGCATTGCTGCTGAATCAATACAATCACGATCATAAATCAATTGCGATGAAATATGATCATTACACTGTTATGTCATATTATGATACTTTTGCTTTACCACTATCAACCTATTTCACACTGTCTGATATTTAACAGTAATTTTTCTTCAAAACTTCTTCAAGATGATCATCTCAAACAGCTATTTATTTTAAAGCATAAAGTCAAGACTATTTCGCGGGAAAATGTCACTGTGCTGCAACTAAATTATCAAAATTCCACCAAAACGAGTCTTTACAACGGAGAACGCCGTATTAGGCTCCGAATCTCACGTTGTTGAATTATAAGAAACCTGTGTAATTGAACTATTTTGAACACAACTAAAAAGTGTATGCGTATGAACGTTGTCTGCATTTATCATATTGATCAAGTTACAACATATCGGTTGTAAACTAAATGATACCAACAAGACTTTTTTTAACAATGAAATAAATGGTTTTGGTTGGCTAAACTTTTACTGAATAGCAAATCGCTCACCGGTTTAGATAGTGGATTAGAGTTTTTTGTAAAATTTTGAAACGCTAGGAAAACAATAGGCTTATATTAGTTTTCTTCAGTGCAGTTGGTGACCAATAAGAAGCTAGAGGCTTTTAATAAAGAATAGCTTAGACCGTCACACTTGTGGGACCAAATACTAGGTCCACTGTAGTGGATGGTCTGTCAACCTCAGCGAAGCCGTATCACTCGTGAATGAGTGGCGGTTGTCGCAGGTGCACTAAGTCTAACAACTGCTAGAACAATAGTGCTGTCACAGCCGAGTGGTCACAAGGTCTTACATGTATAGTAATGTAAGAGGCCAGCGATGCACTTAGCAAACTTTCTTATTGGTCACCAACTGCACTGAAGAGACCTGATAGGTCGAAACAGTGTCACTGTCTGCAGTTTGCTAAGTGCATCGCTGGCCTCTTGCATTACTATATATGTAAGACCTTGTGACCACTCGGCTGTGACAGCACTATTGTTCTAGCAGTTGTTAGACTTAGTGCACCTGCGACAACCGCCACTCATTCACGAGTGATACGGCTTCGCAGAGGTTGACGGACCATCCACTACAGTGGACCTAGTATTTGGTCCCACAAGTGTGACGGTCTAAGCCAGTGGTTCTCAAACTTTTGAAAAAATTTTACTTTGCGGTCCCCTTTCAATTTTTTCAACCACTCTCGGTCCCATGTAAATTTAAACATAAATTCTGGCTCAGTTGTAAGGACATTTATCATAAAATACTATGTGTATTAGGCAAACAGCTATTCATTCTGAAAAGAAAAAAGTAAATATCTGTCAACAATTTTACAAGCACAGTTTAATGGGATGGGTGCCCTTACTTGTCTTCCAGCAATTCCTCTATGTTGGGCAGTGTGTTGGCTAGGGCAACTCTCATGTCATGGGTTACATCCATCCTGTTTCGAGATTTTGTTTTGATAGTAACGAGAGTGGAAAACGCTTTTTCGCATTCGTAGGTGGTAGGAAATGGAATCAACAATTTTAGAGCCATCTTTGCGACAGCTGGGTATGGCTCTGCCATTTGAATCCAAAAATCACTGCAACACATTTCACGAAAAACAAATTTTGCATCCCCATCATTTACCAAATCAATAAATTGCTCCTCAGCCAAGTTGTCCTCTGAAGGCAGATCGCTAACGGAGAGTGCAAATGGGTTGTTGATGAAGCGGTAATATTTTTCAAATTCCAGTAGATCGGGAAAGTATCGCGATATTTCTTCTTTAAGAATTGAAACATGGCGCTTCATCACTTCAAGGATATCGTCATCCACGTGAAGTGCGTTTTCATCAAGAAATGTATTTAACTGTGAAATGGGGCAAAGTTCCTGTTATCCAGTTTTGAATTACATAACGCTAACTTCATTTCAAAAGCAATTTTTCATGACAATGGAGAACGGTGATTTCCCTTCCTTGTAAGGCCAGGCTGAGAGAACTCACGTATTCGAAGATGTCTACCAAAAACAACAGGCATGTCAGAAAGCGGTTGTCCGTGAATTTTTCGGACATTACTTGTTTAGCTGTAGCTTTATGCAGAAATTCGTGTATTTCTTTTCGTAGAACAAAAACTCTTTTCAGTACTTTTCCCTTTGAAAGCCATCTCACATGCGAGTACAAGAAAAGTGTTTCAAATTCGGAATCACTTTCTTTGCATAAATCACGAAACAGGCGTGAGTTGAGTGCGTTTGCTTTAATGAAATTCACTGCCTTAATCACATCGTTCAGAACACTTTTCAACTCCTCAGGCATTGTTTTTACCATAGGTGCTTGACGATGAATAGTGCAGTGCGTACGAATCACATCTGGGCACTTTTCCTTTACCAAGGTCTAAAAACCGGAACGGCAGCCAATCATCGCTGGAGCACCGTCGGTGCAGACCCCAATAACACGCTCCCACTTGATAGCATGCGCCTCAAAAAATCTGTCCACTTTGTCAAATATTTCCCTTGCGGTTGTTTTAATGCTTAGGGTTTCGCAAAACAAGAATTTGTCTTCCAGATGCTGATTATAAACATAACGTACAAAGACGCAAAGTTGGGTTAAGTTAGCTACATCCGTAGTTTCATCAATCTGGATCGCGAAATCGTTAAAAATTGAATTCTGAATTTTCGAGACTGCCTGTGACAGAAAGTTATCAGACAGCTCAGTTATTCGCCTTCTGACAGTATCATTTGACAAAGATACGTGTTTTAGCTTCTGAAGCTCAGAACTTCCCAGCACATTCGATATGATGTCTCGGCAGCAAGGCAATATTAACTTTTCTCCAATGTTGTGGGGTTTTTCGGAGGCAGCTATTTTTCGTGAAACCTCATAGGAAGCTTTCAGACCACTCTTAGTGTCTTTCCAAAACATTCCTGATTGATCCAGCCTGGACTTGATCAACGTTTCAGCTTTCGTTTGAAGAAATTTAAATCCTTGTTTGATGAATCAGGATGATGCGTTTCTAAATGTCTTTTTAGTTTGCTGGGTTTAAGTGAAGTAGATACCAACACTGTGCAGCATAAAACACACTGCGGTTTCTCTTCTCCGTCACATTTTATCGCCGTAAAACCAAATTTTAAATACGAATCGTCATATCTCATTTTCTTTTTGGAGGCATGGTGAAAGCAAATTTTCAACAGTAGCTTAGCCAATTTTTGAAGTATTAAGTTCTGAAACTCAAAAATTATAATTATAACTGCAAGCTAGTCTGCACTAAAGCTAATACCTCGACAAACACTTTTTAGGAAAAAGCTGGCTATACGCTTTTACATGTCCGCGTTAAATTTGGTTTGTCTTAAAACTTAAGTTGCTACTTTTCATCCAAACACGCATACTTGCTCTAATTTGTACTCAACTTCTTCTTTCTTATAAATATTCAAGACTTATATTTTATAAACAGAATGATTGAGAAAAAGAACTATTACGTAATAATTGACTCTCAGTCGTACAATGCCCCATTGTGTGTTGATACGACCTCTAATAACAGATTTATTGAGCAGTGAGCTGCATCGATTATAGATCCAGCTAAATTTCTCACCTTGATTCATGCTGCCACTTTATATACGGCGCATCAGAGACCCCTCGCGGTCCCCCTGAAATTGCGTCGCGGACCCCTAAGGGACCGCGGTCCCCAGTTTGAGAACCACTGGTCTAAGCTATGCTTTATTAAAAGCCTCTAGTTTCTTATTGGTCACCAACAGCACTGAAGAGACCTGATAGGTCGAAACAGTGTCACTGTCTGCAGTTTGCTAAGTGCATCCCTGGCCTCTTGCATTACTACACATATATTAGTTTTGTTTCCAGCCCGCTATCATCCAAATGCTGTTTTAAATGATCACGGACTACGGTTTCTGTGTCTTTTGCAAAATTTTTGTAATGTACAGGAGCAAAGTGCTGCCTGTAGGCTGTCATTCTTTATTCACAGCTCCAATTAGCGCCAAATTCTGCAATTTATTGTGTGACTTCAAAATTATAAACTACATACTGTTTCTGTGATTGCAATGACATCCAATCTCTTCAGTATTACCAATTTACCAGAGATCGAAGACTATTCATCATTAAGCATTCCTTGTTTCAAGAAAATGGGAAAAGAAATAAGAAGCTGTTGATACGTGTGTTTTTTCGCTGTTGCCTCATTTACCTATATCAATGAGCTTAGTCTGGTATTGTGAGAATTTACTTAAACTGGATTACCGCTACGTGTAAAAGGTTTGACGTAAAATATTGTAATTTGAGCACTGCTTTCTGTTACTTCAATATGGAATTGAACAAAAGCCGACAAAGCTTGATTAAGTCACTGTTGTTTAAACACTGCTGTTTAATTTTTCCAACTCAGCTGTGAGATTGTTTTGTTATAGAGGTGGGCAATGTGGCTGTGGCTAATTGAAGCAGCGGTAAAATAGAGCAACAAAATATTTAGACAAAAGATATTGTTAGAGCAAACACAGATGCAAAAAAATTGCAATTTAATGAAACTCAATCGTAAATCTCAATTTTTTTTTACAAATGATCGATGTTTTCATTATGACTTGCTCACTGTAAGGACAGGCCTCCTTTTTAACACTAATTGGTTTTAACCACCTTTTTAACACTGTTGGTTAAACACTAGTTGATGATTTCTACGCTCTTGTATTGTATTGCACGATGCACTAAATAAACTAAAGCGTATTTCATTAGTTTAGATAGCGAATTATGATTGCTACTTGGATCTTTAGTTTACACCTTGTTGTGGTAAGAATAGTCACCTTAGTATTAGGAGTGTTCTTCGCACCAGAATCTCGTTGGTAATTTGCTATCTAGTTGGAGTTACTATGTTAATAATACAATTGAAACTTTTTCTTTTGCAAACTTTAATTGTTAGGTTTATTTGGTGAATTCGTTAAGTTCAAATCCACAAATGTGGCAAATGAAGTTGTAATAGATCCGAGGAATATTATAGCCCAATTATTTAGTAACCGCTCGTACTGTTGGTCGATATTGAATCTGATTTGTTAGTTGTTTATATTGTTAACGGTTCTGTAATATCACAAGTTATTTTCAATATGCACCGAGCTTCTCCTGATTGCTTGTTTAGCAGCGTTGGCCGTAGTAGAGCCCCAGAAGAACTTCCGACTCGATCGATTGATGCGAGTGCGTTATTAAAATGGCTAAAGTATTGTAAGAGCTGGAACGAAAGCTGAACTGGCCTGTTACTGAACCAGCTAGTACATCTTACAATTGGTCTCGTCATTTTGTGTCAACTGGTGGTGTAATATTGCTATGTTCGGATTTCTGAGTTTACGGAGCCCTGATTTTAACTTTACTTAGCTTTATGGAATCCTGACCTTGCTTCGTGAAACCCAAGGGTTTCGCGGAACCCACTTTGAGAATCACTGGCCTAAATCATTTAATATAGTATACGCACGTGTTTAGGGAGAAGGGGCAATAGAACAACCAGAAATGAAATTTGATAGGGAATAAGAATATGCGGTTTGGACTTTTCGGTTTTTGATTATTTTTTGAGATGGTTGTTTTGCTGCGGGCGTTTACTCCCTTTTTCCAAGAAAAATGTTTTTATAGAGGCATCGACGTGTTGAGGCCATTTTACTTGAAAATGGACGTTTTACCTTAATCAAGCCCAAGGAATTTAGGTAGCATGGTCTATTTGTTTCCCCGGCTACGCTGATAAGAAGTGGCCGATCTTTCATAATTGCCTCACCTCTGCTAGTGTGTGTGCTCTGTTGTTGATGCAATATGTCATTAAGTTAGTAACGAGTCAGTGAAACTGGTACCGACAAAAATCAATCGCCCAAAAATCAAATAGCTTGACATTGTGAAACGGTCACCATCCACTAACAAAACCCTAAATTACGCATTGCCCCACTTTGATGGATCGTCTGTTCGTCATTGGACACAAAATAGGTTTAATAATTAATTTATTTTCTCGTCTTTTATTTTAGATTTGCTTGTTAGGTAATGTATTTTATGGAATCTTTATTGATAGATAAAAGTCATTAAAATATGGAGCGACTCGATGGCATTCAGGTTTTTGTTTTGTATCAATAAAAAGTTAGAATGTTGCGATATTTATGATTTGTAATAATAAATCCGTAGCTGTAACCAGCAAAAGATTTTGGATGTAGAAAAATAGAGAGCAAAATTTTACCCGCAGAGCACATTTTCAATAACGACTTGTGTTCATGATATTTAGATACTTCACAGGATTTTGATAAGAATCGGATGTTTTAAGCAATTTGAATGATATTTATTGAGGTTAAGCTCATTTCTCGTTGTTGAGAGGGTAACCCAGGCCCGGCACAACATCATTTTAGATTCAGAACCAGTGACGTAAAAAATTAATTTTTTTGCAAAACTGGCGGCTTATTGTCCACAATTTTGAATTATAGCCTGTTTTAAAGATTGAGTTCTTGATTGCAAATATTTGCCATGTTTCAAGTGCAAGACCTTTTTGGAAGTTCAACGTTTTGATAGTAAAGAGTTTTGAAACTCTATTTTAGAGATCAATTTTATAAAATTGTGTTTATGCTTTTAATGCGCGGGGATAGAAGGCGTGTGTACAGCAGCATATCCCATGAGCTCCCTGAAAAATTTCAGAATCGGGTGCGTTGGCACCCCTTGAACATAAATCGCTGTCAACGCTGCTGAGCTAAATTTTAGAGCACTTGTAACAACTCAGCTTAAAATGGAAATTTTATAAATTTTTCAGGAAGGCACTCGCGATATTACTCTCTTGGCTTTTGTGAACTAACAACATATATGGGAAAGTATAAAACAAAAACTCAAAAAATCAAACCCTGTAGAAGATTCAAACTTATTTTCATAAGTAATCACTTATCAAAACCAATCGACTTTATGAAAACAAGGTTCACTGGTAGCAGTGTCGCATTTAAAAGCTAATTATTGAATGAGGGCAAAGCATTTTGCAAAATCGAAAACTTTTTTTAAAGATTAAAGTTTGAAATCAAGAGTTTCGTTTAATTTTTCTCCAAATGGATGTTTTTGCCCATTTTAGTGTTCAAACAAACATGAAAAGTTTGATCTTTTAACATTTTTGTTACCGTCATACTGTTTGTGGAGAGCCATCGCCCTTTGTTTTCCCTAAATAGTAGCACCATTTGTTTTTCAAAATTCGAACCAAAAACAGCCAACTTCAACAAAGAATTTTTAGAAAATAAGAATTCAAAACTGTTCTTAGTACTAACATACCGGTACTTCATTTTAATTTAATACAGGTTAAGATTTTTCATCTACTTAAGTAAAAGTTACAACAATTCATGTAGCGTTATTTTCCATGTAAGTTACTCAAGTGAAAGTAGAAGTAGTAAGAAATAAATCTACTCAAGTTGTAAGTAGTTCGATACTAAAAAACCTATATAGGTAATTTACTTACGTAGAACTACTTTGCCAGACCACCTCTGCTCAATTCATACAACGATTTCAAAAAGCCTAGTTTCAGCTTCATGGTTTAGCAAACTGGGCAAGATTGCTTGTTTTGTTTGCCAATAATGTATATGACAGGTTATGTGGGATACAAATTGGAATGTTTAATAGTGCAGATGTCACGGTAGCCCCATAAAACGAAATACTAGCAAACATAGTATGAGATCAAGAGCATGAGCTAAAAAAAAGAAAAAAACTAGTTCGAGCAAAGACCATCACTCCGCCACACGAAGACAAAGTGTATTAATCAAAAGTAGACAAACGAACATGGCGGCTTTTTTCTTTACATTGTATTTTTTGTGTTTAGGTCGAAGCAGGTCGCTGATAAAAACCTTTTTTAAAGTCTTTAATATGGTTCGTTGATGAAAATGAAATAAAACCAGGTATATTGATTACAAAGCAACTATTCTATACAGTCCCACCGAAATGATGCCGTTTGCAATTATATACCAAAATCCCAAAAAAGCAAAATTTCATTAATTGTTAAATGCTATTGTAAGTGTCTAGTCACCTAAACATTACTACACAAGCAGTGAACATTTATACTAAATCAATGACTTTCACAATTCATAATATATTAGTAGGCAATGCTTTAATGATAACCATTAATTTCGGCATTTTCATTTGTAAGCTAATCAGGAAAAAATTGAGCAATTTCGACCAGTTGATAAGAAATGACGTTAGGTAATAATATTGACTAGGGGTGTGCAATCTGCGGCCCACGATGTGACATTTTTGTGGCCCGTGATGGGTCTTGAAAAGACTTTGAAATTTTTGGGGAAACTGAAGCTACAAAATTTTGACGAAGTATTAATCCACGAAAGAAAAAAGCTATCATTGACAAATTTGGGTTTATTATGCAAATATACAGCTATGAAAACTGTGATCTCCAAAAGGAAAGATCTTCACTGCCATACCCCATGAAAACTGTCACTAATCACTGCTGATGTGTATAATCGAACTCGCATACGAACTTTAAATCGCTCGTGGTATTTTCAAAAAGATAGAAATCAGCCTGCCTACTAAAATGGTTACACTCTAGGATTATGATTTTTAAAACTGTTTTAAAAATCATAATGCTATTGCACACCCCTGGTGTAAACTATAATTAAATGGCATTACATTATACTGAAAAACTTGCTAAGCATTTGAGTGCTAACACAGAAATGAATTAATGCCTCAGAAAAATATTAACAACTAACCGGCATCGCCTGCGTATCCTCTTCCTGATCATCAACTTCGCAAGAATATCCGTTCAGCTGACGCCGTCTTGACCGATAGATGATTAGTCAAAGCAATCACAGGTAAAACTTGATGAGTCAAAAAAGTGTCAATTGTGATTCTTATATATCAGTAAGAGTACCACGCTAAACCCAATAAATTGACAATTGCAATTTTGATCAGTTTGATCCTATACAGTTAAAATGAAGTGATCTAAATATATTTGGTCCGACGGTGAAATCGAATTCAAGATTTTGCCCAAATGGCTAAAAAACACTGCTTTATTTTAGTTGTAAACGTGATACGCAACTTCATGCGTAGTTCTAAAATCTGGAGTTTGCTTCTCGCCTGGTGGACAATTGATTAGAAGTTAAAAGCAGCACAACAGACTGACAATAGATAGATCTACAATTATTATTTTGCGTTTGATCCAAATTTTCAGAGTTTTACTTAGTGTTTTGCAAGATATGAATATAGTTACATACAGCTATCAAAAAAACTTGTGTTTGAAGGTCGTAAGTCGAAACGAACGGAAGAGCACTCAAAAATATATTTCATTTAAATCGACAGCGTCAATTAGAATGATGGATGGAATTTAATTCAAACACACGATAAATTCCACATACTAATACGTTGACTATAGGAATAGATTACAAGAATCCAAAGACTTCTGTAATCAACACATATACTTGATCGACTTTGCAATAAAAAAAGAGATATTTACGAATAAAATCCGCAATTAAGTGGTAAACGAAAAGAGTTTTAGGCAATTGGCAGTTTGATAATAACTTCTAATTACTAAGAAAATCTGTCAATTACTATAGTGCAATCTATAGAAAGTAGAAGCAATTTTTACTTGAACCAAATCGAAGGCATGAAAATAACAGCAAACATTAATCAATACAGTTTTGATTGATTTGACCCAAAGCGTAAAATGAAATGACTCAAATGTTTATGGTCAAAATATGAATTCGGATTCAAGATTTTAGACAAATGACGAAAACAACTGAGCAGTACATTTTGATGAGTTGACTCAAACATATTGGGACTAAATAACCAAGTATCTATATTCAGAAATAAAAACTGGATTGTATTGATTCCGATTCGAAATCTTATAAAAAGATTTAGAGAAAGCATAAAAACAACAGCAGCGAAGACATAAAAATTTGTCGTTTGGTTTTAATTTGAATAGTAAACTAAGTTCAGCACAAACTACTCTTCTTAAATTAAAAAATATTAGCCCTGAGAAAAATTTCTACTAAAAGTAGGAGCAACTTTACAAAATTTTTCACGAAAGTTTACTTTAGCATGCATAGTTTAAACATGTTGGTTTGGTGAGTGTACATCTGCCACTATTTCTTTGCTGTCAAACCAAAGTTTTTTTCCTTCTTTGCATGCGGCCTTAAACTACTGAGTATAAAGTATATATATCGGGTCTACCTAAAAAGCAAACCCAATTTTTAAGTATTTCTCAGCAATGAAATTCATTGACAGTTTTGACGGAGCTACCTAATCACCACTTTTACAAAGTCTGTAAAAGATCAGTAGTCAATAATTTGAGCCAACGTTAAATGATTCCGACAAAACAATCATTCCAACAAACGTTAAATCTCAAAAGTGCAAAATCAGATCAAATTCATTTAATTAAGTCTATGCTCGATTCATTTAAATTAGTCGTGCACATTTGGCAATCAATAACAACCGTATCTAAGATTTGATCTCAGAGAGACGATCGGCCACAAAGGTGTTGTCCAAAAACAAAATGTTATACCTGGCAACAGCGACGTGTATTTTGTCGGAATCGTCAAATGTCTGAAAGAGAAACATTTTTTATTTTGGAGCTGAGTTTTAGTACTTTATTTAAAATATTCAAGCACTTCAGTGTGTGTTTGTGTATACGTGATAAAAGAAAAGGTAGGAAATTATGGGCTTGTTTGTCAAAACTGCATAACTGTAAATCTAATACATATTTTGAAGAAACAGGGTAGGGCCTTTCTGCTTATGTTTATCAAGAGCGAAGACAGTGGAGGAAAAAGGAGGCTAAATCCTTTATTGCTGTGACACTTTGAAAAAAAAGGAATAAAGACCTTTTTTTTCCGAAACATCAAACAACTCTGCTGCAAAGAATAGAGTAAGTGTTTGGTCAGCCTATTCTTGACCAAAGTCTTGGTGGCAAGCATATTCCCTTTTAAGAGCTGCAAAGATGAACAATTCCTTTTCAATCTGTAGGCAAATACGAGGTCGGCAACATCTCTTCTACTTTTGAGTTCAGTGGTCTTCCTAGGCCCTTAGCCAATAGGATCTTCGCATCCCCAAAATACATTTAATGCTGACTGATAATATTGTTCGTGCCTTTTGTTGTGTCGCTGCAAGGGAGTTTATTCATTTGGCTCTTTTCTCGCCTGATAAGCTTTAAGCTGCCTTCAGACCGCCGCAATTACACTAGCTTATCAGTTGCTGTTTTGGGTTGCCAGCGAACGGACGTGTTACTTGCCCTGGACAGAATATTAAGGAATTTCAAGTTCTTGGAAGCTTAATTAGTTAGGTAAATATCATTCTGTTGTAGGCAAGCCACCGCATTTTTACGATTATTCATGCTTTGTTTCTTACATTAACAGAAACTGTTTTCGAGTACGCTTTGTGTCGCTAGTGTGGCTGTCGCGTTTATTTTGGAATAAAGGAGTTGCAATAGACGCGTACGCTTGACAGAACAATGGCAAAGGAAGGGAGGCGAACTTGAGACGCGTTGGCTAAAAGCGTCGACGGGGCGTGTGACAGATTCAGCACTTGGCCCACGCTGAATTAAAAGATCTGTTGCATATCGTTTCTAACTAACGTTTCTAACTATTTGATTGGTAGAGCCTTTTTGGCAAGGCTCGTTCGGTGGAGATTAAGTTGGAAGGTTCTTCAGTAGCAGAAGCTGTGGAGAGAAGCAGCTTTGACTTCGAGAATTCGACGAAGAATCTGAGTTGGAGCCCGGAGCGGTTTTGAAGATTTTGAGGGCTCGTGTTCGAAGTCAACTGAGGAACTGTACATCATCGGCGACTGGTTTCTGGACAATTGCGTGTGGTGCAGGTAAGACCTTGTACTTAATTTTGTTAAAGTGCTTTACCATTTTATTTATTAGCATTTTCAAGTATTTATTTGCTATGAGTTCCCCGGATTTATTGCCTTTGATTAAGGCTTTAAGGCAAAAGCATCTAATAGTGGAGGGGTTAATGCTAAATGTTGAAAATGCTAAAATTGTCGAAACATTAGTCAATGATATCAATTTCAATTTTGATAGTTTAATGGTTGACTGTGTTGCCTTGCCCGATAAGGAGCTAACCCCTGGCACTGATGCTATCAAACAAAATGTCGTTGTAGCCAAGCAGGAGTTTGACAATCGAGTCACTGCGTGGTTTTTCAGAGCTAACGAGGGTTGCAGTTATAAAACAGCCTGCGATGTGCCAGATATTGACCGGTGTAGTGCCCCCTTTGGCAGAGCCCCCTCTGATGCCTGCTCTACCACTTCTAGTGTTGCCAGTCCAAAAAAGAAAGAAGGTCAAGTTAAGCTCAGGTTGGCCACGTTTGCTAAGCAGCCCGATGTGGAAAGGTTTCAACAGTCTGAAATAGACAGACAAACGGTTGAACGCGCCATGCGAGAGGTAGAATTGGCACAACAAAGTGTAAGCGATCTTCAGAGAACTATTGACCAAGAAAATAAAAAACGACAGAGAGATGTAGAAATAAGGATGGCTGCCTTAGAAGTTAAAGCTTGGGAGGAATTGTCAGAATCTGAAAATCCTGCATTTTCCGCTGCCGATAGGCCTGACGCGGGGAGTGAAAGAGTCAAAAGTAATAAGCTTTCCCAACGTCAAAAATGGGGCCTTAATGACGATCAAAGATTTGAAAGCGCCCAAGTTAAAAATTCTGTTTGTAAAAACCCGTTGATACCCGCTGCCGTTTACAAAGAAAGGCTCGAAAAGGAACATATTATTTCCAACCCTTCCAAAAGAAGGTGACAATATGAAGGCAAGATCGAAGCTGGTGCTGCGCCTAGTGTTAGGGTTCAGACTGATTTTAGACCTAAGGAAAGTGAAGTAAAGGTTTCCAGCAAGCTTTGTAATCGGTATCCATGGGTTAGAAAAGGTTACGCTGAGCCTAAAGTTTTAAATGTAAAACATGTGGAGAGATTTCCCTTAGATCAGGAAGTGGTATACGGAATTGAAATTGAACGACGGAAAGTCGAGAGTTTGGATGATAGAAGATATATAGCCCCAAAAAGAGGTGCCTATGCTTCTTTGCCTGTTGTGCATGATTACCCTCCACCCCGATCCGAGATTCCGATATTCGATGGAGACCCTTTGTCGTACTGGACATTTATTCGCAGTTTTGAGACCCATATAGCTCAAAGAATGCCGACAAATGCGGCGCGATTGGTGTACTTACTGCAGCATTGCTCTCCGCGAGTCCGTAAGAATTTAGAGCACTTTTCACAGAATTTAGATGCTGGATATCGATTGGAATATGAGAGCCTCTTTAACGACTATGGTCAGCCTCATATTGTCGCTTATTTCTGTGAAAAAAAGACTACTGAATTACCTTGTTTTGAAGTCGAGAGGCTCAGACGGTTTAAAAGCCTTTTCCGTTCTCATGGAGAAGAGCTTGATTTTGCTGCAGGACTTGGGGGATTTTGCGTCACTGAGTTCTCTGGGAACCATACAGCGATTAACGGAGAAGCTTTCTGCGGAGACTAGAAAGGGATGGATGAAATGGGCATTTGAGTTTCTTATGCAAAAATGGTACCAAGCGAAACTTGCTGAGCTAGTGCAATTTGTCAAAAATGAAGCTCAAGACGTAAACTCCTTGTATGGAAAGGCGTTCTACGCAAAAGGAAAGGAACGTGATTCTCTTGCGCTTACAAATAAAAAAGCTGGTGTGTTCAGCGCTAGTGTCACGCCAGAAAAGGCTTTGCTAGAAAAGTGCCCTTATTGCAAAGGAGATCACAAGCTTGCTCATTGCAAGGACTTTCAGCAGTTAGCAAGGTACAAGCGATTAGTCTTTTTAAGGAAATCACATCGATGCTTTAGATGTCTGGACTGCAGTCACAGGATTCGTGATTGTAAATCTACGCAAGGATGCATGATTGAAGGGTGTAATGATACTCGGCGCCATACCTTGCTGCATCGCCATGAGGAGCAAACGGAAAGCTCTTGTTGTGCTGCTGTGGAAGGATTGGCTGCAATTAAGGATAAGAGACCTTATTTGATGACGGTGCCAATAAGAGTTAAATCCGGCAGTAAAGAGGTGTTGACTTATGCCCTGTTAGACTCCGGGTCTGAGCGTTCGTTTTGTGTGCGAGACTTAGCCAGAAAAGTGGGTGCTAGGGGGCCCAGATGCAGATTGCCCATAAAAACACTTTCATCAGGAGCCAGCGTGGATGTGGTCGATGGAGAATTGATTTCTATAATCGTGAGTGGAATGAGCGACGACAGGAGTCTGGAACTACGTGATGTTGTAACCGTAAAAGATATTCCTGTAGAGGGTTTTTCTCCTCCGTCCCTTGATATTCTTAGCAATTTGGAACACTTGCGTGGCATTAGGTTTGAGGATCTACCAAGCAAAAGGTTGGACTGCTCATTGGAATGGATGCTGCGTTTGTTTTTAGACCGCTTGAGAGTAGGTTCGGTCCCACTGGATTTCCTAACGCTATGAATACCTTGCTTGGTTGGGTGTTGTTTGGACCCAAAGTGGAGTCATCCTTGGCATCAGGCTTCGAGAGATTGGGTTACCCGTGCTTGCATTCTTCACTGGTTGCGGAGGAGGAGCTTAATTTACCTCCGCACAAGTTGGTTCTGCCCTCAGGACTGGATATCCCAAGTTCGCGTGAAGACCGCAAGGCTTATGAACTAATGAAAGATTCTGTACAGTTAATAGGCGGGCACTTTCAGCTTCCACTGTTATGGCGATCAGAAGATGTGAAGTTACCTAACAACCGTGTCCAGGCCGAGAGGAGATTAAATTCCTTAAAAATAAGATTGAACAAACATAAAGGTCTGCATCAGAAGTACGTAGAAACTATGCAGAAGTACATTGACTGTGGTCATGCACAAGTGGTGAAAGAGGAAGTAGAAGTCGTTACAGATCGTACTTGGTTTTTACCTCATTTTCCGGTCCTAAATTCAAACAAGCCTGGAAAGCTGAGAATCGTTTTTGACTGCGCGGCGGAGCATCAGGGAACCTCGTTAAACAAAGTTATTATGCAGGGTCCTGACCTGGTCAACTCTTTGGTTGGAGTGTTGCTTCGCTTCCGTTTGGATCAGGTGGCATTGGTTGCGGACATAGAGGCTATGTTCCATCAGGTCAAAGTGAAGCCCGAGGATCGTGAGTCGCTAAAGTTCCTGTGGTGGCCTGATGGGAATAGGAACAGAAGTCCAAAGGTTTATCAAATGACTGTTCATCTTTTCGGGTGCACATCGTCACCTAGCTGCGCAGCATTTTGCTTGAGAGAGGCAGCGAGGAGGTTTGGCTCAGATTTCTCGAGTGGAGTTTCTAAAGTTGTTTGTAGAAACTTTTACGTAGACGATTGCCTGGTGTCAGCTGACTCGACGGAGAAAGCTGTCTGCCTGGTTTCAGAGCTTCGTCAGTTGCTCCTTAAGTCTGGTTTCCGATTGAAAAAGTGGGCATCTAATTGCCCAGAAGTATTGGCTGAACTACCTAAGGAGGAGTGTTTGGGAGGATCAAGGCCACAGCCATTGGACGAATCAGTTGGTGAACGCGTGCTGGGTTTGAACTGGGATTTGAAAACTGATCATATATGCGTTAAGGTCAAGATAGCAGACAAACCTCTTACAAGAAGAGGTATTTTGTCGATGTCCCATTCCCTCTTTGACCCGCTGGATATGGTCGCTCCAGTATTGTTGGAGCCAAAACTATTGCTGAGAGAGCTAAAAAATAGAGAGTGGGACGAACAGATCACGGAAGTAGAAGCAAAGCGCTGGGAATCGTGGTTGGCGTCATTAGATGAGTGGGTGCATAAAACCGACTACATGGTTTGGACCTCTTAAGTACGAACTTTATCATTTCTCGGATGCTTCGTCGATCGCCTATGGAGCAATTTCATATTTGCGCATTGAGGATGAACGAGCCAATGTTCATTGCACGTTTGTTATGGGAAGGTGCCATCTGGTGCCATCACTCACAACTACCATTCCTCGACTTGAACTTTTGGCAGCTATCGTAGCGGTGCGGTTATATCAAACCATAAAGGCTGAGTTATCCGACTTACAAGTCAGCAGCACTTATTTTTGGTCCGATTCCATGGCTATCATTCAGGAGATTTACAACTGTACCAAGAGATTTCCGGGTTTTGTAGCCAACCGGATGGCTGAGATAGAGAGATATACGGAGATTAGCGGTTGGAGATATGTACCATCAAAGCAGAACCCTGACGACTGTCTGTCGAGGGGCCTGACGACAATTCAGCTGTTAAAATCATCGAGTTGGTTGTGCGGACCGGCCTTTTGAGCAAACTGCCCTGTCAATGGCCACCCCAGCTGGCCAAGTTGGTAGATTTGCCATTGGAATTTCCTTTGTAAGAAAGAAGAGAAAGGGTTTTTTCCGTCCTGGATGCTACCAGTTCTGAGCAGATGTTGCCTGCGAATGCCTTGACATCTGCGTTTTCTTCCTTGTATCGACTAAAAAGAGCTGTCGGTTGGTGGAGAAGATATTTGTGTTTTTGAGGTTGAAGGTAAAAGGTAAATTAGTCGAAGATCATCAAGTGTTTAGAAAGGAGTTGGCCGTTGAGGAGTTTAAGCAAGCAGAAATGAGTTTACTGCGTTATACTCAGCGTCAGGAGTTTTGAGAAGCATTTGATCCTTGTGCAAGGTCATCGTCTAAGCAACTGTTGCATCTAAACACGTTCATCAAGGAAGGCATTTTAAGAGTTGGTGGCCGTTTGTCGAATGCTTCTGTTGGATATGACACCCGACATCCATACATATTATCTGGCCGGAGTCACTTTGCTAAGTTGGTGATAAAACAGTATCACCAACAAGCTGGCCATTCTGTTTTAATGCACACAATCAGTTGCTTGAAGGAAAGTACTGGGTTCTAAAAGGTTCATCTGCTGTGCGAAAAGTACAGCAGATGAACCTTTTAGAAAATTGATGATTGCGTCGTTTGTCGTCGGCAGAATGCACTGCCAGAGAAGCAAATAAGCCGTTTGTAGTTGTCTGCTTGGAATCGCCATCAACGGCATATGCCGTTTTTGCACCTATGCGTTGTACATTGCACTGTCAGCCACGGAATAAGTCGTTTCTCTCGTATTTTCTGGTGGAAGTGAGAGCGAAAGAAAAAAGGAAAACTTTCTAGAAAAACTCAACCACGTTTTTCGCGGAAAATGCGTCATTTCTATAGCAACAGTAGCAGCTCAGTTTGTAGAGGCAGGCAGTTTTACGTGGGTTGAAATACCAGTTGGTGTGCTTACTTTTTTTATTTTTGCAGCTTTATTTTACTATTGAAATCATATTCTACGCATTTTATTATACTGCTAACGACAAAATGAGTTCAAGAAAGAGAAATCGTCTCTCCCGTAATGAGATTGAAGCACTGTTGGACGGAGATGATTCCAGTGATGACGCATTGGATCTGGAAAGTTCCAGCTCTGAATCATCCAGCAGCTCTGATAATGAGGATCAATCTTATCTACTTTCGGACAGTGATGATGACGCTGCTTTGCCTAGTGACTGGGTGGCGAGCGGCAGTGCACGAACCCCATTTACTTTTCGTGGTGACCCTGGAGTGAAATTTACAGTGGAAAATAAAGAAAATCCAGTTGAATACTTTGAACAATTTTTTGATGAAGAAATAATTGATTATCTCGTGAACGAAACAAACAGATTTGCCGGGCAATTTCTACAAAAGAATGAGGACACTCTACCTGCACAATCACGAGCTCGTAAATGGCATGACACAAGTGCAAATGAGATGAAAGTGTTCATTGGGTTGTTGGTTCTGCAGGGAATCGACTCTAAGGTCGACAATTCCATGTATTTCTCTTCTCGTGAGAGTGTTACTTCTCACTTTTTTCGCAAGGTCATGAGTGGGCGAAGGTTTGACTTGCTTCAAAAGTTTCTGCATTTGGTGGACAACAGTACTATTACATCCTAGGAAGGTATAATTAGCGAATAAGTGAGCGTCTTCGCGGTAAACGATACAGCGCGAAAAAGAGTGACAATGCGATAGCGGCGGGGATTCCCAGACGTGACGCTTAACAGGTTAATGCACACAATCAGTTGCTTGAAGGAAAGTACTGGGTTCTAAAAGGTTCATCTGCTGTGCGAAAAGTACAGCAGATGAACCTTTTAGAAAATTGATGATTGCGTCGTTTGTCGTCGGCAGAATGCACTGCCAGAGAAGCAACTGATGGCAGACATTCCGTCTTCACGATTGCAAGTGTCGCTTCCCCCTTTTTTTCACACTAGAGTGGATTACTTTGGGCCTTTCACTGTGAAGTAAGGTAGGAGCCGTGTGAAGCGGTATGGATGTATATTTACCTGCATGACAACAAGAGCAGTCCATCTTAAGCTAGCCCATTCGCTGTCCACGGACTCCTTTATATCTGCTCTGCGTCGATTTGTGGGGCGGCGAGGATGTGTCAGTCGTATTTATTCAGACAACGGCACTAATTTTGTAGGAGCTGACAAAGAGCTTCGTAAGGCGTTAGAAGATTGGAATCAACATCGCATCGCTGCATGCTTACAGCAGAAAGAAATTGATTGGCATTCTAATACTCTTACTGCCAGCCACTTCAGGGGAGTTTGGGAAAGGCTTATTTGTTCAGTTCGGAAAGTTTTAGGTTCCATTGCAGGTCAAGCAGTATTCACAGATGAGTCATTGAGTACGCTGCTGGTCGAGGTGGAGAACGTATTGAAATCTAGGCCCTTAACCCCCGTATCCTTTGTTGATGGATCACATAAGCCTTTAACTCCCAATGATTTGTTAATGGATCGTCTCGGTTCTGGTCTTCCCCCTACACGGATATCGAGATCTGACTCGCATTACTTGAATAGATGGAGAAACGTACAATACTATGCCGACGTATTCTGGGAACGATGGGTTAAGGAATATATGCCATTACTTAATCCGCGACCAAAGTGGTCGAGCGTACGTCAAAATTTTGCATTGGGGGACATTGTTATCTTGGTTGATGAGACCACCTCCAGAAATAAATGGCCGTTAGGACGAGTAATTAAAACCTTTCCTGATGCTAAAGGTCTTGTATGCAGTGTGCTTGTCAAAACAGCTCATAGCGAGCTCAAGCGTTCTATCAGTAAATTGTGTCTTCTTGTGCCCTCTGCTACTTCTTAGCCCTAGGCTAAGAAAGTTTGTTACCTTGCTGTTTATTCATGTGTGCCTTGGTATTCGTGCCTTTGAATTTGTTGTTGTGCGTTATTACTGTGTATTTATTGTGAAAATATCCTCCCTACGGTGGTATATTTTGGGGGGAGAATGTTAAATAGTGTTCGTGCCTTTTGTTGCGTCGCTGCAAGGGGAGTTTATTCATTTGGCTCTTTTCTCGCCTGATAAGCTTTAAGCTGCCTTCAGACCGCCGCAATTACACTAGCTTATCAGTTGCTGTTTTGGGTTGCCAGCGAACGGACGTGTTACTTGCCCTGGACAGAGTATTAAGGAATTTCAAGTTCTTGGAAGCTTAATTAGTTAGGTAAATATCATTCTGTTGTAGGCAAGCCACCGCATTTTTACGATTATTCATGCTTTGTTTTTTTACATTAACAGAAACTGTTTTCGAGTACGCTTTGTGTCGCCAGTGTGGCTGTCGCGTTTATTTTGGAATAAAGGAGTTGCAATAGACGCGTACGCTTGACAGAACAGCGGCAAAGGAAGGGAGGCGAACTTGAGACGCGTTGGCTAAAAGCGTCGACGGGGCGTGTGACAGATTCAGCACTTTCAATCTGTAGGCAAATACGAGGTCGGCAACATCTCTTCTACTTTTGAGTTCAGTGATCTTCCTAGGCCCTTAGCCAATAGGATCTTCGCATCCCCAAAATACATTTAATGCTGACAGCATTCTAAGGACGCAGAGTGGGATAACTGTTAGCATGGCAACAAACAGTGACGCTGAAAAGTTGAACCCGAGTTCAATATCAAATTGTTTTGAGATATTAACGGTAATGATTTTAGTAGTCAACTTATTAGAACTAAATCTTTAACAAAAATGGTTGCTTTGGGAAAAATCGAAATGAATATCAACATGTTTAAAAAACATGGGGTCGGGATACAGCATTTCGAAAAAAATTTAGTTTTCATGAATAACCTCAACTCTGGGTCCGTAGAAAGCCGCTCAACTTCTCTCAACGCTGCTGGCTAGAACACACAGCCTTTTGAGTGGTTCTAAACAAGGACAATTTTGAAGTTATCAAGTGTAGCCTATTAGCTGTACTCTCTGCTGAATTAATATGTGCTTTTCCCTGTATGCTTCATCCGCTAAACGTCGCACTTGAACGGCAAATTAATGAAATTATGAAGCTGATCACTCTGCATTTAATGTCAAAAATTTTGCTTTTTGTTTTCATTTAAATAACGAGGCTAAAGTTCAAGATCGAAAAAGTTGTCTTAAATTTTACATTACATCAGTTTTACATATTTAAGTTTTACATCTTCTAAAATTGATTTTGCAAAGAGCTTTCGAACACATAAGAAATTTAAATGTATGTAAAGTGCAGTTTTCTGATGGGTTTAAGTAAAATTTTGTCACATTTCAGAAAATATTGAAACCACATTTTTTTCCTTTCATCCATCACAGCTTAAATCATTTTAAACTTGTCAATCACACGCATTTCTTAAGCTTTAATTATTAGTTTTGTTCACAACAACACCCGTAAATTATATTTTTATGCGCGCTTTAAAATGTTTCCATTATTGGCTAAATGTACGTTGAACTTTTTACCTAGCTTTGCCCTTACGCAGAAGATAGTGAGAAGATTGTTTGTACTGACTGTTAAATCAATATTTTTTCGATTACCATTATGCTTGCAGCAAGGATTTAAGTAAACAAGAGCGTGGTAGAGAATAAAAAAATGTACCACAAAAAAACTTTTGTATCGTGTACAGAAAATTATTTTAATTGTTTTGCCTTTGCCGAACAGAAGCTTTGAAGTAGTTGTGGCCACAGGATTTTGGTTTGCTAAATTCTCGTAATTAGCTGCAATTTATTTAATGCGGTGATGGGGACACGGTTGTATCTCCACAAACAGAAATGAGGCAGAAGTAATCGGCAGCTGCCACCGCGACGTTGCTGTCCTGGTTTGGGAATACGTTGGCTTTCAATAAACAGAGAAAAACGCAAAAGAATGTTGGCAAAACGCCAGTGTTTTGCAAGAAAACTTGTATTTTTTTCCATACCATCTTTATAGTGCTGAGCGTCAAGCAGTAAAGCTGTAAATCTCGTTTTTAACATCGTACGTCGCATGTTTAAGTATGTGACTCGACAAAGAAATACAGCCAGACCTGGTTTACCTATTGCAAAGCGGACGCTACTACCACCACATCACCGCGCCGGTTTTTTCTCAGTTAACCCGACTGGAACGCTTCATCCAACAGTGTCACTGTAGTGCAGTAACAAAGAGAAAGAAAACCAATTAGTTTCTTTGACCAAATATAGAGTGCCCACTTGGAATGTGAGCACCCTGCTTCAAAATAATGACTGCAATGTGCCAGAAAGACGAACGATTCAATAGGGCCCAGCGACCCGTTCGCTACAATATGGATCTAGCTGGACTCTCAGAAGCCAAATTTGATGTTGCAGAAAAACTCGGTGAACATGAATCACACTACACTTTCTTCTGACAAAGTAACGCACGAGATGATCAAATAAAACACGGAGTAGGCTTAGTCGTCAATACTACAGAAGCTTTGGACACTTAATTTGTGAGAGGTACAAAAATTTTTATGCTGCATTATATTTGGAAATAATGAATTTAATGTCAAATACTGTGACACCTACAACATATATTAAAACATTTCTTGACACTAAAGTTTTTGTGCGCTCATCAGTTGTAAAAATGCATAGTATTGAAATAAAGCAATCTATTTCTAAAACTTTTGTTGTCGTCCCAGCTACAAGCGAAGACAATATCCTGTCTTGGATAACTTCCATTTGGAATTTTATTGCTTTGTTATATTTGTGAAATGTTGTGCTTACAAGTGATACGTGTATTGATGATTGCTGTGTTAATCATAATGTTACCACTTTTAATTAAAATGTATTGCAATGTCATTGCTGCAAATTATTTTTTATGAAATATGTTCATACAAAAAATAATTTTCAGAGCAAAGCCCAAGCGAGAAATGAACTCCTGCTAATCGTAATTATGCCATTTTTTATCAATCAGACAATTGCTTCTGCTCTATATCACTGTTTATATTTTCTTATTTAGTCATCATAAACTGCACCTCACCGATGCAGCAGCAACTGCATGTCTTGAATATTTTCTATTACAACCTTTCGTGGTAGGTGTGAAGGAAAAGTAGAGGCAACAGGAGTGCGAGAAGGAAGCGGCCTCGCTCGTTACATAACCTCACATTTCGTCACTTGATTGTGGGGCAAATTTTCCCGGGTCATGGGACTGCCGATGGACCTCAATCCAGAAAATTTCTTACAATCTATGTGCTAGAATCTTTAAGTTTTTATGACTGGTGTATTGCTAATTAGTGTTTTCTATACAATTTTGAAACGCTAGAGGATTCGTTAGATTATTGTAAACTCATGCTATCGTTTAAAATTACGTGCTATTTTAAATAATCAGACAGTTTCGCTTGAAAGTGTTTTTCTGCAAAACTCGTATTTTGTAGCGTTTAAAATCGGTTTGAGAGACATTGCGTTTTGTTGAGCTCTCCAAGTAACCCAAATGCATGCAGTTTATTATACGGTTTGAAGATTAAGCCCGCGGAATAGACCAGGGGTGATCAAACTTGCTTTCTCTGGAGCCACAATCAAAACAATTCATAAGTTAAAGAGCTGCAACGCAAAAACTTATTGCCTATTTTCACCGAAAATCATTGTGAGAAACACTCGACACCAGTGTCACGGAGCTCAAAAAGCCACGCAAGAAGAACAAAAGAGCCGCAGTTTAGCAATCCTTGAAGTAGACTATATGTTATTCTTGCGGCTATGATGTCATCCAACTTCTTCAATTTTTTTAATTAGCCAAAGATCGGTCTTTCTTTCTCTTCCGACACTCAGTGGGGCAAAAGATGATAAAATTTAGCTGTTTCTGATCAGTTTGTGTGTTTATAAAATTTTGCCTCATTTGTTCGTTCATGAGTGTAAGCTTAGGCCCTGATTGTTGGACTATAGCGAAACTGAATCATTTCGACAGATATTCTGCTAGGCACGATTAGATTGTGTCACCAAAAGATGAAAAAAAATTTTTTAAATATCGTTTGATGCTTATTTGAAATATCTTATTGAGCTGAGAATACCATTTTTATAGTCTTTGGTTGGAATCGACATGGAAATCAACCCAAGTTTACTGGCTGTGAAACTGATGCTCAAAGCTATATACCATCGTGCAAAAAATGTTGCCAAAAAAGTTGCTGTTGCAATTGTATTTGAGTCTGAAAACAGCTACAAGTTTGATTGACATTAAAAGCTAACGTGGGTCGCTAGCAATCTTTACAACCTTGACAGCAGCGCTTTAGAGCAAACGTTCACAAACTGTTTTTATTGATATCACTTGTCAGGTTATACAAAAAACTTTGAAACTGATTCACGCGAATGTCATACTTGGCGCTCAACGATAGGGGTATTGTGACGAGTGAAATATAAACGGTGCTAAATTTACATAGTTAACCATCAAAAATTGAAAACCGTTCTGGCGCTGAATCACTGTATCTGCTTCCCATTTTGACAGTCCTTTTATAAACGTAAACATCATGAAATTTTATTGTAAATCTAGCCGATATGTTGAGATTTTCAGGTAAACGCTGCACTTGTTCTATTGCGATGATGTAAAGAAATATCAATGGAGCAACAAACTATATTGAAAGTTTATACAGCAACTGAATTGTTGACGAGCATTGAAGAGCTTAATCACAAAATGATTAAAGTAATATGCTAGAAAATATACTGCAATTACATCAATTACAACTACCGGGCAGAAGTTATGAAAATTTACTGAAAGAAAGTATGCTACGTTATAAGCTTAATCAGATGAGTACATGGTATCGAAATTGAATCACTTTTCAATTGTTGATTTGATAACAACGATGATGTCATTAACAAATGCCATTTTGAGAATAAAGTGAGTGTGCTAGAGCTTGTGGAGAACATTAATCATTTTTTCAAATGAGAGTGACATAGAAATTTGTGAGTTTGGAAGCAACCGCAACATTGATGGAGTGATGTGTTGATGAAAAAATGAGCGGTCATCATTTACGCCACAGAATAGAAGTTCTATTTTGGAAAGAAAAATGCTAATGTGTGTTTTGCATATTGCCCAAAATCATTTCGAAACGGCGCTTGGTGCGAAAAGCACGCAACTGGAAAGAAAATAATCAATGTAAGATCTAGATCATCAATGTGCTTCTTCGATAAAGACATTTTACTCCACCATTTCTGAGCTTTCCTTTGGAAAATTTATTTAGCGATTTTCTGGATTTATTTACAAACTGTGATGTTTCAAAACACTATAAATATAAACTACAATGTTTAAAAACACAAAACACTATAAATACAAGTAGTATATAAACACTACTTGTTCGCTCTGTGCACTCCTATCACTGAATGGCATGAAGGTAATTACTATAATTGTGGATAGGTTCTTGTTTTTACCTTCATGTTGCTCTATGCTACACACAGCAAATATTTTGTACAGGTTAATTATGAAAATTCATATTGTGCAAACAACACAACGCAGCTCTCTTCCTTGTACGAATGGTTCACATTGGAGGGACGGACATTGGGTTTCTACCATGTATAATAATCCGTGCACAAGGCCAGCATCAGATCCTGGAACCACTTGTGGTGTATCATCAACACACAGATACGGTTTAGAATGCTTGTGTCCATTAGATTCAGCCATAATATATCCAGTGTATTCCTTTTTCCAATGAGGAGGACAAGTATCACGTCCAGGAATCATCAACTAAATTCCAATGAGAAAAAGTATTATATGTTGTGGACGCTAATATTCATCAAAAAATTCCCAAATTTTAAATCGGCACTGAACATGCTAAACATTTATGATACCAGAAAATCGATATTTTTCATAATCACCTGATTGACTGTTCCTTTTGCCATACAAACAGCACAGGGCACATTAAAGTGATGCAGACTATTTCCTTCAGTTCGAGAGAGATCAAACAAATTCAAGGGATTGCGATATTCCATTCCGTAGATGAGCGAGTGTCCTGGTAATTAAAATTGTATTCATATTCAGAGCTGTGCAGTTTAGTCATGCAGATGAAACATAACAACTAAAAAGAGCAGTGTTTATTAGCAATCGCAACTTAAACCTGTACAGAGATGTTGTATTATTAAATGGCGAAACGGGTGGTATCTTGGTGAAATCAGTGACGTATGGCATTGAAGCATTTCGAAACGAAAACATATTACTTTTGTACTCTTTCTTTTTCAGGAAAATCAATTGATAAATGCAGTTTTGTGTGACATCTTTAATCATACGTTTTGCAAGAGCAACAATGTATTATTGATATTTTGCATAAAAAAATTTATGACCATGTATAGTATAACCAAGATTTTTATTGGAAGATGAGGTGCACAAATCATAAACCAGAGATGTGCTATTGGAGTAGATTGAGAGTTTTGACAAGAACGAGCGGTTTGTTTTGACCGAAGAAAAGACAGTTTTATGGGTGTCGCAAATTTGCTGTTTAACGTTTTGTTGTGTGTAAAGTCCTCAATGAAATCCGATCCTTCGTTATGTGAGTTAGTTGCAGAGCTTGTTGTTCTGACGCGACATCGCAAACTACAAAAACTAGATCTATTAATTTCTAATCTTGATGTTTTCTTGCGCTGAAAAATTTGTTTCTCAAACTAAAAGGCGCGTTTATAGATTTTCTTGTTGCTGTTATCCAACCCCTTCGAAAGGATGAGGGCATTGCGAAAGACCATGGAACCCCAGAAGCCGGGCAATTCCCCAGGGCATCCCCAGACCAGAGGCGGTAGAAAGGCAGAGAGTCGCCAAAGGGCAAGCGACGCAAAGAGTTCTTAGCTGGACAGTGTATAATGAGGTGAAAGATGCCCTGGGATGGATGTCCGCAGGCGCTGCATGAAGGATTCTCGATTCTGCCAATCCTAGTGAGATAAGAGCTCAACGGAAGGCTGTGTCCGTTGTAGCGATGACGAGAGAAGGCAGTGCGAGAGTGACGAGGGAGCACAAGTTTCTCAGTATAAACCGAGAGAACCTGTGTGTCAAAAAATTTACATGCAGTATCCCTCCAGTCCGAGAAAAGAGAAAAGTGAATGCGAAAGATAAGAAAAGAGAGACTACAAGGGATTGCAGAGGTACGAGTAGCGTTCCTCGTCTGGCCAGCTTATCAGCCGCGTTGTTCCCCGGGAGAAACGAGTGTCCGGGGACCCACTGCGTCCTGATAGTACAGGAAGAAAATGAAGACAGTTCCTGTCAGATCTGCCAGAGAGATTGAGGTAAAAGAATAAACGGAGGAAAGGACAGAGTGGCGAAGACACAGCGAGAGCCGGAGAGGAAAAAATGAAAAGGCTTTTAGCCGTCGATCCCGATCACCAGATTGTGAGTTGGGAGAGCGTCAAGGAGAGCGAGAGCCGTACTTGGGGAGAAATAGGGTATTGGAGCGAAAGCATAGGGAGGAAAGAGTGAACTTCACATTGAATAAAGAAAGGTTTTAAGGAAGAATGGGAGGGCAAGCAAAAAAAACTTCCCTAGGAGAGGTAGAAGGAAGCATGAACGTGTGAGTAAATGCAAAAGCTCTCCAGAAAGATCTGCAGAGAACTTGGTTTTACAATTTTGGCCAAACATGAAATGGAAAACGAAGTTGGGAGACGAAGAGCCCGCTCATAAGACGACAGAGAGAAATGAATCGGTCTGACTCGTAGGAGAGGTAGTGACACCTCAGAGAGGAGAAGAGATATAGGGGAAGACGAGAGGTAGCCGGAGATGGCGCAACCAGCCGCTCGGTGAAGGCGTTCCAATTTGATTTATTTGCTAACGCTAGGAAAAGGAAACCATCCGGGTAAAATATAAGTGAGAAGCGGCCGAAAAAATGTGTTAGGCAAAAGAACAGGTACTTCTTCGGCGGCTCCATGAGGACGAAGATAGACTGTGTAAGGCCTTTCAGCGAAGATAAATCTCTAGAATAGGAAAGGGTGCAATCAAAGATGATCCCAAGGAAAATAGCAGTGGGATTGAAACGGAGGGGAAGTTGAATAAGGAGATTGGTTTGGAGGTTAGCTAGGTGGAGATCCAGCATAAAAAGAGCAGCTGATGGAAGAATGCAGAGATGCACGAAGATCCTTGATGAAAAAGGGAAAAGTACAGGGCCAACAAGTGATCCTTGCAGAACACCTCTACGGACTCGAAATGAGCAACTTTTGTGACTGTGAAAAATCACGCAAGCGCACCTATCAGAAAGGAAAGATTGAGTTCAACAATCAAAGCAAGTAGGGAGGCCAGCCGAAATAAGTTTGTGAAAAATAACGGGATGCCAGATAGAGTCGAAAGCTTTCGAGAAATCGATAGTAGCAAGAATCGAACAATTGCCAGGCTCGGGTTTGTTAAAGATCTTGATCAAGAGTAGATCATCCAGGGTGGAAACCGGCCTGGCGGTGAGAGAAAATGGAGTTAGCCTCCAGAAAGAAAAGTAGACGCGATAAAATGATGCGCTCAAATAGCTTTGAGACGCAGGAGGTGGTAGAGATAGGCCGAAAGGAAGCAAGAAAGTTGAAAGTCTTTCCCACTTTATGGATGGGAATAATAGCAGATGTCTTCCAGATGGAAGAAAAAAATGCAAAGTACAGGCAAGATTGAAAATGTGTAGAAGAAAATCCATGCCAGAGCGAGGAAGGTGCTTTAGCATGGGATAGGCAATTTTGTCTGGGCCAGACAAGGAGAGGTCGTGGCAGCCACGAAAAATTCAGCAAGGAGCAGAAAGACGAATAAGCTCCTTAGGCCATATGAATTGGCGAAGCTCAGAAACGCAGCATTTGGCTCTGCTACGCAGAGCCTTTGGATGGAAGGAAAAAAAGTAAGATCTCAGGTAGTCGGCGAAGATCAAAGCTGAATCTCTGGGTGAGAAGCAGTTAAGGAAGTTAAGAGATGAGGAAAATGAAAAAAAGAGTCAGCGACAGAACGAAGAAGAAAATACACAGATTTGGGATTAGATATGCCTTAGCTTTGGTTTTGGCGATGACAGACGAGGTATGTCGGGAAGTAGAGATGTAGGTTTAATGATCTTCATCACTTCCACGAGCTGAAGCAAAAGCTCTACGTTTTTCACTAACTGCATTTTTTACGTCTTGTACTAACCGCATTTTCTCCTTCAGGATACCATCAGACTTGAGATTGACGTTTGACCCGGCCAAGAGGAATGGAAAATTTAACCGCATTCAGTGTCAGAGAAGTAAAGAGAGCAGTAGAAGAGGAAAGAGAAAAAGGCAAGTATTCCCCTGTAGTAAGACAGTGAGAGTCAAAGTAAAACGCAAAGTCATCCCTACGAGGTTTCTGAAAATTGAAGGAAGAAGGATGTTTGTTGGGGCGAAAGACCAGGGAGAAACACAGTTAGTAGAATTGGTAGGTGATCAGAACCCAAGTCCTGAAGTACCTCCAATGAGCAAGACAGGGCAAAAAAGGAGGGAGCAAAGGAGAGGTCAGGAAAGGAGTGGCTACTAAAGGAGCCGTGGTGAGGAGTAGGTACGTCAGAATTATTGAGAGGAAAGAGGTCAGACAAAATGACCCAACCGAATACTTCCTCCACATGGGGCTTAGAAGTATCTTTTGAGCCTCAGAGGGTGATGGCAGTTGAAGTCCACAAAAAGAAGAGATTTCTGGACGAGGGAATAATGAATGGAAAAAGGAGTCGGTAATGCTATCCATCGAAGAAGAGAAAATATGGGAGCATAAGCATTAAGAAAAAAGAGCAAGAAATAGTTGTTTAGTGAGATGTTGACCCCTGCATAGGCAGAGTAGGAGTCAAGCAAAAAGTAAGAGGAAGCAAAAATATTCAGGTAAGGATAAGCTCTGACCAATAAAAACGATGACGCCGCCACTGGCGTTCAGGTCATGGAGAGAAAGAGTGCAAGACCGGAAATGATTGCGATCAGATTGCAGAGCAGAGAAGCCAGGAATCCGGAAAGTGGAAAATGAGTTAAAGTTGGATTCCTGAATACAGGCAAGATCAACAGGATGACACGAGATACAGTGTAGTAGTTTAGTGTTGCTGGTTTGGAGACCTCCAGTATTCCATTAAAGACCGCTGAGCGAGTCAGGGGGAAGAAGAAGCAGGAGGTATAGGAAAAAATTCAGGAATATGAGAGATGGGGAGGGTGCAGAGGGAGTCCAATTTGGGCGGCAGGAGGGTAGGAGGTTTAATGACGAGAATTTTGATGACGAGGATTTTCTAGGTAGCAGAGAAAGGCCAGATGGGCCAGGTTGAACAGTGTAGGCACAAAAGCTGGAGCAGTACATGTACAAAGAAGAAGAAACAGAGTTGATGTGAAACCTCCAGAAGAAGCTGGGGCGCACCAGAGAGGACAGCTCCAGGAGTGAAAGCTGCCTACAGTTTTGAATCTAAAATGGAAAAATAGTGATTACCTCAAATGGACCCATTCGGAGCAGGTTCAGCATAGCGCCGATCTAACCCTACAGGTCGCGTCATAGCGCATACTGAACAGGGAAAGACGAGGCCAGGGTTAGGATGAACGTTGCCGCTCATCAAGAAAGGAAAACAAATGAGAAGACGGACAAGATAGAGGCAGGAGAAGAGAGAAAACAGTCGACCGATTTCAAAGAAACTGCGTCCTGCTCTTCAGGAGTCGTTTAGGGCACAACATGGTAAAAAAATGGTTGGTGTGAGGGGTGTGCCCAAAATAACTGGACCTTCTGGAAGGCCAACAGCCATTTTAAGCTAACCCAAACGAGATCGGATCCGCACTTCAACGTTGAGGCGCCTGTTGATTGGTGCAGCTTAGATTGTCTTGGTTAATGTTATTGGATTGAAATAATCTGTTGATTGCTGCTGAATGTTTGGCTATAACCTAAAACTAATTTTTTTTTAACTATGTTTTGTTTTATATATTTTATTTGAATAAGACTTTATTAAAAAATTTGTGCGTAGTGACTTAATATGTTGCATATAACTGGAAAGGAATCATGACAAAGGGACATCTTTGTTGTAAAGGCCAATGGAAGTTTCTACTTCCTTTCTAAACACACTTGTACTTGTGATGATTGTGTTAATGAATATTTTTTTTCAAGTTACCCTAAACATCAAAGTGCCTCACATGATTAGTTGGCTTTATGAAATCAATTTACAAGATAGTTTTCCAACTAGCTCTACTCGCAAAATAGCGTACAATTAACCACGTTTTATACTTTGCATTGTTCCTTTGAAACTTGATTTAAACTTAATTGTTTGATTTAAATCACTGAGCGCGTAACAAAGGGGATCAATTGAATATGGCATATGCTATATTATCGCAGTGGAGCACAAAACCATACAACAAAGAAACTTATAGTTGGCAATCTGGGGCTCCCAAACATTTTTAGTGATGGCATCTTTTAGTTTGTTAGAGCATTCTTGTTATACAAAATATTCGATAAAATCTTTCCTAATGCAAACTAGTCAAAAATGAGCTCTGTAACTCTTGAAATCTCATATCGTGCCACCAAAAGATACAACTACCCGCTTGGACATTTCAAAATTAAACAAATTCAAAAACTAGATTTGAAAACTTAGTTCGCTCAAATGAAGTGGAATTTTTTGCTAATTATAGTTTTCGAAGATTGGCAGGACAGTGGTAGGCAGAAAGTATGAACACTATAGGTTAGCAATAACACCGACATGTTTTGTAGTTATGAGTAGACGGTATACAAACAATAAATTGTTGCGATATAAAGTGTGACAATCAAGCACACCGATGTTAAATGTTTCACCTTGATTGCCGTCTTGATATTTTCCTGGAGTGTAGCTGACATTTAGATCGATACAAATCACGTTTGATCCTCCTCCATGTTCGCTGTGTTTACTTCCCGCTGCTACACCTGTTGATTAATCATGATTAAGAACCACAAACAACACAACAGGCCAACATAAGCAGGAAACCAAAGTAACTAAATTTCGTCATACAAAAATATTGTTACTTGAGGCGGTGGGAGACAAGAAAATCATACCTACCTTAAAAATTCAACACCAACCTACTCAAATATAGATCCTATTGATATTGTAAATATTTGGTTTATTACAACATACAAGCATAAAACCATTCAGTTTCAAGCATCAAATATTGCCATCTTTATTAAAGTTAATTTCGATTTAATATGATAATGAAGAACTAGGCTATTCACAATTAATATCGATTTGAAAAGTGAAAATACTTATAAACATTCAACATTTACTAGCCTTTATAAACAAACTTGGTGTGTTCTGGTCCTTCGCAATTTCTGCTTCCCCATCTGATGTACGTCGCCCCACCACGGCCTGCATACGTTATAACAACTTACATTACCAAACATGGTTGATTGATAGGTTTCATAAAACTGAACCATTTCGGCGGTTTTTATTTGATAGTCTTCAAAACTCAGATGTTATTTTGATCATGGTTTTTGTTTTCATTAATGCTAAAGTTTGAATAGCAGTAATGAGGTTAAAACTGTTAAATTTGCTTGTTAATCATGTCTACAAACCCATTCAGAAATGAGAAATTAAAAGCATGCTATGTAAAATGTTTACCAGTATTTAGATTACATGTCGGTGAAAATACGAGCATAATCTGACATTTTGGGTTTATTTTCAAAAAGTGTTATGTTGAAGGCTGATGTGCATTTGCCAGAACTTGATAAAATTAAAGCAAATTTATGATAAAATATCGTATAAAATAAGTAAATATGATGCAAATGAACTACACTTACTTGTTGGTGTTAGATCGTCAAACTGAATAAAACAATATCATTTAAAACTATATTTTTGTTAAAAACTCAAATGATATCAATGGTAAGTAGTTAAAACAACTTTATTGTTTTAAGTGTATGGATGTTTGGTAATATTAGTTTAAATGGATATAAATGTGAAGATCTTATCAAAAAAACAATTAACGTTACTTTATCATCACCGTCCTGAGCGTTTCTTTTGTTGACGTGATTTTGTTCTTTGATCTCACGCTTTCTCACGTGATGATAAATTTCGACATCACTCAATAAATTGTTCATCGCAATGAACTGGTTTTCAAGTCTAAATCACAATATACTGATCTTTATGTTTATTCTAGATTTTATCAAGTAAAAAACGTAAGATTTACAGTTGGAATACATCATGATTTGTGTTTAGCATCAAAGAGAAACAATGCCAAATCGTGCAGAAAACAACATGTTGTCAATTTAATCTAAAATGAATCTGCGATCGCAACTGTGTTGCTGCCTCAAACAAATAAAGATTTAGACTATTCAGTTCTCATTGACACGTTCTTTTGTTTTTGTATAAATATATATATCACTATTTTATGAAATTACCTTGTCATTTTATGATTCACACTTTTCCTATCAACATAGAATCCAGTACAAATTAGTAGGAATCCAGCTACCATTAACAAGGTTTTAACTTTCATCACATTTCTTTTGAACAACGATTTTTGATTAGGTTTAGAAGCAGATTTACAATCATAATCATACAACTCGTGAAGCTTCATGTTTGAAATTGTAACTGAAACTTGTTATGGCCGAGAAAGAAGCGAATCATGCTCCTTGTTATAAGCACAATGCCTTAAATATGTTTTCCAACTACAAGTAAAAGAAAAAAGTTTTTTATCAGACGTTGATTTCCGCAATTTGTTTTTCTCGTTCAAGCAGTAATGACATTTTCCCAGAAAACATTGGCATCGAATGCGAATGATTTTAATACAAGATTCTTCCATTACAGCGTCATAGGCATTGCTGCTGAATCAATACAATCACGATCATAAATCAATTGCGATGAAATATGATCATTACACTGTTATGTCATATTATGATATTTTTGCTTTACCACTATCAACCTATTTCACACTGTCTGATATTTAACAGTAATTTTTCTTCAAAACTTCTTCAAGATGATCATCTCAAACAGCTATTTATTTTAAAGCATAAAGTCAAGACTATTTCGCGGGAAAATGTCACTGTGCTGCAACTAAATTATCAAAGTTCCACAAAAACGAGTCTTTACAACGGAGAACGCCGTATTAGGCTCCAAATCTCACGTTGTTGAATTATAAGAAACCTGTGTAATTGAGCTATTTTGACCACAACTAAAAAGTGTATGCGTATGAACGTTGTCTGCATTTATCATATTGATCAAGTTACAATATATCGGTTGTAAACTTAATGATATCAACAAGACTTTTTTAACAATGGGATAAATGGTTTTGGTTGGCTAAACTTTTACTGAATAGCAATCCGCTCACCCGTTTAGATAGCGGATTAGAGTTTTTGGTAAAATTTTGAAACGCTAGGAAATGAATAGGTTTATAATAAATTTGTTTCCAGCCCGCTAACATCCAAATGCTGTTTTAAATGACCACGAATTACGGTTTCTATGTCTTTTGCAAAATTTTTGTAATGTACAGGAGCATAGTGCTGCTTGTGGGCTGTCATTCTTTATTCACAGCTCCAATTCGCGCCAAATTGTGCAATTTATTGTGTGACTTCAAAATTATAAACTACATACTGTTTCTGTGATTGCAATGACATCCAATCTCTTCAGCATTACCAATTTACCAGAGATCGAAGACTATTCATCATTAGGCATTCCTTTTTTCAAGAAAATGGGAAAAGAAATAAGAAGCTGTTGATACTTGTGTTTTTTCGCTGTTGCCTCATTTACTTATACTTATATCAATGAGCCTATTCTGGTATTGTGAGAATTTATTTAAACTGGATTACCGCTACGTGTAAAAGGTTTGGCGTAAAATATTGTCATTTGAGTACTGCTTTCTGTTACTTCGATATGGAATTGAACCCGAGCAGACAAAGCTTGATTAAGTCTGTTGGTTAAACACTGCTGTTTAATTTTTCCAACTCAGCTGTGAGATTGTTTTGTTATAGAGGTGGGCAATGTGGCTGCGGCTAATTGAAGCAGCGGTAAAATAGAGCAACAAAATATTTAGACAAAAGATACTGTTAGAGCAACCACAGATGCAAAAAAATTACAATTTAATGAAACTCAATCGTAAATATTATTTTTTTTTTACAAATGACCGATGTTTTCATTATGACTTCCACACTGTAGGGACAGGCCTCCTTTCTAACACTAATTGGTTTTAACCACCTTTTTAACACTGTTGGTTGAACACTAGTTGATGATTTTTACGCTCTTGCATTGTATTGCACGACGCCCTAAATAAACTAAAGCGTATTTCATTAGTTTAGATAGCCAATTATGATTGCTACTTGGATCTTTAGTTTACACCTTGTTGTGGTTAAGAATAGTCACCTTGGTATTAGGAGTGTTTTCGCACCAGAATCTCGTTAGTAATTTGCTATATAGTTGCAGTTATTATGTTAATAATACAATTGAAACTTTTTCTTTTGCAAACTTTAATTGTTAGGTTTATTTGGTGAATTCGTTAAGTTCAAGTCCACAAATGTGGCAAATGAAGTAGTAATAGATCCGAGAAATATTATAGCCCAATTATTTAGTAACCGCTCGTACTGTTGGTCGATATTGAATCTGATCTGTTAGTTGTTTATATTGTTAATGGTTCTGTAATATCGCAAGTTATTATCAATATGCACCGAGCTTCTCCTGATTGCTTGTTTAGCAGCGTTGGCCATAGTAGAGACACCAGAAGAACTTCCGACTCGATCGATTGATGCGAGCGCGTTATTAAAATGGCTAAACTATTGTAAGAGCTGGAACGAAAGCTGAACTGGCCTGTTACTGAACCAGCTAGTATATCTTACAATTGGCCTCGTCATTTTGCGTCAACTGGTGGTGTAATATTGCTATGTTCGGATTTCTGACTTTACGGAGCCCTGATTTTAACTGTACTTTAGCTTTATGGAATCCTGACCTTGCTTCGTGAAACCCAAGGGTTTCGCGGAACATACTTTGAGAATCACTGGCCTAAATCATTCAATATAGTATACGCAAGTGTTTAAAAAGAATGAGCAATAGAACAACCAAAAAGGAAATTTGATAGGGAATGAAAATATGCGGTTTGGACTTTTCGGCTTTTCATTGTTTTTTGAGATGGTTGTTTTGCTACAGGCGTTTACTCCCTTTTTCCAAGAAAAATGTTTTTATTGAGGCATCGACGTGTTGAGGCCATTTTACTTGAAAACGGACGTTTTACCTTAATCAAACCCAAGAAATCTAGGTAGCATGGTCTATTTGTCTCCCAGGCTACGCTGATAAGAAGTGGCCGATCTTTCATAATTGCCTCACCTCTGATAGTGTGTGTGCTCTGTTGTTGATGGAAAATGTCATTAAGTTAGTAATGAGTCAGTGAAACTGGTACCGACAAAAATCAATCGCCCAAAAATCAAATAGCTTGACATTGTGAAACGGTCACCATCCACTAACAAAACCCTAAATTACGCATTGCCCCACTTTGATGGATCGTCTGTTCGTCATTGGACACAAAATTGTTTTAATAATTAATTTATTTTCTGGTAGATGCATTTTATTTTAGATTTGCTTGTTAGGTAATGTATTTTATGGAATCTTTATTGATAGATAAAAGTCATTAAAATATGGAGCGACTCGATGGCATTCAGGTTTTTGTTTCTATTAATAAAAAGTTAGAATGTTGCGATATTTATGATTTGTAATAATAAATCCGTAAGCTCAGTGTGTTATCTATCACTTACGTCACTGCTTCTATAGGTTATGACTCTTCACTCATTATTATGATATACTGCCCTTTGTTTATTTAGTAATTAGACGTCTCTTTCATCTCACATCTGTTTCTATATAACTTAACCTCTCATATTAGTTTGAATGTATTTTGAAAGGAGTCGGAGCTAGTTTTTATGGCCTGTAGTTTTGATAGCTGTTTATTGTTATTGTAGACCCTGTGCAGATAAATATTTTTGCTTCTAGTTAAGTTTTGAAGATTTTATTATCTTAGAACAGCCTTGTCTCTGGTTTACCATTAGTTTGTTTGAAAATATTTAAAAATTATTTTGTGCGATTTTTATTATTTTTTTGCAGAAACTGAGAATGCGTTAGCGAAATTATTTTTTCTTATGGCAAATAAATGTCTAAGCTGATTTTATTACTGTTTGTTAATAGCAGACCCTTTTTCAACAGATTGAGAACCAGTGACGTAAAAAATTAATTTTTTTGCAAAACTGGCGGCTTATTGTCCACAATTTTGTTTTATAGCCTGTTTTTAAAATTGAGTTCTTGATTGCAAATGTTTGCCATGTTGCAAGTGCAAGACCTTTTTGGAAGTTCAACGTTTTGATAGTAAAGGGTTTTGAAACCTTATTTTAGCGATCAATTTTATAAAATTGTGTTTATGCTTTTAATGCGCGGGGATAGAAGGTGTGTGTGCAGCAGCATATCCCACGAGCTCCCTGAAAGATTTCAGAATCGGGTGCGTTGGAGCCCCTTGAACATAAATCGCTGTCAACGCTACTGAGCTAAACTTAAGAGCTCTTGTAACAAGTCAGCTTAAAACGGGGATTTTATAAATTTTTTAGGAACGCAATCGCTTGGTTTTTGTGAACTAAGCAACATATATGGGAAAGTATACAACAAAAACTCAAAAAATCAAACCCTGCAGAAGATTGAAACTTATTTCTATAAGTAATCACTTATCAAAACCAATCGACTTTATGAAAACAAGATTCACTGGTAGCGCTGACTGCACCTTGCTCAATACTAAAAGTAGCAGTGTCGTATTTAAAAGCAAATTATTGAATGAGGGCAAAACATTTTGCAAAATCGAAAACTTTTTCTTGGAGATTAGAGTTTGAAACCAAGAGTTTCGTTTAATTTTTCTCCAAATGGATTTTTGTGCCCATTTTATTGTTCAAACAAACATGAAAAGTTTTATCTTTAAACATTTTTGCTACCGTCGTACTGTTTGTGGAGAGCCATTGCCCTTTGTTTTCCCTAAATAGTAGCATCATTTGTTTTTCAAAATTCGAACCAAAAACAGCCAACTTCAACAAAGAATTTTTAGAAAATAAGAATTTAGAACTGGTCTTAGTACTAACATGCTTCATTTCAATTTAATACTGGTTAAGATTTTTCATCTACTTAAGTAAAAGTTATAACTACTCATGTAGCGTTATTTCCCATAAAAGTTACTCAAGTAAAAGTAGAAGTAGTAAAAAATAAAACTACTCAAGTTGTAAGTAGTTCGATATCAAAAAACCTACATAGGTAATTTGCTTATGTAGGACTACTTTGCCAGACCACCTCTGCTCAATTCATACCAACGATTTCAAACAGCCTATTTTTAGCTTTATGTTTTAGCAAACTGGGCAAGTTTGCTTGTTTTGTTTGCCAATAATGTATATGACATGACAGGTTATGTGGGATACAAATGGGAATGTTTAGTAGTGCACATGTCAAGGTGGCCACATAGGACTAAATACTAGCAAACAAGGTATGAGATCAAAAGCATGAGCTAAAAAAAAGGAAAAACTAGTTCAAGGAAAAACCATTACTCCGCCACACGAAGATAAGAAGAAACTCATTAAGTGTATTTATCAAAAATAGACAAACAAACATGGCGGCTTTTTTCTTTACATTGTATTTTTTGTGTTTAAGTCAAAACAGGTCGCTGATAAAAACCATTTTTAAAGTCTTTAATATGATTCGATGATAACAATGAAATAAAACCAGGTATATTGATTACAAAGCAACTATTCTGTACAATCCCACCGAAATGATGCTGTTTGCAATTATATTCCAAATACCCAAAAAAGCAAAATTTCATTAATTGTTAAATGCTATTGTAAGTGTCTAGCCACCTAAACATCACTACAAAAGCAGTGAACATTTATACTAAATCAATTACTTTCACAATTCATAATACAGGGTGGGCCAATAAAATGTTACCACTTTTCAATCATACCCAAGTTTTCAAATGTGAATTTATTCAAAATTTTTATACAAAGATTTATGATAAGAAACATTAAACCAACATTTAATATCAATGAATTTGTAAAATCTGAACTCTGTAGGGAAAGAAATAAAGATCTGTGTTCAGTATGTGTCTGAGAGTGGTCCTTGCGAGGGCAGTCTCCCTCTGACAAACATCTGGTCGATTTTCTTGGTGATTCCTCCAGACGCTGTCTCACGATCTCTGTGTTAATGGCTGTTCTCGCAGACCTTGGCCTACCACTATGTCCTTTATTTGCTTTGGTCGCATATCCTGTTTTCCTGAAATTTCGAAGAAGATGTCTGATTGTGAGTATACATGGAGGATTTCTTTCCGGAACGTCAATGACGAATCGTCACTGAGTCTGGGTTACCAATTTTAATTCAAAATATGCTTCCACGATCTTTACTCTCTCCTTCACAGTATATTGTTTTCGATCCATTGGTGTGAGAATTAAATGTTTTGTTGTTAGTATTTTCGAGAATAAAAAAATCTATTTTGGAAATAGCAAGGATTCAAAAAGTGGTAACATTTTATTGGCCCACCCTGTATATTCCAACATTTATTAGTAGGCAATGCTTTAATGATAACCATCAATTACGGTATTTTCCTTTGTAAGCTAATCAGGAAAAAATTGAGCAATTTCGACCAGTTGTTAAGAAACGACGTCAGGTAATAATATTAACTAGGGGTGTGCAACCTGCGGCCCACGATGTGACATTTTTGTGGCCCGTGGTGGGTCTTAAAAAGACTTTGAAATTTTTGGAGAAACTGAAGCTACAAAATTTTGACGAAGTATTAATCCACGAAAGAAAAAAACTATCATTGACTAATTTGGGTTTATTATGCAAATATACAGTACAGCTGTGAAAACTGTGATCTCCAAAAGGAAAGATCTTCACTGCCATACCCCATGAAAACTGTCACTAATCACTGCTGATGTGCATAATCGAGCTCGCATACGAACTTTAAATCGCTCGTGGTATTTTCAAAAAGATAGAAATCAGCCTGCCTACTAAAATGGTTACACTCTAGGATTATGATTTTTAAAACTGTTTTAAAAATCATAATGCTATTGCACACCCCTGGTGTAAACTATAATTAAATGGCATTACGTTATACTGAAAACTTGCTAAGCATTTGAGTGCTAACACAGAAATGAATCAATGCTTCAGAAAATTATTAACAACTAACCGGCATCGCCTGCATATCTTCTTCCTGATCATCAACTTCGCAAGAATATCCGTTCAGCTGACGCCGTCTTGACCGATAGATGATTAGTCAAAGCAATCACAGGTAAAACTTGATAAGTCAAAAAAGTGTCAATTGTGATTCTTATATATCTGTAAGAGTACCACGCTAAACCCAATAAATTGACAATTGCAATTTTGATCAGTTTGATCCTATACAGTTAAAATAAGGTGATCTAAATATATTTGGTCCGACAGTGAAATCGATTTTGCCCAAATGGCGAAAAAACACTGCTTTATTTTAGTTGTAAACGTGATACGCAACTTCATGCGTAGTTCTAAAATCTGGAGTTTGCTTCTCGCCTGGTGGACAATTGATTAGAAGTTAAAAGCAGCACAGCAGACTGACAATAGATAGGTCTACAATTATTATTTTGCGTTTGATTCAAATTTTCATAGTTTTACTTAGTGTTTTGCAAGATATGAATATAGTTACATGCAGCTATCAAAAAAACTTGTGTTTGAAGGTCGTAAGTCGAAACGAATGCAAGAGCACTCAAAAATATATTTTATTTAACCCTGCTCTGGTACCATGAAAAAAATCACGTTAGCAGTACCTTGGGGTCAATATGACCCCATTACTAAAAATACATTTTGCCACCAGTAGAAAAACTCAATTTTTTATCAGTCTGTGTTTATTGCTTGAAAAATCTAGTGGAGTGCACAATACATAAATATTTTACTTCTGACACTGGTTACAGACCACCTTGCTGTGTTCTTCGCAAGTGGTGTAATGACATCTACTACAGGTGAATCTGTACTTTTTGTCCTTCAATCTCGGACAATCTTGCATCTCTTGCGCCTTGATGGACAATACCTGGCGATGTTTTGAACAGCTAGAGGTGCTTCTGGTAAAATTCCACAGCTGCAAATGATTTGTTTCACAACCTGAGGTGTTTGCGGGGTCACCAATTTGCGCTTAGCTTGGAGAACAATCAACAATATGAGTAGTTCTTTCAGGGGGTCAATATGACCTCAAACAAATAAAATGTAAAATATACAAAAAAGACAACATTAAAATTAAGATTGAATGAATGGAAACAGTTGACAAGAACCTGCAAAGAAAATACAAAGCGAGATGAAAGCTTATAATCTCAAAGTTTGGAATATTTAGCCTATAAAATAAGCCTGGGGTCATATTGACCCCATGGTACCACAGCAGGGTTAAATCGACAGCGTCAATTAGAATGATGGATGGAATTTAATTCAAACACACGATAAATTCCACATACTAATACGTTGACTATAGGAATATCTAACGAGAATTCAAAGGCTTCTGTAATCAACACATATACATACTTGATCGACTTTGCAATAAAAAAAGAGATGTTTACGAATAAAATCCGCAATTAAGTGGTAAACGAAAAAAGTTTTAGGCAATTGGCAGTTTGATATTAACTTCTAATTTCTAAGAAAATCTGTCAATTACTTAAAAGTGCAATCTGTAGAAAGTAGAAGCAATTTTTACTTGAACCAAATCGAAGGCATGAAAATAACAGCAAACATTAATCAATACAGTTTTGATTGATTTGACCCAAAGCATAAGATGAAATGACTCAAATGTTTATGGTCAAAATATGAATTCGGATCCAAGATTTTAGACAAATGACGAAAACAACTGAGCAGTACATTTTGATGAGTTGACTCAAACATATTGGGACTAAATAACCAAGTATCTATATTCAGAAGTAAAAACAGGAATGTATTGGTTCAGATTCGAAATCTTATAAAATAATTTAGAGAAAGCATAAAAACAACAGCGGCGAAGACATGAAAACTTGTCGTTTGGTTTTAATTTGAATACAGTAAATTAAGTTCAGCACAAACTACTCTTCTTAAATTAAAAAATATTAGCCCTGAGAAAAATTTCTACTAAAAGTAGGAGCAACTTTGCAAAATTTTTCATGAAAGTTTACTTTAGCATGCATAGTTTAAACATGTTGGTTTGGTGTGTGTACATCTGCCACTATTTCTTTGCTGTCAAACCAAAGTTTTTTTTTCCTTCTTTGCATGCGGCCTTAAACTACTGAGTCTAAAGTATATATATCGGGTCTACCTAAAAAGTAAACTCAATTTTTAAGTATTTCTCAGCAATGAAATTCATTGACAGTTTTGACGGAGCTACCTAATCACCACTTTTACAAAGTCTGTAAAAGATCAGTAGTCAATGATTTGAGTCAACGTTAAATGATTCCGACAAAACAATCATTCCAACAAACGTTAAATCTCAAAAGTGCAAAATCAGATCAAATTCATTTAATTAAGTCTATGCTCGATTCATTTAAATTAGTCGTGCACATTTGGCAATCAATAACAACCGTATCTAAGATTTGATCTCAGAGAGACGATCGGCCACAAAGGTGTTGTCCAAAAACAAAATGTTATACCTGGCAACAGCGGCGTGTATTTTGTCGGAATCGTCAAATGTCTGAAAGAGAAACATTTTTTATTTTGGAGCTGAGTTTTTAGTACTTTATTTAAAATATTCAAGCACTTCAGTGTGTGTTTGTGTATACGTGATAAAAGAAAAGGTAGGAAATTATGAGCATGTTTGTCAAAACTGCATAACTGTAAATCTAATACATATTTTGAAGAAACAGGGTAGGGCCTTTCTGCTTATGTTTATCAAGAGCGAAGACAGTGGAAGAAAAAGGAGGCTAAATCCTTTATTGCTGTGACACTTTGAAAAAAAAGGAATAAAGACCTTTTTTCTCCGAGACATCAAACAACTCTGCTGCAAAGAATAGAGTAAATGTTTGGTCAGCCTATTCTTGACCAAAGTCTTAGTGGCAAGCATATTCCCTTTTAAGAGCTGCAAAGATGAACAATTCCTTTTCAATCTGTAGGCAAATACGAGGTCGGCAACATCTCTTCTACTTTTGAGTTCAGTGCTCTTTCTAGGCCCTTAGCCAATAGGATCTTCGCATACCCAAAATACATTTAATGCTGACTGTTAAATATTGTTCGTGTCTTTTGTTGTGTCGCTGCAAGGGAGTTTATTCATTTGGCTCTTTTCTCGCCTGATAAGCTTTAAGCTGCCTTCAGACCGCCGCAATTACACTTGCTTATCAGTTGCTGTTTTGAGTTGCCAGCGAACGGACGTGTTACTTGCCCTGGATAGAGTATTAAGGAATTTCAAGTTCTTGGAAGCTTAATTAGTTAGGTAAATATTATTCTGTTGTAGGCAAGCCACCGCATTTTTACGATTATTCATGCTTTGTTTCTTACATTAACAGAAACTGTTTTCGAGTACGCTTTGTGTCGCCAGTGTGGCTATCGCGTTTATTTTGGAATAAAGGAGTTGCAATAGACGCGTACGCTTGACAGAACAGCGGCAAAGGAAGGGAGGCGAACTTGAGACGCGTTGGCTAAAAGCGTCGACGGGGCGTGTGACAGATTCAGCACTTGGCCCACGCTGAATTAAAAGATCTGTTGCATATCGTTTCTAACTAACGTTTCTAACTATTTGATTGGTGGAGCCTTTTTGGCAAGGCTCGTTCGGTGGAGATTAAATTGGAAGGTTCTTCAGTAGCAGAAGCTGTGGAGAGAAGCAGCTTTGACTTCGAGAATTCGACGAAGAATCTGAGTTGGAGCCCGGAGCGGTTTTGAAGATTTTGAGGGCTCGAGTTCGAAGTCAACTGAGGAACTGTACATCATCGGCGACTGGTTTCTGGACAATTGCATGTGGTGCAGGTAAGACCTTGTACTTAATTTTGTTAAAGTGCTTTACCATTTTATTTATTAGCATTTTCAAGTATTTATTTGCTATGAGTTCCCCGGATTTATTGCCTTTAATTAAGGCTTTAAGGCAAAAGCATCTAATAGTGGAGGGGTTAATGCTAAATGTTTAAAATGCTAAAATTGTCGAAACATTAGTCACGGACTTCTAAATAGTAGCATCTGGACTGAAAACTAAAATGGCGGCTATGACAAGTTGAGGCCAAGATTTTGAAATCGACTTTCTTGCCAATAATTTTTCTTTTTGACATATGAAGAACTTTATTATTGTTATTATGTCATTAAAGTCAAAATGGGAGGAAATATAATGTATGAAATGCTTTTACTAATATTAATATCGGGAAGACATAGTAAATCTCATATAATGTGGAATATCATACGATTTTGATGCAAAATAAACGACTAGAAGTTCACACAGCAAAGCAATTTGTGGCGAGTATTAGCCAATAAGGAAAATTTAATACCAACAGCAACATTGTCACAATGATAAATATACCGGTACCCCAGTAACAATAATGTTTAATAAAAATATGTCCTTGAAATTGAGATTAAATTTAAGTGAAAAACGATTGGTAATTTTCAAATCGTAACGACTTGGTAAGCATATTAGCCAATCAGAAAATGTAACAGCAACAATGAAATGTTCAAAAAAGTAATAATAATATTGTATGGACAATAATTTTTCTTGAGCAAAATATAAATTTAGTGACCTTGAAACAAAATACTGACATCACAAGGGACGATTAGTAATTTACGAAACAAGTGGCCTTGTAAGCACATTAGCAAGCATAAAAATCTAACACCAATAATTAAACTTGTTTCAATGATGATAGTAATAAATAGTAATACTATTAATACCAAATTTATAATAACACATGAAAAAAATATTAATTTAGTGACCTTGAAATTTAATATCGACACTACTTTATCACTAAGAACTAGAAAACAGTTTGCATTTCAATTAACTCCTGCATCAAAATGTTTACAGCAGAAACGTTGTAACACCATATCAGTAATAAAATAGTACTGCTACTTGATCAATTAAGCTACCATAATTGAGATAGCATATTGTATACTGCAGTGATTAAAAAAAATATCACCTTACCAATCATAAAAATATGATACCAACATCATAATGCTGAAACCAGTCATAGGTTATGCGACTTTATGATTGAATTTTAGCTAAACATAAAATGTAATAAAGTTTCAAGATGTTTCTAGTAATAGTGACAGTAATGCCTATAAACCCCATTTACGTGACAAGGAAAAGCAGTATTAAATCCAGAAATAAAAGCAAAAGACTTTACCCAAAAACAATCATATAAAAACTGTGGGGACACTGTACAGAGAAAATCTATTGAGCTGCATTTCTTTTACTGCAAAGTTTTCTAATTTTCCTAGCAGCTCTGCTGCTCTCGCTCTCATTGAGATCTCTGACGAGATTTTTGCACATGCAATTGAAAAATCGCATGGCTATACCATCAATTATGTCATGTCCGTTGCTGCATATTGAAGCAAATGACCAAGGAAGCATAGCACATGTATCGTAAAAAGAAATATTTACGATCTTTTTAAAAACATCTCTTTGGTGATCGCAACGTAATAACTTTTGTTTTAATTCAGTCATACTTATTTCAGCAAATACTTTCCAGCAGAGGATACCAATGTTAAAAATATCTGCAGTTGGCTTCCAGAGACAACTTCGGTTGATCTCATTATAGAAATCAATGGCTTTAGGTGGAACATTTTCATCCATAATTGGCAAAGTTTTGTCAACTTCTTCAACTATTGCTTCCTTGCAAGCATTACATTTGTTGGATTTGACCAGTGATCTGCAGCAGTAGCCACAGACATAAAAGATTATGGCAGCATCATTTTCGTTGGGGAAGACATTGAAAAGCAATTCAGCCTGAATAGATTTAGCTACTAAAGTAATAGCGTTTGTGGTACTAGAATAGGCCTTTGCCGCTTCTGTGATCTCAGTTAGTGTTATACATGAATACTTTAGCAAAGAAATGGTGCGCAGCTTCCGCTCGCTTTCATGTAGCTGCCTCATGGAGATGTAATAATTTGCTCCACTGAGCTGACGAACATAGCTGAATCTTCCTTCTATGTTGTCTGACTGTATTTTGCCCATAAGTACATATTTGAAATCACATCGATTGAGTAAGTACCTACACAGCCCAGGCATGGCAGTACAAGTCTGACGCAAAGCAAGTGCAGTTTCCTTTGTCAAACCGGGAAGCTGTGACAAAAAAATCAGCTTTAACATACTTCCTTGTGGTCAAATTCTCTAGGAAAATTAGTTACTAATAGGTAGACCTTTTGTGGTGGCATATCAATGCTCGAGCTTACAGTAGGTGCAAATTAATTGACTCACTCAAGAAAACAGCTGAAATTTTAATTAAAATGGTTTACTATTCAAAACGCATAACAAAATTTACACTCAATACGACACATGGCCTCCTTTGTCTTTTACAACTTGTTTTTACACGTTTTGGCATAAAAAAGACTAAGTTTTGGCAACTTTTTACAGTTTTCTCATCATGGTACCAAACGGCAAAAACGGCCTTTATCAGCTTGGTGAGGTCAGCACAATCTTTAAAGCTCAGCCAATTCATAATTACATCGCCCAAATTCTCTACTGGTTTTAAGTCTGGTTGAGCTCACTGGGCAATCTAGAACCTTTGTTTGGTTTTTCTTGAGACACTTTTTTTACTTTTTTAGCAATATGACATGGGGCCAGATCTTGCTCAAAAATACCCCTGCCACCTAGAAATGCTGTTTGCAAGTCTCTCATAACGTTGCGCTGGATTACGTCGATATTGTTGTTAGGGTTCATTATTCCTGATACCAGGTAGAGTGATCCCACACCACTTAAACTGAAAAACCCCCAAAACATCTTCTTCTGAAGGTGCTTTACATGCAAACAGCATTTCTAGGTGGCAGGGGCATTTTTGAGCAAGACCTGGCCCCATGTTATGTTGTTAAAAAAGTAAAAAAAGTGTCTCAAGAAAAACCAAACAAAGGTTCTAGATTGCCCAGTGAGCTCAACCAGACTTAAAACCAGTAGAGAATTTGGGGGTTATAATTATACATTGGCTGAGCTTTAAAGATTGTGCTGCCTCATCAAGCTGATAAAGGCCGTTTTTGCCGTTTGGTACCATGATGAGAAAACTGTAAAAAGTTGCCAAAACTTAGTCTTTTTTATGCCAAAACGTGTAAAAACAAGTTGTAAAAGACAAAGGAGGCCATGTGTCATATTGAGTGTAAATTTTGTTATGCGTTTTGAATAGTAAACCATTTTGATTAAAATTTCAGCTGTTTTCTTGAGTGAGTCAATTAATTTGCACACTACTGTGTTAGGGCAGATCAATGGCAAAGCAAAAGCAAGAACTTTTTCAAAACCCACGATCAAATTTTCAACCCACAACACACTTTTGCTACTGAAAAAGTAACAAATTTGTTTAAAATATAAACAAAACTATTACCAATACACAACTTGCTTTTGAATTTTCCCATAAAATCACAAATTGTCCAAAATTTGTTAAGAAATCCAATTTCCAATCTTTAGGTGACTTAACAGGGTCATGTACATTGTCCCGTTTGCGTCTTCCAATAGTTGAGTTAGAGACATTGATAACAGACCAAAACTTCAAAAATAACTCAACGAAACTCGCAGTGTCATTAAACCCAAAATATTTCAATGCATTCACAGTTGACTCATGAAAAACAGCCAGTGCTAATTTAACATTGACTTTTTCTATGGTTTTTGGTTGCAGAACTGTGTCTGTTAAGCAATGTGCAATTTTAAGAGGTTTCTGGCATTCATAGTTATGTACTGCAACAATGTCATCAAAACGAGCTGTAATTGTATTAGGAATAAGCAGAGGCATGGTTGGAAGTTTGAAGACTCTTTTTGATAAAAAATTGTTGTATATGTTCTTGACAATATGGGTAGGATCAAAAATCAAAAATATTTGTCCACCAGTAAAAGGGTTGACTATTGATTCCTTCAAAGCACCACCACATAGAAACTCTTTAAAAAATTTTCTATTAGCAGGAGCATTGTCGACAGAAATGCCAATAACATTAAATCCAACTTCATAAAGAAGGGCCATAACTTTATCAAAACAAGCTTTCTGAGTTTCTGCTCTTAGATTTTTGATCGGATACATTGCAACCATATCTTTATATCCACTTGATAGAGACTTGATCATGAAACACAAAGCTGTGGCAGCAACATTACAGTCAGCAGTTAGGCCAAAAACTTGACTGCCACTTGCTTCAACACGCTTTGAAAGATAAATCTCATCAATCATTAGCAAAACATTTCTATCAAATGCATTAAGCTTTGAAAATCTCATTTTTAAATATCCGGCATCATCCAGCCCAGTTCTTTTATCTAAATTCATTGTGATTTTTTTAAAAGTTTTCACAGAAGGCAAAATCAAAATGTGTTCTTCCAGTATCCTTTCATATGCTTTGGAGCTTGTTGCATTAATAATAAAGGATACTAGAAGTAGATCAACTGAATATCTTCGCTGGTGCTTGCTTTTGGTCATTAAGTTTAATTGTTCCAAGATAAAATCGCACAAACGACGATACGTTTCATTGCTGTCATTCATGTCAAAAAATTCTTCAATTAGCTGTGCAATCTTTGCAAGAAGAATGGATGAAGAGCAGTCAGAAGTTTTAAAATTCTTTAGAAAAGCCATTAAATTTGTCACCTGAGACAAAAGAGTTACATCACCAGCAGCTACAATGTGCTTGTAAGAGGAACATGGTAAAAGTTGTTGATCAGAATAAAGACAGACTTTGAGTTGTTTATCAATATGTATTGTTCCAGAAATAGTTGGTTACTGCTCTTGTGATAAACAATCAAATCAATTCCAGAATCTGTATAACGCATAAGGAAATCTTGGGGAAGTTGTTCTTTAGCAAGACTACTTAATAAATCATCAAAGTTCTTCAGTTGATCTGTTTCTAAAAACTTTTCGCCTTGCTCTTCGAGCAATTTTGCTGCATTTTCATGTCGGGATGATGATAAAGCCATTCCTGTTCGTGAATGCACATCATCAAATGCAAAATAAGATGGCAAACCACTAAAAATACTAGGTATAGCATCTTTCTTCAGACGCCTGTTTAATAACTTCATATCTTTTCTACGTCTTTTGCGACTTTGTGTTTGATCAGATGAATCTTCCCTAAAATCTTCCACTTTAAAATGCAATGAACATAGCCTAGAATATTTCGTAGGAGTGAAGTCTTTTCGTGCAATGTTTTTTAACCAAATTTTCAGAAGTTTTTTATCATTTAAAGGAAATGAATGAAAAGTTACATTTGGGTCTTTGCACTCACCAGAATAGCCAGATCTGCAGTTAGTTGCGGAGCATTTATTAACCATATTAGATGTATCAGCAGTTGCAAAATTACACAGATATAAATTTTAAAATTATGGTAGGTCTATAGCTTAGATGCTAATTAAATATTACAGTTCATGCATGACAATAAGGTTACAATACCAAGGAGCTAATAAGAATTAAAAAAGCGTAAAGTTGGTTTTATCAAAATTAACTGTGGTCTACATAGCATTCGTCAGCAATTAAACAGCTGAGTTCTAAAAGTATTAAAGTCACATTTTGACATACAGTCAACACCTTTCAGGAGGTGGAAGTAGGCTACTTGTGTGAACTATGTGAAAACCAATAGCCAGACAAAAAGTGCCTAAATCAGAATTTTTAAGCTAAAAGTTGCTAGCAACTTACATAACCCTATTTCTCAAAACGGACAAAGTGTGTCTAAAGTACTTTTAAAGATAGGCTCAGCAGTTGCAGGTTTTCAACAAATTCTGCTAGTTTATTGTTCAACTTATTGGCGCATGGTTTCAGTCGCTGTTTACAAGTAATACATTGCTACACTAGCTACAATGACAGTACAGTAGCGCATCTCACCTAACGCTTTGCCACGCTTAACAGTTCAGACGCCAAACGCCGCTGATAACTGCTTGGCCTCAACTTGCTGTTCAGCGCGCTGATTTTTTCTCGCGTTTCCAGTCCAGATGCTACTATTTAGAAGTCCGTGCATTAGTCAATGATATCAATTTCGTGTATAGTAATGCAAGAGGCTAGCGATGCACATAGCAAAACTGCAGACAGTGACACTGTTTCGACCTATCAGGTCTCTTCAGTGCAGTTGGTGACCGACAAGAAGCCAGAGGCTTTTAATAAAGCATAGCTTAGACCGCCACACTTGCGGGATCTATACTAGATCCACTTGGTGGATGGTCTGTCAGTACTCTGCGAAGCCGTATCACTCGTGAATGAGTGGCGGTTGTCGCAGGTGCACTAAGTCTAGCAACTGCTAGAACAATAGTGCTGTCACAGCCTAGTGGTCACAAGGTCTTACATGTATAGTAATGCAAGAGGCTAGCGATGCACATAGCAAAACTGCAGACAGTGACACTGTTTCGACCTATCAGGTCTCTCACCAACTGCACTGAAGAGACCTGATAGGTCGAAACGGATATCAATTTCGATTTTGATAGTTTAATGGTTGACTGTGTTGCCTTGCCCGATAAGGAGCTAACCCCTGGCACTGATGCTATCAAACAAAATGTCGTTGTAGCCAAGCAGGAGTTTGACAATCGAGTCACTGCGTGATTTTCCAGAGCTAACGAGGGTTGCAGTTATAAAACAGCCTGCGATGTGCCAGATATTGATCGGTGTAGTGTCCCCTTTGGCAGAGCCCCCTCTGATGCCTGCTGCTCTACCACCTCTAGTGTTGCCAGTCTAAAAAAGAAAGAAGGTCAAGTTAAGCTCAGGTTGGCCACGTTTGCTAAGCATCCCGATGAGGAAAGGTTTCAACAGTCTGAAATAGACAGACAAACGGTTGAACGCGCCATGCGAGAGGTAGAATTGGCACAACAAAGTGTAAGCGATCTTCAGAGAACTATTGACCAAGAAAATAAAAAACGACAGAGAGATGTAGAAATAAGGATGGCTGCCTTAGAAGTTAAAGCTTGGGAGGAATTGTCAGAATCTGAAAATCCTGTATTTTCCGCTGCCGATAGGCCTGACAGGGGGAGTGAAAGAGTCAAAAGTAATAAGCTTTCCCAACGTCAAAAATGGGGCCTTAATGACGATCAAAGATTTGAAAGCGCCCAAGTTAAAAATTCTTTTTGTAAAAACCCGTTGATACCCGCTGCCGTTTACAAAGAAAGGCTCGAAAAGGAACATATTATTTCCAACCCTTCCAAAAGAAGGTGACAATATGAAGGCAAGATCGAAGCTGGTGCTGCGCCTAGTGTTAGGGTTCAGACTGATTTTAGACCTAAGGAAAGTGAAGTAAAGGTTTCCAGCAAGCTTTGTAATCGGTATCCATGGGTTAGAAAAGGTTACGCTGAGCCTAAAGTTTTAAATGTAAAACATGTGGAGAGATTTCCCTTAGATCAGGAAGTGGTATACGGAATTGAAATTGAACGACGGAAAGTCGAGAGTTTGGATGATAGAAGATATATAGCCCCAAAAAGAGGTGCCTATGCTTCTTTGCCTGTTGTGCATGATTACCCTCCACCCCGATCCGAGATTCCGATATTCGATGGAGACCCTTTGTCGTACTGGACATTTATTCGCAGTTTTGAGACCCATATAGCTCAAAGAATGCCGACAAATGCGGCGCGATTGGTGTACTTACTGCAGCATTGCTCTCCGCGAGTCCGTAAGAATTTAGAGCACTTTTCACAGAATTTAGATGCTGGATATCGATTGGAATATGAGAGCCTCTTTAACGACTATGGTCAGCCTCATATTGTCGCTTATTTCTGTGAAAAAAGACTGCTGAATTACCTTGTTTTGAGGTCGAGAGACCCAGACGGTTTAAAAGCCTTTTCCGTTCTCATGGAGAAGAGCTTGATTTTGCTGCAGGACTTGGGGGATTTTGCGTCACTGAGTTCTCTGGGAACCATACAGCGATTAACGCAGAAGCTTTCTGCGGAGACTAGAAAAAAATGGATGAAACGGGCATTTGAGTTTCTTAAGCAAAAAGGGTACCAAGCGAAATTTGCTGAGCTAGTGCAATTTGTCAAAAATGAAGCTCAAGACGTAAACTCCTTGTATGGAAAGGCGTTCTACGCAAAAGGAAAGGAACGCGATTCTCTTGCGCTTACAAATAAAAAAGCTGGTGTGTTCAGCGCTAGTGTCACGCCAGAAAAGGCTTTGCTAGAAAAGTGCCCTTATTGCAAAGGAGATCACAAGCTTGCTCATTGCAAGGACTTTCAGCAGTTAGCAAGGTACAAGCGATTAGCCTTTTTAAGGAAATCACATCGATGCTTTAGATGTCTGGACTGCAGTCACAGGATTCGTGATTGTATATCTACGCAAGGATGCATGATTGAAGGGTGTAATGATACTCGGCGCCATACCTTGCTGCATCGCCATGAGGAGCAAACGGAAAGCTCTTGTTGTGCTGCTGTGGAAGGATTAGCTGTAATTAAGGATAAGAGACCTTATTTGATGACGGTGCCAATAAGAGTTAAATCCGGCAGTAAAGAGGTGTTGACTTATGCCCTGTTAGACTCCGGGTCTGAGCGTTTGTTTTGTGTGCGAGACTTAGCCAGAAAAGTGGGTGCTAGGGGGCCCAGATGCAGATTGCCCATAAAAACACTTTCATCAGGAGCCAGCGTAGATGTGGTCGATGGAGAATTGATTTCTATAATCGTGAGTGGAATGAGCGACGACAGGAGTCTGGAACTACGTGATGTTGTAACCGTAAAAGATATTCCTGCAGAGGGTTTTTCTCCTCCGTCCCTTGATATTCTTAGCAATTTGGAACACTTGCGTGGCATTAGGTTTGAGGATCTACCAAGCAAAAAGGTTGGACTGCTCATTGGAATGGATGCTGCGTTTGTTTTTAGACCGCTTGAGAGTAGGTTCGGTCCCACTGGATTTCCTAACGCTATGAATACCTTGCTTGGTTGGGTGTTGTTTGGACCCAAAGTGGAGTCATCCTTGGCATCAGGCTTCGAGAGATTGGATTACCCGTGCTTGCATTCTTCACTGGTTGCGGAGGAGGAGCTTAATTTACCTCCGCACAAGTTGGTTCTGCCCTCAGGACTGGATATCCCAAGTTCGCGTGAAGACCGCAAGGCTTATGAACTAATGAAAGATTCTGTACAGTTAATAGGCGGGCACTTTCAGCTTCCACTGTTATGGCGATCAGAAGATGTGAAGTTACCTAACAACCGTGTCCAGGCCGAGAGGAGATTAAATTCCTTAAAAATAAGATTGAACAAACATAAAGGTCTGCATCAGAAGTACGTGGAAACTATGCAGAAGTACATTGACTGTGGTCATGCACAAGTGGTGAAAGAGGAAGTAGAAGTCGTTACAGATCGTACTTGTTTTTTACCTCATTTTCCGGTCCTAAATTCAAACAAGCCTGGAAAGCTGAGAATCGTTTTTGACTGCGCGGCGGAGCATCAGGGAACCTCGTTAAACAAAGTTATTATGCAGGGTCCTGACCTGGTCAACTCTTTGGTTGGAGTGTTGCTTCGCTTCCGTTTGGATCAGGTGGCATTGGTTGCGGACATAGAGGCTATGTTCCATCAGGTCAAAGTGAAGCCCGAGGATCGTGAGTCGCTAAAGTTCCTGTGGTGGCCTGATGGGAATAGGAACAGAAGTCCAAAGGTTTATCAAATGACTGTTCATCTTTTCGGGTGCACATCGTCACCTAGCTGCGCAGCATTTTGCTTGAGAGAGGCAGCGAGGAGGCTTGGCTCAGATTTCTCGAGTGGAGTTTCTAAAGTTGTTTGTAGAAACTTTTACGTAGACGATTGCCTGGTGTCAGCTGACTCGACGGAGAAAGCTGTCTGCCTGGTTTCAGAGCTTCGTCAGTTGCTCCTTAAGTCTGGTTTCCGATTGAAAAAGTGGGCATCTAATTGCCCAGAAGTATTGGCTGAACTACCTAAGGAGGAGTGTTTGGGAGGATCAAGGCCACAGCCATTGGACGAATCAGTTGGTGAACGCGTGCTGGGTTTGAACTGGGATTTGAAAACTGATCATATATGCGTTAAGGTCAAGATAGCAGACAAACCTCTTACAAGAAGAGGTATTTTGTCGATGTCCCATTCCCTCTTTGACCCGCTGGGTATGGTCGCTCCAGTATTGTTGGAGCCAAAACTATTGCTGAGAGAGCTAAAAAATAGAGAGTGGGACGAACAGATCACGGAAGTAGAAGCAAAGCGCTGGGAATCGTGGTTGGCGTCATTACATCAATTGGAAAATTTGCAGATGAGTCGGTGCATAAAACCGACTACATGGTTTGGATCTCTTAAGTACGAACTTCATTATTTCTCGGATGCTTCGTCGATCGCCTATGGAGCAATTTCATATTTGCGCATTGAGGATGAACGAGCCAATGTTCATTGCACGTTTGTTATGGGAAGGTGCCATCTGGCGCCATCACTCACAACTACCATTCCTCGACTTGAACTTTTGGCAGCTATCGTAGCGGTGCGGTTATATCAAACCATAAAGGCTGAGTTATCCGACTTACAAGTCAGCAGCACTTATTTTTGGTCCGATTCCACAGCTGGCATTCAGGAGATTTACAACTGTACCAAGAGATTTCCGGGTTTTGTAGCCAACCGGATGGCTGAGATAGAGAGATATACGGAGATTAGCGGTTGGAGATATGTACCATCAAAGCAGAACCCTGACGACTGTCTGTCGAGGGGCCTGACGACAATTCAGCTGTTAAAATCATCGAGTTGGTTGTGCGGACCGGCCTTTTTGAGCAAACTGCCCTGTCAATGGCCACCCCAGCTGGCCAAGTTGGTAGATTTGCCATTGAAATTTCCTTTGTAAGAAAGAAGAGAAAGGGTTTTTTCCGTCCTGGATGCTACCAGTTCTGAGCAGATGTTGCCTGCGAATGCCTTGACATCTGCGTTTTCTTCCTTGTATCGACTAAAAAGAGCTGTCGGTTGGTGGAAAAGATATTTTGTGTTTTTGAGGTTGAAGGTAAAAGGTAAATTAGTCGGAGATCATCAAGTGTTTAGAAAGGAGTTGGCCGTTGAGGAGTTTAAGCAAGCAGAAATGAGTTTACTGCGTTATACTCAGCGTCAGGAGTTTTGAGAAGCATTTGATCCTTGTGCAAGGTCATCGTCTAAGCAACTGTTGCATCTAAACACGTTCATCAAGGAAGGCATTTTAAGAGTTGGTGGCCGTTTGTCGAATGCTTCTGTTGGATATGACACCCGACATCCATACATATTACCTGGCCGGAGTCACTTTGCTAAGTTGGTGATAAAACAGTATCACCAACAAGCTGGCCATTCTGTTTTAATGCACACAATCAGTTTGCTTGAAGGAAAGTACTGGGTTCTAAAAGGTTCATCTGCTGTGCGAAAAGTAATTGATGATTGCGTCGTTTGTCGTCGGCAGAATGCACTGCCAGAGAAGCAACTGATGGCAGACATTCCGTCTTCACGATTGCAAGTGTCGCTTCCCCCTTTTTTTCACACTGGAGTGGATTACTTTGGGCCTTTCACTGTGAAGTAAGGTAGGAGCCGTGTGAAGCGGTATGGATGTATATTTACCTGCATGACAACAAGAGCAGTGCATCTTAAGCTAGCCCATTCGCTGTCCACGGACTCCTTTATATCTGCTCTGCGTCGATTTGTGGGGCGGCGAGGATGTGTCAGTCGTATTTATTCAGACAACGGCACTAATTTTGTAGGAGCTGACAAAGAGCTTCGTAAGGCGTTAGAAGATTGGAATCAACATCGCATCGCTGCATGCTTACAGCAGAAAGAAATTGATTGGCATTTTAATACTCTTACTGCCAGCCACTTCAGAGGAGTTTGGGAAAGGCTTATTTGTTCAGTTCGGAAAGTTTTAGGTTCCATTGCAGGTCAAGCAGTATTCACAGATGAGTCATTGAGTACGCTGCTGGTCGAGGTGGAGAACGTATTGAAATCTAGGCCCTTAACCCCCGTATCCTTTGTTGATGGATCACATAAGCCTTTAACTCCCAATGATTTGTTAATGGTTCGTCTCGGTTCTGGTCTTCCCCCTACACGGACATCGAGATCTGACTCGCATTACTTGAATAGATGGAGAAACGTACAATACTATGCCGACGTGTTCTGGGAACGATGGGTTAAGGAATATATGCCATTACTTAATCCGCGACCAAAGTGGTCGAGCGTACGTCAAAATTTTGCATTGGGGGACATTGTTATCTTGGTTGATAAGACCACCTCCAGAAATAAATGGCCGTTAGGACAAGTAATTAAAACCTTTCCTGATGCTAAAGGTCTTGTATGTAGTGTGCTTGTCAAAACAGCTCATAGCGAGCTCAAGCGTTCTATCAGTAAATTGTGTCTTCTTGTGCCCTCTGCTACTTCTTAGCCCTAGGCTAAGAAAGTTTGTTACCTTGCTGTTTATTCATGTGTGCCTTGGTATTCGTGCCTTTGAATTTGTTGTTGTGCGTTATTACTGTGTATTTATTGTGAAAATATCCTCCCTACGGTGGTATATTTTGGGGGGAGAAGGTTAAATATTGTTCGTGCCTTTTGTTGTGTCGCTGCAAGGGAGTTTATTCATTTGGCTCTTTTCTCGCCTGATAAGCTTTAAGCTGCCTTCAGACCGCCGCAATTACACTTGCTTATCAGTTGCTGTTTTGAGTTGTCAGCGAACGGACGTGTTACTTGCCCTGGATAGAGTATTAAGGAATTTCAAGTTCTTGGAAGCTTAATTAGTTAGGTAAATATCATTCTGTTGTAGACAAGCCACCGCATTTTTACGATTATTCATGCTTTGTTTCTAACATTAACAGAAACTGTTTTCGAGTACGCTTTGTGTCGCCAGTGAAGGAGTTGCAATAGACGCGTACGCTTGACAGAACAGCGGCAAAGGAAGGGAGGCGAACTTGAGACGCGTTGGCTAAAAGCTTCGACCGGGCGTGTGACAGATTCAGCACTTTTAATCTGTAGGCAAATACGAGGTCGGCAACATCTCTTCTACTTTTGAGTTCAGTGATCTTCCTAGGCCCTTAGCCAATAGGATCTTCGCATCCCCAAAATACATTCAACACGTTGGCTGCCCAGTGTATCACCGATAATACATGCTGATGTGGTGCGAATGCATCACCGATGATACGCTGGCACCTCCATTGGAAATGACTTATAAATTAAAATAGCACACAGAGAATGGAATTAGGTTTTTGTGTGGCACCTCAAAAATGAATTATTTTTTATAACAATTGATGTTTGTATGAATGGAAAATAAATAAAACTATAAATAACTTATCACTTTTATTGAAACAATAAGATTCCCTGATTAATGCTTCATGGCTAAATATATGGAAAAAGACTGCAGATTCACAATCAAGTTCTTTGCAGTTTCTCAATCAGTTGATTCGTCGTTCAGGACGACAGCTTTTCATTCTTTGTGTTGCGTTTGAAAATGCTCCAAACAATAATATGGCTTTGTAGGGCATTGGGAACACTTTGTTAAAACAAGTTTTACTCTTTTTCGAGCGATGCTTGGCCCTTCTTTTTCGGCCAAACTGGCATAGGATCCAGTGCTGCGTGATCTTTTTTTTCTATTGTCAGCTGTTCGCTCCTCTGTTTCCACCAACAAATGCCTTTCTGGATTGACATCCCTTCCAGTGTCGGCTTTTCGATAGTTTGTGAGACCCATAATGATGTCTTTTCGAAAAGAAGCAATTTGGAGTTTGTCCTCTGTCTTATTATGCAGCAAATATGCATTCACCACAGCCGTATTTAGCAGCAGCTCAAATGCAACTTTGTGGTACCACCTCACGGTTTTTCTTAGGGGACTGAAGTAGTTGCATAGCTGATCCGAGAGATCTACGCCCTGTTTGCAGTGGTTGTATTTCAGGATCACGTTAGGTTTTTTTATCTCTTCCCCTTTTCGATTTTTCTTATTTGTGGAAACAGCTTTTCCATCATCTTTCGTTGACAAAAATGCAACAGACCTTTAATCCTTCCATACTCCAACAACGACGCCACTTCTTTCTTTTGTGATGCACTGCCCTTTTTGGATTTGCGTATTAATTTGGGGTGTGCCTTTTCTTCCTTCCGTAAAGTGCTCTTCAGATGAGTGTTCTTCTCAAGACACTTGTTTGCCAATTCCACAGATGTGTAGAAATTATCGACAGTCAGGGCTCGCCCTTCATTGAAGTAATCTTCAGCTAATTTCACAAAGACAAAAGTCGACTTCGCTAAATTATCTCTTGCAGTTTCCTGGGATTTACCTTCATATACATGAACATTGCCGGTGTATCCAAATGGGTCAGTAAGCTTGAAAAGCTTATTCCATATTTGTTAATTTATCCTGGAATATATTGCCGGAATCCTAATCGCCCACGAAAAGAGATTATTGTTTCGTCAATGACGATTTCCTCTCCAGAATCTTGAGCTTCTTTGAAGTTGTTTATAATTTCGCCTGTGATCCTTTCAATTTTGTACAGTTTGCGCTTTCACAATTAGGATTCTCATTGTCTTCAAAATGAAGGAATCTCAGAAGCAGTTGGAACCTGTTTCTTGACATTACGCTGTGGCAAAATTCATTTGCAAATATGGGATCTCCACTCCAGTAATCATTAATGCTTGGATATTTCACCAGCCCCATATACATCACCAAGCCAAGAAACTTCTTTTTTTCTTCCATATCCGTGTCCTTCCATTTTGACAGTCTGCTGTGTCTTCTGTTGTGGTGAGAGGATATGTATTGTTGGGCATTGCGATTTGTCTCCTCCACAATGATGGACAATACTTCATTAGTGACAAAGAGAAAGAAATATCCGTACGGCGTCCGACTCTGGGGAACAGTCTTGCAATTTGTAGTTGGTGGCGTTGGGAAGTTGTTCAATGTTGAACCATCTGCTGGTTGTTTCCATTGCGGAACTGAGGTGCCAGGCGGATCGCCAGTTTCATCAGGGGGCACACCAGGATCACTATCATGAGATGATGCAGAGTCTTCTGATCTTGATGGCAAATATTCATCACTGTCACTCAAAGGAAAGTCTGATACAGAATCACTATCATCTAGCATTTGCAACATTTGGGATTCATCCATTATCATTTTTTATATATAACTGAAACCAAAAAAACAAGTAAAACAATCGCAATATAAAAAACTTATGACATATTTCTCCGTGTTCACCGGTGATACATTGGCACTTAAGTGCCACTGTATCACCGGTGAACACGCAGAAATATCATCACAAAATTATAAATTTATGTTAAAAATATCAAAACACAAGTAAAACTATACTTTAGGTATTGCTTCCTGGGAATTACATTGTTGGCACCTGAGATAAGGCAATTCCATATAGGGAAAAAATGCGTGGCAGTCAACGTGTTAACGCTGACAGCATTCTAAGGACGCAGAGTGGGATAACTGTTAGCATGGCAACAACCAGTGACGCTGAAAAGTTGAACCCGAGTTCCATATCAAATTATTTTGAGATATTAACGGTAATGATTTTAGTAGTCAACTTATTAGAACTAAATCTTTAACAAAAATGGTTGCTTTGGGAAAAATCGAAATGAATATGAACATGTTTAAAAAACATGGGGTCGGGATACAGCATTTCAAAAAAAATTTAGTTTTCATGAATAACCTCAACTCTGGGTCCGTAGAAAGCCGCTCAACTTCTCTCAACGCTGCTGGCTAAAACACGCAGCCTTTTGAGTGGTTCTAAACAAGGACAATTTTGAAGTTATCAAGTGTAGCCTATTAGCTGTACTCTCTGCTGAATTGATATGTGCTTTTCCCTGTATGCTTCATCCGCTAAACGTCGCACTTGAACGGCAAATTAATGAAATTATGAAGCTAATCACTCTGCATTTAATGTCAAAAATTTAGCTTTTTGTTTTCATTTAAATAACGTGGCTAAAGTTCAAGATCGAAAAAGTTGTCTTAAATTTTACATTACATCAGTTTTACATATTTAAGTTTTACATCTTCTAAAATTGATTTTGCAAAGAGCTTTCGAACACATAAGAAATTTAAATGTATGTAAAGTGCAGTTTTCTGATGGGTTTAAGTAAAATTTTGTCACATTTCAGAAAATATTGAAACCACATTTTTTTCCTTTCATCCATCACAGCTTAAATCATTTTAAACTTGTCAATCACACGCATTTCTTAAGCTTTAATTATTAGTTTTGTTCACAACAACACCCGTAAATTATATTTTTATGCGCGCTTTAAAATGTTTCCATTATTGGCTAAATGTACGTTGAACTTTTTACTTAGCTTTGCCCTTACGCAGAAGATAGTGAGAAGACTGTTTGTACTGACTGTTACATCAATAATTTTTCGATTATCATTATGCTTGCAGCAAGGATTTAAGTAAACAAGAGCGTGGTAGAGAATAAAAAAATGTACCACAAAAAAACTTTTGTATCGTGTACAGAAAATTATTTTAATTGTTTTGCCTTTGCCGAACAGAAGCTTTGAAGTAGTTGTGGCCACAGGATTTTGGTTTGCTAAATTCTCGTAATTAGCTGCAATTTATTAAATGCGATGATGGGGACACGATTTTATCCCCACAAACAGAAATGAGGCAGAAGTAATCGGCAGCTGCCACCGCGACGTTGCTGTCCTGGTTTGGGAATACGTTGGCTTTCAATAAACAGAGAAAAATGCAAAAGAATGTTGGCAAAACGCCAGTGTTTTGCAAAAAAACTTGTATTTTTTATATACCATCCCTATAGTGCTAAGCGTCAAGCAGTAAAGCTATAAATCTCGTTTTTAACATCGTACGTCGCATGTTTAAGTATGTGACTCGACAAAGAAATACAGCCAGGCCTGGTATACCTATTGCGAAGCGGACGCTACTACCACCACATCACCGCGCCGGTTTTTTCTCAGTTAAACCAACTGGAACGCTTCATCCAACAGTGTCACTGTAGTGCAGTAACAAAGAGAAGAAAAGCAATGAGTTTCTTTGACCAAATATAGAGTGCCCACTTGCAATGTGAGCACCCTACCTCAAAATAATGACTGCAATAGGCCAGAAAGACGAACGATTCAATAGGGCCCAGCGACCCGTTCGCTACAATATGGATCTAGCTGGACTCTCAGAAGCCAAATTTGATGTTGCAGAAAAACTCGGTGAACATGAATCACACTACACTTTCTTCTGACAAAGTAACGCACGAGATGATCAAATAAAACACGGAGTAGGCTTAGTCGTCAAAACTACAGAAGCTTTGGACACTTAATTTGTGAGAGGTACAAAAATTTTTATGCTGCATTATATTTGGAGATAATGAATTTAATGTCAAAATACTGTGACACCTACAACATATATTAAAACATTTCTTGACACTAAAGTTTTTGTGCGCTCATTAGTTGTAAAAATGCATAGTATTGAAATAAAACAATCTATTTCTAAAACTTTTGTTGTCGTCCCAGCTACAAGCGAAGACAATATCCTGTCTTGGATATCTTCCATTTGGAATTTTATTGCTTTGTTATATTTGTGAAATGTTGTGCTTACAAGTGATACGTGTATTGATGATTGCTGTGTTAATCATAATGTTACCACTTTTAATTAAGATGTATTGCAATGTCATTGCTGCAAATTATTTTTATGAAATATGTTCATACAAAAAATAATTTTCAGAGCAAAGCCCAAGCGAGAAATGAACTCCTGCTAATCGTAATTATGCCATTTTTTATCAATCAGACAATTGCTTTTGCTCTATATCACTGTTCATATGTTCTTATTTAGTTATCATAAACTGCACCTCACCGATGCAGCATCAACTGCATGTCTTGAATATTTTCCATTGCAATCTTTCGTGGTAGGTGTAAAGGAAAAGTAGAGGCAACAGGAGTGCGAAAAGGAAGCGGCCTCGCTCGTTACATAACCTCACAATTCGTCACTTGATTGTGGGGCAAATTTTCCTGGGTCATGAGACTGCCGATGGGCCTCAATCCAGAAAATTTCTTACAATCTATGTGCTAAAATCTTTAAGTTTTTATGACTGGTATATTGCTAATTAGTGTTTTCTATACAATTTTGAAACGCTAGAGGATTCGTTAGATTATTGTAAACTCATGCCATTGTTTATACATTACGTGCTATTTTAAATAATCAGACAGTTTCGCTTGAAAGTGTTTTTCTACAAATTTCATATTTTGTAGCGTTTAAAATCGGTTTGAGAGACATTGCGTTTTGTTGACATCTTCAAGTAACCCAAATGCATGCAGTTTATTATACGGTTTAAAGATTAAGCTCGCGGAATAGACCAGGGGTGATCAAACTTGCTTTCTCTAGAGCCACAATCAAAACAATTCATAAGTTAAAGAGCTGCAACGCAAAAACTTATTGCCTATTTTTACCAAAAATCATTGTGAGGAACACTCGACACCAGTGTCACGGAGCTCAAAAAGCCACGCAAGAAGAACAAAAGAGCCGCAGTTTAGCAATCCTTGAAGTAGACTATATGTTATTCTTGCGGCTATGATGTCATCCAACTTCTTCAATTTTTTTAATTAGCCAAAGATCGGTCACTCTTTCTCTTCCGACACTCAGTGGGGCAAAAGATGATAAAATTTAGCTGTTTCTGATCAGTTTGTGTGTTTATAAAATTTTGCCTCATTTGTTCGTTCATGAGTGTAAGCTTAGGCCCTGATTGTTGGACTATAGCGAAACTGAACCATTTTGACAGATATTCTGCTAGGCACGATTGTATTGTGTCACCAAAAAATGAAAAAATTTTTAAAATATCGTTTGGTGCTTATTTGAAATATCTTATTGAGCTGAGAATACCATTTTTATAGTCTTTGGTTGGAATCGACATGGAAATCAACCCAAGTTTACCGGCTGTGAAACTGATGCTCAAAGCTATATACCATCGTGCAAGAAATATTGCCAAAAAAGTTGCTGTTGCAATTGTATTTGAGTCTGAAAACAGCTACAAGTTTGATTGACATTAAAAGCTAACGTGGTTCGCTAGCAATCTTTACAACCTTGACAGCAGCGCTTTAAAACAAACGTTCACAAGCTGTTTTTATTGATATCACTTGTCAGGTTATACAAAAAACTTTGAAACTGATTCACGCGAATGTCATACTTGGCGCTCAACGATAGGGGTATTGTGACGAGTGAAATATAAACGGTGCTAAATTTACATAGTTTACCATCAAAAATTGAAAACCGTTCTGGCGCTGAATCACTGTATCTGCTTCCCATTTTGACCGTCCTTTTATAAACGTAAACATCATGAAATTTTATTGTAAATCTAGCCGATATGTTGAGATTTTCAGGTAAGCGCTGCACTTGTTCTATTGCGACGATGTAGAGAAATATCAATGGAGCAACAAACTATATCGGTATTGAAAGTTTATACAGCAACTGAATTGTTGACGAGCATTGAAGAGCTTAATCACAAAATGATTAAAGTAATATGCTAGAAAATATACTGCAATTACATCAGTTACAACTACCGGGCAGAAGTTATGAAAATTTACCGAAAGAAAGTATACTACGTTATAAGCTTAATCAGATGAGTACAGGGTATCGAAATTGAATCACTTTTCAATTGTTGATTTGATAACAACGATGATGCCATTAACGAATGCCATTTTGAGAATAAAGTGACTGTGTTAGAGCTAGTGGAGAACATTAAACATTTTTTCAAATGAGAGTGACATAGAAATTTGTGAGTTTGGAAGCAACCGCAACATTGATGGAGTGATGTGTTGATGAAAAAAATGAGCGGTCATCATTTACGCCACAGAACAGAAGTTCTATTTTGGAAAGAAAAATGCTAATGTGTGTTTTGCATATTGCCCAAAATCATTTTGAAACGGCGCTTGGTGCGAAAAGCACGCAACTGGAAAGAAAATAATCAATGTAAGATCTAGATCAGGGGTGGCCAACCGTGGCGCATTGCATGTTTAGAGGTGGCGCATTCCAGGTTTAAGATTTTTCGGGCAATTTGGGTAAGTGTCCTTTCATCTGGCCGAAAAATTTGTCACTCCAATAACATCTCCAAAAAAAAAAAAAAAGTCCGCACTTGGTTGGCCTCACGTTTTGGAAAAGGATGCAGCGAAACAGGGGATGACCTTCTTTTTTTTTTTTCTTTTTGGAGATCACCGCTGAATATGGCCTTGTTTTGACTTCAAAACAGGGGATGACTTTTTTTTTTTTTTTTTGAGATCACCGCTGAATATGGCCTTGTTTTGACTTCAAAGTATAAATATATTACTACACGTTTGAGAGCAATGAAAAGCTATGAATGTTTGTGTGGCGCATCTTCAAATGAATGCTTGTGTGGCGAAAAATTTTGGCGCATGGACTGAAAAGGTTGGCCACCCCTGCCCTACATTTATGGCGCATCCGACACGGGTTGGTAGAAGAGTTGGCGCTTTGCATAAAAAGCTTGGCCACCCCTGATCTAGATCATCAATGTGCTTCTTCGATAAAGACATTTTACTCAACCATTTCTGAGCTTTCCTTTGGAAAATTTATTTAGCGATTTTCTGGATTTATTTACAAACTGTGATGTTTCAAAACACTATAAATATAAACTATAATGTTTAAAAACACAAAACACTATAAATACAAGTAGTTTATAAACACTACTTGTTCGCTCTGTGCACTCCTATCACTGAATAGCATGAAGGTAATTACTATAATTGTGGATAGGTTCTTGTTTTTACCTTCATGTTGCTCTATACTACACACAGCAAATATTTTGTACAGGTTAATTATGAAAATTCATATTGTGCAAACAACACAACGTAGCTCTCTTCCTTGAACGAATGGTTCACATTGGAGGGACGGACATTGGGTTTCAACCGTGTGTAATAATCCGTGTAGAAGGCCAGCATCAGATCCTGGAACCACTTGTGGTGCATCATCAACACACAGATACGGTTTAGAATGCTTGTGTCCATTAGATTCAGCCATAATATATCCAGTGTATTCCTTTTTCCAATGAGGAGGACAAGTATCACGTCCGGGAATCATCAACTAAATTCCAATGAGAAAAAGTATTATATGTTGTGGACGCTAATATTCAACAAAAAATTCCCAAATTTTAAATCGGCACTGAACATGCTAAACATTTATGATAGCAGAAAATCGATATTTTTTATAATCACCTGATTAACTGTTCCTTTGGCCATACAAACAGCACAGGGCACATTAAAGTGATGCAGACTATTTCCTTCAGTTCGAGAGAGATCAAACAAACTTAAGTAACCGTAATATTCCATTCCGTAGATGAGCGAGTGTCCTGGTAATTAAAATTGTATTCATATTTAGAGCTGTGCAGTTTAGTCATGCAGATGAAACACAACAACTAAAAAGAGCAGTGTTTATTAGCAATCGCAACTTAAACCTGTACAGAGATGTTGTATTATTAAATGGCGAAATGGGTGGTATCTTGGTGAAATCAGTGACGTATGGCATTGAAGCATTTCGAAACGAAAACATATTATTTTTGTACTCTTTCTTTTTCAGGAAAATCAATTGATAAATGCAGTTTTGTGTGACATCTTTAATCATACGTTTTGCAAGAGCAACAATGTATTATTGATATGTTACATAAAAAAATTTATGACCATGTATAGTATAACCAAGGTTTTTATTGGAAGATGAGGTGCACAAATCATAAACCAGAGAAGATGTGCCATTGGAGTAGATTGAGAGTTTTGACAAGAACGAGCGGTTTGTTGTGACTAAAAAGAAAACAGTTTTATGGGTGTCGCAAATTTGCTGTTTAACGTTTTGTTGTGTGTAAAGTCCTCAATGAAATCCGATCCTTCGTTATGTGAGTTAGTTGCAGAGCTTGTTGTTCTGAGGCGTCATCGCAAACTACAAAAACTAGATCTATTGATTTCTAATCCTAATGTTTTCTTGCGCTGAAAAATTTGTTTCCCAAACTAAAAGGCGCGTTTATAGATTTTCTTGTTGCTGTTATCCAACCCCTTCGAAAGGATGAGGGCATTGCGAAAGACCATGGAGCCCCAGAAGCCGGGCAATTCCCCAGGTCATCCCCAGACCAGAGGCGGTAGAAAAGCAGAGAGTTGCCAAAGGGCAAGGGACACAAAGACTTCGTAGCTGGACAGTGTATAATGAGGTGAAAGATGCCCTGGGGTGGATGTCTGCAGGCGCTGCATGAAGGATTCTCGATTCTGCCAATTCTAGTGAGATAAGAGCTCAACGGAAGGCTGTGTCCGTTGTAGCGATGACGAGCGAAGGCAGTGCGAGCGTGACGAGGGAGCACAAGTTCCTCAGTATAAACCGAGGGAACCTGTGTGTCCAAAAACTTAGATGCAGTATTTCTCCAGTCCGAGAAAAGAGAAAAGTGAATGCGAAAGATAAGAGAAGAGAGACTACAAGGGAGTGCAGAGGCACGAGTAGCGTTCCTCGTCTGGCCAGCTTATCAGCCGCGTTGTTCCCCGGGAGAAACGAGTGTCCGGGGACCCACTGTGGCCTGATAGTACAGGAAGAAAAAGAAGACAGTTCCTGTCAGATCTGCCAGAGAGATTGAGGTAAAAGAATAAACGGAGGAAAGGACAGAGTGGCGAGGACAGAGCGAGAGCCGGAGAGGAAAAAATGAAAAGGCTTTCAGCCGTCAATCCCGATCATCAGATTGTGAGTTGGGAGAGCGTCAAGGAGAGCGAGAGCCGTACTTGGGGAGAAATAGGGTATTGGAGCGAAAGCATAGGGAGGAAAGAGTGAACTTCACATTGAATAAAGAAAGGTTCGAATAAGAAAACTGAATAAAGGTGAAATAAAGAAAAAAAACTAAAGAAAACTTTACATTGAGTAAAGAAAGGAAGAAAGGGAGGGCAAGCAAAAAAAACTTTCCTATGGGAAGTAGAAGGAAGCATGAACGTGTCAGTAAATGCAAAAGCTCTCCAGAAAGATATGCAGAAAACTTGGTTTTACAATTTTGGCCAAACATGAAATGGAAAACGAAGTTGGGAGACGAAGAGCCCACTCATAAGATGACAGAGAGAAATAAATCGGTCTGACTCGTAGGAGAGGTAGTGACACCTCAGAGAGGAGAAGAGATATAGGGGAAGACGAGAGGTAGCCGGAGATGGCGCAACCAGCCGCTCGGTGAAGGCGTTCCAATTTGATTTATTTGCTAACGCTAGGAAAAGGAAACCATCCGGGTAAAATATAAGTAAGAAGCGGCCGAAAAAAAGCGTTAGGCAAAAGAACAGGTACTTCTTCGGCGGCCCCATGAGGACGAAGATATACTGTGTAAGGCCTTTCAGCGAAGATAAATCTCTAGAATAGGAAAGGGTGCAATCAAAGATGATCCCAAGGAAAATTGCAGTGGGATTGAAACGGAAGGGAAGTTGAATAAGGAGATTGGGTTGGAGGTTAGCTAGGTGGAGATCCAGCATAAAGAGAGCAGCTGATGGAAGAATGCAGAGAAGCACGAAGATCCTTGATGAAAAAGGGAAAAGTACAGGGCCAACAAGTGATCCTTGCAGAACACCTCTACGGACTCGAAATGAGCAACTTTTGTGACTGTGAAAAATCACGCAAGCGCGCCTATCAGAAAGGAAAGATTGAGTTCAACAATCAAAGCAAGTAGGGAGGCCAGCCGAAATAAGCTTGTGAAAAATAACGGGATGCCAAATAGAGTCGAAAGCGTTCGAGAAATCGATAGTAGGAAGAATCGAACAATTGCCAGGCTCAGGTTTGTTAAAGATCTTGATCAAGAGTAGATCATCCAGGGTGGAAACCGGTCTGGCGGTGAGAGAAAATGGAGTTAGCCTCCAGAAAGAAGAGTAGACGCGATAAAATGATGCGTTCAAATAGCTTTGAGACGCAGGAGGTGATAGAGATAGGCCGAAAGGAAGCAAGAAAGTTGAAAGTCTTTCCCACTTTATGGATGGGAATAATAGAAAATGTCTTCCAGATGGAAGAAAAAAATGCAAAGTACAGGCAAGATTGAAAATGTGTAGAAGAAAATCCATGCCAGAGTGAGGAAGGTGCTTTAGCATGGGATAGGCAATTTTGTCTGGGCCAAACAAGGAGAGGTCGTGGCAGCCACGAAAAATTCAGCAAGGAGCAGAAAGACGAATAAGCCCCTTAGGCCATATGAATTGGCGAAGCTCAGATAGGCAGTATTTGGCTCTGCTACGCAGAGCCTTTGGATGGAAGACAGAAAAGTAAGATCTCAGGTAGTCGGCGAAGATCAAAGCTGAATCTCTGAGTGAGAAACAGTTAAGAAAGTTAAGAGAGGAGGAAAATGAAAAAAAGAGTCAGCGACAGAATGAAGAAGAAAATACACAGATTTGGGATTAGATATGCCTTAGTTTTGGTTTTGGCGATGACAGACGAGGTATGTCGGGAAGTAGAGATGTAGGTTTAATGATCTTTATCACTTCCACGAGCTGAAGCAAAAGCTCTACGTTTTTCACTAACTGCTTTTTTTACGTCTTGTACTAACCGCTTTTTCTCCTTCAGGAGATCATCAGACTTGAGATTGACGTTTGACCCGGCCGAGAAGAATGGAAAATTTGACCGCATTCAGTGTCAGAGAAGTAAAGAGAGCAGTAGAAGAGGAAAGAGAAAAAGGCAAGTATTCCCCTGTAGTAGGACAGTGAGAGTCGAAGTAAAACGCAAAGTCATCCCAACGAGGTTTCTGAAAATTGAAGGAAGAAGGATGTTTGTTGGGGCGAAAGACCAGGGAGAAACACAGTTAGTAGAATTGGTAGGTGATCAGAACCCAAGTCCTGAAGTACTTCCAATGAGCAAGACAGGGCAAAAAAGGAGGGAGCAAAGGAGAGGTCAGGAAAGGAGTGGCTACCAGAGGAGCCGTGGTGAGGAGTAGGTATGCTAGAATTATTGAGAGGAAAGAAGTCAGACGAGATGACCCAACCGAATACTTCTTCCACACGGGGCTTAGAAGTATCTTTTGAGCCCCAGAGGGTGATGGCAGTTGAAGTCCACAAAAAGAAGAGATTTCTGGAGGAGGGAATAATGAATGGAAAAAGGAGTCGGTAATGCTATCCATCGAAGAAGAGAAAATAGGGGAGCATAAGCATTAATGAAAGAGAGCAAGGAATAGTTGTTTAGTGAGATGTTGATCCCTACATAGGCAAAGTAGGAGTCAAGCAAAAAGTAAGAGGAAGCAAAAATATTCAGGTAAGGATAAGCTCTGACCAATAAAAATGATGACGCCACCACTGGCGTGCAGGTCATGGAGAGAAAGAATGCAAGACCGGGAATGATTGCAATCAGATTGCAGAGCAGAGAAGCCAGGGATCTGGAAAGAGGAAAATGAATTAAAGTTGGATGCCTGAATACAGGCAAGGTCAACAGAATGACACGAGATAAAGTGTAGTAGTTCAGTGTTTCTGGTTCGGAGACCTCCAGTATTCCATTGAAGACCGCTGAGCGAGTCAGGGGGAAGAAGAAGCAGGAGGTATAGAAAAAAAATTCAGGAATATCAGAGGTGGGAAGGGTGCAGAGGGAGTCCAATGTGGGCGGCAGGAGGGTAAGAGGTTTGATGACGAGAATTTTTCAGGTAGCAGAGAAAGGCCAGATGGGCCAAGTTGAACAGTGGAGGCACAAAAGCTGGAGTAGTACATGTACAAAGAAGAAGAAACAGAGTTGATGTGAAACCTCCAGAAGAAGCTGGGGCGCACCAGAGAGGACAGCTCCAGGAGTGAAAGATGCCTAGAGTTTTGAATCTAAAATGGAAAATTAGTGATTACCTCAAATGGATCCATTTGGAGCAGGTTTAGCATAGCGCCGATCTACCCCTACAGGTCGCGTCATAGCGCATACTGAACAGGGAAAGACGAGGCCAGAATTAGGATAAACGTTGTAGCTCATCAAGAAAGGGAAACAAATGAGAAGACGGACAAGATAGAGTCAGGAGAAGAGAGAAAACAGTCGACCGACTTCAAAGAAACTGCGTGCTGCTCTTCAGGAGTCATTTAGGGCACAACATGGTAAAAAAATGGTTGGTGTGAGGGGTGTGCCCAGGGTAACTGGACCTTCTGGAAAGCCAACAGCCATTTTGAGCCGATCCAAACGGGGTCGGATCGGCACCTCAACGTTGATCCCCCTGTTGATTGGTGCAGCTTAGATTGTATTGATTGATGTCATTGGATTGAAATAATCTGTTGATTGCTGCTGAATGTTTGGCTATAACCTAAAACTAATTGTTTTTTAACTATGTTTTGTTTTATATATTTTATTTGAATAAGACTTTATTAATAAATTTGTGCGTAGTGACTTAATATGTTGCATATAACTGGAAAGGAACCATGACAAAGGGACATCTTTGTTGTAAAGGCCAATGGAAGTTTCTACTTCCTTTCTAAACACACTTGTACTTGTGATGATTGTGTTAATGAATATTTTTTTTAAGCTATCCTAAACAACAAAGTGCCTCACACGATTAGTTGGCTTTATGAAATCAATTTACAAGATTATTTTCCAACTAGCTCTACTCGCAAAATAGCGTACAATTAACCACGTGTTATGCTTTGCATTGTTCCTTTGAAACTTGATTTTAACTTAATTGTTTGATTTAAATCACTGAGCGCGTAACAAAGGGGATATATTGATAATGCTATATTATCGCAGTGGAGCACAAAACCATACAACAAAGAAACTTATAATTGGCAATCTGGGGCTCCCAAACATTTTTAGTGATGGCATCTTTTAGTTTGTTAGAGCATTCTTGTTATACAAAATATTCGATAAAATCTTTCCTAATGCAAACTAGTCAAAAATGAGCTCTGTAACTCTTGAAATCTCATATCGTGCCACCAAAAGATACAACTACCCGCTTGGACATTTCAAAATTAAACAAATTCAAAAACTAGATTTGAAAACTTAGTTCGCCCAAATGAAGTGGAATTTTTAACTAATTATAGTTTTTGAAGATTGGCAGGACACAGTGTTAGGCAGAAAGTATGAACACTATAGGTTAGCAATAACACCGACATGTTTTGTAGTTATGAGTAGACGGTATACAAACAATAAATTGTTACGATATAAAGTGTGACAATCAAGCACACCGATGTTAAGCGTTTCACCTTGATTGCCGTCTCGATATTTTCCTGGAGTGTAGCTGACATTTAGGTCGATACAAATCACGTTTGATCCTCCTCCATGTTCGTTGTGTTTACTTCCCGCTGCTACACCTGTTCATTAATCATGATTAAGAACCACAAACACAACAGGCCAACATAAGCAGGAAACCAAAGAAACTAAATTTCGTCGTACAAAAATATTGTTACTGGAGGCGGTGGGAGACAAGAAAATCATACCTACCTTAAAAATTCAACACCAACCTACTCAAATATAGATGCTATTGATATTGTAAATATTTGGTTTATTACAACATACAAGCCTAAAACCATTCAGTTTCAAGCATCAAATATTGCCATCTTTATTAAAGTTAATTTTGATTTTATATGATGATAAAGAACTAAGCTATTCACAATTAAGATCGCTTTGAAAAGTGAAAATACTTATCAACATTCAACATTTACTAGCCTTCATAAACAAGCTTCGTGTGTTCTGGTCCTTCGCAATTTCTGCTTCCCCATCTGATATACGTCGCCCCACCACGGCCTGCATACGTTATAACAACTTACATTACCAAACATGGTTAATTGATAGGTTTCATGAAACTGAACCATTTCGGTGGTTTTCATTTGATAGTCTTTAAAACTCAGATGTTATTTTGATCATGGTTTTTGTTTTCATTAATGCTAAACTTTAAAGAGCAGTAATGAGGATAAAACTGTTAAATTTGCTTGTTAATCATGTCTACAAACTCATTCAGAAGCGAGAAATTAAAAGCATGCTATGTAAAATATTTACCAGTATTTAAATTACACGTCGGTGAAAATACGAGCATAATCTGATATATTGGGTTTATTTTCAATAAGTGTTATGCTCAAGGCTGATGTGCATCTGCCAGAACTTGATAAAATTAAAGCAAATTTATGATAAAATATCGTATAAAATAAATAAATATGATGCAAATGAACTACACTTACTTGTTGGTGTTAGATCGTCAAACTGAATAAAACAATATCATTTAAAACTATATTTTTGTTAAAAACTCAAATGATATCAATGGTAAGTAATTAAAACAACTTCATTGTTTTAAGTGTATGGATGTTTGGTAATATTAGTTTAAATGGATATAAATGTGATCTTATCAAAAAAAACAATTAACGTTACTTTATCATCACCGTCCTGAGCGTTTCTTTTGTTGACGTGATTTTGTTCTTTGACCTCACGCTTGCTCACGTGACGATGGATTTCGACATCACTCAATAAATTGTTCATCGCAATGAACTGGTTTTCAAGTCTAAATCACAATATACTGATTTTTATGTTTATTCTAGATTTGATCAAGTAAAAAAAGTTAAAATTTACAGTTAGAATACATCATGATTTGTGTTTAGCACCAAAGAGAAACAATGCCAAATCGTGCAGAAAACAAAATGTTGTCAATTTTATCTAATGAATCTGCAATCGCAACTGTGTTGCTGCCTCAAACAAATTTAGACTATTCAGTTCTCATTGACACGTTCTTTTGTTTTTGTATAAATATATATATCACTATTTTATGAAATTACCTTGTCATTTTATGATTCATACTTTTCCTATCAACATAGAATCCAGTACAAATTAGTAAGAATCCAGCTACCATTAACAAGGTTTTAACTTTCATCACATTTCTTATGCACAACGATTTTTGATTAGGTTTAGAAGCAGATTTACAATCATAATCATACAACTCGTGAAGCTTCATATTTGAAATTGTAACTGAAACTTGTTATGGCCGAGAAAGAAGCGAATTGTGCCCCTTGTCATAAGCACAATGCCTTAAATATGCTTTCCAACTATAAGCAACAAAATAAGTTTTTCATCAGACGTTGATTTCCGTAATTTGTTTTTCTCGTTCAAGCAGTAATGACATGTTCCCAGAAAACATTGGCGTTGAATGCGAATGATTTTAATACAAGATTCTTCCATTGCAGCGTCATAGGCATTGCTGCTGAATCAATACAATCACGATCACAAATCAATTGCGATGAAATATGAACATTACACTGTTATGTCATATTATGATATTTTTGCTTTACCACTATCAACCTATTTCACACTGTCTGTAACATACTGAATAGACTGGGCCAAATTTGGTGAAGTTTACCAATTTTGTTTGAACTTTCCAGAAAGTTGTAAGTGACCAATAGAAACAAAAATATGAAAAATTTTTTAGAAAATAATAATGTCTTACGGTCCCCCAGGGCGTTTCTATGGCAACCGAAGTCACTTTTTCATGAAATTGCCATATCTTGGGAACCACAGATGCTAGAAGGCTGAAACTTACATCAAAATAACCAGAATGGCCAAGTTTATATTAACTGTAAGAGGAATGTATCTTCTATTTTGCTCAGATAAAAAGTTATTCGCGAAAAACTGATTTTGTGTCAAGCGAAAGGCCTATAATGATTAGTTGCATCAATGTAAATATTATGTAGTATAAATAATTCTTCATTATTTCACTTTTGGCATAAATTACAGGTAGTAGTGAAAGTTTCAATGTACTGGTGACTACATCTGCTCCTGCATCAGAGCTAAATAGCTTAATGGCAAAATATTTAACCATTCCAGTTATTGAAACAAGTTAATGAAGTGGTTTACGCTGTAATATAGCCTAGATCATCAATTATTTTTACCTGTTTTGTTATAGGTTATGATATAGAAAATAGAATAAACTTGTGATATTCAGCATCTGATTTTGCAGCAGCTGAGAATCATGGATACTAAAGCTAAGACTAACTTATGGCTGCTTGACCAAAGTCCACCCTTGATAACATCATCTGTTAGGCTCAAATTTGCTGGAGCCTATCCACCAACATGTGGACAAGTTTTTCTTCAATTTCACGGTTATCACAGATATCTTCAGAGTACTTCAAAACTGCAGTATTCCACCAAGGATGCTATAAAGCTGGTTGTGCAAGATGTAAAGGACTGGTGGGCTAACACCGGAATACCAACAAAAACCAATCAAGCAATGGAAAAAATGGTATTGCATCATGTTGATGAATATAAATGTCGAAAAAGCCATAGAAATAGAAAAACGAAAGCAGAGGAAACTAACAGAGAAGGATTCATTTCCCAGATGAAACAAACGTTTTGGGCAGTCCAACCAAGTTATGAATCACAACTTCAAAAATGGAAACAACAAGAAAAAGGAGATCAGAGGCATAAAGAGGATTGGCTGTACCTGGAAAAAGTCCGCGGAGAAAGCAGAAATGCCACACTAGGTAACAAGGATATGAAGCTTGCTGCAAAAAGGAGGAGATCTCAAAGAGACGACCAAGCTCTCAAAGCCAAACCATCAGCTAAAAGTAGCTCATCACTATTTCCAACAGCAACAGCCACAATGACTTCCAGCGAATCAGAGTCTGAGAGCGTTTCGGATGAACAAGAATTCATTCCTACAGGCAGCACCAGCAATACACAACCATCAACTTCAAAAGCTTAAAAAAGTGAAGGAATTCCTAATACAGCCTACTTAGTTGCGGATAAATATGGACTATCCAACAGGGCTCTAACAGAATTGGCAGCTGCCTTTCAAACATCAGAAGGAAAAAATTTAAATCAGTTGAATCTGTCAGTTAATACAACAAGAAGAAGAAAAGCAAACGTTAGAAAGTCTACAGCCGAAGATATTGTACAAAGCCAGCCGGGAGATGTCAATCAAAAACGATTCGCTCTCCACTGGGATGGAAAGCTAATAAAAGCTTTGACTCAGGTAGCAAATGATGTGGAAAGAGTTGCTGTACTGCTTACAGGTATAGTGTGTTATGGCACCTTACATTACTTCTACACTTTTCATCATTGTATATTAATGTGTTGTGTTTTCTAGGTACAGATGGCCAAGAAATATTGCTTTCTGTAATTAAAGTGGATGGTCCACCAACAGCAGCAAAGGAAGCAGAAGAAATTCTAAAGGTTAGTGTTTCTCTTTTGCCATGTGATAAAATGATTCGATGATCATTAGGCTATAGTAATGCTACTAGCAATATTTCAACAGTTAATGGTGGTTTTGTTTTCAGGTCTTAAATGAGAAAAACATCAAGCATGCCAATGTAGCTGCTTTGGTATTTGATACTACCTCTGTGAATACTGGCATCAGGCACGGCATAGTAGTGAGACTGGAAGAAATGTTAGCAAAACCTCTTCTTCAGCTAGCATGTCGGCATCATATTTTTGAACTAATGTGTGGAGCAGCCTGCAGAAAAGTATATGGCCCCACCACAGGACCAACACAAGCATCGTTTAAAAAACTGATTGCAATTTGGGGTGATTTGGACAAAGTAAAATGCTCTTCCATACAAATCTCACAGACAAACAGATATTTGGCAAGCATGGTACAGGAAACAAGTGCCTTTCTTCAGCAATGGCTGGAGAAAAATGATGGTCAAACATTACGTCATGATTATCGTGAGTTAGCCTCTTTGACTCTGTTGTTTCTTGGAAGCACAGATCCGGGTGACATCAGAGTGAAAGCTCCAGGAGCCATTCATCATGCTCGCTGGATGGCGAAAACCTTGTACACTATAAAAATTGCACTTTACCGAGACCAGTTACAGGAAGTGTACTCCAAAGAAGAAATTCAAGAGATCACAAGTCTGGCAATATTTTTGGCTCTTTTTTACACAGAACCTTGGCTGACCAGCACTAATGCTAAAGATTCTCCAATTAACGATTTGAAACTTCTGAAAAAATTAACAAAAACAGAAGAAAGCATCAAGAAAAATGATACAGTTTGGCCTGCTCAATTTTTATCACTTGTAGTCAGAGCTCGTGAAATATTTGAAAACCATCTTTGGTATTTATCTGAGAGGCTGATCCCATTCTCTCTCTTTTCTGACAATTTGGATGTAGCTGAGAAACAACAACTTAGAAAAACCATGATGAAGTTTGAAAATTCACTACCATTTGCAAAGCAAGAGATGCCTTTTTCCAGCAATCTTGGAAGAAAAACTCTGAAAGATTTTGTAGGACAAGACAGTTGGGCAATATTTCAACTTTTGGATTCGGACTCAAGTTTTCTGAAACAACCAGCTACAAAATGGGAAACACTTGAAAGCTACCAACATGCAAAGAAAGCAATCTCAAATTTGCCGGTGGTAAATGATGCTGCTGAACGAGCTTTTGGATTAGCTACAGAGACCAACACCAAAGCAGCTCCTAAAAGTGAAGAAAAACTCCAAGCTCTTTACCAAGTAATTCGAGGTGTCCGAGAAAAACTCAGAGCAACAGCAACCTCAACGGAATATGTAACAAAAAAATCACTTGCTGTTGTGACTTACAATTGGGATTAAAATTGAAATGTTGGACTTTGGTCTTCAATCAAAATCGGACTAGTGCTGTATAAAAGTCAGTGTACAAGACAATTGCACAGCAGTCTTAGTAACAATTCTAAAATCAAAAATTATTGTCCATTGGTCATTCTTTTTCCGGTATAGTTGATGCTGTTGCAGTCTTGGTTGTTATGCCGTAGCTGTATTTGCTCTATTGATTTTCTATCTTTGAAATTCTGCGTATGATCAAACGTTTGGTAATCATACTAACATAAAGGAAGAAGGAAGTTGTTTGTTTTACAAAAAATACATGTAATAATTGTATTTCACTGCGTTATTGCTGTTGACTTGTAGTGAAAAGGAAGAGCGCAAGTGCAAAAAAATCAGTTTTTCGCGAATAACTTTTTATCTGAGCAAAATAGAAGATACATTCTTCTTACAGTTAATATAAACTTGGCCATTCTGGTTATTTTGATGTAAGTTTCAGCCTTCTAGCATCTGTGGTTCCCAAGATATGGCAATTTCATGAAAAAGTGACTTCGGTTGCCATAGAAACGCCCTGGGGACCGTAAGACATTATTATTTTCTAAAAAATTTTTCATATTTTTGTTTCTATTGGTCACTTACAACTTTCTGGAAAGTTCAAAGCTTCTAGCTAAAAAATTTTTTTTTAAGCCCAAATTTGGCCCAGTCTAATACTGAAGTATATATCATGCTGTCTGGTATCTAACAGTAATTTTTCTTCAAAACTTCTTCAAGATGATCATCTCAAACAACTATTTATTTTAAAGCATAAAGTCAAGACTATTTCGCGGGAAAATGTCACTCTGCGGCAACTACATTATTAAAGTTCCACAAAAACGAGTCTTTACAACGGAGAACGCCGTATTAGGCTCCAAATCTCACGTTTTTGAATTATAAGAAACCTGTGTAATTGAGCTATTTTGAACACAACTAAAAAGTGTATGCATATAAACGTTGTCTGCATTTATCATATTGATCAAGTTACAATATATTGGTTGTAAACTTAATGATATCAACAAGACTTTTTTCACAAGGGGATAAATGGTTTTGGTGGGCTAAACTTTTATTGAATAGCAAACCGCTCACCGGTTTAGATAGCGGATAAAAGTTTTGGTAAAAATTTTGAAACGCTATGAAATTTATACACTATGCTAAATTTGTTTCCAGCCCGCTATCATCCAAATGCTGTTTTAAATGACCACAAATTATGGTTTCTGTGTCTTTTGCAAAATTTTTGTAATGTACAGGAGCAAAGTGCTGTTTGTAGGCTGTGATTCTTTATTCACAGCTCCAATTAGAGCCAAATTGTGCAATTTGTTTTGTGATTTCAAAATTATAAACTACATACTGTTTCTGTGATTGCAATGACATCCAATCTCTTGAGCATTACCAATTTACCAGAGATCGAAGACTATTCATCATTAGGCATTCCTTGTTTCAAGAAAATGGGAAAAGAAATAAGAAGCTGTTGATACGTGCGTTTTTTCGCTGTTGCCTCATTTACTTATATCAATGAGCCTATTCTGGTATTGTGAGAGTTTATTTAAACTGGATTACCGCTACGTGTAAAAGGTTTGGCGTAAAATATTGTAATTGGAGTACTGCTTTCTGTTACTTCAATATGGAATTGAATCCAAGCCGACAAAGCTTGATCAAGTCACTGTTGGTTAAACACTAGTTGATGATTTCTACGCACTTGTATTGTATTGCACAACGCCCTAAATAAACTAAAGCGTATTTCATTAGTTTAGATAGCGAACTATGATTGCTGCTTGGATCTTTAGTTTACACCTTATTGTAGTTAAAAATAGTCACCTTAGTATTAGAAGTGTTTTTCGCACCAGAATCTCGTTGGTAATTTGCTATATAGCTGCAGTTATTATGTTAATAATACAATTGAAACTTTTTCTTTTGCAAACTGTAATTGTTAGGTTTATGTGGTGAATTCGTTAAGTTCAAATCGACCAATGTGGCAAATGAAGTAGTAATAGATCCGAGGAATATTATAGCCCAATTATTTAGTAACCGCTCGTACTGTTGGTCGATATTGAATCTGATTTGTTAGTTGTTTGTATTGTTAACGGTTCCGTAACATCGCAAGTTATCTTTAATATGCAACGAGCTTCTCCTGATTGCGTGTTTAGCAGCGTTGGCCATAGTAGAGACACCAGAAGAACTTCCGACTCGATCGATTAATGCGAGCGCGTTATTAAAATGACTAAAGTATTGTAAGAGCTGGAACGAAAGCTAAACTGTCATGTTACTGAACCAGCTAGTGCATCTTACAATTGGCCTCGTCATTTTGCGTCAACTGGTGGTGTAATATTGCTATGTTCGGATTTCTGACATTGCGGAGCCCTGATTTTAACTGTACTTAGCTTTGTGGAATCCTGACCTTGCTTCGTGAAACCCAAGGGTTTCGCGGAACCCACTTTGAGAATCACTGGCCTAAATCATTCAATATAGTATACGCACATGTTTAGGGAGAAGGGACAATAGAATAACCAGAAACGAAATTTGATAGGGAATAAAAATATGCGGTTTGTACTTTTCGGTTTTTGATTATTTTTTGAGATGGTTGTTTTGCTGCGGGCGTTTACTCCCTTTTTCCAAGAAAAATGTTTTTATAGAGGCATCGACGTGTTGAGGCCATTTTACTTGAAAATGGACGTTTTACCTTAATCAATCTCAAGAAATTTAGGTAGCATGGTCTATTTGTCTCCCAGGCTACGCTGATAAGAAGTGGCCGATCTTTCATAGTTGCCTCACCTCTGATAGTGTGTGTGCTCTGTTGTTGATGAAAAATGTCATTAAGTTAGTAACGAGTCAGTGAAACTGGTACCGACAAAAATCAATCGCCCAAAAATCAAATAGCTTGACATTATGAAACGGTCACCATCCACTAACAAAACCCAAAATTACGCATTGCCCCATTTTGATGGATCGTCTGTTCGTCATTGGACACAAAATAGTTTTAATAATTAATTTATTTTCTTGCAGATGCATTTTATTTTAGATTTGCTTGTTAGGTAATGTATTTTATGGAATCTTTATTGATAGATAAAAGTCATTAAAATATGGAGCGACTCGATGGCATTCAGGTTTTTGTTTCTATTAATAAAAAGTTAGAATGTTGCGATATTTATGATTTGTAATAATAAATCCGTCGCTGTAACCAGCTAAAGATTTTGGATGTAGAAAAAAAGAGAACAAAATTTTACCCGCAGAGCACATTTTCAATAACGACTTGTGTTCATGATATTTAGATACTTCACAGGATTTTGATAAGAATCGGATGTTTTAAGCAATTTGAATGATATTTATTGAGGTTAAGCTCATTTCTCGTTGTTGAGAGGGTAACCCAGGCCCTGCACAACATCATTTTAGATTCAGAACCAGTGACGTAAAAAATTAATTTTTTTGCAAAACTGGCGGCTTATTGTCCACAATTTTGAATTATAGCCTGTTTTTAAAATTGAGTTCCTGATTGCAAATATTTGCCATGTTTCAAGTGCAGGACCTTTTTGGAAGTTCAACGTTTTGATAGCAAAGGGTTTTGAAACCTTATTTTAGAGATCAATTTTATAAAATTGTGTTCATACTTTTAATGCGCGGGGATAGAATGTGTGTGTAAAGCAGCATATCCCACGTGCTCCCTGAAAGATTTCAGAATCGGGTGCGTTGGAACCCCTTGAACATAAATCGCTGTCAATGCTGCTGAGCTAAATTTAAGAGCACTTGTAACAACTCAGCTTAAAATGGAGATTTTATACATTTTTCAGGAAGGTAATCGCCATATTACTCTCTTGGCTTTTGTGAACTAAGCAACATTTATGGGAAAGTATACAACAAAAACTCAAAAAATCAAACCCTGTAGAAGATTGAAACTTATTTCTATAAGTAATCACTTATCAAAACCAATCGACTTTATGAAAACAAGATTCACGGGTAGCACTGACTGCACCTTGCTCAATACTAAAAGTAGCAATGTCGCATTTAAAAGCTAATTATTGAATGAGGGTAAAGCATTTTGCAAAATCGAAAACTTTGGTTTGGAGATTAGAGTTTGAAACCAAGAGTTTCGTTTAATTTTTCTCCAAATGGATTTTTGTGCCCATTTTAGTGTTTAAACAAACATGAAAAGTTTTATCTTTAAACATTTTTGCTACCGTCATACTGTTTGTGGAGGGCCATTGCCCTTTATTTTCCCTAAATAGTAGCACCATTTGTTTTTCAAAATTCGAACCAAAAACAGCCAACTTCAACAAAGAATTTTTAGAAAATAAGAATTCAAAACTGTTCTTAGTACTAACATACTTCATTTTAATTTAATACAGGTTAAGATTTTTCATCTACTACACAGATCGTGCAAACGAACCGACACCAAACCGGATTGTGACTCCGCCATTGGTCAACATCTTTTAGATAATGATCGATGCGAATTAAACCATGATGATAAGCGGTTTTCAATCCTTGCCGCAGCGCGCAGCTCTTTCCATCTCAATCTTTTAGAGGCTACTTATATCAAGACCCGACGCCCGGTGCTATGCAGACAGAAAGAGTTTGTTTACACTCTCAAACTCTTTCGATAATCGTAGCATTTGGCCTCCTGCCGCGCCTTCTCTAACTTTCGCAACTGCGAAATCTTTCTTTCGCACGCTTTGCAATACAAACGCAATCATTGGCCTGTCTTGATTACGTAACATCCAAATTATTCACATAAAAGACTTATTCACTCTAGATCTTCCCTTTTGACGCGATATCGCCACTGATGAGAGCGTCACGAAAAGCTTATGGCTCAAACAGCATTTTTCAAAGCTATATTAAAAAGGATTTAAAGAAAGCATCAAAACAACAGCGGCGAAGACATGAAAACTTGTCGTTTGGTTTAGATTTGAACAGTGAATTGAGGGTGCTACTATAGCGTGAGGTCTACCGACATAAGTCACCTACCGAGATGCAGGGTGAGGTCTACCGCTTGATTCGCATCTACCGAGGTGCAAATCGCGTGAGGTTTGGGTTAGGGTTAGAACCACTGCCCTAACCCTAACCCTAACCCTAACCCTAACCCTAACCCTAATCCTAACCCTTAACCCTAACCCTAACCCTAACCAATGATTTATTCGTGTCTTTCTTAGAAGATGTACGAACTGTGTATCTACCGAGGTGCAAATCGCGTGAGGTTTGGGTTAGGGTTAGAACCACTGCCCTAACCCTAACCTTAACCCTAACCCTAACCCTAACCCTAACCCTAACCCTAATCCTAACCCTTAACCCTAACCCTAACCAATGATTTATTCGTGTCTTTCTTAGAAGATGTACGAACTGTGTATCGTTAGAATAAATTTACCTTTGTGTGTGGAATGTATGCGTGGTGTTTGGAATTATTATAGCTATAGTAGTAAGTGTGTAGCTATAGTGTAGCTATAGAGGGGTGAGGGATAAATAATTCAGTGGTAGACCTCACGCTATAGTGGTAACCGGAGGTAGATCTCACGCTATAGTGTGGTAGACCTCACGCTATAGTAGCACCGAATTAAGTTCATCACAAACTACTCTCGTTAAATTAAAAAATATTAGCCCTGAGAAAAATTACTACTTAAAATAGGAGCAACTTTGCAACATTTTTGATGAAAGTTTGCTTTAGCATGCATAGTTTAAACATGTTGGTTTGGGGTGTGTGCATCTGCCACTATTCCCTTGTTGTCAAAACAAAGTTTTTTTCCTTCTTTGCACGCGGCCTTAAACTACTGAGTATAAAGTATATATATCGAGTCTACCTGAAACATAAACTCAATTTTTAAGTATTTTTCAGCAATGAAATTATTGACAACTTTGACAGAATTACCTTACCACCACTTTTAAAAATTCTCCAAAAGATCAGTAGCCAATGATTTGAGTCTACCTAAAATCATTTAAACAAAAAAACATTGCCTCAAAAATGCAATATCAGAGAAAAATTTATTTAATTTAGTCTATGGTTCATGTGGCTTTTATCTTCCTACATGATTTGTTCTTTTTCGTATAAAGGGGCATTTGCTATTACGATCAGATGCTGGCAGTGGTGGTATTAAGCCAGCATCGAGTATCGTCATTCAAAACCGTCAGACCAGCTACCCCTCTAGATGCCTGATGCATGGAGCACGGTGGGATAACGTGGTCTACGATCAATTTGGTGGCATCACACTCGCAATTCGGTAGAGGAGCGAGATCCCATTTGTACATGAATGAATGAAAACGCCCAGTGACGCTAATCCGCAGGCGATTGAACTTAACAAATCAAGCTTCATTCACGCGTATGAGCTCATGCTCGGTTTGCATATCTTTCGTCAGACTTGGCCACCATGACGGGTAGACTGCTTGGCCCGACCATCTGTCTGCCACATAAAGACGGAGGCATCCCGTTAAGTGCCTTGCCCAAGGACACAACAAGCAAGCTTGCCGGCTTGTTCTCCACACTATCCCTTATGTGCTGAGCACCAAGCAGGAAAGCTGTGAATACCATTTTTTAAAGTCTTTTGGTATGACCCGACAAGGGAAATGAACCCCAGGTCTACCGACTGCGAAGCGGACGCTCTAACCACTACGCCATCGCGCCAGTAACAAATCAAGCTGTTTTGGTCAATCCCATTACAAGTGGCCGGGTATTGGCCCTAGGAATAAAAACGCGAAGTATATTGGATTACTCTGTGCTCCATCTATAATTCGTCCACTGACCCATGCCAATGCTTAGTTCAGTTAGGTCGCTTTGCAGTTTCTACGCAGTAGGCGCAAATGGGCATCTAGATTTCAGTCTGTCCCGGCTAATGGATCGTGGTGTCCCGGCTAATGGATCGTGTAAAATATGTTCTGGGCAGAGGGTGCCGCGCTTGGCCAAGAAGATTGCTACTTCGAAGAGGTGAAGCTAGGATGCTTGAATGTCTGAAATGAATGGCAGGTGGTCCGTTGGAATAAAACCTAGGCATTCAGTGACAATGCGTAAGGCGTCGTTCAGAACACTGTTCATAAAGTGGGTGTGTTCGCTGCGATACCAAACTGGTGTGCAGTACTCAGCTTTAGAGTAGACTAAGAATAGGACAGATGTTCGCAGTGACTTAGCGCCAGCATCCCATCTCTAACCCACAAGCTTCCTCAGAACAGTGATGCGAGTGGATAGGTTTGGGCGCAATGTCTCGCTATGGTAGCAGAAAGTGAGTAATTTGTACAGTTTTACTCCGAATTAGGCTGGAACTGGGCAGAACGGCAAAAGTTTACCGTTAGCACAAACTTCAAGCTCACGCTTGGTTTTTCGATTGTGTAAATGAAAGGCTGCCGTCACTGTCTTAGCGTGGTTGAATTTCAGCATCCAAATCTTGAGATAGGCAGAGAGTGTGCCATGTCTTGGCTTATAGTTTCCTCCAAGGCCTTCCAATCCCCAGAAGAATGCAAAAGAGCCAGGTCATCGTCATATGCATACTTTCAGGAAGTTGTGGAGAGAAGGTTGCATATATAGACATTAAAGAGGAGAGGGGCCAAGACCAACCCCTGAAGGAGACGATTTCTCAGACGCTGAAGGTTGCTGTGAGCGGTGGTGAGGGTAAAGCTTGTATGAGGATAAAGCTTCTACGTGTCATATGCCGTCGACAAACACGGCATTGGCCTTCTTTTTAGTTTCAAAAGAGTTCTCGATGTTTTGCGTGAGCAAACGGCTTGGTCTACGGTTGATCCGCGGGTCGAAATCTAACCTGCTCCCGAGGGAGTTGCGGATTGATAATTAGTTCTACACGGATGTGGATAAGCCTTTCGAGGATCTTGTAGGGGACACAAATCAGAGATATTAACCGATAGAACTTAGGCTTTTGGATCGCGACTACTAGCGCTTTTCTTCAGATTTTGGAATTTTGAGTCAACGCAAGCAGCAAGAAAGAATGCCACATAATTAGGACTTCAGAGCAGCTGCAGCATGGAGTACCAGGACTGGAGAAATAAGCCACAGCCAGGAGCTTTACCTAGCGTTAAGTATTGAAGGGAAACAGTGAATACTTTTGATGTAAAAATTTTCAGAAAGAATCCACTGGACTTGGTGTTGTGGCCCTCCAGAGGTCAAACACTTCTTGAGATACGAGTCGATATGACTTGCGATTAACATTCTTATATCTCCCGCTTCTAACCAGCTGGACTGCGATGGCGTCACATGAAGTAACACAGACACGACCACTCTGAACTGCTTCAGACTATTGATCCCTCCGTTTCCTGTCGAGCTTGTTGGACAGGACAGTGATGAAGGGAGGGTGGTGACCTGCCCGTAAGGTTATTCAAGATACTCCATGCTTTTCGTCTTGAGTGCGAAAAGTCGATGCTCTGAAATGCTTCAGACCATTCTTCTCTTTTTTCCTGTCGAGCTTGTTGAGCAGGGCTGGGGCAGCACTGCTAGAGTTGTTTCCATCAAAAGATTGCAGGAACACTTTGTAGACGCCCTTACAATTTCAATGCCAGTACGGTAAGCGGTTGCTTTGACGAAATCATGGAGTAGATCTTTTGGCTCTCTGAGTCGATGACATCGCGGGAGTCCTGGTAGGCCTAATCCACGGTTGGTGAATGAAGTGGTGACAGACTGTTTTGCAAATTTATTCGTCAAATCTGCGTAGTGGGTACTCTTGATCTTACGAAAGTTCCATCGTTTGACGGGCATGCTTGGTATTGGCAAAGCAAACCTTGGTGTTGTGATTAACAATGGTCAATGTTGTGGCCTAGTGAACTCTTTAAAACATGTCTGTCAGGTAAGCGGCTATCCGAGTCAACACTAGCAAACGCGAGATCAGGGTAAATACTATTATTTCTGCGGCCTGAGTGAAAGCTGGCAAAATTCTTTTTGGGTTATAAAAGAGAGCAAGTCTGTTAATATTCGCACAACCACCCAGATACTCCCCATCTGAACTAATGGCTCCATAACGCTAGTCAGCATGAGGGCAGTTAAAGTCGCCAGCATAAAGACAGGGGTGATGGAATACTGGGAGATCAAAGGCTTGCAATCGTATAGTTAGAGGTTTGTAGACGTTGACTATTTCTACCCATCAACGCCCACTCACAATCACTCGGTCGCCGATTTAGGTGGAGATTGTTTTGAAAGAGTATATTTTAATCGCTTATGGACAAACGTGGTAAGGCCGTGCTTTCTGCTCACGGAGAAAACTGCAAGTATAAAACTTGCAATTATTAGCTATTTAGCAGAAGTGCAGTGGGTTTCCTGTTACTGAAGTGCAGGAAACGAAAGCCTCAAGCTGTAAAGCATAATGGCAACGAACGTTCATTTTGCTTGCTGTGAGATTTTTTATGTTCAGCTGTATAATGATGGTCCTTCAAAACGTGTTGATCATGTGCCCTGAAAAGGCCATGCTTGATCCACATGCGTCGCCCTGTTTTGAAAAGGATATTTGCCAATTTCCAGGCCCAGGCTTAACATCGAGATGGGTAGGAATCTTTCCATTTTGGCAGATTCGGTTTGGCATGCAGGCTGCAACAATAAGCGTCACTGGCTTCGCCACGTTTGTACTTGTAGCAGAAATTTTTTGCAATGGCGTGATTAAAAACGATAAATTCGGAAGAGCTATAAGAGGCTTCAACCACGTTGTTCAAAACAGCTCTGTATGGAAAACCAGTGCTAACATATTTAAAGAGACCCCATAAATAAAATCTCCGATTTGTTATTAAATTTTTTTGACCATTTTAAGAAATCTTGAAATATGGTTTACTCGGTCCTTCCTCTTTGCATCAGCACTATTTTGCACGACTAGACGACGTTGTTCCGAGAAAAGTTCTAATTCTTTCTTCACAACTTTTTTTATGGCTACGCATACGTAACATAGATATGATGGAGAAAGATAGCATGTTCATTTTCAAAGTATTTTAAAACTAGGCCATTTTGAAGGCAATCTAAACCTCCCAAAAACAGTAACCACTGCACATCTTTGAAATTTGTCTATACCTGGTATTGGCACAGTCACTTCAATTTTGAGGAATTGTTTGTTACGTCAAACCTAACTCCCGAACTAATGCGTAAAAACTTGCAGTAGCTGGAAATTTGAATTATTTGAAAAAAACTTCAATAAGAGAGCGCATTCTTAAACTTTTTGAAACGCGCCCCCGTAATGATGTCAATAAAACCCGCACCCCACTTTATCACGAAATCGAAAACATTACAGTAAACGACAAACAATCTTATGAATGTGAATAACATCGGTGTATTTGGAAATCAGAAGTTTGTTTTGGAACTATGAAATAAATATTGTAGTGCCAATTTCATATCGCCTTCACAGTTTAATTTGCTCCTAGGTTTTGTCTTTATGTTCACAAGTGGAAAAAATCCACTTTCACACAGAAAAATGAACAAAAACGGCAATAGGGTTTGCAGGCCTAAAGCCACAGTACGCACACTTATATGTTACTTGCACATGTTTTGCGCACAAATGAATAAGAGGCATTGCTTCAAAGTCATTTTTGAGCCCTCTGTGGAGTAACACCCAATCATCGGTAAGTATGCCGTCTCAAAGATGAAAAAGTTTTATAAATAGACCTATATTCTGTATTGAAAGTTCAGGGTTACTCAAGTCTAGAAAATGACGCATGAATTCCAATGGATTTCAAGCTCGTTCTTCAGTTTAATTTTTTTTCTTAAGTGCAGCACTTAAATTGGTAAATGACTGCATTTCGTTTTTGAAGTCATCATTACCCCGTTCTTTTGCTTCGCCATAGAAAATAAAGTCCTTATACAATTTAAAATTTTTGTTATGAAATCAGTTCTCAATATATCTAAACCAGGTTCTTTTATTTTAATCAGTGTTTATTTAAGATTTATTTAAATTAAAATTTTGTGTTTTAGATATAATTTTATGTGTTTAATGAATGATCTGTTTCAGACCGTTTTGATGCAATAACCAATATGCTATGTTTTTCTTAACTATGACATTGCATTTGAAAATTGCAGAAAGTAGAGTGCTCTTATTCTCAAAGCTTTTTGTTCGACACTTTTGAAGAAAATCCGTCAAAAATGCAGGGAAAAAAATGAAGTGAGTCACTTTAGAGACGCAATTGACGAAAAAGGAAAAAAGAAAGCCTCCATCGTGATTGGTAAAAGCAGCGACTCAGGAAAGAATCTTTCTTTTTTCCTTTTTCGTCAACTACGTCGCTAAAGTGACTCACACTTCATTTTTTCATTCCATTTCTGACAAATTCTATCGAAAAGTGTCAGAGAAAAGCTTCGTGAATATGAATACCCTACTTTCTAAAATTTTCAAATTCTGTGCTACGAATAAACTCTGCAGACATTGCATTGGTGCATCTATCGGTATGGTCTTCGAGTTGTGGTGGTCGATCCTTTCATTTGTTTTGATGACAATTTTTAAATAAACCACAATTTTTAAATAATCTAGAGCCACAGTAACACTTTTTTTTGAAACGGAGATTTTTGGGGACGGTAAGCATTTTTCGGATGAGAAAAGAAAAGTTGGGCTATTACGGCACTGAGTTGACATAGTAACCTCTTTAAAGTTTAGAGCCATGGTGCAGCATAATTTAGTTTTACCTTTGAAACAAGCTTTGTTCGTCTGGAGTGGCTTAAAGTTTAGGTTAATAAACGTATGGCGAGTCAAAGCACTCATGCGCGGTAGTCGCATCTTGACAATCAAAAGCATTTCTCTGTCTAGCGCGACATGATGGATTTTTGCGCCTAACTTATAGAGTCACACGCACCCTAAGGAAGCGCCTTTTTCCAGTTTAAAAACCCCTAAATTAGAATGCTGTAAACGCGTAGCTATAAAATAGGATAAAAGATCATGACGTGATGACTCTAATTTGCTTATCAAGACGTTGTTATCATCATTAGTGGTGTAGAAAAATCAAAACTAATGGAAAGAGAGTAAACCTTTACCCTCCACCCGTGGCTACTTCAATTAACTTATACGAAAAGTGTTTACTAAGCATAATTTTGTAGTTTGTTGCTTAAACAACATTTCAAAAAATTTAGAATTACCTACCATATTTTTACACTGGTGATTAAAAGCCTTTTAGGAAGAAATATAGAAGCTGCTTTTCGTAAAAAACTACAGTAAACGCCGCTTAATATGACCACCTTGGGACCAGAGCATTTTGGTCATAATATCCGAATGGTTATAAAAACCGAAGCCGCCATAACAGCTCCTGAATCGATGCCGTAAGCCACAAGAAGTCCAAATACCGTCAAATTCATCGCTTACCCGAAGTAACAGTGTGACGTTGGCAGTAAAACAAAGTACAGTACTTTAACACTACAAGTGACGGTAAAATTTAGTACAGTGTGTAACAATATGTTGAAAAGGCAAAGTTATAAGTGCGTGGCGGGAAAAAATACTGTACTGTAACAAGAAAGATGGAGAAAATGTCGGTCATATTATCCGAAATTTGGTCATATTAAACGGAGAATTTTAAATGGAGAAATTCCGGACCAAACCAAATTGGTCATAATAAGCGGCTGGTCATATTATCCGTGGTCATAATAAGCGGCGCCTACTGTATTGTCAAAATTTAAACTTTTCTGACAACGCGAGAAGCAATTGGTTTTACGTTTTTTTTTTTTATTTTGAGCATCTCTGTTACACTGCAATGCCCTCTGTTATGATTATCGTGAACTAAGCGGCTCTAACGAGGTCCCCTGCCAGGGGTTATCACACAGTTAAATCGGGTTAAAATACCCACTTTGAATATCGACTTGAAAAATCGACTTGAAATATTGGCCAAACAACTTTTTCGAGAGCAAAAACAAAAAGTTGATAAAAATGTAAACATCGTCCCCATGCCTTTAATTTCAGTCATTGTTTTCTAAATTTAAACTGGTCTTAAAAGCTCTACATAATTTTAAAAATTCGAGTCTTTCCTTCTTGTAAGTATTGGGGCACAAAGTCAAAGTTGGGGTCGTGCGCCGTGATGGTTTTTATTTTGCCACTACAAAAATAATTAATTTAGGGGAGGATATATTTCACGACGTGATACAATCGTTCTTGTGATTATGTTTGCGACAAGTTTCTTGGCTGAATCTAAATGCCTTGGTCCCAAAATCATAGATAAGAAACAATACCTCGGATCAAATGCGCTGTATCTCATCACCAGATTGGACTAATTCAACATCAAAAATATCCTTCATAGGTGCGATAGTAGATTTGGTGACCACAATTTCACGCGGTATTGAATACAGCGCTATTTTTTTGAACCTATTTTTTTCTTTCAAATATATTGAGCCTATTTTTTTCTGTTAAATTTCTCTCTAACTTTGGTTCATTATTGTACCTATTTTGCACCAAAATCTGGTCGATGGATTACACTCATGTGCCGTAACCTAAACTTTTGTAATAACTTTACCGTAAACGCTTCACTTCGGTTTGGTCTGCTCTTCCATGGCTGCGCTTATACCAAGACGAAGCAACATACGCGCAGCCGGAAGTTTTTGGTCGTGCAAATAGGCCTGCAATCATGAAAAGTCGTAAGTAGTCCGCTTACCATTTAATATCTTATTCCTGTAAATATATATCAATCACTTCGGCATCTTATCCAACATCCTTAAAAATAGGAAGCAATCAAAGTTTGAGAAATTATAGCATGTTTCAATTGTAAGCAAGTCGAGAACTTTAGTTTATGTATATTAGAGTATAAATTGCACATGCTTCTTCAGTTTTGCTCTAGCAAAGATTCTATGTACTAGTGCGTAAATGAGACCAAACACAGATAAGACTTTTGTGTTCGGCGAAATGCTAGTCCGCCAACTGATTGCCTTCTGAAGTGTAACTACGATCTCATAAAGATTTTATTTTGCTTGACTTAGGTAAAATCACAAACAAAATCACTTGCATCAAATGGGCTTTGCGATCATAATTTTCGCGGGACCTCGCTTCCTTCAATACGGCTTTGCACTACACCGTTATTTTTTGCTCCCATTTTACTCAAAAAGTTTTTTCTGAGGGCAACAATACACAATCTTAACAATCGATTATCAGCAATGAAATCATTACCGACAGTAAATCTTACTGATTTTTGTTTTGTTTGCTTTTGTTTGAAACACCCAAAACCGATCAATTTTAATACAAAAACAAACAGAATTGGAAGCCCGCTTGATACAAACGCATTTATGCAAATGTTGTTTGGAATCGTTGTCTAGTATGTACAGTGTACCATTGTAGTTGCTAACTTCATTTTTACTCTCTTGAAAGAAGTTATTTGTGATAACTTTTTCGGTTTGTCATGCAAAAAACGCAGCAAATTTGTGGAAGTGAAATTGAAGATAAGTTTGGAAAAAGGTGGAGACAACTGGTCCTGTGTTTAGCATCATTGCTGATGTCCTAAGTGCCTGGAGGATGAAATTCCAACAAAACCGGAACGATACGTAATAATTACGCGTATTTTACATGAGAAAAGATTTGGTTTATGCATGTAGGTTGTTTTTCAAAATAAAATGTAGTGAAACAAAATTGTGAAGAAATTAAATTATAAATCGAAATTATTATGTGTGCACATTTGGCAATCAATAACAACCGTATCTAAGATTTGATCTCAGAGAGATGATCGGCCACAAAGGTGTTGTCCAAATACAAAATGTTATATCTGGCAACAGTGGCGAGTATTTTGTCCGAATTGTCAAATGCCTGAAAGACAAACATTTTTTATTTTAAAACTGAGTTTTTAGTAATTTATTTAAAATATTCATGCACTTCAGTGAGTGTGTGTGTTTGTGTTTCCGCGATTAAAGAAGGAGGTAGGAAATTATGGGCTTGTTTATCAAAACTGCACAACTGTATATCTGATAGATATTTTGAAGAAACAGGGTAAGGCCTTTCCGTTTATGTTTATCAAGAGCGCAGACAAAGGAAGGAAAAGGAGGCTGAATCCTCTAATGTTATGACACTTTGAAAAAAAGGGGATGAAGACCTTTTTTCCGAGACATCAAACAACTTTGCTGAAAAGAATAGAGTAAGTGTTTGGTCAGCCTATTCTTGATCAAAATCTTGGTGGTAAGCATATTTTCTTTTAAGAGCTGCGAAGATGAACAATTCCTTTTCAATCTATAAGCAAATACGAGGTCGGCAACGTCTCTTTTACTTTTGAGTTCAGTGCTCTTTCTAGGCCCTTAGCCAATAGGATCTTCGCATCCCCAAAATACATTTAATGCTGACAGTATTCTAAGGACGTAGAATTGGATAACTGTTAGCATGCCAACAACCAGTGACTCTGAAAGGTTGAATCCGAGTTCAATACCGAATAATTTTGAGATAAGAATGGTAATGATTTTAGTAGTCAACTTTTTAGAACTGAATTTTTGACAAAAATGGTTGCTTTGGAAAAAATCAAAATGAATATAACATGTTTAAAAACTATGGAGTAGTATTTCGAAAAAATTTGGTTTTCATAAATAACCTCAGGTCTGGGTCGTAGAAAGCCGCTCAACTTCTCTTAACGCTGCTGGCAAGAACATACAGCCTTTTGAATGATGCTAACCAAAGACAAATTTAAAGTTATAAATTGTAGCCTATTATCTTTACTCTTTTCTGAATGAATATGTGCTTTTCCCTGTATGTTTCATCCGCTAAACGTCGCACTTGAACTGCAAGTTAATAAAATTATGAAGCTGATCACCCTGCATTTAATGTCATAAATTTAGGTTTTTGTCTTTTTCAAATATCGAGGCTAAAGTTCAAGACCGAAAAAGTTGTCTTAAATTTTACATTACATCTGTTTTACATATTTAGGTTTTGCATCTTTTAAAATTGATTTTGGAAAGAGCTTTCGAACACATGAAAAATTTAAATATATGTAAAGTGCAGTTTTCTAATGGGTTTAAAATAAAATTTTGTCACATTTCAAAAAATATTGAAACCACATTTTTTTCCTTACATCTGTCACAGCTCAAATCATTTTAAACTTGTCAATCACACACATTTCTTAAGCTCTAATTATTAATTTTGTTCACAACCACATCCATAAATTTTGTTTTTGTGTGCGCTTTCAAATGTTTCCATTATTGGCTAAATGTACGTTGAACTTTTTACCTAGCTTTGCCTTTATGCAGAAGATAGTGTGAAGATTGTCGGTACTGATTGTTACATCAATATTTTTTCAATCACCATTATGTTGGCAGCAAGGATTTAACTAAACAAGAGCGTCGTAGAGAATAAAAAATATACCACAAAAAAACTTTTGTATCGTGTACAGAAAATTATTTTAATTGTTTTGCCTTTGCCGAACAAAAGCTTTGAAGCAGCTGTGGCCACAGGATTTTGGTCCGCCAAATTCTCGTAATTAGCAGCAATTTATTAAATGCGATGATAGAGACACGTTTTTTATCCCCACAAACAGAGGTGACGGAAAAAGTAATCGGCAGCTGCCACCGCGACGTTGCTGTCCTGGTTTGGGAAGAAGATGCTTTTTAACAAACAAAGAAAGATGCAAAAGAATGTTGGCAAAACGCCAGAGTTCTGCTTTGTACATGGGTATGAGTACGTAATTTGTTTGCTAGTGTTTTGCAAAACTTGGGCCATTGCGACCAGTAAACCGCTGATTGTCACAAAAAGAAGGCCATAGCCCGGCAAGAAAACTTGTAAGTTTTTTCCATATCATCCCTGTCGTGCTGAGCGTCAAGCAGAAAAGCTGTAAATCTCGTTTTTACTTGATACGTTACATTTTTAGGCATGTAACTCGACAAAGAAATACAGCCAGGCCTGGTTTACCTATTGCGAAGCGGACGCTACTACCACCACATCACCGCGCCGGTTTTTTCTCAATTCACCTGACTGGAACGCTTCATCCAACAGTGTCACTGTAGAGCAGTAACAATGAGAAGGAAATAAATGAGTTTCTTTGACCAAATATAGAGTGCCCACTTGGAATGTGAGCACCCTGCCTCAAAATAATGACTGCAGTAGGCCAGAAAGACGAACGGTTCAACAGGGCCCAGCGACCCGTTCGCTACAACATTGGTCCAGCTGAACTCTCAGAAGCAAAGTTTGATGTTGCAGAAAAACTCGGTGAACATGAATCAGACAACACTTTCTTCTCACTATGTAATCCAGGAGATGATCGAAGAAAACATGGATTAGGATCTGTCGTCAATACTGCAAAAGCTTTGGACACCTAATTTGTGAGAGGTACAAAAAGCTTTATGCTGCATTATATTTGGAGATAATGAATTTTAATGTTTAATGTGACACCTACAACATATATATAAACGTTTCTTGATACTAAACTTTAGTGCGCTCATCAGTTGTAAAAATGCATGGTGGTGAAGTAAAACAATCTATTTCTAAAATGTGTGTTGTCGTCTCAACTGCAAGCGACAACGATATCCTGTTATGGATATCTTCCATTTGGAATTTTATTGCTTTGTTATATTTGTGAAATGTTGCCCTTACAAGTGATACGTGTATCTATGGTTGCTGTGTTAATCATAATGTTACCACATTTATTTAAAATGTATTGCAATGTTATTGCTGCAAATTATTTTTTATAAAATATGTTCATACAAAAAACAATTTTCAGAACAAGCCCATGCGAGAATTGAACTCCTGGTAATCATAATTATGCCATTTTTCATCAATCAGACAATCGATTCGGCACTTTACCACTGCTCTCATTTTTTTATTTGGTCATCATAAACTGCACCTCAACCGATGCAGCATCAACTGCATGTCTTAAATATTTTCCATTGCAACCTTATGTGGTAGGTGTGAAGGAAACGTAGAGGCAACAGGAGTGCGAAAAGTAAGCTGCCTTCGCTCGTTACATAACCTTACAATTCGTCGCTTGGTTGTGGGGCAAATTTTCCCGGGTAATGAGACTGCCGATGGGCCTCAATTCAGAAAATTTATTACAATCTATGTGCTGAAATCCTCAAGTTTATATGGCTGGTTTGTAGCTAATTAGTGTTTTCTATACAATTTTGAAACGCTAGAGGATTCGTTAGATTATTGTAAACTCATGCCATTGTTTATACATTACGTGCTATTTTAAATAATCAGACAGTTTCGCTTGAAAGTGTTTTTCTGCAAAACTCATATTTTGTAGCGTTTAAAATCGGTTTGAGAGACATTGCGTTTTGTTGAGCTCTCCAAGTAACCCAAGTGCATGCAGTTTATTATACGGTTTGAAGATTAAGCCCGTGGAATAGACCAGGGGTGATCATACTTGCTTTCACTAGAGCCACAATCAAAACACTTCATAAGTTAAAGAGCTGCAATGCAAAAACTTATTGCCTATTTTCACCGAAAATCATTGTGAGGAACACTCTACACCAGTGTCACGAGCTCAAAAAGCCACGCAAGAAGAACAAAAAAGCCGCAGTTTTGCAATCCTTAAAGTAGACTATATGTTATTCTTGCGACTATGATATAATCCAACTTCTTCAATTCTTTTAACTAGCAAAAGATCGGTCACTCTACCTCTTCCGACTCTCAGCGTGGCAAAAGATGAGAAAAAAAAAAGTGTTTCTGATCAGTTTGTGTGTTTAAAAATTTTGCCTCATTTGTTCGTTCATGCGTGTAAGGTTAAGCTTTGATTGTTGGACTTTAGCGAAACTGAATCATTTCGACAGATATTCTGCCAGGCACGATCATATTGTGGCATCTAAAGATGGAGGAATTTTGTTAAATATAGTTTGGTGCTTATTTAAAATATCCCTTTGAGCTGAGAATACCATTATTATAGTCTTTGGTTGGAATCGACAAGGACATCAACCCAAGTTTACCGGCTGTGAAACTGATGCTCAAACCTATTTACCATCGTGCAAAAAATGTTGCCAAAAAAGCTGCTGTTGCAATTGTATTTGAGTCTGAAAACAGCTACAAGTTTGATTGACATTGAAAGCTAACGTGGGTCGCTAGTAATCTTTGCAACCTTATCAGCAACGTTTTAGAACAAAAGTTCACAAGCTGTTTTTATTAATATCACTTGTCAGGTTATATAAAAATCTTCAAAACTGATTCACGCAAAAGTCATACTTGGCGCTCAACGATAGGGGTATTGTGACGAGTGAAATATTAACGGTGCTAAATTTACATAGTTTACCATCAAAAATTGAAAAACGTTCTGGCGTTGAATCACTGTATCTCCTTCCCATTTTGACAATCTTTTAATAAATGTAAGCATCATGAAATTTTATTGTAAATCTAGCCGATATGTTGAGATTTTTCGTTAAACGTTGAATTAGTTGTATTGCGACGATGTAAAGAAATATCAATAAAGTAACAAATTTTATTTAAAGTTTATACAGCAACTGAATTGTTGACAAACATTGAAGAGCTAAATTACAAAATGTCTATAGTAATATGTTAGAAAATATACTGCAATTACATCAATTACAACTACCGGGTAGAAGTTTTGAAAAATTACTGACAGAAAGTAGGCTACGTTGTAAGCTTAATCAGGTGAGTACATGATATCGAAATTGAATCACTTTTCAATTGTTGATTTGATAACAACGATGATGCCACAAACGAATGCATTTTGAGAATAAAGTAAGTGTGTTAGAGCTAGTGAAGAACATTAAACATTTTTTCAAATGAGGATGAAATAGAAATTTGTGAGTTTGAAAGCAATCGCAACATTGATGGAGTGATGTGCAAGTAGCACAAGGCACATTGAAGTTATGCAGACTATTTCCTTCAGTTCGAGAAAGATCAAACAAACTAAAGGGAATGCGATATTTCATTCTGTAGATGAATGAGTGCCCTAATAATCAAAATTAGCTTTGTGCTTAGAGTTGTCCAGCTTAGTCATGCAGATGAAACATGGCAACTAAAAAGAGCTGCGTTATTGTGTTATTAGAGTAGATTGAGAGTTTTGACAAGAACGAACGTTTGGTTGTGAGTAAAATGTAGACAGTTTTATGGGTGTCACAAATTTTTTGTTTAACATTTTGCTGTGTGTAAATTCCTTGGTTACGTAAACAAGTTGCAGAGCTTGTTATTCTGACGCGACATGGCAAACTGCCGTGATTATTTTTAATCTTACTGATTTTTTGTGTTGGGAAGAATTTTGTTGTTCAAACTAAAAAGCGCATTCTTAGATTGTCTTGGTGTTGTTATGAGTCCCTTCTAAAGAATGAGGGCATTGCGGAAGATCATGGAGCCCCCAGAAGCCCGACAACTCCTTAAGGGCTACACCAGAAATCGTAGAGAGACAGAGAGCTGCGAAAGAAAAAGCGACGCAAAGAGTCGGTAGCTGGACAGTGCACAATGAGATGACAGGTGTCCTGGGACGGATGTTCGCAGGCGCTGCATGAAGGCCTCTCGATTCTGCCAATCCTGATAAGAGCTTAACACTTCCCCCGTCCACGCATCACATGTGATGCACACGTGTGTCAGCTGAAACGTTTGTGCATCATATGTGATGCGCAGAACATTTTCATTCAAACTAAGGTTTTTATTTTAGCGTTTCTGCAAGAATTCGATTTTGGTTCGAAGATGTGAGTTAGTAGACCAGCTAGTATGGATCCAATAATCGAGCAGCATATTTTTATACTTTTAACAAAAACTATTAATCAAACATCGTTTAATTACGTCTTCTGATTATACAATGCATTTGTGTATCTAAATTGTTGGATTTTTTGCTCAATCGCACACTTGTGCATACGATAAAAACAATATTGTTTTGATAATTCTTGCACCGGAATCGCATTAGCAGTTTTACCAGTGCTTGTGGTTAAAACAAGGCTAGAAAAACAGGTATTTGTATGTAGCACATTCAATGGAAATTTGTTGACTTTTAAAAATTTTGTGAATTCATAATTCGCATTCAGGGGATGGGTGTACGAGCTTCCACCTTTAATACCTTAGAAAAAGTTAACAGAACGCTTTGTAGCGAAGACGAGTGAGGACAAAAACGAGCATGACGAAAGGGAACAAGTTCGTCAGAGGAAACCGTGATAATCTGTGTTTCAAAGATATTAGATGGGACAGTACGCCTCCAGTACAAGGAAATAGAACAGTGGATACGAGAGATAAGAGGAAAGAGACCACAAGAGATGGAAGAAGCTCCAATCCTTGTGGTCTCTAAGTCTGGCCACCTTATCAATCGCATCGTTCAGTGGGAGAAACGAGTGTCCGGGGACCCACTGTAGCCTGATAGTACAGGAGGAAAGACAAGACACTTCCTGCAAGATCTGCCACAGAGATTGAGATAAAAGGAAAAACGGAGGAGAGGACACAGTGGCGAGGACAGCGAGAGTCAGAAAGGAAAAAAAGAGATCAAAGCAATCTGTCCAGATCACCACATCGTGAGTTCGGAGAGAATCAAGGTGAGAGAGAGCTGCACCTGGCGAGAAAGGCGGAGATTGGAGGGGGAGGATGGGAAGGAAAGGGTGGACTCCACAATAAAGGAAGGCATATTCCAAGGAAGAGAGGGAGGGCAACCAAAGAGATTCTCCCGAGGAGGTGAGTGGATGCAAAAGCTCTCCAAGTCTGGCTAAACCTGAAATGAGAAAGAAAATTGGGAAACAAAGGACCCCTCATAAGATGACAGAGCAAAATGAGTCAGAGTGACTCGTAGGGGAGACAATGACGCCTCAAAGAGGAGAAGAGAAATAGAGAAAAACAAGAGGCAGCCTGAGGTGGCGCGACTAGTTGCTTCATGAAGGCCTTCCAATTTGGTTAATTTGGTAACGCTAAGGAAACGAAACCATCCGGGTAAAGCACAAGTGAAAAACGGCCGAAGGAAAGCTTTATACAAAAGAAAGAGGGAGTCCTTTGGGCGGCCTCAGGAGAAAGTAGATATACAGCGTAAAGCCTCGAGACAAGAAAAAAACTTGGCCTTCAACAAAGATACATGTTTAGAAAAGGAAAGAGTGCGGTCGAAGGTGATTCTATGAAAAGTCAAGGTGGGATTGAAACGAAGAGAAAAGTTGAACAAAAAGAGGTAAGCCTGGAGGTTACCGTGTGTGGATACAGCATAAAGAGAACAGCTGATGAAAGAAGGCAGAGAAGCACAAAGATCATTGATGAGAAGAGAAATAAGTACAGGCCAAAAACGCATCCATGCAGAACACCTCGACGGACCTAAAAGGAGCGACTTTTGTGATTTTGAAATACTACGCAAGCGAGCCTAACAGAAAGGAAAGATTGAGTCCGACGAGCAAAGCAAGGAGAGAGGCCAGCCAAAATAACTTTGTGATAAAGAACGGGGTGCCAGACAGAGGCGAAAGCTTTGGAGAAGTCTATAGTAGCAAGCATCGTCCGAGAACCAGACTTGGGCTTGTCAAACCCATCCAAAATGAATTGAGAAAGATAAAGATTTTGATCAAGAGTAGACCGTATAGGGTGGAAACCGGCCTGGCGGGAAAAGAGAATGGAGTTAGACTTCAGAAAGAAAAGTAAACGCGATAGAATCATGCGTTCAAGTAGTTTTGAGACGCAGAAGGTGAGAGAGATAGGCCGAAAGGAAGCAGGAGAATCGAGAGGATTTTCCATTTTATGGATGGGAATAAAAATAAAATGTCTCCAAGACCGAAGGAAAAGAAATACAAAGTTAGGAAAAATTGAAAATGCGTAGAAAATGATCTATGCCAGAGCGAGGAAAGTGCTTTAGCATGAAATAAGCAACTTTGTCTAGACTAATGGCAGTGGACGAGGAGAGGTTTGTGGCAGCTTCGAGAAATTTAGCCAGGGAGAAAGGGCAGCAGAAAAACGAATAAGCCATGGCTCGGCGGAGTTCGGAAAGGTAGCATCTGGCTCTGCAAAGCAAGGCCTTTGGCTGGGAGTCAGAAAAGTGGGATCTCAGGTAGTCGGCAAAGACCGAAGCCGACTCCCTGGGAGAGAAACAGTTGGGAAAGTTAGAAGAGGGGAAGATAACAAAGAAGGGCCAGCAGCAGAACGAAGGAGAAAATACACAGATTTATGGTTAGATTTAGGCAAGAAAGAATAGCACGTCGCCTGCCATGCCTCAGCCTTGGCCTTGGCGATGACAGACGAGGTATGTCGGGAAGTAGAAATGTGAGCCTGGCAACTTTCATCACTTCAATGATCGGAAGTAAAAGCCTTACGTTTTTTACTAACCACTTCTTCAACTTCAGCAGACCACTAGGCTTGAGGTTAGCGTTTGAAGCTGCCGAAAGAAATGGAAAATTTGGCCGCATTCAGAACCAGAGAAGTAAAGAGGGCAGCAGAAGAAAATAAAGAAAGAGAAGAGTATTTCTCTGTAGAAGGACAGTGAAAGTCGAAGTGAAAAGCAAAGCTATTCCAACGAACTTTCTGAGAAATGAACAAGGGGACGTTTGCTGGGGTGAAAAACCGGAGAAAAGAGGGACAGTTAGTAGAATTGGTAGGTGATCAGAACACAAGTCCTGAAGTACCACACAGGAGAAAGAGTGGGCGAAAAATGAAAGAGCAAAGGAGATGTCGAGGGAGGAACAAATTCCACAGGAGTGATGGTGAAGAGCACGTATGTCAGGGTCATTGAGAGGAAGGAGGTCAGAGGAGATTACCCAATCGAATACGTCCTCCCGACGGGATGTAGAAAAACCTAATGAGTCCTAGAAGAGGTGATGGCAGTTGAAATGCCCTAGAATGATAAGATTTCTGGAGGAGGAGAAAATGGAGGCGGTAAAGGAATCGGTTCTGCTATCCGTCGAAGAAGAGCAAATAAGTGGCGCATAAACATTAAGGAAAGAGAACGACAAGGAATTGTTTAATGAGATGTTGACTCTAACATAATCAGAATAAGGGTTAAGCAAAGAAAAAGAAAAAAAAAGATCTTAAATTTTTTGCCAAAACTTCCCAAGATTTTCCCAAAGTTTCCAAGACCGATTTTAAAGATCCCAAGATTTATCCAAAAAAATTTTAACAAAAATATAATCCCAAGAAAATCCAAAATGGTCTTCAAAATTTCCACGATATTGGAATAATTTTCCAAGATTGGATTCAAATTCCGATAATTTTGTCTCTTTCAACTGACATCCTGCAGCGCTTTCTTGTTGCATTTTGGATTTCTGAAATCTCTTGTTTGGCAGAAATTAACATGCAAGCACTATTTATGGATCGCCTTAACTGCCTACCGTCGCCAATTATTGAGATATAAGAATTTGCTCACTCTAGCTCTTTCCTTTGACGCCAATACCGCCACTGACGAGACCGTCACAAAAAGCTCTTGGTAAAGCAGATATTTTCAAAGCTATATTAAACTATGTGTTACCTCAAAGATATTGCAAAACGTTTCAAAATGTTTTGTGCGCCAGCAGTTGTAAAAACGCACGGTAGTGAAACGAAACATTCTATTTATAAAATGTGCGTTGTGGTTCCAGCTACAAGCGATGACGACATCCTGTCTTGGATATCTTCAATTTAGAATTTCATTGTTTGTTGAGTTTGTGAAATATGCTGTGTATACGTGTCATTATGTTTGCTGTGTCAAGCATAATGCTATTAATATCAATTTAAACGCATTGTATAGTCATCGTTGAAATAATTATTAGCATGAGATATCTTCCTTTAATTGCATATTGGTGTAGATTGTAAATAATGTTGGAATATTCAAAGTTTTGACGATCTAAACTTTGCGCTTGGTTACGTAGCCTATGCAAGAATTGAAATTGTGCTAATAATTATGTTATGGACTATCTTATCAGACAAGTCTCTTGCACGTTATTACTGCTCTTGTTTACTCAAGTTTTTCGTTACAGATTGCACCTCAAGCGATGCAACAGCATCTGCATGTCATATATATCTTCCATTTCAACCTAACATTAGATTGGTCGAGAAAGGTAAAGGCAACAGGATTGCGAATAGAAAGCTACCTTGCGCGTTTCAAATCTTACAATTTGTCACATGATTCTAGGGTAATTTTTCTAAATTTATGCTCCTCAACGAAAAAAATTTAGCGTGAAGAGTTTTTATTCTAAATTTAATCAAAAATAAATGTTTGCTAAAGGCTGAATTTGTTCTCTTGCGACCATAAAAACAATATCAATGGAACAACAAATTTTATTAAAGGCTAATTCTGTACGGTAGCTTAAATGTGACGAGCATTAAAGAGCTTGATTACTAAACAATTAAAGCAATATTCTAGGAAAATAATTCAAAAATATTTTAACAGTCATTTAGCGGTAGTTTTGAAAAATTGCCGACAGAAAATAGATTACTGTACAAAATTAGATGAGAACGTGGTATCGAAATTGAATCGCTTTTCAATTGCTAATTTGTTAATATTGATGATGCCAATAACAATTGCACTTATGAGAGTACAATGTTTTAGAGCTAAATATCTACATTAAACATTTTTCCAAATGAAGTTGATATAGAAAATTGTGAGTTTGGAAGCAACCGCAACATTGATGCAGTGATGCTGTTGTTGAAGAAAATGAGTAGTCTTCATTTACGTCACAGAACAAAAATTCTCTTTCAGCAAATAAACTATCAATGTGTATTTTGTAAATTGCTCAGGATCTTATTGACTATGCATACATGCTGCGTAAAGCACGCAACTGAAAGTCCAATATTCAATGTAGGATCTGGATCATCATAGTGCTTTCTTCATGAAGACATAGGCATACTAAAGTTTACTCAAATATTACTAGGTTTTTCCTGGTAGATTTTTCAAGCGATTTTCTGAATTTATTTAAAAACTGTCTCGTTTCAAAACATGTAGTAGTAGATAGGTTCTTGTTTTTACTTTCATGTTACTCTGAGCCACATATAACAAATATCTTGTACAGATTAATTATGAACATTTATATTGTGCAAACAACACAACGCAGCTCTCTTCCATGAACGAATGGCTCACATTGTAGTGACGGACATTGGGTTTCAACCGTGTACAATAATCCATGTCCAAGGCCAGCATCAGATCCTGGAACCACTTGTGGTGTATCATCAACACACAGATACGGTTTAGAATGCTTGTGTCCATTAGATTCAGCCATAATGTAACCGGTGTATTCCTTTTTCCAATGAGGAGGACAAGTATCACGTCCGGGAATCATCAACTAAATTCCAACGAGAAAAAGTATTATACTCCGTATGTTGTGGACGCTAATACTCATCAAATAATTCCCAAATTTTAAATCGGCACTAAACATGCTAAACATTTATGATACCAGAAAATCGATACTTTACGTAATGACCTGATTGACTGTTCCTTTTGCCATACAAGCAGCACAGGGGACATTAAAGTTTCCCAGACTATTTCCTTCAGTTCGAGAAAGATCAAACACACTCAAGTGACTCCAATATTCCATTCCGTAAATGAGCGAGGATCCTGGTAATCAAAATTGTATTCATGTTTAGAGCTGTGCAGTTTAGCCAAGCACATGAAACATAACTACCATAAAGAGCAATGTTTATTGGCAATCGCCACTTAAATCTAAACAAAAATATTGGATTGTTTTATGAACAAATGGGCGGTATTTTGGTGAAATCAGTGAAGAGTGGCATTGAAGCGTTTCGAAACGAAAACATATTATTTTTGCACTTTTTCTTGTTCAGGAAAATCAATTGATAAATGCAGTTTTGTGTGACATCTTTAATCATACGTTTTGCAAGAGCTACAATGTATTATTGATATTTTACATAAAAAAATTTATGACCATGCATAGTATAACGAATATTTTTATTGGAAGATGAGGTGCACAAATCATTAAACCGCAGTAGATGTGTTATCAGAGTAAACTCAGAGTTTTTTAATGAGAACTAGCGTTTTGTTGTGAGTGAATAGCAAACAGTTTTATGAGTGTTCCAAATTTTTTGTTTAACATTTTGTTGTTTGTAAATTCCACAGTGGGATCGGATCCTTGGATATGTGAACTAGTTGCAGAGCGTGTTATTTTGACGTGACATCGCAAACTGCAGAAAGTAGATCTGTTAATTTTTAATCTTGCTATTTATCTTAAAAAGCACTTTTTTATCAAACCAAAAAGCGCATTTATCAATTGTCTTGCTGTTGTTGTTGTTGTTGTTGTTGCTACCCGATTTTTCCGAAGGATTTGAGCATTGTGAAAAACCATAGAGTCCCAGAAACCTGGAAACTCTCCAGAGCCTGGACCAGAGGTCGTAGAGAGCAGAGAGTCGCCAAAGAGCAAGCGGCGCCAAGTGTTTGTAGCTGGAGAGCGCAAAATGAGATGATAGGTGTCCTGAGAAGGATGTTCGCAGGCACTGCATGAAGAATTCATGGTTTTGCCAATCCTAGTAAGATAAGAGCTCAACAGAAGGCTGTGTCTGTTGCAGTGAAGACGAGAGAGGGCACAACGAGCGTGACGAGGGAGCGCAAGTCCGCCAGAGAAAACTGAGGAAATCTGTGTGTTAAATAATTTAGACAAGACAATGCACCTCCAATCTGAGATAAGAGAAGAGTGGATACGAGAGATAAAAGAAAGGAGACCACGAGGGATTGCCGAGGCACAAGTAGCCCTCCCCGTCTGGCCAGATTATCAGCCACGTCGTTTCCCTGGAAAGACAAGTATCTGGGGACTCATTGAGGCCTGATGGTACAGGAGGAAATAGAAGACAGTTTCTGCCAGATCTGCCAGAGAGATTGAGGTAAAAGTTAAAGCGGAAGAGAGGACAGAGCGATATCCAGACAGGAAATAAAGAAAAGGAATAGAACAATCAGTCCAGGTCACCACGTTGTGAGTTGGGACAGAGTCAAGTGGTGAGAGCCTTACCTTGGCGACAAAAAGAAGGATAGAAACGGGAGCATGGGGCGGAAAAGTTGAATTCCACAGTGAAATAAGGCAAGTTTCAAGAAGGAGAAGAAGGACAAGCAAAGAGAACTTCCCGCGGAGAAGAGAAAAAAGGTTGAGCGGGTGAGTAAGAAAAAGCAAAACTCTGCAGGAGGATATGCAGAGATTTGGTTTCGCTCCAAGTGTAACCAAACATGAAATGGAAAAGGAAGTTGGCAAACCAACGGCTCGCTCATAAGATGACTCATAGAAAAGACAAAGAACCCTCAAAGAATAGAAGCAGAATAAGGAAAAAAGAGGGCAGCCGGAGATGGCGCGACTAACCTCTAGGTAAAGGGGTTCCAGTTTGGATAAGTTGGTAACGCCAAGAAAAGGAAATCCGGGTAAAGCATAAGTGAGAAGCGGCCGAAGAAAAGATTTTTGCAGAAGAGAAAAAGACTTCTGTGAGTCGCTTTTTGACGAAGCAGAAATATAGCTTGAGGCATTAAGACAAAGGAAAAGCTTGGCCTTCAGCGAAAATTGAAGTTTAAATAAGAAAAGTGTGCAGTTGAAGGTGACCTCAAGGAAAATTAGAATGGGAGTAAAGCTGAGGGGAAAGTTGAATAAAAGGTAAAGGTAGGGCTGGAGATTAGCTTAATGGGGATCCAGCAAAAAGAGAGCAGCTGACGAAAGAACGCAAAGAAGCATGAAGATTATTGATAAAAAAAGAAAAAAATACACGGCCAAGAATTGATCCTTCGGAACGCCTTGACGGATTCGAAAGGAGCGACTTTTGTGATTTTGAAAAACCACGCAAGCTCACCTATAGGAAAAAGTTCGTTGAGTGCAACGAGCAAAGGAAATACCGAGGCCAGCTGAAATAAGTTTGTGAAGAAGGGACGGGCGTCAGGCTGAGTCGAAAGCTTTCGAGAAGTCGATAGTAGCAAGTATCGTCTGAGAATCAGGCTTGGGTTTGTAAACTCATCGGGCAGTCGAAAGGTTTTATCATGGTATAAAAGAAAATAATAGAAGATATCCATCAGATGGAAAGAATGGAATGCAAAGACCTGAAAAGATTAAAAATGTGTAAGAGAAAATCTATGCCAGAGAGAGGAAGATGTTTTAGCATGGGATAGTCAACTTTGTCTGGGCCAATGGCAGTGGACGAGGAAAGTTTTGTGGTAGCCGCGAAGATTTCGGTGGAGGAGAAAGGAGAGCAGAAACATGAATGAGCCTCCTTAGAGCACATGGGTCGGCGGAACTCAGAAAGATAGTATCTGGCTTTGCTACGCAAGGTCTTCGGCTGGGAGACAGAAAAGTGGGATCTCAAGTGGACGGCAGAGACCGAAACCGACTTCCTGAAAGTGGAACAGTTGGGGGAGTTAGGAGAGGAGAAAGATGGAGAGGAAGAGCCGACAACCGAACGAAGGAGAAAAGACACAGATTTAGAGTTAGATTTAGAAAAGATAGAAAAGCAAGACGTTTGGCATGTTTCAGCCTTGGTTTTGGCGATGACAGACGAGGCATATCGGGAAGCAGAGACGTAGGCCTGACAATTTTCATCCCTTCTATGAGCAGGAGCAAAAGCCTTATGTTTTTCACTAACCGCTTTTTCGACTTCAGGAGACCACCAGGCATGAGATTGTCGTTTGACGCGACCGAAAGGAATGGAAAATTTGGCCGCATTTAGTACCAGAAAAGAAAAGAGAGCAGCAGAAGAGAGTAAAGAGATTTTAATATAGCTTTGAAAAAGCTGTTTGGCTCAAACAGCTTTTTCGAAAGCTATATTAGAGTAAAGAGACGAGTATTCCTCTGCAGAAGGACAGTGAGAGTCGAAGTAATAACCAAAGTAACGAGTTTTCCGAAAATTGAAGGAATAGGCGTTTGTTGGGCGACAGACCGAAGAAAGAAGGACTGTTGTAGAATTGGTTTGTGATCAAAACTCAAGTCCTGAAGTACCACTCAGGAGAAAGAAAGGAAGAGAAGATGGAGCAAAGGAGATGTTTGGAGAGGAGCAACTGCCAGAGAAGTGATGGAGAACAGTAGATATGTCAGAGTCATTGAGAGGAAGGAGGTCAGAAAGATGACCCAATCCAATACTTTCTCCCCACGGGGTTTAAAAGTACCTTTTAAATTTTAGAGAGGGTGATGGCAATTGCAGTCCTCCAGAATGAAGAAACATCTAGAAGAGGAAAGAATGAAGAGAAAAAAAGAGTCGGTTCTGTTATTTGTCGAATAAGAGCGAATAGGGAGAGCATAAACATTAAAAAAAATAGCGAGAAGAAATCGTTTAGTGAGAGGTTGATTCCTTCATTATCGGAGTAGGGGCCAAGCAAAGAGTAGAAAGTTCAGAGAAAGACAAGCCCTGTCTAACGAAAATGATGGTGCCGCCACTACCGTGCAGATCATTGGGAGAAAGAATACCAGGCCGCGAGTAAGTGCGATCAGATTACTGAGAAAAACTCTAGGAAACCGGAACGAGGAGGATGAGCTATCGTTGGATTCCTGGACACAGATAAGATCAATAGGATGAAATTATCATAAAGTGTAGTATTTCAGTACTCCTGTCTCGTAGACCTCCAATAGTTCATTGAAAAACTCTGAGCGAATCATGGGGGGAAAGGAAGCAGAAGGTATAGAAAAACAGCCGCAAACATGTGAGGAGCGTACAGAGAGAGGATATATCAAGTGGGAAGAAGGAAGGTAAGAGGTTTGAACATGATAGAGGGGCAGGAGCGCTGCATTAGCAGAGGGGGCCAGATGGGCCAGGTTTACAATGGACGTATACAAGCAGGAGGAGTCCGAAGAAGAAAGTACAATTTTGGTAGGGACTGGACCTCCAGAAGAAGCAGGAACCCAGCGAAGAGAACATCGCCAGGAGTGAGAGCTGCCTAGAGTTTCTGATGTAAAAAAGGAGATAGTGAGCACCTCAAATAGACTCATTTGGAGCAGATGCAGCATTGTACTGACCTACCCTTCCAGGTCACATTTCCAGCGCACACTGAACAGAGAAAAAGAGGGCCAGTGTTAGAATAAACGTTGCCGCTCATCAAGAGAAGAAGAAAAGTGAAAAGACTGACAAGAGAGGCAGGAAAAGAGAGAAAATAGTCGACCGATGTGAAAAGGCTGCGTGCTGCCTTTCTACTGTCGTTTAGAAGGCATCACAGCATAAAAATAGTTTGCATGAGGGGAGTGCCTCGGTATAACTGGGACGCTCGTAAAGGTCAACAGTTATTTTGACCCAACCCAAACGAGGTCGGGAACTGTACCACCACGTTGAGGCGGCTGTTGATTGGTACAGCTTGGGTCAAATGATATGTTGATTGTTGATGAATGTGTGCTATAATGTAAAATTAACTTTTTGTAATCTTTGTTTTGTTTTATGTATTTTATTTGAATAAGACTTCATTAATAAATTTCTGTGGATTGACTTAATGTGGTGCATATAACCATAAAGGATCATGACAAAAGGACATCTTTGTTGTGAAGGCCAATGGAAGTTTTTACTTCCTTTCTGAACACACTTGTGCTTGTGATGATTGTAGTACTAAATGATTTTCAACCTACCCTAAACAACAGAGTGAAATTCACCATATTATTCTATAGTAAGGCTCGGTGAGTCACACGATTAGTTTGCATTACGAAATTGATTCACAAAATTAGTCATCTACTAGCTCTGTTCGCAAAGCAGCCTACAGATAACCATTTCTTGCGCATTGCATTGTTCCTTCAAAACTTGATTTTAACTTAATTATTTGATCGAAATCACTCGGCGTGTAACTAAGGGGATCTATTTAATATACTATATTATCGCAGTGGAACGTAAAACCATACAACGAAGGAACTTAAAATTGACTATCTGGGGCTTTTAAACATTTTTGCTGACCGTACATTATAGTCTGATGGAGCATTCTTGTTATACAAAATATTTGGTAAAATATTTGCTATCGCAAACTAGTCAAAAATGAATTTCTTAACTCTTGAAATCTTGTATCGTGCCACCAAAAGATACAACTACCCGCTCGGCAACTTTTAAATTAGACGAATTCAGAAATTAGATTTGAAAACCTCGATAGCGCAAACAAAGTGGAATTTTTAACTAAATATAGTTCTCAGAAATTTGGCATGACACAGTGGTAGGCAGAATGTATGAGACCATAAAATTAAGTACATTTGAAAACACTATGGATTAGTATGACGCCCACATGATTTGTAGTTCGGAGTAGACGGTATACAAACAATAAGTTGTTACGATATAAACTGTGACAACCAAGCACACCGATGTTAAGCGTTTCACCTTGATTGCCGTCTTGATATTTTCCTGGAGTGTAGCTGACATTTAGATCGATACAAATCACGTTTGATCCTCCTCCATGTTCGTTGTATTTACTTCCCGCTGCTACACCTGTTGATTAATCATGATTAAGAATCACAAACAACACAACAGGCCAACATAAGCAGGAAACCAAAAAAACTAAATTTCGTCGTACAAAAAATATTGTTACTGGAGGCGGTGGAAGACAAGAAAGTCACACCTACCTTAAAAATTCAACACCAACCTACTCAAATATAGATCCTATTGATATTGTAAATATTTGGTTTATTACAACCTACTAGTCTAAAACCATTAAGTTTCAAGCATCAAGTATTGCCATCTTTATTAAAGTTAATTTCGATTTAATATGATGATGAAGAACTAGGCTATTCACAATTAAGATCCCTTTGAAAAGTGAAAATACTTATAAATATTCATGAATAAAATTAAATAAATTATAAATAAATTTATAATTTAATAAGATTAAAATAACATTCAACATTTACTAGCCTTCATAAACAAACTTGGTGTGTTCTGGTCCTTCGCAATTTCTGCTTCCCCATCTGATATACGTCGCCCCACCACGACCTTCATACGTTATAACAACTTACATTACCAAACATGGTTAATTGATAGGTTTCATGAAACTGAACCATTTCGGTGGTTTTCATTTGATAGTCTTTAAAACTCAGATGTTAAATTGATCATGGTTTTGTTTTCATTAATGCTAAACTTTGAATAGCAGTAATGAGGTTGAAACTGTTAAATTTGCTTGTTAATCATGTCTACAAACCCATTCAGAAGTGAGAAATTAAAAGCATGCCATGTAAAATATTTACCAGTACTTAGATTACATGTCGGTGAAAATACGAGCATAATCTGACATTTTGGGTTTATTTTCATAAAGGGTTATGTTCAGGGCTGATGTGCATCTGCCAAAACTTGATGAAATTAATACAAATTTATGATAAAATATCGTATAAAATAAGTAAACATGATGCAAATGAACTAAACTTACTTGTTGGTGTTAGATCGTCAAACTGAATAAAACAATATCAGTTAAAACTATATTTTTGTTAAAAATTCAAATGATATCAATGGTAAGTAGTTAAAACAACTTTATTGTTTTAAGTGTATGGATGTTTGGTAATATTAGTTTAAATGGATATAAATGTGAAGATCTTATCAAAAAAAACAATTAACGTTACTTTATCATCACCGTCCTCAGCGTTTCTTTTGTTGACGTGATTTTGTTCTTTGATCTCACGCTTTCTCACGTGATGATGGATTTCGACATCACTCAATAAATTGTTCATCGCAATGAACTGGTTTTCAAGTCTAAATCACAATATACTGATTATTATGTTTATTCTAGATTTTATCAAGTAAAAAAGGTAAGATTTATAGTTAGAATACGTGATGATTTGTGTTTAGCACCAAAGAGAAACCATGCAAAGTCATGCACAAAACAAAATGTTGTCAATTTTATCTAAAATGAATCTGCGATCGCAACTGTGTTGCTATCTCAAACAAATTTAGACTATTCGGTTCTCATTGACACGTTCTTTTGTTTTTGTATAAATATATATATCACTATTTTATGAAATTACTTTGTCATTTTATGATTCATACTTTTCCTATCAACATAGAATCCAGTACAAATTAATAGGAATCCAGCTACCATTAACAAGGTTTTAACTTTCATCACATTTCTTATGCACAACGATTTTTGATTAGGTTTAGAAGCAGATTTACAATCATAATCATACAACTCGTGAAACTTCATATTTGAAATTGCAACTGAAACTTGTTATGGCCGAGAAAGAAGCGAATTATGCTCCTTGTCATAAGCACAATGCCTTAAATATGCTTTCCAACTATAAGCAAAAGAAAAAAGTTGTTTTATCAGACGCTCATTTCCGTAATTTGTTTTTCTCGTTCAAGCAGTAATGACATTTTCACAGAAAACATTGGCATCGGGTGTGAATGATTTTAATACAAGATTCTTCCATTGCAGCGTCATAGGCATTGCTGGTGAATCAATACAATCACGATCAAAAATCGGTTGCGATGAAATATAAATATTACACTGTTATGACATATTATGATGTTTTTGCTTTACCATTATCAACCTATTTCACACTGTCTGCAGCATGCTAAATGATATATCATGCTGTCTGGTATCAAACAGCAATTGTTTTTCAAAAACTTCTTCAAGGTGATCATCTCAAACAACTATTTATTTTAAAGCATGAAATCAAGACCATCTAGCGGGAAAATGTCACTGTGCTGCAGCTAAATTTTAAAAGTTCCATAAAAACGAGTCTTTACAACCGAGAACGCCATAATAGGCTCCAAATGTCATCTTGTTGAACTACAAGAAACCTATGTAATTAAACTATTTTGAACACAAGTACAAAATGTGAGCGTATGCACGTTATCTGCATTCATTATATTGATCAAGTTACAATATATCCGTTGTGAACTTAATGATATCAACAAGACTTTTTTTAACAGTGCGATAAATGGTTTTGGGTGTCTAAACTTAAAGAATAGCAAACCGCTCACCGGTTTAGATAGCGGATTAGAGTTTTGGTAAAATTTTTGAAACGCTATGAAATTTATACACTATGCTAAATATGCTTCCAGCCCGCTAACATCCAAATGTTGTTTCAAATGACCACGATCTAGGGTTTCTGGGTCTTTTGCAAAATTTTTGTAGTGCACTGGTGCAAGGTGCTGCTTGTGGGTTGTCACTTATTTTCACAGCTCCAATTAGCGCCAAAGCCTGCCATTCATTGTGTAATTTCAAAATCATAAACTACATATTGTTTCTGGGACTGCAATGACATTCTATCTCTTCAGCAGTTTCAATTTGCCAGAGATCAAAGACTATTCATCATTAGATATTCCCCGTTTCAAGAAAATGGGAAAAGAAATTAAAAGATGTTGATACGTGTGTTTTTTCCATGTTTCCTCAATTGCTTATATCAATGAACATATTCTGGTGTTGCGAGAATTTATTTAAACTGGAACACCGTTACGTGTAAAAGGATTGGTCTAAAATATTGTAATTTGTGTACTGCTTTCTGTTACTTCGATTTGGAATTGAACCCGAGCCGGCAAAGCTTGATTAACACTAGAACGGCGAAGGTGTCGAAATCGACACGACCCCTACTTTTCAGTTGTAACCGCTCCCTTTGTTTTTGAAGGTACGCTCTAAAATTACCTGAGAATTATCAAAAGTGACCATAAATGATAAATTGATTAAATTTTTCAAATAAGATTTTCTCTCTAAAATATAAATTGAGAATATACCTCTAACGGCGAAGGTGTCGAATTCGACACAACATGCAGTTTATCATGCCGACATGTTTTCTGACGCGTAAGCACTCTCCCGCTGTATTTCATTTCCTACTGTTAGCGTCATAATGATTGTTTTCTCTTTTCTCGTTCCGACTTGTAATAATCAATAGAGCAGTTGTAGTTTTGTAAGCAGTAGTGTTTTTGCGATACAGTAGGTTAGTAACTATGTCTTTTGAGAAATTTCAGTGCTTCTACACAGTTGAACAAGCGAATGACTTGCTTGAGTATTCAGATATTTCTGATGACGATGTTGATATCCCTGAAGCATTTTTACAAAGCCAAGCTAGTGATAACGTTAGCGATAGAAAAGCTCTCCCTCCACAGCCTAACTGCTCTGATGACGAAGACAACTGCAGTTCCTCTTCTGAAGATGAGAAGGAAGATTTGACAGTGAATCCAAGTGGTCAACAACAAGCTAAAAATGGTGTAACTTGGAATCCTTTACTTAGAGCCAGACCGGGACAAGCAAATGCTCCTAACATTTTTTGTATAAAAACAGGAGTTGATCCAGCAATACGAAATAGGGCTGCTGCTGGTGCTTACGACTGCTGGAAATTATTCGTGGATAATAACATGTTGAAATCTATTCAAGTGCACACTTGTAGAGAAGCAACCAAAATTAATCCTGATTTTACTCTGTCACGGGACAAGTTAGAAGCATTTATTGGATTGCAATACGCTCGGGGAATATACGGTAAACATCATTCTATTGACTTTCTGTGGAACAAAACATACGGCCCTAGATTGTTTGGCGATACTATGCCTAGAGATTGTTTTCGAGAGGTGAAACGTTATATCAGATTTGACAACAAAGATTGTCGAAGCCAGAGGCTAGCTGATGACAAGTTTGTTCACGTTCGAGAACCACTGGAAAAGTTTGTAGCTAATTGCATGTTCAACTATACCTCACAATGGAGTCTCACAATAGATAACAATTATTTCCAATGAAAAATAGATGTCCTTTCATTGTCTTTATGCCCAATAAACCGGACAAATTTGGTATGAAATTTTGGGTGATGACGGAAGTAGAATCCAAGTATGTATACAACCTTTTACCTTATCTAGGTGCTTTTGAAAAAGAACAGCGCAACGGTAAGCCCTTAGCTGAAGATGTTGTAATGAGACTTACTGAGAGCATTCATAACAAAGCTGGTTACAACGTAACTACTGACAATTTTTTTACTAGTGTTCATGTGGCAAGCTTATTACAACAAAAAAAGATTACAATCGTTGGGACGGTACGAAACAACAACAAGGGCCTGACAAAAGAAATGACAAAATGTGGAAATGACATGTATGGCAGCAAATTTTACTGCAATGAACAGAATGAGTGCTTATTTGTCAACTACCAATGCAAGAAGAAAAAAAATGTGAATTTGTTATCCACCATGCACAATGCACCTAGTACAGACAATACTGAAAAAAAGAAGCCCCTTGTAATTCACTTTTACAATAAAAACAAAGTCGGGGTTAATGTTTTCGATCAAATGGCCAGACAATATACAACGCATTCTGCAAGCAGGAGATGGCCATTAGCTGTATGGACCAACGTACTAGACATAGCTGCCTTGAACGCCTGGATCATTTTCCGGAAAACAACTGGAAGTAAAGTTAGTCGCCGTGATTTCATTTTGGATCTCATAGAAGGCCTAAAACAAAATTATGTGGCACAGCGAAAAAACACATCTTTTCGAGTTGATATTCCATTGGAGAGCCGTTTAGGCAAACGCCGAAAATGCTTTTCAAAAAATTGCAATAATGCAACGGTTACAACTTGCCGGCTTTGTTTACAACCCACATGCGGAAAATGTGGAAGTGCATCGTACAAGGTTACCGAATGCCATGCTTGTTCATCAAAATAAGTGGCATAAACAAAACAAAAACAATTTTTCCTTTACGGCTCTATGCTATTATGGATAAGTCGATTTCCGTTGCAGTTGCTAATGCTAATTGTAATTAGTAATTATACTAACTTTTTTGAAATTTTTGTTGTTTATGTTGTCATATCATGCTCTCCTAGCTTTTTTTCTTAATATGTATTAAAATACAAGCATATGCTTTACATATCAGGCTTATAAAGCAACTGGTGTCGATTTCGACACCACCCCCATTCTAGGTGCAGTTTTTTTCTCGTCGTTCTAGTGTTAAGTCACTGTTGGTTCAACACTTGATTTCTACGCTCTTGTATTGTATTGCACAACGCACTAATAAATTAAAGCATACTTCACTTGTCGATCATTGCTACTCGGATCTCTTGTCTACACCTAATTGTAATTGTCCAAAAATTGTCAAGAATTTATCACCTTGCCTTAGCGTGTTTTTCGCACCAGAATCTCGTTGGTAATTTGCTATCTAGTTGGAGTTAGTATGTTAATAATACAATTGAAATATTTTCTTTTGCAGAGTTTAATTGTTACGTTTATTTGGTGAATTTGTTAAGTTCAAATCGATAAATGCGGCAAATGAAGTAGTAATAGATCCGAGAAATATTATAGCCCAATTATTTAGTAACCGCTCGTACTGTTGATCGACATTAAATCTGGTTTGTTAGATGTTTACATCGTTTGCGGTTCCGTAATATCGCAAGTTATTATCAATGTGCACCATATAAAGCCGGGGCAGTAATGGTGGACCTGACAGCTGCCTACGATACTGTTTGGCACCAGGGCCTGTCTCTAAAGCTTCTACGTACCATTCCGGACCGCCATCTTGTGCGTTTCATCATGACCATTTTATCAAACCGCAGTTTCAAACTCAAAACCAGCACTGGACAAATCAGTCGACTGCGCATACTCAAGAATGGTTTACCGCAAGGCTCAACACTGTCGCCAATCTTGTTTAACATCTACATCAGCGACATCCCAACAACTGTCTCCCACCAATACGGTTACGCAGATGACATAGCACTTCTTTACTCCCACAAATGCTGGTCAAAAGTTGAAGAAACGCTATCTAGAGATATGGAAGACCTTGCTGACTTCTTGAAAACCTGGAGACTAAAATTGAATTCATCAAAAACAACCTCGACCCCTTTTCATTTGAACAACCAAGAAGCAAAACGGCAACTAAACATCTGCGTCCATGGAACCACCCTCCCTCACAACCCACACCCTAGATACCTCGGAGTAAAACTGGACAGACAACTAACGTATAGACAACATATAGAAGGTCTACGTGTTAAAGTGATGGCAAGAAACAACTTCATCCGATGCCTGTCTGGGTCAACTTGGGGTGCAAATGCTAAAACTCTCCGAACAGCAGCCCCTGCAATTGTTTACAGCAGCGCAGAGTATGCCACTCCAGTATGGAGCCGAAGCTCCCATACCAAAAAGCTGGACGTATCCCTGAATGATACCATGAGAATTATAACCGGCTGCGTGAAACCCACTCCCACACATCTCCTTCCTGTACTCTCAGGAATTGCCCTAGCCAAGCTGAGAAGAAACTATGTTTCCAATAAAATATCTTACCACGCATGGGCCAACAAAGAACACCCACTGCACAGTCTGGTACCTGACCCACAGAACCTACGCCCACAACGTCTGAAGTCACGCCACCCCTTCTACCGTCACGCAGCAGAACACCATAACTGCGACCACGATATCATCGAGGCCTGGAACAAAGAGTGGACTAAACATCAACGCCCTAAGCAGCTGACGATAACCCCAGACACTACTGCACCACCTGGATCCGACTTACCTCGGAAATTGTGGGTTATCCTAAATCGCCTTAGAGCTGGAGTGGGGCGGTTTGGCGCAGAAATGCACAAATGGGGACTCAGAACATCAGCCTCATGTGCGTGCGGAGCTGCCACCCAAAATGCAGAGCACATCCTGTTCGATTGCAATCTCCTTCGTCCACCTAACACCGTCAAGAACCTCATTAACGTGACTGATGATACAAAGAACTGGCTTCAACATCTAGCCAAAAACCTACGATGAGCCCTCAAACGAAAGAAGAAGACCGAGCTCCCCCTGATTGCTTGTTTAGCAGCGTCAGACGTGGTAGAGACACCAGAAGAACTTCCGACTCGATCAATTGAAGCGAGCGCGTTATTAAAAAGGCTGAAGTATTGTAAGAGCTAGAACGAAATGTAAGCTGGTCCGTCACTGAACCAGATAGTATATTTTGCGATTGGCCACGTCATTTTGTGCCAACTGGTGATGTACTATTGCCATGTTCAGAATTTACTGCGCAATTCTTTACGAATGTAGCTTTACAAAACCCCTGACCTTGCTTCGTGAAACCCAAAGGTTCCGCGGAACCCACTTTGAGAATCACTGGCCTAAATGATTCAATATAGTATAGGCAGGTGTTTAAGGAGAAGGGGCAATAGAACAACCAGAAAGGAAATTTGATAGGGAGTAAAAATATGCGGTTTGGACTTTTTGGTTTTTGATTATTTTTTGAGATGGTTGTTTTGCTGCGGGTGTTTATTCCCTTTTTCCAAGAAAAAAGTATTTATCGAGGCATCGACGTGTTGAGGCGATTTTACTTGAAAATGGACGTCTCACCTTAATCGAGCACAAGAATTTTAGGTAGCATGGTCTATTTGTCTGGCGGGTTACGCTTACAAGAAGTGGCCAATCTCTCCTGCTTGCCTCACCTCTGATAATGTGTAAATTCTTTTTTTGATGGATTATCAACTTAATAATGAGTCAGTGAAACTGGTACACATAATAATTCATTGCCGAAAAATCAAATAGTTTGACATTGAGAATCGTTCACCATCCTCTAACAAAACCAAAAATTTGCATTGCCCCACTTTGATGCATTGCCCGTTCGTCATTGGACACGAAATTGTTTCAATATTTAATTCATTTTCTTGCAGATCTATTTTATATTATAAACCTTGCAACTAATTGGCAAAGCAGCATACGGGCGTAAGGGGCATTGACAATTTATTAAAATGAATATGCAAGGAAACAATAATGAGTATACCACCCAACCAATTTAGACGAGACCATCCCTGGACGCGTTTCGTCCTTTTGGACTCATCAGCAGTGCCCGTCCCGTCACAAGCAAAAGTAACCCACTCATTACCGTTATCCTTAAAAAAAATCCAACTATGCACATTCAGAAGCACTGAGACTTCAACCGACGACGTACTGCGTTGCTTAGCAGGGCGGGTTGACAAATTGGTTGATTTTGGTTGCATATCCACTGGGAGATCAGTTCACACACTGATCTGAAAAAGCAGATTAAACGCTGCATTTATAGCCTAGCGCCTTGTCTTTGCAATGCCATTACACTCGCGGCGAGTGCGTTGACAATTCACAAGGTGGGAGCCGGGAGACCTTTGATAGACGTGTCGAGCAAATCCATGCCAACGAATTTTCACTCTATCTTCCTGGTATATTCATTTTAATAAATTGTCAATGCCCCTTACGCCCGTATGCTGCTTTGCCAATTAGTTGAAAGGTTTACAATTTCCTCCTTCTTCGCTTATAATTTTCAAATCTATATTTTATATTAGATTTTGCTTGTCAGGTAATGTAACTTATAAAATTTTTCTTGACAAATAAAAGTCATTAAATGTGGAACGACTCAATGACGTTTTGGTTTTTGGTTTCCATTAATAAAAAACGTACAATGTTATAATACTTATGATTTGTAATAATAAAACCGTAGGTATAACCAGTTAAAGATTTTGAATGGTGGAAAAAAGACAGCAAAATTTTACCCGCAGAGCTCATTTTTGATGGCGATTTGTTTTCATAATATTTAGATACTTCACAGGATTTTGATAAGAATCAGAGATTATAGGCAATTTGAAGGATATTAATTGAAGTTAAGCTTATTTTTCGTTGTTGAGAGGCTGACCTGGGCCCGGCACAACATCATTTGAAATTCAGAACCAGTGACGCAAAAAATTAATTTAATTACGAAACTGGCGGCTTATTTTTCCCAATTTCGAATTAAAGCCTGATTTAAAGATTGAGTTCTTGATTGCAAATGTTTGCCATCTTTTGAGTTGGGAACATTTTTGGAAGATCAATTTGTTGATAGCAGAGAGTTTTGAAAACATATTTTAGAGATTTTTATAAAATTGTGTTCATACTCTTAATGTGCGGAATGGGAGGGGTGCACAACAACATGTCCCACGAGCTCCCTAAAAGATTTTGAAACCGGGTGTGTCGGCACCCCCTAAACATAGATCTCTGTCAACGCTGCTGAGCTTAATCTAAGAGCACTTGTAACAACTCAGTTTAAAACGGAGATTTTATAAATTTTTAGGAAGGCAATTGCCATTCTGCCCTAACCAACATATATGGAAAAGTATAAAACACATTGACAAAAATCACATCCTGTAGAAGGTTCAAACTTGTTTTTAAAAAAACAATCACTTTTCAAAACCAATAAACCTTATGAGAACAAGATTGACTGGTAGAGCTGACTGCACCTTGCTTAATACTAAAAATAGCCGTGTCGTATTTAGAAACTAATTATTGAATGAGGGCAAAGCATTTTGTAAATCGAAGACCTTTTTTGGTGATTAAAGTTTGGAACCAAGAATTTTGCTCAATTTGTTCTCGAAATGCATCTTTATTGCCCATTTTAGTGTGCAAACAAACATGAAGATCTTTATATTTTCACATTTTTGCTACTGTGATACTGTTTGGGGAGAGCCATTGCCCTTTTTTTCCTAAATGCGCCACTAAATAATAGCACCATTTGTTTTTCAATATTCCAACCAAAAACAGCCAATTCAAACAAACAATTTTCAGAAATCAAAAATTTAAAACTGCTCTTAGTGCTAACATACATCATTTTAATATAACACAGGTTAAGATATTTCGTCTACTTAAGTAAAAGTTATAACTACTTGTCACGAATAAGTAAATTTGCGTTGTAGTGATGGTTTTATATACAGTATATGTAGGGTTGCTGTAATCTGTTGCTTTTGGTCTGCTGTGATTATTTCATTCGTAAATCTGAATTGTCTCGAGTTCAATTTGACTTTATATCTCGGCTAATTTTCGCAAAAAATCTTTTTTTCTTCGCATTAAGATTTGTAGCGCACACGTGTCTTCTTATGTCGTGATGGTAGATCACGTATTATGTTCCTGAGTAATCGAGTGAACTTTTTTTCTTCTCAAAGATTTTAAATTGCCGATTACGTAATTTATTAGCGGTGTTTTTTCTTTGTCACATGATGTTGCTCCTGAATATTTTTCGGTTGAAATTCTTCTACTTTTTAGTTCAGTGCCCTTCCTAGGCCCTTAGCCAATAGGATTTCCGCATTTCCAAAATACATTTAATGCTGACAGTATTCTCAGGATGTAGAGTTGGATAACTGTTAGCCTGGTAACAACCGGTGACGGTGAAAGGTTGAACCCGAGCTCAATACCCAATTATTTTGAGATAATAACGATAATGGTTTTAGTGGTCAACTTTGAGAACTGAATTTTTGACAAAAATGGTTGCGTTGAAAAAAATCGAAATAAATATCAACATTTTTTTAAAATATGGATTCGGGATGCAGCATTTCAAAAAAATTTGGTTTTCATAAATAACCTCAGGTCTGGGTCTGTAGAAAGCCGCTCAACTTCTCTCAACGCTGCTGGCTAGAACAAACAGCCTTTTGAGTTATGCCAACAAAAAAAAATTTTGAAGTTATAAATTGTAGCCTATTAGCTTTTCTCTCCGCTGAATTAATATGTGCTTTTCCCTGTATGCTTCATCCGCTAAACGTCGCACTTGAACAGCAAGTTAATAAAATTATGAAGCTAATCACCCAGCATTTAATGTCATAAATTTAGCTTTTTATCTTCTGCTAAATACCGAGGCTAAAGTTCAAGATTGAAAAAGTTGTTTTAAGTTTTACATTATATCTGTTTTACGTATTTAAGTTTTAAATCTTCTAAAATTGATTTTGGAAAGAGCTTAGGACCAAAGAAGAAATTTATAAATATGTAAAGTGCAGCCTTCCAATGGGTTTAAAGTAAAATTTTGTTACATTTTAGAAAATTTTAAAACCAAGTCTTTTTCTTTACATATTTCACACCTCAAATCACCGTAAACTTATCACTCGCATGCATTTCATTAAGCTCTAATAATTAATTATGTTCACAGCAACACCCGTAAATTTTATTTTTGTATGCGCTTCAAAATGTTTCCGTTATTGGCTAAATGCACGTTGAACTTTTTACCTAGCTTTGCCCTCACGCAGAAGATAGTGTGAAGATTGTCGGTACTGATTGTTACATCACTATTTTTTCAATCACCATTATGCTGGCAGCAAGGATTTAAATAACAAGAGCATGGTAAAAAATAATAAAATGTACCATAAAAAAATTTTTGTATCCTTTACGGAAAATTGTTTTAATTTTCTTGCCTTTGCCGGACATAAGCTCTGAAGTAGTTTTGGCCAAGGGATTTGGTTCGCTAAATTCTTGTTATTCGCTGCAATTTATGTGACACGGTGATGGAGTCACGGTTTCGATCCCCACAAACAGAGGTGACCGCAGAAGTAATCGGCAGCTGCCACACCGCCACGTTGCGGTCCTGGTTTGGGAGCAAGATGTTTTTCAACAAACAGAGAAAGACGCAAAAAAATGTTGGCAAAACGCCAGTGTTTCACTTTGTACATGGGTATGAACTCATAATTTGTTTGCTAGTGTTTTGCGAAACTTGGGCCACCACGACCAGTAAACTGCTGATTGTCACAAAAAAAAGGCCATACCCCGGCAAGAAGACTTGCAGTTTTATCTATAACATCTCTGTCAAGCTGAGCGTCAAGCAGTAAATCTGTGAATTTCGTTTTAACATCGTACGTCGCATGTTTAGGCATGTGATTTGACAAGGGAATAGAGCCCGGCCTGGTTTACCTATTGCAAAGAGGACGCCACGACCACTCACCTCCGGGCCGGTCATTTCTCAGTTGACCTGACTGGAACGCTTCATCCAAAAGTGTCACTCTCGTGCAGTAACAAAGAGAAGAAAGCCAAGAAGTTTCTTTAACCGATTACAGAGTGCCCACTTGGAATGTGAGCATCTTGCTTTAAAATAATGGCTGCAATAGGCCAGAAAGTCGATGGGTCCAACAGGGCTCAGCGATCCGTTCGCTACCACATTAATCTAGCTGGACTCTTAGTGGCCAGATTTGCTGATGCAGAAAAAGTTGTTGAACATATCTGGCTGCACTTCCTTCTGACAAAGTAATCCAGGAGATGATCGAAGAAAACATGGATTAGGATCTGTCGTCAATACTGCAAAAGCTTTCGGCACTTAATTCGTGAGAGGTACAAACAATTTTTATCCTGCATTATTTTTGGAAATAATGAATTTAGTGTCAAAATTTTGTGACACCTACAACGTATATTAAAACATTTCTTGATACTAAAGTTTTTGTGCGCTCATCAGTTGTAAAAGTGCATGGTAGTGAAATAAAGCAACTTATTTCTAAAATGTGCGTTGTCGTCCCAGCTACAAGCAATGACGATATTCTGTATTGGATATCTTTCATTTGAAATTTTATTGTTTTGTTATATATGTAAAATGTTGCGTTTACAAGTGATACGTGTATTTGTGGTTGCTGTGTTAATCATAATGTTATCAATTTTTAATTAAAATGTATTGCAATGTCATTGCTGCAAATTGTTTTTCATGAAATATGTTTACACAAAAATAATTTTCAGAGTAAACCAAATGCAAGAATTGAACTCCTGCTAATCGTAGTTGCCATTTTTATCGATTTATCGATAGACTATCGCTTCTGCACTGTATCACTACTTTTATTTTCGTATTTGGTTATCACAAATTGCACCTCAACCGATGCAGCAGCAACTGCATCTCTTGAATATTTTCCATTGCAACCTTACGTGGTAGTTGTGAAGGAAACGTAGAGGTGACTGGACTGCGAAAAGGAAGCGGCCTCGCGCTTTACATAACCTTACAATTCGTCACGTGGTTGTAGAGCAATTTTTCCCGGATTCCGAGACTGCCAAGGGGTTTCAACCCAGAAAATTTCTTACAATCTATGTGTAAATTTATCAAGTTTTTATGACTGGTGTGTAGCTGATTAGTGTTTTCTATACAATTTTCGAACGCTAGTGGATTCGTTAGATTATTGTAAAGTCATTGCACTCCTTTATAAATTACGTGCTATTTCAAATGATCCGACAGTTTTGCTTGCATGTGTTTTTCCACAAAACTTGTATTTTGCAGCGTCCAAAATCGTTTTGAGAGACATTGCGTTTTATTGACTATTCCAAATTTCCAAGATCAGAATTTCAAAATTAGGCCCGTAGAGTAAACCAGGGGTGGTCAAACTTGCTTTGCACTAGAGCCACATTCAAAATACTTCATAAGTTAAAAAGGCGCAACGCAAAAATTTATTGCCCATTTTCTCTGAAAATCATTGTGAGGAACACTCGAAATCAGTGCCATTAGCTCAAAGAGCCACGCAGCAAGAACAAAAGAGCCGCAGTTTGGCGACTACTGAAGTAGACTGTATGTTATTCTTGCGATTATAATGGAATCCAATTTCTTCAGTTCTTTTAACTAGCCAAAGATCGGTTGTTCTTCCTCTTCCGACAATTAGCGTGGCAAAAGATGAGAAAACACAGCTATTTCTGATCTGTTTCTATGTTTATAAAATTTTGCCTCATTTGTTTGTTCACGCGTGAAAGCTCAAGAGCTCTGTTTGTTGGGTTTTAGTAAAACTGAACCATTTTGGCTGATATTTTGCTGGGCACGGTCATATTATGGTATTTAATGATGGAGGAATCTCATCAAATATAGTTTGGTGCCGTTTTTTACTATTATTTTGAGCTGCAAATACCATTTTATAGTCTTTGAATCGACTCGACAAAGAAATCAACCCTGGTTTACCGGCTGTAAAACGGATGCTTTAATCAATACACCAGTGTGTAGAAAATGTTGCTGGTAAGGCTGCTGTTACACTTGTATTTCTGGGTCAGAAAATAGCAAGAAATTTTGGAAAGGTATATTACCTAGAAGTTTACAATTTAAATCTCCTGTAAATACAGCAGCAGGAAAGAAATTCGCGAAGAAGTTTGGTTTCAAATATTTGAAGTTACGTATCAATGAATCGCATCATTGGATTAGAAATTATGAGGCCAGAATATCCAGCATACTGCATCAGTTTTCTGCTTTCATGCCAGAAGAATTTTTAAATGTGATAAAATTACGGATTGAATCAATGAAACAAAAGATCTATGCAGACTTGTTGTCTTATTATGAAAAAAAGCTTGAAAAACAACTAGGTACATAGTCTAACGTTGTCACACCAAAGAACAAATGCGTGATTAATTTATCTAAACAAAAATTGCTTGAAGAAGAGAATGACGTGTTATCACGTGGTTTGAATTTCGCAATCGTAACCAACCACATACCAAAACAACAAATTTTGGCTGAGGTAGAAACTGGAATACAAAGACTACCTGAAAACAAAGCAAATTTAATTCGAAACCAGACTATTAATATCCTAAATCAAAAACAAAAAATGCAATCAAACTTAACCTCATCTGAAATCAAAACGTTAAACAACTTAACGAAAAATGTAGAAATTAGAATTTGTAAAGCGGACAAAGGAAATAGCACTGTCATTCTTGACAAAACTGATTATGACCAAAAAATGTTGAGTTTATTGAATGACGAATCTGCCTACAGAATTCTAAACCGAGATTCAACAAAATGCATTGAAAGACGTTTGAACAGCTTTATTTACAATTTATTTAAGTCACAACGCATTTCACAAATGCAATACTATCAATTACGAAGCACGGATGCCACAGCACCCCGGTTGTACGGTTTACCCAAAATTCATAAAAAAGATATTCCCATGCGGTCCATGGTGTCCTTTATAAATTCTCCATTATACAATTTGTCCAAATTTTTATGCAAATTGTTATCTCCATTAGTTGGCAATACTGAATTTACAGTAAAGAATTCATACGAGTTTGTTCAATTTTTAAATTCCATTGTATTAGAAAAGAATGAATGTATGGTTTCTTTTGATGTCGTTTCACTCTTTACTAATATTCCAGTAGAATTGGCAAAAAAAGTTACCTTTGATTTGTTAAAGGAGATGATACATTATGTAATCGTACCGATTTGACAATGGATGATATTGAAATCGCTTTAAATTTTTGCTTGAGTAACACTTATTTCACATTCGAAGGAAAATATTATCAACAGGTATTTGGCGTACCTATGGGGTCCCCCATTTCTGTGGTAATTGCAAACCTGGTAATGGAATATGTTGAACAGAAAGCAATCTCTTCGTTCAGTTCATCTCCTAAATTATGGAAGCGATTTGTCGATGACACATTTGTGATCATGCATACTAATGAAGTGAATAGATTTTTTGATCATTTGAATAGCGTGGACCCGAACATAAATTTTACAATGGAACTAGAGCAAGATGGCAATTTAGCATTTTTAGATGTCCTAGTCATGCGAACGCAGGATGGAAAATTGGCCACTAAAGTACACCGAAAACCAACCCACACCAATCGATATTTAAATTACCATTCAGCTCACTCCAATGAACAAAAACAAGGTGTTGTGATAAATTTATACAATCGAGCTCAATCGCTCACGACCAAATCAACAGACTGGAAAAAAGAAAAAAGTTTTCTGTCTCATATGCTCGCTGAAAATGATTATCCTAATTGGTTCATACAAAAAGCACTGAAAAAAAGAAAGACTCAAGCTCAAGTTAAATTACAAGAAGAAGAAAGACATATTGGATTGGTTATTTTGCCATTTATACCAGGAATAACTGAAAGATTGAAACGTCTTTTGAAAAAACCATCAAATCAAAGTGGCAACAAAAACCATTACGCACCGTGGGAAACATGCTGCCAAGTTTAAAAGATAAAATCAACAAATTTGATCAACGCGGTGTTGTATATAAAATTCCATGTTTAAATTGTACAGGTGTATATATTGGTGAGACTGGTCGATCATTTAAAACACGACGCAAAGAACATCAAAGGGACGTCAAACCTGATATAATTGCCAAACTAACAAATGAAGAATTAAAAAAGAAATCTGCTCTAGTGAAACACGTTTGCTTAAATGGACACCGGATTGATTGGGAAAGCTTTGAAATTTTAGCTACTGAAAGTGACTATAAGAAAAGACGTTTTTTAGAATCATTTTACATACACAAAACTGATTTTTCTTTTAACGATAAAATTAACAGCTTTTATCCCGGATTGTACAAATTTATAAATTTTTGACCGCCAGTTGTCGCTGCTGCACTTGTTTATTGCCATAATTTTTATTTTTTCTCCTTATCGTCCTGTTGATTACTATGTAACCGTTGTCTGTGTTTAAACTTTAGTCACTCCTGACGAAGAAAAACTGATTTTAGTTTTTCGAAACGTTGAGTTTTTGTGAATTTTATGTAGATTTTAAATCTAAATAAAGATCATTTAAACTTTCGATTACACTAGATGAGCTATATTGAGAAGTTAAAGGATGCCTGGTGACAAAAGCAAAATATTAAAGGCTAAAGTGGGTCGCTAGTAACCTTCTCAAACTTTTTAGCAACATTTTAGAACAAAACTTCACAAGCTGATTTTATTGATATCATTTGTCAGGATATACAAAAAACTTTGAAACTGATTTACACGAAAGTCACACTTGGCGCTCAACAATAGAAGTATTGTGACGAGTCAAATATAAACGATGCAAAATGTAGATAGTTAACCATCAAAAATTAAAAAACGTTCTGGCGTTAAATAACCGTAGCTGCTTCCCACTACGATAATTTTTTAATAAACGTAAACATTACGAAATTTTATCGGAAACCTAACCGATATATGTAGATTTTTCGGTAAACGCTGAATTAGTTCTATTGTGACGATGTAAAGGAATACCAATGGAGTAACAACTTTTATTAAAAGTAACTGAATTGTTGATGAGCATTGAAGAGCTTAATCACAAAATAATTGAAATTATATGCTAGGGCAAGAAAATATACTGCAAGTACATCAATTATAGTTACTCGGCAGATGTTGTAAAAATTTACTGACAGAAAGTATGCTACTATATAAGCTCAAATAGATGAGTACATGGTATCGAAATTGAATCACTTTTCGATTGTTGATTTGATAATAACGACGATGATATTAATGAATGGCTTTTGGGAATAAAGTGAATGTGTTAGACCTAATTGAGAACATTAAACATTTTTTCAAATGAGAGTGACATAGAAATTTATGAGTTTGAAAGCAACCGCAACATTGATCGAGTGACGTGTTGATGAAGAAAATGAGCCGTCTTCATTTACGTCACAGAACAAAAGTTCTCTTTTGGAAGGAAAAATGCTAATGTGTGTTTCCCAAATTGCCCAGGATCTTATTGAGCCTGTGCTTGCTGCGAAAAGCACGCAACTGAAAGAAAAATAGTCAATGTAGGATCTTAATCATCTTTGTGCTTTCTCGATAAAGATTTTTTTCTCAATTATTTCTGAGCATTCCTTTAGCAAATTTATTAAGCGATTTCCTGGATATATTTACAAACTGTTTCGTTTAAAAACACTATTATATAGATACTACTTGTTTGCTCTATGCACTCCTACTATTGAATAGCATAAAGATAATAACTATAACCGTTGGTAGCTTATAATTTTTTGTTTTCATATTATTTAACTGCATACAGCAAACATTTCGTACAGGTTAATTATGAACATTTATATCGTGCAAACCCCTCAGCGCAGCTCTCTTCCATGAACAAATGGTTCACATTGCAGTGACGGACATTGGGTTTCAACCGTGTACAATAATCCATGTCCAAGGCCAGCATCAGATCCTGGGACCACCTGAGGTGTATCATCAACACACAGATACGGTTTAGAATGCTTGTGGGCATTATGTTCAGCCATAATATATCCAGTATATTCCTTTTTCCAATGAGGAGGACAAGTATCACGTTCAGGAATCATCAACCAAAAATCAACGAGAAAGAGTTTACGTTTGTTGCAAACGCTAATATTCATCAAATAAATCCCAAATATTAGATGAGCACTGAACATGCTAAAGATTTATGACAGCTTATATTCAGTATTTTACGTAATCACCTGATTGACTGTTCCTTTTGTCATACAGGCAGCACAGGGCACATTAAAGTTATGCAGACTATTTCCTTCAGTTTGAGAGAGATCAAACAAATTCAAGGGATTGTTATATTCCATTCCATAAATGAGTGAGTGTCCTGTTAATCAAAATTGTATTTTGTTTAGAGCTGTGCAGTTTAATTATGCAGATGAAGCATTACAACTAAAAAGAGTAGTGTTTATTAGTAATCGCCACTTAAACCTATACAGAAATGTTGGATCATTTAATGAACAAATCGGCGGTATTTTGGTGAAATCAGTGACGAATGCATTAAAGCGTTTCAAAACAAAAACATATTATTTTTACACTCTTTCTTTTTCAGAAAAATTAAATGGATAAATCTAGTTTTGTGTGACATTTTTAATCATACGTTTTACAATAGCTGCAATGTATTATTGATATTTTGCATAAAAGATTTGTGACCATGTATAGTGTAACAAAGATTTTTGTTAGAAGATGAGGAACCGAAATCATTAAAACCAGAGTAGATGTGATATTAGAGTAGATTCAAAGTTTTGATCAGAACGAGCGTTTTGATGTAAGTGAAATAAGACAGTTTTATGGGTGTTGCAAATTTGTTGTTTGACATTTTGTTGTATGTAAATTCCTCGGTGGGATCCAATCCCTCGTTATGTGAACTAGTTGCAGGGTATGATATTCTGACGCGACATCGCAAACTGGAGAAACTAGATTTGTTAATTTCTGATCTTACGCTATTTTTTTGAATTAAAAAATTTGCTTGTCAAACTAAAAAGCGCGTTCTCAGATTGTCTTGTTGTTGCTGTTGCTACCCGACAACTTTCGAAGAATGAGGTCGTTGCTGAAGACCATAAAATCCTGGACCATAAAATCCAATTTTCCAGGGCCTGGACCAGAGGTCTTAGAGAGACAGGGAGTTATCAAAGAGCAAGCGGCGCAAATTGTCCGTAGCTACACAGTGCAGAATATAATGAGAGTTGTCCTGGGATGGATGCCCGCAGGTGCTGTATGAAGAATCTCGATTCTGCCAATTCTATTGAGATAAGTGCTTAGCAAAAGACTGTTTCCGTTGCAGCGAAAATGAGAGAGGGCACAGCGAGTGTGATCGTGAAGCGCAAGTTCCTTTGTGGAAATTGAGAGAACCTGTGTGTCAAAGAATTTTGATGAGACAAAATGCCTACAGTCCGAGAAAAGAAAAGAGTGTATACGAGAAATAAGAGGAAAGAGATTACAAGGGATTGCAGAGGCAAGAGTAGCGCTACTCGTCTGGCCAGCTTATCAGCTGCGTCGTTCCGGAGAGAAACGAATGTCCGGGGACCCATTGTAGCCTGATATTATAGGGAAAAAGAAGACGGTTCCTGCCAGGGAGATTGAAGTAAAAGGAAAAACGGAGGAGAGTACAGAATGGCGAGAACAAAGAGAGAGAGAGAAAGAGAGAGAGTCAGAGAGAAAAAAGTAAACGGAACAAGCCATCTGTCCAGATTACCACGTCGTGGGTTGGGAGAGAGCCAAGGTGAGCAAAAGCCATACCTTGGCGAGAAAAAGGAAAATCGGAGTGGGAGATGGACAGGAAAGAGTGGATTTCATAGTAAAGTAAGGCATGTTCCAAGCAGAAAAAAAGGGCAAACAAAGAGAATTTTCCGAGGAGAAATAAGGAAAGTATGGGCCGGTAAGTGTACGCAAAGGCTCTCCAGCAGAATCTGCAGAGACTTGGTTAAGTCTGGCCAAACCTGAAATGGTAAAGAAGTTGGAAGGCGAAGGGCCCGCTCATAAAATGACAGAGCGAAATAAGTCAGGGTGACCCGAATAGGACACAATGACGCCTCAAAAAGGAAATGTGGAATAGAGGAAGACGATAGACAGCCGGAGATGGCGCGACTAGACGCTCAGTGAAGACGTTCCAATTTGGTTAGGTTGGTAACGCTAAGAAAAGGAAACCATACGGGTTAAGCATAAGTGAGAAACGGCCGAAGTAATACTTTATACAGAATAGAGAAGGAAAAAATTGGCCTTTAGCGAAGATACATGTTTAGAAAAGAAAATAGTACGGTCGAAGGTTATCCCAAGGAAAGTAGGGGTGGAATCGAAGCGGTGGAGAAAGTTGAATAAGAAGAGATTAGGCTGGAGGTTAGCTTGGTAGGAATCCAGCATAAAGAGAGCAGCTGACGGAAAAAGGCAGAAAAACACAAAGATCATTGATGAAAAAAGAAATAAGTACATGGCCAAAAACGGATCCTTGCGGAACGTTTTGACGCACTTTTGTGATTTTGAAAAATCAGGCAAGTGCGCCTATCAGAAAGGAACGAGCAAAGCTAGGAGGAAGGCCAGCCGAAACAAGTTTATGAAAAAAGAAGGGGTGCTGGACAGAGCCGAGAGCTTTCGAGAAGTTAATAGTGGCAAGAATCGACCGATTTCCAGGCTTGGGTTTGTTAAACCCATCCAAAATAGATTGAGAAAGATAAAGAATTTAATCAAGAGTAGATCATCCATGGCGGAAACCGGCCTGGCGGGGAGAGAGAATGGAATTAGACTCCAGAAGGAAAAGTAAACGCGATAAAATGATGCGTTCAAATAGCTTTAAGACGCAGGAGGTGGGAGTGATAGGCCGAACAGAAGCAGGGAAATCCAAAGGCTTTTCCATCTTATGGATGAAAATAATAGAAGATGTCTCTCAGATGGAAGGAAAAGAAATGCAAAACCAGGAAAGATTGAAAATGTGTAAGAAAAAAATCCTTACCAGAGCGGGGTTAAAAGATTGGAGAAAGAGGGACAGTTAGTAGAATTGGTAGGTGATCAGAATTCAAGTCCTGAAGTTCCTCGCAAGAAAATAACAGGGCGAGAAAGCAGGGAGCAAAGGAGATGTCGGGAGAGGAGTGACTGCCAGAGAAGTGATCGTGAGAAAGAGGTATGTCAAGGATGTCAGAGGAGATGACCCAATCGAATACTTTCTTCTCACAGGTTTCAGAAGTACCTTTTGAGTCCCAGTTTGGAGATTGCATTTGAAGTCCCCAAATAAAGAGATTTCTGGAAGAGGAAAAAATGGAGGCGGACAAGGAGTCGATTCTGCTATCCGTTGAAGAAAGGCAAATAGGGGAGCATAAGCGCTAAGGAAAGAGAGCAAATGGGGAGTTGTTTAGTGACATATTGACCCCTACATAATCAGATAGGGGTGAAGCGAAGAAAGTGGAGATGTAGAAAGTTTAGAAAAGAACAAGTTCTTTCTCATGAAAATGATGACACCTCCACTGGCGTGCGGGTCATCGGGAGAAAGAATGCCAGACCGGGAGTGAGTGCGAACGGATTGCAGAGCAGAGAATCTCGGAATCCGGAAAAAGGGGTATGAATTAAGATTGGATTCCTGTATACAGATATGGTCAACAAGATAAGACAAAATAAAGTGTAGTATTTCAGTGCTTCTGGCTCGGAAACCTCCAGTATTCCATTGGAGACCCCTGAACGAGTCAGGGCAGAAGAGGAAGCAGAAAGTATAGAAAATCAGCAAGAAACATGTGGAGATGGGGAAGGAACAAAAAGAGGAAATACGAAGTGGGCGGAATGAAGGTAAGACGTTTGAAAACGAGGGTGGGGTGGGAGTGCTGCATTGGCAGAAGACGCCAGATGGGCCAGGTTGAGCAGTGGAGGCATACAAGCTGGGGGTGTCCAAAAAGCAAGACACAATGCTGGTTGGTGTGGGATTTCCAGAAGAAGCAGGGACGCACCAAAGAGAACAGCTCCAGGAGTTAGAGTTGCCTGGAGCTGTTCTCTCTGGTGCTTTAAATCTAGAAAAGGAGAGTAGTGATCACCTTAAATAGACTCATTTGGAGCAGATGCGACATTGCACCTATCTACCATTTCAGGTCACATTTCCAGCCCACACTAAACAGGCAAAAACGGGGCTACAGTTAGGATAAACGTTGCCGCTAATCAATTGAAAGAGAAAAATGACAAAACGGGAAAAAGAGAGGCAGAAAAAGAGAGAAAACAGTCGACCGATTTTAAAGAGGCTGCGTGCTGACCTTCTGAAGTCTTTTAGAGCGCAGCACGACAAAAAATGGTTTGTATGACGGAGTGCCCGGAGTCAATGGGATCCCTGGGAAGGCCAACAGCCATTTCAACCCACGGGAACCGCACCACCACGTTGACGCGGCTGTTGATTGGAGCAGCTTAGATTGTCTTCATTGATGTTGTTGGGTTGAAATGATATGTTGGTTGTTGATGAATGTTTGGCTATAACGTAAAACTAACTTTTTGTAATTCTCGTTTTGTTTTGTATATTCCATTTGAATGAGATTTTACTTAGAAATTTGTGCGTAATGACTTAAAGTGGTGCATATAACTGTAAAGGAATCATGACAAAGGGACATCTTTGTTGAGAAGACCAATGGAAGTTTCAATTTCCTTTCTTAACACACTTGTACTTGTAATAATTGTAGTAATAAATATTTTTCAAACAGGATGAAATCCAAAATATTTTTCTATAGTAAGACTCGGTGCTTTACACGGTTTATTTATTTTATAAAATCAATTCACAAAATTATTTTCCTACTAGCTCTACTTGAAAAACAGCGTGCAATTAACCAAGTTATTTGCATTGCATTGTTCCTTTAAAATTATATTTATCTTGATTATTTAATCAAAATCACTGGGCACGTAACAAAGGGGTCTACTGAATATATGTTATTCTCGGCTGCGATTGCAAAACCACACAACGAAGGAGCTTCAATTCAGCATTCCGTGGCTCTCAAATAGTTTTGCTGACAGTACCCATTAGTTTGTTGGAGCATTCTTGAAATGTTTGGTGAAATCTTTGCTACGGCAACAAATCAAAAATGAGCTCTGTATTTCTTGAAATCTAATATCGTGCCACCAAAAGATAGAACTACTCACCAGAAAATTTTTAAATTAAATCAATTCAGAAAAAAGTTCTGAAAACCTCGTTAGCGCAAACAAAGTGGAATTTTTGATTCATTATAGTTTTTGAAGATCAGCAAGGAACATTGGTAGGCAGAATGTAAAAGACAATGAAATTAAGAACATTGGAAAACAATATAGATTAGCATGACGCCCACATGATATGTAGTTCTGAGTGGATGGTATACAAACAATGAATTGTAGAGACATAAAGTGTAACAATCAAGCACACCGATGTTAAGCGCTTTACCTTGATTGCCGTCTTGATATTTTCCTGGAGTGTAGCTGACGTTTAGATCGATACAAATCACGTTTGATCCTCCTCCATGTTCGTTGTATTTACTTCCCGCTGCTACACCTGTTGATTAATCATGATTAAGAATCACAAACAACACAACAGGCCAACATAAGCAGGAAACCAAAAAAAACTAAATTTCGTCGTACAAAAATATTGTTACTGGAGGCGGTGGGAGACAAGAAAATCACATCTACCTTAAAAATTCAACACCAACCTACTCAAATATAGATCCTATTGATATTGTAAATAATTGGTTTATTACAACATACAAGCATAAAACCATTCAGTTTCAAGCATCAAATATTGCCATCTTTATTAAAGTTAATTTCGATTTTATATGATGACTAGCAGATTTCCCCGTCGTTGATCGGGTAAAATGTAAAGACTAATTAAATTTTTACATTGAATAACCATATTTTAATATTGGTTGAATAAATATAGCCTCGTAGCCCCCCATAGACGATTCTGATCGAAATCAAAATACCGTACTTGGCTTCCCTGGAAAAAGTTATATAAGATTCATATGTTTGTTTGTATCTAAATGTCTCCAGTTTTATTTCTATAGCAGACAGACAGACAAACTTTGAGTTTTATATATATAGATTTATAGCCGGCTTTGCCGGCGTCGCCCGTCAGAGGCCCTCCATCAGTAATGTCCAGGTTTAGTATTTCGATTCAACCGGCCAAGCCGGCTTCACCCATCCAGCTGTTGTGTGAGCAGTAGCGAAAAGTTAATGAATTCTATGCACTTTCACAATTCTTGTACACGGAATTGTGATTATCATATTCTTTTAATCATGACTGGCAATGCTCACAAAGAATCTTGCCACAAATTATGACAATTAATACTTGTGAGGGAGCAGGGATTGTATATACGTAATCAAAACTGATTGTAGCGTCAAAACTGATCTTGGTTTTCTTGATTCCCCATAAAAAAAATTTGTAAGAATTGCCAGTTTTCATTCTCTTCTGGTAAAAGACTTCCAATTCTATGATAAACTTGACCTTGAACTTTGAAAGTTGGCATAAATCCCCCTTGTGTAACAAATTTAGCTCCAAAAGATGTCATTTGAAATGCTGAGTTATACTTTTGAATATGCTGAAGAAAATGTTTTGAGTCAGAAGTGGAGCCGGTAAGAAGATTTTTTAAAGGTTGTGGTGGTTTTTGAAACGTTGCCAATTGAACTTTACCGTTAGAACAGCTCACACCAGGAAGTTCATTATCCCATTTTTTAGCTCTGCAATAATTGCAGACCTTAGACATAGAACCAATAGTGATTACTTCTTCAGCTGCATAATCATGTTTTGGATCATAATGAAATGCACCTTATTTCCATTGCCTTGTAGTAAATGGTTGAAACCTCAATTCACGTTGCCTGCTCCTACTTCTCAAAAGTCTTATTTGACGGTTTTCTTGTGATTCCTGCTGTCGAGATATAGCATGTCTCTCAGCATCAATCTGTCTCCTGGTTTGTTGTTGTTCTTGAGATTCCCGCTGCCTGGATATAGCATGCCTATGGGCATCAACTTGTCTTCTGCTTTGCCTCTGTTTCTGATGCCCTTGCTACATGTTTTCTTCGTGGATCTGCAGATTTTCCAAATTTAAGTGTCTTCTTAGGAGGCATCTCTATGTTTTTTTGTTCTTGAGATTCCCGCTACCTAGATATCGCATGCCTATGGGCATAAACTTGTCTTCTGCTTTGCCTCTTGATCAACAACGGGTAAATTCCTAAAAGTACAGTCTGGGTCATCACCATAAAATTTGGAGTTTTATTTGTCACAAATTTTTTTCTGTTTGTGGTACCTAACAAAAACTTTAGACAACTCTAGTATTTTAATATAGGTTGAATAAATATAGCCTCGTAGCCCCCCATAGACGATTCTGATTGAAATCAAAATACCGTACTTGGCTTCCCTGGAAAAAGTTATATAAGATTCATATGTTTGTTTGTATCTAAATGTCTCCAGTTTTATTTCTATAGAGGACAGACAGACAAACTTTGAGTTTTATATATATAGATGAAGAACGAGGCTATTCACAATTAAGATCGGTTTGAAAAGTGAAAATACTTATCAACATTCAACATTTACTTGCCTTCATAAACAAGCTCAGTATGTTCTGGTCCTTCGCAATTTCTGCTTCCCCATCTGATACACGTCGCCCCACCACGACCTGCATACGTTATAACAACTTACATTACCAAACATGGTTAATTGATAGGTTTCATAAAACTGAACCATTTCGGTGGTTTTCATTTGATAGTCTTTAAAACTCAGATGTTATTTTGATCATGGTTTTGTTTTCATTAATGCTAAACTTTGAATAGCAGTAATGAGGTTGAAACTGTTAAATTTGCTTGTTAATCATGTCTACAAACCCATTCAGAAGTGGGAAATTAAAAGCATGCTATGTAAAATATTTACCAGTATTTAGATTACATGTCGGTGAAAATACGAGCATAATCTGACATTTTGGGTTTATTTTCAATAAGTGTTATGTTCAAGGCTGATGTGCATCTGCCAAAACTTGATAAAATTAAAGCCAATTTATGATAAAATATCGTATAAAATATGTAAACATGATGCAAATGAACTAAACTTACTTGTTGGTGTTAGATCGTCAAACTGAATAAAACAATATCAGTTAAAACTATATTTTTGTTAAAAACTCAAATGATATCAATGATAAGTAATTAAAACAACTTTATTGTTTTAAGTGTATGGATGTTTGGTAATATTAGTTTAAATGGATATAAATGTGAAGATCTTATCAAAAAAACAATTAACGTTACTTTATCATCACCGTCCTGAGCGTTTCTTTTGTTGACGTGATTTTGTTCTTTGACCTCACGCTTGCTCACGTGACGATGGATTTCGACATCACTCAATAAACTGTTCATCGCAATGAACTGGTTTTCAAGTCTAAATCACAATATACTGATCTTTATGTTTATTCTAGATTTTATCAAGTAAAAAAACGTAAGATTTACAGTTAGAATACATCATGATTTGTGTTTAGCACCAAAGAGAAACAATGCAAAATCGTGCACAAAACAAAATGTTGTCAATTTTATCTAAAATGAATCCGCGATCGCAACTGTGTTGCTGCCTCAAACAAATAAAGATTTGGACTATTCAGTTCTCATTGCCACGTTCTTTTGTTTTTGTATAAATATATATATCACTATTTTATGAAATTACTTTGTCATTTTATGATTCACACTTTTCCTATCAACATAGAATCCAATACAAATTAATAGGAATCCAGCTAGTATTAACAAGGTTTTAACTTTCATCACATTTCTTATGAACAACGATTTTTGATTAGGTTTAGAAGCAGATTTACAATCATAATCATACAACTCGTGAAGCTTCATGTTTGAAATTGTAACTGAGACTTGTTATGGCCGAGAAAGAAACGAATTATGCCCCTTGTCATAAGCACAATGCCTTAAATATGCTTTCCAACTATCAGCAAAAAAAAAAGTTGTTTCATCAGACGTTCATTTCCGTAATTTGTTTTTCTCGTTCAAGCAATAATGACATGTTCCCAGAAAACTTTGGCATTGAATGCGAATGATTTTAATACAAGATTCTTCCATTGCAGCGTCATAGGCATTGCTGGTGAATCAATACAATCACGATCATAAATCAATTGCAATGAAATATGATCATTACACTGTTATGTCATATTATGATGTTTTTGCTTTACCATTATCAACCTATTTCACACTGTCTGTAACATACTGAAGTATATATCATGCTGTCTGGTATTTAACAGTAATTTTTCTTCAAAACTTCTTCAAGGTGATCATCTCAAACAACTATTTATTTTAAAGCATAAAGTCAAGACTATTTCGCGGGAAAATGTCACTGTGCTGCAACTAAATTATCAAAGTTCCACAAAAACGAGTCTTTACAACGGAGAACGCTGTATTAGGCTCCAAATCTCACGTTGTTGAATTATAAGAAACCTGTGTAATTGAACTATTTTGAACACAACTAAAAAGTGTATGCGTATGAACGTTGTCTGCATTTATCATATTGATCAAGTTACAATATATCGGTTGTGAACTTAATGATATCAACAAGACTTTTTTTAACAATGGGATAAATGGTTTTGGTTGGCTAAACTTTTACTGAATAGCAAATCGCTCACCGGTTTAGATAGCGGATTAGAGATTTTGGTAAAAATTTTGAAACGCTAGGAAAATAATAGGCTTATATTAAATTTGTTTCCAGCCCGCTAACATCCAAATGCTGTTTTAAATGACCACGAATTACGGTTTCTATGTCTTTTGCAAAATTTTTGTAATGTACAGGAGCAAAGTGCTGCTTGTGGGCTGTCATTCTTTATTCACAGCTCCAATTAGCGCCAAATTCTGCAATTTATTTTGTGATTTCAAAATTATAAACTACATACTGTTTCTGTGATTGCAATGACATCCAATCTCTTCAGCATTACCAATTTACCAGAGATCAAAGGCTATTCATCATTAGGCATTCCTTGTTTCAAGAAAATGGGAAAAGAAATAAGAAGCTGTTGATACGTGTGTTTTTTCGCTGTTGCCTCATTTGCTTATATCAATGAGCCTATTCTGTTATTGTGAGAATTTATTTAAACTGAATTACCGCTACGTGTAAAAGGTTTGGCGTAGAATATTGTAGTTTGAGTACTGCTTTCTGTTACTTCGATATAGAATTGAACCAAAGCCGACAAAGCTTGATCAAGTCACTGTTGGTTAAACACTAGTTGATGATTTCTACGCTCTTGTATTGTATTGCACAACGTACTAAACAAACCAAAGCGTATTTCATTAGTTTAGATAGCGAATTATTATGATTGCTGCTTGGATCTTTAGTTTACACCTTATTGTAGTTAAAAATAGTCACCTTAGTATTAGGGTGTTTTTCGCACCAGAATCTCGTTGGTAATTCCTGTATAGCTGCAGTTATTATGTTAATAATACAATTGAAACTTTTTCTTTTGCAAACTTTAATTGTTAAGTTTATTTGGTGAATTCGTTAAGTTCAAATCGACCAATGTGGCAAATGAAGTAGTAATAGATCCGAGAAATATTACAGCCCAATTATTTAGTAACCGCTCGTACTGTTGGTCGATATTGAATCTGATTTGTTAGTTGTTTGTATTGTTAACGGTTCCGTAATATCGCAAGTTATTATCAGTATGCAACGAGCTTCTCCTGATTGCTTGTTTAGCAGCGTTGGCCATAGTAGAGACACCAGAAGAACTTCCGACCCGATCGATTGATGCGAGCGCGTTATTAAAATGGCTAAAGTATTGTAAGAGCTGGAACGAAAGCGGAACTGGTCTGTTACTGAACCAGCTAGTACATCTTACAATTGGCCTCGTCATTTTGTGTCAACTGGTGGTGTAATATTGCTATGTTCGGATTTCTGACTTTACGGAGCCTGATTTTAACTGTACTTAGCTTTATGGAATCCTGACCTTGCTTTGTGAAACCCAAGGGTTTCGCGGAACCCACTTTGAGATTCACTGGAATAAATCATTCAATATAGTATAGGCACGTGTTTGGGGAGAAGGGGCAATAGAACAACCAGAAATCAAATTTGATAAAGGATGAAAATATGCGATTTGGGCTTTTCGGTTTTTGATTATTTTTTGAGATGGTTGTTTTGCTACAGGCGTTTACTCCCTTTTTCCAAGAAAAATGTTTTTATTGAGGCATCGGCGTGTTGAGGCCATTTTACTTGAAAATGGACGTTTTACCTTAATCAAGCCCAAGAAATTTAGGTAGCATGGCCTATTTGTCTCCCCGGCTACGCTAATAAGAAGTAACCGATCTTTCATAATTGCCTCACCTCTGATAGTGTGTGTGCTCTGTTGTTGATGGAAAATGTCATTAAGTTAGTAACGAGTCAGTGAAACTGGTACCGACAAAAATCAATCGCCGAAAAATCAAATAGCTTGACATTATGAAACGGTCACCATCCACTAACAAAACCCAAAATTACGCATTGCTCCACTTTGATGGGTCGTCTGTTTGTCATTGGACACAAAATTGTTTTAATAATTAATTTATTTTCTTGTATTTTATTTTAGATTTGCTTGTTAGGTAATGTATTTTATAGAATCTTTATTGATAGATAAAATTCATTAAAATGTGGAACGACTCGACGGCATTCTTTTGTTTCGTATTAATAAAAAGTTAGAATGTTGCAATATTTATAATCGGTAATAATAAATCCGTAGCTGTAACCAGCTAAAGATTTTGGATGTAGGAAAAAAGAGAGCAAAATTTTACCCGCAGAGCACATTTTTAATAACAGCTTGTGTTCATGATATTCAGATACTTCACAGGATTTTGATAAGAATCGGAGGTTTTAAGCCAGTGGTTCTTAAACTTTTTCAGTCGCGCCCCCTTGACATTTGTCATTCATGCTCACGCCTCACCTAGCCTCAAAAATCAAATTCACGAAAAATAGAACAATAATTTATTTGCCACTATCCTGCTTAGTGTGAAGGATGTAACTGTTTTGGGGAAACTAGTCGTTTAATTCGAGGCTTTGTTGAAGACAACGTGCATCGAAGATCTGCTTTGCATTCCAGTTTGTTACGAAATTTTGTCTTCATACTCACAAGTGCTGAAAATCCACTTTCACATAAATATGTCGATGAAAATGGAAGAAGGGTACGTATCGCCACACTGCTCACATTCTTATATATATGCAAATATTTGCCCAGAAATTGTTAAGGGACATTGCTTCAAAATCATCTTTAGCAGTGGAGTTGCACTTCATCTCCAAAAACTCTTCCTGCAGTTCTTCCAAAAGAATATCTTCTTTGATTCAAAGGGGATTTCTCGTCATCTTCCACTCTGTTAGTTCAACATTACCCAAGTCGGGTAAATAGCAGTCATATTCTTTTTTCAAAATTTGGAGGTGGGATTCCACTTCTATCTTAAGTTCACCTTCCAGTTTGGCTTTGCTGTTCTCAAGTGCTGTGTCCAAGGTAGGAAATGAGGCTGCACTTCCCCGTTGAACTCCGCGATGCCACAACCCCAGCTTTACTATGAATGTCCGTATCTCATTGTAATCTTTCATACGGTTCGTGTTCTTTCCTTGCAACAGTAGATTGAGGCAATTGAAAGCTTCGAAAATGTCAACAAGGTATGCCATTGCCAGTTGAAACTCTTGTGATTGGAATGGTAACAGGAGATCTTGTTTTCCCTGAGATTCAAGAAATATACTTACTTCATCTTTCAAACCGTAAACGCGAGCTAACATATTACCTTTTGATAGCCATCGAACATTTGTATGAAACAACAGATTTTCATGATTGGAACCCATGTGTTTACATAGCTGGGAAAATAACCGGAAATTGACAGCACTTGATTTGATAAAGTTAGCAATTCGTATAATTATGGCAAGCTTTTTCTTCATTGCAGCAGGTAAAGTCTTGGAGGCCAAAGGCTCTCGATGGATTACGCAGTGAATTCCAACTGCGTCCGGATTTTTTTGCTTTACCCTGATAAAAAATCCACTCCGATACCCAAGCATCGCTGGTGACCATCAGTGCAGACGCCAACAAGTTTCTCCCATTTCATGCCGTTTTTGTGAAAGTATGCATCAACAACTCTGAACACATCTTCTGCCTTAGTGGTCGTTTCAAGCGATTTGAAGAATAGCATTTCTTCCTCAATTGTAGCAGATCCAACAAAACGAACATAGACCATCAACTGTGACAATTGAGCTACGTCAGTCGTTTCGTCGCACTGAATGGCAAAATAAGGTGATGCGTGTATCTTTTGAAGAACTTTACATTCAATATCATTTGCAAGCTCATCGATTCGTGTCTTAATAGTGGAATCTGAAAGAGAAATCTTTGCTAACTTTTTGCTGTTGCTTTCCCCCAAAACAAAGCTACTTGCTTTCAACATGCATGGTTTTATCAAAGTTTCGCCAATACTATGAGGTTTTTTCGCTTGAGCTATCATTTGAGCAATTTCAAAAGATGCTTCTACCAGCTCCGCAGATGATAATTGGCTAAAATTCTCCGCACAGGCGATTTTCATTTTTTTGAAAGAATCCTTCTTGCTTTGAAAGAAAGCCAAGGGTTTCGTTTGATAAAGAGGATGTTTTGTTTGAAGATGACGCTTCTAGCGATTTGGCCTCAAAGCATCATTGCTCAACTTTTCGAAACATATAACGCACTGTGGTACAACTTGACCATTCACTGCTGCATCAGTAAAACCATACTGCAAACCTCTTTTTTGCACTCATTTTTATCACCGCAGCTAGATTAAATACCACTTATTTTTCAAAGGTCTAAACTTTGTAAATTATGGGGGATTAACAAGTTTGAAAAAGTTAAAATTAATCAACCTCAAAATAAAAAAACAAATACAAAATATATTTCGCTTTAAGAAAGCATCATCAGTTCTTAAAAAAAAAGCAAACAAAAGTCACAACACTAAGAAAACTACTAATAAATCCTAGCAAAGAATTTTAACTGAAAACAACCAGGTACTGTCCACTCCACAACAACGTTAACAATGAATCTCGCTCGTGAACCTTCAAAAAGTTTGGAAAATACGGTTTAACGGCGTGGGAGATAAAAGAACGAATAAATGAAAAAGTACAAAATCGAGGTGCTTAGTGACATCTCCCGCGGACAAAGGAAGGCGAAGCATATAACGATGTGTCGATGTAAATAAGACAGCGGAAATTAAAACAGTAACGAATTAAAGTCCAGACAAAATTGTTTTTTAAAACTAGGTCACAGATACTAATGTAATGGATTAGTAACGAGGTGGTAACGAGATTTGACTGTAGTTCGGAGCTGCTTTTTATCAATATGTCACTGTCATGCTCGCGCCCCCCTTGCGAAGCTTTCACGCCCCCCAGTTTAACAATCCCTGTTTTAAGCAATTTGAATGATATTTATTGAAGTTCAGCTTATTTCTCGTTGTTGAAAGGGTAACCCAGGCCCGGCACAACATCATTTGAGATTCAGAACCAGTGACGTAAAAAATTAATATTTTGGCAAAACTGGCGGCTTATTGTCCACAATTTTGAATTATAGCCTGTTTTAAAGATTGAGTTCTTGATTGCAAATGTTTGCCATGTTTCAAGTGCAATACCTTTTTGGAAGTTCAACGTTTTGATAGTAAAGAGTTTTGAAACCCTATTTTAGAGATCAATTTTATAAAATTGTGTTTATACTTTAAAATGCGCGGGGATAGAAAGTGTGTGTACAGCAGCATATCCCACGAGCTCCCTGAAAAATTTCAGAATCTGGTGCGTTGGAACCCCTTCAACATAAATCGCTGTCAACGCTGCTGAGCTAAATTTGAGAGCTCTTGTAACAAGTCAGCTTAAAATGGAAATTTTATAAATTTTTCAGGAAGGCAATCGCCTTATTACTCTCTTGGCTTTTGTGAACTAAGCAACATATATGGGAAAGTATACAACAAAAACTCATAAAATCAAACCCTGTAGAAGATTGAAACTTATTTCTATAAGTAATCACTTATCAAAACCAATCGACTTTATGAAAACAAGATTCACTGGTAGCACTGACTGCACCTTGCTCAATACTAAAAATAGCAGTGTTGCATTTAAAAGAAAATTATTGAATGAGGGCAAAGCATTTTGCAAAATCGAAAACTATTTTTGGAGATTAGAGTTTGAAACCAAGAGTTTCGTTTAATTCTTCTCCAAATGGATTTTTTGCCCATTTTAGTGTTCAAACAAACATGAAAAGTTTTATCTTTTAACGTTTTTGCTACCGTCATACTGTTTGTGGAGAGCCATCGCCCTTTGTTTTCCCTAAATAGTAGCACCATTTGTTTTTCAAAATTCGAACCAAAAACAGCCAACTTCAACAAAGAATTTTTAGAAAATAAGAATTCAAAACTGGTCTTAGTACTAACATACTTCATTTTAATTTAATACAGTTTAAGATTTTTCTTCTACTTAAGTAAAAGTTACAACAACTCATGTAGCGTTATTTCCCATGTAAGTTACTCAAGTAAAAGTAGAAGTAGTAAAAAATAAAACTACTCAAGTTGTAAGTAATTCGATATTAAAAAACCTATATAGGTAATTTACTTGCGTAGAACTACTTTGCTAGACCACCTCTGCTCAATTCATACAACGATTTCAAACAGCCTATTTTCAGCTTCATGTTTTAGCAAACTGGGCAAGATTGCTTGTTTTGTTTGCCAATGATGTATATGACAGGTTATGGGGGATACAAATGGGAATGTTTAGTAGTGCACATGTCACGGTGGCCCCATGAGACTAAATACTAGCAAACATAGTATGAGATTAAGAGCATGAGCTAAAAAAAAGAAAAAAACTAGTTCGAGCAAAGACCATTACTCCGCCACACGAAGACAAAGTGTATTAATCAAAAGTAGACAAACGAACATGGCAGCTTTTTTCTTTACATTGTATTTTTGTGTTTAGGTCGAAGCAGGTCGCTGACACAAACCTTTTTTAAAGTCTTTAATATGATTCGTTGATGAAAATGAAATAAACTCAGGTTTATTGATTACGAAACAACTATTTTACATAATCCCGCCGAAATGATGCTGTTTGCAATTATATACCAAAATCCCAAAAAAGCAAAATTTCATTAATTGCTAAATGCTATTGTAAGTGGCTAGTCGCCTAAACATCACTACACAAGCAGTGAACATTTATACTAAATCAATGACTTTCACAATTCATAATATATTCCAATATTTATTAGTAGGCAATGCTTTGATGATAACCATCAATTACGGTATTTTCATTTGTAAGCTAATCAGGAAAAAATTGGGCAATTTCGACCAGTTGATAAGAAACGACGTTAGGTAATAATTTTAACTAGGGGTGTGCAACCTGCGGCCCACGATGTGACATTATTGTGGCCCGTGGTGGGTCTTGAAAAGACTTTGAAATTTTTGGGGAAACTGAAGCTACAAAACTTTGATGAAATATTAATCCACGAAAGAAAAAAGCTATCATTGACGAATTTGGGTTTATTATGCAAATACTCTCGTATACAGCTATGAAAACTGTGATCTCCAAAAGGAAAGATCTTCACTGCCATACCCCGTGAAAACTGTCACTAATCAGTGCTGATGTGTATAATCGAGCTCGCATACGAACTTTAAATCGCTCGTGGTATTTTCAAAAGGATAGAAATCAGCCTGCCTACTAAAATGGTTACATTCTAGGATTATGATTTTTAAAACTGTTTTAAAAATCATAATGCTATTGCACACCCCTGGTGTAAACTATAATTAAATGGCATTACATTATCCTGAAAAACTTGCTAAGCATTTGAGTGCTAACACAGAAATGAATCAATGTTTCAGAAAATTATTAAGAACTAACCGGCATCGCCTGCATATCCTTTTCCTGATCATCAACTTCGCAAGAATATCCGTTCAGCTGACGCCGTCTTGACCGATAGATGATTAATCAAAGCAATCACAGGTAAAACTTGATGAGTCAAAAAAGTGTCAATTGTGATTCTTATATATCAGTAAGAGTACCACGCTAAACCCAATAAATTGACAATTGCAATTTTGATCAGTTTGATCCTATACAGTTAAAATGAGGTGATCTAAATATATTTGGTCCGACAGTGAAATCGAATTCAAGATTTTGCCCAAATGGCAAAAAAACCCTGCTTTATTTTAGTTGTAAACGTGATACGCAACTTCATGCGTAGTTCCAAAATCTGGAGTTTGCTTCTCGCCTGGTGGACAATTGATTAGAAGTTAAAAGCAGCACAACTGACTGACAATAGATGGATCTACAATTATTATTTTGCGTTTGATCCAAATTTTCAGAGTTTTACTTAGTGTTTTGCAAGATATGAATATAGTTACATACAGCTATCAAAAAAACTTGTGTTTGAAGGTCGTAAGTCGAAACGAATGCAAGAGCACTCAAAAATATATTTCATTTAAATCGACAGCGTCAATTAGAATGATGGGTGGAATTTAATTCAAACACACGATAAATTCCACATACTAATACATTGACTATAGGAATACGAGTACATTACAAGAATCCAAAGACTTCTGTAATCAACACATATACTTGATCGACTTTGCAATATAAAAAGAGATATTTACGAATAAAATCCGCAATTAAGTGGTAAACGAAAAGAGCTTTAGGCAATTGGCAGTTTGATATTAACTTTTAATTACTAAGAAAATCTGTCAATTACTTAAAAGTACAACCTATAGAAAGTAGAAGCAATTTTTACTTGAACCAAATCGAAGGCATGAAAATAACAGCAAACATTAATCAATACAGTTTTGATTGATTTGACCCAAAGCATAAGATGAAATGACTCAAATGCTTATGGTCAAAATATGAATTCGGATCCAAGATTTTAGACAAATGACGAAAACAACTGAGCAGTACATTTTGATGAGTTGACTCAAACATATTGGGACTAAATAACCAAGTATCTATATTCAGAAATAAAAACTGGAATGTATTGATTCAGATTCGAAATCTTATAACAAGATTTATAGAAAGCATAAAAACAACAGCGGCGAAGACATGAAAACTTGTCGTTTGGTTTTAATTTGAATAGTAAACTAAGTTCAGCACAAACTACTCTTCTTAAATTAAAAAATATTAACCCTGAGAAAAATTTCTACTAAAAGTAGGAGAAACTTTGCAAACTTTTTCATGAAAGTTTACTTTAGCATGCACAGTTTAAACATGTTGGTTTGGTGTGTGTACATCTGCCACTATTTCTTTGCTGTCAAACCAAAGTTTTTTTTTCCTTCTTTGCATGCGGCCTTAAACTACTCAGTACAAAGTATAGATATCCGGTCTACCTAAAAAGTAAACTCAATTTTTAAGTATTTGTCAGCAATGAAATTCATTGACAATTTTGACGGAGCTACCTAATCACCACTTTTACAAAGTCTGTAAAAGATCAGTAGTCAATGATTTGAGTCAACGTTAAATGATTCCAACAAAACAATCATTCTAACAAACGTTAAATCTCAAAAGTGCAAAATCAGATCAAATTCATTTAATTTAGTCTATGCTCCATTCATTTAAATTAGTCGTGCACATTTGGCAATCAATAACAACGGTATCTAAGATTTGATCTCAGAGAGACGATCGGCCACAAAGGTGTTGTCCAAAAACAAAATGTTATACCTGGCAACAGCGGCGTGTATTTTGTCGGAATCGTCAAATGTCTGAAAGAGAAACATTTTTTATTTTGGAGCTGAGTTTTTAGTACTTTATTTAAAATATTCATGCACTTCGGTGTGTGTTTGTGTATATGTGATAAAAGAAAAGGTAGGAAATTATGGGCTTGTTTGTCAAAACTGCATAACTGTAAATCTAATACATATTTTGAAGAAACAGGTTAGGGCCTTTCTGCTTATGTTTATCAGGAGCGAAGACAGTGGAAGAAAAAGGAGGCTAAATCCTTTATTACTGTGATACTTTGAAAAAAAAGGAATAAAGACCTTTTTTTTCCGAGACATCAAACAACTCTGCTGCAAAGAATAGAGTAAATGTTTGGTCAGCCTATTCTTGACCAAAGTCTTAGTGGCAAGCATATTCCCTTTTAAGAGCTGCAAAGATGAACAATTCCTTTTCAATCTGTAGGCAAATACGAGGTCGGCAACATCTCTTCTACTTTTGAGTTCAGTGCTCTTTCTAGGCCCTTAGCCAATAGGATCTTCGCATCCCCAAAATACATTTAATGCTGACTGTTAAATATTGTTCGTGTCTTTTGTTGTGTCGCTGCAAGGGAGTTTATTCATTTGGCTCTTTTCTCGCCTGATAAGCTTTAAGCTGCCTTCAGACCGCCGCAATTACACTTGCTTATCAGTTGCTGTTTTGAGTTGCCAGCGAACGGACGTGTTACTTGCCCTGGATAGAGTATTAAGGAATTTCAAGTTCTGGGAAGCTTAATTAGTTAGGTAAACATTATTCTGTTGTAGGCAAGCCACCGCATTTTTACGATTATTCATGCTTTGTTTCTTACATTAACAGAAACTGTTTTCGAGTACGCTTTGTGTCGCCAGTGTGGCTATCGCGTTTATTTTGGAATAAAGGAGTTGCAATAGACGCGTACGCTTGACAGAACAGCGGCAAAGGAAGGGAGGCGAACTTGAGACGCGTTGGCTAAAAGCGTCGACGGGGCGTGTGACAGATTCAGCACTTGGCCCACGCTGAATTAAAAGATCTGTTGCATATCGTTTCTAACTAACGTTTCTAACTATTTGATTGGTGGAGCCTTTTTGGCAAGGCTCGTTCGGTGGAGATTAAATTGGAAGGTTCTTCAGTAGCAGAAGCTGTGGAGAGAAGCAGCTTTGACTTCGAGAATTCGACGAAGAATCTGAGTTGGAGCCCGGAGCGGTTTTGAAGATTTTGAGGGCTCGAGTTCGAAGTCAACTGAGGAACTGTACATCATCGGCGACTGGTTTCTGGACAATTGCATGTGGTGCACGTAAGACCTTGTACTTAATTTTGTTAAAGTGCTTTACCATTTTATTTATTAGCATTTTCAAGTATTTATTTGCTATGAGTTCCCCGGATTTATTGCCTTTGATTAAGGCTTTAAGGCAAAAGCATCTAATAGTGGAGGGGTTAATGCTAAATGTTTAAAATGCTAAAATTGTCGAAACATTAGTCACGGACTTCTAAATAGTAGCATCTGGACTGGAAACTAAAATGGCGGCTATGACAAGTTGAGGCCAAGATTTTGAAATCGACTTTCTTGCCAATAATTTTTCTTTTTGACATATGAAGAACTTTATTATTGTTATTATGTCATTAAAGTCAAAATGGGAGGAAATATAATGTATGAAATGCTTTTACTAATATTAATATCGGGAAGACATAGTAAATCTCATATAATGTGGAATATCATACGATTTTGATGCAAAATAAACGACTAGAAGTTCACACAGCAAAGCAATTTGTGGCGAGTATTAGCCAATAAGGAAAATTTAATACCAACAGCAACATTGTCACAATGATAAATATACCGGTACCCCAGTAACAATAATGTTTAATAAAAATATGTCCTTGAAATTGAGATTAAATTTAAGTGAAAAACGATTGGTAATTTTCAAATCGTAACGACTTGGTAAGCATATTAGCCAATCAGAAAATGTAACAGCAACAATGAAATGTTCAAAAAAGTAATAATAATATTGTATGGACAATAATTTTTCTTGAGCAAAATATAAATTTAGTGACCTTGAAACAAAATACTGACATCACAAGGGACGATTAGTAATTTACGAAACAAGTGGCCTTGTAAGCACATTAGCAAGCATAAAAATCTAACACCAATAATTAAACTTGTATCAATGATGATAGTAATAAATAGTAATACTATTAATACCAAATTTATAACACATGAAAAAAATATTAATTTAGTGACCTTGAAATTTAATATCGACACTACTTTATCACTAAGAACTAGAAAACAGTTTGCATTTCAATTAACTCCTGCATCAAAATGTTTACAGCAGAAACGTTGTAACACCATATCAGTAATAAAATAGTACTGCTACTTGATCAATTAAGCTACCATAATTGAGATAGCATATTGTATACTGCAGTGATTAAAAAAAATATCACCTTACCAATCATAAAAATATGATACCAACATCATAATGCTGAAACCAGTCATAGGTTATGCGACTTTATGATTGAATTTTAGCTAAACATAAAATGTAATAAAGTTTCAAGATGTTTCTAGTAATAGTGACAGTAATGCCTATAAACCCCATTTACGTGACAAGGAAAAGCAGTATTAAATCCAGAAATAAAAGCAAAAGACTTTACCCAAAAACAATCATATAAAAACTGTGGGGACACTGTACAGAGAAAATCTATTGAGCTGCATTTCTTTTACTGCAAAGTTTTCTAATTTTCCTAGCAGCTCTGCTGCTCTCGCTCTCATTGAGATCTCTGACGAGATTTTTGCACATGCAATTGAAAAATCGCATGGCTATACCATCAATTATGTCATGTCCGTTGCTGCATATTGAAGCAAATGACCAAGGAAGCATAGCACATGTATCGTAAAAAGAAATATTTACGATCTTTTTAAAAACATCTCTTTGGTGATCGCAACGTAATAACTTTTGTTTTAATTCAGTCATACTTATTTCAGCAAATACTTTCCAGCAGAGGATACCAATGTTAAAAATATCTGCAGTTGGCTTCCAGAGACCACTTCGGTTGATCTCATTATAGAAATCAATGGCTTTAGGTGGAACATTTTCATCCATAATTGGCAAAGTTTTGTCAACTTCTTCAACTATTGCTTCCTTGCAAGCATTACATTTGTTGGATTTGACCAGTGATCTGCAGCAGTAGCCACAGACATAAAAGATTATGGCAGCATCATTTTCGTTGGGGAAGACATTGAAAAGCAATTCAGCCTGAATAGATTTAGCTACTAAAGTAATAGCGTTTGTGGTACTAGAATAGGCCTTTGCCGCTTCTGTGATCTCAGTTAGTGTTATACATGAATATTTTAGCAAAGAAATGGTGCGCAGCTTCCGCTCGCTTTCATGTAGCTGCCTCATGGAGATGTAATAATTTGCTCCACTGAGCTGACGAACATAGCTGAATCTTCCTTCTATGTTGTCTGACTGTATTTTGCCCATAAGTACATATTTGAAATCACATCGATTGAGTAAGTACCTACACAGCCCAGGCATGGCAGTACAAGTCTGACGCAAAGCAAGTGCAGTTTCCTTTGTCAAACCGGGAAGCTGTGACAAAAAAATCAGCTTTAACATACTTCCTTGTGGTCAAATTCTCTAGGAAAATTAGTTACTAATAGGTAGACCTTTTGTGGTGGCATATCAATGCTCGAGCTTACAGTAAGTGCAAATTAATTGACTCACTCAAGAAAACAGCTGAAATTTTAATCAAAATGGTTTACTATTCAAAACGCATAACAAAATTTACACTCAATACGACACATGGCCTCCTTTGTCTTATACAACTTGTTTTTACACGTTTTGGCATAAAAAAGACTAAGTTTTGGCAACTTTTTACAGTTTTCTCATCATGGTACCAAACGGCAAAAACGGCCTTTATCAGCTTGGTGAGGTCAGCACAATCTTTAAAGCTCAGCCAATTCATAATTACATCGCCCAAATTCTCTACTGGTTTCAAGTCTGGTTGAGCTCACTGGGCAATCTAGAACCTTTGTTTGGTTTTTCTTGAGACACTTTTTTTACTTTTTTAGCAATATGACATGGGGCCAGATCTTGCTCAAAAATGCCCCTGCCACCTAGAAATGCTGTTTGCAAGTCTCTCATAACGTTGCGCTGGATTACGTCGATATTGTTGTTAGGGTTCATTATTCCTGATACCAGGTAGAGTGATCCCACACCACTTAAACTGAAAAACCCCCAAAACATCTTCTTCTGAAGGTGCTTTACATGCAAACAGCATTTCTAGGTGGCAGGGGCATTTTTGAGCAAGATCTGGCCCCATGTTATGTTGTTAAAAAAGTAAAAAAATGTCTCAAGAAAAACCAAACAAAGGTTCTAGATTGCCCAGTGAGCTCAACCAGACTTGAAACCAGTAGAGAATTTGGGGGTTATAATTATACATTGGCTGAGCTTTAAAGATTGTACTGACCTCACCAAGCTGATAAAGGCCGTTTTTGCCGTTTGGTACCATGATGAGAAAACTGTAAAAAGTTGCCAAAACTTAGTCTTTTTTATGCCAAAACGTGTAAAAACAAGTTGTAAAAGACAAAGGAGGCCATGTGTCATATTGAGTGTAAATTTTGTTATGCGTTTTGAATAGTAAACCATTTTGATTAAAATTTCAGCTGTTTTCTTGAGTGAGTCAATTAATTTGCACACTACTGTGTTAGGGCAGATCAATGGCAAAGCAAAAGCAAGAACTTTTTCAAAACCCACGATCAAATTTTCAACCCACAACACACTTTTGCTACTGAAAAAGAAACAAATTTGTTTAAAATATAAACAAAACTATTACCAATACACAACTTGCTTTTGAATTTTCCCATAAAATCACAAATTGTCCAAAATTTGTTAAGAAATCCAATTTCCAATCTTTAGGTGACTTAACAGGGTCATGTACATTGTCCCGTTTGCGTCTTCCAATAGTTGAGTTAGAGACATTGATAACAGACCAAAACTTCAAAAATAACTCAACGAAACTCGCAGTGTCATTAAACCCAAAATATTTCAATGCATTCACAGTTGACTCATGAAAAACAGCCAGTGCTAATTTAACATTGACTTTTTCTATGGTTTTTGGTTGCAGAACTGTGTCTGTTAAGCAATGTGCAATTTTAAGAGGTTTCTGGCATTCATAGTTATGTACTGCAACAATGTCATCAAAACGAGCTGTAATTGTATTAGGAATAAGCAGAGGCATGGTTGGAAGTTTGAAGACTCTTTTTGATAAAAAATTGTTGTATATGTTCTTGACAATATGGGTAGGATCAAAAATCAAAAATATTTGTCCACCAGTAAAAGGGTTGACTATTGATTCCTTCAAAGCACCACCACATAGAAACTCTTTAAAAAATTTTCTATTAGCAGGAGCATTGTCGACAGAAATGCCAATAACATTAAATCCAACTTCATAAAGAAGGGCCATAACTTTATCAAAACAAGCTTTCTGAGTTTCTGCTCTTAGATTTTTGATCGGATACATTGCAACCATATCTTTATATCCACTTGATAGAGACTTGATCATGAAACACAAAGCTGTGGCAGCAACATTACAGTCAGCAGTTAGGCCAAAAACTTGACTGCCACTTGCTTCAACACGCTTTGAAAGATAAATCTCATCAATCATTAGCAAAACATTTCTATCAAATGCATTAAGCTTTGAAAATCTCATTTTTAAATATCCGGCATCATCCAGCCCAGTTCTTTTATCTAAATTCATTGTGATTTTTTTTAAAGTTTTCACAGAAGGCAAAATCAAAATGTGTTCTTCCAGTATCCTTTCATATGCTTTGGAGCTTGTTGCATTAATAATAAAGGATACTAGAAGTAGATCAACTGAATATCTTCGCTGGTGCTTGCTTTTGGTCATTAAGTTTAATTGTTCCAAGATAAAATCGCACAAACGACGATACGTTTCATTGCTGTCATTCATGTCAAAAAATTCTTCAATTAGCTGTGCAATCTTTGCAAGAAGAATGGATGAAGAGCAGTCAGAAGTTTTAAAATTCTTTAGAAAAGCCATTAAATTTGTCACCTGAGACAAAAGAGTTACATCACCAGCAGCTACAATGTGCTTGTAAGAGGAACATGGTAAAAGTTGTTGATCAGAATAAAGACAGACTTTGAGTTGTTTATCAATATGTATTGTTCCAGAAATAGTTGGTTACTGCTCTTGTGATAAACAATCAAATCAATTCCAGAATCTGTATAACGCATAAGGAAATCTTGGGGAAGTTGTTCTTTAGCAAGACTACTTAATAAATCATCAAAGTTCTTCAGTTGATCTGTTTCTAAAAACTTTTCACCTTGCTCTTCGAGCAATTTTGCTGCATTTTCATGTCGGGATGATGATAAAGCCATTCCTGTTCGTGAATGCACATCATCAAATGCAAAATAAGATGGCAAACCACTAAAAATACTAGGTATAGCATCTTTCTTCAGACGCCTGTATAATAACTTCATATCTTTTCTACGTCTTTTGCGACTTTGTGTTTGATCAGATGAATCTTCCCTAAAATCTTCCACTTTAAAATGCAATGAACATAGCCTAGAATATTTCGTAGGAGTGAAGTCTTTTCGTGCAATGTTTTTTAACCAAATTTTCAGAAGTTTTTTATCATTTAAAGGAAATGAATGAAAAGTTACATTTGGGTCTTTGCACTCACCAGAATAGCCAGATCTGCAGTTAGTTGCGGAGCATTTATTAACCATATTAGATGTATCAGCAGTTGCAAAATTACACAGATATAAATTTTAAAATTATGGTAGGTCTATAGCTTAGATGCTAATTAAATATTACAGTTCATGCATGACAATAAGGTTACAATACCAAGGAGCTAATAAGAATTAAAAAAGCGTAAAGTTGGTTTTATCAAAATTAACTGTGGTCTACATAGCATTCGTCAGCAATTAAACAGCTGAGTTCTAAAAGTATTTAAGTCACATTTTGACATACAGTCAACACCTTTCAGGAGGTGGAAGTAGGCTACTTGTGTGAACTATGTGAAAACCAATAGCCAGACAAAAAGTGCCTAAATCAGAATTTTCAAGCTAAAAGTTGCTAGCAACTTACATAACCCTATTTCTCAAAACGGACAAAGTGTGTCTAAAGTACTTTTAAAGATAGGCTCAGCAGTTGCAGGTTTTCAACAAATTCTGCTAGTTTATTGTTCAACTTATTGGCGCATGGTTTCAGTCGCTGTTTACAAGTAACACATTGCTACACTAGCTACAATGACAGTACAGTAGCGCATCTCACCTAACGCTTTGCCACGCTTAACAGTTCAGACGCCAAACGCCGCTGATAACTGCTTGGCCTCAACTTGCTGTTCAGCGCGCTGATTTTTTCTCGCGTTTCCAGTCCAGATGCTACTATTTAGAAGTCCGTGCATTAGTCAATGATATCAATTTCGATTTTGATAGTTTAATGGTTGACTGTGTTGCCTTGCCCGATAAGGAGCTAACCCCTGGCACTGATGCTATCAAACAAAATGTCGTTGTAGCCAAGCAGGAGTTTGACAATCGAGTCACTGCGTGATTTTCCAGAGCTAACGAGGGTTGCAGTTATAAAACAGCCTGCGATGTGCCAGATATTGATCGGTGTAGTGTCCCCTTTGGCAGAGCCCCCTCTGATGCCTGCTGCTCTACCACCTCTAGTGTTGCCAGTCTAAAAAAGAAAGAAGGTCAAGTTAAGCTCAGGTTGGCCACGTTTGCTAAGCAGCCCGATGAGGAAAGGTTTCAACAGTCTGAAATAGACAGACAAACGGTTGAACGCGCCATGCGAGAGGTAGAATTGGCACAACAAAGTGTAAGCGATCTTCAGAGAACTATTGACCAAGAAAATAAAAAACGACAGGGAGATGTAGAAACAAGGATGGCTGCCTTAGAAGTTAAAGCTTGGGAGGAATTGTCACAATCTGAAAATCCTGTATTTTCCGCTGCCGATAGGCCTGACAGGGGAAGTGAAAGAGTCAAAAGTAATAAGCTTTTCCAACGTCAAAAATGGGGCCTTAATGAAGATCAAAGATTTGAAAGCGCCCAAGTTAAAAATTCTTTTTGTAAAAACCCTTTGATACCCGCTGCCGTTTACAAAGAAAGGCTCGAAAAGGAACATATTATTTCCAACCCTTCCAAAAGAAGGTGACAATATGAAGGCAAGATCGAAGCTGGTGCTGCGCCTAGTGTTAGGGTTCAGACTGATTTTAAACCTAAGGAAAGTGAAGTAAAGGTTTCCAGCAAGCTTTGTAATCGGTATCCATGGGTTAGAAAAGGTTACGCTGAGCCTAAAGTTTTAAATGTAAAACATGTGGAGAGATTTCCCTTTGATCAGGAAGTGGTATACGGAAATGAAATTGAACGACGGAAAGTCGAGAGTTTGGATGATAGAAGATATATAGCCCCAAAAAGAGGTGCCTATGCTTCTTTGCCTGTTGTGCATGATTACCCTCCACCCCGATCCGAGATTCCGATATTCGATGGAGACCCTTTGTCGTACTGGACATTTATTCGCAGTTTTGAGACCCATATAGCTTAAAGAATGCCGACAGATGCGGCGCGATTGGTGTACTTACTGCAGCATTGCTCTCCGCGAGTCCGTAAGAATTTAGAGCACTTTTCACAGAATCTAGAGGCTGGATATCGATTGGCATATGAGAGCCTCTTTAACGACTATGGTCAGCCTCATACTGTTGCTTATTTCTGTGAAAAAAGACTGCTGAATTACCTTGTTTTGAGGTCGAGAGACCCAGACGGTTTAAAAGCCTTTTCCGTTCTCATGGAGAAGAGCTTGATTTTGCTGCAGGACTTGGGGGATTTTGCGTCACTGAGTTCTCTGGGAACCATACAGCGATTAACGCAGAAGCTTTCTGCGGAGACTAGAAAGAAATGGATGAAACGGGCATTTGAGTTTCTTAAGCAAAAAGGGTACCAAGCGAAATTTGCTGAGCTAGTGCAATTTGTCAAAAATGAAGCTCAAGACGTAAACTCCTTGTATGGAAAGGCGTTCTACGCAAAAGGAAAGGAACGCGATTCTCTTGCGCTTACAAATAAAAAAGCTGGTGTGTTCAGCGCTAGTGTCACGCCAGAGAAGGCTTTGCTAGAAAAGTGCCCTTATTGCAAAGGAGATCACAAGCTTGCTCATTGCAAGGACTTTCAGCAGTTAGCAAGGTACAAGCGATTAGCCTTTTTAAGGAAATCACATCCATGCTTTAGATGTCTGGACTGCAGTCACAGGATTCGTGATTGTATATCTACGCAAGGATGCATGATTGAAGGGTGTAATGATACTCGGCACCATACCTTGCTGCATCGCCATGAGGAGCAAACGGAAAGCTCTTGTTGTGCTGCTGTGGAAGGGTTGGCTGTAATTAAGGATAAGAGACCTTATTTGATGACGGTGCCAATAAGAGTTAAATCCGGCAGTAAAGAAGTGTTGACTTATGCCCTGTTAGACTCCGGGTCTGAGCGTTTGTTTTGTGTGCGAGACTTAGCCAGAAAAGTGGGTGCTAGGGCGCCCAGATGCAGATTGCCCATAAAAACACTTTCATCAGGAGCCAGCGTAGATGTGGTCGATGGAGAATTGATTTCTATAATCGTGAGTGGAATGAGCGACGCTAGGAGTCTGGAACTACGTGATGTTGTAACCGTAAAAGATATTCCTGCAGAGGGTTTTTCTCCTCCGTCCCTTGATATTCTTAGCAATTTGGAACACTTGCGTGGCATTAGGTTTGAGGATCTACCAAGCAAAAAGGTTGGACTGCTCATGGGAATGGATGCTGCGTTTGTTTTTAGACCGCTTGAGAGTAGGTTCAGTCCCACTGGATTTCCTAACGCTATGAAGACCTTGCTTGGTTGGGTGTTGTTTGGACCCAAAGTGGAGTCATCCTTGGCATCAGGCTTCGAGAGATTGGATTACCCGTGCTTGCATTCTTCACTGGTTGCGGAGGAGGAGCTTAATTTACCTCCGCACAAGTTGGTTCTGCCCTCAGGACTGGATGTCCCAAGTTCGCGTGAAGACCGCAAGGATTATGAACTAATGAAAGATTCTGTACAGTTAATAGGCGGGCACTTTCAGCTTCCACTGTTATGGCGATCAGAAGATGTGAAGTTACCTAACAACCGTGTCCAGGCCGAGAGGAGATTAAATTCCTTAAAAATAAGATTGAACAAAGATAAAGGTCTGCATCAGAAGTACGTGGAAACTATGCAGAAGTACATTGACTGTGGTCATGCACAAGTGGTGAAAGAGGAAGTAGAAGTCGTTACAGATCGTACTTGTTTTTTACCTCATTTTCCGGTCGTAAATTCAAACAAGCCTGGAAAGCTGAGAATCGTTTTTGACTGCGCGGCGGAGCATCAGGGAACCTCGTTAAACAAAGTTATTATGCAGGGTCCTGACCTGGTCAACTCTTTGGTTGGAGTGTTGCTTCGCTTCCGTTTGGATCAGGTGGCATTGGTAGCGGACATAGAGGCTATGTTCCATCAGGTCAACGTGAAGCCCGAGGATTGTGAGTCGCTAAAGCTCCTGTGGTGGCCTGATGGGAATATAAACAGAAGTCCAAAGGTTTATCAAATGACTGTTCATCTTTTCGGGTGCACATCGTCACCTAGCTGCGCAGCATTTTGCTTGAGAGAGGCAGCGAGGAGGTTTGGCTCAGATTTCTCGAGTGGAGTTTCTAAAGTTGTTTGTAGAAACTTTTACGTAGACGATTGCCTGGTGTCAGCTGACTCGACGGAGAAAGCTGTCTGCCTGGTTTCAGAGCTTCGTCAGTTGCTCCTTAAGTCTGGTTTCCGATTGAAAAAGTGGGCATCTAATTGCCCAGAAGTATTGGCTGAACTACCTAAGGAGGAGTGTTTGGGAGGATCAAGGCCACAGCCATTGGACGAATCAGTTGGTGAACGCGTGCTGGGTTTGAACTGGGATTTGAAAACTGATCATATATGCGTTAAGGTCAAGATAGCAGACAAACCTCTTACAAGAAGAGGTATTTTGTCGATGTCCCATTCCCTCTTTGACCCGCTGGGTATGGTCGCGCCAGTATTGTTGGAGCCAAAACTATTGCTGAGAGAGCTAAAAAATAGAGAGTGGGACGAACAGATCACGGAAGTAGAAGCAAAGCGCTGGAAATCGTGGTTGGCGTCATTACATCAATTGGAAAATTTGCAGATGAGTCGGTGCATAAAACCGACTACATGGTTTGGATCTCTTAAGTGCGAACTTCATCATTTCTCGGATGCTTCGTCGATCGCCTATGGAGCAGTTTCATATTTGCGCATTGAGGATGAACAAGCCAATGTTCATTGCACGTTTGTTATGGGAAGGTGCCATCTGGCGCCATCACTCACAACTACCATTCCTCGACTTGAACTTTTGGCAGCTATCGTAGCGGTGCGGTTAGATCAAACCATAAAGGCTGAGTTATCCGACTTACAAGTCAGCAGCACTTATTTTTGGTCCGATTCCACAGCTGTCATTCAGGAGATTTACAACTGTACCACGAGATTTCCGGTTTTTGTAGCCAACCGGATGGCTGAGATAGAGAGATATACGGAGATTAGCGGTTGGAGATATGTACCATCAAAGCAGAACCCTGACGACTGTCTGTCGAGGGGCCTGACGACAATTCAGCTGTTAAAATCATCGAGTTGGTTGTGCGGACCGGCCTTTTTGAGCAAACTGCCCTGTCAATGGCCACCCCAGCTGGCCAAGTTGGTAGATTTGCCATTGAAATTTCCTTTGTAAGAAAGAAGAGAAAGGGTTCTTTCCGTCGTGGATGCTACCAGTTCTGAGCAGATGTTGCCTGCGAATGCCTTGACATCTGCGTTTTCTTCCTTGTATCGACTAAAAAGAGCTGTCGGTTGGTGGAGAAGATACTTTGTGTTTTTGAGGTCGAAGGTAAAAGGTAAATTAGTCGGAGATCATCAAGTGTTTAGAAAGGAGTTGGCCGTTGAGGAGTTTAAGCAAGCAGAAATGAGTTTACTGCGTTATACTCAGCGTCAGGAGTTTTCAGAAGCATTTGATCCTTCTGCAAGGTCATCGTCTAAGCAACTGTTGCATCTAAACACGTTCATCAAGGAAGGCATTTTAAGAGTTGGTGGCCGTTTGTCGAATGCTTCTGTTGGATATGACACCCGACATCCATACATATTACCTGGCCGGAGTCACTTTGCTAAGTTGGTGATAAAACAGTATCACCAACAAGCTGGCCATTCTGTTTTAATGCACACAATCAGTTTGCTTGAAGGAAAGTACTGGGTTCTAAAAGGTTCATCTGCTGTGCGAAAAGTAATTGATGATTGCGTCGTTTGTCGTCGGCAGAATGCACTGCCAGAGAAGCAACTGATGGCAGACATTCCATCTTCACGATTGCAAGTGTTGCTTCCCCCTTTTTTTCACACTGGAGTGGATTACTTTGGGCCTTTCACTGTGAAGTAAGGTAGGAGCCGTGTGAAGCGGTATGGATGTATATTTACCTGCATGACAACAAGAGCAGTCCATCTTAAGCTAGCCCATTCGCTGTCCACGGACTCCTTTATATCTGCTCTGCGTCGATTTGTGGGGCGGCGAGGATGTGTCAGTCATTTTTATTCAGACAACGGCACTAATTTTGTAGGAGCTGACAAAGAGCTCCGTAAGGCGTTAAAAGATTGGAATCAACATCGCATCGCTGCATGCTTACAGCAGAAAGAAATTGATTGGCATTTTAATACTCTTACTGCCAGCCACTTCGGGGGAGTTTGGGAAAGGCTTATTCGTTCAGTTCGGAAAGTTTTAGGTTCCATTGCAGGTCAAGCAGTATTCACAGATGAGTCATTGAGTACGCTGCTGGTCGAGGTGGAGAACGTATAGAAATCTAGGCCCTTAACCCCCGTATCCTTTGTTGATGGATCACATAAGCCTTTAACTCCCAATGATTTGTTAATGGTTCGTCTCGGTTCTGGTCTTCCCCCTACACGGACATCGAGATCTGACTCGCATTACTTGAATAGATGGAGAAACGTACAATACTATGCCGACGTGTTCTGGGAACGATGGGTTAAGGAATATATGCCATTACTTAATCCGCGACCAAAGTGGTCGAGCGTACGTCAAAATTTTGCATTGGGGGACATTGTTATCTTGGTTGATGAGACCACCTCCAGAAATAAATGGCCGTTAGGACAAGTAATTAAAACCTTTCCTGATGCTAAAGGTCTTGTATGTAGTGTGCTTGTCAAAACAGCTCATAGCGAGCTCAAGCGTTCTATCAGTAAATTGTGTCTTCTTGTGCCCTCTGCTACTTCTTAGCCCTAGGCTAAGAAAGTTTGTTACCTTGCTGTTTATTCATGTGTGCCTTGGTATTCGTGCCTTTGAATTTGTTGTTGTGCGTTATTACGGTGTATTTATTGTGAAAATACCCTCCCTACGGTGGTATATTTTGGGGGGAGAAGGTAAAATATTGTTCGTGCCTTTTGTTGTGTCGCTGCAAGGGAGTTTATTCATTTGGCTCTTTTCTCGCCTGATAAGCTTTAAGCTGCCTTCAGACCGCCGCAATTACACTTGCTTATCAGTTGCTGTTTTGAGTTGTCAGCGAACGGACGTGTTACTTGCCCTGGATAGAGTATTAAGGAATTTCAAGTTCTGGGAAGCTTAATTAGTTAGGTAAATATTATTCTGTTGTAGACAAGCCACCGCATTTTTACGATTATTCATGCTTTGTTTCTTACATTAACAGAAACTGTTTTCGAGTACGCTTTGTGTCGCCAGTGAAGGAGTTGCAATAGACGCGTACGCTTGACAGAACAGCGGCAAAGGAAGGGAGGCGAACTTGAGACGCGTTGGCTAAAAGCGTCGACGGGGCGTGTGACAGATTCAGCACTTTTAATCTGTAGGCAAATACGAGGTCGGCAACATCTCTTCTACTTTTGAGTTCAGTGGTCTTCCTAGGCCCTTAGCCAATAGGATCTTCGCATCCCCAAAATACATTCAACACGTTGGCTGCCCAGTGTATCACCGGTAATACATGCTGATGTGGTGCGAATGCATCACCGATGATACGCTGGCACCTCCATTGGAAATGGCTTATAAATTAAAATAGCACACAGAGAATGGAATTAGGTTTTTGTGTGGCACCTCAAAAATGAATTATTTTTTATAACAATTGATGTTTGTATGAATGGAAAATAAATAAAACTATAAATAACTTATCACTTTTATTGAAACAATAAGATTCCCTGATTAATGCTTCATGGCTAAATATATGGAAAAAGACTGCAGATTCACAATCAAGTTCTTTGCAGTTTTTCAATCAGTTGATTCGTCGTTCAGGACGACAGTTTTTCATTCTTTGTGTTGCGTTTGAAAATGCTCCAAACAATAATATGGCTTTGTAGGGCATTGGGAACACTTTGTGAAAACAAGTTTTGCTCTTTTTCGAGCGATGCTTGGCCCTTCTTTTTCGGCCAAACTGGCATAGGATCCAGTGCAGCGTGATCTTTTTTTTCTATTGTCAGCTGTTCGCTCCTCTGTTTCCACCAACAAATGCCTTTCTGGATTGACATCCCTTCCAGTGTCGGCTTTTCGATAGTTTGTGAGACCCATAATGATGTCTTTTCGAAAAGAAGCAATTTGGAGTTTGTCCTCTGTCTTATTATACAGCAAATATGCATTCACCACAGCCGTATTTAGCAGCAGCTCAAATGCAACTTTGTGGTACCACCTCACGGTTTTTCTTAGGGGACTGAAGTAGTTGCATAGCTGATCCGAGAGATCTATGCCCTGTTTGCAGTGGTTGTATTTCAGGATCACGTTAGGTTTCTTTATCTCTTCCCCTTTTCGATTTTTCTTATTTGTGGAAACAACTTTTCCATCATCTTTCGTTGACAAAAATGCAACAGACCTTTAATCCTTCCATACTCCAACAACGACGCCACTTCTTTCTTTTGTGATGCACTGCCCTTTTTGGATTTGCGTATTAATTTGGGGTGTGCCTTTTCTTCCTTCCGTAAAGTGCTCTTCAGATGAGTGTTCTTCTCAAGACACTTGTTTGCCAATTCCACAGATGTGTAGAAATTATCGACAGTCAGGGCTCTCCCTTCATTGAAGTAATCTTCAGCTAATTTCAGACAGACAAAAGTCGACTTCGCTAAATTATCTCTTGCAGTTTCCTGGGATTTACCTTCATATACATGAACATTGCCGGTGTATCCAAATGGGTCAGTAAGCTTGAAAAGCTTATTCCATATTTGTTAATTTATCCTGGAATATATTGCCGGAATCCTAATCGCCCACGAAAAGAGATTATTGTTTCGTCAATGACGATTTCCTCTCCAGGATCTTGAGCTTCTTTGAAGTTGTTTATAATTTCGCCTGTGATCCTTTCAATTTTGTACAGTTTTGCGCTTTCACAATTAGGATTCTCATTGTCTTCAAAATGAAGGAATCTCAGAAGCAGTTGGAACCTGTTTCTTGACATTACGCTGTGGCAAAATTCATTTGCAAATATGAGATCTCCACTCCAGTAATCATTAATGCTTGGATATTTCACCAGCCCCATATACATCACCAAGCCAAGAAACTTCTTTTTTTCTTCCATATCCGTGTCCTTCCATTTTGACAGTCTGCTGTGTCTTCTGTTGTGGTGAGAGGATATGTATTGTTGGGCATTGCGATTTGTCTCCTCCACAATGATGGACAATACTTCATTAGTGACAAAGAGAAAGAAATATCCGTACGGCGTCCGACTCTGGGGAACAGTCTTGCAATTTGTAGTTGGTGGCGTTGGGAAGTTGTTCAATGTTGAACCATCTGCTGGTTGTTTCCATTGCGGAACTGAGGTGCTAGGCGGATCGCCAGTTTCATCAGGGGGCACACCAGGATCACTATCATGAGATGATGCAGAGTCTTCTGATCTTGATGGCAAATATTCATCACTGTCACTCGAAGGAAAGTCTGATACAGAATCACTATCATCTAGCATTTGCAACATTTGGGATTCATCCATTATCATTTTTTATATATAACTGAAACCAAAAAAACAAGTAAAACAATCGCAATATAAAAAACTTATGACATATTTCTCCGTGTTCACCGGTGATACATTGGCACATCATTAATATGGCATTACTTAAGTGCCACTGTATCACCGGTGAACACGCAGAAATATCATCACAAAATTATAAATTTATGTTAAAAATATCAAAACACAAGTAAAACTATACTTTAGGTATTGCTTCCTGGGAATTACATTGTTGGCACCTGAGATAAGGCAATTCCATATAGGGAAAAAAATGCGTGGCAGTCAACGTGTTAACGCTGACAGCATTCTAAGGACGCAGAGTGGGATAACTGTTAGCATGGCAACAAACAGTGACGCTGAAAAGTTGAACCCGAGTTCCATATCAAATTATTTTGAGATATTAACGGTAATGATTTTAGTAGTCAACTTATTAGAACTAAATCTTTAACAAAAATGGTTGCTTTGGGAAAAATCGAAATGAATATGAACATGTTTAAAAAACATGGTGTCGGGATACAGCATTTCAAAAAAAATTTAGTTTTCATGAATAACCTCAACTCTGGGTCCGTAGAAAGCCGCTCAACTTCTCTCAACGCTGCTGGCTAAAACACGCAGCCTTTTGAGTGGTTCCAAACAAGGACAATTTTGAAGTTATCAAGTGTAGCCTATTAGCTTTACTCTCTGCTGAATTGATATGTGCTTTTCCCTGTATGCTTCATCCGCTAAACGTCGCACTTGAACGGCAAAGTAATGAAATTATGAAGCTGATCACTCTGCATTTAATGTCAAAAATTTAGCTTTTTGTTTTCATTTAAATAACGAGGCTAAAGTTCAAGATCGAAAAAGTTGTCTTAAATTTTACATTACATCAGTTTTACATATTTAAGTTTTACATCTTCTAAAATTGATTTTGCAAAGAGCTTTCGAACACATAAGAAATTTAAATGTATGTAAAGTGCAGTTTTCTGATGGGTTTAAGTAAAATTTTGTCACATTTCAGAAAATATTGAAACCAGATTTTTTTCCTTTCATCCATCACAGCTTAAATCATTTTAAACCTGTCAATCACACGCATTTCTTAAGCTTTAATTATTAGTTTTGTTCACAACAACACCCGTAAATTATATTTTTATGCGCGCTTTAAAATGTTTCCATTATTGGCTAAATGTACGTTGAACTTTTTATTTAGCTTTGCCCTTACGCAGACGATAGTGAGAAGACTGTTTGTACTGACTGTTACATCAATAATTTTTCGATTATCATTATGCTTGCAGCAAGGATTTAAGTAAACAAGAGCGTGGTAGAGAATAAAAAAATGTACCACAAAAAAACTTTTGTATCGTGTACAGAAAATTATTTTAATTGTTTTGCCTTTGCCGAACAGAAGCTTTGAAGTAGTTGTGGCCACAGGATTTTGGTTTGCTAAATTCTCGTAATTAGCTGCAATTGATTAAATGCGATGATGGGGACACGATTTTATCCCCACAAACAGAAATGAGGCAGAAGTAATCGGCAGCTGCCACCGCGACGTTGCTGTCCTGGTTTGGGAATACGTTGGCTTTCAATAAACAGAGAAAAACGCAAAAGAATGTTGGCAAAACGCCAGTGTTTTGCAAAAAAACTTGTATTTTTTATATACCATCCCTATAGTGCTAAGCGTCAAGCAGTAAAGCTATAAATCTCGTTTTTAACATCGTACGTCGCATGTTTAAGTATGTGACCCGACAAAGAAATACAGCCAGGCCTGGTATACCTATTGCGAAGCGGACGCTACTACCACCACATCACCGCGCCGGTTTTTTCTCAGTTAACTCGACTTGAACGCTTCATCCAACAGTGTCACTGTATTGCAGTAACAAAGAGAAGAAAAGCAATGAGTTTCTTTGACCAAATATAGAGTGCCCACTTGCAATGTGAGCACCCTACCTCAAAATAATGACTGCAATAGGCCAGAAAGACGACCGATTCAATAGGGCCCAGCGACCCGTTCGCTACAATATGGATCTAGCTGGACTCTCAGAAGCCAAATTTGATGTTGCAGAAAAACTCGGTGAACATGAATCACACTACACTTTCTTCTGACAAAGTAACGCACGAGATGATCAAATAAAACACGGAGTAGGCTTAGTCGTCAAAACTACAGAAGCTTTGGACACTTAATTTGTGAGAGGTACAAAAATTTTTATGCTGCATTATATTTGGAGATAATGAATTTAATGTCAAAATACTGTGACACCTACAACATATATTAAAACATTTCTTGACACTAAAGTTTTTGTGCGCTCATTAGTTGTAAAAATGCATAGTATTGAAATAAAACAATCTATTTCTAAAACTTTTGTTGTGGTCCCAGCTACAAGCGAAGACAATATCCTGTCTTGGATATGTTCCATTTGGAATTTTATTGCTTTGTTATATTTGTGAAATGTTGTGCTTACAAGTGATACGTGTATTGATGATTGCTGTGTTAATCATAATGTTACCACTTTTAATTAAAATGTATTGCAATGTCATTGCTGCAAATTATTTTTATGAAATATGTTCATACAAAAAATAATTTTCAGAGCAAAGCCCAAGCGAGAAATGAACTCCTGCTAATCGTAATTATGCCATTTTTTATCAATCAGACAATTGCTTTTGCTCTATATCACTGTTCATATGTTCTTATTTAGTTATTATAAACTGCACCTCACCGATGCAGCATCAACTGCATGTCTTGAATATTTTCCATTGCAATCTTTTGTGGTAGGTGTAAAGGAAAAGTAGAGGCAACAGGAGTGCGAAAAGGAAGCGGCCTCGCTCGTTACACAACCTCACATTTCGTCACTTGGTTGTGGGGCAAATTTTCCTGGGTCATGAGACTGCCGATGGGCCTCAATCCAGAAAATTTCTTACAATCTATGTGCTAAAATCTTTAAGTTTTTATGACTGGTATATTGCTAATTAGTGTTTTCTATACAATTTTGAAACGCTAGAGGATTCGTTAGATTATTGTAAACTCATGCCATCGTTTATAAATTACGTGCTATTTTAAATAATCAGACAGTTTCGCTTGAAAGTGTTTTTCTACAAATTTCATATTTTGCAGCGTTTAAAATCGGTTTGAGAGACATTGCGTTTTGTTGACATCTTCAAGTAACCCAAATGCATGCAGTTTATTATACGGTTTAAAGATTAAGCTCGCGGAATAGACCAGGGGTGATCAAACTTGCTTTCTCTAGAGCCACAATCAAAACAATTCATAAGTTCAAGAGCTGCAACGCAAAAACTTATTGCCTATTTTTACCAAAAATCATTGTGAGGAACACTCCAAACCAGTGTCACGGAGCTCAAAAAGCCACGCAAGAAGAACAAAAGAGCCGCAGTTTAGCAATCCTTGAAGTAGACTATATGTTATTCTTGTGGCTATGATGTCATCCAACTTCTTCAATTTTTTTAATTAGCCAAAGATCGGTCACTCTTTCTCTTCCGACACTCAGTGGGGCAAAAGATGATAAAATTTAGCTGTTTCTGATCAGTTTGTGTGTTTATAAAATTTTGCCTCATTTGTTCGTTCATGAGTGTAAGCTTAGGCCCTGATTGTTGGACTATAGCGAAACTGAACCATTTTGACAGATATTCTGCTAGGCACGATTGTATTGTGTCACCAAAAGATGAAAAAAATTTTAAAATATCGTTTGGTGCTTATTTAAAATATGTTATTGAGCTGAGAATACCATTATTATAGTCTTTGGTTGGAATCGACAAGGAAATCAACCCAAGTTTACCGGCTGTGAAACTGATGCTCAAAGCTATATATCATCGTGCAAGAAATATTGCCAAAAAAGTTGCTGTTGCAATTGTATTTGAGTCTGAAAACAGCTACAAGTTTGATTGACATTAAAAGCTAACGTGGTTCGCTAGCAATCTTTACAACCTTGACAGCAGCGCTTTAAAACAAACGTTCACAAGCTGTTTTTATTGATATCACTTGTCAGGTTATACAAAAAACTTTGAAACTGATTCACGCGAATGTCATACTTGGCGCTCAACGATAGGGGTATTGTGACGAGTGAAATATAAACGGTGCTAAATTTACATAGTTTACCATGAAAAATTGAAAACCGTTCTGGCGCTGAATCACTGTATCTGCTTCCCATTTTGACCGTCCTTTTATAAACGTAAACATCATGAAATTTTATTGTAAATTTAGCCGATATGTTGAGATTTTCCGGTAAACGCTGCACTTGTTCTATTGCGATGATGTAAAGAAATATCAATGGAGCACCAAACTATATTGAAAGTTTATACAGCAACTGAATTGTTGACGAGCATTGAAGAGCTTAATCACAAAATGATTAAAGTAATATGCTAGAAAATATACTGCAATTACATCAATTACAACTACCGGGCAGAAGTTATGAAAATTTACCGAAAGAAAGTATACTACTTTATAAGCTTAATCAGATGAGTACAGGGTATCGAAATTGAATCACTTTTCAATTGTTGATTTGATAACAACGATGATGCCACTAACGAATGCCATTTTGAGAATAAAGTGACTGTGTTAGAGCTAGTGGAGAACATTAAACATTTTTTCAAATGAGAGTGACATAGAAATTTGTGAGTTTGGAAGCAACCGCAACATTGATGGAGTGATGTGTTGATGAAAAAAATGAGCGGTCATCATTTACGCCACAGAACAGAAGTTCTATTTTGGAAAGAAAAATGCTAATGTGTGTTTTGCATATTGCCCAAAATCATTTTGAAACGGCGCTTGGTGCGAAAAGCACGCAACTGGAAAGAAAATAATCAATGTAAGATCTAGATCAGGGGTGGCCAACCGTGGCGCATTGCGCCAAATTTGGCGCATTGCATGTTTAGAGGTGGCGCATTCCAGGTTTAAGATTTTTCGGGCAATTTGGGTAAGTGTCCTTTCATCTGGCCGAAAAATTTGTCACTCCAAAAACATCTCCAAAAAAAAAAAATAGTCCGCACTTGGTTGGCCTCACGTTTTGGAAAAGGGTGCAGCGAAACAGGGGATGACCTTCTTTTTTTTTTTTTTTTTTCTTTTTGGAGATCACCGCTGAATATGGCCTTGTTTTGACTTCAAAACAGGGGATGACTTTTTTTTTTTTTTGAGATCACCGCTGAATATGGCCTTGTTTTGACTTCAAAGTATAAATATATTACTACACGTTTGAGAGCAATGAAAAGCTATGAATGTTTGTGTGGCGCATCTTCAAATGAATGCTTGTGTGGCGAAAAATTTTGGCGCATGGACTGAAAAGGTTGGCCACCCCTGCCCTACATTTATGGCGCATCCGACACGGGTTGGTAGAAGAGTTGGCGCTTTGCATAAAAAGCTTGGCCACCCCTGATCTAGATCATCAATGTGCTTCTTCGATAAAGACATTTTACTCAACCATTTCTGAGCTTTCCTTTCGAAAATTTATTTAGCGATTTTCTGGATTTATTTACAAACTGTGATGTTTCAAAACACTATAAATATAAACTATAATGTTTAAAAACACAAAACACTATAAATACAAGTAGTTTATAAACACTACTTGTTCGCTCTGTGCACTCCTATCACTGAATAGCATGAAGGTAATAACTATAATTGTAGGTGGCTTGTTTTTACCTTCATGTTGCTCTATGCTACACACAGCAAATATTTTGTACAGGTTAATTATGAAAATTCATATTGTGCAAACAACACAACGTAGCTCTCTTCCTTGAACGAATGGTTCACATTGGAGGGACGGACATTGGGTTTCAACCATGTGTAATAATCCGTGCACAAGGCCAGCATCAGATCCTGGAACCACTTGTGGTGCATCATCAACACACAGATACGGTATAGAATGCTTGTGTCCATTATTTTCAGCCATAATATATCCAGTATATTCTTTTTTCCAATGAGGAGGACAAGTATCACGTCCGGGAATCATCAACTAAATTCCAATGAGAAATAGTATTATATGTTGTGGACGCTAATATTCAACAAAAAATTCTCAAATTTTAAATCGGCACTGAACATGCTAAACATTTATGATAGCAGAAAATCGATATTTTTCATAATCACCTGATTAACTGTTCCTTTTGCCATACAAACAGCACAGGGCACATTAAAGTGATGCAGACTATTTCCTTCAGTTCGAGAGAGATCAAACAAACTTAAGTAACCGTGATATTCCATTCCGTAGATGAGCGATTGTCCTGGTAATTAAAATTGTATTCATATTTAGAGCTGTGCAGTTTAGTCATGCAGATGAAACACAACAACTAAAAAGAGCAGTGTTTATTAGCAATCGCAACCTAAACCTGTACAGAGATGTTGGATTATTAAATGGCGAAATGGGTGGTATCTTGGTGAAATCAGTGACGTATGGCATTGAAGCATTTCGAAACGAAAACATATTATTTTTGTACTCTTTCTTTTTCAGGAAAATCAATTGATAAATGCAGTTTTGTGTGACATCTTTAATCATACGTTTTGCAAGAGCAACAATGTATTATTGATATGTTACATAAAAAAATTTATGACCATGTATAGTATAACCAAGGTTTTTATTGGAAGATGAGGTGCACAAATCATAAACCAGAGAAGATGTGCCATTGGAGTAGATTGAGAGTTTTGACAAGAACGAGCGGTTTGTTGTGACTGAAAAGAAAACAGTTTTATGGGTGTCGCAAATTTGCTGTTTAACGTTTTGTTGTGTGTAAATTCCTCAATGAAATCCGATCCTTCGTTATGTGAGTTAGTTGCAGAGCTTGTTGTTCTGAGGCGACATCGCAAACTACAAAAACTAGATCTATTGATTTCTAATCCTAATGTTTTCTTGCGCTGAAAAATTTGTTTCCCAAACTAAAAGGCGCGTTTATAGATTTTCTTGTTGCTGTTATCCAACCCCTTCGAAAGGATGAGGGCATTGAGAAAGACCATGGAGCCCCAGAAGCCGGGCAATTCCCCAGGTCATCCCCAGACCAGAGGCGGTAGAAAAGCAGAGAGTTGCCGAAGGGCAAGGGACACAAAGACTTCGTAGCTGGACAGTGTATAATGAGGTGAAAGATGCCCTGGGATGGATGTCTGCAGGCGCTGCATGAAGGATTCTCGATTCTGCCAATTCTAGTGAGATAAGAGCTCAACGGAAGGCTGTGTCCGTTGTAGCGATGACGAGAGAAGGCAGTGCGAGCGTGACGAGGGAGCACAAGTTCCTCAGTATAAACCGAGGGAACCTGTGTGTCCAAAAACTTAGATGCAGTATTTCTCCAGTCCGAGAAAAGAGAAAAGTGAATGCGAAAGATAAGAGAAGAGAGACTACAAGGGAGTGCAGAGGCACGAGTAGCATTCCTCGTCTGGCCAGCTTATCAGCCGCGTTGTTCCCCGGGAGAAACGAGTGTCCGGGGACCCACTGTGGCCTGATAGTACAGGAAGAAAAAGAAGACAGTTCCTGTCAGATCTGCCAGAGAGATTGAGGTAAAAGAATAAACGGAGGAAAGGACAGAGTGGCGAGGACAGAGCGAGAGCCGGAGAGGAAAAAATGAAAAGGCTTTCAGCCGTCAATCCCGATCATCAGATTGTGAGTTGGGAGAGCGTCAAGGAGAGCGAGAGCCGTACCTTGGGGAGAAATAGGGTATTGGAGCGAAAGCATAGGGAGGAAAGAGTGAACTTCACATTGAATAAAGAAAGGTTCGAATAAGAAAACTGAATAAAGGTGAAATAAAGAAAAAAACTAAAGAAAACTTTACATTGAGTAAAGAAAGGAAGAAAGGGAGGGCAAGCAAAAAAAACTTTCCTAGGGGAAGTAGAAGGAAGCATGAACGTGTCAGTAAATGCAAAAGCTCTCCAGAAAGATATGCAGAAAACTTGGTTTTACAAGTTTGGCCAAACATGAAATGGAAAACGAAGTTGGGAGACGAAGAGCCCACTCATAAGATGACAGAGAGAAATGAATCGGTCTGACTCGTAGGAGAGGTAGTGACACCTCAGAGAGGAGAAGAGATATAGGGGAAGACGAGAGGTAGCCGGAGATGGCGCAACCAGCCGCTCGGTGAAGGCGTTCCAATTTGATTTATTTGCTAACGCTAGGAAAAGGAAACCATCCGGGTAAAATATAAGTGAGAAGCGGCCGAAAAAAAGCGTTAGGCAAAAGAACAGGTACTTCTTCGGCGGCCCCATGAGGACGAAGATATACTGTGTAAGGCCTTTCAGCGAAGATAAATCTCTAGAATAGGAAAGGGTGCGTTCAAAGATGATCCCAAGGAAAATTGCAGTGGGATTGAAACGGAGGGGAAGTTGAATAAGAAGATTGGGTTGGAGGTTAGCTAGGTGGAGATCCAGCATAAAGAGAGCAGCTGATGGAAGAATGCAGAGAAGCACGAAGATCATTGATGAAAAAGGGAAAAGTACAGGGCCAACAAGTGATCCTTGCAGAACACCTCTACGGACTCGAAATGAGCAACTTTTGTGACTGTGAAAAATCACGCAAGCGCGCCTATCAGAAAGGAAAGATTGAGTTCAACAATCAAAGCAAGTAGGGAGGCCAGCCGAAATAAGCTTGTGAAAAATAACGGGATGCCAAATAGAGTCGAAAGCGTTCGAGAAATCGATAGTAGGAAGAATCGACCAATTGCCAGGCTCGGGTTTGTTAAAGATCTTGATCAAGAGTAGATCATCCAGGGTGGAAACCGGTCTGGCGGTGAGAGAAAATGGAGTTAGCCTCCAGAAAGAAGAGTAGACGCGATAAAATGATGCGTTCAAATAGCTTTGAGACGCAGGAGGTGATAGAGATAGGCTGAAAGGAAGCAGGAAAGTTGAAAGTCTTTCCCACTTTATGGATGGGAATAATAGAAGATGTCTTTCAGATGGAAGAAAAAAATGCAAAGTACAGGAAAGATTGAAAATGTGTAGAAGAAAATCCATGCCAGAGTGAGGAAGGTGCTTTAGCATGGGATAGGCAATTTTGTCTGGGCTAAACAAGGAGAGGTCGTGGCAGCCACGAAAAATTCAGCAAGGAGCAGAAAGACGAATAAGCCCCTTAGGCCATATGAATTGGCGAAGCTCAGATAGGCAGTATTTGGCTCTGCTACGCAGAGCCTTTGGATGGAAGACAGAAAAGTAAGATCTCAGGTAGTCGGCGAAGATCAAAGCTGAATCTCTGAGTGAGAAACAGTTAAGGAAGTTAAGAGATGAGGAAAATGAAAAAAAGAGTCAGCGACAGAATGAAGAAGAAAATACACAGATTTGGGATTAGATATGCCTTAGTTTTGGTTTTGGCGATGACAGACGAGGTATGTCGGGAAGTAGAGATGTAGGTTTAATGATCTTCATCACTTCCACGAGCTGAAGCAAAAGCTCTACGTTTTTCACTAACTGCTTTTTTTACGTCTTGTACTAACCGCTTTTTCTCCTTCAGGAGATCATCAGACTTGAGATTGACGTTTGACCCGGCCGAGAGGAATGGCAAATTTGACCGCATTTAGTGTCAGAGAAGTAAAGAGAGCAGTAGAAGAGGAAAGAGAAAAAGGCAAGTATTCCCCTGTAGTAGGACAGTGAGAGTAGAAGTAAAACGCAAAATCATCCCAACGAGGTTTCTGAAAATTGAAGGAAGAAGGATGTTTGTTGGGGCGAAAGACCAGGGAGAAAGACAGTTAGTAGAATTGGTAGGTGATCAGAACCCAAGTCCTGAAGTACCTCCAATGAGTAAGACAGGACGAGAGAGGTGGGAGCAAAGGAGAGGTCAGGAAAGGAGTGGCTACCAGAGGAGCCGTGGTGAGGAGTAGGTATGCTAGAATTATTGAGAGGAAAGAAGTCAGACGAGATGACCCAACCGAATACTTCTTCCACACGGGGCTTAGAAGTATCTTTTGAGCCCCAGAGGGTGATGGCAGTTGAAGTCCACAAAAAGAAGAGATTTCTGGAGGAGGGAATAATGAATGGAAAAAGGAGTCGGTAATGCTATCCATCGAAGAAGAGAAAATATGGGAGCATAAGCATTAACCCTTAAAGGGACGATTGACTACATTTTGTAGTCATGGGGTATTTAAAACCCCGCCACACCCATACTTCTCTAGATATCCAGGCATTCTCCAACTATGATGAAAGGTTTTATGAGATGTTTGCTGTGTGCAAAAATTTTTGTTCACGCTTCATTGATTTTGAAGTAATCAAGAAAAGTTACGTTGAAGGACGATAGACTACAAAATGTAGTCATTCATATTTACCATTACAATCAATGCATAACGCTATTTTAGAAGTGTAATTTCACTCTCCAAACATACTTAGGTAAAACTAGACACTGTTTATTCAGTTGCTGTTCATGCAGTTGAGTTAGTAAGCTTAGTTGTCAACATCGGTGTGTTTATTTTGGCTAAAAGCTAAGACCATGGTTGTTTTACGAAAACAACTATAATTAAATTGTGTTTCTCAGAATTTTAGCAGCAAATATTGCTATAATCAATTTGCGTCTTGCAGCATTTTAGCAGTATATGTGACGTGTTTTTTTAACTGAAGGTCAGTGAATTCATCTCTAAACAATTCTATAAAAAGGAAGGTCAAAATCATACCTTGTAGAATAGCAGGAACGTACACTATGAGTGCTATGAGGCTAAGTAATGAAACCTTCTCCTAGCAGCGATAGTGACGTCACAAAGTGGAAGGAAAAGTTCTTCAGCCCCGTTCTCACTGAAGCCGCAAAGTACTGTTGGCGTATAGTTACATAAAGTTATGTATTCGATATGCAAGTACAGGTAGCTTCGGTGTGAAAGGGGCTGCACACAAATTTGGGGTCTAATTTAGAATAGTCTAGGCTCCATCAGTTTTTGTCCCTGTGACTGAGGTGGGTCGATGGTTATTAACTTTTTTACTCGAACAATTGTTATTTCCTTACTCAAACACATACTGTAGATTAAACCTCGCCAGTTTTGGTGCCTTACCCACGATATTTTTTTTATTAGTGATCGTCTGAGAATCTAAATTAGTGCATCATTATTATTTTTACAGTGTAATTGTTCTTAGTAATAGGCCTGTGAACGCTGTATGGTACAGTATGGATAAACCAGTAATGTTTAGTGAACTTTGTGCTAATTTGGGCATCACAGAAGATGATTTATATAATGATGGTGATGAGGATGAAGACGATTTGATCGAAACTGCCGACAGTCTACGGGATCCGTCAGATAACGAGGAAGAAGTTGGTGTAATTGCTGATGATGAAGGTGATGTTGAAGTGTTCGTTGAAAGAGGAAGTGATAGTTCAGATGATGATGAAGAATCAGTAAACAGTGAAGAAGAAAACGATCAAGATGATAATAATCAATTTCTAAGTCCAAGTGGTATTTCGTACACATCTCGTCCGATTCCATCAAGAAGACGACGAAGAAATGTGCTAACGGAGACTCCAAGAGCAATTCTTAACCCTCGGAGTGAGGTGGAAAGTTTTGAAGCTTTGATCAGTGAAGAAATATTGCGTACAATTCTCATGCATACGAACAGGAAACTGCGAGAAATACGAAGGAGCCTTCACGTACGTTATCCAACAATAAATTTTTTGATGGAGGAGTTAAAAGCAGGACTGGCTCTGATTTTGAGAGCTGGACGTGACAGAGACAATTTTTCAGATCTGCAAGGTTTATGGCAACCAAGTGATAGCAGACCCTTTTATCGTACTGTGATGTCCTTGAATCGTTTTAAGCTTTTATTGCGGTGTCTTCGTTTTGATAACTGGCACACACGTGATGAACGAAAGCGGATAGATAAGTTTGCAGCTGTATCCGAAATATGGAATATTTTTCTTGGAAATGCAAGGCGTGTTTATATTCCAGGAGAATGTATTACTGTCGATGAACAGCTGGTTGGCTATCGAGGAAAAATTCCTGGACGCACATACATGCCTTCTAAGCCACGGAAGTATGGTATAAAGATTTTTTGGGCTTGTGAATCTAACACTGGCTATGGATTGAATGCAATTGCATACGGTGGTAAGGAGGGTAATCGCGTTCATCATAATTTGGCTCAAGATGTTGTGATGAAACTTTTGGAACCTTGGTACGGGACTGGAAGGGATGTTTGCACTGACAACTATTTCACGAGTTACAGTCTTACACAACAATTGCTTCAAGAAAATTTAACGATTTTGGGTACCGTACGGAGACATCGTCGGGAAATTCCACTAACATTGAGACAAAAGACCGAATTATATAGCAGCCAATTTGTGTTCAATCACTCTGATGGAATATGCTTGGTTGCTTACCAAGCCAAGCGAAACAAACAACCAGTAATGCTACTTAGCTCCACCCACACCGAACCATCAGTGGCCAGTGATGAAAGTAAAAAACCCCACTTGATCTTGGATTATAATGAAAGAAAAGGTGGTGTGGATAGGTTTGACCAAAGCATAGAAGCATTCTCTTGTCGACGAAAAACTGTGCGCTGGCCCCTTTTGTTTTTTTACGACATGTTGGATGCAGCTGCACTCAATGCCTACGTTATCCTGAAAAAATGTGGGTACCAAAGCGATCGGAAAGAATTTCTTACCAACCTAACATTGCAACTAGCTACACCTGCCATACAAGCGAGGCTTACCAAGACGAGAACACGACGATCAGTTCACGAGGCAGCAGCTGCAATGGGAATTTTGTCACCAGCTGCAAGAGGAAACAACTCGCAAGTTTTTACAGCACCGAATCTGCCAAAGAAATGTACAGTGTGCAAAAGGAACTCTAGAAGGCAATGCAGTTTGTGCAAAAAGTCGGTTTGCCCACAACATTCCGTAGTTTTGAAAATTTGTAAATGTCATCATTGTGCAGATGATTGAAGAAAGACATCTCTCTTCTTCTAAACGAAAGGAACTTTTGTGGCCTGTGTATTAAAATTACTGTACTTTGTTTTGTGTTTTCTGATGAGTTATGCGCAAGACTGTATAGTTTTGTATGTTTCAATATTCAACAATGCGTTTTATCATGCAGATGCAACGTTGTGCTTCGTTAATTTCTTTTTGCTGCTAAATTGACGTTAAAAATGATCAAGTTGTATTCTTTAGCCTACATTCGTTTGTGGCTTCTGATTATTATTTTTAGTGAATGAGTACAAAGAACAAGTTACCCATCCTCTATTATAGGGCTGCACCAGCTAGACGCAGGCAGCAAGCCTGCATTTTCACTTTTTAGCTGTATCTGCAAAATAAGTTTATCTTTTAGAGACATTGTTAGTAACCACATATTTCTTGAACAAAATGCCGTTTTTCATTCATTTCTATTGAGGAATTAAGTACCAATCAGCAATGAAGCATAAACTATCATCGCGAAAATAAATTTACATCTTAAAGCCACATGTTAGGCCATGACTACAAAATGTAGTCTATCGTCCTTCTACGTATGCGATTATTAGCGTCCTGATAGGGGTTAATGAAAGAGAGCAAGGAATAGTTGTTTAGTGAGATGTTGATCCCTACATAGGCAGAGTAGGAGTCAAGCAAAAAGTAAGAGGAAGCAAAAATATTCAGGTAAGGATAAGCTCTGACCAATAAAAATGATGACGCCACCACTGGCGTGCAGGTCATGGAGAGAAAGAATGCAAGACCGGGAATGATTGCAATCAGATTGCAGAGCAGAGAAGCCAGGAATCCGGAAAGAGGAAAATGAATTAAAGTTGGATGCCTGAATACAGGCAAGGTCAACAGAATGACACGAGATAAAGTGTAGTAGTTCAGTGTTTCTGGTTCGGAGACCTCCAGTATTCCATTGAAGACCGCTGAGCGAGTCAGGGAGAAGAAGAAGCAGGAGGTATAGAAAAAAAATTCAGGAATATCAGAGGTGGGGAGGGTGCAGAGGGAGTCCAATGTGGGCGGCAGGAGGGTAAGAGGTTTGATGACGAGAATTTTTCAGGTAGCAGAGAAAGGCCAGATGGGCCAAGTTGAACAGTAGAGGTACAAAAGCTGGAGTAGTACATGTACAAAGAAGAAGAAACAGAGTTGATGTGAAACCTCCAGAAGAAGCTGGGGCGCACCAGAGAGGACAGCTCCAGGAGTGAAAGATGCCTAGAGTTTTGAATCTAAAATGGAAAATTAGTGATTACCTCAAATGGATCCATTTGGAGCAGGTTTAGCATAGCGCCGATCTACCCCTACAGGTCGCGTCATAGCGCATACTGAACTGGGAAAGACGAGGCCAGAATTAGGATAAACGTTGCAGCTCATCAAGAAAGGGAAACAAATGAGAAGACGGACAAGATAGAGTCAGGAGAAGAGAGAAAACAGTCGACCGATTTCAAAGAAACTGCGTGCTGCTCTTCAGGAGTCATTTAGGGAACAGCATGGTAAAAAAATGGTTGTTGTGAGGGGTGTGCCCAGGGTAACTGGACCTTCTGGAAGGCCAACAGCCATTTTGAGCCGATCCAAACGGGGTCGGATCGGCACCTCAACGTTGATCCCCCTGTTGATTGGTGCAGCTTAGATTGTATTGATTGATGTCATTGGATTGAAATAATCTGTTGATTGCTGATGAATGTTTGGCTATAACCTAAAACTAATTGTTTTTTAACTATGTTTTGTTTTATATATTTTATTTGAATAAGACTTTATTCATAAATTTGTGCGTAGTGACTTAATATGTTGCATATAACTGGAAAGGAACCATGACAAAGGGACATCTTTGTTGTAAAGGCCAATGGAAGTTTCTACTTCCTTTCTAAACACACTTGTACTTGTGATGATTGTAGTAATGAATATTTTTTTTAAGCTATCCTAAACAACAAAGTGCCTCACACGATTAGTTGGCTTTATGAAATCAATTTACAAGATTATTTTCCAACTAGCTCTACTCGCAAAATAGCGTACAATTAACCACGTGTTATGCTTTGCATTTGTTCCTTTGAAACTTGATTTTAACTTAATTGTTTGATTTAAATCACTGAGCGCGTAACAAAGGGGATATATTGATAATGCTATATTATCGCAGTGGAGCACAAAACCATACAACAAAAAAACTTAAAACTGGCAATCCGGGGCTCCCAAACATTTTTGGTGATGGCATCTTTTAGTTTGTTGGAGCATTCTTGTTATACAAAATATTCGATAAAATCTTTGCTAATGCAAACTAGTCAAAAATGAGCTCTGTAACTCTTGAAATCTTATATCGTGCCACCAAAAGATACAACTACCCGCTTGGACATTTTTGAATTAAACAAATTCAAAAACTAGATTTGAAAACTTAGTTCGCCCAAATGAAGTGGAATTTTTAACTAATTATAGTTTTTGAAGATTGGCAGGACACAGTGTTAGGCAGAAAGTATGAACACTATAGGTTAGCAATAACACCGACATGTTTTGTAGTTATGAGTAGACGGTATACAAACAATAAATTGTTAAGATATAAGTGTGACAATCAAGCACACCGATGTTAAATGTTTCACCTTGATTGCCGTCTCGATATTTTCCTGGAGTGTAGCTGACATTTAGGTCGATACAAATCACGTTTGATCCTCCTCCATGTTCGTTGTGTTTACTTCCCGCTGCTACACCTGTTGAATAATCATGATTAAGAACCACAAACAACACAACAGGCCAACATAAGCAGGAAACCAAAGAAACTAAATTTCGTCGTACAAAAATATTGTTACTGGAGGCGGTGGGAGACAAGAAAATCACACCTACCTTAAAAATTCAACACCAACCTACTCAAATATAGATGCTATTGATATTGTAAATATTTGGTTTATTACAACATACAAGCCTAAAACCATTCAGTTTCAAGCATCAAATATTGCCATCTTTATTAAAGTTAATTTTGATTTTATATGATGATAAAGAACTAGGCTATTCACAATTAAGATCGCTTTGAAAAGTGAAAATACTTATCAACATTCAACATTTACTTGCCTTCATAAACAAGCTCCGTGTGTTCTGGTCCTTCGCAATTTCTGCTTCCCCATCTGATATACGTCGCCCCACCACGGCCTGCATACGTTATAACAACTTACATTACCAAACATGGTTAATTGATAGGTTTCATAAAACTGAACCATTTCGGTGGTTTTCATTTGATAGTCTTTAAAACTCAGATGTTATTTTGATCATGGTTTTTGTTTTCATTAATGCTAAACTTTAAAGAGCAGTAATGAGGATAAAACTGTTAAATTTGTTTGTTAATCATGTCTACAAACTCATTCAGAAGCGAGAAATTAAAAGCATGCTATGTAAAATATTTACCAGTATATAGATTACATGTCGGTGAAAATACGAGCATAATCTGATATTTTGGGTTTCTTTTCAATAAGTGTTATGCTCAAGGCTGATGTGCATCTGCCAGAACTTGATAAAATTAAAGCCAATTTATGATAAAATATCGTATAAAATAAGTAAATATGATGCAAATGAACTACACTTACTTGTTGGTGTTAGATCGTCAAACTGAATAAAACAATATCATTTAAAACTATATTTTTGTTAAAAACTCAAATGATATCAATGGTAAGTAATTAAAACAACTTCATCGTTTTAAGTGTATGGATGTTTGGTAATATTAGTTTAAATGGATATAAATGTGATCTTATCAAAAAAAAACAATTAACGTTACTTTATCATCACCGTCCTCAGCGTTTCTTTTGTTGACGTGATTTTGTTCTTCAACCTCACGCTTGCTCACGTGACGATGGATTTCGACATCACTCAATAAATTGTTCATCGCAATGAACTGGTTTTCAAGTCTAAATCACAATATACTGATTATTATGTTTATTCTAGATTTTATCAAGTAAAAAAAGTTAAAATTTACAGTTAGAATACATCATAATTTGTGTTTAGCACCAAAGAGAAACAATGCCATATCGTGCACAAAACAAAATGTTGTCAATTTTATCTAATGAATCTGCAATCGCAACTGTGTTGCTGCCTCAAACAAATTTAGACTATTCAGTTCTCATTGACACGTTCTTTTGTTTTTGTATAAATATATATATCACTATTTTATGAAATTACTTTGTCATTTTATGATTCATACTTTTCCTATCAACATAGAATCCAGTACAAATTAGTAAGAATCCAGCTACCATTAACAAGGTTTTAACTTTCATCACATTTCTTATGAACAACGATTTTTGATTTGCTTTAGAAGCAGATTTACAATCATAATCATACAACTCGTGAAGCTTCATATTTGAAATTGTAACTGAAACTTGTTATGGCCGAGAAAGAAGCGAATTATGCTCCTTGTCATAAGCACAATGCCTTAAATATGCTTTTCAACTATAAGCAACAAAAAAAGTTTTTCATCAGACGTTCATTTCCGTAATTTGTTTTTCTCGTTCAAGCAGTAATGACATTTTCCCAGAAAACATTGGCGTTGAATGCGAATGATTTTAATACAAGATTCTTCCATTGCAGCGTCATAGGCATTGCTGCTGAATCAATACAATCACGATCACAAATCAATTGCGATGAAATATGATCATTACACTGTTATATCATATTATGATATTTTTGCTTTACCACTATCAACCTATTTCACACTGTCTGTAACATACTGAATAGACTGGGCCAAATTTGGTGAAGTTTACCAATTTTGTTTGAACTTTCCAGAAAGTTGTAAGTGACCAATAGAAACAAAAATATGAAAAATTTTTTAGAAAATAATAATGTCTTACGGTCCCCAGGGCGTTTCTATGGCAACCGAAGTCACTTTTTCATGAAATTGCCATATCTTGGGAACCACAGATGCTAGAAGGCTGAAACTTACATCAAAATAACCAGAATGGCCAAGTTTATATTAACTGTAAGAGGAATGTATCTTCTATTTTGCTCAGATAAAAAGTTATTCGCGAAAAACTGATTTTGGGTCAAGCAAAAGGCCTATAATGATTAGTTGCATCAATGTAATATTATGTAGTATAAATAATTCTTCATTATTTCACTTTTGGCATAAATTACAGGTAGTAGTGAAAGTTTCAATGTACTGGTGACTACATCTGCTCCTGCATCAGAGCTAAACAGCTTAATGGCAAAATATTTAACCATTCCAGTTATTGAAACAAGTTAATGAAGTGGTTTACGCTGTAATATAGCCTAGATCATCAATTATTTTTACCTGTTTTGTTATAGGTTATGATATAGAAAATAGAATAAACTTGTGATATTCAGCATCTGATTTTGCAGCAGCTGAGAATCATGGATACTAAAGCTAAGACAAACTTATGGCTGCTTGACCAAAGTCCACCCTTGATAACATCATCTGTTAAGCTCAAATTTGCTGGAGCCTATCCACCAACATGTGGACAAGTTTTTCTTCAATTTCACGGTTATCACAGATATCTTCAGAGTACTTCAAAACTGCAGTATTCCACCAAGGATGCTATAAAGCTGGTTGTGCAAGATGTAAAGGACTGGTGGGCTAACACCGGAATACCAACAAAAACCAATCAAGCAATGGAAAAAATGGTATTGCATCATGTTGATGAATATAAACGTCGAAAAAGCCATAGAAATAGAAAAACGAAAGCAGAGGAAACTAACAGAGAAGGATTCATTTCCCAGATGAAACAAACGTTTTGGGCAGTCCAACCAAGTTATGAATCACAACTTCAAAAATGGAAACAACAAGAAAAAGGAGATCAGAGGCATAAAGAGGATTGGCTGTACCTGGAAAAAGTCCGCGCAGAAAGCAGAACTGCCACACTAGGTAACAAGGATATGAAGCTTGCTGCAAAAAGGAGGAGATCTCAAAGAGACGACCAAGCTCTCAAAGCTAAACCATCAGCTAAAAGTAGCTCATCACTATTTCCAACAGCAACAGCCACAATGACTTCCAGCGAATCAGAGTCTGAGAGTGTTTCGGATGAACAAGAATTCATTCCTACAGGCAGCACCAGCAATACACAACCATCAACTTCAAAAGCTGAAAAAAGTGAAGGAATTCCTAATACAGCCTACTTAGTTGCGGATAAATATGGACTATCCAACAGGGCTCTAACAGAATTGGCAGCTGCCTTTCAAACATCAGAAGGAAAAAATTTAAATCAGTTGAATCTGTCAGTTAATACAACAAGAAGAAGAAAAGCAAACGTTAGAAAGTCTACAGCCGAAGATATTGTTCAAAGCCAGCCGGGAGATGTCAATCAAAAACGATTCGCTCTCCACTGGGATGGAAAGCTAATAAAAGCTTTGACTCAGGTAGCAAATGATGTGGAAAGAGTTGCTGTACTGCTTACAGGTATAGTGTGTTATGGCACCTTACATTACTTCTACACTTTTCATCATTGTATATTAATGTGTTGTGTTTTCTAGGTACAGATGGCCAAGAAATATTGCTTTCTGTAATTAAAGTGGATGGTCCACCAACAGCAGCAAAGGAAGCAGAAGAAATTCTAAAGGTTAGTGTTTCTCTTTTGCCATGTGATAAAATGATTCGATGATCATTAGGCTATAGTAATGCTACTAGCAATATTTCAACAGTTAATGGTGGTTTTGTTTTCAGGTCTTAAATGAGAAAAACATCAAGCATGCCAATGTAGCTGCTTTGGTATTTGATACTACCTCTGTGAATACTGGCATCAGGCACGGCATAGTAGTGAGACTGGAAGAAATGTTAGCAAAACCTCTTCTTCAGCTAGCATGTCGGCATCATATTTTTGAACTAATGTGTGGAGCAGCCTGCAGAAAAGTATATGGCCCCACCACAGGACCAACACAAGCATCGTTTAAAAAACTGATTGCAATTTGGGGTGATTTGGACAAAGTAAAATGCTCTTCCATACAAATCTCACAGACAAACAGATATTTGGCAAGCATGGTACAGGAAACAAGTGCCTTTCTTCAGCAATGGCTGGAGAAAAATGATGGTCAAACATTACGTCATGATTATCGTGAGTTAGCCTCTTTGACTCTGTTGTTTCTTGGAAGCACAGATCCGGGTGACATCAGAGTGAAAGCTCCAGGAGCCATTCATCATGCTCGCTGGATGGCGAAAACCTTGTACACTATAAAAATTGCACTTTACCGAGACCAGTTACAGGAAGTGTACTCCAAAGAAGAAATTCAAGAGATCACAAGTCTGGCAATATTTTTGGCTCTTTTTTACACAGAACCTTGGCTGACCAGCACTAATGCTAAAGATTCTCCAATTAACGATTTGAAACTTCTGAAAAAATTAACAAAAACAGAAGAAAGCATCAAGAAAAATGATACAGTTTGGCCTGCTCAATTTTTATCACTTGTAGTCAGAGCTCGTGAAATATTTGAAAACCATCTTTGGTATTTATCTGAGAGGCTGATCCCATTCTCTCTCTTTTCTGACAATTTGGATGTAGCTGAGAAACAACAACTTAGAAAAACCATGATGAAGTTTGAAAATTCACTACCATCTGCAAAGCAAGAGATGCCTTTTTCCAGCAATCTTGGAAGAAAAACTCTGAAAGATTTTGTAGGACAAGACAGTTGGGCAATATTTCAACTTTTGGATTCGGACTCAAGTTTTCTGAAACAACCAGCTACAAAATGGGAAACACTTGAAAGCTACCAACATGCAAAGAAAGCAATCTCAAATTTGCCGGTGGTAAATGATGCTGCTGAACGAGCTTTTGGATTAGCTACAGAGACCAACACCAAAGCAGCTCCTAAAAGTGAAGAAAAACTCCAAGCTCTTTACCAAGTAATTCGAGGTGTCCGAGAAAAACTCAGAGCAACAGCAACCTCAACGGAATATGTAACAAAAAAATCACTTGCTGTTGTGACTTACAATTGGGATTAAAATTGAAATGTTGGACTTTGGTCTTCAATCAAAATCGGACTAGTGCTGTATAAAAGTCAGTGTACAAGACAATTGCACAGCAGTCTTAGTAACAATTCTAAAATCAAAAATTATTGTCCATTGGTCATTCTTTTTCCGGTATAGTTGATGCTGTTGCAGTCTTGGTTGTTATGCCGTAGCTGTATTTGCTCTATTGATTTTCTATCTTTGAAATTCTGCGTATGATCAAACGTTTGGTAATCATACTAACATAAAGGAAGAAGGAAGTTGTTTGTTTTACAAAAAATACATGTAATAATTGTATTTCACTGCGTTATTGCTGTTGACTTGTAGTGAAAAGGAAGAGCGCAAGTGCAAAAAAATCAGTTTTTCGCGAATAACTTTTTATCTGAGCAAAATAGAAGATACATTCTTCTTACAGTTAATATAAACTTGGCCATTCTGGTTATTTTGATGTAAGTTTCAGCCTTCTAGCATCTGTGGTTCCCAAGATATGGCAATTTCATGAAAAAGTGACTTCGGTTGCCATAGAAACGCCCTGGGGACCGTAAGACATTATTATTTTCTAAAAAATTTTTCATATTTTTGTTTCTATTGGTCACTTACAACTTTCTGGAAAGTTCAAAGCTTCTAGCTAAAAAATTTTTTTTTAAGCCCAAATTTGGCCCAGTCTAATACTGAAGTATATATCATGCTGTCTGGTATTTAACAGTAATTTTTCTTCAAAACTTCTTCAAGATGATCATCTCAAACAACTATTTATTTTAAAGCATAAAGTCAAGACTATTTCGCGGGAAAATGTCACTCTACGGCAACTACATTATTAAAGTTCCACAAAAACGAGTCTTTACAACGGAGAACGCCGTATTAGGCTCCAAATCTCACGTTTTTGAATTATAAGAAACCTGTGTAATTGAGCTATTTTGAACACAACTAAAAAGTGTATGCGTATGAACGTTGTCTGCATTTATCATATTGATCAAGTTACAATATATTGGTTGTAAACTTAATGATATCAACAAGACTTTTTTCACAAGGGGATAAATGGTTTTGGTGGGCTAAACTTTTATTGAATAGCAAACCGCTCACCGGTTTAGATAGCGGATAAAAGTTTTGGTAAAAATTTTGAAACGCTATGAAATTTATACACTATGCTAAATTTGTTTCCAGCCCGCTATCATCCAAATGCTGTTTTAAATGACCACAAATTATGGTTTCTGTGTCTTTTGCAAAATTTTTGTAATGTACAGGAGCAAAGTGCTGTTTGTAGGCTGTGATTCTTTATTCACAGCTCCAATTAGAGCCAAATTGTGCAATTTGTTTTGTGATTTCAAAATTATAAACTACATACTGTTTCTGTGATTGCAATGACATCCAATCTCTTGAGCATTACCAATTTACCAGAGATCGAAGACTATTCATCATTAGGCATTCCTTGTTTCAAGAAAATGGGAAAAGAAATAAGAAGCTGTTGATACGTGCGTTTTTTCGCTGTTGCCTCATTTACTTATATCAATGAGCCTATTCTGGTATTGTGAGAGTTTATTTAAACTGGATTACCGCTACGTGCAAAAGGTTTGGCGTAAAATATTGTAATTGGAGTACTGCTTTCTGTTACTTCAATATGGAATTGAACCAAAGCCGACAAAGCTTGATCAAGTCACTGTTGTTAAACACTAGTTGATGATTTCTACGCACTTGTATTGTATTGCACAACGCCCTAAATAAACTAAAGCGTATTTCATTAGTTTAGATAGCGAATTATGATTGCTGCTTGGATCTTTAGTTTACACCTTATTGTAGTTAAGAATAGTCACCTTAGCATTAGAAGTGTTTTTCGCACCAGAATCTCGTTGGTAATTTGCTATATAGCTGCAGTTATTATGTTAATAATACAATTGAAACTTTTTCTTTTGCAAACTGTAATTGTTAGGTTTATGTGGTGAATTCGTTAAGTTCAAATCGACCAATGTGGCAAATGAATTAGTAATAGATCCGAGGAATATTGTAGCCCAATTATTTAGTAACCGCTCGTACTGTTGGTCGATATTGAATCTGATTTGTTAGTTGTTTGTATTGTTAACGGTTCCGTAACATCGCAAGTTATTATCAATATGCAACGAGCTTCTCCTGATTGCTTGTTTAGCAGCGTTGGCCATAGTAGAGACACCAGAAGAACTTCTGACTCGATCGATTAATGCGAGCGCGTTATTAAAATGACTAAAGTATTGTAAGAGCTGGAACGAAAGCTAAACTGGCATGTTACTGAACCAGCTAGTGCATCTTACAATTGGCCTCGTCATTTTGCGTCAACTGGTGGTGTAATATTGCTATGTTCGGATTTCTGACATTGCGGAGCCCTGATTTTAACTGTACTTAGCTTTGTGGAATCCTGACCTTGCTTCGTGAAACCCAAGGGTTTCGCGGAACCCACTTTGAGAATCACTGGCCTAAATCATTCAATATAGTATACGCACATGTTTAGGGAGAAGGGACAATAGAATAACCAGAAACGAAATTTGATAGGGAATAAAAATATGCGGTTTGGACTTTTCGATTTTTGATTATTTTTTGAGATGGTTGTTTTGCTGCGGGCGTTTACTCCCTTTTTCCAAGAAAAATGTTTTTATAGAGGCATCGACGTGTTGAGGCGATTTTACTTGAAAATGGACGTTTTACCTTAATCAATCCCAAGAAATTTAGGTAGCATGGTCTATTTGTCTCCCAGGCTACGCTGATAAGAAGTGGCCGATCTTTCATAGTTGCCTCACCTCTGATAGTGTGTGTGCTCTGTTGTTGATGAAAAATGTCATTAAGTTAGTAACGAGTCAGTGAAACTGGTACCGACAAAAATCAATCGCCGAAAAATCAAATAGCTTGACATTATGAAACGGTCACCATCCACTAACAAAACCCAAAATTACGCATTGCTCCACTTTGATGGATCGTCTGTTCGTCATTGGACACAAAATAGTTTTAATAATTAATTTATTTTCTTGCAGATGTATTTTATTTTAGATTTGCTTGTTAGGTAATGTATTTTATAGAATCTTTATTGATAGAAAAAAGTCATTAAAATGTAGAGCGACTCGATGGCATTCAGGTTTTTGTTTCTATTAATAAAAACTTAGAATGTCGCGATATTTATAATTTGTAATAATAAATCCGTAGCTGTAACTAGCTAAAGATTTTGGATGTAGAAAAAAAGAGAGCAAAATTTTACCCGCAGAGCACATTTTCAATAACGACTTGTGTTCATGATATTTAGATACTTCACAGGATTTTGATAAGAATCGGAGGTTTTAAGCAATTTGAATGATATTTATTGAGGTTAAGCTCATTTCTCGTTGTTGAGAGGGTAACCCAGGCCCGGCACAACATCAGTTTAGATTCAGAACCAGTGACGTAAAAAATTAATTCATTTGCGAAACTGGCGGCTTATTGTCCACAATTTTGAATTATAGCCTGTTTTAAAATTGAGTTCTTGATTGCAAATGTTTGCCATGTTTCAAGTGCAGGACTTTTTTGAAAGTTCAACGTTTTGATAGTAAAGGGTTTGAAACTCTATTTTAGAGATCAATTTTATATAATTGTGTTTATGCTTTTAATGCGCGGGGATAGAAGGTGTGTGTGCAGGAGCATATCCCGCGAGCTTCCTGAAAGATTCCAGAATCGGGTGCGTTGGCACCCCTTGAACATAAGTTGCTATCAACGCTGCTGAGCTAAATTTAAGAGCACTTGTAACAACTCAGCTTAACACTAGCTTTACAAGGTTTTTTCTACACCTAATTTTACGGAGGGGTCGTTTTCGACCCCGATTTTGTTTTGCTAATTGTGTTTTTCTCGCACTAGTTTTTGAACTGCTACTATGCTGTATTGCAATGATTACGCCTAATAAAATAAATTTACTTTTAAAAAATACGTTTTGTACAAAATATAAAAGCATTTAATTAGTCAGTTTTACGCAAGCTAAGCATTTTACGTAAGTCACTCTGAAATTGTCCACCTCCGTAAAATTTTTGATAGCTTTTTTCCAGACGCGAAAACTCAACTAGTAAGCTATTTTTTCAAAGTTTCAAAACCTGGAATTCAATCTAGAATAAATTTTAGGAAAAGTCAAAGCAGTTCATTGATATTTGGCCATGCATTTAGAAGATATAAAGGAAATAAACAACAACCAGGGTCGAAAACGACCCCTCCGTAAAACTAAGGGTAGCTTTTTTCCAGACTCGAAAACTCAACTAGTAAGCTATTTTTTTAAAGTTTCAAAACCTGGAAGGTAATCTAGAATCAATTTTAGGAAAAGTCAAAGCAGTTCATTGATTTTCGGTCACGCATTTAGAAGATAAAGAGCAAATAAACAACAACCAGGGTCGAAAACGACCCCTCCGTAAAGCTAGTGTTAAAACAAAGATTTTATAAATTTTTCAGGAAGGCAATCGCTTGGTTTTTGTGAACTAAGCAACATATGTGGCAAAGTATATAACAAAAACTCAAAAAATCAAACCCTGTAGAAGATTCAAACTTATTTCTATAAGTAATCACTTATCAAAACCAATCGACTTTATGAAAACAAGATTCACTGGTAGTACTGACTGCACCTTGCTCAATACTAAAAGTAGCAGTGTCACATTTAAAAGCAAATTATTGAATGAGGGTAAAGCATTTTGCAAAATCGAAAACTTTTTTTTGGAAATTAGAGTTTGAAACCAAGAGTTTCGTTTAATTTTTCTCCAAATGGATTTTTTGCCCATTTTAGTGTTCAAACAAACATGAAAAGTTTTATCTTTAAACATTGTTGCTACCGTCATACTGTTTGTGGAGAGCCATCGCCCTTTGTTTTCCCTAAATAGTAGCACCATTTGTTTTTCAAAATTCGAACCAAAAACAGCCAACTTCAACAAAGAATTTTTAGAAAATAAGAATTCAAAACTGTTCTTAGTACTAGCATACTTCATTTTAATTTAATACAGGTTAAGATTTTTCATCTACTTAAGTAAAAGTTATAACTGCTCATTTAGTGTTATTTTCCATGTAAGTTACTCAAGTAAAAGTAGAAGTAGTAAAAAATAAAACTACTCAAGTTGTAAGTAGTTCGATACCAAAAAACCTATATAGGTAATTTATTTACGTAGAACTACTTTGCTAGACCACCTCTGCTCAATTCATACAACGACTTCAAACAGCCTATTTTCAGCTTCATGTTTTAGCAAACTGGGCAAGTTTGCTTGTTTTGTTTGCCAATAATGTATATGACAGGTTATGTGGGATACAAGTGGGAATGTTTAGTAGTGTACATGTCACGGTGGCCCCATGCGACTAAATACTAGAAAACATAGTATGAGATCAAGAGCATCAGCTAAAAAAAAACTAGTTCGAGCAAAGACCATTACTCCACCACACGAAGACAAAAAGAAACTCATTAAGTGTATTTATCAAAAATAGACAAACAAACATGGCGGCTTTTTTCTTTACATTGTATTTTTGTGTTTAGGTCGAAGCAGGTCGCTGATACAAACCTTTTTTAAAGTCTTTAATATGATTCGATGATGAAAATGAAATAAACTCAGGTTTATTGATTACGAAACAACTATTTTACATAATCCCGCCGAAATGATGCTGTTTGCAATTATATTCCAAAATCCCAAAAAAGCAAAATTTCATTAATTGTTAAATGCTATTGTAAGTGGCTAGTCACATGAACATCACTACACAAGCAGTGAACATTTATACTAAATCAATGACTTTCACAATTTATATTATATTAGTAGGCAATGCTTTAATGATAACCATCAATTATGGTATTTTCATTTGTAAGCTAATCAGGAAAAAATTGAGCAATTTCGACCAGTTGATAAGAAACGACGTGAGGTAAGAATATTAACTAGGGGTGTGCAACCTGCGGCCCACGATGTGACAGTTTTGTGGCCCGTGGTGGGCCTTGAAAAGACTTTGAAATTTTTGGGGAAACTGAAGCTACAAAACTTTGACGAAATATTAATCTACGATAGAAAAAAGCTATCATTGACAAATTTGGCTTTATTATGCAAATATACAGCTGTGAAAACTGTGATCTCCAAAAGGAAAGATCTTCACTGCCATACACCCATGAAAACTGTCACTAATCACTGCTGATGTGCACAATCGAGCTCGCATACGAACTTTAAATCGCTCGTGGTATTTTCAAAAAGATAGAAATCAGCCTGCCTACTAAAATGGTTACATTCTAGGATTATGATTTTTAAAACTGTTTTAAAAATCATAATGCTATTGCACACCCCTGGTGTAAACTATAATTAAATGGCATTACATTATATTGAAAAACTTGCTAAGCATTTGAGTGCTAACACAGAAATGAATCAATGTTTCAGAAAATTATTAAGAACTAACCGGCATCGCCTGCGTATCCTTTTCCTGATCATCAACTTCGCAAGAATATCCGTTCAGCTGACGCCGTCTTGACCGATAGATGATTAGTCAAAGCAATCACAGGTAAAACTTGATGAGTCATAAAAGTGTCAATTGTGATTCTTATAATTCAGTACCACGCTAAACCCAATAAATTGACAATTGCAATTTTGATCAGTTTGATCCTATACAGTTAAAATGAGGTGATCTAAATATATTTGGTCCGACAGTGAAATCGAATTCAAGATTTTGCCCAAATGGCGAAAAAACCCTGCTTTATTTTAGTTGTAAACGTGATACGCAACTGCATGCGTAGTTCTAAAATCTGGAGTTTGCTTCTCGCCTGGTGGACAATTGATTAGAAGTTAAAAGCAGCACAACAGAATGACAATAGATAGATCTACAATTATTATTTTGCGTTTGATCCAAATTTTCAGAGTTTTACTTAGTGTTTTGCAAGATATGAATATAGTTACATACAGCTATCAAAAAAACTTGTGTTTGAAGGTCGTAAGTCGAAACGAATGCAAGAGCACTCAAAAATATATTTCATTTAAATCGACAGCGTCAATTAGAATGATGGATGGAATTTAATTCAAACACACGATAAATTCCACATCTAATACGTTGACTATAGGAATACATTACAAGAATCCAAAGACTTCTGTAATCAACACATATACTTGATCCACTTTGCAATAAAAAAAGAGATATTTACGAATAAAATCCGCAATTAAGTGTTAAACGAAAAGAGTTTTAGGCAATTGGCAGTTTGATATTAACTTTTAATTACTAAGAAAATCTGTCAATTACTTAAAAGTGCAACCTATAGAAAGTAGAAGCAATTTTTACTTGAACCAAATCGAAGGCATGAAAATAACAGCAAACATTAATCAATACTGTACAGTTTTGATTGATTTGACCCAAAGCATAAGATGAAATGACTCAAATGCTTATGGTCAAAATATGAATTCGGATCCAAGATTTTAGACAAATGACGAAAACAACTGAGCAGTACATTTTGATGAGTTGACTCAAACATATTGCGACTAAATACCCAAGTATCTATATTCAGAAGTAAAAACTGGATTGTATTGATTCAGATTCGAAATCTTATAACAAGATTTATAGAAAGCATAAAAACAACAGCGGCGAAGACATGAAAACTTGTTGTTTGGTTTTAATTTGAATAGTTCAGCACAAACTACTCTTCTTAAATTAAAAAATATTAACCCTGAGAAAAATTTCTACTAAAAGTAGGAGCAACTTTGCAAACTTTTTCATGAAAGTTTGCTTTAGCATGCATAGTTTAAACATGTTGGTTTGGTGTGTGTACATCTGCCACTATTTCTTTGCTGTCAAACCAAAGTTTTTTTTTCCTTCTTTGCATGCGGCCTTAAACTACTGAGTATAAAGTATATATATCGGGTCTACCTAAAAAGTAAACTCAATTTTTAAGTATTTGTCAGCAATGAAATTCATCGACAGTTTTGACGGAGCTACCTTATCACCACTTTTACAAAGTCTGTAAAAGATCAGTAGTCAGTGATTTGAGTCAACTTTAAATGATTCCAACAAAACAATCATTCTAACAAACGTTAAATCTCAAAAGTGCAAAATCAGATCAAATTCATTTAATTAAGTCTATGCTCGATTCATTTAAATTAGTCGTGCACATTTGGCAATCAATAACAACGGTATCTAAGATTTGATCTCAGAGAGACGATCGGCCACAAAGGTGTTGTCCAAAAACAAAATGTTATACCTGGCAACAGCGGCGTGTATTTTGTCGGAATCGTCAAATGTCTGAAAGAGAAACATTTTTTATTTTGGAGCTGAGTTTTTAGTACTTTATTTAAAATATTCATGCACTTCGGTGTGTGTTTGTGTATATGTGATAAAAGAAAAGGTAGGAAATTATGGGCTTGTTTGTCAAAACTGCATAACTGTAAATCTAATACATATTTTGAAGAAACAGGTTAGGGCCTTTCTGCTTATGTTTATCAGGAGCGAAGACAGTGGAAGGAAAAGGAGGCTAAATCCTTTATTACTGTGATACTTTGAAAAAAAAGGAATAAAGACCTTTTTTTTCCGAGACATCAAACAACTCTGCTGCAAAGAATAGAGTGTTTGGTCAGCCTATTCTTGACCAAAGTCTTGGTGGCAAGCATATTCCCTTTTAAGAGCTGCAAAGATGAACAATTCCTTTTCAATCTGTAGGCAAATACGAGGTCGGCAACATCTCTTCTACTTTTGAGTTCAGTGCTCTTTCTAGGCCCTTAGCCAATAGGATCTTCGCATCCCCAAAATACATTTAATGCTGACAGCATTCTAAGGACGCAGAGTGGGATAACTGTTAGCATGGCAACAACCAGTGACGCTGAAAAGTTGAACCCGAGTTCCATATCAAATTATTTTGAGATATTAACGGTAATGATTCTAGCAGTCAACTTTTTAGAACTAAATTTTTTATAAAAATGGTTGCTTTGGGAAAAATCGAAATGAATATCAACATGTTTAGAAAACATGGGGTCGGGATACAGCATTTCGAAAAAAATTTAGTTTTCATGAATAACCTCAACTCTGGGTCCGTAGAAAGCCGCTCAACTTCTCTCAACGCTGCTGGCTAGAACACACAGCCTTTTGAGTGGTTCTAAACAAGGACAATTTTGAAGTTATCAAGTGTAACCTATTAGCTTTACTCTCAGCTGAATTAATATGTGCTTTTCCCTGTATGCTTCATCCGCTAAACGTCGCACTTGAACGGCAAATTAACAAAATTATGAAGCTGATCACTCTGCATTTAATGTCAAAAATTTAGCTTTTTGTTTTCATTTAAATAACGAGGCTAAAGTTCAAGATCGAAAAAGTTGTCTTAAATTTTACATTACATCAGTTTTACATATTTAAGTCTTACATCTTCTAAAATTGATTTTGGAAAGAGCTTTAGAACACATTAGAAATTTATATATATGTAAAGTGCAGTTTTCTGATGGGTTTAAGTAAAATTTTGTCACATTTCGGAAAATATTGAAACCAGATTTTTTTCCTTTCATCCATCACAGGTTAAATCATTTTAAACTTGTCACTCACACGCATTTCTTAAGCTTTAATTATTAGTTTTGTTCACAACACCCGTAAATTATATTTTTGTGCGCGCTTTCAAATGTTTCCATTATTGGCTAAATGTACGTTGAACTTTTTACCCAAGTTTGCCCTTACGCAGAAGATAGTGAGAAGATTGTTTGTACTGACTGTTACATCAATATTTTTTCAATCACCATTATGCTGGCAGCAAGGATTTAAGTAAACAAGAGCGTCGTAGAAAATAAAAAAAAGTACCACAAAAAAACTTTTGTATCGTGTACAGAAAATTATTTTAATTGTTTTGCCTTTGCCGAACAGAAGCTTTGAAGTAGTTGTGGCCACAGGATTTTGATTTGCTAAATTCTCGTAATTAGCTGCAATTGATTAAATGCGATGATGGGGACACGATTTTATCCCCACAAAAACAGAAATGAGGCAGAAGTAATCGGCAGCTGCCACCGCGACGTTGCTGTCCTGGTTTGGGAATACGTTGGCTTTCAATAAACAGAGAAAAACGCAAAAGAATGTTGGCAAAACGCCAGTGTTCTGCTTTGTACATGGCCATAATTTGTTTGCTTGTGTTTTGCAAAACTTAGGCCATTGCGTCCAATAAACCACTGATTGTCACAGATAGAAGGCCTTAGCCCGACAAGAAAACTTGTGTTTTTTTTCCATACCATCCCTATAGTGCTGAGCGTCAAGCAGTAAAGCTGTAAATCCCGTTTTTAACATCGTACGTCGCATGTTTAAGTATGTGACTCGACAAAGAAATACAGCCAGACCTGGTTTGCCTATTGCGAAGCGGACGCTACTACCACCACATCACCGCGCCGGTTTTTTCTCAGTTAACTCGACTGGAACGCTTCATCCAACAGTGTCACTGTAGTGCAGTAACAAAGAGAAGAAACCGGCGCGATGGCGTAGTGGTTAGAGCGTCCGCTTCGCAGTCGGTAGACCTGGGGTTCATTTCCCAGGTCGAGTCATACCAAAAGACTTTAAAAAATGGTATTCACAGCTTCCCTGCTTGGCGCTCAGCAAATAGGGATAGTGTGGAGAACAAGCCGGCAAGCTTGCTTGTTGTGTCCTTGGGCAAGGCACTTAACGGGACGCCTCCGTCTTTATGTGGCAGATAGATGGTGGGGCCAAGCAGTCTACCCGTCGTGGTGGCCCCAGTTTAACTGAAGATTTGCAAACCGAGCGTGAGCGCTAACGCAGTGTGGCCTATATATACATCTTCCTGCATAAAGCTCACAAAAAAATAGCTCATACGACAAAGAAAGAAAGAGAAGAAAACCAATGAGTTTCTTTGACCAAATATAGAGTGCCCACTTGGAATGTGAGCACCCTGCTTCAAAATAATGACTGCAATAGGCCAGAAAGACGACCGATTCAATTGGGCCCAGCGACCCGTTCGCTACAATATTGATCTAGCTGGACTCTCAGAAGCCAAATTTGATGTTGCAGAAAAACTCGGTGAACATGAATCACACTACACTTTCTTCTGACAAAGTAACCCACAAGATGATCAAAGAAAACACGGATTAGGCTTAGTCGTCAAAACTACAGAAGCTTTGGACACTTAATTTGTGAGAGGTACAAAAATTTTTATGCTGCATTATATTTGGAGATAATGAATTTAATGTCAAAATACTGTGACACCTACAACATATATTAAAACATTTCTTGACACTAAAGTTTTTGTGCGCTCATCAGTTGTAAAAATGCATAGCATTGAAATAAAACAATCTATTTCTAAAACTTTTGTTGTCGTCCCAGCTACAAGCGAAGACAATATCCTGTCTTGGATATGTTCCATTTGGAATTTTATTGCTTTGTTATATTTGTGAAATGTTGTGCTTACAAGTGATACGTGTATTGATGATTGCTGTGTTAATTATAATGTTACCACTTTTAATTAAAATGTATTGCAATGCCATTGCTGCAAATTATTTTTTATGAAATATGTTCATACAAAAAATAATTTTCAGAGCAAAGCCCAAGCGAGAAATGAACTCCTGCTAATCATAATTATGCCATTTTTTATCAATCAGACAATTGCTTCTGCTCTATATCACTGTTTCTATTTTCTTATTTAGTTATTATAAACTGCACCTCACCGATGCAGCAGCAACTGCATGTCTTGAATATTTTCCATTGCAATCTTTCGTGGTACGTGTGAAGGAAAAGTAGAGGCAACAGGAGTGCGAAAAGGAAGCGGCCTCGCTCGTTACACAACCTCACATTTCGTCACTTGGTTGTGGGGCAATTTTTCCGGGTCATGAGACTGCCGATGGGCCTCAATCCAGAAAATTTCTTACAATCTATGTGCTAAAATCTTTAAGTTTTTATGACTGGTGTATTGCTAATTAGTGTTTTCTATACAATTTTGAAACGCTAGAGGATTCGTTAGATTATTGTAAACTCATGCCATCGTTTATAAATTACGTGCTATTTTAAATAATCAGACAGTTTCGCTTGAAAGTGTTTTTCTGCAAAAGTCATATTTTGCAGCGTTTAAAATCGGTTTGAGGGACATTGCGTTTTGTTGATCTCTCCAAGTAACCCAAATGCATGCAGTTTATTATACGGTTTGAAGATTAAGCTCGCGGAATAGACCAAGGGTGATCAAACTTGCTTTCACTAGAGCCACAATCAAAACACTTCATAAGTTAAAGAGCTGCAACGCAAAAACTTATTGCCTATTTTTACCAAAAATCATTGTGAGGAACACTCTACACCAGTGTCACGGAGCTCAAAAGCCACGCAAGAAGAACAAAAGAGCCGCAGTTTAGCAATCCTTGAAGTAGACTATATGTTATTCTTGCGGCTATGATGTCATCCAACTTCTTCAATTTTTTTAATTAGCCAAAGATCGGTCACTCTTTCTCTTCCGACACTCAGTGGGGCAAAAGATGAGAAAATTTAGCTGTTTCTGATCAGTTTGTGTGTTTATAAGATTTTGCCTCATTTGTTCGTTCATGAGTGTAAGCTGAGGCCCTGATTGTTGGACTATAGCAAAACTGAACCATTTTGACAGATATTCTGCTAGGCACGATCATATTGTGTCACCAAAAGATAAAAAAAAATTTTTAAATATAGTTTGGTGCTTATTTAAAATATCTTATTGAGCTGAGAATACCATTATTATAGTCTTTGGTTGGAATCGACAAGGAAATCAACCCAAGTTTACCGGCTGTGAAACTGATGCTCAAACCTATATACCATCGTGCAAGAAATATTGCCAAAAAAGTTGCTGTTGCAATTGTATTTGAGTTTGAAAACAGCTACAAGTTTGATTGACACCAAAAGCTAACGTGGGTCGCTAGCAATCTTTACAACCTTGACAGCAACGCTTTAGAGCAAACGTTCACAAGCTGTTTTTATTGATATCATTTGTCAGGTTATACAAAAAACTTTGAAACTGATTTACGCGAAAGTCATACTTGGCGCTCAACGATAGGGGTATTGTGACGAGTGAAATATAAACGGTGCTAAATTTACATAGTTTACCATGAAAAATTGAAAACCGTTCTGGCGCTGAATCACTATATCTGCTTCCCATTTTGACAGTCCTTTTATAAACGTAAACATCATGAAATTTTATTGTAAATCTAGCCGATATGTTGAGATTTTCCGGTAAACGCTGCACTTGTTCTATTGCGACGATGTAATGAAATATCAATGGAGCAACAAACTATATTGAAAGTTTATACAGCAACTGAATTGGTGACGAGCATTGAAGAGCTTAATCACAAAATGATTAAAGTAATATGCTAGAAAATATACTGCAATTACATCAATTACAACTACCGGACAGAAGTTATGAAAATTTACTGAAAGAAAGTATGCTACGTTATAAGCTTAATCAGATGAGTACAGGGTATCGAAATTGAATCACTTTTCAATTGTTGATTTGATAACAACGATGATGCCACCAACGAATGCCATTTTGATAATAAAGTGACTGTGTTAGAGCTAGTGGAGAACATTAATCATTTTTTCAAATGAGAGTGACATAGAAATTTGTGAGTTTGGAAGCAACCGCAACATTGATGGAGTGATGTGTTGATGAAAAAAATGAGCGGTCATCATTTACGCCACAGAACAGAAGTTCTATTTTGGAAAGAAAAATGCTAATATGTGTTTTGCATGTTGCCCAAAATCATTTTGAAACGGCGCTTGGTGCGAAAAGCACGCTACTGGAAAGAAAATAATCAATGTAAGATCTAGATCATCAATGTGCTTCTTCGATAAAGACATTTTACTCAACCATTTCTGAGCTTTCCTTTCGAAAATTTATTTAGCAATTTTCTGGATTTATTTACAAACTGTGATGTTTCAAAACACTATAAATATAAACTATAATGTTTAAAAACACAAAACACTATAAATACAAGTAGTATATAAACACTACTTGTTCGCTCTGTGCACTCCTACCACTGAATAGCATGAAGGTAATTACTATAATTTTAGGAAGGTTCTTGTTTTTACCTTCATGTTGCTCTATGCTACACACAGCAAATATTTTGTACAGGTTAATTATGAAAATTCATATTGTGCAAACAACACAACGTAGCTCTCTTCCTTGAACGAATGGTTCACATTGAAGGGACGGACATTGGGTTTCAACCGTGTACAACAATCCGTGTGTAAGGCCAGCATCAGATCCTGGAACCACTTGTGGTGCATCATCAACACACAGATACGGTTTAGAATGCTTGTGGGCATTATTTTCAGCCATAATATATCCAGTGTATTCCTTTTTCCAATGAGGAGGACAAGTATCACGTCCGGGAATCATCAACTAAAAACCAACGAGAAAGAGTTTACGTTTGTTGCAAACGCCAATATTCATCAAATAAATCCCAAATATTAGATGAGCACTGAACATGCTAAACATTTATGATAGCAGAAAATCGATATTTTTTATAATCACCTGATTAACTGTTCCTTTTGCCATACAAACAGCGCAGGGCACATTAAAGTTATGCAGACTATTTCCTTCAGTTCGAGAGAGATCAAACAAACTTAAGTAACCGTAATATTCCATTCCGTAGATGAGCGATTGTCCTGGTAATTAAAATTGTATTCATATTTAGAGCTGTGCAGTTGAGTCAAGCGGATGAAGCATGACAACTAAAAAGAGCAGTATTTATTAGCAATCGCAACCTAAACCTGTACAGAGATGCTAGATTATTAAATGGCGAAACGGGTGGTATCTTGGTGAAATCAGTGACGTATGGCATTGAAGCATTTCGAAACGAAAACATATTATTTTTGTACTCTTTCTTTTTCAGGAAAATCAATTGATAAATGCAGTTTTGTGTGACATCTTTAATCATACGTTTTGCAAGAGCTACAATGTATTATTGATATGTTACATAAAAAAATTTATGACCATGTATAGTATAACCGAGGTTTTTATTGGAAGATAAGGCGCACAAATCATAAACCAGAGAAGATGTGCCATTGGAGTAGATTGAGAGTTTTGACAAGAACGAGCGGTTTGTTGTGACTGAAAAGAAAACAATTTTATGGGTGTCGCAAATTTGCTGTTTATACGTTTTGTTGTGTGTAAATTCCTCAATGAAATCCGGTCCTTCGTTATGGGAGTTAGTTGCAGAGCTTGTTGTTCTGAAGCGACATCGCAAACTACAAAAACTAGATCTATTAATTTCTAATCTTAATGTTTTCTTGCTCTGAAAAATTTGTTTCTCAAAATAAAGGGGGGTTTATAGATTTTCTTGTTGCTGTTATCCAACCCCTTCGAAAGAAAGAGGGCATTGAGAAAGACTATGGAGCCCCAGAAGCCAGGCAATTCCCCAGGGCATCCCCAGACCAGAGGCGGTAGAAAAGCAGAGAGTTGCCGAAGGGCAAGGGACACAAAGAGTTCGTAGCTGGACAGTGTATAATGAGGTGAAAGATGCCCTGGGATGGATGTCTGCAGGCGCTGCATGAAAGATTCTCGATTCTGCCAATCCTAGTGAGATAAGAGCTCAACGGAAGGCTGTGTCCGTTGTAGCGATGACGAGAGAAGGCAGTTCGAGCGTAACAAGGGAGCACAAGTTCCTCAGTATAAACCGAGGGAACCTGTGTGTCGAAAAAATTTAGATGCAGTATCCCTCTAGTCCGAGAAAAGAGAAAAGTGAATGCGAAAGATAAGAGAAGAGAGACTACAAGGGAGTGCAGAGGCACGAGTAGCGGTCCTCGTCTGGCCAGCTTATCAGCCGCGTTGTTCCCCGGGAGAAACGAGTGTCCGGGGACCCACTGTGGCCTGATAGTACAGGAAGAAAAAGAAGGCAGTTCCTGTCAGATCTGCCAGAGAGATTGAGGTAAAAGAATAAACAAAGAAAAGGACAGAGTGGCGAGAACAGAGCGAGAGCCGGAGAGGAAAAAATGAAAAGGCTTTCAGCCGTCAATCCCGATCACCAGATTGTGAGTTGGGAGAGCGTCAAGGAGAGCGAGAGCCGTACCTTGGGGAGAAATAAGGTATTGGAGCGAAAGCATAGGGAGTAAAGAGTGAACTTCACATTGAATAAAGAAAGGTTTTAAGGAAGAAAGGGAGGGCAAGCAAAAAAACTTCCCTAGGGGAAGTAGAAGGAAGCATGAACGTGTGAGTAAATGCAAAAGCTCTCCAGAAAGATCTGTAGAGAACTTGGTTTTACAATTTTGGCCAAACATGAAATGGAAAACGAAGTTGGGAGACGAAGAGCCCGCTCATAAGACGACAGAGAGAAATGAATCGGTCTGACTCGTAGGACCTCAGAGAGGAGTGACACCTCAGAGAGGAGAAGAGATATAGGGGAAGACGAGAGGTAGCCGGAGATGGCGCAACCAGTCGCTCGGTGAAGGCGTTCCAATTTGATTTATTTGCTAACGCTAGGAAAAGGAAACCATCCGGGTAAAATATAAGTGAGAAGCGGCCGAAAAAAAGCGTTAGGCAAAAGAACAGGGACTTCTTCGGCGGCCCCATGAGGACGAAGATGTACTGTGTAAGGCCTTTTAGCGAAGATAAATCTCTAGAATAGGAAAGGGTGCGATCAAAGATGATCCCAAGGAAAATTGCAGTGGGATTGAAACGGAGGGGAAGTTGAATAAGGAGATTGGGTTGGAGGTTAGCTAGGTGGAGATCCATCATAAAAAGAGCAGCTGATGGAAGAATGCAGAGAAGCACGAAGATCATTGATGAAAAAGGGAAAAGTACAGGCCAACAAGTGATCCTTGCAGAACACCTCTACGGACTCGAAATGAGCAACTTTTGTGACTGTGAAAAATCACGCAAGCGCGCCTATCAGAAAGGAAAGATTGAGTCTAACAATTAAAGCAAGTAGGGAGGCCAGCCGAAATAAGTTTGTGAAAAATAACGGGATGCCAGATGGAGTCGAAAGTTTTCGAGAAATCGATAGTAGCAAGAATCGACCAATTGCCAGGCTCGGGTTTGTTAAAGATCTTGATCAAGAGTAGATCATCCAGAGTGGAAACCGGCCTGGCGGTGAGAGAAAATGGAGTTAGCCTCCAGAAAGAAGAGTAGACGCTATAAAATGATGCGTTCAAATAGCTTTGAGACCCAGGAGGTGATAGAGATAGGCCGAAAGGAAGCAGGAAAGTTGAAAGTCTTTCCCACTTTATGGATGGGAATAATAGAAGATGTCTTCCAGATAAAAGGAAATATTGAAAATGTGTAGAAGAAAATCCAACCTGGAGCGAGTAAGGTGCTTTAGCATGGGATAGGCAATTTTGTCTGGGCCAGTGGCAGTGGAGGAGGAGAGATTGTGGCAGCCACAAAAAATTCAGCGAGGAGCAAAAAGACGAATAAGCCTCCTCAGGGCACATGGATTGGCGGAGCTCATAAAGGCAGTATCTGGCTGGGAGACAGAAAAGTAAGATTTCAGGTAGTCGGCGAAGACCAATGCTGAATCCCTGGGTAAGGAACAGTTAAGGAAGATATGAGAGGAGGAAGAAGAGTCAGCGACCAAACAGAGAAGAAAATACACAGATTTGGAATTAGATATGCCTTAGCTTTGATTTTGGCGATGGCAGACGAGGTATGTCGGGAAGTAGAGATGTATGTTTAATGATCTTCATCACTTCCACGAGCTGAAGCAAAAGCTCTACGTTTTTCACAAACTGCTTTTTTTACATCTTGTACTAACCGCATTTTTTCCTTCAGGATGCCATCAGACTTGAGATTGGCGTTTGACCCTGCCGAAAAGAATGGAAGATTAGACCGCATTCAGTGCCAGAGAAGTAAAGAGACAGCAGAAGTGGAAAGAGAAAAAGGCAAGTATTCCCCTTTGAAGGACAGCGAGAGTCGAAGTAAAAGGCAAAGCAATCTCAACGAGGTTTCTGAAAAATGAAGGAAGAAGGATGTTTGTTGGGGCGAAAGACCAGAGAGAAAGACAGTTAGTAGAATTGGTAGGTGATCAAAACCCAAGTCCTGAAGTACCTCCAATCAGCAAAAGAGAGCGAGAGAGGAGGGAGCAAAGGAGAGGTCAGGAAAGGAGTGACTGCGAGAGGAGCCATGGTGAGGAGTAGGTATGCTAGAGATATTGAGAGGAAAGAGGTCAGAGGAGATGACCCAATCGAATACTTCCTTCCCATGGGGTTTAGATGTATCTTTTGAGTCTCAGAGGGTGATGGCAGTTGATGTTCCCAAAAAGAAGAGATTTCTGGAGGAGGAAAGAATAGAGGGAAAAAGAAGTCGGTATTGCTATCCATCGAAGAAGAGAAAATATGGGAGCATAAGCATTAAGGAAAGAGAGCAAGAAATAGTTGTTTAGTGAGATATTGACCCCTACATCGGCAGAGTAGGAGTCAAGCAAAAAGTAAGAGGAAGCAAAAATGTTCAGGTAAAGATAAGCCCAGACTAATAGATGATGACGCCACCACTAGCGTGCAGGTAATCGAGAGAAAGAATACAAAACCGGAAATGATTGCAGTCAGATCGCAGAGCAGAGAAGCCAGGAATCCGGAAAGAGGAAAATGAGTTAAAGTTGGGTTCCTGAATACAGATAAGGTCAACAGGATTAGACGAGATAAAGTGTAGTAGTTCAGTGTTTCTGGTTCGGAGACCTCCAGTATTCCATTGAAGACCGCTGAGCGAATCAGGAGGAAAGAGGAAGCAGGAAGTATAGAAAAAATTTTAAAAACATGAGGGGAGGGGAGGGAGTCCAAAGTGGGCGGCAGGAGATAAGAGGTTTGATGATGAGAATTTTCCGGGTAGCAGAGAAAGACCAGATGGGCCAGGGTGAGCAGTGGAGGTACACAAGCTGGAGAGGTACAAAGAAAAAGAAACAGTGTTGACATGGAACCTCCAGAAGAAGCAGGGACGTACCAGAGAGGACAGCTCCAGGGGTGAAAGCTGCCTAGAGTTTTGAATCTAGAATGGAAGATTAGTGATTACCTCAAATGGATCCATTTGCAGTATTGTGCCGATCTGCCCTTACAGGTCGCGTCTTAGCACATACTAAACAGGGAAAGACGAGGTCAGGATTAGGATAAACGTTGCAGCTCATCAAGAAAGGGAAACAAATGAGAAGACGGAAAAAAGAGAGTCAGGAGAAGAGAGAAAGCAGTAGACCGATTTCAAAGAAACTGCGTGCTGCTCTTCTGGGTTCGTTCAGGGGACAGCACGGTAAAAAAATGGCTTGTGTGAGGAGAGTGCCCAGGGTAACTGGACTTTCGGGAAGGCCAACAGCCATTTTGAGCCAACCCAAATGGGGTCGGATCGGCACTTCAACGTTGAGGCGCCTGTTGATTGGTGCAGCTTAGATTGTCTTGGTTAATGTTATTGGATTGAAATGATCTGATGATTGTTGATGAATGTCTGGCTATAACCTAAAACTAATTGTTTTTTAAACTTTGTTTTGTTTTATATATTTTATTTGAATAAGACTTTATTGATAAATTTGTGCGTAGTGACTTAATATGTTGCATATAACTGGAAAGGAATCATGACAAAATGACATCTTTGTGGTAGAGGCCAATGGAAGTTCCTACTTCCTATCTAAACACACTTGTACTTGTGATGATTGTAGTAATGAATGTTTTTCAAGCTATCCTAAACAACAAAGTGCCTCACGCGATTAATTGGCTTTATGAAATCAATTTACAAAGATGCTTTCCTACTAGCTCTACTCGCAAAATAGCGTACAAATAACCACATTTTATGCTTTGCATTGTTCCTTTAAAACTTGATTTTAACTTTTTGATTTTAACCTTTAAAACTTGATTTGTTTGATCTAAATCACTGAGCGTGTAACAAAGGAGATCTATTGAATATGTTATATTCTCGCCGTAGAGCGCAAAACCATACAACAAAGAAACTTAAAACTAGCAATCCAAGGCTCCCAAACATTTTTGCTCATGGTATCCTTTAGTTTGTTGGAGCATTCTTGTTATAAAAAATATTCGATAAAATCTTTGCTATTGCAAACAAATCAAAAATGAGCTCTGTATTTCTTGAAACCTATAATCGTGCCACCAAAAGATACAGCTACCCGCTTGGACATTTCTGAATTAAACAAATTCAGAAATTTGATTTGAAAACCTCGTTATCTCAATAAAGGTGGAATTTTTAGCTAATTAAAGTTTTTGAAGATTGGCATTACACAGTGGTAGGCAGAAAGTATAAAACCATGAAATTAAATACATTTGAAAACAACGTAGGTTAGCAAAGACACCAACATGTTTTGTAGTTCAGTGTAGACGGTATACAACCAATAAATTGTTGCGATATTAGATGTGGCAACCCAGCATATCGATATTAAGTGCTTTACCTTGATTGCCGTCTTGATATTTTCCTGGAATGTAGCTGACATTTAGATCGATACAAATCACGTTTGATCCTCCTCCATGTTCGTTGTAATGGCTTCCCGCTGCTACACCTGTTGATTAATCATGATTGAGTGGCACAAATCACACCCCATGTCAAAATTTATATAAAACCAAAGTAACACAATTTTGTCGCAAAAAATGTTTCTAGGGGGAAGGGGGCTAGTGGGGGAGCGTGGGAGGCAAGAGGACCACGAAAATTCAACACCAACCTACTCAAATATAGATCCTATTCATATTGTAAATGTTTGCTTTATTACAACCTACAAGCGTAAAAACATTAAGTTTCAATAATTAAATATTGCCGTTTGTATAAAAATTAATTTTAGCTTTATATGATGATCATGAAGAAATAGGTTACTACAACTAAGATCGCTTTGAAAAGTGAAGTTGCTTGTCAACATTCAACATTTACTTGCCTTCATAAACAAGCTCAGTATGTTCTGGTCCTTCACAGTTTCTGCTTCCCCATCTGGTATACGTCGCCCCACCACGGCCTACATACGTTATAAAAACTTACATCTCCAAACATCGTTAATTAATAAATTAAAAAAATTTATTACGCTTTACACAAAAATTACGAGAATAGTTTTACTTGATTGTCTTTGAAACTCAGATGTTATTTTGATCATAGTTTTGTTTTCATCAATGCTAAACTTTGAATAGCAGTAATGATGATAAATTGTTAAATTTGTTTGTTAATCATGCCTACAAATCCATTGTGATGTGGGAAATCAAAGAACGTTATGTAAAATATTTACCAGTATTTAGATTACACGTCGCTGGAAATGCGAGCACAATCTGACATTTTTGGTTTCTTTTCAAAAAGTGCTTTGTTTAGGATTAATGTGCATCTGCCAAAACTTGATAAAATTGATGCAAAACTGTGATAAAATATCGTGTAAAGTAAGTAAACATGATGCAAATGAACCAAACTTACTTGACGGTGTTAGATCTTCAAACTGAATAAAACAATATCAATTAAAATTATATTTTTGGTAAAAATTCAAATGATATCAATGGTAGGTAATGAAAACAACTTGCTTATTTTATGTGCATGGATGTTTGGTAATATTAGTTTAAATGGATAAATTGAAGATTTTATTTAGAAACATTTAAAGTTACTTCTTCATCAATGTCCTGAGCGCTTCTTTTGTTGACGTGATTTTGTTCTTCGACTTTACGTTTGCTCACGTGACGATGGATTTCGATATCACTCAAAGCATTGTTTACAGCAATGAACTGGTTTTCAAGTCTAAATAACAATATTCTGATTTTTATGTTAGTTCTACTTTAAATCAAGGAAGAAAAATAAGATTCACTGTTGGAATACGTGATGATATTTGTTCAGCACCAAAGAGAAATAATACAAAATCGTGCTCAATAGAAAATCGTGTCCATTTTGTCTAAAATGAACCTGCGATCGCAACTGTGTCGCTGCCTCAAACAAATTTAGACTATTCAGTTCTCATCGACACGTTCTTCTGTTTGTTTGTATATATATATCAGTATTTTATGAAATTACTTTGTCATTTCATAATTCATGCTTTTCCTGTCAACATAGAATCCAATACAAATTAGTATGAATCCAGCTATCATTAACAAGGTTTTAACTTTCAGCACATTTCTTTTGAACAACGATTTTTGATTAAGTTTAGAAGCAGATTTACAATCGTAATTATACAACTCGTGAAGCTTCATATTTGAAATACCGGTAGCAATTGAGACTTGTTGTGGCCGAGAAAAGCAAACTGGGATACTTGCTACAAGGAAGCTGCCTTAAATATGCTTTCCAACTATAAGCAAAAGAAAAACTGTTTCCATCAGACGCTCATTTCCGTAATTTGTTTTTCTCATTCAAGCAATCATGTTATTTTCCCAGAAAACATTGGCATTGAATGCAAGTAATTTTTATACAAGATTCTTCCATTGCACCGTCATAGGCATTGCTGCTGAATCAATGCAATCACGTCCAAAAAAAATCGGTTGTGATGAAAAATGATCACTACACTGTTATGTCATATTATGATATTTTTGCGTTATAACTATTAACCTGTTTCTCACTCTCTATAATATACTGAAACACATATCATGCTGTCTATTATCCAACAATAGTTTTTCTTTAAAAATTCTCAAATATTTTTCAAGATGCTCACCTCAAACAAGTGTTCTTTTAAAGCATGAAATCGAGACTATCTCGCGGGAGGATGTCACTGTGCTGCAGCAAAAGGAAGTTCCATAAAAACGAATCTCTACAACCGAGAACGCCGTATAAGACTCGGAATATCACGTTGTTGAATTACAAGAAACCTATGTAATTGGGCTATTTTGAACAAAATAAAAAAAATGAATGCGTATGCACGTTATTTGCCTTTTTCATAGTGATCGAGTTACATTATTTTGGTCATGAACTGAATGATATCGACAAGAATTTTTTCAACAATGCGACGCATAGTTTTTCTGGCTAAACTTTCACTTCATTGCAAATCGCTCACCAGTTTAGACAGCTGATTAGAGTTTTTGGTAAAATTTTGAAACGCTAGGAAATTAATAAGCTTATGCTAAATTTGTTTCCAGCTTGCTGACATCCCAGGGTTGTTTCAATTTCCAATTTACTAGAGATCAAAGACTATTCATCATTGGGCATTTACCGTTGCAAGAAAATCAGAAAAGTAATTGGAAGTTGTTGATACATGTGTTTTTTCAACCCATATTGGACAATTGTTCCACTATTGGAACATAACTTCAAAGTTTACCGTTGATTGCATACATGTGATATCAACAAACTGTTTTTTTTAATATCTTTATTTAGGGGTTGAAAATGCTTTTTTATAAAAATTTGTCATGATGACGTCATATGTTGTAGTATAATTAAGCCTCACACTTCGCGATCTAACTTCTACTCTAAGCCTTCATCCTTAAGGGGAAACAGTGACTTCATTAAAACAAATCTTCAATTTTTGTCCATGTACTTTTTTTTGAACATTCACTATTATTTAGGTGTAAATTTTGTTTTGATGTCATGTTTTTTCGCTGAGCAATATCGGTTTGAAAATTTTGTTCCAATATTGGAACAAATGTTCAATGCCTATGCTAAAGCGTCATGTGGCGTGCTTGCAACATGACCAAACTGCTATACCTACAAATGAATTTCTGACTGTATCAAATCTTTTTCGAGCCGCTAATAAAAAAACTATTTCTTCAAGGAACTTTTATAAAGATTAAATGAATATTTAATGTGGTTTACGACTGTTTCTGTGGTAAAAGGCTGTTTCTGGACAAAAACGTTAATGGCTCTTTTTGCGATCACTTCAAAAATGTCCTATAAAAGCAAATTTATTGTAATGTTGGGAAGCAATTACAGTAAATTTGCTTTTATAGCACATGGTATTTCAATGATATAAAAATGTGCTACAAAAGCAAACTTATTGTAATCGAGGCAAACAATTACAATAAATTTGCTTTTGTAGCACATTTTTCTATGAAACGGAGTGATTGCATCCTTCCTAAATGGTTGCATAATAAGGCAAAAAGCAACTGACGTGTAACTGCACCTTGCACTCGCAGCACTCTTTTGTTGTGTTTTTCTCGCATCAAACGCAGCGGCCCTGTTTCACGCAATGAACTGGTTGGTGTTGTTACTTTTGTTTGCGATTTGCTGGCCGCTTTTTACAGCCCGAGCTGTTTCAGAGCGCACCGCGCTTCTAAGCAACCCAATCACGACAGATCTCGTAAAATCTAATAAATCTTTTTGGGGTATGCGTTGAAGAATTACACAATCGCCACGCTGCGACACGAATCATGTTTATGCAATTGACGAAAAGAGGGTAACACTACCTCTTCGCGTAAATGGTTGGCCTACGTCGATATTGACTGATGAAACAGTCCAAAAGATCAACACCGCCCATCCTTTGATTGTATCGCATGAAATAGTGGGAATGCGGAACATTAATTCCTTTTTTTGATATTGATTAAAGCGCTTGATCGCATGTCTCCCGAAATATAGCACCGTCTATTCGTCTACTGATAGATCCTTGGCAAAAACTCCAAACTGTTGCTATAGTGCATTCACAGCTTCTTGTAGAGAGCGGATTTTTTCGATTTTGTCTCCTTGAGGTAAACAATTATTGTCCGCAAAGTGAGGAAAACGTTTTATTTTCTCAAAGCGGTGCTGGTCATAATTCTTGTAACCGCAAGACATGCTAAATCATCATCCTAGGACCAGTATTGCTGTTGACGCAATCTAGCGTTGTAGCCAGAAAAAAGAATAATTGCAACAAAAATGTAACTCTTATCCTTTGAAATTTTTATTGTATCATTATGTTTCGCCGCATAACGCTCTGATTTTCTGATGCTGAGGCCGCAGATTTCATCATTCAGGAGCAACTTGAAAATCTAAAATAGCTTCAATAAGCACAGTTCCGGTCGTGTTTTCAATATAGGCGAGATGCATGCTCGAGTAGGTGAATCGCTCACGTTTGTGCCACGTTTCCAGTTTGAAGCCTTCAAGTGAGTTTTTGTTTTTTCTTTTAGCTGTGGGCGAACGCTGTACCTGGCCTCGGAAGCAACACATTCTTTTCCAGGTGAGTCTACACAGACCTCAATCCATCCAGCAACATTGTTCGGCAATGTCTCCGAGCTATGACAAACATTATCCTCGCCCTATTCCAAATGCGTTGCATAGCCATCCCCTTGGTCTGGAGGCACAATAACTATAGCTTGTTCACTGCAAACATTGTCGTCACCGAAAAGTAAATCTATACTTTCTTCTAATGTGACATATTTTCTCCAAGACATTGTCGCATTACCACCCAATGAGACGTATTGTGGGTCTACCAAGACAAAATAATATATAAAAAACTGACATAAAACCATAAGCACTGTTCTGAGAAAAACAAGCCATACGCTAATTCAGCAACTTGCATTTCTGCAGCCTACATGCTGTATTTTGCCTAATCTATCATTCTATTATATCAACCTCTAAACTCGGCAAAAATATTAATCAAAAAGTCAACAACCATGGAAGCGTACTTTCTCTACCTCCTTGCTTTGTCTCCAGCTGAACAATATAAACCAGCGCAAAACAACAGTTTGGATTCAAACTTCGCAGCAGTGGAAATAAACTACCACTCTTCATCTCAAAGGCAGTCCTTTCTGCAAGTTTTAACAACAGAATTGTGAAGTTTCAAGACTTATTATTTGCGAACATAGAGCTAAAGAGAGCTTCTCAAAAACTAAAGACAGCAAAGTCAAAAGTCTTTTGTTGACATGTTAATGGGGATAAAAAATCAAACATGTTAGAAAATCCCGGTGTTCTGGTAGCTGTCCAAAATGGATTGATGTTGCCTCATTTACCTATACCAATGAGCGTATTTTGATATTGGGAGAATTCATTTAAACTGGACCACCGCCACGTGTACACAAATTTTGTCCCAACTGGCGGTGTAGTATTGCTAGCGCCGTTTTGCAGTCCATGAATCTGAGTTCAAGTTCTTTTACAATTCCGGAGTCGGTCAAAGTAGCCTAAAATTCTACTTGAGTAAAAGTACTCCACACATACTCATGTAAAAGTCAAAAATAAAAACAGACGTATTTACTTATGTAATAGTAAAGTTTATTTTAAACTTGAACCACTTCAGAAGAGAAAAGAGAAAGTAGTTGTATTTGTTTGCGGTTTTGTCCTGTATTAGTCCTAAATGATTCAATATGGCATAAACACGTGTTAAAGAAGGGGCAATAGAGCAATCAAAAACAGAAGTTTAATAGGAGACAAAATTATGCGATTTGCACTTTTCCAGTTTCGAATTTTTTTGCGATTGTTGTTTTGCTGTAAGCGTTTACTCCTTTTTTCAAGAAAAATGTTTTTTTTATTGAAATATCGACGTGTTGAGGTCATTTTTAAATGGACGTTTCACCTTAATCGAGCCCAAGAAATTTAGGTAGCATGATCAATTTGTCTCTTAGGCTGTGCTTATAAGAAGTGGCCAATTTCTCATGCTGGCCTCATTTTTGATAGTGTGTAAGTTCTTTTCTTGATGGAAAAAGTCATTAATTTAATAACGGGTCAATGAAACTGGTACCGATAACTAATCGACAAAAAATCGATGGCCTTGCGTTGTAAAACAGTCACCATCCTCTAACAAAACCATAAACTCCGTATTGCTCCACTTTAACGCATCTTTTGTTGGTCATTGGACACGAAATTGTTATAAAGATTAATTTGTTTTCTTGTAGATCTATTTTAGGTTAGATTTTGCTTGTTAGGTTATGTATTTTATAGAATTTTTCTCGATAGATAAAAGTCATTAAAATGTGGAGCGACTTGATGTCGTTAAGGCTTTTTGTTTTTACCAATAAATAACTTAGAATGTTATTGATAGTTATGATTTGCAGTAGCAAAGCCCTAGGCGTAGCCAGCTAAAGACTTTGGATCGAGGAAAAAAAGAAAGCAAAGTTTTACGTGCCAGACCACAATTTTGATGACGGCTTGTTTTCATGATATTTAGATACTTTACAGAAATTTGATAAAAATCGGAGGTTTTGGAAATTTGAAAAATATTTATTGAGGTCAAAGTTATTCCTCGTTGTTGAGAGACTGACCTGGGCCCGGCACAACATCAGTTGAAGGTCAGTAGCAGAGGCGTAAAAAAATTTATTTATTTACAAAACTGGCGACTTACAGTATTATCCCCAATTTCAACTTATAGCCTGTTTTGAAAATGGAATTCTTGATTGCAAATTTTTTGCCATGTTTCGAGTGGAAGATCTTTCTGTAAGATCAACGTTTTCATAGTAAAGGGATTTGGAAATCTCTTTAGAGATCAATTTTAGAAAAATTTGTTTACGCTCACAACGTGGGCGAATGGGAGAGATGCACAACAGCCTATCCAACGAGCTCTCTAAAAGATTTCAGAACCAGTTTCGTCGGCACCCCCTAAACATAGATTGCTGTCAACGCTGTTGAGATTAATCTAAGAGTACTTATAACTAAGCTTAAAAAAATAATTTATAAAATTTTCAGGAAAACAATCGCCATTTTTCTCCCTTTGGTTTTATGAAGTAAACAACATATGCGCAAAAATATGAAACACATTAACAAAAAATCAAACCTGTAGAAAGTTCAAACTTATTTCTGAAACTAATCACTTTTCAAAACCAATGAACTTTATGAAAACACGGTACACTGGTGTGCTGACTGCACCTTGCTTATTACAAGAGTAGCAGTGGGGTATTTAAAAACTAATTATTGAATGAAGACAGAGAATTTTGTAAATTAAAGATCTTTTTTGGAGATTAGAGTTTGAAACCAAGCATTTTGCCCAATTTGTTTTCGAAATGGATCTTTTTTGCTCATTTCAGTGTACAAGCAAACATGAAGTTCTTTGTCTTTTCACATTTATTCTACTGTGATGCTGCTTGTGGAGAGCCATCACACTTTATTTTTCCTAAATACGCCATTTAATAGTGGCACCATTTGTTTTTCAAAATTCGAACTAAAAACAGCTAACTTGAACAAAAGAATGTTTAGAAAATAAGAATTTAAAACTTTTCCAATGCTGACATACCTCATTTCAATTTAACAGACGTTAAGTTTTTCGCATTTACTTAAATAACAGTTTAAACTATTTATGTAGCGTTATTTCCCATGTAAGTTATTCAAGTAAAAGTAGAAGTAGTAAAAAATAAAACTACTCTAGGTATAAGTAGTTCGATACTGCGAAACCTCTTTAAGTATTTAATTTTAGTGAAACTACTTCGTTATTAATCACCTCTTGTTAATTCATACCAAAGACTTCGAAAAGTCTATTTTCAACTTTCCTGTTTAGCAAACTTGGCAAGTCTGCTGGTTCTGCTTACTGGTAAAGCAAATAACGGGATACCTTCACCTTTATGTGAGGAGCAGGTGGGAAGGTCAAGTTGTGCGCATGTTGGGACCACCCCGTGCGACTAAAAACTTGCAAATATAGTACAAAATCAAGGCCATGACCTAAAAATAAGAAATAAAACTAGTTCGAGCTAAGGCCGTCACTTCGCCTCATGAAGATGAAATAAACTCTTTAGGTGTATTTTCCACAAACAAAACACGCGAACTTGGCGGCTTTTTTCTTTGAATTGTATTTTTTTTGTCAAGCGCTAAACGGGTCGGTGATGAAAACCATTTGTAAAGTCTGTGATATGATTCGATGATGGAAATGAAATAAACTCAGGTTTACCAACCGCAAAGCAACTAACTCGAAGTTTCCACACTATTGTGTCGAAATGATGCTGTTTGCAATTTTAATCCAAAATCCCAAAACAGCGAAATTCTGTCATTATTTTCATTAATTTATAATGCTATTGTGAGTTGCTAGTCATCTGAACGTCACTACACAAGCTGTGATCATTTATACTAAATCAGTTACATTCACAATCCATAATATATTCCAACAGTTTATTTGTAGGTAATGCTGTGATGATAAGCATGAAGTACGGCACTTTCATTTGTTAGTAAACAGGAAAACATTAAGTTTTTTCTGTGATACAGTGTGCCTTAAAGACCAGCTAATAGAAATTGCCGTTTTCAATAAAATAAGGAAAACCAAGGGTGTGCAATCTGCGGCCAGCGACGTGACATTTTTGTGGCCCGTGGTTGCCATGTGGCGGAGTTTCAGCATCCAGTCTTCGTTTAATTATTCAAATAAAAAGAACACCGCGGTGCCCCGTCGAAGGACTTTCCAATTTTTGGGAAAACTGAAACTATAAAATTTTGACGAAGTGTTTATCTCTAAAAGAAAAAGTTATCATTGACGAATTTTGGTTTATTAGACAAATTTACAGCTGTAAAAAGGGTAATTTCCATATCCCATGAATAATATTACTAATCACTGCTGGTGAGCTTAATTGAACCCGCATACAAATTTTAAGTCGCTTGTGGAATTAAAAAAAATCAGAAATCAGCCTGTCTGGTAAATGGTTGCACCCTAGGATTATGATTTTTAAACTTCTTGAAAATTATTATTGCAGGCCCTGATGTAAACTTTAATTAAATGGCATTTCATCATACAGAAAATATTGCTAAGTGCTTGAGTGCTAACTCAGAAGTATATTAATTTTTCAGAGTAATGTTTCATAAAAATATTAACAACTTATCGGCTTTGCTCACATGGCATTTTCCTGATCATTAACTTCAGCAAGAACATCCGTTCAGCCGACGATGTCTCGATCAATATGATTAGTCAAAACAATCACAGGTAAAACTTGATGAGTTAAAAAGTCTCAATCGTGACTCTTATATTTCAGTATGCAAACTATGCCAAACCCCATAAATTGACTATTGCAATTTTGGTCAGTTTGAACCTAAACAGTTAGAGTAAAAGTGATTTAAGTATTTTTCATTACACGTTGAAATTGAATTCATTTGCCCGAATAGAGAAAAACAGTATTTTATTTTAGCCTAAGCAACTGCATGCATAGTTCTAAAATCTCAAGTGTGATTCTCGCCGATGGGAAATTGATTAGAAGTTAAAAGCTGCACACTAAACCAAAAATAGATAGATCTACAATTACGGTATTTATTTTGTTGTTTGCTCCGAATTTTCAGAGTTTTACTTAGTATTTTGCAAGATACGAATATGGTTACATACAGCTATCAAGACACTTGTGTTGGAAGGTAGTAAGCCGAAACAAATGCACAGCACTGATAAATGTAATTCATTGGAATAGACAGCGTCCATTGGAATGATGGGTAGAATTTAATTAAAGAAAACAATAAATCTTGCATGCCAATTTGTTAACCATAGGAATACGTAACGAGAATTCAAGACCTCTGTGATTGCACCTACATTTGATCGACTTTGCAATAAAAAAGAGACATTTATGAATAAAATGTGCAATTAAATGGTAAAGGTGAAGAGTTTTTGGCAATTGGCAGTTTGATATCAACTTCTAATTAATAAAAAAATCTGTCAATTACTTAAATATGCAATCTATTGAAAGTGGAACAATTTTAACTTGAACCAAATGAAGGGAATACAAATAACAGCAAACATCGATCAATACAATTTTGATTAATTTGATCCAAAGCATAAGATGAAATGACTCAAATATTTATGGTCAAAATGTGAATTTGGCCAATATTTTAGACAAGTGAAAACAATAATTAAGCAGTACAATTTGATGAGTTGACTCAAACATACTTGGATTAAGTAACCAAGTATCTATTTTCTGAAGTAAGAAGTGCAATGTATTGATTGAAATCCGAAATCTTATAAAAAGATTTAGAGAAAGTATCAAAAAAGCAGCGGCGAAAATATAAAAACTTGTCGTTTGGTTTTGATTTGAATAGTAGATGGACTTCCGGAAAAATTACTTTTCTTAAATTAAAAATATTAACCTTGAGAAAAAATTCTAAAACAGTAGGAATAACTTTGCAAAATTGTTTATGAACGTTCGCTTTAGCATGCAAAGTTTAAATATGTTGGTTTGGTGTGTGTGTATGTATCATTATTTTCTTGCTGTCTAACCAAAGTTTTTCTTCTTTGTATGCGGCTTTAAAGTGCTGAGTATAGAGTATATATATCGGGTGTACTTGCAAAAGTAAACCAAATTTAAAGCATTACTCTGCGATGATATTCATTAAAGATTTTGACAGAGCTACCTTATTACTACTTTTACAAACTCTCTAAAAGATGAGTAGCAAGTCTTCGTTTGATTATTCACAACAATGTCTCAAAAATGCAATATCAGAGCAAACTTTCTTTATTTTAGCCTATGCATCATGTGATCTTTATCTTGTTACATAATTTCTTATTATTGTGGAAGGGTATTTACTATCATGATCAGAGAGTGGCAGTGGCTGTATTAAGCCAGCATCGATTATTGTCCTTTAAAACGTTTTGAGGTACCCAATGTATGGAGCACGGTGAGATAACGTGGTCTGCGGTCTGTATGGTGGCACCACACTCGCAATTTGATGAGGGAGCTAGACCCTATTTGTACATAGATGAATAAAAATGCCTAACGCCATTCCTTAGGCGATTGCGCTTAACCGGCCAAGCTGTTTTGGGCAAGCCTATTCCAAGAGGCCTAGTGCCGGCTCTAGGAATGAAAACACGGGTTATGGATGTGCTTTTGGATTACTCTGTTCTCCATCTATAATTCGTCCACTGAACCAGGCGGATGTCTAATTCAGATAGGTCACTTGATAGTTTCCGCACAGCAGGTACAAATGGTCAACTAGATTTCAGTCTCTCCTGGTGAACAAGTGGTGACCCGGCTAATGGACCGTGTAAAATATGTTCTGTGTACAGGGTGCCACGCTTGGCCAAGGAGATTGTTGCTTCTAGAGGTGAAGCTTGGATGCTTGAGTGCTTAAAATGATTGGCAGGTGGGCGTTGAAGTGGGACCTAGGCATTTAGTAACAATGCGCAAGGCGTAATTTAGAACATTGTCCATGAGACGGGTGTGTGCGCTGCGACACCAAACTGGTGCGCAGGTCTTAGCTCTAGAGTAGACCAACGACAGGGAAGCTGTACGCAGTGCTTTAGCGCCAGCACTCTACCCCAAACCCGCAAGTCGCCTCAGAAGCGTGAAACGGGTGGATATTTTTTAGCGCAATGACTCGGGATGGTAGCAAAACGTGAGTGATCTGTCCAGTTTTCCCCGAGGTAGGTTGGAACTGGGAAAAATGGCAAAGATTGGCCTTTAGTATACACTTTAAGCTCGCCTTTGACCTCTCGATTGTGCAAATGAAAGGCCTCCATCACCGTCTTTATGCGGCGGAGTTTCAGCATCCAAGTCTTGAGATAGGCTGAGAGTGTAGCCATGTCTTGGCTCAAAGTTCCTTCCAAGGCCTTCCAATTCCTAAAAGAATGCAACAAAGCTTGATAATTGGCATATGCATATTTTCTGTAGGTTGTGAAGGGAAGATTGTATATATAAATTTAAAGATGAGAGGACCAAAATCGATCCCTGAGGAAGTCGTTTCTTAGACGCCGAGGACTGCTTCTTGCTGTCACCGATGGTGAAGGTAAAGCTTCTATTTCGGATATGCTCAAAGCTCATCCGGACGATTTGCTTATCCGTAGGAAGTCTCAGAAGCTTTCAGATGATACCATGGTACCAGACAGTGTCATAAGCTGATGTCAGGTCGGCAAACACGGCATCGGCCTTCTTTTTAGCATCAAAAGAGTCCTCGATGTTTTGCGTGAGCAAAACAGCATGGCCCACAGTTGACCTCCCGTGTAGAAATCCAGTCTGCTCCCGAGGGAGCTGTTGATAGACAACTGGTTCAACACGGAGGTGGATAAGCCCCTCTAGGATCTTGTAGGGGACACAAAGCAGAGATATTGAGCAATAGCTAAGAGAGTACTTTACAGTCTTTTTTGGTTTTTGAATCGCGACTACTGGTGCTCCTCTCCAGATTTTGGAAATTTTGAGTCAACGCAAGCAGCGAGAAAGGAAGCCACATAACCAGGACTTCAGAACAGCTGCAGCATGGAGTACAAGCTCCGGAGAAATAGGTCACCGCCAGGAGCTTTACCTAACTGTAAATGTTGAAGGGCAACAGTGTATTCTCTTGATATAAAATTTCCAGAAATATTTCACTGGGCTTGGTGTTCTGGCTCTCCAAAGGTCAGACACTTCTTGATATACGCGTTGAAACAATACGCAATTATTGTTTTCATACCTCTTGTTTCTAATCAGCGGAGATGCGATAGCGTCAGTTGAGACAAGACGGTGACAAGGGGAGTGTCGTGACCTGCTAGCAAGTTTATTCAGATATACTCCATGCTTTTCAGCTGGAGTGCGAAAAATCGATGCTCTTAACTGTTTCAGACCATTGATGCTTTGTTTCCTGTAGAGCCTGTTGAACAAGGCTATGGCAGCACTATTAGAATTGTTTCCATCAGAAGATCGCAGGAACGCTTGGAAGAAGTTCTTACACTCTGAATGCTAGCGCGGTATGTGGTTGTTTTGACGACCTAGTGGTGTAGATCTTTTGGCTTGCTGAGCCGATGATGTCGCAGAAATCCTGGTAGGCCTGATCCATGTTTGGTGAAGTAGGTGGTGACAGATTCTTTGCGAATTTATTTGTCAAAGCTATGTATTGGATCGACTTAGCCTTGCGGAAGTTCCATCGTTTAATGGTCATGCTTGGCATTGGCAAAGCAAACCTTGGTGATGTGATTAACGATGGTCGATATTGTAGCCTGGTGAACTCTTTAAAGCATGTTTGTTTGGTAAGCAGCTATTGGAGTCAACACTGGCAAACGCAAGATCAGGGTTAGTGCCACTGTTCCAGCGGCCAGAGTGGAAGCTGGCAGAATTCTTTGGGTTGTAAAAAAGAGCAAGGCTGTTAATACTTGACCAACCACCAAACATTCTCCATCCGCACTGTTGCATCACGACCCCAGTCAGCATGAGGGCAGTTAAAGTCACCAGCATGAAGACAGGAGTAATGGAAGAATGGGAGATCAGAGGCTTGCAATCGTTTTAATAGAGGTGTGTAGATGTTGGCTATTTTGTACCCATCAACGTTCACACACAACCACTTGGTCTTTGATTTAAGTGGAGATTGTTTTAAAGCGTATATTTTAGTCGTTTATGGGCAAACGTGGTGAAACCGTGCTTTTGTTTATGGAGAAATCAGCAAATGCAAAACTTGCAAGTATTAGCTTTTATGCAGAAGTGCAGTGGGTCTCCTGTAATAGGATAACGAGAGCCTCATGCTGCACAGCATGGTAGTGAAAAACGTTCATTTTGCTTGCAGTGAGATTTTCTATGTTCAGCAGTAGAATGGTGGTCCTTCAAAACGTGTTGACGTGGGCCCCGAAAGGGGCAGCTTTGATCTACATGCATCGCCCGGTCCTGAAAAGGTTGTTTGCCAATTATCAGGCCCAGGCTGGCAGCGCCTTTGCACTATATTGTTGGCGTACCCAATGGCGTAACCGACGCGATGGCGTAGTGGTTAGAGCGTCCGCTTCGCAGTCGGTAGACCTGGGGTTCAATCTTCTTGTCGAGTCATACCAAAAGACTTTAAAAAATGGTATTCACAGCTTCCCTGCTTGGCGCTCGGCATTAAGGGGATGTTGTGGAGAACAAGCCGGAAAGTCTGCTTGTTGTGTTCTCGGGCAAGACACTTATTGAGACGCCCCACTTTTATGTGGCAAACAGGTGGCCCAGACACCTCAGAAATGGCAACTCCCAAGCGAGTGACGTCCCGTCCAAAATATAGCGATACAATTTGCTTTCCCGTGAATGGAGGATAAATATGGCAAATAAAAAAATCACTGCTCATATTTGCTTCATTTGGTCATTACAGAATGCATTTCAAGCAATGCAACAGTTACTTCATATCTTGGATATCTTCCATTTTAACCTTACATGGGAGTTGTTAAGAAAGTTAAAGATAACAGGAGTGCGAAAAGGACGCTACCATGCGCTTTTTAAATCTTACAATATGTTACGTGACTTTAAAATAATTTTTTTTGGTTTAGAGACCGTAGAAGGGTCTCAATCCAGCAAATTCATTATAGACTATGTGGTAATATTCTCAAGTTGAGGATATTTTTGTGACTGTTGAGTAGCTGATTATTGTTTTCTATGCAATTTTGAAACGATAGTTAATACTATAGATTATTGTAAAAAACTCATTGCAGTTCTTTATAATTTATGTACTATTTCGAATAATCAGACGCTTTTGCTTATCAGTTTTTTCCAGTCAACTCGTATTTCACAGCGTCTAAAATCGATTTGAAAGACATTGCTTTTTATTGACCTCTTCAAATAATCCAAATGCATACAATGTATTATAAGATTTCAAGATTAGGCCATTAGATTGACTATAATTTATTCCATTGTCTATAATGGAATCCAACTTCTTCAGTTCTTTGAACCAACCAAAATCGTTCACTCTTACTCCTCCAAGACTTGACCTTGTGTAAAACTAGCTGGCTCTGCTGGCTACTTTTAGAAAGGTAATGGAGTGCAGAAACATTTGGGGATTGCGCAGAGTGATTAAATGGTGTACAGTAAAAGAAGAAAGGGATAGTAAGGAGGTGCTCCAAGTGTATCGAGTTCCTGGCCATGTCTTATTTATCTTGTTATCACCATAGGCGTCCTTAAACTCAACAAACTTTTATCCGTTGAATTTAGCAAAGGTTTGAAAGAATATCAAAGTTGTGGAATGGCGCCAAGATGATTGATATGTATTTTCAGGATCAAGCCATTAAAGTATTATGATCGCTACTTACGACGTAGACGTATTTGTATGCGCTAACGCCTCTGACAGCGCACTGTTGTTAAGAATACCAAATGAGGTGGTCACCCAATTGCAAAGGAAATAGTTTCCACATTTAGATCAGGGGTCAACAACCGTATGCCCGCTGGCGCCAGGTCGCTCGCGAGGACGATATGAGTCACGCAAATTCACTTCAGCGAAATTATGAAAAGTAACTCTAGCCTGACAAAGATTTGGACCGCGAATGACACAATCGCGGCAGCAATACAAGTGTTGACCTTTTTTTGGAGATTTTGATTATTTATATTGTAAGTGAGTCGGGTGACAAAAGTAATGTCACATATAATTGGGGTCGGCCGAAAAAAAACAGATTTGCAGAAAAGGGTCCGCGAAGCAAAAACTTTGGAAAACCCTGATCTAACTGGTAGCTCTTGGCGTGATCAGTAATCAGAAAGTAGCCTTCAGTTCAAAAACGCTTGGTAACCCCTGATTTAGATCATATGTAGCACGACACTAATATGTTGTTGTAAAAGATTTAACTGGACCATCTTTGTTCCCATTCCTCCTTTTTGGGGGTGTAATCAAATGTTTTGAAACGAGTTGGTTACTGTTTAAAATGCTTAGAAACTTTATTTTTAGATAGATCTTTTTGAATAGTTTGATGGATAATGCAAAAGTCCATGCACTCGAGAAAGAAGGGACAAGATGTACCAAAGGTCTTAGTTTTTCTAAAAATTGCAAATTTGTGAAAAATAAGCACCAAAATTATGAGAGTTTTTAATCGGTAGGGTTCATTTCATAAACATTTACAGACTTCATTTTTTCATGAATCTTTTTTAAACGTAGACAGATAGTGCCAAAGAACCATGTTTGTGAATAAAAGTAGTAAAAATGTACCGAAGAAACAACTTTGTCTAACAATTCCAAGTTGGTTATATAAAGTAAGGTGATTAATCAAGTAGAATAACTGTAGAATAGAGCATAATGTATAAAAAACAATTTTTGATCAGCCATTATAAACTAGTCCTTAATCCTAAGTAATTAAAATCACATATCGCTGAAAAGAAAATTTGCTAAGCCTTTAAAGGATAGTATTTGTTAGTATCTTATTATGACTTTTATGCATAAAATTTACCTGTTTTTACTCCGCTTACTACTTTTTGGTAGGGGAAAAAGTTACACAACCGGTAATAAAGCAAAAGACTGTCAATTGTACTAGATGGTATTGTGACATCATGGAGTGAGTTTCAAGCGTCGAAGCAAAAGAGTGCAATCGTGCTTAGAAGGCTTAAAATACTTGAAGAAAGAATTGCTCGTAGCATTGTCAAATGAGCATAAATTGTATTAGAGCTATTTTTATCGAAATTATCTCATTAATATCTCATAAAACAGCGTTTAATTACGTTTCTACGATGAGTAGTTTTTGAGAAAATATAGCTTACAAATTGAACAATCAAGCATTGATTGTGACGTCATCCTAGATCCCAAAGATATAAAATTTTTATACGATTTTAGTTTGATAGTAGCTATCGTTAGAGCACAAAATAGTCATGCTCTCTCAAGAAATGTCAGTTTTATAAAAATTATCTTTAATTATGACGCTATAATGACTGCAAGATTATCCTTATGACACTCACCCCGAGGTGGTGATCAATAGTGCCTAGTTTGATGTTTGTATCCCTATTAGTTTTGGAGGAGCTAACGCGTACGTACGTAGATACAGAAAGAATCGCGCTTCATGTATTAAATGAGAAGAGAAAGCTGTTTCTGACCGATTTGCATGGTTTTAATATTTCATCTCATTGGTTTATTCATGCATGTAAACTGAAGATTTGATTGTAAGACTTTAGTGAAACTAAAGCATTTCGACAGAAACGAGTATTCTGCTAAACACGGTAATATCCTTCGCACCTAAACATGGAGAAACCTCATAAAATAAAGTTTGATGCCTTTTTGAGTCATCTGTTTTGAGTTTTGAACACCATTTTTAAAGCCTTTGTTTTTTTGGTTTACCAAGGTTTTGGTAAACACTGAATTCCATCTCTCCCAACCATGTAAACGAATATCAGTGGAGCATATAATTTTCTTGAAAGCTTATGCAGCAATTCAAATGTTGATGAGCATTGAAGTGCTTGATTAGAAAGTAATTAAAGCAATATGCAAGGAAAACAATTCGAAAATACATTTACATTAACAACAATCATTCAGCAGAAGTTTTGAAAAATTGCCGACAGAAAGTAAGTTACGATATAAAATTTACCAGGTGAGGACGTGATATCAAAATTGAATCACCTTTCGATTGTTAATTTGTTAATAATGACGTGGCCACTAACAATTACCCTTTTGAGAGTAAAGTGATCGTTTTGGAGCTAATGGAAAAGATAAAACATTTTTTCAATTGAGAGTGACATAAAAAATTGTTGTTAAGGCATATAGGCTAACTGCAATCAGTTGAATAAAACATACCACTTCCACGACCGGTTTCGTTCCTATTAGAACTCGTCAGGTGGACTCAGGTATTGAACCGTCAATCACATGAATTGCTTCATGCGGTTTATGCCACTCCGCCATCGGTCCTTTCAACTGATGATGTTAATTTTAAGCTTATATATGGTGCACGCTCACTACAGTGAGCTTGATGCGATATATGCTTTTAATTCCCAGCCAAGCCAGTGCTTTATTACGTTGTAATACGAATTATATGAGCTGGTGTGTTTTTTACGTTGTAATACGAAACCGGTCGTGGAAGTGGTATGTTCTATTCAACTGGTTGCAGTTAGCCTATATGCCTTAACATCAATTAATTAAAAGTAATATCTTAAACAGGCTAACACCAGCTCCTATAATTCGTATAAAAAATTGTGAGTCTGGAAGCAAGCGTAACATTGATGGAGTGGCGTTGTTCATGAAGAAAATAAACCGTCTTTATTTAGGCCACAGAACTAATATTCTTTTTCCCAGGAAAAATGCGAATGTGTGTTTTTAAAATTGCCCAAGATCTCATTGAGCCCGCGCTTGCGACGTAAAGCACGCAATTGAAAGTCAAATAGTCGCTGAAAGATCTAGATCATCTTTGTGCTTTCTCGATGGAGACATAGGCATACTAAAGTTTACTCAATCATCACCAAGTTTTCCTAGGTATAAAAGCTGCCTCATTTCTCATAATTTGTACATAGGCAATACTTATTTGCTCCATGCAAATATTTTATACAGGTTAATTTTGAAAATTGCTGATGTGTGTTTTGTAAATTGCCGAAGACCCTATTGAACCCGCGCTTGCTACGTAAAGCACCCAAGTGAAAGTCCAATGGCCAACGTAGGATCTAAATCCTTTTTGCTCTATCTTGATGAAGACATAGGCATATTTACTGTATCGTTTTTAAGCTTTCTTTGATAAATTGTTTAAGCGGTATTTAGGATTTATGTAAAAACTGCCTCATTTCTAATATTTAGTATATAGGTACAACTTATTTGTTTCGTGCATTTCTATCATTGGGCAGCATGTAGGTAATAACTATAGTTGCAGTTAGCTTATAGTTTTTACTTTCAGGTTGCTCAATGTCACATACAGCTAACGTTTTGTACACGTTAATTATAAAAATTCATATTGTGCAAACAACACAACGCAGCTCTCTCCCATGAACGAATGGTTCACATTGTAGTGACGGACATTGCGTTTCAACCGTGAACAATACTCCATGTATAAGACCAGCATCAGAACCAGGAACCACTTGTGGTGTATCATCAACACACAGATACGGTTGAGAATGCTGGTGGATATTAGCTCCACCCATAATATATCCAGTGTATTCCTTTTTCCAATGCGTAGGACAAGTATCACGTCCGAGAATCATCATCTAAATTTTAAGAAAAAACAAGTTTTGTTTGTGACAAACGTCAATATTCATTCACTATATGAAAGGTTTTAGGTGGGCAATGAAAATACAAAACGGTATTTTATCATAGCACAAAGTCGGTATTTCACGTATTCACCTGATTGATTGTTCCTTTTGCCATACAAGCAGCACAGGGTACATTAAACTTATCCACACTGTTTCCTTCAGTTCGAGAAAGATCAAACAAACTTAAGTAATGGTGATATTCCATTCCGTAAATTAATGAAAGTCCTGGTAATTAAGATTATATTTATATTTAGAGTTGTGCAATTTATTCATGCAGATGAATGCAGGAGAAGATAAAACTTAGCAGCTAACTAGAACAGCGTTTACCAGCAATCGAAATTTTAACCTATACAAAAATGTTGGATTATTTAATGCAGAAATGGACGATACTTTGGTGAAATCGGTCGGTCACAAATGGCACTAAAACATCTCGAAATGGAAACACATTAATTTTGTTCCTCTTCTTTTACAGCAATATCAATTCATGAATGCAGTTTTGTATCACATTTTTGATAATATGTCCTACACACAGCTGCAACGTTCTACTGATATTTTGCAAAAAAGATTTGTGGCGATTAAGTACAATAAAGATTTATATTAGCTGATAAAGTACAAAAATTATTAAACCAGTGTAAATGTAGTTTTGGAGTAGATTCAAAGTTTTGACAAAAACAAACGTTTGGTTGCACGTAAACAAAACACATTTTCAAGGGGGTAAAATTTTTTGTTTAATGTTTTGTTGCGTGTAGATTCCTCGATAACATTCGATTCTTCGTTATGTGATCCAGTTGCCAAGCTTGTTGTTTTGATGCAACAAGGCAAACTGCAGAGGACAAATCTGTTGATTTTTGAACCCACTTTTTTCCTGTTTTACTTTTGATGTTACGCTGTTTTCTTGTGTTAAAACCCGCTTTGTTTGTCCAGCTGAAAAGCGCGTTTCTAAGTTGGCCACGTTGATGTTGTTGGGTTAAAATGATATGTTCATGCTTGATGAATGTTTGGCTAATACGTAAAACAAAAGTTTTATCTTGGTTTTGTTTCATATATTCCACGTGAATATGCCTTTATTTAGTGACTTAATGTAATACATAAGGTAATTAATGACTATAAGGTAATCGTGACAAAGTGGCACCTTTTTGTAAAGGCCGATGGAATATGCTACTTCTTTCCATAACACACTTGTAATTGTGATGGTTGTAGTGATGATTACTTTTCAAGCTACCCGAAACGACAAAGACAAGTCGAACATATAATTCTAAACTCTAACACGGTGCGTCTCATGGTTAGTTTACTTTGAAAAATCAAATTAGAAAATTATTTTCTTACTAGCCGCACTTGCAAAACAGCATGCAATCAACCATGTTTTATGCATTATTAATTTTACGATCTAAATCACCAAGCGCGAAGCAAGGTGGATCTTTTGAAAATATGATATTTTCGGCCGGGAGCACAATACCAAACAACAAAGGAACTCAAAATTGGCACACTGGGGCTCTCAAATATTTTTGTTTAACGTAATCTTCAGTTTGTTGAGCATTCTTGTTGAACAAAATATTTGGTAAAATATTTGCTATTGCAAACAAATCAAAATTAGTTTGCAGAAAGTAAAGTATTCATATTCTCGACGCTTTCGTCTGACACTTTTTAAAAGAATCCGTCAGAAATGGAGTGAAAACGATGAAGAGAGTCACTTATATGGAGACAAAGTTGATGAAAAAAAAGAGGAAAAGAAAAAGGCTTCAATCGAAAATGGTAAAAGAAGCGACCAATAGAAAGAGCGGAAACTAATGTGCGATTTTTAGGGCGTTTACAAGTTCTTTTTGTTTAAATACATTTGATTTGGATGTTTTGATGTAAGTGGCTTCAAGGGTGGAGAGATAAAAGAAGTACGGCATCGGGTAAATATGGAAAACTTTGCGTCGTTGTATTCACGTTCACATGTCAGATTTTGCAAGAAATGTTGCCCTATAGCGGAGAAAGAAGCTTCAGCTTTAAGGCTTCTGATTGGCTAGCAGGAGCGAGCCAATGTGCTTCGGTCTTGAGAAATATGCCCCTGAAGAATGGTTTTAGGCTCGTGCTGCTCAATCCTCTGTTGCAACCTTTGAGAAGTACGACCACGTATCGACTATCACAGTGGTACAGAAATTGATAAATAATGTTGGTTTGATGTGAAGCGAGTAGTATTTCCTTTTGAGCTGCAGGCAGAAGCTGTCTGGTGGTGTAGACAATGCGTGGCTCAACTGCAAAGAAACAACGTTTGACGGCTGATTAAAATTGCATTTTGTACCTCATCGAGACATTGCCCAGCCATGAAAAGTGAAGATTAACTGGGCATTTCTTCAAACCTAATTGTGTTGGTCTGCGAAACTGATTCATTTTCTTGATGGTGATTACAACTTCAGGGTAATCGTTGTCGATCGGGATTGTACGAATGTTGGAAAGTTCATTTTGAAGAGTAGATTCAGAAGATTTGACAAGAGTTCTCGGGACAAAAGTCGAAATTAGATTGATTTTGCTTTTTATGGGGAAAAAAGAATTCCAGCGAATGTATTGGCCAGTGAAAGTCGGCTTTCTGTAGATAGATGTTACAAATTCACGATCGTTCTTTTTTACCGGGACGTAAAGAAAAGGCAAAGTCCGATTGCAACTCTTTTCAAAAGTAAAAGGAAAGCTTCGTAATAGCCGACAAAAATATTAGCAAGAGATGGGCCAAAAGGGGAAGACATAACAATGTCATCTATCTGCCGATACATAATATTATTGAAACTGAATTCAACGGAAAAATGTATCAAAACTTTTTAATCAAATTTATTTAAACAAATAGAATTCGTATATGCCCTAAAAATTGCACATTAGTTTCCGCTCCTTCAATTGGTCGCTTCTTTTACCAATCACAACGGAGCCTTTTTCTTTTTCTCTTTTTTTCCTCAACTGTGCTTCTATATAAGTGACTCTTTTCATCGTTTTCACTCCATTTCGAACGGATTCTTTTAAAAAGTGTCAGACGAAAGCGTCGAGAATATAAATACTTTACTTTCTGCAATCTTCAAATTCTGTACCACTAATCAACTCCTCAAAAATTAGTTTCATATCTTTTGAAATCTTATAATGTGCCACGAAATGGTGCAGCTACTCTCTCAAAAATTTTTAAATTAAAGGAAAGTTTAGATTTGAAAAGCTCAAATAAAGTTTAAAAGTTAAACTTCAAATAAATTCAGCTCAAATAAAGTGTATACTCTAACAAAGTATAGTTTTTGATTTGTAGTTTTGAGTAAACGGTATACAACCAATAAATTGCTATGATAAAAAGTGGCATAACCAAGCACATCGATGTTACGCGCTTCACCTTGATTTCCATCCTGATATTTTCCTGGAGTGTAGCTGACACTTAGATCAATACAAATCACGTTTGATCCTCCCCCATGTTCAACGTATTTACTTCCCGCTGCTACACCTGTTGATTTATCATGATTAGGGGTACATATCACACAATATATCAACACTTATACAAAATTAAGCAAACAAAATTGTGTCGTACACAAATGTTGTTGAGGGGAAACAGGAGGACCACATTTTCATCGAAAATTCAATACCAACCTAATCAAATATATATCCTTTCAATGTTGCAAATATTTGCTTTATTATAACACACAAGAGTAAAAACATCAAGTTTCAAGCAACTGATTGTGCCATCTTTATTTAAGTTAATATTATTTTCATATATTGATGGAAAACTAGGCTATTTATAATTCAGATCGCTTTGAAAGATGAAATAGCTGATCAACATTCAACATTTTCTGGCCTTCATAAACAAGTTTGGTGTGTTCTGGTCCTTCGCAATTTCTACTTCCCCATCTGATGTACGTTGCTCCACCACGATCTGCATACATTGTAAAAACTGACATCATCAGAAATCGTTAGTTGATAGATTTCAGATGTGGGGAAGTGCTCTTCCATGATTTAATTAGACAAACTAATGTAATGAGCAATACCTTATTTAGTATCATAATGTTAACTTAACGAAACTAACACAAAATCAACGAAGCATTTTGTCCCCTACAGGGACTTTATTAGGACAAAAAATAAATCCGAAAATTTCAAAGATAGCATTAAGATTTCACAAATGAATACAAATGACCAGAGCAGTATCGTTTTAACATTGCACTTCTCCATGAAACACGTGCAGAAGTGGCTTCGCTCCTTGTGAATGACTGTGCTTCTTATTTAAATGTGGCTCAAAGCATTTTATCAGCAGCGGTTCTATTAGCTCAGTTGAGATTTAGTTTTGTCCTGATGAAATCTTCGAGAGGGAGGAAATGTTTCGGTGATTTTTTGTTTGTGTTATTTTTTATGTTAGCTTTATCATGTTTAATAAATTATTGCCCATTACATTAGCTTGGGTAATTAAGTCATTGTCAATGTATAGGTTTTATAAAAATTAATGAAGTTTTACTAAAAAAATTACACAGATTGTTTTCATTTTATACTCATTAAAAATTCAATATTATTTTAATGATGATTTTTGTTGTCATTAATACTAAACTAAGAAAAACATTGATAGGATTGAAATTGCAAAATTTGTCTGTTAATCGTCCTTGCAAACCGCTGTAATTGTGGGAAATCAAAGCACGGTACCATAAATCAAGGATTTTTTTCTTCTTTTTTGGTTTGTTTTTTAACTGTTCAAAAACTACTGGGCCTACCAACACCAAACTTGGCACGACTAATTACCACACTCGCGTGCTTGTTCTCATGGGTCGGTGACGCCATGATGCCATGACGTAATCACACCGCACATAAGTGCCTAAGATGTAGATATACTTACGTATGTGTGCTTTAACTCCTCCAAATCTACTGCGATTACAAACATCAAACTTGTTTTGGTTAACCACCACCCCGGGGTGTGTGTCATAAGGGGTTTGACGACATCATCATCCAAGACATTTTTTCCAAAAATTGCATTTTTTAACAAATGACTGCAATTTTTGACTCAAATAAAGGCTAGCGCCGGACTTGTAAACTGAAAAGATTTTTTTCGCGTTTTTACAATCTATTGTGATGTCATAATCGACAATTTGTTGGAAAAATGTTTTTCAAAAATGTCTTCAAAAATACTGATTGTAGAAACGTGGTTGATGGCTCATTCGGAAGATATTAACAAGCTCATTCCTAAAATTTACTTGCTTTTTAATTATTTGATAATATTGGTGATACAACAAGCAATTTTGTGCTTTACAGCATTTTCAAGCATAACTGTTCCAAAACTACTGGACATACAAACTCTAAACTTGGCATTTTTAACCAAAACACCAAAGTGAAGGTCACATCAAGGCTGATGACATCATTATGACGTCATAATTGATTGTTAGTTTTTTAAAAGTTTTATTTTTTGACAGATAAATGCCATTTCTAGCTAAAATAAATGACAACGCTTGACCTGCAAACTTCATAAACTTTTCAGTTTTCTGCAATCTATGATGACTTTACAATCACCAATTAATTATAGAAATGTTTTCTTTTATTTCCTAACAAATTCTGACTGTAGAAACGGGGTTAATGGCCAATTGAAAAGGTATCAACAACACCATTTACAAAAAAAAATGTTTTTTACATTTAATGATTATTGGTTACGCAACAAGCCATTTTTTGATTCAACATTTTTAAGCTGAACTCTTTAAAAGTCACTAAACATATAAATTGCTTATTTAAGTAATTGTTAAAATGATCACCATCATGGCGCCATCATCATTTTTACTGTTCCCGCCCCTTACACGTTTCCAAAATACAAATCATAGTTTGTGAAATCATACTTTATATGTTAGTATTATCACTCTTGATCAATAGACTAAGATTATCACCATTACGTGTACATGAACTATAGGCTCCATTTACAACTACAGTGTTTGCTACAACCCTCACAAACCTTTGTATGCTGAAGCCAGAGCAGTTGAATGAACTAACACCTTTAAATTAGGCACAACCAAAGGCGCAGGAAGCATCTGAATATTGGGAGGAACACAAAACTTAGAGTTCGACTTACGATTGTACTATATTGGCATAGGAATTTTCAGAAAAGAGTTGCTTCAACAATGATCTCTAAAGGAAAAACAGAAAAAAGGTCTTCACTTCTCACAACCGTCCAGATTTCCTCAAATTTACTAAAATCTCAGTTTCTTTCACCAGTAATTATAAGAATGCTGAGGGAAACAGAATCATTGATTCAAACGTGGGGGTGACATATTTCCTGTTCCTCCTTTCTGCACTCATAGACAGAGATGGTGGCAAGCCATGTTGGGGAAAAATTTAAAAGAAAGAGTTTTGCTATTTTGATTAATAATTTAATATTAAATTTAAAAAAGTTTTTGTGCATAGGCGTTTAGTTTGCTATAGCGCCATGTACCTACAGGGATCAATGATAAAAATCTTGGGGAAAGGCAAAGTCCATTATATTTAAATGCTGCCTGTTAGGTTTTTTAGGGTTATTGTCTATACTATAAAACAAGTATTTTTTTCTTTTTCTGATATGCTGCCTCTTAAAGGAAACTATATCTATACCATCAAGCAATGTAAAGAAACCCCAAGCTTAACAAACATTAAAAAAATAACCTCAGACTTGTCAAATTGTAAAACTGAATTGAGAGAGTATAATTTGTATAAAAATAACTTGGCCTGACGGGCGTTACAAGAACATGGTGAATGAATCTGGGGAAGGTATATCTCTTGTCGCTGCACCGGAGACAAGACTAATAGTGCACTCAAAGAATCTAATACAGAAAATTCAAATTTGAAAAGGGCTGCAACAGATCGTAAAATAGGCTTACAGCTAAGTAGTTTATTTGCATAATTGTGAAAACGACAAGCACGAGGCCGCCACCATCACTTCTAAAAGTTTTTGAATACTCCCTCGGCTCTTTTTTCTTTTTTAAAAATATAAATGGTGAAGTGTGCGACAACATTTTTCTATTGACAGCATAACCAGTGTTGACTAAAGAATTAAAATGATCACCATTACGTGTACATTAAATATGAATATGCATAAAAATTGCAATTTTTTCGTTTTCCTTTATACAAGACCCCGATGGGTAAAGCCGGCGCAGCCGATTGAACCGATATTTTTAACCCCAAGCTTGCTGATGGGGGCCCTACCAGGCGACGCGGGAAGAACTGGGTAGTCTAATGCATAAAGTGCAATTCAGTCTGTACGTATGCTTTAACTCCTCCGAAACTGCTGGACGTACAAACATCAAACTTGGCGCGATTGATCATCATTCAGGGGCGAGTGTCTTAGGGTGTTCGTAACGTCATATTTAACCCATATCCTCCTAGCGTCAGTTTAAACTGACGGAGCAAGAATAAAGATTTCAAGCACACTGATGATTATAGGACTCCAGTTTTTAGATTAAGCTGGCGATGAAGAATCAAACTAATTGTTTGACCGTTTTAATCTATAAGTTAACTGCTATCGCGATATTTACAGCAACCTAAATTCAAATATTTCTTTTTTTGTATTGTTAGAAAAGTAACTGCCATCGAAGGGCTGTGAATAGAAACAAAATTAAAAAATCACCAAAAACAGCTAAAACATATCTCGTTGAAGTGGTACTAAGCGAAAAAAAACTAAAAAACAGGCTTGCGGAAGTTTTGCGATTCATTTACTTCCGTCAGTTTAAACTGACGTTAGGAGCAGGAGGGTTAGTTAGTCGTAAGACACAATTTCGTAAGAGAGTTAGTCGTAAGACACAATTTCTTTTATCGAGAGCGAAAACGTAGTAAATTTATGTTTCTCCTTTGCACATCACAGAATTGTTTGGAGTTTTGATTTTTTGTAGATATTTCGGTAGTTTACTGGTAACTGAGAGCAAGTGCAGGTATAGTTGATGACCAGTTGCCAAACCAAATTTTATTTTATTTACTTATCTAGACAGAGAGCAGGCTGGGAGCAACTCTTGACAGGAGGAAGTGAAGAATTATAAATACTGCAAAAACATGCTGCACCCGAATTTTAGGCTAATGTATTTCTTAGTAGCTAGTTAAAAGCAAACATCGGACATACAGTAACTGCGTCTGCCAGTCAGAAGCTTTATCAAATAGAATAGTAAGCTATCTACAGACGGGCAGCATGATTATGCCTGTATTTTACAAAATATGTTGGCAATTAGCATCACTCTGGCAGCTGTATTGATAAACTTTTTTGAAGTTGTTTCTTTTTTCAAAGACAAAGATAATATTTACAACTTATAGTCCTAGCCTAGGCTGTATCTCCTACCCATTTGACTGCTATGGCTAATCTGCTGCACCAAAACAAAAAAATGACTGTGTTTGAAGTATTAGAAACAATTAAAGCTTTGCGATTTGAAGAAGGCTTTGTTGGTGGTTAATCTGCGTCTGCCGCAAATGTTATCATATTTACCCTGGAGGATGAGAGTATGGACACTGACGAAGATGATGGAAATGATGTTAATTGTATTTCGGACAACCTTTGCGGAAGGCAACTTCTTTTAGCTGCTGAGTTAAATTCGCTGGGAACAGGAGGCACAAACCTAATTAATGATGAATCACAAGCTTCAGGGAGCAGTCAGGTAAGGTTCAGTTTTATTTCTACATTTTGATTAGTAAGCCTACTGATTCCAGATTACAATCTGTTATTCGAAAAAGAAATTTGCTCTTGTTTGTAGAATACAAGATTACCTACTACTGATTTTCAACCAGAAAATACATCCCTGTCAGAACAACATGGTGGTCAGCCAGCAACAAAAAAGGTAACATATACGTACATACTTTAACAGTGAGTTTAGCTCTTGCTATACTAGGATATGCCTTCATTCAGCTCTTTTTTGAGGTCTTACTGATTCCTGAGTGCCTACTGGTTCCAGAGTGCAACTGATCCTTGAGTGCAATCTGTTATTTGAAAAAGAAATTTCCTCTTCTAGAATACAAGGTTACCTACTACTCAATATCAGAGCAACATGGTGGTCTGCCAGCAACAAAACGTTAACATATACAGTACATACTTTAGCAGTGTGTTTAGCTCTTGCTATGCTATTGTAGAATATGCCTTCATTCAGCTCTTTTTTTGTGGTCTTACTGAAATGTTTGCATTACGTGAACTTGGTAAACAAATCTAAATATGTTCAAATCACATGATTTTTGTATTTCATGTTGTTATTTAACTTTATACTGTGTTTTTAGAGACGAATGGTGAAACTTCCGGCTTCAAAACTGAAATGGAAGAAGGGTGACATAGATGCTCATAAATTTCTTGATAACTGGACTTTGGTACCACCTTCCTTTGATGAGCCTATCGTGCCACATGAAATATTTGAAAAGTTCTTCACGACTAAAGAGATGGAAAGAATATGTTTGGAATCAAATAAATATGCTCGACACAAAGGCAATCACTCTTTTATGATGACCATAAAAAGTTGAAGTCATTTATTGCCATCCTTTTGGTGAACGGTTATAATAAATTTCCACGACAAGAAATGTATTGGCAGAAGAGGTAGGACGGCCAAAACCAAATGGCCACAGCGCTGATGACCAAGAATGAGTTTGAAAATTGCAAGCAGTTTCTTCATCTTGCTGATAATGAAAACTTGGACAAAACGGACAGATTTATCAAAGTCCGACCTTTGTTTGATGCTATAAACAAGCAGTGTGTGGCTCACTACAGGCCAGAACAACATCTAAGCGTTGACAAATCCATGGTACCATACTTTGGCAAGCATGGTGCCAAGCAATACATCCGTGGGAAACCAATTAAGTTTGGTTATAAGCTATCGGTGCTGGCAAAGCCGTTGGGATACTCTGTTCAACTCCGGCCATATGCTGGCAAAAACACTCAGCTTGATATATACGGCGACATAGGACTGGGAGTAGGTGGAGCAGCTGTTGCGCATCTACTGAAATGCATACCATCTCAACAAGATAATGATTCCATTTACCATGTGGTAATTGATAACTTTTTCATCTCTCCAGGACTTCTGTGCCATCTTCAAAAACAGACCATTGCAGCTACTGGTACAGTTAGACTTTGCCGTATGGGAAACTTTCCTTTAAAGAGTGTCAAAGAAGTTGAAAAATCGCAAGGAGGTACATCAGTTGTTGCTATAGAAACGTCATCCAACATTTCAGCTGTTCGATGAAAAGACAATAAAGTTGTAAATGTACTTTCTACATTAGCAGGAAAAGAGCCACAGAAAAAAGTTAAAAAATACAGTCAAAAGGAAAAGAAAAAGGTCGACGTTCTGCAGCCAAGCGTGGTCAATATTTACAACCGCTTTATGGGTGGGGTAGATCGTATTGATCAAAACATCTCGACATACATGATTAACTTGAGAAGCAAGAAATTGTGGCGACCATTGTTTTGCTTCTGTGTTGATGTTGCGATCAACTATGTCTTTCAACTGTATCGTCTATGCCAACCAGATGCTTGTGAGTCAAAGTTGGATGCCCTAGAATTCAGGCGAGCAATTGTTGAAGCATATTATTTGCGATACAGTACTGACATGCCATAGATACTATTTCCTAGATCAAGGTCACAGCCGCGTGAACATGTGCGTTTCAGTGCTACAAATCACTGGATTGTGAAGAGGACGCAATGACGATGTGCAAAACCAGGATGCTTTTAACCTTTCGGTACTTCTGTGAAGCCTGCAATGTTGGTTTACATCCTGATTGTTTCAAAGAGTACCATTTACAACAGACAATGCTACTTAGTTGGACTTGTTATATTTTTTTGTTGTATTAACTTAACCAGTTTTGCTGAAAATATTAAACCAATGATTTTTAAACTAATGATGTTATTTGTTTGCTGGCTTGTTTTTTTAAGCAAAAACGGTTTCATTCAATTATAAAAAGTTAAAAAAAGCAAACTTGTGTTTTGTTTAACATGTACCCTCCTGCTTCTAGCGTCAGTTTAAACTGACGGAAGTGAAATCATTAATATCTCACGAAAAAAGCAGTTTCTCGCGAAAAGAGCGTTTCTTCCCTTTAAATTACATCATTCCAAAGCTAACTTGGAGAAATGAACAAAATACTTTGATTCAAGAGGATATGGGTTAAAAATAATTTTTTTAAATTTACACTTATTGACAGAGAAAAACCCTTTTGTGCTCAAACAAAAGCAAGCACTCAATCGATCACTTTACAAAATATTTCATCCCTTTGGGATACAAGATGACAACATAATCAACGCCTCATCTCACATTTTGTTTGCTGTATTTTCTCTAAAACTACTGGTCGTCCAAACGCGATAAATCGAATTTTCAATACATATTAGGCCTAATAAAGTGATTTCGATGACATCAACTCTACAACAATTTAAGCTCATTTGACAATGCTACGAGCAATTTTTTATTCAAGCATTTTAAGCCTTCTAAGCATGCTTCTTTTCTTTTTTCTCGCACGCTTAAAACTCTATATGATATCATACTATGTTTGGTATAATTAATACAAGTCTTTCGCTAACAGAAATTACAATATGATTTTTTTAATAATTGTACCCCTTTTTGCAAAATTATTTTAATAAAAAACTAATTAATGACTTCATTTCTCAACCAATTTTCAAACTGTTTTCAACAAATTAAAGGGTATTTCAAAGAAATTCTGATAGTATATAATATAAGCATTAGTATTTGTTTTTGTACTAAATAAATTGAACCTTATCATCAATAGTGTAACTTTTTCCCCTACCTAAAAGTGGTAAGCTGAGTAACAATCTGGCAAGTTTCATAAAAAAGATTATTGTAAGGTGCTAACAATTACTGTCCTTTGAAAGCTTAGAAAATTTGCTTTCTAGCAATATGTGACTATAATTACTTAGAGCTATGGACTAGTTTATAATGGCTGATCAAAAATTGATATTTATACATTGTGTTCTTTTTTGTTGAACAATTGTAGTACTAGACCTAACCAACTTGAAATTATTAGAAAAAGTTAGTTCTTTGGTGCTTTTTCACTGCTGTTCTCACTAGCATGGTTCTTAGCTATTATCTGTCTACGTTTTCAAAAAGATTCATCAAAAAATGAAGTCTGTAAACGTTTATAAAATGTAGCCTACCGTTAAAAACACTCAAACGTTTGGTTGCCTGCATTTCACATAATTGCAATTTTTACAAAAACTAAGTCCTTTGGTATGATTTGGCCATTCTTTCTCAATAGCATGGATCTTTGGCATTGTTCGTCAAAATATTCTAAAACACCCATTCAAAAATGAAATCTCTTAAAATTTAAATATTTAACCAACTCCAAGCAAAGCAATTGGTGATCCCCGAGAAAATAGAGGAGGGGATAAAGATGGTCCTGTTTAATCTTTTGCAACAAAATATTGGTGTCGAGCTACAGATAATCTAAATGCTAAAGCAATTTCTTTTGCAAATAGGTGAGGCTGGCGCAGCCAGCTGATTTGATGACGTTTACCTCGACATTGTCAATGGTGGGCCACTGCTATTGTAATTACTTAAATACGAGTGCTTTATTTCCGGTCAGTTTGCTCTTTTCGAGGCTGCGTTTATACCAGGATCAAGCAACATGCGCGCAGTCAGAGACGTTAGCTCGTACAAGTGTGCCTACAGTAACGAAAATGGGCACCTATTGGATTTGGTTGCATGACTTAGGGGAAAGACATGGGGCCTTTTTATGCTATGGCCAAATTAAAGGAAACAACGCAGGCAAAAATCTTAATATCACAAATATTAGGTTGTCCGGAAAAGAATGTCGTTTTTGGACGTAGGTCGTTAAAGATACAAAAACATTTACGTAATAAATATATATTTAATCAAAGTAAGCTCCATAAGATTGAATACATTTGTGCCAACGTGGGACAATGTCATCGATGCCTTTTTTATAAAAGTCATCAGATCTTGAGTCAAGAAAGGTCTGGAAAGCTGTTTCTGCATCTGTCTCAGTTTCCACCACTGTTCTTAGTCTGACGTCGTCAAACTTACGTTTCCTCCCATGATATTGCTTGACCATACAACTTTCATCTCCATTTCGAAACCTTGCAAACCACCGCTGTACTGTACGAACTTCAGCTGACTTGTCTCCGAATGCTTCGTTGATGTTTCTTGCAGTTTCCGTTGCATTCGTTCCACGTTTAATCTCATAAAGATAAATTAAGCGAAGGTCCTTGTTAATCATGCTACTTATAAGGATTGCAACAATTGCAAAATAATAACAGTTGAGATCTAAACAGCACGGTTTTTTTTATGTTTAACGAATGTACTGTTATACCAAGCATGATGTAGGTTACTACAACTTGGGTTTGTTGGTTGGTTCATTATATATGTGGTTATTTGCGAAATACGACATTCTTTTCCGGACAACCTAATATTAATAGGAAAGTGGGCTCACCAAATCGTCAAATAGGCCTACCACTAAATAGGTCATTTCTTTAATTGTCGAAACGTCCGCCATCTGGACAACGTCATTAACTTTGACTATGTTTCACTCCTCCTAAATCTTTAAAAAGTACGAATGATAAGTATGTGATATCCTTCTGTCATTTTGAGTACTTTCAGGCTTGAGTAATAGACCAAGATGATCACCATTACATTTACAGGAAATATGTCTTATATTTACTGAAGCATTTTGTTCTTGCTCCCCCAAATGTTTGCTTGGTCAAACCGGCGCAGCTGCCCCAATTGATATGTTTTAAATCAGGGATGTGGAAGCGGAAGCGGTGGAAGCGGTCCTTTTTCTGTGGAAGCGCGAAAAACCTGCCGCTTCCGCTTTCACATAGGTTATTTGACTTGAAGAGTAACTTGGCGAAAAAGTTTTCTTCATTTCCCAATGTGAATTAAACGGTGAAGTTGCACTATAAGTCTGAATGAACGTGCGATATCATTAGCGCGAGAGAACGAGAAAAAGTATAACTAGCATCACATTTTATATCGATTACGGGCAAGAAAAAGGTAATTTGGACAACGAAACGTAGCTAACAAAATGATGATTTGATTAAACTTAAATAACCTTGGTTAGGGAGTTAAAAACGTTGAAAAAAAAATTACTCACGACGGAAACAACTTAATCATTCTACATTAGTGCTCTTCAACAGGGGTTTCGAAAAACATGCAGTTGTGTTCCGTGAGTTTTAAGGGTTCCGTGGGGGGACCGCGAAGGTTCTTCGTTTATTACCAGTAATTATTCTTATTCCAGTATATTGATTTCTCGTATGTAGTGGTTTCCATGTATGCAGTATAAATAGTGATGGAATCTTGTGATAGCAAGTTGCAGATCGTGACGTAATTCTGTTTACAGCTATAGGATTTCTGGATACAAATAAGGTCAACGGGATGAGACGAAAGAAAGTGTAGCAGTTTAGTGATCCTGGCTCGGAGATCCTCAGCATTCCATTGAAGAACCTTGAGGGAGTCGAGAGGGGAAGAAGAAGCAGGAGGTAAAGAGAAACAGCCAGGAGCATGAGGCGGTGGTGCGGATGCAGAGGGAGAAGATACAAAGTGGGCGGAAAAGGGATAAGAAGTTTAAAGGCGAGGATGGGGTGGGAGTGATGCATTAGCAGAAGGGGTCCAGATGAGCCAGATTGAGCAGTGGAGGTATAGGCCTACCAGATGGAGAAGTTCAAGAAGGAAGTCACAGTGCTGGTAGGTGTGGGATCTCCAAAAAAAGCAGGGAAGATCCAGGAGTGAGAGCTGCCAAGAATTCTGAATCTAGAAAAGGAGAGTAGTGAGCACTTTAAATGAACCCAATTAGAGCATGTGCAGCATTGCACTGACTTACCCCTGCCAGGTCACATTTCCAGCGCACACTAAACAGGGAAAGACGGAACAAGGGTTAGGATGAACGTTGCCGCTCATCAAGAGAACGAGAAGAATGAAAAGACGGGCAAGAGAAAGGCAGGAGAAGGGAGAAAACAGGCCGATTTTAAAGAGGCTGCGTGCTACCCTTCTGCGGTAGTTCAGGGGACTGCACGCCAAAAAAATGCTTTTATGTGAGGGGAGTGCCCGGGGTAATTGAGACCCTCGGGAAGACCAACAGCCATTTTAACCCAACCCAAACAGGATTGGGGACCGCATCACCACGTTGAGGAGGCTATTGATTGGTGTAGTTCAATTTTGTTCGCTTTACATGTACTGGTATATACTATATGTACGACAGAAATTTCGCACTTCCCTGTACAAAACGATCGGAGTCAATACCTGTTTAGGGACGGAAAGAAAGTCCAAAATGATGATTAGAGTTAAAGTTACATTAAGTCAGAGTTAGTTGAGGACAGAGAGGAAAAAATCAGCGCTATACGGTGTAATTTGTTGTTGTTGTGACGACAAGTTATTGTCGAGAGCTGTAATATGTGGTCATACGGTTTAGATCTGAGAAGCATTAAGTTAACTGCTGTAAATGTAGTTGTAAGTAGTGAAGAAACTTGTAATAACTGTCTATTTGTTGAAGTGTATAATTATTTTTTGAATTGTAGTAACAAAATATTTGATTTTCTTGCAAGCAATTCGTGATTTCTAAATTTTTGTTAGTGGGGGTCCATGACAAACGCGAAAGTACATTCGGGGTTCCGCGATGACAAAAGGTTAAAAAGCACCATTCTACATTCAACACGAGTTTTTATATCTAAATAGGAGAAACACATAGTAGTTTGGAACAATAAGCTCAAGCGAAGTAGGTAAAGTAATAGTAATAAATGAAGGTTTTTGTCTCCTCAAAATAATAAAGTGTAGGAGAAGACAGGATACAGACTCACAAAAGTTAAAAAAAATTGTCAACGATCGTTTTCTCACTTTTTGTTAGTGGAAGCGGAAGCGATAGGTGTGGAAGCGGAAGCGATAGGTGTGGAAGCGGAAACGTTTGAAAAATAACCGCTTCCACATCCCTGTTTTAAATCGGCATGGGGGATGGTATGCTCTGCCGGGGTAAAATCGCACTTTTCTTCATTTCTATTTTGTTTGATAATAGCTTTATAAAGCTACTGGAATAAAACCTAAAAGTTCGGAAAAAGCAAGGACTCTTTTAACTTCTTTGAGTTGACCAAGACAAGAAAAAACGAACATGCAACACAATGCGTGGCCAGCTGGCATTTGACAAAGATTTAGGGGAAATCAAAATACACAAGGACAATGTGCGAAATTGTACCACATGGAAGATATTATTAATATTTTGCTTTATAGAGATACTGGGGTCAAACCTAAATATTTGGGGAAAATGCAAAACTCTTTTAACTTTCCAGGGCACATCAAGCAGAGAGAAAACAACGTGCTTACTAGGCTGGCGCATTTTTCTTAATGTTCTTTAAATTTTTTGTCAGTTTGTTTGTTGAGTTTTTACCTTTGACCCTGGTTCACCCAAGGTGAAAAGCAGAATTTTTCTTAAAATTGGTCAATTTAAAAGTGTGTAGTCGTGTATGATCAGATTTCCCAAACTTTGGCCTCATAACTTTGACGTAATTTCTTCTTTAACTTCCGTTTAAAATATCTTTACTCTGCTTCAAGTCTGAATGATGTCAAATAGTGCATCTTTGTTGTGTTATTTTAGTTGATTCTGCAGCCTCCGTCAACCAGATAAAATGCTGGAGTTGTCTTTTTCCAGCATTTAGCAACAATTTACAAAGTGGTGGACAGAGAAAAAGCTTCTAGGCGGCTTTCATAGTTGTGAATTGGAAACTACAGTTGTGGATTTACATGATGCTTAATTAGGGTGACCATCTTTTGTAAGTGCAAATACGAGACGTTTATTGCAAACCGCTAGTATGGCTTCGCAAATCTGTAGAGGTAATGGCGGTCCACTTGCAAATACGGGACGCTTGACCTAGTATCAGGACTTTGGTCACGCCCGTAGTCAGGCTGTCTCTAAAAAAAAAAAAAAAGGTCATCGCTCTTCTCGCACACCATTTGTCGGTATTTTCGACATGCGGGCAGGTTAGCTGCCAGGTTTTCCTACTTATTTGGAGCGCAACTTTGCCGAACCCTGGGTCACGCTATGCTTGATAGCTCAACGAAAAATCGGGACATTCATCAATTTAAACGGGACAGACCTCAAAAAAACGGGACGTATGGTCACCCTATGCTTAATGTGCAATATAGGTTATCCAGCATATCTTGGGACTTTTGGTGCGAGAATAGCATGAGAGCAGTCATTGTTAGTAAGCACAAAGCTTGAAATAGGACCAGAAAATCTGCCAACAGAAGTTGTTGAAAAATACAAAAAAACTGTTTATGAGCACTAGACGTACCAATAATTTTGACTGTTCTGTTTCTCACCGAGAGAAATTGAAAGGTGACTGATGAATAGCTCATGAATTAATTTGTGTAAAAGGACTACTAGGACAAAAGCTAAAGATATGGCTTTTTGATGATTGTGTAGTGAATGATATCAGAGGATATAAACCATTAACAAGCAAAATTGTGTACCCGCATTTTCGATGCTTACATTCTGAACTGCAAGAAAAGCAGTCTGGAGCATCTTCTTTGCGTAACTCTGCTGAAGTTGCAATTGAACATGTAAAGCAATGGTGGTTATGTAAAGCTAGTATCCCCACAAAATCTTATAACACTCACATTGACATGATCTTAAAAAGTCACAAAGATTGGGCAATCTTCTTTCAGCAACAATCAAAAACAAAGCAGCAACTACTGGACAAAAGAGATGCCTTTTTAATAGAAATGAAGAAAACATTTTGGGCCCCTAAACCAAATTGTGAGAAGGGATTAAACGAGGAAGATAGAAAGTTTTTGGAGAACATGAAAGGGTGTAGAAAAGGTGGAGTTTCATCAATATGTAAAGTAATAATGACCAAAAACAAACGAAAAATAGAAAAGGTTTTGCAGTTGAAAAAGAGAAAACACATTGCAGAACAAAGGAAAATTAATCACACAATGGAATCATCTACTACTGCTGAACAGGAAAAACACAGTGAAGATAGTACATCAAGTGACGTTGGTAAAGAAAACGCTGACTTTCATTTACTAGAAACATCTAATGAAGGAAAGAAACAACTGCAAGAAAAGCGGCCTGCTGTTAGTTTAAATTTTGATCCAATCCAGTGGAGGGAAACAGCCAGCCTTGTGGCAGGCAAAACACCATATAAGCCACAGAGGATCAACACAAGTAATGTCTGCTGTTGTTAGCTCTAGCGGTGATAACATCACTGACTTGTTTTTGTCAAAAGACACACCGTTGTTGGTAAGTTTGAAAACCACTTTTGGCATTTGACAGTGCGTTTGGTCGTCCTTTTGCTTTTCAGCGATGCAAGTGTTCAGCAAAAACGAAGTATGGCTAGAGCCATGAAACGACATGACAAAGAATATTTTTTCAAAAGTACAGTGCAGCACAATGCCTGTGATAAAAGCGCTGTGGAGCAGATGCCTGTGATAACACCTTCCACTCAGCTGTAAGATTTAATTGGTCCAGAGTCATAATTACATTTCAAACTTATCAACGAACAACCAATGTTTTTGTTGAAACTGGCTTTTCTCTGGAAGAAAAATAAGGACTACATTCGCATGAAATCACGACTTCTTTATCTAAAAGTTGTCAACGACTTTTTGGGAAGAACACTTGGAGTTGTCACAAACTATCATCAGTCTGTGGCAACAAAATCACAAACTCAGAAGCAATTCCTTCATCAGGTGATAAAAAACCTTTGTGAAAACAAAACAGCCTCTTGTTGAAATCAAACGCAGAACGATATACCAAAAAGATCATGTCTAAAATGTGGTAAAAATCAAAAACTTTTTGTGTGTAATATATGTGCCAGTGTATTTGGAGTTGCTAAAGTAAACTCAATTTGCTAACCAAAAGTTCAGATCACTGCTCGTATCGCGTTGACTATAGTGTTAGAGAGTAATAGAAGACGGCGGTTGAGCAGTTTTGGGGATAGGCAAAATTCAATATTCTTTAAACTTTCAGACTATGTGAACCAGGGCCAAACACTAATTTTTTTTGTGAAATTTGTTGTCAGAGATGCATTTACCAAAAGGAGCAATACTACTAACTGACAAAAGAATTTAAGAAAAAAATTTTTTTTAAAGATTATGAGCCAGCCTAATGCTTACAAAATGCGTAGCCACCGAGGACTTGAGAAAGTATGAAGTACAATTAAAAGCAAACTACGTCACTGTGTGAAATGGCACCACATGAAAGACATTTTTGCTATTTTGCTTTAGAGTAGCTTAATATTAGAAATGTGTTTCCTACTCTCAAATAAGGGAAAGCAAGTCCCCCTTAGGTTTGTCTAAGCAATGAACAGAGCACATAGATCCAAAGGATGACCAGGACCTTCACCTGAGAAATTCTATTAGGAAAAGGAACCCACCAAGTCGTGAAAATCTTATGTGCAGAAAACAGATGAACTTTTGATAACTGTTCACACAAGAGCCCGATAGGTGAAGCCGGCTTGGCCCGCTAAACAGAGATTCTCAATCCCCGCGATAATGATGGGAACTCTGCAGGGACGCCGTTGTACATATTACATAGCAAGGATTGTTTTCTGTTGCTGATATGCTGCCTAATAAGATATTTATGTCTATAATATACAGCATTGTAAAAAAATCGCAAGTTTAAGAAAAAATTTAGAGAAAAGCCATAAAACCTAACAATTAAATTTAGAGAGAGCATTTGTCAGAAAATAAATGTGCCTGATGGGCGCCTACTAAAACAAGGTAAATGATTTAGGGCAGGGGTGGGCAAATTGCGGCCAGCGACGAACTTTTGTGCAGCCCGCGAAAGCCTCAGGCAAATAATCACAATAAGACTAATAAAATTCGATAAAAGTTGCATTACTACAATTGTGTGAAGTTAGATTTATTTCGCCAGACTGCAATGACTGACAGTCACTAGCGTATCGAGGGGGGAAGCCACTGTGCCATGGCCCTCCCCTCAGACCCTAACAATGAAAAAAAATGTAAAGCAAAACCAAGCAGTTTTAGCAAAAACAAAGCTGGTTTTTCGCGGGCAATCGGGGTTCGCCCTGGATTTCGATTTTCCTGTGAAAAACCACTCGTCGCTCAGACCACTTGCTGGAAGAAATCTGGACTGGACTATCTGGTTAAAGTAAAACAGTTATCAAAATTTGTTATGCTCTTGAAAGTGAATAAGAGTTGTAGAGGGAAGACATATAGCCGAACAAACCACTATTTTAAAAGCGATATTTGATCAATTAATTCTGTTACTGATGCAAAATATCAGCTTTCTTCAGAGTGGTTGGTGGCAGCCACGTTTCTAAAGAAAATCGCTCAACTTGTACGAGAATAGAGAGAGCTACCGGTATCACTAGGCACTATACATGAGCATTTCTAAAACAATCAAAAGAAACACTCTGATTTGAAAGTATATTTTGGTTGTATTTTTAGCTGAAATAGAGTATCTCTTAAAACTGCGAGACAACTTGGAACGTACTCGATCACTAAACCCTTGCTGCAAATTTTTGCAACGTTGCCAGTTACAACGGCAACGAGCGAACAGTCATTTAGCGCCCTAGAGCTAATCGAAACGTACTTTACGTACGAGCAAGCAAGAAAATCGGCTCATTGCATTGGCTCTTTTGTATATAAACAACGACATTAAACTTGAGTATAGTCAAGTGACTGACCAATTTGCGAAAGGGAACCGTCGCCTCACTTTAAAATAAACTGACTATGTTTTAAGCTTGATTTTCATTTTACGATTTCATTTTTCTAATAAGTCTCGCAAAAGCATTATACTAAAACTTGCTTCCAGAATGCACGAAAATGCGTATTTTTATGGGTAATTTTGCAAAATTTTCCCGGGTCATGCCCCCGGACCACCCTAGAATAGTTGTGCTTTCGGCACTCCCCATAGAGTGGATTTGTGAGGTCACACGATTGTGACGAAACTTTGGCCCCCTCGGAAACTTTCTGCGTACGCCACTGCTGACAGTAGTTTCCAATCAATCAAAAATAATGCAAAAAGAGTTTTGTTTGCTACAAAAAATTAGTTTTAATATCTCTGATAATTTAGAGCCGGGAATATATTCGAATATATTTTGGAGCAGCCTACATGTGCGACCACGCTAACATTTTCTAGCGGCCCGCCAAAAGATTCAGAAAACTTTGCTTTGAACCGAACTTTTTTTCCGTGAGTGGTCAAAGTTTTGCGACTGCTCAGTTTTACCATTTGAAGGTAGCTAAAACACAGCACTGACAACATTTAGATATATTTAATTTCACTCTTTTGATTTTAAGCGTGTTTCCTACTGCTGCAAAAATTTAGAATGTTAATTAGTTGCTGAGACAATCACGATAAGAACTGTAAAAACTACTACTACACGTGGCCGACACGCTGCGTTGTTTTTCAAGAAACCAGAGATCAGAAGTTAGGGGTAAATAGAGTTAATTTACAAATTTTAAGGAATAGTAAAGCCATGCACACTTCTAAGAGAAAACGTAAAATTGCTGATAAACGTGGCGTGTTTAACGAAGGGTGGACAAGCAAATATGTCTTTACCGATATAGAAAATAAAGCTGTGTTTTTATTGTCAAGAAACGATAGCAGTACTTAAGGAGTTCAATTTAAAACGACATCATGAAACCAAACATAAAAAATTTGGCTGCAATTTTTCTTAGGAGAGCGAAAACTAAAAGTTGAGGAGTGTGCTAAGAAAATGAAAGAGCAACAGACATTGTTTACGAAGCAATCACCTCTTCAAAGTGGCGCCACTGAAGCAAGTCTTATGGCAGCCTACAATCTCGTTAAACGCAATAAACTTTTTTCGGATGGCGAGTTCATCAAGCAGTGCATGGTACAATGTGCAAATGTAATGTGTCCTGATGTAAAAAGCAAATTTGAAAGCATTTCGTTGTCAAGAAGAACTGTAGTGCGTCGCATTGACTCAATCAGTAACCAACTCACAGAACAGCTGATGATTGCGAGTAATGATTTTGTCTGGTTTTCTTTGGCACTGGATAAAAGCACAAACAAAGAAGACACTGCCCAATTATTAATCTTTGTCCGTGGAATTAATAAAAATTTCATTATCACGGAAGAATTACTTGGCCTTGAATCAATGAAAGACACAACCACAGGTGAAGACTTGTTGGAGCACGCAATACATTGTGTGGAAAAAAATAGCTTACCTTGGAACAATATTGCAAGCAGATGGTAATAATTGTTGGTTTTTAATGTTATACTAAATTAAAAATGCAAATTAATTAGAACAACATACCAACGCATTTGTTAAAAAGTGCGGCCCTCAGCTAGCTTCCGTGGCCACGATGTGGCCCGCAAGCTAAAGTACGTAACTGCCCATCCCTAATTTAGGGAAAGCCACATTCGCATTTGTCGCTATGCCAGAAACAAGACAAATAGCGCAGCCAAAGAATTAAATACCACAAATATAAATAGGAAAGGGGCAGCACAAATGACAAAATAGGCTCACCATTAACTAAATAGTTTATTTTTGTAATTGTGAAAACAACTACCGTTAGATCGCTACCATCATTTTTGATTACGTTTCAATCCTTTCTTCGTCACGATTATCAATGATAACTTGTGGCAACATTCTTATTTTGTGAGCACTACCAGCTTTGATTAAAAGAATAAAATGATCACAATTTCATTTACAGGAATTGTGGAAGTGCATAAAATTCGTTAATTTTTCGTTACTGTTTACAGAAGAGGCCGATGGGTGAAGCCAGGGTTGAACCGAAATACTAAACCCCGACGTCACTGATAGAGAACCCTTTGGAACAACGCCAGCAAAGCCGGCTAGTATACTATAAAGCAAGAACAATTTCTATTGCTGATATGCTGCTTGTTAAGTTACACATATTTATACTACAAAGCAATGTAATAAAATCCCAAGTTTAAGAAAAAATGAGAATAAAACTATAAGTCTTACAATTTGTGAAGCTGAATTTACAGTGAATATTTAGTTTGAAAATAACTTAGCCTGACGCGTTCCTACTAGAATATGGTGAACAAATTTGGGAAAGCCATGGCCGCTTTTGTCACTATCCTGGAAACAGGGCGTATAGCGCAGTCAAAGAACTTAACACCACAAATATGAAGTGGAAAAGGGCCACACCAAATCGCAAAACAGGCTTACCATTAAATAGTTTATTTCTGAAATTGTGAAAACAACTATCATTTGGTTGCCACCATCATTTTTAACCGTGTTTCAATTCCTCATATATGTACTTTTTAAAAGTATTAATCGTAGTTTGTGGCAACATTCTTATTTTGTGAGCATTACCAGCCTTGATTAAGATGATCACCATAAGGTGCACATCAATTATGAATGTGCATAAAGAATACAATTTTTTCGTTACTGCTCACGCAGATGCACCACAGGTAAATTTGGAGCAGCCGGTTGAATCAAAATTACTAATTCTGACACTAATGATAGGGAGCCCTTCGGGCAACCCTGGCAGAGTCGGGTAAAGTAAAATATTTACTAGGTTTCCAATTACGCGCGGGTGAAAACGCGAGCATAATCTGACATTTTAGAGTTGTTTTCAGAAAGTGTTGTTATTTGAAACTGAAATGCATCTGACAAAACTTGATTAAATTCATGCAAAATTATGACAAAATATCGTGTAAAATAGATAAGCCTGATGCAAATGAAACAAACTTACTTGATGATATTTGATCTTCAAACTGAACAAAGCATTATCAATTAAAATTATATTTTGGTAAATATTCAGGTGTATTAACAGTAAGTAATGAAAACAACCTTATTTTAAACGTTCGGTTGTTTGGTAATCTTAGTTTGAATGGATAGATTTAAGATTTTAATTAAAAACAGTCAAAGTTACGTTTTCATCACTATCCTCAGCGTTTCTTTTCTTCAGGTGACTTTGTCCTTCGACCTCAAGCTTGTTCACGTGGCGATTGATCTCGACTTCATTCAATAAACTGCTCATCGCAATGAACTGATTTTCAAGTCTGAACAACAACATAACGATCTAAATTTTATGAAGTATGAAAAGTAAGATTCACTGTTGGAATACGTGATGATTTGTGTCGAGCACCAAAAAGAGAGCAATGCAAAATCTTGCCCAAAACAAAAACTCGTGAATTTCATCTAAAATAAATCTGCGATCGCAACTCTGATGCTGCCTCAAGCAAATAGTTTATTTATATACACGTCCCATTGCCTCCTTCTTTAGTTTATTTTACTTATAATTATGTTTTATGAAATTACTTTGTCATTTTATGATTCATTCTTTTCCTATCAACATAGAATCCAATACAAATCAGTAAGAATCCAGCTACCATTAACAAGTTTTTAACTTTCATCAAATTTCTTTTGAACAACGATTTTTGATTGATTTTAAAAGCAGATTTACAATCATAATGATACAACTCGTGAAGCTTCATGTTTAAAATATTAACTGAAACTTGTTATGGCCGAAAAAAAAGCGGATTGTGATCCTCGTTACAAACACGATGCCTTAAATATGCTTTCCAACTATTAGCAAAAGAAAAAGTTTTTCACGAGACGTTCATTTCCGTGATTGTTTTTTTCGTTAAAGCAATTATGATATTTTCCCAGAAAACATTGGCATCGGGTGTGAATGATTTTAATACAAGCCTCCATTGCAGCGTCATAGGCATTGCTGCTAAACCAATCCAATCACGATCAAAACTGCTTCTGATAAAATATGATCATTACACTGTTATGCCATATTATGGCGTTTTTGCTTTGTAAGTATCAACCACTATCTCAATGTCTGTATAAAATGCTGATAAATTGTGTTGTCCGCTATCCACCATTAATTTTTCTTCAAACAAAGGGTGATGGTTGAGCTAGAACTTAATACTGGGTATGTAAAATGTAAATGTTTACAATTTGGGAGAGCAACACAAGTGATTTTGACAAGTCACAAATAATTGTCCAATCCCAGTTGCAAGTTGATGCCAACCTCTAGGAAGTGCTATTTTAAAGTATGCACTCAAGACTATCGTGCGGGAAGATGCCACTTTATTAAAGCTGTATCTTGAAATTTTTATAAAGACGAACTACAAGAATCGATAACGCTTTATGAAACCCCAACTGTCACCGTTTTCCTATGACAAAAAATCTTTGTAATTGATCTATTTTGAAAACAAATGAAATATACGTTTGCAAGTTATCTACATTTATCACATCGATCAATTTCTGAATGATAACAACAAGATTTCTGTTCACAATATCATGTGTAGTTTTGCTCTTATGTCTAAGCATTTACTGTTACAAGACAATAAGAAAAGAAACAAGAAGCTGTTATTTTTTTTAATATAGCCTCATTTATCTACTGTATATCAATGAGCATATTCTCGGAATCCGAGAATTCACTTAAACTGGACCACATTTACATACGTGGATTTCATACAGGCCAGATTCTGTTGAGGATAAAGCTTAAGCAGGCAAGACTGTATATCAATGGTCCCCAAACCTTTTGTCTGTCCCCACAGGAAACCTGTTGATCAAAAATCTGAGCCACACCACCCACAGCATTATTTGGGGATTACCACCGTTTCAACGATCTCCGAAAGTCCGAATGATGCTGGTCTCCAAAAAAAGTTCGTTAACTGTAATGCCAGCTGCAACTTCTAGCAATTTTTGACCATCATTTCATGCCTATCTACATGTAATCTCAACTTATAGGATCTCAATTTTTCGGAATCCAGGCAATCGCACTACGGTACAAAATCTTTACACGAGCCACAAAATATTACGTCACGAACCACATTTGGCCCACGGGCCGGATGAAATCGTCTCGCAGGTCAGATCCGGCCCGCGGGCCGTATGTTTGACAACTCTACTTAAAGGGTTAATATCTATAATTCTTGTCAATATCCTGTGGGATTTTTAAAAATCATAAAAAGAAAACTATCATCGAAATTGTGGTAGAGGAGGTAAAATTTTGGTCTCCATTTTGCCTCCATCCAAAAGCTTAGACTGGCTAAGACAAAGGCTTTATTATTCCAACTCTTAAATATTATAAAAATCCAAGATTTTTATAATTAGAATTAAAAAAACTTTAATATCATCGAGTCGCTTCACGTTTCCATGGCTTTTATCTATCAATAGGCATTCTATAAAATGCATGACATAACAACCAATAACTACATTAAAATAGATCTACAACAAAATGCATTAATTATTACAACATTTTTGAGTCCAATGATAAACCGAGGATTTATCAAGGTGGTATAGAGCTAGGTAATTAGTTTTGTTAGAGAATGATGACCGTTTCATGTTGTCAGGCTGTTCGTTTTTTGTCAATTAATTTTCGGTAGTATTTACATTGACTCAATATTAAAGTTAATTATCTCTTACGTCATAAAAAAAAGCTTAGAAAATACAGAAGTAAAGCAAACGAAAATAGTTGACCCCTTGATATAAGCGTAGCCAGGGGGACAATGAGACCATGCTACGCAATTTTAAAGCACCCACTTAAGGTAAATTTACTTTTCAAATAAAATTGCCTCTACAGGTCGATGCCTCAATAAAAGATCATTTTTCTTGGAAAAGGGGGAAACGTTGGCAGTAAAACAAACATCTACGAAAAACACCAATCAAGAGCCAAAAAATCCAAATCGCTTATTTCAAATTTTGTATTCGGCTGCTTACTATCCCTTACTCCAGAAATACGTGCCTATAAGCTATATTGAATCATACAGCACTAAAACAGTACAAAACTGCTAAAAAATTTAACTACTTTCTACATGTACTTTTGTTACATTAGTGGTTTTATTGTAAATTATCTGTCACTTTTACGTAAGTAAATACTTCTGTTAGTACTTTCTACGTTTGCTTGGGTATTTTTTGAATTAAGTAAAAATACTTCAACTCAAGTAGATGTAGGCAGCTTTGACCATCTCTGGAATTGCTAAAGAAATTCAATTTAGGTTTTTATAGCCTGCAAAACGGCAGTAAAAATATTACACCAGCAGTTGGCAGAAAATGACGAGTCCAATGTTTACCCTTGGTGGTGGTCCAGTTTTAAGGGAATTCTCGGATTCCGAGAATACGCTCATTGATATACAGTAGATAAATGAGGCTATATTAAAAAAATAACAGCTTCTTATATCTTTTCTGATTTTCTTGTAACAGTAAATGCTTAATCATAAGAGCAAATGCCTGAATATAAAATGCATACTCATAAAACAGAGTAAATGCACAATCAGAGCAAATGTCTAATCATAAAACAGCAAATGCCTAATCATAAAATTTATCTCTGGTAAATTTAAGATCCTGAAAAAGTTTCAGGAAACTCATGAAAATTTCAAGATTCAGCTTTAATAAAGTGGCATCTTCCCGCACGATAGTCTTGAGTGCATACTTTAAAATAGCACTTCCTAGAGGTTGGCATCAACTTGCAACTGGGATTGGACAATTATTTGTGACTTGTCAAAATCACTTGTGTTGCTCTCTCAAGTTGTTTGAACAAAAACCTTAAAGAATAACGAATTTCCAAGTAGCAAATGCTTTTTCAATAAGTACTTGCAAAATCACAGTATCAGAAGAACGGAAAAACTGAAACGGTTTACTTCGATTCCCTACGTGCAAGATGTCTCCGAATCTACTAGCCGAATTTTGACTCAAGTTGATATCGGAGTGGCTTTAAAACCACAACACACGTTGTCTTTGTTGTTTCGTAAACCTAAAGATGCTGTTAATTTTGGACAAAAGCGTGGTTTAGTGTATCCAATTTCTAGCCGAGATTGCAATGTTGGGTATGTAGGTGCAACAGGACGTAGTGCTGGAATCAGAAAACGGGAGCAGGTTGATCCGGTCAAGATTTTTAGCATTAAAAAGATCAGCGCTGAGTCAACATGTTATTGATTTTAATCATAGAATAGATTGGGATAATGTCAAAATACTGAAGTCAGAGTCACATGCGTTCAAGCGTCGCGTTGCAGAAAGTTTTTTGATAAATTGAAAGGCTCGTTCATGTAATGTAATAAATCGTAATGATGGTGCAAATTTTCCTGCTGTTTGTATTGTGTTTATCGCCAATAAATGATGTCTTATGTATTTTACAACACTTTTTACTTGCGCCTATTCCTGGTTCTGTGATGTAACAATGTTTTTTTTTATTACGTAATTGCCTGCCTTGTTCGTAAATAATTTTTAGTGTTTAGTAATACAGACTGTCTTTATATTTTTATGTTGTACAGTTTATATGTTACACTGGTGACATCTACCGTTTTCTGAAGAAGCTCTCTGGTTACTAAGAGGAGCGAAACGCTAAGTTTGAACAATAAATTTGTCGAAAGAACGACTTGATCAGGTTGTAATATGATCGCTCGACAAACAAGAAATGCCTGCAATATTTAACAAATTAAACAATTTAAACTCCAAAAATGCGCCACAAAACAATTGAATAAACAAAGATTCGAAAAATTTTATCGTTGGCACAGCTTTGTGACTGTCACTGCGCCAATGCTTTAGCAGTGGTATTTACATTTGATGGCGAGATATCTGGATTATTGTCGCTTCCACTAGCATCTAACGGTATATCAGTTTCATCGGTGAAAAGGATGTTTGATGACGTAATAGAATTTTACCCAGAATCGCTGCTTTCATCAGCGTTTTCCAATGCCAAGTTATGCGTCGTAGTCGAGATTTGAATTGGTGTTGGTAAACTTGTTTGAGAATTTAATTGAGTTTCTTGGATCGCAGGTTGTAAGCTGGAAAGATGAAAACGTGTTAGTTCTTTAAAAACCTTGGAACTTGGTTTTGCTTCTTTCTGAACGAGAAAATTTGATGGGCTCTAGAAATTTTAGATTGTGGTTCACAAAAACTAATTTTTCGACTTGTTTATTTGTCAAACAGTAGCGTTTGTTCAAATGCATGTTTGAATGTAAAAAAAAATATCTTTTACATGCAGCGGTCGTAACCAGAAGGCCAAGAACTTTGGCGATTATTTTTGTTTGTTCTCTGTGTTTGCACGAGTCAAACCTCTAAGCTTCTGCTTCCACTATCTCAGCTGCAGTCCATGAAAATTCTAAACCAAAAAAGCCTCTCTTGCATGAGAATTTTGGTCAATTTCGTGATGAATTTAGTTTCTTCTATGTCAGGCACGTTCTTCGCCTGTGTGAAAACTTTCTGGAATGCTGCTACCTATGACGAACAAAAAGTTATAATGTCTAAATATGGTGATGCCTCGCCTGCATTCTTAATTTCCCTTAATCCACACCAGCATCTCACATGCCAGTTATTCATAATCTTTCACCAAAAACTAAATCTGTACTAGCCTACAATAGGCTAGTACAGATTTAGTTTTGTGTGAAAGATCATGAATAACTGGCATGTGAGATGCTGATGTGGATTAAGGGAAATTAAGAATGCAGATGAGGCATCACCATATTTAGACAATTGAAGTTTTGGCATTCTACTAAATTGCATGAATTACAAATATGCTCTTTGGTCCTTGGTTGAACCAAAGAGGGGTGGCGGGAGTGTTTTGTACAGGGTATTGCAGAAAATAAGCATATGGCTGATAAGGGTCAGTAACCCGAAACAACGTTGTCCCGCGTTGTTATTTTGTGTTATACTGACTGTGTAATAGGCTGACATTATACTCAAATGCTATCCCTGCATGTTGATTCTAGCGCAATGCGGTTGAAACATGTGAAGCGCCTATGTGGTATAGGTCAAAACCATTGCCCTTGTATGAGGTCTATGCAGTAATGCAGCAATGGATCGATGGCATGATCTGAAATTGCCCAGAGGGGCATACTGGCATTTTATGCCGGAAACACTGTTGGATGAACTAGCCTACAATAGGCTAGTACAGATTTAGTTTTGTGTGAAAGATCATGAATAACTGGCATGTGAGATGCTGATGTGGATTAAGGGAAATTAAGAATGCAGGTGAGGCATCACCATATTTAGACAATTGAAGTTTTGGCATTCTACTAAATTGCATGAATTAAAAAAGTTATAAATATAAAATTAACCTTTCTCTAACTTATTATTTTAAATTTTTGATACAATGCAATAAAATGAACAATCATTTTATATTAACTGGTTCTGTTGAGCAAAAGTAAACGAAATCATTTAACATTTAATAAATAGGAGTTACAAAATCATTTCGAAAAATATGCTAAACATTGCGTATACGTATATATTTTGCATATTCCACTTTTTATTTCAGTATTCTTGAAGTCAAATTCTATACTGCTGAACAAACGTGCAGATGAAGAAAGCATTGGATCATTTCCTTCGACCTCATTAATTGCCACTGCAATAAGCGAAAGCAGCTCTTGAAGTCCTGCAATTTTTTTCCAGAAATCATCATCGAACAGCGGAATTCTTTGTGAGAGCTTCGGTGGTTTCAGGATCGCTTTCGATTGCTAAACACCGCAAGGGCTGCTCGTTTATTATCAAATTGTTTAGTCATTACACTTGCGACCTCCATCTGAAATATAAACATGATTTTGTGTTTAACATATGATCTGGTATTGCTTCAAATACTTTATTTAAAAAAGAATTGATTTGTTCTACTGTAGATAATTTTAATTCTTCGGATTTTATTTTTCCATGATTTATGCACTTGACCACTGAGCAGTCGCTGTAGCAATAGTCACAGCAAAGTTATGTTGCTGCGTGAGCAATATTTCAGTAAAAAATGGCATAACTTTACAAGGGACATCTGAAAGCTGCAGTTAAACTGAAATGATGTATTAATTGCTTATAAAAACAATGGTAATTTACTGGTATGGCAACGTATTATTTTCGGAGAATTTCCAATTCTACACTTAAAAAGTGTAAAGAATCGACTTTGAATCACATGGTACCTGGCTTTAATCGGTAGTTTTAAAACCGTTGTGACTTTTTTTCCATTTGTTTTTCTTGGAAATTTCCCAAGAGAAGATACGAATGCCTAATTGTTTTAATGAAACTCAAACATTCGCCAATAAGGCATTTAATATAATCCTGTTTGAACCATCTGCAAACATGAAGTTAAACCCATGTGCCAAGCAACTGTAGCACTCCAGGTTAGGATATTTTTCTTTAAGAAAACGCCACGCCCTTGACGCATTGACAATGCATAAAGCCATAATTTGCCGAGGGCCAAATTTGCCAATAATCGCTGCTATTTCTAGGCACAAATAATCCGGGGTATGCGAATCTGATCCTGCAAAATAGATTTTATCGATTTCTAGAGTGTCATCAAGACAAAGCAATTACCGATAGAAGGCCCTATTTTCGTTGAAACATGTAGCAGCAGTTGCAACTTGTAGAAAAAATTGTAAATTTATGAAATAAATCATTTTGTTTACATAAACTTTATGCAGATTTATTATCATTTTTGTTAAATTCAGCTCAGAAAAGCAAGCATTGAGCTCTGTAGCCTAACTGATATTGAGCTTGCATATAGAAAAACAACAGATCGTCTTCGTTTCCATAAAAACTGCTATCAAACAATCTTCACGTATAGCAACAGACTTGAAGAACATTGGTTTCAGAGTGCTAATAACGAAGTGGACAATTGCTTCGTTCCCACGGTTAAAAGGAACGTCGTTCCAAGTTAACGCAGTTATTTTCACAATTTTTTCTGTTGTGAGCTTGTTTTTTAGCCATTAATCTTGAAACTTTTATACCAAAAGCTAAGTAGCTTTGATACATTTGACACTCCAACAAAAGAATACAACCTAATACGATCAAAGCAATTAAGCAATACTTCTTTTCGAAAACATTACAGTATGTCACCAAAAAATCAACAAATAACACATTAATAATAAAGCTTAGAGCTTTCAAACTGTCGATAAGACCAAAATCCCAAAAGAAATCCTTTTTTGATCTTCGATAAAACGGCAGGCAGGCAAAAAATTTAACTTTAATTAAAATTTACTCATTTGTAGCACATGCATATCATACCTGACTTTTATCCATCCATCGCAAAGAATAGCGATACAATGTGTTTTAGCGTTTTGTGGAACTCTACAAGGTATACCAATTTTGTCATACTCTTTCCCCAAATACATATTTGTTAAACGATACCGTGATGGGAGTTGGTATGCAGGGCGTAGAGCAGCAAATGCTTTCTTCCTCTAAAAATTTTTATCCAAACGTAAAGAACCACTGGCAAAATTTGCTCCTGCCACATATCATTTGATCAATTTCTATAACGAAATATTTATGTTTAAACTATTGACATTATACCACTAATCTCTTAAGTAAAGCTAATATACAGACTCATCGCATCAATCAGCATCACCTTTCCATTCTGTCTCATTTGCCATCCAATGAGAAATAATTTTTGTATACTCGTTAATGCAAGCAGTGGTTATTGCAATATATGTAACGAACAAAATATATCTGATCACCGATCATCATATATCATACTTCTATCAGCGACATACAGTAGTGACCAGTGATCAATAAAGTAACAAAATTTGAAATTGTTGGTTTGCATTTACAAGAAAAACTTAGATTTGCATTTGCGTTTTAAGGCAAACAGACTTCAAAGCGAAAAGTTCAAAGTGTGAAGATTGGCAAGGGGTGGTAACACCGGGCAAATAAATCAGAAATTGTTATAAATTCTATGATTGAAACAAAATCGCACATTTTCTGCAGATGTCACCTTGTTCACCCCAAATTTTGACTGAGTCTAACTTTTGAGTTGCTTTTGTGAAGATATTGGGAGCTGTTTGCATAATAGTTCAGGAATAGTTGACTGGTTGGAAGATTCACCACATCTACAAGTCAAATCTTTGAATATTAAAAGAATTTTATATATGCTTGATAGTGGTTTCATTTGGTGATGATCTTCTATATTACAGTTCATGATACAAATAGTCTTTGATGTTCTTGAACAAGTACAGGTACTGGTAAGCCCACTAGAACCGGTATTGCTGACTTATCTTAAGATATTTGATTCATGCTTTTCAGTTTTTTATGATGAATCAGAGAATTCTTTAAAATTTTGGTGCCAAATATTTCTTTTTAATTTCTTCAGTACATTTAATGCAATCTAAAATGATTTTTCTTTTCGTGTGCCATTGTCTGAAACTTTTGCAAAACAAAATTTACAAATTGCTCTTGTTTCTTTAAATGACTAGTTTTTTGCATGAAAATAAAGAGAATACCGGTGTTCCTTTTCTTTCAGACATTAAAAACAAATAGCAGAGTGATGTGCTTATTAGGCCACTTTGGCGTGTTTTATGAAACTAATTTATTTTTTACATGATAAGATTTGCCTCCACTAGGCCTAGTAACTTAATTACTAACTAGCCCTGTAATCGCACAAATGATAGGCCTACAAATGATAAAAAATTATCATTTTAGCTCTGTGGCGTAGATAATCTGTGGCGTCGTGGCCTGAATCCTTGAACTACAAAATTGCAGAGTTGCCGCTTGAAAGCAATTATATAAAAATCGATGAATAAGCTAATATACTAGCTAATTCTTAAAAATGTCATAAAACATTTCTTAAGCAGCTTGAAAATGCATACATATACAAAAAAATAATTAAAACAAAACTACCAAAACAACACGATAAAAACACGTTCTAAAAAACGGGTTTTTCACAACACTAATTGAGCCCAGGAAATTTAGGTATCATGGTCTATTTGTTTCCCTGGATACGCTTTTATAAAGGGCCATTTTTCTATACTCGCCTCACCTCTGGATGTGTGTAAGCCCGTGGTATGACGGTAATTAATCGATTTGTATGGTACCGTAAATCAATCGATAAAAAACGAAAAAACCTGACAATATCAAAAGGTTATTATCATTCAATAAAACTGAAAATTCATTACTGTCTCACTTTGTCGAGTTGTCGGCTCATCATTGGACACGAAATTGTTTTAATAATTAATGCATTTTCTTGCAGATCTATATTATTGTAGTATTTGATTGTTATGTAATTGTTATGCATTTTGTAAAATGTTTATCGATAGATAAAAGTCATCAAAACGTCAAGCGACTCGATAACATTAAGGTTTTTCATATCTACGGATAAAAAGCTTAAGACTTTTATGATATTTAAGATTTGCCATGATAAAGCTCAAGGCGTAACCAGCATAAGATTTTGGATGGACGCGAAATAGAGAGCTAAGTTTCACCTGTCAAACCACAATTTCGATGATGGTTTTCTTTTCATTATTTTTAGAGGCTCCGCAGAATTTTGATAAGAATCAGAGGTATTAAGCAATTTCAAAAATATTTAATAAAGTCAAACTTATATGTAATTGTTGAGAGGCTGACTTGTCTCCGATACAACATCAGTTGATGGTCAGAACCAGTGCGTAAATAAATTTAATTACAAAACTGGCAGCTTATTATCCCCATTCGAATTAAATCCTGTTTTGAAGATCAATTTCTTGTATGCAAACTTTTTACTAATTTCAGGGTGGAAAGCCTTTTTAGAGGATCATTTTTTTGAAAACGAATTTTTTAAAAAGCTATTATTAGAGATCAAGTTTATATAATGGTATTTAATGCTTATCATGCTCGGGGCAGGAATGGAAGGTTGCACAAAAGCATACCTGGTAAGCTCCCTAAAAGTGTGAGACTTGTTGGTCAGTACCTTTAAACCTTCATCTTTCTCAGCGCTTTTGAGCTGAATTTAAGAGTGCTTATAACTCAGCTAAAAACGGAGATTTTTTGAAGTTTTCAGGAAAAAGATAACACGGTTTACTGATAGCACTAACTGCAACTTGGTTAATAGTAAAGAGTATCGGTGTTGCATTTAGAAACAAAATTATAAATGAAGGCAGAACATTTCTTTCAGCTGAAGATCTTGGTTTTTGGAAATAAATGTTTGAAACCATAAATTTCACTCAATTTGGTCTTAAAATAGACCATTTTTTGCCGTTTTTAGTTTTCAAACGGACATGAAGGTTTTTACCTTTTCATATGTTTTGCTGCTCTGATACTGCCTTTATTCTCTTCTAAATACAACACTAAATAGTAGCATAAATTGATTTTAAATATTCGAACCAAAAATAGCCAACTTCAACAAAGAATTTTTAGAAAATAAGCTTTTGAAAATGTTTTTAATCTTCTTCTTCTTTTGGAAAGGTTCCACATTTTCAGATGCTGGCAGTGATGGTACTCAGCCAGCATCGTGGGTCGACATCCAAAACCGTCAGTCCACGTATTCCTGTGGGTGCCCGATGTACGGGGCATGTCAGAATGATGTGTTCTGCGGTTTGTTCTGCAGCGCCACACTTGCAATTCGATGTAGGAGCAAGGCCCCATTTGTGCATGAACGACTGAAAACACCCAACACCAGCCCGCAAGCGGTTGAGCCTGACCCATGATGATCTGGGCAGGCCCATCCCTATTGGCCTAGTGCTTGTCCTAGGAACGAAAGCCCGGGGATCAGATGAACACTCCGAATATTCCGTGCTCCATTTAAAGTCAATCCATTGAGCTGCACGAATATCCAATTCAGTTAAATCTTGCAGTAACTTCCGTGCAGCGGGCACAAAGGGGCGTCTGGATTTTAATCTCTCTCTGTAGCCGTGTGTGGACCCAGCCAATAATTTATAGAGAATATGGCCAGGGTCCAGGCTGCCACGATATGCCAGAGAGAGCGTTTCTCCTAATCGGCGAAGCTCAGCCGGCTGGATACCTGCGAGGACGGGTAGATAGTCTGTTGGAGTTGGACGCAGGCATCCAGTGACAATGCGCAATGCGTCGTTGAGAACACTATCGATGAGGCCAGTGTGTGCACTGCGACACCAAACTGGTGCACAGTACTCCGCAGTGGAGTAGACCAGAAATAGGGCGGCTGTACGCAGTGTTTTAGCTCCAGCGCCCCAACCTGAGCCTGCAAGTCGTCTCATCAGTGCAACGCGCGTTGTTAGTTTTTTGCGCAATGCCTCAAGATGGTGACGAAACGTGTGTGATCTGTCCAGTTTAACTCCAAGATAGGTAGGGACTGGACAGAATGGCAGGCGTTTGCCATTGTTGTAGACATTAAGCTCACGTTTTGCCTCTCTGTTGTTCAGGTGAAAGGCCGACGTCACCGTTTTAGTGTGGCTGAGCTGTAGCCTCCAAGTCTGGAGATATGTTGAGATTGTAGTCATGTCTTGGCTTAAGACTCCCTCCAGGTCCTTCCAGTCATCAGAAGAGTATAACAGTGCCAGATCATCGACATAAGCATACCTTCTGGAGACCGTTGAAGGAAGATTGTACACATAGATATTGAAAAGAAGGGTTGCCAGGACCGATCCCTGTGGGACGCCGTTTTACAGACGTCGCAACCTGCTTCGCTTGCTGTCACCGGTAGTAAGGGTGAAACTTCTATTCCGGACAAGTTCCATGGTCATACGAACCATGTGCTTATCCGGGAGAAGTCTCAGCAGCTTGCAGGTGAGGCCAAGATGCCAGACAGTGTCATATGCAGCTGTCAGATCTACAAACACAGCACCGGCCTTCTTTTTTGCCTCAAAAGAATCCTCGATGTTTTGTGTTAGTAAGACAACTTGATCCACTGTCGATTTACCATGTCAAAACCCAGCCTGCTTGCCTGGGAGCAGGGGGTCGACAATAGGTTCAATACGAGCGTAGATCAGTCGTTCGAGGATCTTGTAGGGGACACAGAGCAAGGAGATGAGACGGTAGCTCTTTGGGTCCTCTACAGGTTTCTTTGGCTTTGGGATCGCAACTACAAGTGCTTTGTTTTTAATGCTAACACACATCATTTCAATTGAACAAATGTTAAGATTTTGGCATCTGCTGAAGTAAACTTTATAACTACTCAAGTATCTTTGTTTCCCATGAAATGTACTCACGTAAAAGTGGAAGTAGTAAAAAACAAAACTACTCAAGTAAGTAGCTCGTACCTAAAAACCTACTTAGGTAATTTACCCAGTAGAACTACTTCGTTGGTAACTACCTTTGGTCAATTCATACCAAAGACTTTAAAAACGCTATTCTCAACTTCATGCTCAGATTTCTTTGCAAATCTGCTTGTTCTGTTTACCGATAAAGCATATGCCGGAATACCTTTATTTTTGTATGACATACAAGTGGCAGGATGCAGCAGTGTACATCTTATGGTGGTCCCCTTGCGACTAAATACAAGCAAAAACACAGCATGGAGGTCAAGAGCATCAGCAAAAAATTAGCTCGAGTGTCGACCATCTTTCTGCCACGTGAAGATAAAAGAATCTCGTTAAGTGTATTTCCCAAAAACAAAACCAACCAACTTGGCCGTTTTTTTCTTCACATCATTATATTTGCGTCAAGCTCTAGGCGGTGTGGCAATGTTAACCATTTTTGAATTCTGTCATATGATTTGATGAGATCAATGAAATGAACCTATGTTTATCGACCACGAAACCACCAACTCGAAGTTTCTGCACAATTGCGCCGAAATCATTGTGGATTGCTAGTCAACTGAACATCACTTCATAAGCTGTGATTATTCCTTCTAAATCAATTACTTTTATAATCCATAATCTATTCCTACAGTTTATTGTAGGCAATGCTTTAATGATAATCATCAAGTATTATTATTTGTAAGCTAAACAGGAAAAAATTGAGCTTTATCTCTGATGCAGTGTGCATTAGAGACCACTAGATAAGAACTACCATAAGGTAATAGGGTAAACTTTTATTGCGTGACATTTCATTTTTTTAAAAATTTTGCTAAGTATTTAAACGATGTAATATAGTATAGGCTCTTATTTAAGGAAATGGTGCAATAGAGTAGCCAGAAGCAAACCTTTGTACGGAACAAAAATATGCTTTTCGAATTTTTTGGCTTTTGATTGTTTTTTTGTAGATGGTTGTTTTGTTTTGGACGTTTTCTTTATTTTTCTAGAAAAATGGTTCTTTATCGGGGCATCGACGTGTTGAGTCCCATTTACTTGAAAAAGTATTTCTTACCACAATTGAGCCCAGGAAATTCAAGTATTATAGTTCTGTGACTACAATATAAGCAAGGGCCGATTTTCCAGAATGGCCTCACTTCTGGTAATGTGTAAGCTTCTTCTATGACAGAAAAGATCATCATTAACTTTAATAATCAGTTCATAAAATAGGTACTGAAAAACAATCGACCAAAAACAAAATATCCTGACAATATCAAACTGAAAATTCAGCGCTGTCTCACGTTGTTAATTTATAAGTTTGTCATTGGACACGAAATTGTTTTGATAATAATTAATGTATTTTGTTGTAGATTTATTTTAGTTTTATCTTTTGCTTGTTATGTTATGCATTTTACAGAATATTTATTGAAAGATAAAAGTCGTTAAAACGTCGAGCGACTGGAAGACGTTAAAGAACTTAGACATTTATGGTATTTAAGATTTGCAATAATGAAGCCATAAGCGTTGCCAGCTAAAAATTTTGGAAGAAGGCGAACGAGAGAACAAAGTTATTTCTGCCTTACCACAATTTTGATGATGATCCTCACTTCACGATTTTTAGAGACTTCATAGTGTTTTGATAAGAATCAAAGATATTTGGCAAGTTGAGAGATATTTATTGAGCTTTTACGATACTTTTACGATACCAAATTACTTAAGCTATTACGTCATTTTTGAGAAGCTGACCAAAGTTCGATACCAAATTATTTGAGGATCAGTACCAATGGCGTAAAAAAGTAAATGTGATTACAAAACTGGCGGCCTATTACATCCATTTCCCAAATAAAGCTTGTTTGAAAATTAATTTTTGTGAGCAAGATTTTTGGTAATTTTTGAGTGGAAGACTTTTTTTTTTGAAGATAAATTTGTTGAAAGCGAGTTTTTAAAACCTTTTTTAGAAATCAATTTTATAATGATGTATTTTGTGCTCTTCATGTTGGGAATGGGAGGGAAATGCACAACAGAATACATCACAAATTTCCTAAAAGATTTTGCAGCTGAGTGCAAGGTATTCCCAGAGTCTAGATTTCTGTCAAAGCTGTTAATCTTAACCTAAGAACACTTGCAACTCAGCGTAAGAGAAGATCACGCAATCTATTTAAGGAAGTTAATTGGGAATTAACGTGATCGATTGGTTTTTGTGAACTAACCATCATGCATTTGGAAGTATGAAATCCACGGCCAAAAAATCAGGCCGAGTAGAATTTCTGAAACTTCTTCTGAAACTAACCACTTTCAAAAACCAATAGACTTTGTGATATGACGGTACACAGGTAGCGGTTACTGCACTTTGCCTAACACTAAAAAGCAGTATTAAAAACTAATTTTGGAATCACGGCAGAGCATTTTGTTTGGCTGAACATATTTTTTGGAAATTATCATTACAAACCAAGAATTCCGCTAAATTTGTCCTCAAAATTGATCCTTTTTTGCCCATCTTAGTGTTCAAACAGACATGAATATTTTTATCATTTTACATTTTTGCTACTGCAATACTGTTTGTGGAGAGTCATCGCACTTTGCTCTCCCTAAATGCACGTTAAAACATAATAATGTACACTGAGTATTAGGACAATTCAAACAAAATATTCATCAGCAATGAAAACTAATTGGTTTATTCGAAGGAACAAATTAACTTGATGTGAAATCGCTTGCCGGTGTTAACAAAACTAGCTTTGTGATAGGGCGAATTAAAATTGAATGCTTAGTCTAGACGTGTGCACTGCGGACGTGTCCGAAACTGTCAGGGTAAGCCTCTAAACTTCGGACATTTCTGCAGTTGCTGTAGTTGTTGTTGCTACCCGACCCCTTCTGAGGGATGGGGGAATGGTGGAAGACCATGGAGCCCCAGAAGCCGAGCAATTCCCCAGGGTCTGGACCAGAGGTCATAGAGAGACAGAGAGTCGCCAAAGAGTGAGCGGCACAAAGAGTCCGTAGCTGTACAGTGCAGAATGAGATGAGAGGTGCCCTGGGAGGAGTGTCCGCAGGCGCTGCAGGAAGGATTCTCGATTCTGCCAATCCTTGAGAGATAAGAACTTAACAGAAGGCAGTGTCCGTTGCAGCATAGACGAGAGAGAACACAGCCAGCGCAACGACGGCGCACAAGTTCCTCGGTGGAAATCGAGGGAACCTGTGTGTCAAAGAATTTCGATGAAACAGTACGCCTCCAGTCCGAGAAAAGAGAAGAGTGGATACGAGAGTTAAAAGAAGAGAGACTACAAGGGATTGCGGAGGGCGCAAGTAGCGTTTCCCGTCTGGCCAGATCATCAGCTGCGTCGTTCCCCGGTAGAAACGAGTGCCCAGGGACCCATTCTATCCTGATAGAACATGAGGAAAGAGAAGACAGTACCTGCCAGATCTGCCACAGGGTTTGAGATAAGAGGAAAGATGGAGAATAGGACAGGGTGGCGAGGACAGAACAAGAGTCAGGTAGTAGGAGAAGAGAAGAGAAATGGCAGACTTGTTGGTGCTGCCGAGAGCAGCAAAGAGAGTGCAGAATGGCGCAGGTTTCAGCGGAAATACTTGAACATACTGGGCCTGTTGAAAAGGAAAGAGTGGCCTCAGTGCCACAGAGAGAGAGCAGTCGGCAAGAACGCCGAAGCCACCTTCCCAAAAGGAAAAGGAACAGAGCCGTGAGTCCAGAGTACCAAATCATGAGGGGGGAGGGAGAGTCAAGGTGAGCGAGAGCCGCATTTTCATGAGAGAGAGGGAGATCAGAGCGAGAGCATGATGAGGAAAGGGTGGATTCCACAGTGAAGAAAGGCAGAAACCATCTGGGTGAAGCATAAGTGAGAAGGGGCCGAAGAAAAAGCTTTATACAGAACAGAGAGGAATTCCTTAGAGGGGCCACACGAGGAAGCAGAGATACAGAGTAAGGCCTTGAGACCTGGAAATAATTTGGCCTTCAGCAAAGATACATGTTTGGAAAAGGTAAGAGTGCGGTCGTAGGTGATCCCAAGAAAGTTGGAGTGGGATTGAAACGGAGGCGGGAGCCGAGTAAGAGGATATTGGGCTGGAGGCTAGCTTGGTGGGGATCCACTGAGAAAAAGGAGGCCTCACATTTGCTCGGATTGACAGGAAGACACCAGTGCTCGAACCAGAGCTCCAATGGAAACAGAGCTCCTTGTGTGGCCTCCACCGCAGTGGAGAACAGGTGGGAGGTGGATCAAATGGCCAGATCGTCAGCGTAAAGAGAGCAGCTAAAGGAAAAAGGCAGAGAAGCCGGAAGATCATTGATTAAGAGAGAAAAAAGTACAGGGCCAAGAACGGATCCTTGTGGAACACCTCGACGGACTCGAAAGGAACGACTTTTGTGATTTTGAAAAACCACGCAAGCGCGCCTATCAGAAAGGAAAGATTGAATCCAACGAGCAAAACAAGGAGAAAGGCCAACCGAAATAAGTTTATGGAAAAGGGCGAAAAGCCAGACAGAGTCAAAAGTTTTCGAGAAATCAATAGTAGCGAGGATCTTAGGAAAGCCCGGCCCGGGTTTGTTAAACAAATTCTAAATGGACTGAGAAATATAAAGAATTTGATCTAGAGTAGACCGTCCAGGGCGAAAACCGGCCTGGCGAGGAGAGAGAATGGAATTAGACTCCAAAAAAAAATAGATGGGATAGAATGATGCGTTCAAAAAGCTTTGATATGCAGGAGGTGAGAGAGATAGACCGGAAGGAAGCATAAGAGTCTAGAGGTTTTCCCATCTTGTGGATGGCAATAATTGAAGATGTCTTCTGGATGGAAGGAAAGTAATGCAAAGTCTAGGACAGATTGAAAATGTGAAGAAGAAAATCCATGTCAGAGCGAGGAAGATGCTTTAGCAAGGGATAGGAAACTTTGTCTGGGCCAGTGGCAGTGGAGGAGAAAATATTGGAGGCAGGCCCAAGAAATTCAGCGGGAGAGAAAGGAGAGCAGAAGGACGAGTGAGACTCCTCAGGGCACGTGGCTCGGCGGAGCTCAAAGAGGTAGTCTCTGGCTCTGCTACGCAAGGCCTTTGGCTGAGAAACGGAAAAGTGGGACCTCAGGTATGCGGCATAGACCAAATCCGACTCCCTGGGAGAAGAACAGTTAGGAAAGTTAGGAGAGGAGGAAGATGAGTATGAGGAGCCAGCGACAAAGCGAAGAAAAAAGTGTACAGATTTAGGGTTAGATTTGGGTAAAAGAGAAGAGCAAGTCATCTGCCATGCCTCAGCCTTGGCCTTGGTGACAACTGACGAGGCGCGTCGAAAAGTGGAGATGTAAGCCTGGCGATCTTCATCACTTTTATGAGTGACAGCAAAAGCCTTGCGTCTTTCACTAACCGTTCCTTCGACCTCAGCAGACTACTAGACTTTAGGATAGCGTTTGACGCAGCAGAAAGGAATGGAAGATTTGGCCGCATTCAGTGCCAGAGAGGAAAAGAGAGCACCAGCAGAGGAACGAGAAAGAGAAGAGCATTCCTCTGCAGAAGGACAGTGAGAGTCAAAGTAGAAGGCAAAGTTATCCCAGGGAATTTTCTGAAAATTGAAGAAAGGGGGACGCTCGTTGGGGCCAAAGACCGGAGAGAGAGGGACAGATAAAAGGATTAGTAAGTGATCAAAACCCAGGTCCTGAAGCACCTCCCACGTGCAGGAAAGGACATAAGAGGAGGGAGCAAAGGAGATGTCAAGGGAGGAGCGACTGCCAGAGGAGCGATGTAGAAGGGTGAATATGTCAGGTTCATTGAGGAAGAGGAGGTCAGAAGAGATGACCCAGTCGTTTACTTCCTCCTCGCGGGGATCGGAAGTACCTCATGAGTTCCAGAGGGGGTGATGGCAATTGAAGTTCCCCAGGATGAAAAGATTCCTGGAAGAGGGAAGAATAGACGGAGAAAAGGTGTCGGTTCTGCCATCAGTCGGAGAAGAGCGAATAGGGTTAGGGTATACATTAAGAAATGAGAGCGAGGAGGAGTTGTTTGGCGAGATATTGACCCCTACCAAATCATAGTAGTGATCAAGCGAAGAAAGAGAAGAGGCAGAAAGTTCGGAGAAAGATAAGCCCTGCCTGACGAAAATGATGACGTCAAGCAGGGCTTCAGCATTTTTAATCAATCAACGCTGCACCAACCAACTGCCGCCTCAACGTGGTGGTGCGGTCCCCGACCCCATTTGGGTTGGGTCGAAATTGCTGTTGGCCTTCCCGAAGGTCAATTCCCAGTTATCCCGCACTCCGGGGGTTTGACGAAATTGTCGATTTGCAGCTGGTTTGTCCATCGATTGGGTTACGTCGTGATGCGAGAAAGCTTAAAAATAGCTTTTGTGGTGCAAAATTATCTCACAAACACAAAGCAATTTTTGCCAGCTGGAATATCTCAGTCTTTCTTAACTAGAGGGCCATAGCGTGGTTTCCAAGTGGGCCGCAGACCAAGGTGAAAAAGAATTTATAATTATTGTGTTTTGAAAACTCAAAAAAGTGATCCGTGAAAATGACTAATAATTGTACTAACAATTTTCTTTCTTAACATTTATAAACGAAATCCCTTTCTTGCTAGTGCAGTACACACAAACAAATATCCATTGTTTCGCAATAATAACGTTTTTATCTCTGATTGTCTGCTCTACTACTATAGTATCGCTGCTACCTGCTAGGCTAAAACCTAAAATCAGTTTTTTAGCACTACAAAAGTTCTAAAAAAACTCTTGCAGAAAGCTTTATTTTTCACACAAAGAAAATGGCTGAATGGAATTTTAGTGGTGATTACATCAAATATGAATTTACATCAATTCTTGATAGTGGAGAAGAAAAGGGTCAGTGTGTTTTGTGCTACAAAATTCTTGGTAATCATTCTTTAAGATAGTCAAAGTTAATGCCTCATCTTGAGATGGTGGGTCCCAAACACAAACACAAATACAGAGTTTTTCAAAAGAAAAGAAGCTTGTGTGAATCGTCAGAGCTTGAATGCAAATGAAGCCTTTCGACAACAATCCCAAATACTTGTTGAGGCTTTTTATGCAGCCAGTCTGATCATCGCGGCGCAAATTAAACCGCATACTATTAGTGAGACTCTTGCCAAACCTTGCTCTTTAGAAACGGCTAGATTTGTACTTGCGCAGGAAAGTGAAAAGAAGCTTAGGCAGATATCTCTTTCTTATAATACTGTGCAGCGATGGATTAGGGATTTGGCAGACGACATAAAACAGCAGGTGATTTCCGATATAAAGAATACTCAATTTGGTCTTTTCTCTATTTAAGTTGATGAAAGTACAAATGTTTCTGCTTGCTTTCAGCTTATAGTGTTTTGCAGATACTTTCCAAATCCTAACATAAAAGAGCTCCTATTTTTTTTGCGAAAGAGGAGACAAATACGAAGGCAGTCGATGTTATGGAAAAGATATCAGAGTTTTTTGAACGCGAGAACGTCAAGTGCGAAAATCTCTGTTGTGTGTGTTCTGACGGTGCACCTTCAATGCTAGGAGCAAAAAGTGGTTTCCAAACACTAGTTCAAGATCTTTCACCTAAAGTCATCACTGTTCATTGCATGATACACAGGCAAGCTTTTGCTTCAAAAGCTCCTCTAGAACTTCTCCACAATGTTCTTAAAAAAGTTATCAAAACAGTAAACTACGTAATAGGCGGGTCCTTGATGACTCGAATTTTCATAAAGCTGAGTGATGATATGGGGTCAGCACATTTGAATCTACTTTATTATACAAAAGTACGTTGGTTGTTTAAGGGAAACGTTGTGGCCAGAATTTTTGAACTACTAGAGGTATAATAGGAATTTTTAATCATGCAAAAACAACACGAACTGAGATCAAACTGTAAGGATAATGCTTTCATATTCGGAGTGTCCTGTCTTATTGACATTTTTGATCAGCTGAACCTCTTAAATCTCAAGCTGCAAGGAAAGGGAACGACAATCATTGATTTCATTGATGTTTTGAATGCCTTTGTGCAAAAACTTCAAAACTGGACAAGAAAAGCTGAAATGATAAATTTCGCCATGTTTGAGGCCCTTTCAACTGTGAGTTCTGATGATGTGAACGATGCTTTAACATCTGAAATCTTGGTACACCTTACAAGTCTTCGAAAAGAATTTTTGAAACATTTTCCTGAAATATCGGAGTCAAATTTGAAGCTGGTGAGAAAACCTTTTGCAGTTCTGTAGAAGAAGTCCGTGATGACCTACAGGATGAACTCATTAATCTTAAAAGTGATTCTACTTGTATAGATATGTTTGATACTTTATCAATCTGTGAATTTTGCGAAAAGATGTGCACTTCTTACTTGCGTGTCGTTAAAGAATGAATCAAAAAGCTGTTACCCCTTAGTAATACATATTTATGCAATTTAGGGTTTTCCACTTTAATGCAGATGTAAAACAAGATTTAAAACTGATTAGATGAGGAAAGTGGCTTCCGATGTACACTTTCTTCAATGCATCCAAGAATCGAGAAACTGGTTCATTGTGCTTAGCAGCAAGTCTCTTTCTGAAGTGTATTTGAAATAAATTACTTCTTTAGAATAATGTGTGTTTGCTTTACAACTAAGTAGATACTAGCTACCAGTCCCGTAGCACTCCAACTTCAGGCCCCCCCCCAAAGTAAGCGCAAGAGCCCCTGCGCACAGGTCATATCACTTTAGAGGTGTAAAATTGAAAAGCTGCATTAAGAAAACACACCACAATTTGTACATAAGTAAACAGGCTAATGTCAGAATAAAGCATGCCGATACCGAAGGTGCAAGTCAAAAAATTCGGCACCGATGCCAGAGTTCAGTAGGACATTTATGCAGACACTGCGAAACGAAAGCAATGACACTGAAAAACATGAAAAAGTTATAAAAACACAGTATCATTTAAATAGTCTGGAGCGAACCTTTTTGTTCGCAAATGCTGTTATGACATTGTCATAATCAAGAGATCGGGCGCAGTCATTTTCGATTGACAACATGGCTAATGAAGATAGTCTACTGTCTGTCATAGACGTTCTATTAAAAGTTTTGATCAGTTTCAATTTGCTGAAGCTTCTTTCAGCGCTGGCAACAGTCACGGGGCAAGTTAGTAAGATTCGAAGTGCGATGTACACATTCGGATACAATTCAAATAAATGAGTCTTTAGAAGATAGTTCAGAAAGTCTTGAGCCGTATTTAGATTGCGTTTTTTTTGTAAAATTAAAACAAACCGCTGTAGCTCAGCGCTCATTTCATCAGAATCAATGTCACCGAACTTTTTTGGAACTCTTTACAGCAAGTAAGAAGAGCATTTTCTTGTTGCACAAGCAAAAGTTTGTCTCGTGTGTACAAAAACGAAAAGGCGGAAGAAACCTCATGTAACAAATTAAAGCGCTCCTTTATTGACATAATAGCCTGGTCTACTAATGGATAGAAAAAGTTGCTTTTAAATTTCAGTTCAGGAGTAGCTCGTTGTTCCTCTTCACCTTGGTAATCAAACAATCTTCTTTTCTTTCCACTTCTTGAGGGAGGAAAAGAAGGATCAATATCCAATTCCTGTGCTATTTCAACAGCAGATGTTGCGGCACTGTCATAACCCGTTGTGCGATAGTTTTGCAAAAACTTTTCAGTTGCCTGGATTTCCGTTTCTATTGTATGAAGGGAGACTCCATACGATTGAAGAATCTTGCTTGCTTTATTGACTTGGAATAGGATATCATACCAAATAAACACCGACAAAAGAAAACTCCATTTTGATAAATGAGCTATCAACGATTTTGTTTCTGAGGCAGCTCTTCCATCTTTTCTTTCTATGGAAATGGCTTCCAAGTCTTTCAGTGCCAGCAAGACCTCTTTTAAATTGTATCGAAGAGGTTTGATGCATTTAATTCTGCTTTCCCAACGAGTATCAGATTGTGACTTTATGGACAGCTCCACATGTTTCTTCAAAATTTCCCAACGCTGAGCAGAGGAAGAAAACAGCACATACAACCTTGTAAGTACTCCAAAAAATGTCAATGCTTCCGTCGATCAATTAGCACTGTCAACAACAACTAAGTTAAGGGTATGGTTTGCACAGGGCACGTAAACAGCTTTGGGATTGATGTCTAACATTCTTGCTTGGACCCCAGAATGTTTTCCTTTCATGTTAGCACCATTATCATATGACTGACCTCGACAATCAGACAATTCGAGTTGCAGTTCGGTCGCTTTTTCTAAGAAAGCGTCCAACAAGCCTTTCCCAGTACTGTCACTTATTCTCAAGTAGCCAAAAAATGTTTCTTTAACAACAGCAGCTTCTTCATTACATAGTACATAACGGAGAATGACAGACATTTGTTCATGATGTGACATATCTGGAGTGCAGTCCAAAATTATAGAAAAATATTTTGCCAATTTCAATTGCTGTAAATTTTCTTTTTCAACTTCTGTCGCTAGCAATTCAATTAGTTCATTTTGTATGGTAGGACTCAAATAGTGATCTTTAGTGTTTTTATTCTTGATTCTGTCTTGAAGCTCTTTTAGGATCGGATCTCTTCTTGCCAAAAGCTCAAATATACCCAGAAAATTTCCATTGTGAGGAGATCCTAAGACTTCTTCAGATCCTCTAAAAGCAAGATTCCTTTCCGATAGAAACAAGGCAATGTCGATAAGTCTCTCCAAAACATTTCTCCAAAAACGTCTTTCATTGAAAAAAATATTCATCTCGCGTTTGTCGATAGTGGATGAATTTCTTATCCCTTCAGCTAGCAACATCCATTGACTGCAGCATTGTTGGTGGAAAATGCCGTTTTCATGGTCTTTCAGTTTTTTCGAAAAACCCTCCCATGTATTTATACCACTACAAAAGGGGCTTAGTGTTTTTCCAAATAGCTTACAACAAAAGCAAAAAACTTGATCTGATTCCCCACAATAAACTAGCCACGACCGTGAAACACTTTCACCATTAGGTAACACACGTTTATAATGGTTGGAGGAAAAACGTCGCCTTGGAGTTGTGTTATTATATGGAAAATTCATTATTAGTTGATGTGGTCCACGCTTTACTATATCACATCGTTGAGCATCAGAAATACTTTCAGGCCATTTACATGGGTCATCAGGGATAGGGGTAAATTGAGATTCAGTTATTTTTGATATTGAAGGTTGCGTATTGGCAGGTAAATCACAACTTACATTTTCTGGAAATTCACAATCACTTTGATGCTGATCGTCATAGTCTTCTTTTTCTTGTACACTATAGTTTTCTTCATCCCTCTCGGTACTAGTGCCAGGTCTACTCTGCTCAGTAATCTTGAAAAAATCTGTCATCTTGGGCAATTTCGCTACAGCATCTCGAGCAGTGGCTGCTTCTTTTCTCTTTTGAGCACCACTTTTTGAACGTTTCATTCTATACAATGTCAATAAAATACTTTATCTGCACTCTGCGGTGTATATATATTGTCCCGGTATTTATAGCCAAACAGAATTCCAGACCATTCTATGATTGTTGCGTAACAACGGCATTGTTACGTCAATCGAATATTCAAGATTCTACCAGAAAATCAATCGAAATATTCTAGATTCTGCGAGATAAAATGACGTTGCATTCACTTATGATGTCACAAGCCAATTTCTTCCTACAGTTTAAATCGGTTGTAAACAAGTCTGCTGAACTGAAAATAGTCACGTAGCCAAAAAGCAATTTCAGACTAACTTGGGCCCCCAAAGTTGGCCTGGTCCCCCCCCAATTGGGGGGTTTGGGGGGCGGCTGCTACGTCTCTGCTAGCTACGATAACGTAGCCAAATCTCACGAGATAGTGCTCGTGGTCCATGTCGTTTTCACCCAAACTCATTATGGGCCATGCAACGAAAAAGGTTGAGAAACACTGATCTAGAGCATAGCAAATCGAAAAAATTTGGTTCTTGAGGGACGATTGCTGAAGAAAGTGCAACACATTTCTTCACCTCTGAATTAAAGGTGTCGTCACCATGTAAGGTAGGTTGGAACGGTCTACGCATCTCGGATTACCACAAAAAACTCAGGTTCAATTTTTCGGCGATCATTCTGCAGGAATTCTTGAATCCTTTGACCTCTACTGGGAAAATCTGCCGAATTGTCTTTTATAGGTACTTGACGCCATTGAAATGGCTTCGAGTTATCATGAATTAATTGAAGTCGATTTGCTACAAAAGCGTGGTAGACTCTCGTTTCATTGCTCTCGTATCTTAGGACAGGAATCTGCGTTTGTCATTAATCTCTGAATTATCTATTCGGCGGAAGTTGCGAGCTTTGCGTAAGCATCAATAGAAAACATCAAAAGATATCAATAGAAAACATGAAAAATCAAAGTTGAAGTGCAACCTTGATCAAAAATTGAATATGCTTTTCGATATTTCTGCTTGCTTATTTAATTTGCAAACACGGCCATGCAATTATAATATGATCGATTGCACTTTAGAAAACTGTCAACAAGAACGCATATTTTGTTTTTGTCCCCCAAATGCCAAGATTCCTCTGAAATATCGTGGGTATTTACAAGACTAGAGATCAAAGAAAAACTTCAAAGGCATGTACCAAATGGCGTCTGTTGACAGAGTCGCTGGAAAGCAAGCCCTGCTTTGTGAAAAAAGTTTTTCTAAGCAGTTTGATGATTTATCAGGAACTTCCTCATTTAAAGTTACTACAAATATTTCTTTACACAAGTGATTCTTTTGCATCACAGTATTTCAAAGAGGAGATGAGTGTCAACACTATTTCAACCACTTAACTAAACATAATGTTTTACTGATTTTTTCAGTGGTGGGAAAAGTGGGGTTAAATTGAGACTAAATAGGCCTATATGACCAAAACCTTTTATTTATTACCGGTATACTTTTTATGCAGATAGATTCATGGCAAGCAACAGAAACGGAAACTATTTGTCACAACACCACAAAGTTTTATAGATTCGCAATCAAGCCTATCCGAGGAGATTGCATATTATCTTTTGGCGCAGCTCTTAGCAACGCTCTGCTGCTTGATATAAAGCATCTACTAAAACCTGGAATCGACATGGATTGCGTTCTTCTAGAATCTGAATAAATTTAAAATGAATCGGATGAAAGCAGTTAAAGATATCAGCGAAGGGCTTTAGGCGTAAGAAATATCTAAACTGATTTGTGCAGGAATTGATAGCAAAATAGACAAAAACATGTGATTACATTACTCTTGTTGATCCAAGAGATTAAAGCGCTCTGAAAAAACTCGTGAAGCACAATGTCATCCAACTTTTACGTATGAAACCGGATAATAGTCTGGTGAATATTTTACTTTCAAAACTATTGCAAAGATTGGCAGTAGACCTACTGGTGGAGTGCTGGCTCAGCACATTTTTAAAATTCTCAAAGATTGCAACAGTTGCGATAGTGTCAAGGCTATTATTGGTTGACAACACTGCCATTAATGCGGATTGAAATAGCAGTCTTGTTGTCAAATTAGAAAACGTACGTCGTCGTAATGTGCGCACCATTGGTTGCGCTTTACATCAAAACGAGCTTCCGTTAAGAAATTTGTTAAAAAGTATCGATGTTGGTACCACAGGAACTCGAAGTTTCAGTTGTCAACTTGGTCAAAAATACAAAGAAATCATCCATCTCAAACCGCAAGTTCATTTTCAAAAAATTGGCAACTCTCTGGCAACCGACAAAATGCAGGACGAGGTATTAAGTCAGTTGAATCTTCTTCTTCGTTGTTTGACCAATTTGTTGCGAGCATTATGCAGGAAGATGTTTATACACTACGTTAGCGCTCACGCTCGGTTTGCGAGTCTTTAGTTAGACTGGGACCACCACGACGGTAGACTGCTTTGCCCAACTACCTGTCTGCCACATAAAGATGGAGGCATCTCGGCAAGTGTCTTGCCCAAGGACACAACAAGCAAGCTTGCCGGCCTGTTCTCCACACTATCTCTATTTTGCTGAGCGCCAAGCAGGGAAGCTGTGAATACCATTTTTTGGTATGACTCGACTTGGGGAATGAACCCGAGGTCTACAGATTGCCAAGAGAACGCTCTAACCACTACGCCATTGCACCGATGAGATTGTTGACCTAAGTGCAAGTATCCCACCAACGACTTAGTGCAGCATTATACCCCATTTTTTTGAGTTGAGTTTTCCTTCACTGGATGAACGCAGAATTGACCTGTCACTACGATGTGATTTGTATCGGGCGTTTACCAAGCAAGGACGTTTTTATCGGGGACCCAGAATTGCCATGTGGTCTTCACACCGCGTTGGGATGGACCAATTGTGGAATTGACGATAAGAGCCAGATAGTGATTGATTAACCTAAGGAAATAATCAATTTTATGAAAGTGATGAGAGACGGGGAGCAATTCTGCAAGCAGCTTCTTAAAATTTTTGCTCATGATTTCAAAGATAAGAGGAATTTAGAAACGGTTTTTCTTGGTCACAGGAAGACAAACGAGCGCTGTTAATTTTGAACTGTTTATTAAAAAGGGAGGATAAACATTACTCGGTCTGTATTTTATGGAAGGACAATTCAGCACTAACGCCAGACTGGCATAACTTGGCAGAGAAACGTATAGCTGGATTGAAAAGAAGATTCTGCAAAGTTCCAAAGTTATTCCAAAAATACGAAAAGAAAATATCTGAATACATCGCTGAGAATGCCGAACCAGCTGCAACAGACACAAAACCTGGTGATCCCAAACGTTACCGATACATTTCCCATCATTGTACGGCGCGAGCCGGCAATGAGTAGCCCGACAGTTAGATGAGAGATGAAAGAATATTAATAAGTAGCTTAACAGCTTGTGTGTCCGCACGCATAGCGTGAAAGCTATGTTTCAATTCATCCAATTGTACAATCGTACTCGTAATTTCATTTCAGGTAAATTGTATTTAAAAAAGTGACGTAATCGCAGTTTATTCCCAATGTCTGACAGATTGTCAGAGCAGCAGAGAGTCTTTGTTGTGGAGCATTATTGGCAAACTAGAAACGCTGCACGAGTACGGATTTTTTCTTGTGAGATGCTATGAAAAACCCAGTTTACAACAACAAACACCGTAGTTTGGATGATCTTAAAATGGCTATCCCAATGCTGTTTAATGCCAGTAATTCAAACAAAAAGTTATGCACCAGAGTCTGTGAATCCGTTATTTCCCGTATGACCAAATGCATCAAACAGAATGGTTGGCAGTTTGAACATTTATTATAATCATTTGTTCTTCTTGTTGTGCTTTCTATAAATTTGTGGAATGATTAAAATGCTAATGCTTTAGATGAATAAATTTGTTAAATGATTAAATTGAGTGCAATCAATGCTATTTTCATGAATGATTATCGATTTGATTTTTTCTCTTCAACTGTGGGGCTACTTATTGGCCACTCTTTATATAACGTTGAAACGTAGTATGTCCTTTATATCTTAAGGTAAATAACTAGGCCAAAGTTGAAGATCGAAAATATTGTCTTAATGGTTTCAATGAAAGCCATGCTATAAAATTGATTTTGAATCCATCTTTTGAACAAATATGAAATTTAAATATTTACTAGGTCAGACTTCTATCAGTTAAAATAAATTTTTGGATACACTCCAGAAAATAATTAAACACAAATTTTTTAAAAATAGGTTTGGGTACGTATCACCCTAAACTTGCCACTCCAACGCATGTCATAAGCTGTACGTACTAACTTTGCTCAAAACAACACCAGCAAACTCTATTTTTGTATTGTATTTTATTGCACTTCAAACTCTAATTTTGTGTCGCGCTTTAAAAGACAATTGTAATTGCGTCTTGAACTTTGATCTAATTTATTGCTCATGCGAGGAAGAGTGTGAGAAGAATGTTTGTAGCAATTACTATCTTTTTCAAATGTTATCTTGCTAGTAAATTGCTAGCAGCAGAATTGTTAAAAATACCAAGAAAAAGCGCCACAAAAAATGTCTCAAAATTTGAATAATATAAAATAGTTTTTGTACAAATTTCGTATTCTATGGAAGTCGCTTCAGTTGATTTGCATCCGCCGCTTGGTGATGCCAACGGTAGAAGCTTCCAAATCGTTCTGGCCACGAGACTTTAGTTTGCTTAATTCTCGTCACTGCTGCTGGTTATTTGATGTTGTGATGGAGCCGTGGTTTGTATGCACACAAACAGTAGTAATGGCTAAAGGAATTAGAATATACTATCGGGACTTTATAGCTTTCTTTGGGGAATAATTTGCTTTTTTGCAAATACAAAAAAGCTCTAAAATGTGGACAAAAATACCCTTGTCCAACGTTATTCAAATGCATGAGTTTATGATTTGATTCCTAGTGTTGTTGACTGGCATATTGCAACAAGTGAACTACTGTTTGTCCCAAAAAATTGGAATAATCTCGTAAATACCGTACTTAAAGACAAAGCAAGAAAATCTGCGGTTTTTTCTCATCATCATATTTTTTTGCTGTGCGTCAATTAGAAAACTGTGTGTCTTATTTTTAATGTCTCAGGTGTATGACTCGATAAAAAAATTGAATTCAAGACTACCTGTTTCAAAGCAGACGCTCCAACTGCAATACCACCGCGCCGATCGTTTCCTATTTAAACGACTGCAACTCTACATCCACCGGTGTTCCATTTATGCTGTAACAAAGAGAGGAAAACAAATAAATTACTTCAATGGACCATAGGGTTGCAACGTGAAATGTCATCACCTTGTTTGACAGCAATAATTTCAACAGTCTAGAAAAATGTACAATCCAAGGGCCTTGGAGACTCGTCCATCGCAACATTGATCTAGCAGCCCTTTCAGAAGCCAGATTTGCTGATAAAAAGCAACTAAATTAACATGGGTCTGACTGTATGTTCTTTTAAAAAGGCAAACCAGAAGATGATTGAAGATAACATGAACGCTTCTATTTTGGTTGAAGATAATGTTGAATTAAATGGTTTTTATTTTGGTTGGAATTTGACTTCCCTGCCCTCGCGCATAGCAACTTGTTAGTTCTCCTGTGGGAAAGCTTAGCATACTAAACCAATAATAACTTTCAAATTCATTTCCTTTTAATTACTTTGAGTAATAATTGTACTACTACCCTGTAAAGTCAGCTTTCGAAAATTGTCAGAGATCATGCTTGCTATGAGTAACATAGCTTGCAGCAACTTGAACCCGAATCTGCCCGAAGTGATAATTCTGGAGAGCTTTCTTAGATAGCAATCTAGGTAGGTAGCTTTCTAGGTAGCAAAAGATAAACAGAAAAATTGCTCAAAAATTATCACCAACATCATACTGTGCCAGACAATAATCCATTACAACCTGTCAATAATCCGCAACCGGTTTTGACTTTATTGGATCTCATCAGGCGGGTGAAAAAGAAACATAGTAACAAAAATGCATTACACGTCGACTAACAGATTTGCAATTGTGTACAAAATAATGATGTAATGCAAAATAACACAATGCAGTTTTAGCAATATCACTGTGGTTCAATTAAGGGCACACGCATGATAAGAACAAAAAGTCAAAACGGTAAGCTCCAATAGATGTGCGTGGGATTACATTACAAAGTGTAGAGGATGCTGGTTGTTAGATAGCAAATTTCAGGAAAACTCCTACTCAAAGGGTTCTGCCTCTCGCATTACACTAACGCAAAAAAGTGAAATTGCTCAAAAATGATCATTAACACAATACTGTATTATGCAGTAATCAATTTATCGAATCGCCCTGATATACTTATTGCTGCATTTGTGTTATTTTGTACTGATTCAATATTTTGGGCACACAATTGCAAATCTAATTGCCTATATATGATGCAATTTTTTTTGTTGTGTATTTTTTTCACCTGGATGTTGAGATTCAATAAAATGGAAACTGGTCCCGGGTTATTGACAAGTTTTAATGGATTGCAGTACAGTATAGTATGATGCCGTTAATATTTTTGAGCAATTTTTTTATTTTACCTTAGTGTGATGCTGGAGCCAGATCCCTTTGAGTAGAAAGATTGCTTGAAATTCGCTAATTAGCAACTTAGCACCCTTCATAGAATTTAATAAAAATTTAAGTATAGTATATTTATTGCTAAATTTTGTAATTGTATGGAAAATTTTTTTACGTATTATACAGGGTGTCTCAAAAGTAAGTATACACTTTCAAATTTTCTTTTCTTTTCAGGTACAGATTATAAGGTGCTCATTTTTTCAGAGAACATAGCGTTTATAACTACAAATTTTAAGTATAGTTTGCATTTGCCACCAACCCACATAATCACAGGAAGAATAACTCAAGAAATGAGGTGCAAAATTGCTGTTTGGCAAGAAGCGTATGGATCGGTAAAGCAAACTCAGTGCCTCTTTGACAGAGAATTTAAAATCAATTCAGATCTCATTTCCATCTCATAACATTTCCACCTTGCGGTTATTATCAGCTTTTTCAAGTTTATTTACAGTTTGCAACTTGTAAGGAAAAGCCTTAATATCCTTGCGAAACATTAGTTAAATGAATGATCGGCTGATGTCAAGCTCTATCGTTGCACCACGTAGGGATTTCCCTTGACTCAATGCATATGCCTCTTCTAACTCCTAAATGTTTTCTCTGAGAGTCTGCTCCTTGGTTTCCCTGATCGCTTTGTATCAGCTTCGGAGCCAGTTGCCATAAATTTACGATGAATTGCAAAAATTGTTCGTCGTGTGAGATCTGAATTAATTTTAAATTCTCTGTCAAAGAGGCACTGAGTTTGCTTTACCGATCCATACGCTTCTTGCCAAACAGCAATTTTGCACCTCATTTCTTGAGTTATTCTTCCTGTGATTATGTGGGTTGGTGGCAAATGCAAACTATACTTAAAATTTGTAGTTATAAACGCTATGTTCTCTGAAAAAATGAGCGCCTTATGATCCGTACCTGAAAAGAAAAGAAAATTTGAAAGTGTATACTTACTTTTGAGACACCCTGTATATTAAAAGCAATTGTTTAGAAGGTGTTGCTTATTTTTTTGTGCCAAATTAATACAGTTTTGTCTTAGTACATTTATAACGCTGGGCAAATTCGTGTTTGTAGATTTTGCAGACGTTTCAGTGTAAAAAAACTTTTGCAAACTTTTTACACTGAAACTACACTTCAGCCCCCTCCCCCCTTACCCTTCTTAGCAAAAAGACTGAGGATAACCCTCTCATCTGCTCCCATTCTGGAGCCAATGTTTGATTTTTGGAATTACACTAGTACCTAGAAACAAATTAAGTGCACGGCGGTAGACATTCATAAATAAATTACTTTGCCTTATCTAACTTCACCTTTATAGATACTATAGATTCAATCAATACATTTTACAAATAATGGTTGCAGATATCAGGACACCAGCTTTTTTAAGTACTAAGCTGAAGAGACCCTCTCCATATTGGGCAAGAATTCCGATGGCTCTGAGCTACATAATAAAAACAGAGATAATGATGTTAAAAAACAAGATCTGGAAGACAGTTACTCTGTTTCACAGGGTTAAGAAATGGTTTGCCTTGAAGATAGCTCATCGAATGAACAGAGTAAACTTGACGATTTCTCTTCCACCAAAAAACAGTTTGAGAGAAACGAGGAGATATGAACTCCGTCGCTATGTAGCAGAACAGTCTGAGCAAGTTCTTTCAATTTAGTGCGATTGAAGTCTGGTGTCAACCTAGCTATATTCAGACAAGCAGGCAGTACTCCTGATGAATACTGAAAGTTGTTGGAAGAAAAGAAGAAGAATGTTAAAAAGAAGCATGTTAAAAACATCCAAGCAGATTTTTCCAGGAAAGTAAAAAAAGAACTAATCTTAGTTTTTCAATTGCTTTCTAGGAGTTAGAAGCTTTTTATAAATTAGCAGGACGCCAGAAAGTTCTGTGGAAAAGTGCACCCTCTACATTTTCTCCAGAATAAAACTTATGGTCAAAAATTGTCCTTGAATTCATGTCGAGAGCTTATTTTGTCAAAGTAAACAGGTTTCTAAAGTTTGATAGTAAATATCAACAAAACCAAAGATTAGCAATCGATAAGCTTGTCTACATACGAAAAATAATGAAAGATTTTGTTTCAAAGTGCCAACGCCATTATGCACCACAATGGAGCCTTACAATGAACGAGCAACTATTTATAATGAAAACAGACTCCACTTTATTGTATTCATGCACATAAGCAGACTAATTTGCTAATAAATTCTAGTTATTTGCTAACTAATGTCGAGAAAAGTGTCTTTGCTAACAGTAAATGATGCCAAAAAAAATTACTGGTAGCATCAACGAAAGCCTTTGTAGCAAGTTTTTCTATAATGCAAAACAAACTCTTTGCTGGTAAACTGTCCATGCAATCGAAGAAAAACATAGATGTTATTTTAACCACGCGTGACTCACCAAATACAGATAAAACAGAGAAAAGAAAAACACTGGTTGTACATATTTACAACAACAACACGTATGGAGACTAATGAATTCGACCAAATGGCCCGCAAATATACTGCGCACAATTGCAGCACAACGTGGTGGAGCGGTTTAAACCAACCTAATTGACATTGCAGCATTAAACACTTGAATTGTTTACAAGAAAGTTTCCGACCGAAAAATTACCTGAAGCAACTTTTTTCTTTAGCTGATCGAAGGCTTGAGAGCCTATCTTGTGCAAAAACTGGCTCAAAAAATTACCGTAGAACATTGTTGGCAGCCATTCTGATCGTTGGCCTACAGCCAAACAAGTTATCTGATAGGTTTTTAACGAAAATAATTTTTCAAGATATGACGTTGCTCCAACAGTGGCACAAGAACACATTCAGCTTTGGAATTTGTGCAAAGGTTTGAAAATATTGTTCCAGATAAACATTGGTATGTGTGACACAAGAAAAGTTTGTCGCTGTGCAACGGGCAACGCCTTTGCAGATCCTTTAAAAGGCTTTTAAGCTTCTAATACCGCCATTTATTTGTCACAAAAACTGCTTTGGTACTGTATTTTCCATTTAAGCAAGTCTATGTTGTAGTGAAGTTCTTTTAATGGTATAAAATATTTTTTGAAACATGTATATACGTTTTCCTTCTTGCGATGCCACGTGCATTTCGCAAATTCTTTCCAATTTTCTTATCTCAACGTAATGCATTTCGATAAATATTTTGCAGCAATAAACAATAAATCCATCGTCATACGTGGTAAACAGGTTAATGGATGTTGAAGTCTTTGACATCAGGACTTGCCATCGAAGTTTTTGATTGGTCAGGTATTTGAAATCGGCACAAATGAAAGCTACACTTGCTCATCTAAATGAATTTCTCGATGTTAGCTACCAGCCCCACACAAAAACCAGTCTTCCGATGAATAAAATAAAAAAACACTAAAAAAACTTGTTTTCAAATCATCAATATTTGTTAACCATGACGTTAAGCCTGAAGCCCTCACGCTCTTTTTTGCAACACAAACACCAATCTTGGGAGAATTTCTTTGGTTTTGCAAAGTCAAAAAAACAATTTCTTTCAATTAAGGTTTGTACTGTTATGGATGAAAAAGGAAAAAATACAAAAATAACGAAAATTTGATATATAAAAAGACTTAATTACTCTTTAACACTTTAACCACCGTGGGCCCAATTTTGGACCATAGCTTCTCTGTACAGTTCTACTAAATAATGCAACACTGTCATGGTTGTTGGGAACTTTAGACATTCTCCACCTGTTTTGTTTTCCTGACAAAAGCGTTACATGGGGGGAGTGCAGGCTTGACTTTTAGCATCACACACTGGAACCACATATCTGATGAACTTACTATTACTTGTACAAAAATTAGTATGTACGTACGTGCAAAGAAAGTAGATCAATAGTCAAGTAAAAACACGATGGCATTGCGTAATAGCAAAATGGTCTTAATTAAACAATAGCAACTCTTGATGGTGATCGCTTTGATTCACCAGCAATTGGTATGACGTTGCAATAGGAAAATCTTGAATTAAAATCATTCTCATACATGCCAGCATTTTCATAGAAAATGTAATTAAAAGTTAATGCTTTAACGAGAAAAACAAATTACGGAAATGAGCGTCTGAGCAAAAACCTTTTTTTTATGAAATTATAAGGAATATATAAGGCAATGTGCTTAGGACGGGGATCACAAATCAGTTCTTTTTCAATTTCAGCAATTTTTGGTTACTATTGAAAACATGAGGCTTCATGGATTGTACGACTATGATTGTAAATCTGCTTCTAAAATCAATCAAAGCAAACTGGTTGGAAGAAATATGATAAAAGTCAAAAACGTGTTGCTGGTTGTTGGATTGCTACTGATTTGTACTGGATTCTACATTCAAAAGAAAAGTGCGGATCATAAAATGGCAAAGTAAACATAAATGTTATTACAATAACACAAATAGGCTTGATTACAAGTTGATACAATTTTACAATAAATAAAGCATTTATTTGAGGCAGCTGCATAATGTTGATCACAAATTTAATTTAGGGAGCGTTGTGAGATTTTCAGGATGTCCATAAACTATTGCTACAATTTCAAAAATTCAACAAAATTTCATGTTTTAAGATATTTTTATTTGGTTTGTTTCACGGCATTGAGAAATATTTGAAGTTTTTCTCTCGTATCACATACTTCTTGAAATAATCAGATTTGAAATTGTAATTTATTGAGCCATTAAGCAGAATCTTTTGAATTTAGCAGCAAAAGTGAAGTTATGAAAATGAGTATTGCGCAGGAAAAAGCTCAGTGCATTTCCTGGTTTACAGAGGTGAATTCAGACTTCCAAGCTCAGCGAATCCTTTAAAGCAAATATGGAAGACAGCCACCTACAAGGACTTCAATTCGATCTTGGAACAAAAAGCTTATGGAGACCGGTAGTGTAATACAATGAAAGAAAGCTGGGGAATCTCAAACATCAGAGGAAGAGCTTGAAATTGTGCCTGCGGCATATACCAAAAGCCCTAGAAAGTCCATTCGCATGGCTTCTACGCAGATACAGATATCAAATTCCACTATTCACAAAGTTTTGCATAAGAGTTTGCGACTTTATGCATATAAAATCCATTCGCTACAGGTTTTTAAGCCAGAATATATGCTACGACGATAAGAGTTTGCAATAAGCATGCGGACAAGCTAGATTCAAATTCTAGGCTGTAAATAACGTGTTTGCTTCAGCGATAAGTCAAAGTTACGCTTAACAGAATAATTAGAGAATATAGGAAATTGGAGATCCTCTACGAAACCCTGGAACAAGAGACGGACATCCCTAAAGTGAATGTGTGGTATTGCATCATGCATGATGAAATTACAAGACGAATTTTCTTCCCTGAAAAATCAACCACGACTCAAATTTATCTCGACGTTTTAACAGAATGTGTGGCATTACAGATAGAGGATTATCTAAAATGATTGAAGTGTTTTCGGTTACTGTAAAACAATCCAAATAAAAATATTTCTGAAATATAATTTTGTTGCGGTTTTGAAACTGTGATGACAGTTTATGCACTCCCTTAGCTTGATTTAGTAAAAAAATGTGATGTGTTTCTCGGTTACGATGGCCACAGATCATCACAAATTCAAATAACGTCATCTTGTCTTTCTAATTTGCAAAAATTAAAACGTAGATAAACATCAATTTATTGTTGTTTAGACTTGAAAATCAGTTCAATGCAATGAACAATCTACTGTATGGTGCCAAAATTGACAGTCAAGCAAGCAAGCGCGACATCCAACTGCCGAAGCATTTGAACAGAAGAAGCGTTGTGGATGGTGGTAAAGAGGTAACCTTAAATATTTCAAAATAAAAATTTTTGCTGTGGCTATTTTTACGTAACCACAGAAAATGTAACAAGCTTTATTTTACCTGAGTAAGAAAATTTGTGCTGACTATTTTTACGTGACCGTCAGACAGTTTCTGGGAGCTGTATTTAGGTGACCGTAAAAAATCTTTTGTCTAGCAACTAATTTTTCTCTTCTTGAAAGCATCAGTTACGTGAACAACTTTCAAGATGGCTTTGCTATTGGACAAGTTGAAAAACATCATTATAAGTTTTCCGTTGTGGGCATAATTGCTATAGCTTGTTGCGTAAGTTTTGTTATTGTCAAAAGAGCGTGGCAAATCCACGAAATACAAATTTGCCTTTTCTACTCTCAGATTTTTGCTTCGTTTTTTTTCTCCTCCGCTTTTCTCACAGTCTCTGGCACATGAGGCGAGAGTTTATCACCCAATTTCCTTAGCCAGCAATGCAGTTGCAGCCCAAAGTAAGGACCATTGAAACTTGAAATGGCGCTTTTTCCAGAAAACGTTTGGTGAGGCAGAGAAGAAAACTGTGGAGAAAATTTTTATTCTAAATGTAGAGTGAAGACATTTTCTTTTGCAGGTTTTCTTTTTCAAAGTTCAATTTTTCAAGTAAAATTTTTCAATAGGGTGTTTCTTAGACGTTCCAAGGGGTAAGAGAGACTGCGCTTACAGCTCTGCTTCAATGAGTTCTCAGTTACTCATTTCTTGCGCGTTTAACAACGCGAGCCAGATGAGGTGCACTGCTTCAGTCATCTAGTTGAATTTAGTCCCTCTCATCTCACCCACTCTCATCATTCTTTTGCAATAAAACCGTGATATTTCAACAAAAATGTTTGACGCAAAGTTATCCCAGTATTCTCCGAACAACTTGTACTTCTTCGTTACGTCCTCTCTTGGCTTTTCTGGAACGGATAGAGCCTTTTTTTGAAACTCTTTATTTCTCCAAAATTAAGAATCTTTCACGAAATGCATGTGGTTACTACATTTAGGAAACATCTCATCTGTCTGTCTTAGTGAGAAATCTTTACGTCAGACGCTCTTAGGCAACTTTTTGTTAAGTTGCTACTTCTAATCCAGACAGTGAAAAGTTGTTATGCCTCCATCCCAAAGAAAGAGTCGGGTGATAACAATCTAACAAATGAAACATATAATACCAGTGCAGTATCTCAGCTTCCGTTATGATTGTTACCTAGCTATAAATTGCACTCTACAATAATGGTAGTTTTATTACTCGGCTTCAGTGTACCCCAATGCCACAAACAAATGCGGTGAGATATAAGCTTCATTAAGAACTTCACTTAATAAAATCAATTTAGAATATTTACAACGATAAGAATACATGCAATAAAAATTACGCAATAAAAGGTAAGCAGCTGCTAAAATTTGGTCATGTGGCAGTGCATCCATGAAACGATGCAAGGTGTTTTTTTTTCTTGGGAAAGCCTTGAAAAAGACCGATGATTTCTTGAAAGAACTCGCAAATGACGGAAAAAATCAAGCTATTTTTAGAAAATCAATTTTTCCGGGCTTTGACAATTTGCTGAAAAATAATAATTTTAATCGAATAACGTGACAATGGCGTTTATGCAAATACGTAAAAAAGCCTACAGAAATTTCTCCATTATCGTGAAAAAATAGCAGACTAGTTTTTTCTTACGGTTAGTCTAAAATAGCTCAAACAAGTTTTTTCTTATGCTTACGTAAAAACTGCTTACCAGATTTTGCTTACGTAAAAGTAGCCACGTAAAAATAGCCACTGCCTTTAATTTGTTCCTATGCAATTTAAAGTGATTAAATAATTATACGCTTCGTAATAGCATGTAGCTTAAACCTTTTTTTATTAATGTTACCAAAGTTTTCATTAAAGTCTTGAAACTGAGATTGTATTTTGTTTAGTTTGAAGATCGAACAACATCAAGTAAGATTGATTATTTGATAGTAATTATTTACTATATAATTACGTACATGTTTTTATTTAATTTTTCTATCATTTTGCATTGTTTTTATCTATTTTTCCGACATGCGCTTCAGCTGTTAGTAACAAAGTTTTATTTATAACAACTCCTAGCTTTCAATAGTGCTTTGAATTTGAACATAAGGTTAGTTGAAAGCTTGCTTCATTTTACAACATGTTTCTTCAATTCCGAAAATAAATTGGCATCTGGCCTGCTTTATGAGAAAATGTCGGCGTTGCCCGCAGAACTCCTATCAGTTATGTCGATTCATTTGGCTGCGTCTGCCATCCAATGGTTAGTTGTGAAAACACTAATAAAAAGTTTATGTTTATTCACATAGCTAAATCTCGTTCCAAAACAAAACTATTGTTCTTTGTCACGCAAACGATCAAAAAATACATCATAGGGATTGCGCAAAACAATTACACGTCTCCCTAAGTTCATCGAGACCTGGCAACGTGCTATTTGTCCTGTTTTTACCTTAGGCGTCGAATGAAGCATTTACAGTTAAGTTATCACAATAACAGGTCCCCCGTCAGTAATGTCGAGGTTAATAATATCGGTTAAGTTGGCTTCCTGATTTCACCCCGTCGCGTAAATAGAATTTTGGTTCTATCTCAAATTTAATTTTTTCTTAAAATTGGAGCGACTTAAAGTATTGCTCGAATAATTAATTCTGACTGCAACTTAACAGCGAGGTAAATATTGGCTTCTATTAAATATGTAACCACGATACTTTAAACCGCACACTTCTCGATCAAGAACAGAACAGATATATTTACAAAATATTTCGACACTTTAAATTTCTTCACTCGTCGATCACATAAACCAGGGGTGGCCAAGCTTTTTATGCAAAGCGCCAACTCTTCTACCAACCCGTGTCGGATGCGCCATAAATGTAGGGCAGGGGTTGCCAACCTATTCACTCCATGCGCCAAAATTTTTCGCCACACAAACATTCATTTGGAGATGCGCCACACAAACATTCACTTCTTTTCGTCGCTCACAAACGTGTAGTAGTATATTTATACTTTGAAGTCAAAACAAGGCCAGATTCAGGGATGATCTCCAAAAAAAAAAAAAAAAGGTCATCGCCTGTTTCGCTGCACCTTTTCCATCACTTTTGGCTTAAATATGCCACCAAACGTGAGGCCAACCAAGTGCAGACCTTTTTTTTTTCTTTTGGAGATGTTATTGGAGTGACAAATTTTTCGGCCAGATGAAAGGACACTTACCCAAATTGCCCGAAAAATCTTAAACCTGCAATGCGCCACCTCTAAACATGCAATGCGCCAAACTTGGCGCAATGCGCCACGGTTGGCCACCCCTGACATAAACCAATGTATTCTTATATATCAATCAGAAACCAATCAGAAAAACTATATCAATCAATGAGCCGTTTGATCCTTGTCACGCTAATATTCCACGACAAATCACCACAGAATAACACGCCATCCGTCTCTCTACGCTTATTCGCATATTTCGCGCTCTCTGTACTCTCTTTCTCTCACTATCTCTCTCTGTGTGTATGTAAAAATCTCGTCGCCTACTATACATAAATGGGACGCATTCTAGAAAATTTAAGAACGACATCACATGACAAAAAAGCACCTACTACTTAATTATGTCATATCAACAATCAAAAACTTCAAGAAGGAAAAGTGTGTTCTAGATCAGACTTGAATGCAAACACATGATCTAACATTATTACTTCATAAAGAGGACATGTACCATAAAATTTTAACACGAAATAGAAAAGGTTTTTGCAAAAATAATCGGGATATCAAAGCAAGTTTAGATTCGAGATCTTTCTATATTCACAAATAAATTGATTACAGCAGAACGAAAGCAACAAATTACAGAAACTATACATATATAAACTATTCCAACAAAGGAAGTTTACTTATTGGTGACCAACCCCATTGATATTTGTGAGAACAATCGGTCTAATAAAAAAGTAATGTGTTGTTGACATAGCCAAGTTTTGTCCCAAAATTAGCAGTACCATTATTTAAAAAAAAATCATTTATGCCCAAAAACATTTTATGAGGTAATGCTTCGCCGCTTTATCTACCAAAGTTTCTGAAGTTGCTGGCTACGTTTTGCTTGTCTTGTTTCATGCTAAGGAACTGGACTTGCTCACAATTGCAACAATGAACTATTTGAAGGTGTTATTTTTCATTTCATGAAATACATGCAAGCATAATTTAAATATCGTGAGGTGGGGAGACGCCAAAGTAATTGACGTGCATTTTCAGAAATCAAATATTAGTAACTGTTTTAAAACTTACGACTTTTTGGTAACTGTAGGGCCTATTTGGACAATCTAAAACCTCTGGCTGCGCGCATGTTGCCTAATCCTAGCTTATACTCAGCCATTCAAAGAACGAACTAACCTGAAATGAAGCGCTTCCTGTTAACAAATCCTTAGCCCTAACTAATTAGAGTTGCATATTGCTGGAAAGCAAAGTTCCTAAACTTTCCTTCCACACTAACTGCTAGTGCCTTGTCGCAAACTTTGTGTATTAAACTTACCTGCTCATGACTTTTTGAGAGGGGTGAGAAGTTAGACTGAAGGTGTTTAAGTTTAATTTTTGTTGTAAAAAGCAAATAGCAAAAGTGCAGGTCACATATTATCGGAATTAACTTGAAATACTATTCTATTTGTTAAAAAAGTTTAAAAATTGGTAACAGAAATGATGCCATAAATTAGTCTTTAGTAAACTGATTTTTGCAAAAATTGTGCAAGTTATGAAAAATCATCATATGATGATCTCTGTCATTTTGATAATTATACACAGGCAATGATTCAACTTTAACTTTTATATCGGATAATATATTTCAGCTATCTAAATAGTCATCATCAGTTCATTATTCGAATAGAATTCGATATTAAAGTTAAATCTGAATAATTGCCTATATTTGACTATCTGAAGGATACAGATAAGGCCACTAATGATTTTCAGCAATATTGCTCAGTTTTATGAAGAATTTGTTGTTGCATCGTCAAATCAGCTTAAAATGTTGTAGAGTTTGCTTTATTAAAAGCACCTTGTTGTTTTCTCCGAAAAGAGGTTTTAATCACGGTTTTATGATCAGTAAATACTGAAAAAATAAAGTAAACAAATTTTAAATTTAATTGCTAATTAAGACGTCATGTTTGATGCTAAAGAATTGAAATTTGTTGAATTTGGTAAGTAGGGTGTTGGTTTTTCTTTAAGATTAAAACCACGTTTATCTGTTAAAGAATACAATTTAAAAATGATCTTTGATTATTACGTCAGGATGACGTCACCAACCCCTTTATCACACTGACATACAGAATTGCGTTTTGTAGTAGGTCTATAGATGAATTTTTCAATCTTGTTGTTGCTATGTTGGATTTTTAAAGCCAAAGCGTACTAATAACAAACAGAAAACATATTCAAAATAATAGTAGATTTTTAAAAAGTATACAATAATTATTTTTTGCATAATTCCATTAATAAATGCGATTTGGTTACATAAACTTTTCTTATCATTTATTCAGGTCATGCTGGAGCTACTTACATCAGATGGGGAAGTAAAAATTGTGAAGGACCAGAACACACAGAGCTTGTGTACGAAGGTATGCAAAAGTATAATTAGCCCTTTCAATCGCCACAGACAAATTATGATAGGTCTAGTTTATTGTCATGATAGAGAGATAAAAGTATTTCAAGTGAAAACGATAAACATCGTTGATTACTTGGAACTTGACATTTTTGCGTTGATATGCCACAATAAAGCAATAATGATGAGGTATTACTGGGGACTAAATTTGGAAAGTGCTTATTGAATTTATTAATGGTATAGAATAGGGTTTGTCCTTGTTTCCTCAACCTAATGACTCTTTTGCACAACTTTATTTTGCTTCTTACTTATTGCGTTTTTTTGCGTTTCTATATTTCAACTCCTGTTTCTTTATTATGATACTAACATATGGTGTGGTTTGTGAATCTTAATCATCATTAATAAACAGGCGTAGCAGCGGGAGGCCCCCACAACCAACATGGTGGTGGAGCAAACGTGATTTGCATTGATTTAAATGTCAGCTACACTCCAGGAAAATACCAAGATGGCAATCAAGGTAAATGCGTTTAATTTCGATGTTTTTGATTACCGGCTTTTTTATTGTTACGATTGCTTGCACAGCAACTGAGTAAGTACGGTAGCGGTGGTGCTTGTTCATAGCCTGTTGTCTTTTCACGTTCTTAATCTTACGATCTCGTGGTCTTTGCCAGCCAGCCATTTTGTTATGAATAGAATTGTTTAGATTTGACAATGCATTTAAAATATCGGAATATTTATATCTAAAGCTCTGTTTGGTCGTATCTTATCTGGATTCTGTTTTTGGTATAATGTTTTCCTCCATATGCATACGCTTAATAGGATCTACAGTACTGACTTTACTTTTTTAATTCCAATAGATCTGTTTTAAAAGGCATTTAGTAAGTTAAATTAAAAAATAAAATGAAATGAAATTTCAAGAACGAAATGGATAAAAAGTTATTTTTTTATCATTTTTGGTGTACGCCCAGTAAATATAGAAAATACAATTAAATAAAATTTTTAAGCAAACTTGTAGTTTGATACATTGTGTATGCCAAGATTTTTTTGTGATTGGCTCCTTAGTCCATCGTGAAAAAAAAAACATTATCATGAAAATTACAAATACCAGCGGTTGTGCGACGCGATCATTTAGTTGCAAACCCGTTTGTGTTGACAGCCGAGATAGTCATTAAAAAAGTTTTCCTCATATTACTCAAAAACGTTTGGTTTTGTCATGGTTTGAGGATTTTCTAAAAATAGGTTTTAACTGGCTTAAGATTTTCTCTGCAGAAAATGTAAATTTACGTTTTTGACATTAAAGAATTTTTTTAGTATTTACTGATATTTGCGTCTAAAAATTTAATTACTGTTGAGTGGGAGAAGAACAAATAAATATGAATACAGATTAGGCGCTTGATTTAAGTTTGATGTAGTCCTTTTCTTTACGTTTTTTTACTGCATTTCAGTTTTTTAGTCAAATCCTGTTAGGAGAAAGTAGTGCTACAAGTAATTTATAAAAAATGTAAAAGTAGCGTCGCCTTGCAGGAACGTATCGCGAGCAATTGCTTTGCAGTGAGAGTGTTATGCCACACATTCAAAATATTGGTATTCCGTCTAATTATTAACAACAGTGTGGCACCATTTTCGAAAATTTTCTATACTCCAGCAATAACTATAACTTATATTTGCAATTGAGCAAAATTTAATTTCGGCTATTTCTTTAAACATATAATTGAAACTGTGGGACAAAAAGGCGTTGGCGATTTGATTCCGCTTGGTGAGAAACATTTTAAAATAACAACTTCCCCTTCAAAAAATTTTTAGTGTGGGTAATCACAGATTTTCTTGAATCCTGCTCATTTATACATAAAATTATTTTATATTGCGGTAGAGCTTGGAGTGACGATTGCTGGCAAACTTTGTTTGAATAGTTGTTCTGTTTCATCATCAAATATATGATGGGCTACTTCAAAGATATAAATTTTTGATTGCCAGGACATTCATTTCTTCATGGAATGGAATATCACCTCCCGTTGTTGAATTTGTTTGATCTTTCCCGAACTGAAGGAAAGAGTCTGCATTACTTCAATGTTCCTTGTGCTGTTTGTATGGCAAAAGGAACAGTTAATCAGGTGAATAAGTAAAATAACAATATTGGATATTTATTAACATGCACAGGTGTATATTTTTCCACTGGGCACTGAAAATCTTTAGATTAATGAATGGTTGTATTATATGATTAATCGGCGTTTACAGCATATGTAAATCATTGCTATCAAATTGTAGTTGATGATTCCTGGACGTGAAACTTGTCCTTCTTACTGGAAGAAAGAATATACTGGATATATCATGGCTGAGCGTAACGAACACAAGCATTCTAAACCGTTTCTGTGTGTTGATGATACGCCTCAAGTGGTACCAGGATCTCACGGTCACCTTGTGAACGGGTTGTTGTATATGGTTGAAACCCAATGTCCAAACTTGCAATGCGAACCATTCGTTCATGGAAGAGAGCTGCGTTGTGTTGTTTGTACAATATAAAAATTCGCAATATAATGGCATAACATTTTTAAGTTTTTGTTTAGCATTTATTGAAATAAAAATAAAAAACAATTGTAATTTTTATACTCGCCACACAGATATTCATCGATCTATGTTCGATTTTTCTTTGCTCACATAAAATTAATCAAGTTTGGTTGTATAGTTTGGTGCCTTTTCAAAATAACCAGTAGTTAATGTAGATTAATATTAGTGAGAAAATAAAGTTTATCAAAACTGTTGTGCAAAAGTTTAAATGAATTGCTTGAAAAATTTACTTGACGATAAATTATCTTCAAGAAATATTTTTATCAAGTAATGATTTACCACAACAAAACCACTATAAAGGTGTAGGTCTATTGAAAAAAACCACTATCTGCTGTGGCTCTATACTTTAAGAGTAAATTCTACACTGTATTTTTTTCGATATTAAAATTAATTAGTAATTTGTTGCCCATATACTGCATTCTTATGGGAAATAAAGCAACTTCATTGCTTTTCATAATTGTAGTAATGCTGCTGCGGTTAATTAGCCCTACAATCTTCACCATCTGTCCACCACATAATAATGAAAGTATCTCGTTAAGTGTGCTACTTAATGAACACAACAAGCAAACTTGATTGGTTTTTCTTCTTTACCCTATCTTTCTCGTGCTGAACGCCAAGAAAAGAAGTTGTGAATAGTGTTTCTAAAGTTTTTGATATGATTCAATAGGACTATTGAACCCAGGTTTATCGACTGCAAAGCGGAAGCTTTAACGACCGCGTCGGTGAGACTAATTAATTTGACGTTACTATTTCGTGTTTTGTCAATACAATAAAGGACAAATCTTCTAGTTGAACTGGTAAATCCGAAGCGGGTCTATTAAAAAGATGTTCTATGCATAACCGAAAAAATTTCCAAATAACAAGATGATACAAATATACGACCCTCTTCATCCCAGGGCAAGAAAAAATTTGGTAAATCAATGCGACGAGGAGATTTATCCAAGAGCGATGCCACCAGCCCGATTAGGTGTATTAGTTGTATGTAAAGTTGTCTGGTACTCATTTACAGATGTTTGTAAACGACGTTTTGTATTTTTTGCTATTTGGCAAGGCCATGCAGATGAGGTAGTGTAATATCAATTAATTTTCACATGAAGGTTAATTCGATTGATTTGATTTTTTTATTTGACTGTTCATATCTATACTCCATCGACGAGAAAGCGAATTGTATCTCTATACTTTGGACGGTATGTTCTCACTCGCTTGGGAATTGCCATTTCCGAGGTGCTCCTTAACTTATTGTTGAATTTGCTGCTTGTTCAAAATCACCAAGCAGAAAAATTGCCGTAAAATGCCTCATATAAGACACACATTGCGGTGTCCTAGGTAGGAGTTTATGGGGCGCCATTTGTTCACCGCCCGTTACAATTGTTTTAGGACAACTTTTATGACTACATCGAATCAAATCAATTTTTGCATGCACAAATCGATTTGATTTACTGGAAAATGCATATAAAATAAATGCACTTGCATTAAACGTATCGAAAAATAAATGCATTTGTTTAAATGCACAAATCAATTTGATGTACTCACAAATGCATATAAAATAAATGCATTTGTTTAAATCCACAAGTTGATTTGATTTACTCGCAAATGCATATAAAATAAATGTAAAACTCTGACAGTTTTGTGTTCGTTTCTAATCTAATTTCTGAAGTTCTTTTTGTTTTCTAATATTGTTTTGCTTTTCCACTCTAGATTTGAACCCGGACCGTTTGGTATTGTGTTGGCGACAGTGCCACGCTAACCTGGGAGAATTGTCGCCTCAGGCTTGCGTTGGTTCACAATTAGTAAGTGCTGGATTTTTGTTGATTTATTTAGTGTTTAATAGTAGTTGCTCGTAATTATTGCATTGCAAGTGAGTCTTAAGAGTTTAGAAATAGTATATTTTCTTATGACATAAGAAACCATTAACTTTCAAGTCTATTTTTAGATTTATTGATCAGTGATTATTTATGTGTAACTGCTAATTGCAACCCGTATTGACCAAGTCGAGTCATAGTTTTTGATAACCGCTTGTCTTTTGATTGCCAAATTAATTACTGGAAATTTGGATTCACTCCCACCACCCTTAATAAATTTGGATTTGGAATAATCAGCGTTTGATGAGATTAAGGCAGCGCGTCAATCAATTATTAACTTTGAAATTTTCTGTGTAGCATTGTTACTGCTACAATAAATGCATTTGTTTAAATGCACAAATCGATTACATTTGGTCGTAAATGCATATGTCACTCAACCGTATCATTCTTTAAAGGGAAGGTACTGCGAATAACGCTTTTTCGACATATTTAATTGTTGAGCCATCACGTGACAGGTTTGCGTTAGACTGGTTTGAAATGAGCGGCAGGCACGACATAGTTGAAAAGTTTGGAAAAGGTGGTCTGCAGTAAATTGAACCACCAACATCTATGGTTCGAGTCTCTTAATATAAGATGTCTGCTGGATAGGGTATAGGATGACTGCTGGAAGCAAAAGTGCAACATAGACTATATAGATTTAAGCTATCAGTCAATAAACTCATTCTGCCAGTTTCTTGCAGAAAATATTAATACTTATAAAGGACCTTAAGTTTGGGTTGCCAACCGTCCCAGGACAGTCCCGGAATTGACGTCTGGTATCCAGTACCCCGGGCTGGGTCACTTTTGTTCCGAAAGTTACTGACAGCTCTTTGTCTTGGCGAGAGTTCATTGATTACCACATTTTCGTAACTAAAGATTGATATATCTTTGAAAATGTCATGCAATGACTTTTACGAGTTCATCCGCAAAGACAAAGATCTTCCTGCGAGAAAATGACAAAAAAAATACAGATTTAAATGCAAGATGGACTGATTTTTTGTGGTTTCTGTTGGAGAAATAAGACTACTTAGTACAAATTGTACATTTTCCCTATTATCGTAGTGCTTTGCATTTATGCCTTAAAGATTCACCGTTTCACAAGTTTCTTCTGTTCTGATAAAATTAATTAGGGCCTTAGAGTTTGTTAGGATAACGCTGCACAAACATCACTCTACGACGAGCAGCACGCTCTGTTGCTTTTGACATCTATCGTGTTGTTTGGTAAGCTACTGTTGCATCAATCTTGGAATTCTTGTTATTAAGTTGTCCCGGAATGGCGAAACAGAAAGCTGGTAACCCTACCTTAAATCCAAGATAGGTTAAGCTAGCGTACTGGTTGTTGTTTGAGGTAATCTACTTCAAGACAGCAAGCCGGATAGCAAGATAGATTAAGCTAGGGTACCGGTTATTATTTAAGGTAATCTGCCCCAAGACAGGTCTCTCATAACAATATTCTAATGCTTGGCATTGTGGGAAGATACTGAGGTGGTTGTCCTGTTAAAAATAAATCCAATGTTCTGCTTACGAATTCAGCACAGTGAAAAATATAAGAAATTATGACCAAAATAAATCCAGAGAAATTAGAAATCCCAATTATTTATTTAAAGGAAGATTTATGTTGTTGAATTTAGCCAAGAATTTAAATAATAATGTATCATCAGCAGAGAAAGAGTTTAGCGAATAGTAAATCGCTCAAAGATGTAGTAACACATTTTCATAGAAAGACTGCGAGTTTAGCACTTATCGTGACATTGCATGTAGCGAGGCCGAACGGAGTCGGCATTTACAGTAAAGTTCAAAAAGATGAAAGGGAGGAATACTATAAGAAAGTTGAAAACCGTTGACTTTTATTAGCTACGTACACATTGACAGATATTAAAGTTTGCCTTCTATTTCGAGCATTTTTCAATTTTAAAGTCTGCCACATTATTTAGAAATGGCTCAAATATCGTCAGAATTTTCTGCGTTTATAAATCAATTTGCGGATGCTATAGTTGCTAGAGTGCATCAGAATTTTGATGCAACATCCTCAAATGAATTGTGTGGCTCTACATCCATTGAACCCCGCATGCTGACAATGGTGAGTAAGATCTTTTTTCATATAATAGGTGACAAATTATCCGCCTATGTAACCACAAACAATACATTTTTTCACTCAAAAGAAAGTGGCTATTTTGCTGTCACCATTCATGTGTGTTTTTATAGTGATAATTGCTCCAAGGGTAAAATGCCGTTGAGGTCATAGTAGAAACTGCCTATTTTTATGTCTAATGTGTGTCGTCTATAGAAAAGTATAGTTCTTTAAATTTCATCCTTCATCAATGTGATCAGATAATTTTGTCAATGCCTCCTGTTACATAATCATAGCTTGTTAAACGACTATGTGTACGTGGCGTTTTTTATTTAATAATTTTGCTTTGGGTTTTCTTTTTTATGTTTAAGGACCAGCCATCTGATGACAGTGATGATGATTTCAAATTGGTATGTTTTACCTGTCTTGTATATTAAAATTAGCTGTATCAAGAGGATTAATTTTTGGACATACCTCTGGTTGCTATAATTTTCAGCATGCTAAAAACAATGCGGCGTGTGGGATTGGAACCTTCAACCACATCGACCAGTGGTTGTAGTGTATTGAATCAATGGAACAACATTCTATCTTATAAGCTAAACATGACATTATTTCGTAGGAATTTTGTATGCGCAGTTAGAAGTAAAATATTTGTGTAGTAACGTGAATCACATCTGGGAGGGAATGATTTACAACTTTTGTAGCGATGATCCAGGGATTCATAAAACATTTTAAGCACAGATTTATGAGTTTCTGCCGTAGGTGTATATGTAACAATCAGGTTTATATCAAATGGGCTAGCTTCTAATTTGACTAAAAGTAGACAATCTGATTTTGGTAAGCATAAAAGGATAGTTTTGGAGAACTTTTTATCCATTATCAGTGCAGCACTATTGCTGTGTCCATACCAACAAGAATATATGATTGTTTTACCTTCTTTTACAAATTATCCATTGCCAGTTCCATCTCATTTCAAAGAAACCTAAACAGTTAATCTTCATTCTGTTCAATTCCAGTATAGCATTGTCCAATTTTCCTTGCTGATATAGTGTGCAAATACTCCATGTGGCAATACGCTGAACTTTTTTTCGAAAAGTTTTTGTATTCAATGCAGTTGCTGACTGACAATCGAGGGAGCCCTGCAATATGAGACCCCAACTACCGGACGTGAGGTTCTGGCTGCTAAATTCTGAACACTCATTTACGTCGATGTTTGATTCTTCATTTTTCTTCTTCATCATAGTAGACGTGGCCAAAGTACTGAAGTAAGCTGTCCGGGTCCTTTCTTCAGTCGCCTCTGTGTTTTGTCAGCCTAACTGCTCTCAGTCCCGCCACGAGGAGGTACACAGATGGCTTGCCCTCGGCAGAGCGAATACCAAACAACCAGCGACCCTTAATTGATATTAGCAGTGTTGTATTGCTATTTGACAACATGTCGTTGCAGAGAAGTGAAACTGCACTTCAAGCTGATGCTGTGGTTCAAGGAACTTCTAGACGTACTGCACAACCTGGTTCGCTGTATGGGTAAGAATGGACTGCTATCCACTTTGTTTTGTGCTTTTCATGCTTATCAGTTGGCAGAGCCCCTGAAAGCTTTATGATTTGAAATAAATTATTGTTAACACAGCTTTTTTCTATGCGCTTTTACCGATTTTAATTGTTGGAGTAGTGGTGATAGATAATGCATACTTCATACAAAACGAATTGCATATTTGTACAATGTGGCTTTTACCGTTTGTAATGAAGGCGAACATTTTTGTGGTACATTGCTGTACAGCACTTACAAATGCAGTTGCAATATAAGCTGCTTTTTTGAATTACAATGTAATTAAAAAAACATTTTTTTAGCACTTATATCAACTGGTTTGGTGGACGAGAAGCTTGACTCTGAGTGTGATGCGGAATCATCGATGCCAAGTGGCGAAGAGCGTGTCAGGTGTTATTTTTTTTTTGAGACCTTTCTTTTACCAATTAAGTGATAAACCTAGATGTTGCCACTCCTATCTTGTATTATTTCAGTAATGATAGTAGTTAGTGAGTTATATTACATTTTTATTAGCTGTTAGCCTGTTACAATGATATGTCGCAGGCTTGAAGAAGTTTTCTTGGAAGCGAGTTCAGGATGCATCAAAAGCCTCATTTACGATGACAAAGTAAATTTCTTCAACGTCAATCGCTGCAAGCTATTAGACGGCACTATTCGAGCTTTAAGTCATAAAAGTTTTGAAGAGAGTGAAAGAATTAGTGTGAAGTTTAGCGATGGTGTGGGGCAAAACGAGGGTGCCATAGACGCTGGAGGGCCTACCCGTGAGTTTTTACGCTTGGCTCTTGCCTGCATACTGGACAGCAGCATATTTGGCGGAGAAGAAACTAGCAAGTATCTCGAAAATTGCGCTTCAGGTATTTACAATTTAAATGAAATATAGCACAGTTCATTGACGATATCTAATTAGACACTGTGACGAGATCAAAGTCCTAAAAAGATTACTGCTTGGTGGCCTTTTAATGTTGTCTGTTCAATTCCAACTTAACGTCTACCATCTTTGACTTGCGTTTAATATGCATGCATAACAAAACGCATCCGAAAAATTGTAAATGTTCTTATTTTGTACTGCATTCACTTTTCACAAAATTTGCCAATATGACTTTTTTTTCTATTTAAAAAACGCAAAAAAGCTGTCTGCGAAGAGGGCCATGCTTGCCCTACTAGTTCTTTTTTGTTTTGTTTTATTTGCCATATTTATCCTCCATTCACGAGAAAGCGAATTGTATCGCTATACTTTGGACGGGAAGTCCGCACTCGCTTGGGAGTTGCCTTTTTCGAGGTTTATGGGCCACCTGTTTTCCGCATAAAGGTGGGCATCCCGTTAAGTGCCTTGCCCAAGAACACAACAAGCGAACTTGCTGGCTTGTTCTCCACAACCTTCTTTTAATGCCGAGCGTCAAGCAGGGAAGCTGTGAATACCATTTTTTAAAGTCTTTAGGTATGACTCGACAAGGAGAATGAACCCCTGGTCTACCGACTGCGAAGCGGGCGCTCTAACCACTACGCCATCGCGTCGGTTCTTAACCCGCCAAATAGAAACCAAATGCATTAGTTGTGTTTTAAGTTCTACTTTATACGTTACTAGTGTTTGGAATTAACCGCAAAATTTTGTTAACAGGTTAAAGGTTGATTTTTGTAGAAATTAACTGGTTAATCGGTTAATAAATTTTGTGTTTGAATTCAGTTCTGCTCCAGTTATCTCAGTGATAAGACCTCTAATTTCATATTTGAAATTTATTGCCAAAAATTGTACTAAAAATCTGTTTAAAATTATAGAAATAATGATACGATCACCAGTTTGGAAGCATTTTGCAGCCATTGCTCGAAAAAACTCTGCAAGATGTGACATTCGTGGCCATGAAACCAAGACGTCAACTATTTCTATGAGATATTACCTCGTCCAAGTTCACAAAGGTCGTCTCCCAGCACCTGAAGATCAGAGTGAGGAACCACCTGCTAAAAAGGCCAAACAATCTACAATTACTGCCTTTGTCAAGAAGCAGTCTGTTGAAGAACTGATGGCTGAAATGACTGCAAAAGTTGGGTTCAGATTTTATGCAAGTTCCAACAGCTCATTCATTTGTAGATCGCTGACTTTGCAGGAATTGCAAGCACCTCATGACCCCAAAACTGTAGCCAAGTTGGTGCTCATGTTTGCCAATGACAAGAAACACGACATGGCCAAAGAAATTGAAGCAATGATTCAGTGTGGGCAGCGGTTTTCAGCATTACTTGTTGAATACACTTTGATCAAAAACAGGAGACTTGCCAGCGTGAATCTTCACTCTAAGAACAAATACTATAGCCTTGGACTGGTCAGCATTGATGGATCTTTAAATGCAGCTTGTGCTACTGAGCGTTTGAGAGAAAAACTTTCGGAATTTTAAGTTTCACTGGACATCCACATTGTAGCCTTGGTTTCAGATGGAGCTGCAATGATGCTAAAAATGGGACACAAAATTCATGCTGAATATCAAGTTTGTTTGGCACATGGTATGCATCTTGCTGTCATTAAAGTATTGTACAAAAAAAGGCTAATATTGAAGCTTTTGGACCTCACGAGACCGGTCTTGAAGAAGTTACCTATGTTGACGATCTGATTACTGCTGAAGAAGAGAACTTAGCTATTCAAGAAAACGAGCTTTAACTTGAACTTGTCAGTAAGTTGGCGGGTGTTATTAAAAAAGTATGTGAACATGTTCGATTCTTTATAAAATCAACTGTAAGAAATGATGCTTTGCAAAAGAGATCAAGAAAGAAATTGGCAAGGAGCTACAATTGAAACTAGACTGCCGTAGTAGATGGAACTCTCTTCACACCATGATTGAAACTGTTCTAAAAGTTAAGAAATCATCCAGTAAAACGTTGGCTGATCTCAACAGTGACTTTATGATCTCTGACCAAGATTTGACACACTGGAGATAATCGGAAAGTCCTTAAAACCAGTGAAAATGGTAGCTGAAGCTCTCTGAAGATAGGGTGCTACTATTTTGGTAACAGAAGGCATTTTTTGCTTCCTTCTTGAGCAGCTTCAACGACATACACACAATTGACTGTCTTAAGCTTTCTATGTCGCAATTCTAAAACGAGTTCAAAAGAGACGCCAAAGAAATGTAGTCAGCTTGATGCGATTCTTGAGCTGTTCCAGTGCTCTTTCCCAGCGTGATAATGATCCTTTTACGATGCCTACACGTTTGAATATTCAAAATGTGCCAAATCTATGATGTTGCGATTGTTCCCCTGGTCTTAGCCTGATGACAGTGACACTTGCACTGATGGTGGCAGAGAAATTGATAAAATGACAAAGCAATGTACAAGAAAAAGCTGCAACATCAACTTAAACAGTCTATGCTTTTGGCAAAAAATGAAAAAAAATGGAAGTGATGCTGAATACAAGAGCATTGCCAAGGACACTCTAGCACATGAAGCATCTGGAAAAAGACCCAAGAACTTGGATCTTCTTATGGATGCATTGGAGTCAATCCCACCAACGAGTGTTGAAAGTGAAAGAATCTTCTCAATTACCGATAAAATTTTGACCAAGCAACGTGCCAGCATGAGTGACTAAATGCTTGATGAGCTTGTCTTACTGAAGGCTTAGTATAAAGCGTAGGAAAAATAGTAAAGTATGAACAAACTGTATTGAAATATTAAATAAATATTTATCAAAAATGGTAAATTTTGTAATTAAAATTTTGGTTAATTATTGCAAAATTAACCGGTTAATAGTTAAAATTTTCCAAACGATTAATAGGTTGATTTTTTGGTTAATCCAAACACTACGAGTATATGTTACTACGTCAAGTCACAATTACTACTTTTTTTTGCTGCATTATTGCGTGGTCGATAATACATGGTGGTCCAGGATTGTGTTGTTTTTCTAGGACTCTATGCAATCAACTGGTAAACAAACCACACACTTATTCGTTAAATCTGTTGAAACAATCTCCAATTTGTAACCAGCTCTCCAAGGTTCTACACTTCTTAAAATTAATGGGTAACTCAGTTCTGTCTCATCATTATTTTTCGACGCAAAAATCTCCCATTCTCAAAGGTAAACACGTGCCTCCTCGTCTTACTTGCTGAGTGCCTTCTCCTTTTAGCTGCCTTCTCTTAAATTTTTAATTCAGGGTTTAGAATCTTTTGTGCAGCGCTGCTTGACACCCGACTACAGACACTTGATCTCCTCAATTTGTCCTAGCTTGTTACAGAATTTTTACGCCGCCTCTTTTTGGCAACTTTCGTACAAGACCTCTGGTCCGGGCCGTGGCGAATTTATGGGCTCTGTTGCTTTCCGTTATGTCTTAATATCGAAAAGGGGGGGGGGGGGTAGTATCAGCATTTTATTTCACTTATACTATATTTTTTATATAGATGAAGCTGTGACTGAAGAGGCGTTTGAAATAGCAATTAATTGCGCTAGCACTTACAAACTGCTGGAATAAATGGGCTGTTATATACAAACAAACAAGCAATAGTTGAGAGAAGCGTCAAGTTTTATTTGACCGATCGCATCAGTGAGGAGCTAGAAAAGCAATTTGTGGACGTACCTCTTTGAATGCGGCAGATCTGCTTCAGAATTGTCACTACTACTGCCACAGTGCATCTCACCATAAGCGTTGGAAATGACTAAAACGCAGAGTTCACGCACACATTGAGCTCGCTATCTCTCGATTATGGGAAAAGGTTCTATCGCACGAAGCTGTGCAATAAGCACAGTAAAATAAGCATGTTCTGCAGTAAATCTATACCTAATTCATATTCTTTATGCAAACGGAAGTTCCAACTGGAAACTGGAAGATTTTTTTAATTTGCCACCGGTGCTGATCGTCTTCCACCTTTGGGATTTGCACCGACGTCTTCACTTGAATTTTCAGCTTTGGGTAGACTAGCCGAAAAAATGCTTTGAGCTTTTTAGAGTTAAATCTGCGGTAAAACAATAGGGTGAGTTCGATTCACCTTGTGCGCCTTTTTGTCGTCGCATTGGTGACGTCATTCATCTGACCCATTTTAGTTTTCATTTACATTAAAGTGAGGACCATTCATTGGGCATTGAGTGGAAATCCTTTTACCAACAATTTTAGAACGCTACCAAAGCGGAGAGCATTCTAGTGCAACTAAATCAATTCAATATCAATTAGTGTTACGTTGACACATTTTGCACCTTCATTGTGAAGTAGGAATTTACCAGTGTTTTTTTCGTCATATCTCAGTATGAGGAAAAGATCAGGTATTAAATCACCAAGGCCACTTTCACGAGGATGCTTTTGGGGCATTTAGGAGGCACAACACATCACTAGCGACGAAACTGAATGTGTGGCATTGGTGTGTTACGAGAATATAAATTATAAAAAAGCAAAGAAGCAACTTTGCTTTCAATACATTACTTTAAAAGTTGAATTCCAGCGTGATTTGTTGACAAACAGGTTAATACAAAAATGTTATTGACCCATACCACAGATTGTGAAGAAGCCTTTGGTAGTATTTAAAGCGACTGGTTGATACGTTATTGCAACAAATCATTGTCTGAGTGATAATTTTGACGTTCGGTTTTTCAAGTATGATCTCCTTAAAGCATTCATGTATATAAGTTTGATATCTTGATTTGTTTATAAGTTTGATTTCAAAACTAGCCTACAGGGGGAGAGGAAGCATTATCATCCTCAAGTGACATTGTTTTGAGCGGTTACAATATTGCAAATCGTTTCAAATAACGGTCTTTTTCTTTAATTTGCATTTGCTTGAAGATATTTTTGAGTTTGTTGTGAGTTTGCTTTCATTTTTAATTTCACAGTAATTCAAAGCTAATCCTCACTCAATGTAGAGTTTGTTTCTTTTGATTGGTGATAACAATCAATAAATACAGGGTGGGTCGTAAGTCGCGCACCAAGAAGTTACGTGGAGTGTAATGTGAAACAAGGTAAAATTAATGTGGTAAAATATCTTTTCCTTTCTTTTGATGTATAATAAATGTTCTTTCACAGAGTAATTTACCATTGTCTGAATGTATCAGTCATTATATCTGTCAAATTTAATTATATTCAAAGTTGTTTTAGGTATGATTTCCATTTAAAATTTTTTTTCTTTAATTTTCAGATATGCCTTTAACAGTAAACGAGCGAGTTGAGTTAGTATTTACGATCATTTTGAGCATTTGTGATTGTATCAGCGTGTATAAAGTGTCATCAGTTTCTTAGATAAGCTTGTTTTAAATAAAATAACGTTTATATTGTGGCAGCTCTCAGTGAAGTCACAGTGATTGTGTTGTGTAGAGTTGCCGTGTTTTCGTTTTTCAGTAGTCAGTAAAGAAATGTTTAACAAACGGTTGTGAGTTACAGCAGAGAAGCTAGAGATTGGTGACCCCGACGTTCCCTATAGTGATTTGGAATTTTTGCCATGGCAAGCGAGCAAGAGACGCAGCAACACGCAGTCAGCTTAAAGTTGCCAGAGTTTTGGATTAGTCATCCCAGGGTCTGGTTCCAACAGACAGAAGCTCAGTTTGCGCTCAGGCAGGTCACTGCTGACAACACGAAATACTTCTACGTAGTGGCAGCTTTAGACCAAGATCCCGCGCAAAGAGTAATAGATTTCCTCAAAGATCCCCCACGAGATCATAAATATCTAGCGCTTAAATACACCTTATGGACACTTTTGACTTCTCCGACAACGAACGTGCCGCGCTATTGCTAAACATGCCGCAGCTAAGTGTTTAAAAACCATCAGTTTTAATGGATGAAATGTTGGCACTTACAGCAGATCATTGTCCGTATTTTCTGTTCAACTGCTTGTGCCTTCAACTGTTGCCAGACGACATTCGTATGGTCCTGTCATGCCAGCAGTGAAATGATCAGCGCCAGCTAGCGGCAAGAGCAGATGAATTGTGGCTGGCTAGATCTCCGGCTCCACCAGTTTCACGTATCTCGAGACTACACAAAGGGGCTAATTATGGCCAAGAACAGAAATGTAGTAGCCGGAACCAGGAGAAACTATGTTTTTATCATAAACGTTTCGGCCATAAAGCTTATAAATGCTGTCCCCCATGCAGCTATCAGGGAAACGAGACAGCCGGTCGTCGTTAAAGGCAGCGATGACCGACGCAAACAAAGCTTTTTTTATGTGTGGGATTGTTAAAGCAAACGTAATTTTTTAATCGATACGGGCGCAGAAGTAAGCGTATTGCCAGCAACACGATTCGACCGACAAAAAGGACAGTCTGCACAAATGCTACTGGAGGCTAACGGCAGCAAGATTACCACTTTCGGCTCTAGAGCGGTGACGATAGAACTACCCCAAGGTAAATTCAAATGGACCATTGTTGTAGCCAGTGTCGCTCAACCCCTTCTGGAGGCTGACTTTTTAAGAGTGCATTCTTTTTAGTGGATATGAAGCATCAGCATCTAGTAAATGCACGGCTTTTTACTAGCATTCCTATGGAAAAGGCTCCAGGCTTATTACCGCAACTCAACGCTTTGAGCCTCGAACAAAATGCGTTCGCTCAACTGCTGGCACAGTTTCCGCAAATCACAACACTGCACTTTTGTGAGAAAGTTGCCAAACACCAAACCGTACATCATATTGTCACCAAGGGACCATCCATTCATGCTCGCCCTAGAAGACTTTCTCCCAGCAAACTAGCAATTGCCCGCAATGAATTCAATAAGATGCTGAACATGGGAATTATTCGACGATCTGCCAGTCCTTGGGCATTGCCGCTTCACATGGTGCAGAAACCTGCAGGCGGATGGAGACCCTGCGGCGACTACCGTCGTCTTAACTCGATCACCGATGCTGATCGTTATGCTATTCCACATATACAAGATTTTTTGGCTCGTTTTTCCCGAGCTACCTTGTTTTTTAAAGTGGATCTGGTGCGGGGATACCATCAGGTGCCAGTGGCAGAGGAAGTTATCCCTAAAACCGCCGTGATCACTACTTTGGGCTTGCTTGAATTTTTACGCATGCCATTTGGCCTAAAAAATGCTGCTCAGACATTTCAGCGACTACTGGATAGCATTTGCCAGCCGTTAGATTTCATTTTCGTGTATTTAGACAACATCCTGGTTCCAGTTCCACGCAGGCGTAACACAAAAACCACCTGCAGTTGCTTTTTCAACGATTTGCAGACTTTGGTTTGGTGGTAAATGTGGACAAATGTCAGTTTGGTCGTTGTCGAATTGAGCTTCTTGGTCATCTGATTGATCAATACGGTGCACGACCACTTCCAAGCAAAGTCGAGGCAGTACAAGCTTTTCCTTGCTCAACCACGCTTCAGGACCTTCAAAGATTTGCAGGTATGATCAATTTCAACCATCGCTTTTTAACACTAGCTGCAACAATTATGGCCCCAATTTATCAAACCATCACAAATAAGCCTAAGCTATTAGTTTGGAATGAAACTTTGAAAACTACCTTTCAGAATACGAAGTGTGCACTGGCTAGCGCTGCCATGTTACATCATCCTAATCACCACGCACCTTTAACACTCAGTGTTGATGCTTAGGACATAGCTGTAGGTGGCGTTTTGCAACAAATAGTCGATGGTCAGTTACAGCCTCTTGCATTTTTTAGCAGAAAATTGCGGAAACCGGAAACTAAATACAGTGCATTTGATCGCGAAATGCTGGCGATGCATTTGGCCGTCCGTCATTTCCGTTACTCCTCGGAAGGGCATCACTCTGTCATTTTTACAGATCATAAGCCACTCACGTTTGCTTTTACAAAAGTCTCCGATGCGTGGTCTGCCCAAAAGCAACGCCAACTCTCGGCGATTTCTGAATTTACTAAAGATGTTCGGCACATTGCCAGGAAAGCAAATTTAGTTGCAGATACATTATCCCGTGCATCTTTATTCATGGTTGTGTCCTCACCACCGGATTTAGATTTTGTAGCTGTTTCTCAAGCCCAACAGATACCTGAAATTCATGCATACCGTACAGCAATAACGGGCTTACAGCTTGAAGATGTGCCGGTCGGACCAGACAAAGTTTGTTTACTCTGTGATGTGTCGTTAGGACTGCCGCGGCCAGTCGTTCCTCCATCCTGGCGTCGGAAAGTTTTTGACATCATTCATGGTCTTTCTCACCCTTCCATCCGGACAACCCGACAGCTAGTGCGTCAGAAGTACGTTTGGCACGGGCTACACAAGGATGTTGGCGTATGGTCAAAACAATGCGCCAATTGCCAAACTGCCAAAGCGCAAACCCACACCAAAGCGCCTCTAGCAACATACCCTCTCGCTCACCAACGTTTCGCCAATGTCAACATTGATATTGTCGGCCCCCTTCCCCAATCGCTAGGTCACCGCTATCTCTTGACCATGGTTGACAAGTTTACTCGCTGGCCAGAAGCAATACCCATGCTGGATGCCGCTGTCAAAACATGTGCACGATCTTTCTTGTTCAACTGGGTTGCTAGATTCGGTGTCTCCGCAGACATTTCAACAGACCGTGGTCCCCAGTTTTCCGCACACTTGTGGGACATGCTGGTTCATCTTCTGGGGTTTGCCTCCACCGCACATGCGCCTATCACCCTCAAGCAAACGGTTTAGTTGAACGTTTCCACAGACATTTGAAAAGCTCGTTGATGGCACGACTGAAAGTTTCCAATGGGGTAGACGCACTGCCATGTAGGCTCTTAGGAATACGCTCAACACCCAAAGAGGATTTAAAGCGTTCCTCAGCCGAGCTGGTTTACGGAACACCTTTGAAAGTGCCAGGGGATGTCTTCTTTCTGTCCACATCTACTTCATCTTCCGATAATTTGTTTCTACCGTGGCTTAAAGAAAAGATAGCAGATTACACTGTGCAACAAATTTTCAGTTTGAAAAAAACTCAAGAACAAACAGATGTGCTTTAGGGTAATTTGCGGGCGCTGAGTCCGAATTTGAACTTGTTTTTTACGTAGACGTCAGAATTTTCTGAAAAAAGCATCTGAATTTCTGGTTGAGATAGAATATTCTTTACATTGTCAAGCACTATTGCCCATAACAAATTTATCTAATATGTCTTCTAATAGGTTTTTTTACGAGTTGCAACAAATCTATTATATTTGTAAAGAATGCAGTTTCACAAGTTTAGGAAAACCTGGCATAGTTGGTGATAAAATATTCAAATTTCGACCAAAATGTATTAACCACTTAGTAGCATTTTACCAAAGCAATTTAATTATGATTTTATAGCAACATTGTTAGTCTTTATTACAGTTTTTTTTTGCTCTCCCACCTATTACAAGCTTCAGCATTATCCAATATGAAAATGAACCTTTAAAATGGAGCAACACAAAAACTCAACAAGAAAATCACACTACGTGCAAAAACTGAACAGAAGTTCAACGTCGTCATCTTTTGTTTTCTTCTTCTGGCTTATCTCGTTTTAATGACCAGCAGTATTCGGCGAGCATTCCAGTTGACCACTTTCTTTTGAATCTCTTTTCAATAAAAGCACTGCCCCAGCGAAATCTCTCACCGTGCTCATCTGAAACTGCTCCCAAGTTTTCATGAAAAAATTATAAATGTGAATGTAGAAAGTGAACTTTGAGTGACATCTTGCATCCCATTATGTGGTAGTTGCGCAACAATTTGGTCACCACATCTTCGAAGTCATCAGACTTATGTAAACCAAAAAAATTTAGACATACTTGTTTAAAACTTTTCCACGCAACCAACTCGGTTTCATTGAGCGTTTTGTCAAACATGTCATTCAGAATAAGTTTTTGTATCTGAGGCCCAACAAACACACCATTATCAGACAATTTGGGAAAACATTCGTGCAAAAATTCAAATGCAGGAGAATCTTTTCTTAAGCCTTTAACGAATTGTTTGAATAGCCCAAGCTTAATGTGCATAGGTGGAAAAATGATTTTATTTTGAGGGACCAAAGGCAAAGCTACCACGTTTTTTTAAGCTACCAATATATATAAGCACATAGCGAACATATATAAGCACACGTATCACGTGATACGATAAAGCGATAGAATTTTGATAAGGTTGATGTGAAAGCAATGCAATTTGCTATATTACATGTCAACATTGATATTTAACACCAGGTATTGGAAATCTGATGATGATACAAAAAAATGAAGCCAAATACTAATTAAATTACAGTCAACACAGAGTAAAGCAAAAATCAAATACGCACGTAATCACCACAAGTTATTTTTACATGCATTTTGTAACCTGGCCCCTATAACCAATTGTAATAGTCAATTAACTTGTGTTGGAATTATTAATGTGACACTTGTAGGTTGTCTCGAGTGTTATCTAATAGGTTGTCTCGAGTCTCGAGGCAAGGGGACAAAGAACACCAGGGCTCCTCTATTTTTATCAGTATAGGAAAGATTCTTCTTGAAACTATCTTTGTAGTTATGATAATTATTGCTAAATTTAGGGTGTTTAATATTCCACAAATCACTTTCAAGAAAAAATATGATAGCTCTTGGCCTGCGAAATATTGCAGCCCGATAAGTTGCATTTTCTCTTCGATATGAAACTTTGTAATGCTATTGTACAAAAGCAATATAAAAGTATAACAACATATCAGAAAAGTTATGTAAACTAAACAGTTGATATCTACATATACGCCGCCTCCCGCTCGTGTGTTGATATCTTCACCCTGTCATGCACTTTGAAAATCCAAAAAGTGGTATATATAAAATGGTTGTACTACTAATGTTGACATGGCAATTTCGGCGTCGTAGAAAATGATTACTATTACGTGTACAGGAACTATGGCCTACACTTTCTTCAACTTCTTGTTATTGCTCCTACAAATGCTTTTACGGTAAAGCCAATGCAGTTGCTTAGTTGATAAGTTATAACTCGCCGCCGATTACGGTTTGCCCTATCGGGATAAAATCGCATCATAATTAGGGAAAATTTTTTTATTGTTAATCATTTTGATCTATTAATCAAGACTGATGGTATTGAAAAAGAAAGAATGATGTTACAAACTATTATTCGTACTTTTTAAAACTGTAAGGGAGAGAGGAAGAAGTAAAACATAATCAGTAATCATGATGGCGCACAAATGGTGGTCGTTTTGACACTTAGAAAAATGAGCTATTTAGTGATAGGCTTATTTGACGATTTGGTGGGCCCCTATTCTTATTTATATTTGATGTTTTAAGTTCTTTGACTGCGCTATTTGCTTTAATTCCGCCATAGCGTGAAAAAAGCCATGCCTTTTCCCAAAAACATATAATCTATTCCAATAAACGCTTATTAAGATATCTTCAAACAAAAATATTTGCTTTAAACCCAGCTATACAAATTGCTGCTACTATTGCATTATTTTGATATTTTCTAAAACTTTGGAGTTTATCACATTTTATCTTGCCCCTAATCCAAACCTCTCCACATTTAAATGAAGATTGGTGTTTGATACCGATACAAAGAGCCTATCAATTTTAATTATCAGCCATGGGCTTTACTAATTATGTTCGCTATCAAAATCATAGTACATGAGTTTTCTGCCTGTTGCTGTTCTCCCAATATAGTGGTAAGCATTGTGATGTTATTTAAGATTATGACTTGTCACGTGTCACTGCTTTTAAGGTAATAATATTAGGACGACTACTTACCACTTTTTTGTAAGTGTCGGCGAAATTGGACGAGCTACCGCCTCTGACAGTGAGCATGTTGCTTGGTCCTGGCATAAACACAGCCATGCAAAATGCAAACTAATCAAAAATGAAGCACTCACAGTTCAGTTATTGCAACAGCAGGGGCTCCCAACAATAATGTCGAGTTTAAAAATAAGAGATCACCTGGCTGCATCAGCTTCACCCAATTGCAATAGAAATTGCTTCAATATTTAGATGCTATTTAACTCGATACCAATATTTTGTTGGAAAAGATTATGCAGGACATTTTTGCCTCATGCTTCTTTAGGATTGTCACCAATTTGTTCACTTTGAGTCGACTACGTTTTAAAATGTTCAGAGAATTTGTTTTTTAATGAATCTTATAGAAAATTTTGATTGATGATGCCAAAGAACCATGCTTTTGAGAAAGGATAGTGAAAATATACCAAGCAACTAAATTTTTCTAAAAATTGCAATTTTGTAAAGTCAAGCCATCAAAAATTTGGCTGCTTTTTTCCGGCAAGCTACATTTCACTATTTTTATTAAAGTCTTCATTTTTGCCTTAATTTTTTTGCAAATTTAGATAGATAATGCCAAAGAACCATGCTTGTGAAGAAAGATAGTCAAAATGTACCAAGGAACTTACTTCTTTCAAAAAATGCAATTCTCTTTGGTTTAGTAGGAAAATTGCTTAACCAGCTATTGCTATAGAACATGATATATGATAACCAATTGTTGATCAGCCATTATGTGCTAATCCTTACCCTTAGGTGATTAGAGCAACATATTGCTGAAAGCAAATTTCTGAAATTATCAAACGACATAAGTTGCTAGTACGTCATCATAACCATCATACATTAAACTAACCTGTTTTTACTGAGCTTACCACATTTTTGGGAAAATAAAAAGTTCCACCACAGGTCTTGTAGTTCAGCGTTTTCAGTATAAAAACTTATAGTAAATGTGCAAGTCATATATTATCGAAATTAGCTTGAAATACAATTCAACTGCCATTTATAATTTTATTCTTGCATTGTTTTATTGGCATGTTTTCTACTTCCGATCACTCGGAAAAACCTTTTGGGTTGCATAGTAGCGCACTTTTACCACGACCCGGAATACAAGCAGGAAAAATTGTTTATCAAAATCCTTAACATCAATCTATTCTTTTAAGAAGGTTTTGGCAACTTGGTCCAGAAGTGTCTTGCCACACATCATCATCTAAATTCTTCTCATTTCCATGTTCTGCATTGGCCTAATATCCGCCGTCTTCATCGCCCAGTATTCAGCCCAAAGCACATTGCCCTTCTCAAACATGCTTTGTATGATCTACTTTTTAGTATTAGAGAAATCGTTTTACAACGAAGTTTAAGCTACATTTCTTTAAACTCGTACGCACATCACAAGCATGCATTTCCCAAGGTTTTTACCAATAGTTCAGCAAACATATGATTTTTTTATAAACTGTGACTGTGACATTAACATATAAAACGATTTTCATGTTACCAGGCACTAAATGGTATTGCCCAATGATCCAAGTGTTGCGACTTTTTTCGAGGAGAGGCGCACTTTGGTAGAAAATATGATTTAAATCCTGTGTCAAAAGAGTGCATTCTAGGTTGACAATGAATTGCTTCGGTCTTGACACTACTTGAAAATATCACTACAAATTTTCTGTTTTAAGAATCGGTGATTTCAAGGCAAGTTATCTTCACCCATGCTAATACGACATTTATAACTATATTGCGTCGTTTATTGTCATGTGATAGCCGCACATATTTAGTCGCATGACAGCCTCACTAAAACTAAATTGTTTACTTGATAGCCGCGCATATTTAGTCGCATGACAGCCTCACTAAAATTAAATTCCGCCACTTGTTTACGTGATAGCTGCGCAGATTTTCTTTGAGTAAAGCATTGTCGCAACATGATTTTTCCGCCATCTATTTCAGAATATGGGCCCCATATGACTGAAGAGAGAATGAAATTGGCAAAATCTGGATCATTAGACAAAATTAGTAGCAAAAGTAATAATCCTTTATATCAGTGGTCCTCAAACTTTTTCCTGTGAGGGCCACATAGCTTTTCTTTTTCTGATGGAGGGCCGGGAATAATACCTAAATAACCTTCTCTGGGTTTTTCACAGAAACACAAATAACACTATTTATGAAATAATAATAATCAAATAACTTTCTTTGAGTCTTTCGCAAAAAAAATATTTGGAACATAAACTTTCCGTTGTGGTGTGCACAATTTTAACACGTCCAAGTTCAGCTTAATTACCAGAGCAGAATTTTTTATTTAAATGACTCATATGAGCAGCCTCTCAAAGCTATTGTGTAACTTCCTCATAATCCTTTTGTATGTTCCAGTAGGCTTGTAGAATCGCGGCTTGCAGCTTTCTATTTCTCATCAACTTCCCTGTGAAAACCACAAAACAAGCTGTCTGAGAAACTGAACTAAGTGATACAACACTTAGTCCGCACAACCAGTACCACTACGAATATCGTTAAAGAAAAATTTTATCCCTGTAGATTTTATTAGGATTATATATTTTTATTATGAGAGTGACTCATTTAAATTAGAAAAGTGGGCTTACTTTTCTATGTTTATCATCAGTGTGAACCGTGGGCCTGCATCTGGCTGGTGAGAAGTTCAATGTCAGGTTCCATTCTAGTTACTGCCAGTCTCAAACAATGATGCAGAAGTTCATTTGTCAATCTTCATCTCAGTGGTGTTTTTATCACTTTTACGCGTGAAAAGGTTTGCTCACAGATATACGTACTGCCAAAAAGTGTGGACATCTTCATTGCGTGTTTTCTAATGTTGGGATATGTGTCTTTGGGAGGGCAGCATAAAATTCAATGAGACTGTTTGGCTTGAATAAATCTTTCAGAACATCACAGCTCTGTAACTCGGATAACTCAAACTGATAAGAAGGCTGGGCTTCATCAATGTTAGCAATAAAGGGGTTCTGAAAAAGACGGATTTCTTTTGAATAAACATATAGTTCACGGAACCGCACAACGAACTCCACCTTTAGCGTTTCCAAAGCTTCCACACACTTTTCAACTGGAAACGCGACCACTGGGTTCTCTGCAGAGAGGGTTTGTGCAGCAGGAAGATGGATGAAGTTGTGGTTTATCACTTGTCTCAAAAGCAGTTATAGTTTCAGCTCGAATGCTTTTATGTGGGAATACATGTCGCAAATAAGTTTACCCTGGCTTTGTAGCTGCAAGTTAAACCTGTTCAGCATTTCTAAGATGTCTATTAAAAATACAAATACAAATTTCCATTCTGGATTAATCAGCTCTGGCACCGTCTTGTTTTGTAAGTGAAGAAATAAGTAAATTTTGGGTAACAGCTCGTAAAAACGCCTTAAAACTCCACCCTGGCTTAACAATCGGACCTCTATGTAGTATAACACGTCTCCGTGGGCAGATTCTAGCTCAGATAGGAATTCTTGAAACTACCTGTGTTTAAGTCCCTTTTCTCTTATGAAGTATATGCGTGACACCACAACTTTCATGACAGAATCCCACGTCAAAGCTTTGCAGCACAGTGCTTGCTGGTGAATTAACACTAGAAGCCCTGAATTATTTCCTTACCTATAAGGACGCATGCGGTCATTTTTGACCGGTTATCTGTAAATCGGTTTTAATAGGTTCTCTTTTTCACTAATCTCGACATATACCGTATAAAAAGCACAAAGAAACTATTCTTGCGTATTTGACATTTTTTGATTGATTTTTTGACATTTTTATGATTATAATTAATTAAGTAGAAATACAAGGTATACAAATTTATTGACACTCAATCATCACAATTTTTGCATTTTACAATTGTTACTCTTTCGGATGTGTGTTTGCCACAGCATACTTTCCCACAGTTTTGGCAAAAAGAGCTAGATTTATTTCTACATGCTACAAATTGGCACTCTTTTCTTTTCCGTGCTTGGTGTGCTAAACCACTGGTTCCCGGCAATGCAATGCTGACTATGTCATCCACTGCTGGAGAAGGAGGTATTGAGCCCATTCCATCTTTTGGTTTGCAAAGTTCTTTTATAAGCTCAAGCATAAACTGTCTTCTTGATAATTTCAATTTCGTTGTAAGGCAGTAAATAATGTAAGCATTTATGCACGCACAGTCGAGAATATTATAAAATACAGCCACAGGCCATCTTCTAGTGGAACTCTTGCTGGTATGGTATCGAGCCATCTGGTCCAGTACATCCACGCCCACCTTGGACTTGTTGTAATACTGTATTGTCTCTGGCAGTTTTTTCTTGTGGCATTGATCAATATTTACGTTTCTGTGCATTGAACTCAGGATGCAAACAACTTTTTTTTTCTTTGCTTTGTATATTGTCAAGCTGCAACCGGATGGCGAAGAAAATATTTCAGAAGCATATAATTCCTTGTCTTTCATTATCAGCTCAGTGCTTGGCACTTTTCGTCGCTGTTTCCGTATAGTGCCAAGGATTGTTGTTTTTTTTTGGTTAAGTTCTTCCGCTAGCTTTAGGCTGGTAAAGTAGTTGTCGGTGGTGACATTGTAGCCCTTTTTATAATAAGGTTGTAAAAGGGTCAAGCACACATCACCTGGAAGGTCGCTACATCTGCTTCGGCTAGGATCTCTTCCTAAATATGGTTTGCCATTGCACAAGTATTTTGATTGAGCATCAGTCAAAAGCCAGAACTTAATTCCAAATTTGTCTGGCTTGTGAGCCATATATTGTATAAAAGGACACCTGGTTTTGCATGGGAAAAGTTGTTCATCAATAGTCAAATCGAAGTTTGGTACATAGCATTTCTTACAATTTTCTATGAAGCAATTCCATACCTCGAAAATCAAGCAAAATTTGTCAGTTTCTCTCCTTTGCCTCCGACTAAAAAAGTCATCGAACCTCAAATGTTTCATGATTTCCTGGTACCTATCACGGCTCATTGTATTTCGAAAGATTAGTTGTCCCAATTCCTTGCTCCAAAGTTGCTTTACTGGCGTATTCTTCCCGACCAACACTCCTCGAGCGATTTGAAGACCTATAAAACTTTCCAGCTCATCAACATGTAAATCAAAATCGTCATTATCTTTCTTTCCGTGGTTGATAGTGTGTTTCTGAATACACCTGAGCATATGTTCATCTATAAATAAATGAAGGTCTACCGTTTACTACAGATCTGTGACAATAAGACGTTGGGCCACGACGTTTCGAAAACACATTGGGGGAAGATGCTCCTCCCAGACCTGGAGCACCTGTTATGTTTTTCCACACAGTTCCATTTCGTGCGTTCACCTGTCCGGCAGTATTTTGAGATACTGATTGATCACTTTCAGAAAGAAAATCTATAGAAACAGCAGCAGAGCTTTGTTCGTCTTCACCGCTGTCGGTATCACTGTCACAACTTTCGACACCAGCACAAAAATTAGGAACAAATTCTTTATCTTGCAATTCAGTTTCTTCATTCTCATCACAGGAGTCATCAAGCTGATCAGTTTGTAACCGCTGAAGTACTTGCTGGACAGTATAATTGTTGCCACGATTCATGATTAAAAAAACCAGTTTGTCAAAAACGATGAAAAAACTCGTAACAAAATTCCTATACCTAAGACATTATTTATACAATATGCATTTCTTCAAATCTGTAAGACAAACTTGGGAGATTTTAGGAGGTTGTCAATACGTTGTAATAAACTATCTATTTTATCTGCACACACCACTGATGAACTCTACGCTACTAAGAAAGGCATTAGAACTTTCAATGACCAGCCATTATTTGAGACAGCAAATAAAATTCAACTTTACTTCGATGAAGCCAGCAAAATAGTAATTATTTTAGTTACTGCTTATCAGTTATCCATTGCAGCAGTGATCAATCGTAATCTTATTGACACGTGAGGCATTGCTTGTAGAAAAACAAACTTTTCTCTCCCTTCTATTATGTTTTAATTCATCAGCTCAAAGACAAATTATAACTCGTTTTAAGAACCGGTCATTTTTGACAGGTCCGGGCTTATAGGTAGGTGCAAAATGCTTATAGGTGCAAAATGCTCCATTTACAAAAGCTATAAAAAAAAATTGTTTGACTTACCAAAACATCATCCAAAGTTAGGAAAAGTCAAGGAGTATAAAAAATCAAATGGCAAAAATGCCAGAAATACGAAGCGTCAAAATTTAAAACCGGTCAAAAATGACCGGTCTGGGCTTCTAGTGTTAATCAGTGGACTTGTACCAGTGCGGGGAGGCTTTGTTCTTCCATCTCCAGGTTCATGCGTCCTACGAGTCCCCAAGTCATGCCCACTATACTAGGAGCCCCGTCAGTTGTGATACTTGCTAGTTTAGACCAGTCCAGGTCCAACTCTTTTATGGTTTGGCACACTTTACCAAAAATATCCTCCCCCGTCATAGTCCCTTTGAGACTTTGGAGGGTTGCCAGCTCCTCGCACATCTCAAAGTTTGCATTTACTCCACAAATAAAAATTAGCAGCTGTGCGGTGTCCTACACGTCCGTGCTCTCGTCGAGTGCTTGTGAAAAAATTCATGTTCCTTTGTCTTCTGCAGCAGATGAGCATATAAATTACCCCCAATTTATGCAATACGTCTGATGATTGTACTTGCTGATAGACTCACTGTCACGAATAAGTAAATTTGCGCTAAATAGATGAGTTTTTATGTATGTACAGCTATTATAATCTGTTATTTTATTTGTAAATCTGAATTGTCTGAAGCTCTAAACTTGCTAAATTGTTTTCAAAAAAGACCTTTTTTTTCAGATTTAAAAATAGATTTGTAACTCACACGCCTTTCTGACGTCACAATGACTGTCTACGTGACTTAAATTTTTAGCTTATTCTTGTGATTCTTGTTTCTTCTTGGAGATTTTTTTTTTTTTTATTACTACCGATTACATAAATTATTAACGGTCTTTTTCTTGTGTCACGTGATGTTCTAGCAATTTCATGATTATTTTCCATCGCATATAAGGTAGTTGTACCGATTAAGGCCCGGTTCCTTATAAGGCCCAAGACGCAGATCTTGGCCTATGAGTCATATAAAAAAAAACTTTGCTCCCTTTTGAAAGTTGTATTAAATTTTCTTCGATTTACCGAATGGCAGTGATATTTGTCTAAAAACCATGTGACTGTAGCAAAAACAAAATTGGTAAGTGTCGAATTCCATGATTTTGTAAAACTATCAAAAATGTAATTCTAAATTTATCAGTTTGTTTTAAGGTTTTTCATAAGTATTTAGTTTTGGTTTGTTTTAAATTTAGTTGTAAGTGAAAAAACATTTGGTTGTCTCTTATTTTTAATGTTTTTTTTATTTGATGCTTTTTTTTTTAATTTAGTAAATGTTTCTAATAAGGCCCATATTGGTACATTACTATTGCTGAACATCAGACAAACAGTCTGTTTGGAGTAGTGTAGGCAGCATAGATAAAGATAGCAGCTTAACACTATCTAGAAATTGTTGTAGTACAAGCTTTTTAGAAAAGTAGGCTTATTCTAGATCCATAATGGTAAGCTGTTTTTCTTTTTTCATTTAGTTGATGCTCTAATAGATACAAGAAGAGAGCATGTAGGGTCAGTTCAAGGCAAGCTAAGCGTTTTAGACTGATATTTTCTTGGCTGAATGCTGCTTAAAAAGCATTTGTTAGCCTTAACTCACTTTTGCAACACATGTTGATTTATCTTTACAAACATAAAAAAAATAATTCAGATCAGTTGGCGACAAAAAAAATCCTTGGATTTGACCACATATGGGTCTGGTTAAATGTTAGCCGTCATCTTGTCATTAAGAACTTTTTACTAATCTTGAACCCTAGAACTCTCACTATAAATTTAAGTCCATCCTGGTACAGTAGCCTTCACCCTAATCACAAGCTTCAGTTAGAATTTATGGTACTTGTGGGTTATCTGTCACCACTTTTTTTCACCAGGTATTAAATTAAATGAGTTTGGGTTAGGGTTAGGGTTAGTCACCACTTTTTTTTAATTTATTCATTGGGTGGCCATTCTTGCAATACTAACCCTAACCCTAACCCTAACCCAAACTCATTTTAGGCTTAAACATTATATATACAGTTAAATAATAGTAATTTAATACCTGGTGAAAAAAAGTGGTGACAGATAACCCACTAGTACCGAATTTATTAATTTATTTTACAGTCAGTAAAAAAGTTTAGTGCCGATTGCACGACGGCCGACATTTAATCAGGCCCCTTATGCAGTTTGTATATTGCAGTTGAAGCTGTTTATTAAAAGATGTTTTTGTCTTGAAAGGGTAATAACGGAGGTCATTTTTAGCAAAACAAATGAAGAATTATAAAAGTATTTTTTGCAAAATAAAGACATGAAAAAGAAACAACACAGCATAAATTTTCATAAAGTTTACTAGTAGACATATGTATCGAATTTCTCTTTTATATAAAACTTTGTTTTTTTTAATTGACATAGATTAAATGGATTTAAAACTGTGTTTTATTGCTGATTTTAATTTGCATTTACATAATGTCTACAAAAAGAGCTTCTTGGACAGAATCACATCTGCTACTAGCTCTTAATGCTATTCAAGCAGGTTGTTCGCAACGTGTTGCTGCAAAACAGTTCAAAATACCTCGGCGAACTTTGCGAAACCATCTACAGTCCGGAAATAAGAAAAAGAGGTTGGGTAGAGGAGCTGTTCTGACTGATCAACAAGAAAAAGAGCTTTGTTCTCGTATCACTCATTTCAGTGATATTGGCTTACCCGTGACGTCCAAAATGATCAAAATGTATGTATTTGAATTCTGCAAATTAAATAAGATTGCAAATCCGTTCAGTGATGAAAAGGGCGCAGCTGGCCGTAAGTGGCTGAAAGCTTTTCTGAATCGAAATCCTACAATATCAATAAGAAAAGCGCAGCCAATAAACCCAGGGCGTGCAGCTAAATTGAATCCTTATATTGTTAAAGACTATTTTGATAAGTTAAAAGATATAATGGAAAAGAACAACTTCTTTGACAAACCGCAGTGTATATTTAATATGGATGAAAAAGGATGCCGTCTAACTTTACATCATCAACAACAAGTAATGGCTCGCAAAGGAACAAAACGAGTACATTTAATTGCTCCAGAGCATGCCGAAAATGTGACTTTAGTTGTATGTGCAAGTGCAGTTGGTTCAGTTATTCCTCCGATGGTAATTTTCAAAGGAAAAAGATCAAAGCCTGAGTACAATGACAACTTACCTCCAAACACTGTGGTATGTATGTCAGATAAAGGAAGCATGACTACAACCTTGTTTATAAAATGGGTGGAGCACTTTTCAAAGTTTAAGCCATCAGGTACAGTTTTGTTAATTTTTGATGGTGCATCTAGTCACCTGCATCCCGGAATTGTGGAGGTCGCAACTGCTAATGACATCATACTCTTGTGCTTACCTAGCAATACAACCCATGAGCTGCAGCCTTTGGACAAATCTATTTTTAGATCTTTTGAACATTATTGGGATACTGAAGTGTTAAAGTACTGGAGGATGCATCCAGACCGTGTTATAACAAAAGTCAGGTTTGGGTCAATTTGCACACCTGCTTTTAATAAATCACTATCCATTACAAATATAAGCAATGGGTTTCTTGCGACAGGAATATATCCATTTGACCCAACTGCAATCCCAGACATTGCATTCGCCCCAAGTGCAATAACTTTTCAAGATCCAAATTTAGCTTCTTGGTTGGACCACCTGACTTCTCTACAGCCAAGTCTGTTTGGTGATGAAATAGAAATCAGCTCAGTGACCATTCAGCAGCCAAGCTCTTCTCAACCATATAGGTAAGACTTATATTAGAAAAACATTTGTTACTGCTATGTAAAATTGTTTAAAAATACTGCTGTATAGCCTATGCTTAATTGCTCATATCTACAGTATATTAGGCTACAATATAAAAATTAGATCATAATAATCAAAGCTCTTTGAAAAATATTCTTCACCTTGTTTTACATCTGAATTTATGCACCTTAAACTGATAATGTTTTCCTTTGTGCTAATGTCATCCTATGTTTTGTAGGCTAAATTGACACTAGATTTATCATTGTTAGCTAGACGCAAATTGCAGAAAGATAAATACTTTTTAAGACAGGTATTGAGTGAAAATACTCAGGCACAGTAAAGATTCATTCAGTTTTAATGTTAAGAGTAAAAGTAAATAATGAATTTTCTGATTTATTGTATCATTGCAGTGATGGAATAAGTGGACCTCTTGAAGCGGGTTTTAGTAGTGAAACAGATATCGACACAGTAACCAATGTGATGACGAGCCCACAACCAAGTGTGTTTTGCCATTCTTCTGGTGATGAAAGAGAAATCAGCTCAATGACCATTCAGCAGCCAAGCTCTTCTCAATTATATAATATGTAAGATCTTTATGTTTTATGCTGCTGAAATGCAAAATTTAAGAATACTTAGTATATCTAGCCTATGCACATAAATATGTTGAACAAAAAGTAGGTGAGTATTTATATCATTCTGAATAGCATGTGCATTAAAATCACCGATAAATGTAAATCTATTTTCATAATCAACACTGCACGATATATTTCTATCTCATGATGTTTTTAAATTTGGGCACCTAAAACTGATGTTTTATTCTTATGTCTTTTCTGCTAGACCACACATTTGTTATCATGCATCATCTTCTGTTGATCAATTTGCTGGCCTTGGTTTGTTTTACAGCATTCTTTATTAGACATAAGGAGCTTGACCACATTTCTCAAAATTTGTCTTGAAATATCTTTTTAATGGCACTACAAGAAATATTCGGTTACCATTGTGGAGCATGGGACTTGCTTTCTTCTGCTTGCAAGTTGGGATTGTTAGTACTAAGCTATTCCCCCAGTCAGATATCCGTTTATTCGAGTGAATCCTGAATTTACCAATGTCTAAAGTTAATTTTTTGATTTATTGTATCATTGCAGTGATGGAATAAGTGGACCTCTTGAAGCGGGTTTTAGTAGTGAAACAGATATCGACACAGTAACCAATGTGATGACCAGCCCACAATCAAGTGTGTTCTGCCATTCTGCTGGTGATGAAAGAGAAATCAGCTCAATGACCATTCAGCAGCCAAGCTCTTCTCAACTATATATGTAAGATTCTTATTCGATAATTTATTTGTAACTGCAATGTAAAATTGTTTAAAAATACTGCTGTACAGCCTATGTTGCCTATTGCTGGTACTGCTGTTTTGCAAAATGTTGTTGCATGGTAAACTTTTTTTGTTTGCAAAAAGTATATTTGCATTTATATGCTTATTAATTTTTTAGCAGAAAATGAGAGTGCTTTAGAGCACATATTGTGGGTAAACAAACAGTTGTAACACTTCATGAATGTATTATGTAACATCTACGTGGTTTGATGCTCTTTGCACAAAACTAGACATTTCTTACGAATGCAATCAGCAATAGCCAATCTGGCTTTTACCGACTTAGCGTTTTTTGCGTTCAATTTGCATCAGCCTATTTAAATTGGAAGCGGTTTACAATTTAGCTGCAGCGTTATTTATCATTACGTTTGGGCTGAATTAGACTTGGTTTTGCTAAAATTAGAAGCTTTTCATTTTAGATAAGAATCCGTCCATTGAAGTATATCTCAATTTGTGCCAATAAAATAAGCTAACAAATTTTCTTATTTTTGCAGTGGTGAAAGATATGCACATCGGGAATTTCGCGTCAGAGGTGAGAAAGATGTCAGCCATGTAGCCATACAGCAGACAAGTTCACCAGTCAAATACCTTGCTGAAAAAAACGAAGCAATCGGTCAAGAGCTAGATTTTTGTCAAAACTTGTCAAATATCGTCAGCTTTACAGAGCTGATGAAAACCCCAAAAGTAAAAAAGAAGCATGCTCTTCGCAAGAAAAGCTTAAACTTCAAAGCACAATTAGTTACAACGCAGCTTTTCTACGGCAGCAAAAACAGCGCCCTTGCTAAAAGTACCTCTGACAAAATCAGTTCGAAAAAGCCTAAGTTGAAATCAAGAAAAAAGAGAGAAAGCAAAATCGACAAAAGCACGGACTCGAACAGAGCTTCTTGGTTTTGTGCGGCTTGCGGCGAAGACAAGGTGTTGAGCATGCGTCAGTGCTCCTTTTGCAAAGTGTGGTATCACGAGGAGTGTGTTGGCTTAGATTCAGATGACGAAAACAATTTTTTGTGTGTACAATGCTGTTAATGTACTGTATCTTTTGGCATAAATTATTAAGCTAAGCTTTTCGATTCAGCTTGATTTGGAATGGCTCGTCATTTTAGTTATTGTCATAAACGGCAAAAAAGCATTTCTCCGTACACATCCTAATTGTTGCTCTGCAAGAAAGATATTTTGATAGCCTAATAACTTGTGTACAACTAAAAAATTTAACCAACTGGAAATTTTTCTTCTGTGCTAATTTTTTTGATTAGGTTCACTGAAAACCTTTGTGATTTTCAAAAGTTTTGCGTTACATAAATTCAACTAAACATTTCACTTCCGATTTTTGTTGGACAACGTAACTTTTGATAAAAAATACTAAACTCAATAAAGTCAAGAAACCATTTTGTCTTAACTTCTTAAGTCCTAGCCGTCAGATAGCTCTTACATGGTTGATACAGACAAAATTCATCAACCGCAAACAATTTTTAGATTATAGGCCACAAAAAAGTTTGGTGGTGTGACATGGAGGGATTAGAACTTTGTTTATATCAGGGCCCGTATGCACAGTTCTCACTAGTCACTAGACTTCCATTAAAAATCAATGGAAGTCTAGTGACTAGTGAGAACTGTGCATACGGGCCCAGTGAAAGACTTAATGGAACTAGTGTTTAACTAAGATTAGAGAAACAGATTTTTTAGTAGAAAGCTATCTGGCATCATTTGCACACTGTCCCCCCTTAAGCCAGTTACTCAGCCTCTTGCAATCTAGTATAAACTGTGAAATGAATAAGGCTGCTTGAACATCTGCGTTAAATAAAGCATTGTGCTGAGTTAGAAAACTAGAGGATACTAACTTATTAATTTGTTTTGTAACTTGTAGGCAAACTATGGCACACAAATGAATATTTTTCCCCAGCAATTTTATGTTACCAGGAAAAAGAATTAAGGTTTTTGTGCATGTTTATTTAAAAGCTTGTGACTAAAAGTATCAAAGCTAAGTACTGTGCATGAGACATGAAGTACTCAGAGTACGTATGTCGGCGCTCCATGCTTTCATTACCAAAAGGCAGAGCTGGGCACTTCCGCAAATTGCGGACTAGACTTTTTATTTGCGGATTTACGAACCTAATTTACATCCGCAAATATTTGCGGATTTGTGACAAAAAATTTAATTTTGCCGCAAATTCAACAAGCTTTAGACTTTATTTTGTTTTTTTTTGAAAATTTACAGCTTTCAACCTCTTTTGACAATTAATTTCAAGTGCGAATGAAAGCGAGAATTAGAATCGTATTTTCGCTTCCCTTGTTGAGTTACTGTCCTTGTCAAAACGATTTTTAATAACCAAAAGAACACTAAAAGATAACATTTTTCATTTTAGACTTATAAACATTGCAAAAAATATCAGTTTTCTTTAAAAAAATAGTCTAATTTTGATTAATTTTTGCGGTTTAAGTTTGCGGAAGTGCCAAAATGTATCGCAAACCAACCGCAAACTTGCGGATTTACGCTTGCGGAATACCCTTTGCAGTTTTGCGGAACTTGCGGTTGCGGAATAAAGTTTATATTTGCGGTGCCCAGCTCTGCCAAAAGGTCAGCACCAGATCGGTGGGTATGAATTTGCCTGGGTCAAACTCAGTCGTCTTTATTCTGGCTATGGATGGTTTTGTTCTTCCATGTACAAATGAAGTCTCGCTCCTTTCGCGAATTGTAAATGTGGTGCCACTGATCAGACCGCAGACCACATCTCACAGTGTCCCTGGTGGCCTTGGGTGGTAAAGGGTTCGCGCGGGCTGCTCAGAAGAGAAGTTCAGCCACAAGTTACAAAGAAGAAAAGCACCACATTAAACCATGCAACTCCCACATTTTTTCTACGTAGGCCTACTATGAAATATTTCTCAGTTAGTGCAGCACAAAAATAAAGTAGGCTATTTGCAAAAGTAGCATTTTAGGATAATTTTTAGCATTAATTGGGTGTAATCCAGCTTTTTTGCTTCAAATTGATTTTTTATTTTTTGAAAGGCTGCAGTTCTGTTTGATTTTTTTAAATCTTAGTTTTTTGTAATTTTTGTGAACTAGTTGAACACATTTTGTTTACAGTGAAGACTAAAACCTAATTGCAGCGCCTTAGATACGAATTTAAAGAAAAATACAATGGGCCATATTCCGAACGCATGTTCCTAAAAAAGCCCATTTTTGATAATTTTAGTTTTGCGAATTAAAAGCAAACCGGGCTTACCCTGATAACGTGCTTTCAATATATTGTACATATGTAGCTAAACTAATATAATACCAAGTTTCATCGAGTTAGGTTGAGCGGAATTGTTGTTAAAACGAAAATAGTGTTAGGTGGGCCATAATCGGTACAGGTACCTTATAAAAGGGGGCGAGATTTTATTCATTCAGATAGAGAGAGAGAAATTCATTGAGTAGTAGATCAAAGTAAAGATTAGAGTGTTGTAAAAGGCGTTGTTGTGACAGGAATCAAGCAATTATTTTAGTGGTCTTAGTTTTAGTTAGTCTCTGATATTTAATTATTGAAGTGCTTTAGTTCTGCCTTTCGGCAAGCAAAGGAATTCGAAGTTATAAAGTGGTTTGTGAATACATTGTTCTGTTTTTGATTGAGAAGTGCGTGCAGTCCCGTAGCACTCCAACTTCGGGCCCCCCCCCAAAGTAAGCGCAAGAGCCCCTGCGCACAGGTCATATCACTTTAGAGGTGTAAAATTGAAAAGCTGCATTAAGAAAACACACCACAATTTGTACATAAGTAAACAGGCTAATGTCAGAATAAAGCATGCCGATACCGAAGGTGCAAGTCATAAAAAATTCGGCACCGATGCCAGAGTTCAGTAGGACATTTATGCAGACACTGCGAAACGAAAGCAATGACACTGAAAAACATGAAAAAGTTATAAAAACACAGTATCATTTAAATAGTCTGGAGCGAACCTTTTTGTTCGCAAATGCTCTTATGACATTGTCATAATCAAGAGATCGGGCGCAGTCATTTTCGATTGACAACATGGCTAATGAAGATAGTCTACTGTCTGTCATAGACGTTCTATTAAAAGTTTTGATCAGTTTCAATTTGCTGAAGCTTCTTTCAGCGCTGGCAACAGTCACGGGGCAAGTTAGTAAGATTCGAAGTGCGATGTACACATTCGGATACAATTCAAATAAATGAGTCTTTAGAAGATAGTTCAGAAAGTCTTGAGCCGTATTGAGATTGCGTTTTTTTTGTAAAATTAAAACAAACCGCTGTAGCTCAGCGCTCATTTTATCAGAATCAATGTCACCGAACTTTTTTGGAACTCTTTACAGCAAGTAAGAAGAGCATTTTCTTGTTGCACAAGCAAAAGTTTGTCTCGTGTGTACAAAAACGAAAAGGCGGAAGAAACCTCACGTAACAAATTAAAGCGCTCCTTTATTGACATAATAGCCTGGTCTACTAATGGATAGAAAAAGTTGCTTTTAAATTTCAGTTCAGGAGTAGCTCGTTGTTCCTCTTCACCTTGGTAATCAAACAATCTTCTTTTCTTTCCACTTCTTGACGGAGGAAAAGAAGGATCAATATCCAATTCCTGTGCTATTTCAACAGCAGATGTTGCGGCACTGTCATAACCCGTTGTGCGATAGTTTTGCAAAAACTTTTCAGTTGCCTGGATTTCCGTTTCCATTGTATGAAGGGAGACTCCATACGATTGAAGAATCTTGCTTGCTTTATTGACTTGGAATAGGATATCATACCAAATAAACACCGACAAAAGAAAACTCCATTTTGATAAATGAGCTATCAACGATTTTGTTTCTGAGGCAGCTCTTCCATCTTTTCTTTCTATGGAAATGGCTTCCAAGTCTTTCAGTGCCAGCAAGACCTCTTTTAAATTGTATCGAAGAGGTTTGATGCAATTAATTCTGCTTTCCCAACGAGTACCAGATTGTGACTTTATGGACAGCTCCACATGTTTTTTCAAAATTTCCCAACGCTGAGCAGAGGAAGAAAACAGCACATACAACCTTGTAAGTACTCCAAAAAATGTCAATGCTTCCGTCGATGAATTAGCACTGTCAACAACAACTAAGTTAAGGGTATGGTTTGCACAGGGCACGTAAACAGCTTTGGGATTGATGTCTAGCATTCTTGCTTGGACCCCAGAATGTTTTCCTTTCATGTTAGCACCATTATCATATGACTGACCTCGACAATCAGACAATTCGAGTTGCAGTTCGGTCGCTTTTTCTAAGAAAGCGTCCAACAAGCCTTCCCCAGTACTGTCACTTATTCTCAAGTAGCCAAAAAATGTTTCTTTAACAACAGCAGCTTCTTCATTACATAGTACATAACGGAGAATGACAGACATTTGTTCATGATGTGACATATCTGGAGTGCAATCGAAAATTATAGAAAAATATTTTGCCAATTTCAATTGCTGTAAATTTTCTTTTTCAACTTCTGTCGCTAGCAATTCAATTAGTTCATTTTGTATGGTAGGACTCAAATAGTGATCTTTAGTGTTTTTATTCTTGATTCTGTCTTGAAGCTCTTTTAGGATCGGATCTCTTCTTGCCAAAAGCTCAAGTATACCCAGAAAATTTCCATTGTGAGGAGATCCTAAGACTTCTTCAGATCCTCTAAAAGCAAGATTCCTTTCCGATAGAAACAAGGCAATGTCGATAAGTCTTTCTAAAACATTTCTCCAAAAACGTCTTTCATTGAAAAAAATATTCATCTCGCGTTTGTCGATAGTGGATGAATTTCTTATCCCTTCAGCTAGTAACATCCATTGACTGCAGCATTCTTGGTGGGAAATGCCGTTTTCATGGTCTTTCAGTTTTTTCGAAAAACCCTCCCATGTATTTATACCACTACAAAAGGGGCTTAGTGTTTTTCCAAATAGCTTACAACAAAAGCAAAAAACTTGATCTGATTCCCCAGAATAAACTAGCCACGACCGTGAAACACTTTCACCATTAGGTAACACACGTTTATAATGGTTGGAGGAAAAACGTCGCCTTGGAGTTGTGTTATTATATGGAAAATTCATTATTAGTTGATGTGGTCCACGCTTTACTATATCACATCGTTGAGCATCAGAAATACTTTCAGGCCATTTACATGGGTCATCAGGGATAGGGGTAAATTGAGATTCAGTTATTTTTGATATTGAAGGTTGCGTATTGGCAGGTAAATCACAACTTACATTTTCTGGAAATTCACAATCACTTTGATGCTGATCGTCATAGTCTTCTTTTTCTTGTACACTATAGTTTTCTTCATCCCTCTCGGTACTAGTGCCAGGTCTACTCTGCTCAGTAATCTTGAAAAAATCTGTCATCTTGGGCAATTTCGCTACAGCATCTCGAGCAGTGGCTGCTTCTTTTCTCTTTTGAGCACCACTTTTTGAACGTTTCATTCTATACAATGTCAATAAAATACTTTATCTGCACTCTGCAGTGTATATATATTGTCCCGGTATTTATAGCCAGACAGAATTCCAGACCATTCTATGATTGTTGCGTAACAACGGCATTGTTACGTCAATCGAATATTCAAGATTCTACCAAAAAATCAATCGAAATATTCTAGATTCTGCGAGATAAAATGACGTTGCATTCACTTATGATGTCACAAGCCAATTCTTTCCTACAGTTTAAATCGGTTGTAAACAAGTCTGCTGAACTGAAAATAGTCACGTAGCCAAAGAGCAATTTCAGACTAACTTGGGCCCCCAAAGTTGGCCTGGGCCCCCCCCAATTGGGGGGTTTGGGGGGCGGCTGCTACGTCTCTGAGTGCGTGGGTTAAAGTATCTCAGTGGAAGCCAATCTTTTCCTAGCTGCTAAGTTGCAACCAAACTTAATTATTCGATCTATACTGCAAGTCGCTTCAATTTTAAGAAGTAAATTAAAGTTGAAAATAAAATCAAATTTCTATTGAAACGCGACACTCACGGTATTAAATACATCTTTCTTTTCGGGACACACCTCCTCTACGACATCGCTCATACATTTCTTGACAAACTCGCCATCAGTGAAAAGTTTACCGCTACTTTCTGTTAGTTGAGCAATCCGAAAGCTGGCTCGAACAGCTGACTGGCTCACCTGAGTTTGGCGTACGAATATGTTCTGCTGAGCAAACAGTCCAATTTTTAGCTTTGGGAGTTTTTCTGCTCCCATTTGGCCTTGTAAGTTATCATACTTGTCTTTTTGAAAGATTCACAGTGTCTTCGCAGATTGTATTCCTTGAATAACGCCACTATCTCTTGACATCTGAGACAAATTGCCTCTTCTTTGTATTGAACAAAAAAATAATCGTTTGTCCACTTCAGTTTAAATACCCTGCATTTTGAATCTCTTTCTCTTTCATATATTTTTTGCCATTTTTCTGTTCATTCTAAAGAGAGGCAGTTTAGACTTTTTTTCAGAGGTTTCCAGATAGGGGCACAGGTCGCAGAAAGTTGGAACAGAGTGTCACGTTATATCTGTGTACAAAATATAGTAGTTACAAACCAATAGTTTATAGTGAAATAGTTCATAACTAAGGAACATTTTATTGCAAAAGTCCAACTTTATTTTCAAATACACATACACAATGTTAAAAAAATTTCACCTTAAAAACAAAAATGCTTTGTAGGAATAAAAATATATTTTTAGTCTAATTATATTTAAATATTAGATAATTTTTTCAAGATCATATATACATTTTGCAATATGTCACAGTTTTATATCTATTAGGAATTATACTAGAACCTTACCCTGATAAAGATTCCGCACCTCGCAGATAAACGGGAGCTAAAATGTTCACTTGACAGTTACATGTACTTAATATGACAGTTACTCGCGATAGCTACCCCTCAAGGCGCAGGATGAGAGACGCTCGATAGAACAATGCAGAAACACAAGTAAACTTTTTTTCAGGGCTTCGCTTCAACTTCCAGAACAGATCTACCATCTCTCTAGACAACCAAACTATTATTACAACCACGAAATTATTCTCAAATCAAAAGGCGGTACACCGGACTCCTTTCTTTCACAATCAAATCGGTCAAACGGCTTGCTTTCCAACAATAATACTCAATAAACTCCGCCGTCAATCACACACGTCCTCACGCTTGCTGAATCACTTTTAACTAGGAATGATCAGAAACGCAAACTCGCTCTGTACATAGATACGGTTACGAAAATCCCAGAATAAACCAGGAAAACGATTATGATCCTACAGTAAAAAAATTATGTCCTCGAACTTACTACAAGAAACGAGTAGGTGAAAAGCCAAGTAAACAATTGTGTAATACCTGAATTAGAATGGAAAATTCCGATTGCTAAGCTAGCCGACAATTTTTTCTTTGGTCCACTGTATATAAAACAAATCTAAATGCGCGCTGGTATTGTTCAAGGGGCCGGACCAAATATGGAAAGGGGCTGTATGTGGCCCGCGGGCTGTAGTTTGAGGACCATTGGCTTAGGATATCTGTTTAAATCACTAAATTTATTGCGGTTCAAGTTACACGACATTGTATTGTTCAACAGCATTTTTGATGTAAACCTCAGTTGGAGTACAGATGACGATTGGCGTGAAAAGCAAAAGCATACGTCATTAAATGCAACACTGCCGTGGCTGTTGCAAACAACGAGAAGTTTAGACATTCTCCACCTGTTTTTTTCTGACAAAAGCGTTGCATCGGGTAGTGCAGGCTTGACTTTTAGCATCATACACCAGAACAGCATATATGATTAACTTACTATTACTTGTACAAAAATTAGTAAGTACATACGTGCAAAGAAAGTAGATTAATAGTCAAGTAAAAACACAATGACATTGCGTAATAACAAAATGGTCCTAATTACACAATAGCAACTCTTGATCGTGATTGCTTTGATTTACCAGCAATTGGTATGACGTTGCAATGGGGAAATCTCGAATTAAAATCATTCTCATACATGCCAATATTTTCATGGAAAATGTAATTAAAAATTAATGTTTTAACGGGAAAAACAAATTACGGAAATGAGCGTCTGAGCTAAAACTTTTTTTCATGAAATTGTAAGGAATATATAAGGCATTGCGCTTAGGAGGGGAATCACAAATTAGTTCTTTTGCAATCTCAGCAATTTTTGGTTACAATTGAAAATATGAGGCTTCAAGGGCTGTACGACTATGATCGTAAACCTGCTTCTAAAATCAATCAAAGCAAACTGGTTGGAAGAAATATGATAAAAGTCAAAAACTTGTTGCTGGTTGTTGGATTGCTACTGATTTGTACTGGATTCTATATTCAAAAGAAAAGCGCGGATCATAAAATGGCAAAGTAAACATGTAAATGTTATTACAATAACACAAATCAGCTGGATAACAAGTTGATACAATTTGACAATAAATAAAGCATTTATTTGAGGCAGCTGCAAGATGATGTTCATAAAATTAATTTAGGGAACATTATGAGATTTACAGGATATCCGAAAATTATTGCTGCAATTTTTAACATTTAACAAAATTTCATGTTTTCAGATATTTTTATTTGGTTTGTATCAGGGCATAGAGAAATACTTAAAGTTTTTTTTTCATATCACATACTTCTTGAAATAATCGGGTTTGAAAATCAAGTTCCAATATTCATAAGGTTTTGCATGAGAGTTTGCGATTTCATGGATATAAAATCCATTTACGTCAGGTGTTTAAGCTAGAAGATATTCTACGACGATAACAGTTTGCAGTGAGCATGCGGACATGCTCGATTCAATTTCTAGGCTATAAATAACGTGTTGGCTTCAGCGATAAGTCAAAGTTACGCGTCTCTAGATTGCTAAACGGAGCAATTTGAGAATATGGGGATTGGAGAATCTCTACGAAACCCTGGAACAAGAGCCGGACATCCCTAAAGTAAATGTGTGGTACTGGATTATGCATAATAAAATTACAAGACGATTTTTCTTCCCTGAAAAATCAATCACGGCTCAAGTTTATCTTGACCTTTTAACAGAATGTGCGGCCTCACTGATATATGATTATCTAAAATGATTGAAGTGTTCCCGGTAACTATAAAACAAACCGAATAAAAATATTTCTGAAATATAAATTTGTTGAGGTTTTGAAACTGTAATGACATTATATGGATTTGCTTAGTTTAGTGTAGTAAAAACATGTGATGTATTTCTCGGTTGCAATGACCACAGATCATCACAACTTCAAATAACGTCTAACTTGCGATTTAAAATATAGACAAACATCAATTTATTGTTGTTTAGACTTGAAAATCAGTTCAATGCAATGAACAATTTACTGTATGGTGCCAAAATTGACAGTCAAGTAAGCAAGCGCGACATCCAACTGACGAGGCATTTGAATAGAAGAAGCGTTGTGGATGGCGGTAAAGAGGTAATGTCAAATATTTTAAAATAAATTTTAATTTTTGCTGTGGCTATTTTTATGTAACTACAAAATAAAACAGCAGGCCATACTTTATGTAAGCAAAATTTGTGCAGACTAATTTTACGTGACCGTCAGACAGTTTCTGCGAGGTGTTTTTACGTGGCCGTAAAAAACCTTTTGTCAAGTAACTAATCTTACTAAATTTTTCTCCTCTTGAAAGCATCAGTTAAGTGAACGACTTTCAAGATGGCTTTGCTATTTGACAAGTTGAAAAACATCAGTATAAGTTTTCTGTTGTGGGCATAATTGCTGTAGCTTATAGCTTAAGTTTTGTTATTGTCATTAGAAAGAGTCCCATCAACGGAGCCTGGCAACTTCACCAAATACAAATTTGCCTTTTCTACTCTCAGACCCTCGCTCCATTCTTTTTTCTCCTTCGCCTTTCTCACACTCTCTGGCACATGTGGCAAGAGTTTATCACCCGATTTCCTTAGGCTGCAATGCAGTTGCAATCCAAAGTAAGGATCCTTAAAACTTGAAATGGCGTTTTTTCCAGAAAACGTTTGGTGAGGCAGAGAAGAAAATTGTGGGAAAATTTTCAATTTAAATATAGAGTAAGGACATTTTCTTTTACAGAATTTCTTTTTCAAAGCTCAATTTTCTAAATAGAATTCTTCAATAGAGTCTTTCTTAGACGTGCCAAGGGGTAAGAGGGGCTGTGCTTAGAGCCCTGCTGCAATGGGTTCTCGGTCAGTCATTACCTGCGAGTTTAACGATACGAACTAAAAGTCGCCATGTGTGGTGCGCTGCTTCAACCATCTAAGTTGAATTTAGTCTCTCTCATCTCACCCACTCTCATCATTCTTTTGTAATAAAGCCGTGATATCTCATCCAAATTTTTTGACGCAAAGTTATCCCAGTATTCTCCGAACAACTTGTGCTTCCTCGTTACGTCCTCTCTTGGCTTTGCTGGAACGGATAGAGCCTTTTTTTGAAACTTTTTATTTCTCAAAAATCAAGAATCTTTCACGCAACGCATGTGGTTACTACATTTAGGAAACTTCTTATCTTTCTGTCTTACTGCCGAGTCTTTACGTCACACGCTCTTAGGCAACTTTTTGTTAAGTTGCTACTTCTAATCCAGACTGTGGAAAGTTTTGTTGTGCCCCCATCCCAAAGAAAAGGGTTGGGTGACAACATTCTAACAAATGAAACATATAATACCAGTGCAGTATCTCAGCTTCCGTTATGATTGTTACCTAGCTATGAATTGCACTCTACAATAATGGTAGTTTTATTACTCGGCTTCAGTGTACCCCAATGCCACAAACAAATGCGGTGAGATATAGGCTTCATTAAGAACTTCACTTAATGAAATCAATTTAGAATATTTACAACGATAAGAATACACGCAATAAAAGGTAAGCAGCTGCTAAAATTTGGTCATATGGCGGTGCGTCCATGAAACGATGCAATGTAGTTTTTTTCTTGGGAAGACTCGAAAATGACCGATGATTTCTTGAAAGAACTCGCAAATGACGGAAGAAATCAAGCCATTTCTTGAAAATCAATTTAGCTCGGCTTTGATAATTTACTGAAAAAATCTATTTTCCAATCGAATAACGCGATAATGACGTTTTTACAACTACATGAAGAAGCCTAAAGAAATTTCTCCACTGTCGCGAAAAAATTGCGGATAAGATTTTTCTTGCGGTCAGTTAAAAATAGCTTAAAAAAGTAATTTTCTTATGGTTACGTAAGAATAGCCTATCATATTTTTTCTTACGCAAAGGTAGCCACGTAAAAATAGCCACTGCCTTTAAATTGTTCCTATGCAATTAAAAATGATCAAACAATTTAAATGATCAATCAAACGAATTAAAATCATCAAACAAAAAACGCTTCGTAATAGCATGTTGCTTAAATCACTTTTTACTAATTCTATCTACGTTCCAATTAAAAATCTTGAAACTGACATTTCTTTTTTATTTAGTTTGAAGATCGAACAACATCAAGTAAGATTGATTCATTTACCACATAATTATACTTGTTTTTATTTACTTTTTCGATCATTTTGCATTGTTTTTACCTGTTTTTGCCACGTGCGCTTCAGCTGTTAGTAACAAAGTTTTATTTATAAGGAACTCCTAGTTTTCAAAATTGCTTTGAATTTGATTAGAAGGTTAGTTGAAAGCTTGCTATCATTTTGCAACATGTTTTTTCAATTCCGTGACCACATTGGTATCTGGGCCTGCTTTATAAGAAAATGTCGGCGTTGTCCGCAGAACCCCATTAGTAATGTCAGGGTTAACAATATCGGTCCATCTGGTGTCTGCTTCATCCAATGGTTAGCTGTGAAAACACTAATAAAAAGTTTATGTTTTTACACAAAGCCAAATCTCGTTCCGAAACAAAAGTATTGTTCTTTGGCATGCAAACGATCAAAAAATACATCATGGGGATTGCGCAAAACAATTACACGTCTCCCTAAGTTCATTGAGGCCTGGCAAAGTGTTATTTGCCCTGTTTTCACCTTTGGCGTCTTTAAATTTAACAAACTTTTGTCCATTAAATTCAGCAAATGTTTGAAAGCATAACAAAGTTGTGGAGGAGCGCTAAGGTGATTAATATGTATTTTCAGGATTAAACGATTAAATAATAGACCCACTACTCATGACTAGTTTGTTAATGTAAGCATATTTCTACGATCTGACGCTTCTGGCTGCGCGCATGTTGCTTGGTCCGGCCGTAAACGCAGCCAGGCAAAAAGCAAACAAGGACAAAAAGAAGCACTCACAGTTAAATTATCATAATACCATGGCCCCAACAGCAATGTCGAGGTTAAGAATATCGGTTCAGTCCGCTTCCTGATTTCACCCCATTGATATTTGTGAGAACAATTGGTCTAATAAATAAGTAATGTGTTGTTGGCATAGCCAATTGTCGTTCCAAAATTAATAGCACCGTTTTATTAAAGGAAATCGATTAAGCCTAAAATCATTTTAGGGGGTAGTGCTTAGCTGCTTTATTTCTCCCAAAGTTTTTGAAGATCCTGGTTACGTTTTGCCCTCCTTGTTTGGTCCTTAGGAACCGGACTTGCTCACAATTCAAACAGCCAACAATTTCAAAGTGTTATTTCTCATTTCATGAAGTGCATAGAAGCATAATTAAAAGTTGTGGTGTGGAAAGGATGTCAAAGTGATTGATCTGTATTTTAGAAAAAACCTATTGAATATTAGGACCACAACTTACGACTTTTTGGTAATTGTAGGGTTATGCCTATTTGGAGGATCTAAAGCTTCTTGCTGCACGCATGTTGCTTAATCCTAGCATATACGCAGCGATTCAAAGAACAAACTAGTCTAAAGTGAAGTCCTTCCTGTTGACATATCTTTATAACGAACTAATTAGAGTTACATATAGCTGAAAAGCAAAGTGTCCTAGCTTCCCAATGGCACTAATTGCTTGGTGCCTTGTCGAAACCTTGGTGTATTAAACTTACCCGTTTACCACTTTTTGTGAGGGGTGAATAGTTAGACTACAGGCGTTAAAGTTCAGTTTTTGTAGTAAAATACAAATAGCAAAAACAAAGATCTCATATTATCGGAATTAACTTAGAATACCATTCTATTGCTTAAAGAAGTTGGAAAATTAGTAAGAGAAATGAGGTCACAAATCAGTCTTAAGTAAACTGAGTTTGCAAAAATTGTGCAAGTTTTGAAAAAAATCATCGTATGATGATCTCTGTCATTTAGATAATTAAATACAGGCAATCATTCAGCTTTAACTTTTATATTGGAAAATACATTTCAACTATCTAAATAGTCATCATCAGTTATTCTATTTTAAATATCGAATAGAACTCGATTTTAAAAGTTAAATCTGAATGATTGCCTGTATTTAAGTATGCAAAGGATACAGACATGGCCACTTGTGATTTTCAGCTATAATTGCTCAGTTTTCGGTTGGTCAAAGTATTTGACTAGATCTTTTTTCACTTCAACCACTTTGGTATTATACAAATATGACCTCGGGTAGCAAAATACTGTGTTGATGGTAACAGTTTGAATTATGACATCATAGAGCGAGTTGAAACGTAGACATAAAAAAGCAAGAAACATGCTTAGAAGGCTGAAATGCTTAAATAAAGAATTTCTTTTTGCATCGTCAATTTAGCTTAAATTCTAAAAGAGTATGCCCTATTAAAAGCATCTTGTTATTGTCTCCAAACAGAGCTTTTAATCGCGTTTCTATGATCAGTATGTATTGAGAAAATGAGGAAAACAAATTTTAAAATTGCCAATTAAGACGTCATGTCAGATGCTAAAAAAGTGAAATTTGTTGAATTTAGTAAGTCGGGTAGTGGTTTTTCTTTAAGCTTAAAACCACTTTTCTCCGTCAAAAAATACAATTTAAAAAATTGTTCCATCATTCTTCGATTATTACGTTATAATGACATCACCAATCCCTTTTTGACATTTACCTCGGAGTTATAGTTAATTGTGCAAAGCTTGATGCTCGTACGTCCAGCCTTCTTTGTCGTTTGAGCTAGTCATTCCGAGCAATATGCAGGAAAATGTACATACACAGCGTTAGCGCTCATGCTCCGTTTTCGAGCCTTCAGCTAGACTGGGTCACCACGACGGGTAGACTGCTTGGTCCCGCCACCTGTCTGTCACATAAAGATAGAGGCAAACCGTTAAGTGTCTTGCCTAAAGACACAACAAGCAAGTTTTCCAGCTTGTTCTCCACACTATCCTTTTTGTGCTGAGCGCCAAGCAGGGAAGCTGTGAATATTATTTTTTAAGGTCTTTTGGTATGACTTGACTTAGGAAACGAACCTCAGGTCTACCGACTGCGGACGCTTTAATCACTACATCGTCGCGCCGATGTACGTTCAGTAATTTGGGAGGAATGAAAACATACACAAAGACAGAACTGCTTTTGATAGTAGATCTGTAGATCAACTTTTCAATCTTGTTGTTGCTATTTTTGATTTTTTAAGCTGAAGCCTACTAATGACAAACAGAAAACATATTCAAAATAATAACAGATTTTTAATAAGTATAAAGTGGTTATTTTTTGCATAATTTCATTAATAAATGCGATTTCGTTTCATAAACTTTTCTTGTTATTTGTTCAGGTCATGCTGGGGCTACTTACATCAGATGGGGAAGTAGAAATTGTGAAGGACCAGAACACACAGAGCTTGTGTACGAAGGTGCATAAAAGTTAAATGCTCATATGATGGGCGGTTTCAGTTTCCATAGATAAATTATAATAGACTTAGTTTATTGTGCTGATAGAGAGATAAAAGTATTTCAAGTGAAAACGATAAACACGGTTGATTACTTGAAACTTGATGACGTTTTTGCGTTGATGTGCCACAATAAAATAAAAACAATGAAATATTTCTGGAAACTAAATTTCGAAAGTGCTTATTGAATTTAAGATAGAATAGGGTTGATCCTTGTGTCCCCCACCTAATAGCTTATTTGTACAACTTCATTCTTTTTCTTATTGCGCTTCTATATTTCAACTCTTATTTCTTTATTATGATGTTGACATATGGTGTGGTTTGTAAATCTTAATCATGATTAATCAACAGGCGTGGCAGCGGGAAGTCATTACAACCAACATGGTGGAGGAGCAAACGTGATTTGCATTGATTTAAATGTCAGCTACACTCCAGGAAAATATCAAGATGACAATCAAGGTAAATGCTTTTAATTTCAATGCTTTTGATTACCGACTTTTTTTAATGTTACAATTGCTCGCACAGCAACAGAGTAAGTACGGTACTTGTGGTGCTTGTTCATAGCCTGTTGTCTTTTCACGTTCTTAATCTCACGGCCTCGTGATCTTTGCCAGTCATTTTGTTGTGAATAAGATTGTTTAGATTTGACAATGCATTTAAAATGTCGGAGTTTTCATATTTAAAGCTCTGTTTGATTGCATCTTATTTAAATTCTGTTTTTAGTGTAATGTTTTTCTCCATACATATACGTTTAATAGCATCTACAGTACTGTCTTTTCTATTTCAATAGATCTGTTTTGATTTGGATTTGGACACACGTTTACTAAGTCAAATCAAAAAATAAAACTTTCAAGAATGAAAGGGATAAAAAGTTATTTTTTGTCATTTTTGCTGAACGCGCAGTAAACATAGAATACTTGAAAATAAAGTTTTCAAAGCAACCTTACAGTTTGATGCATTGTGCATGTCAAAATTATGTTTTGAGCTTTCCTCGTTAGTCCATCGTAAAAAAAAACATTACCAGGAAAATCACAAATACTAGCGGTTGTGCGGTGAAATCATATTGCTCAAAAACGCTTGGTTTTGTCATGGTTTGAGGATTTTCTAAAAATAGGTTTTCACTAGGTTATTGTTTTCTCTACAGAAAGATCTAAATTTAGAATTTTGACATTAAAGAATATTATCTGATATTTACGTTCAAAATATTTGATTGCTATCGAGCAAAAAAATTGCTGAAGAAAGTATAAATACAAATAAAGATTAGGTGCTTGATTTAAGTTTGATATAGTCTTTTCCCTTACGTTTTGTTTTAATTGCATTTCAGTTTTGTAGCCAAATTCTGTAATGAGAAAGTAGTACTACAAGTGATTTATAAAAAATGTAAAAGTAGCGCCGACTAGTAGGAATGTTTCGCGAGCAATTGCTTTGCAGTGAAAGTGTTATACAACACATTCAAAGTGTTGATGTCCCGTCTAATTAGTAACAATTATTTAGCACCATTTTCAAAAATTTTCAGTACGCTAGCGATTACTAAAACATATATTTGCAATTGAGCAAAATTTAATTTCGGCTATTTCTTTAAACATATAATTGAAACTGTAAGACAAAAGGGCGTTGGCGATTTGATTTCGCTTCGTGAGAAAGATTCTACAATAACAACTTCCCTTTTAAAAAATTTTTAGTGTGGGTAATCACTGATTGTCTTAAATGCTGTTGATTTATACATAAAATAATTTTATATTGCGGTAGAGCTCAGAGTGACGATTGCTGGCAAACTGTGTTCGAATAGTTACTCTGTTTCATCAACAAAAAATATAATGGGCTACTTCAAAAATATAAATCTTTGATTACCAGGACTTTCATTTATTCATGGAATGGAATATCATAATCCGTTGTTGAATTTGTTTGATCTTACCCGAACTGAAGGAAAGAGTCTGCATTACTTCAATGTTCCTTGTGCTGTTTGTATGGCAAAAGGAACAGTTAATCAGGTGAATAAGTAAAATAACAATATTGGGTATTTATTAACATGCACAGGTGTATGTTTTCCCAGTTGGCACTGAAAATCTTTAGATTAATGAATGGCTGTATTATATGATTAATCGGCGTTTACAGCATATGTAAATCATTGCTATCAAATTGTAGTTGATGATTCCTGGACGTGAAACTTGTCCTTCTTACTGGAAGAAAGAATATACTGGATATATCATGGCTGAGCACAATACCCACAAGCATTCTAAACCGTTTCTGTGTGTTGATGATACGCCTCAAGTGGTACCAGGATCTCATGGTCACATTTTGAACGGGTTGTTATATATGGTTGAAACCCAATGTCCAAACCTGCAATGTGAACCATTCGTTCATGGAAGGGAGCTGCGTTGTGTTGTTTGTACAATATAAAATTTCGCAATATAAAGACATAACATTTTTAAGTTTTCTTTTAGCATTTATTAAAATAAAAATAAAAAACAATTATAATTTTTATACCCGCCATACAAACATTCATCGATCTATGTTCGATTTTTCTTTGCTCACATAAAATTAACAAAGTTTGGTTATATAGTTTGGTGCCTTTTCAGAATAATAAGCGGTTAATATTGATTAATTTTGGTGAGAAAATAAAGTTTATCATAACGCGCAAAAGTTACAAATAAACTGCTGGAAAAATTTACTTGACGATAACTTATCTCCAAGCCATATATCTATCACGTGATAATTAACCACAACTTAACCACTACAAAGTTGTAGGTCTATTAAAGAAACCACCATCTGCTGTGACTTTATACTTTGGAGTGATTCTACACTGCATTTTTTTTCAAATAAAAATTAATTAGTAATTTGTTGCCCATATACTGCATGTTTATGAAAATAAAACAACTTCAATGCTGTTCGTTTTTGTAGTAATGCGACTGAGGTTGATTAGCCCTACAATCTTCACCACCTGTTCATCACATACTAATTAAAGTATCCAGTAAAATGTCCTACTCAATGAACACAACACGCAAACTTGCAGGGTTTTTCGTTATCCTATCTTTCTCGTACTAAGCGCCAAGAAAAGAAGTTGTGGATACCGTTTTAGTCTTTGATATGATTCAATAGGACTATTAAAACTGGTTTACTGACTGCAAAGCGGAAGCTTTAACCATCGCGCTGGTGAGACTTTGTGTAACTATTCATTGCGTGTTTAGTGTACACATTAAAGGGCAATTCTTCTGGTAGAACTGGTAACACCGAAACGGGTCTGTTTACAAGATATTCTATGCATAACCGAAAAGATTTCCAAATAACAGGATCATAAAAATATACGAACCTCTTCATTAGCAGGCAAAAAAAGATTTGGTATATCAGAGCGACAAGGAGATTTGTCAAAGAGCGATTCAGTCAGCCCGATCCGGTGTATCGGTTGTATATAAAGTTGTAGGGTACTCATTTACAGATGTCTGTAAACGACGTTTTGTATTTGCTGTTTAGCAAGGTCATGTAGATGAGGTAGCGTAATATCAAATAAATTTCACATGAGGATTAATTCGATTGATTTGATTTTTTGATTGGACTGTTCACATTTATCCTCCATTCAGGAGAAAGCGAATTGTATCGCTATGCTTTGGACGGGATGTTCGCACTTGCTTGGGAGTTGCCATTTTCGAGGTGCCTCTTGACTTATCGTTGAATTCACTGCTTGTTCAAAAACACCAAGCAGATATATTGCCGTAAAATGCTTCATCGAAGGCACAACATCGCGGTGTCCTGGGTGGGAGTTGAACCGAAAGCGTACAGTAGCCGTTGAAACGAGCTACAATTTTATAGTCCATCTGTCCGGACATGATGTTCAAGATCACCTTCTAGGAAGAGGACGAGAACTTAAGGTGAAAAAGGCTGAAGAAATAGAAGGTTCAATAACTGCATGGATGTTTTGGGGTCCATTTAAAGTAGCTTAATCCTAATTTATTCAACGTTAGTCTGCAGGGATCCAACAAATTTTCAATTATTTAGCACTTTTTATCATAATTTAATATAAATTCACAATCATTATTCTACTCTTAGTATATTTTGGATAAGCAAGCATTTTTTGTATTGTATTCAAAATAACAGTGATTTAAGGAGTTCGATTACGCGCGAAGTTGCTTAGTTTATTTTCCTATTTCGTATACATTCACAAAAAATTCAATTTCTCAAGTTTATTAAAAATCTTATTGCACAGCAATGAAGTGCATTATGTTCAGTTATAAATTTGAATTGCAGTTTTGAAAAAAACTTTGTGAAGTTTTTGGGGGTATTCGAGATACAAGGGTACAAATTTTGTTGTACTTCTGCAGTAACAACTTTGGGTAGACTAGCCGAAAAAATGTTTTGAGCTTTTTAGAGTTAAATCTGCGGTAAAACGGTAGGGTGAGTTTAATTCACTTTGTGCGCCTTTTTGACGTCGCATTGGTGACGTCATTCATCTAACCAATTTTAGTTTTCATTAACAACAAAGTGAGGACCATTCATTGGGCATTGAGTGGAAATCCTTTTACAAACAACTTTAAAACGCTACCAAAGCGGAGAGCATTCTAGTGCAACCAAATCAATTACAAATCAATTCAATATTAATTAGTGTTACGATGGCACATTTTGCACCTCCTTTGTGAAGTAGGAATTTTACAGTGTTCTTTTCCGTCATACTTCAGCGTGAGAAAAAGATCAAATATTAAACCACCAAGGCCACTTGCTCTTTCACGAGGATGCTTTTGGGGCTTTTATGAGGCACAACGTAATCTAGCGACGAAACTGAATGTGTGACATTGGTGGGTTATGAGAATAGAAATTATAAAAAAGCAAAGAAGCAACTTTGCTTTCAATACACTGCTTTAAAAGTTGAACTCCAGCGTGATTTGTTGATAAGCAGGTCAATACAAAAATATTATTGACCCATACCACAGATTGTGAAAAAGTCTTTGGTAGTATCTGAAGCGACTGGTTGTGACGTCATAGTAACAAATCATTGTCTGAGTGATAATTTTGACGTTCGGTTTTTTCAAGTAGGATCTCCTTAAAGCATTCATGTATATAAGTTTGATATCTTGATTTGTTTATAAGTTTGATTTCAAAACTAGCCTACAGGGGAAGAGGAAGCATGATCATCCTCAAGTGACATTGTTTTGAGCGGTTACAATTTTGCAAACTCGTCTCAAATAACGGTCTTTTTCTTTAATTTGCATTTGCTTGAAAATATTTTTTTCATTTTTACATGCATTTTGAAGCCTGGCCCCTATAACAAATCGTTATAGTGAAACAACTTGTGTCGGAATTTTTGATGTGACACTTGTAGGTTGTCTCGGGTGTTACTTACTCTGCTTGGGGGGCAAAGAACACCAGGGATCCTTTTACCAATAAAGGAACAATTATTTCCGAAACTATCTTTGTAATTGTGATAATTATTACTAAAATTAGAGTGTTTAATATTCCACAAATCACTTTCAAAAAAAAATGTGATAGCTCTTGGCCTGCGAAAGATTGCCGCCCGATAAATTGCATTTTTCTCTTCGATACAAAAGTAATATAAAAGTATAACAACATATCAGAAAAGTTATATAAACTAAAAAGTTGATGTCTTCATGTAAGCTCCCTCCCGTTCATGTGCTAATATCTTCACCCTATAATGCCCTTTGAAAATCTAAAAAGTGGCGTCTATAGGGTATTCATAAAACCAGTAACTACAAAAAAATAGCTAAGCACTAACGGCTGCCTGTAAAACACTATCTTGTTGATAAATTAATCAAGTTATTATGCTCGCCCAAAAAAATGCTAATATAATTAATGCTAGACTTTCTACAGGAAATAGAATTGTCAGTTAATTTTTTTTTTAGTTCGAGGAGAGTTTAGTGATGCATTCCATCGTTAAAGTAGATCTAGTTGACAAGATTATACCACCGACGGCAATATTGTGTGGCATAACTTAGACCGCGGCGGTGACTTCATGGCCACGTTATATGTACTTGAAAAGAGACATGTTGTAATAACCGATTTTCTCATAAGCTGAGATCTGAAGAGTAAAAAAATTTTTGTCATATATTTTTATCTTTCGGTCACGAGAAAACCTTTTGCCAGTTATGCTACAAAACCATGCTTACACCAGCTTCGAATTACCATGGTGCTTGGCACAGTGCATTTTAACCACAAGAAGGGAAATTTCCGTAAAGTGTCTTGTCCAAGTGCACAATGACGTTGCCATTGTGCGCTCGAACTCACGATCATTGTCCCGATGAACGACGCTCCAACCCACTTGATTACGTTGCCGATTAATCAGCTGCTTATTTCAGAGCAATGGGAGGTCTAAGATAAAACAAAAAATAGTCACTAAAAAACAACGAATTTAATGATAGTCAAAAAATTTAATACAATTTGGCTTTAATATAGCCCTAGAGAGGACTAAACGAATGAAATTGCTGAAACCATGGTATTCAAAATATAATATTTCAATACTCAGATAGCAGTAAATATATAGTTGTTTTAAAAAGGAAGTTTTTTTTAAACAAGTCCTTCTATTTTCTGTTTACTGTGGTGTACAATTAGCCCGAACAAACATACTTGAACAAAAGTTTTTTTAATAGACTAACATCGCACATTTTACGCAGTAAGTAAATGCTTTAACGTAGCTTACGATCATTAAGCGCAAAACAACATAATGACCTTCCACCATTCACGGGAGAAAAATAATTGGCTGGTAAAAAATAGCGTATAGGAATTTAATGCAAAAATAATAGTACTAACATGATCTGATTTGATAAGTTGTCTATGCTCATTAGGCCTACTATGTACCGGTAAGCCAAAACACTTTCATCCAAATTGCTTTCAATGCATCTAGGCCAAAATCTACAATACAACCTTAAGAGCAACAATCTTGTTAGGCTTGCACTAGCAAGGATAATGGAAGCCATGTAATTTTATGCGCCCGGTAGCAAACTCCACCCCTGTAACGGTGACACAAAGCTCCCAGCCCAGATTCGCATGCGGTAAAATTCAGTTGCCATCTCTGGTTTTTGTCTTTGAGTGGTGGAGGGCTTTCAAGATGTTGTTCAAACCATTGCTGGATCCAATGGTGTAAGAACATTTCTGGATGAATTTTCTTGGAGTGAGGTTTTGCTAGAGTTTTTATTGTTTCTTGGAAAAAGGATAGCAAAATTTGAATGAAAACTTCGCCTGGTATATCAGCAGGTGGTGGGTGGCTTACTTTGTATTTGGGGATATAAAGATGTAAACCTTATGTGCGAGGGGAAGTGTTGAACCGGTGTGATGGCGTTGTGGTGAGAGCGTCCGCATCTCAGTCGGTAGACCTAAGGTTCATTTCCTAAGTCGAGTCATACCAAAAGACTTTAAAAATGGTATTCACAGCTTCCCTGCTTGGCATTCAGCATAAAAAAGTAGTGTGGAGAACAAGCCGGCAAGCTTGCTTGTTGTGTCCTTGGGCAAGGCACTTAACGAGACGCCTCCACTTTTACGTGGCAGACAGGTGGCCCACCCGTACTTCTCCGGGTTACAATTGTGAAGTTGCTAACCCAGCATGTCAGACGACTCTTGGGTACCCACCAATGGCAGTCCGCCTTGTTGGTGGTGGGGATACCAGTCACTCAAGACAATTCGAAATGGGCTGCCATCTTTGCCCTAGCCTAATTTCAATTAGGTTGACGGCATGAACCTGAATTGCCGTTCATGCCGTACCTCCATCCCAAGGAAGAGAAGGTGTAACCACAAACAAACAACAGGGGAAGTGTTGCTGCTTCATGTTGTGTTGACGCTTGTGCAATGCCTGCGAGAACCTGGAGATAGTGGTGTAATTGTTTCAGTGCATTCAGTGATAATGCAAATGAATGCTTTGAGTACCACGTCTATATTTTTTTTGTGCTCAGCGACTTCGTACTAATAAGCAGTATTCTGCTGCAAAGTCCACCAAGAGTAATGCAGTTGACTGGTCATTATTTATTTATGTTGCAGATCCGCTTTTCTGCGAAATTCTGGCGATTTCACCGATTCCGTGCAGTTTTCGTTCCTGCCGTTTTCTGAAAACTACCACAGAAACATTTGTTAAAAATGGTTTCGTCTGCCTTCGTCGTGTTTTTGCATCCGAATTGCAAGTCATTTATGTAAGGATCCAATAAAGAGTTCTGCTTTTGCCTTAATTTCAGAAAGATTAGACAAATCTTTTGAAGACTTATCAACATTGCTCAATTGAAGTATTTAAAGAGGTTATCAAGTGCCAAAAATTGCGTGTCTTTGAAAAATAAAGTTCACGTATTTTGAATTTGTGGGAGTAAAAAGAGGAAAAGTTAACTCACTCATCTTCCCGCCCATCTCTTGCCTCCTCCTTAGAAGTGCAATCTTGCTATCATTCAGTATGAGATGAATTTATGATATTTCATTTTACAATAAAAGTAAGAAGCTTACATTTTCCTATCTAAAATCTTTTAAAATTTTTCCCCACAAGCAGTTTTGTGCTATAGTCCTTTTTGTTATTGTATTCGTATTTACCCAGATTTTTACAGAAATTTCATGAATTCAAAAGTTTTATTTTCTTAACTGCAAAACAAACCAATATTTGAAAAATAATTGATCTTTATAAGGTACGAAGCACAGCAATTGGAAAATAATGTTCAGAGCCGGGAAGCAAACAAAAAATCTTTGTTACATGTTGCTATACAAGAGCATAAAACAAAAATTTTGTTTAGTATAGATGGCATAAATCACTTATACAAAATGGCGGGGCGGGCAGTAATGATTGTTGCAAAACAATAAAATTGCACATGCAATAGCCGTAATAATTAACAATCTGGTAAGTTTAGACAACAAAAAATAATAATAAAAATTCAAGCAAAACGCAATCTGCAAAACTTTGAGTGAGGAGGCCTACAGTGCCGCAGTTCGGAAAACGCTGCTTTAGTTTTGTTCCCCTAATTAATCATTAGTATTGCCTTCAAAGTGTATTTCAAATGATAGATGCAACCGAACTATCTAATTTTTTGGAGAGGAGCATTTCAGAAAAATGTGAGTTTGGTCATTGAATTGTACTCATGAATCCACATTCCAACATTTTCTTATCTACATGTACACAAAGGTGTATCTTATCTGGTTCCCCAATATAATAAATAATGATAGCTCGGTATTCATCAGCTATTTACTCATAAACAAAGAGCAAAAATAATGAGATAAAAAAAACAGATACCTTATTTATTGTTGTTAAAACTGCCAAGTGGAGCGGTATTCAGGAAAATTGTTAAATAAGGTTTATTAAAAAAGCATGCATTACTGTATATGCCTTACCGTCAATACATTAAATTAATAAAAAAGCATGGTCACCCATTAGTAGTATAAATCTTATCACATTTGAAAATTTTCATCTCTGCAAAAATCAGGAAGGGTGGTATTTCTCAAACTCGGTACTTCTTGATCTTTTTTGATCACACCGCTTAAAAGTCTATCTTTCTCATGAACAATTTGCCTCCAGTGATAGCTCATTTATCGTTGCCAAAAAATATTTCCGGAGTTGCTTTGCGTCACGCAAAAACACTTAAACAGACTACGGTAGTGCCAAGTTTATTTTTGTTCAAGAACCAAACTCAGTTGATGCTAAATCAGGGATAATTAAACAAGAATTGCTGACGCGCTCTCGTCACGCTTGACTGAGATTTAAAAACAACCCAATTGATGGCAGTTCGTATAGCTTAGCCTTAAACGATTTCCTTTAAGCATTGATGTGTGGGTATTTTGGTTAGGTGAAGCAGTGAAAAAGCATAAATTGGCTGCTTTCTTGGCCAAGTCAAAAAAGTAAGGCTATAGATAAAATTAGATATCAATTAGCAGGTCCAGCTTATATAATATAAGCTGTGCTCGGGAAATTCGGCAGGCTACCTGGTGTAAGGGTTGTCAAAGACAGCTTGGAACAGGAGACTACATTTTGAATTGTTTAGAGACTTCATTTTCAGATAAATCTTTTAAAAAATTTAGATAGCTAATGTCAAAACAGTACGCTTTTAAGAAAGAATAGTGAAAATGTACAAAACAACTAACTTTTTGAGGAAATGGCAATTTTCTGAAGTGCAAGCACCAGAATTTTGGGTGCTTTTAAGCGGTAGGTTATAGAAAGTAGAGTATTCATTCTCGAAGCTTTTTGTTTGACACTTTTTAAGAGAATCCGTCAGAAATAGAGTGAAAAGGTGAAGTGAGTCGCTTATATAGAGACACAGTTGACGAAAAAGAAAAAAGGGAAAAAAGCTCTATCATGATTGGTAAAACAAGCGACCAATAGAAGGAGCGGAAACTAATGTGTGATTTTTAGACCATAAACGAATTCCTTTTGTTTGCATAAATTTGGTTTGGATGTTTTGATGTACGTGGTTTCAAGGGTGGAAAGGTGAAAAGAAGTACGGCCACGGGCAAGAATAGAAAATTTGTTATCATTATATTCATGTGCGCATGTAGGGTTTTGTAGGGTTACAAATTTCTGTGCCAGTGCGATAGTCGGTACGTGGGTCGTACGTCTCAAAAGCTACAACAGAGGATTATGTAGCAATTGCCGAAAACCATTCTCCAGAAGCATATTTCTCAGGACCGAACCACATTGGCCCGCTCTTGCAAGCCAATCAGAAGCTTTAAAACTGAAACTTCCTTTTCTGCAATAGGACAACATCCTTTACAAAACCTTACATGCGCACATGAATATAATGATAACAAATTTTCTATTCTTGCCCGTGGCCGTACTTCTTTTCACCTTTCCACCCTTGAAACCACGTACATCAAAACATCAAAACCAAATTTATGCAAACAAAAGGAATTCGTTTGTGGTCTAAAAATCACACATTAGTTTCCGCTCCTTCTATTGGTCGCTTGTTTTACCAATCATGATAGAGCTTTTTTCCCTTTTTTCTTTTTCGTCAACTGTGTCTCTATATAAGCGACTCACTTCACCTTTTCCCTCTATTTCTGACGGATTCTCTTAAAAAGTGTCGGACGAAAAGCTTCGAGAATGAATACTCTACTTTCTGCAATTTTCAAATTCTGTACTACAAATCAACTCTTCAAATATTTCCGAAGACGGTAGGTTATACCAGAAAATTTCTAAAACAGTGGTTCTTAAACGGTGGGAAATTTCCCATCAGTGGGAAATTATATCTATGCAGTGGGAAATTCTTTCAGGTCTGCATCCTTGGAAATTGTTTGGAAGTTTACTCGAATATCTAAAGACGTAAATCAGATTATTTAGTCACATAGTGAAATTTTTTGAAACAATTATTGCCGAGGTTCCCAACAGGTGCATCCTTTCGGTTCTTTTTGCTACTTCTTACTTGTGTGAAGCTGTTGCGGTTATAAAAACAAAGTACCGCTCTACTGTAAAATTTAATTAAACTGACTTCGTAAAAATGTTGAAACATTATTATATTATGATCTCTGGTAGCGAAAAATTGTGCCAATCGTACCAGACGGCATTATAACATCGTAAAGCGAGAGGAAAAGCGAAGCAGCATGCTTAGAAGGCATAAAATCCTTAAATAAAGAATTTCTCATTGTATTGTCAAATCATCATAAATTATTGTAGAGTTGTTTTTATCGAAAGCACGTGATTACTATCTCCTGAAAATAAGTTTAATTGCGTTTCTACGACCAGTAGTAACAAAAAAAATAGAGATAACATTTCTGCTTCCAGACATGCCACATCTGTAATCGCCAAAGCCAATGGCAGGCAACATGCTCATTTCTCTCTCCTAAATCTGACCCTAAGTATGTGTATTTTCTCCTCCGTTGTTTTGTCGCTGGTTCTTCTTCCTCATCTTTCTCCTCTCTTCACTTCCCCAACTGTTATTCTCCCAGGGAGTCAGCTTTGGTCTTTGCCGACTACCTGAGATCCCACTTTTCTATTTCCCAGTCAATGGCCTTGCGTAGCAGATCCAAAAGCTACCTTTCCCAGTTCCGCCGACCCACGTGCTCTGAGCAGTTTCGTTTCCTAAAGTAAACTAAGATTTTTGTTGGCAATAATTCGCAGTTTTTCGAGGTTATTAACGTGTATTGGATTGCTGTAAGATAAAATATATGTTGGTGATCACTTTTGAGCAAATTTTTTTAATTTACTGAAGTAGCTGGTAAAATTCATATTCCAGAGTTCTAAAGATATATATGTTTGTGAACATAGACGTAAAAATAGGTGACTGAAGCACCCCCTCAACCCTCCGAAATTGTTTTCATCCCCATCCCATCCCAGAAAATTCAAAAAATAAGCAAAATACTTACTTTCTAAACTAAAAATTGGTATCCAAAAATGTCTTCAGGTTTGTTTAAAGATAAATCACATGTCTTCAGCCTTCCCTCTTTCACAAGTTTGAAACCTTGGCAAAATATCCAGTTTTGAAAAATTGACTACAGCAAAAAGTCTTTACCTTTGAGCCAAAGGTTGCTAAATGATCACTCTTGATTTAAAAAAAGATCTTCAGCCTTGTTTGAGCAACATATTCTTTCAGAGCCCACTCCATTCCATACAAAATTAAGTGTAAAATAGAAAAATTTGCTCAAAAAAGATCACCAGCATCATGCGGTACCATACAGCAATCTATTACATCATGTCAATTACCCGCGACCGGTTTCGACCTTATTGGGTCTCATTACGCGGGTGTAAAAACACTCAATAAATTTGAGTGAAGGTCGAAACCGGTCGGGGGTTATTGACATGATACAATAGATTGCTGTATGGTATCATATGATGCTGGTAATCATTTTTGAGCAAATTTTTCTATTTTACTTTGATGCTGGATGCAGATGCCTTTTAAAAGGAGATCGCCTTAAAAATTGCAAAAATAGCTACTAGCAACTCCTGTATTAATGATAAGTCTAGACAATGATCCTGCACCCCTTTTAGGGCTTACCGATGTGACTTGTTGTCCATGTCATGTGTGTGTGTTCTTGAATGTGACCCCCATGATATAGGTATTACTGTATCATATTGTTTTGTATTGCATTTTCATTTTTTGCACCCAATGGCAAATTTGTTGTTTCAGCATGTTTATTGTTGAGTGTTTTTTACACCCGCCTGATGAGACCCAATACGGTTGAAACCGGTTGCGGGTTATTGACATGATGTAATAGATTGCAGTATGGTGCCGTATGATGCTGGTGATCATTTTTGAGCAAATTTTTCTATTTTACTTTGATGCTGGAGGCAGACCCTTCTTAATAGGAGATCGCCTTGAAAATTGCTAAATAGCAACTAGCAACTCGAGTAATAAAACTAAGTGTACCATCCATATTTGTAAAGGCTTAGATTAGTAGTAGGAAAATTTTGACTAAACTTAGCTAATTAAAAATGATTTTTTCAAAAGATTCAAATTTAGAGGCTGATTTTTATCACTTGGAACAATATTTTTTTGCCTTGTAACAGATTTTCAGCTTTGGAAGTGAGCTAGTAAGAGCAACGATATGATTATGACTAGTTCAGCACAAGTGCGAAGTGATGCATTTTGTTCCAAATACAGCGGAAACTAATTTCAATTGGTTGCTAAGAACTGAACAAAATAAAAATGCATGCAATGCATTCAAAATCGTGAAGCAGGTTACAAGCTCAGAGCGTAGTGACAGAAACGCAGCTAAGAACCGAGTTGCAGGTTTGTTATGCAATTCTTAGATGAGGGCCTATGCAGTTTATTACGAGACATAATCGAGCTTACAAATCAAAAATTCACACCTACAAAGATTCCAGGCATATCTGTGTTTGCTACAAAAGTTACGAGAAAGTTTTAACACAAAATGATTACTAATTATTACTATTTATTTGGTTATTGGACAAACAGTGATTTTGACCGTTCGCGGTAATTATAGTATCAAAAATGACAATTGCGTTAAATAAACATGTTTTCGGCACACGGTATAGTTGGGAAAAAACTAATAACTTTAATCCAAAAATAACAGCCAAGCAACTTGTTATAAACATACTCCTCATTCTAGAATATCTTTGCATTCAACAATTGAAACCTAGTTTAAATTTAGACTCCAAATCCTTTCCTCTCCGTTTATTTAACACGTGACCATCGCTTCTTGTGTGTTCATTTTTGTGTCAGTATGGCGTAGTTGCAAGCCAACCTGTTTGAGGTACATTATTTGCGTTGAAAATGGCACCAGTTGAGGGCCGAAACGTTCGCAGTATGTTTATAACAAGTTGCTTGGCTGTTATTTTTGGATTAAACATGTTTTGTTTTCACAAACTCTGTTTTGCTAAAAGGCTTATCAGACGTGCGAAATTTGCTTTGTAAGATAAAGTGCGTTAAATATTACAAGTGCTCAACTACACAGCTATACAGACACAGCACCAAACTTAAATGCTGGAGAATTCAGATCCCGATATAGGTTAAAAACTAGGAGTGTGATACATGGGATTACCACTTTATTGTTAGGCCAACCCACTTACCAAAATATTCTAAAATCACCCTCGAAAGTGAAACTGCACTCGTTAAAACTAAATGATATTGGATTAAAAAGCTGGCAGTGAACATCGTCACTGCGGACTGCTACTTGGTACGCTTATAAAACTATAGAAACGGAAAAAAATAGCATGCTGTTTTAGGCAAATAAATAGTTTTATGATTTAATAAAAACTGTAATCTGGAGTAACAAGAATATTAGTATAATTAATTCCCTTCTTCTTCATAAGAGCAATTTGTTGTAAGCTTTATGCAGGAAGATGTATACAGGATGGGCCAAAAGTAGGTATACAGTTATTAAAAGTAGGGTTTAGGTTTAAAAAGTAAGTTTGTAGTTCTCATTAGGGCACTTTTAAACTTCAAGAATGCTAGTTATACCTTAGACAAAACTATTTAATCTCTTAAGTGCTCAAAATCTCCTCCGCCAACATTGCAACATTCTTCACACCTGTCCAAAACACTCAGACACCCATTTTCTTTGCTCTTCATTTAAATTATTTGCCATTAAACCTAAAAAAATCAAGATTTACAAAACTGTACTGCCTTCCAACCAGCTAGAAAACTAATGTAAATTTAAGTTAGAATTATTATCTAAAAAATAAACAATGTTTGTGCTACTTAACAAGTAACATAAAGTGCACTGCATGTAACTTCAAAGCATATAAAAAATACTTTAATAACTGTATACCTACTTTTGGCCCACCCTGTATATGGATTACACTGCGTTAGCGCTCACGTTTGGCTTGCAAGTCTTCAGTAAGACGGGGGCTACGACGACGGGTAGACTGCTTGGCCCCACCATCTGTTTGGCACATAAAGATGGAGGCATTTCGTTAAGTGTCTTGCCCAAGCACACAACATGCAAGCTTTCTGGCTTGTTCTCCATGCTATCCCTATTTTGCTGAGCTCCAAGCAGAGAGGATGTGAGTACTATTTTTTTAGTCTTTTAGTATGACTCGACTTGGGAAATGAACCCCAGGTCTACCGACTGCGAAGGGGACGCACTAACCACTACGCCATCGTGCCGGTCTGTATTATTAATAGTATAATTAATTGATTGGGTTACATACAAATTTTTAAATAAAAAAAAAGTTTCAGCATTTGAATCTTGTTTGTGTCCAAACTTCGCAGTCAATTCGGATTTTTATCAAATTTTCAATTTGAATTTGTATTATATTTTGGTAAGCTTGTAGCTGTAGGTTGGCGAGCTTGTTATCTTTATATTTTTAAAGTAAAGTATGTAACGTCATTCCGAAGTTGAACTCATAATATGTCGGTAATTGGGTAGACCTAATAATAATGCAGTATTCCAATTTATCATACTCTAGTACTTAACACTTTAATGTAAAAAATATTTTACGGGCGTTATGCATGATATGGGTCCCAGGGACCCGTTGCATTCCTCATTGCTTTAGTGATTAATTTCATCGTTCCACTTGATTTCATTAGGTGTTTGAAAGATATAATCAATTTGAAATTGATTTCAAGCGAAATCGTTGCGTTGGCGGATGTTTGTTGACAATAAATATCTATTTGGCAGATTAAATGTATCTACGTTAATGACGGTAACTTGCACATAATTTTTTAAAACAACAGAATTGATACACACTTTAATCGATTTATAGAAAACTTTCCGACTCTGCCGGCCTCCCCCGCAGGACCCCCATCATTAATGTCGAGGTAAGAAACATCGGTTCAACCGGCTTCACCCAATGGATAATTGTAAATAAAGTAATAAACAATTAATGTTTTCTACAAAGCCAAACTTCAATCCGCATCAAATCTGTCAATTTTTAGAACGCAATTGATTAAAAGTAACTTTATGCAGAATTGCAAATGGCCCATTACATGTCTCCTAAGTTTATCGAGTTCCTGACATCGTCTTATTTGCCCTGCTTGCACCAAAGGCCTCCTTAAACTTAACAAACGTTTATCCATTCCATTCAGCATGCAAGAGGTTGAAAGCATATCAAACTTGTGGAAGGAAGCCAAGGTGATTGATACGTATTTTCAGGATTAAGCTACTAAATATTACGACCGCTATTCACGACTTTTTGTAACTGTAAGCGTATTTATGTGAGCTAAAGCCTCTGTCTTCGGGTATGCTGCTTATACCTGGCATAAGTGCAGCCATACAAAAAGCAAACTAACCCGAAATAAAGCACTCTTTATTACAATATCAGAGCCCCCATTAGTAATGTTGACGTTAACAATATCGTATTAGCCGGCATCACCAAATTGATATTTGTAAAAACTGTGAAAAAAAATTGATGTGTTTTTGACAGACACACTTTTCCTTTCAAAATCAAAAGTACCGTTTTTTAGGAGGAAATTGATTTACCGGTAGTCTAAAAAATATTGGCGGAGTTGCGCATAGCCGCTATATTTGCTCCGAGTTTCTGGAGTTCTTGGCTACATCTTGCTTGCCCTGTTTGGTGCTTAGAAACTGGACTTGCTCACAATTGAAATAGCCAACCATTTAAAAAAGTTTAATTTGTTTATTTTATAAAGTTTACGAAAGCATTTAGAGGTTGAGGGAAAGGGTGGACGTAGAGCCAAAGTGATTGACAAGAACTTTTAAGGAACAACGTATTAAATATATGAAACATATTTACGACTTTTTGCAATTGTATGCCTATTTGTACAACCTAAACTTCTAAGCGCGCGCATATTTCTTGGTGCTCGCAAAGTATAGAGCAGGGTGGTCCAAAACGTGGCCCGCGGGCCACACTGTAGTCGCTTATTATTTTACTGCAACCTTATTTTCCAAAGATATAACAATTTCAAAATACCTTGTACATATTTAAGATAAACTGCATATATTTAAGCACCTTTGAGGCCTGGTAAATACCCTTACATTTCTAATCTAATCGGTCTAAAACAGAAGTTGGACCACCCTGGTATAGAGGGTGCTAGTTGCTAGCTAGCAAATTTTCAGGCAATCTCTTTTTAAAGGAATCTGCCTCCAACATCACTCACTATTTGGTCAGCAATTACAAAGTAATCCTAATTAAAGTTACTTATTGCTTGTTGGTACTTTCTCATATTCTTTATAAATTAAACTTACCTGTTTTCACTTAGCCTACTACTTTTTGGGAGAGGGTAAAAAGTTACACCGCAGGTTTTAAAGTTTACTTTTGGGGGAAAGTAAAAAGCTACTCTGTACCTAACAAACAGAGATTGGAGAACCACCATCGCACCACTAGCAAGTCAAGCGGAAATTGGAGGGGGTCGCCATAAATCGCGGACCATCGGCGGCCCGTCCAACGACACCTCTCACGAGCCGATTATTAACAACTGCTAAAAAACCGTCGGGGTCCGATGGCAAAAACGTGCCAAGTGCCGACCATCGGCATTCGATTAAAAACCGCTGGTGGTTCTATAGTGCAAACATGCCGAATGCCGACCATCGGGGTCCAACTATAGACCGTAGGTAGTCCAATCGCGCAAACAGGCTAAGTGCCGGCCATCGGCATCCAAAGAAAGACCTCCGAGCGGTCTTATAGTACAAACATGCCAAACACCGAACATTGGTAACTGACTAAGGTCCTTAAACAATAGCGATTTAATAGCGCAAACATTTTAAACACCGAAAATCGGCATCGGATTATAAACCGCAAAATTTTATCTTGCAGAAATGACAGAACCGAAAATCGGCATCTGGTAAAAACCGCCAGAAATAAGGCAACAGTTCCATATGCCAGATAGCTACAAATAGAAAGCTGCCGACGGTCAGAGATCAAAATGGTATTAAGTTGGCAACCTACTGGACCTACTGGATATTCATATTGGCAACCTACTGCACAGAACATAAATTCTGATGAAAGAAATACACAAAGCATTATATTGAATAAAAAATAACCAGAGGCTTCAGCTCTTTACAAATATTCCAAACACTGATCTTTGGCAACCGATAACATGCCGTGAAATTTCGAGAACTTTTTTGCAGTTTACTATAGAATCTCTATTATCCGTTAACAATTAAAAAAGTGAAAATTTTTTTTTAGCAACCAAACCATAAAAATGTTAATATATGGTCATAGATTTCTGTTTGCCCTTGCCATTTTATTTAATTATGAGGATACGGTTACAATTTCCATTTGTATCGCCATTGATTTAAGATTTATTCCAATTGGAGTTTATCCCAGACTTAGACCTTACGTATTTGATATCATTATCAGCCGTAACTTTGGCGAATAAAAAAAGTGAAATTTTGCATGTACCTGAAAGAAAAAACTAAATATTGTTACAGGTTTTTATTCAATCTTTATTACAAGAAAAACATGGAAAAATGACTAGATCCTTCCCATTTGTATCTCCATTATATCGGACTTTTTTAGGACTTTCTGTTTGTCGCACACCCAAACGTTTTTATTTCCTGATAGGATGTAGTTTTAACATCTGAGAAAATCTTAAGATTTGCATATATGTGAAGAAATTAGAAAAATACTGATACCCGTTCTGTTTGCGCTAGATTTTAAGATCTTATTCAAAAATGATTGAAAATTGTACTCCGTTTGTACTGCCAATGAACTGGCCTTTTTGTGACTTTCCGTTTTTTGCAAGCCCAAACGTTTTTTATTTCCTGATAGGATGTAAAAGGTGGAGTTACCTGACTCGATTGCCTGTAAGTCTACTTCCTTGCCCAATTTAATGATTGGAGCATCTCTTTTATCTGCTGGGCGAAGCCAAAAATTTTTGTAAATGGTCACCCAGATTGATTTGAACCCGAATTGGAACGGCTTCAAATTGTGAAGCGGACGGAAGAAGCCTGAGAGAGAGAGAGAGATAGAGAGAGATAGAGAGAGAGAGAGAAAGAGAGAACGAGAGAACGAGAAAGGCATAAGTAGGCAAGAGAGCTTAAAAAATTGCCAGTTCGGGCAAGCTCGCAAAAGCAAATGGTCTTATCTGATTGCTTTTCCGAGGAAACCTGTATTTTGAAAGGTTTACAGACCCATGGTTCAAAAATTGGTTTTCCGGGAGGTGGGATTTTTCTAAAGAAAATAAAAGAACATGCTGACCAAACCTAATTTTTCGAAACTTGAGAAGCCACATGAAAGTATGCAGGCTGCTGAAAAAATGAATGAAAACCCACAAACTTCGGAAGGCCGGGCGAAAAGAAAGACCCACTACTATGAATTTGAGTGTGCTAACTGTCAGCGATTAACAAGCGGAAAACGTTAAGTGGACTAATTCAACTCCTAGTATTTATCAAAACGTCGTGCAGCGGGGTCAAAACTTTAATTTCCATTTAGGAAAATCTGGCTTGGTTGAACTTGCAGTGGAGAGAGGAGAGAGACCCCCACCTGGATTTGAAAGAAATGTTAGATATGCTCCTATGCTCAAATGTATTAAAGTAAGCTCGATAAATTGCCGTGAGAATGGGGTAGTCGTAAGAAACGGTGAAGGGAACCTGCAGTGAGAGCATCGAGAAAGGACTACCTAGAAATGGCTTCACCAATCAATTATGATGATTTCAGCATGCCATTTATTGTGTTTAAAAAATGAGATAACGGCTTTGACCAAGTGCCCGTAAGACGACATGAGACTACTGTAAGTTTGATTCGTGCAGCTTGCGTGAAGATCGCTGCAGAAGCCATGTAAGCGTAGTGATCTGTAATACTCCCTGCTATACAAATGCGCTTCGAGCTAATATGGCGTTGAAAAGATTGGCGTTAATATTTTCTGTGTGAGGTGGTTTTAATTCTAAGGAAAAGGTGAAAAGTATTTGTTTGGGACCGCGTTTGATCGGGACTGACGCTGCAAGTTGGCGTAAGTTTTGTGAGGAGTTGTTGGATTGTCAAATGTACGCTGCAACGTATAAGCGCTTGGACTACCTCGAAAGAAGTTTGGTGGGCAACTTGACTAAACGTTTGCCAACGTATGTGCATCAGCGTTTTGATTTTTTGAACAATAACTTTGGAGAAACGGAAGACCAGCGGTTTGACGGCTTGTTGCAGTTTGTTATTGAGGAAGAAAATGCTAAGTCGACTGATTTTGGCTCATGTTTAATCAATGAAGATCACAACCTTTAGTCTACAAACAATGACTTTTCATTTGAAATTGTTAGTGCACTTCTACCAGCGCTAGTAGCTATACTTTGCTTAACAGGTAAATAATGAATAGCTTGCGCCTGTGTAATTGCCGGTTGGTGCTCACCATAGTATTAACAGTTTGATAATGTACGCTTGCTTCGCTGTAATCATTTCTTTGTTTTGCATGGATTGTATTTTTAGGATATGTTTTCATGAGCCTTCAAACCATGTAGATCTACAGTTAGACACGCTGAGGGTGTGGTGTTTAATGCATGCATCATCACTGACTCGCCAACAACATTTCTGTATCGTGTGCAATACAGACTCCATGTTCTGCAAGTTGGCGTGTGCTTGTGTGTAGAAGAACGCCAGTAAGCAAAGGAATTTAAGAGACAAAATTTCCCAATACAAAGCGGTGGTGAGTCAGCCGTCATGGAGGATTCTTAATAGTTCAACAGCGATCCCAAAACAACCTGGAATGCTAGAGCCCCCAAATTTTGCGCTTATGCTTACAAATACACTAGACTCTAATATCAATAACTTAGCGCGAGTTTGCAGCCGTAAAAAGAAAATAATGCCTTTATTCATGATATCAAGTACGTAGCCACAAACTTGAAATTTCATGTAGGGATTAATTAGTGTTTAACCGTTTAGTGTAACTATAACGATTTTGCGTCTGCACTTAAAAATAATAAAAACCTGATTAGGATACCCTCAACTATACCGGTTTTGTGTTGCATCAGTTGCAGATATGCAAAAGAGTTAAAGTTTTCTTGGGAAGCTGTGGGTTTAAATCCCTCAAAAGTTGTTTTTTCCCTTTCTTACCCTAGTTATTTATTACCGAAAACTCAAGATGCTCGTAATAGTTTATGTTTATAGCTAAACATTATGCTAAAGATGAAAAACTGATTGTTTGCTGAAAACTTGCTCTTCATTCGTTACGTACTGCCATCGTAAACTAATTGACAACTGTGTGATGTCACAATAATTTAATTGATACAAAAAAATACATGGTATTGTGAATTACCTGATGATGGGCTTGTAGCGTAGTAGCAACCTAATGAGCAATATTTCAACTGCAGATTAGCCTACTAGATGTATTGATGAGATAGATAAATAGCAGATTAAAGATAAAAGTTTAGTGGCTATTAGCATTCGAAATTAGTCATCCCCTGTTTGGTAAGAATCTACTTTTTACTTTTTTGTAAAAATCGGTAGAGCTAACATTCAACCAAGATTGTGCTGTCTAGTATAATTAATAAGGCCAACATTACAAACTTTCATCAAATTTTTGTGCTTCTTAATCTGCTTCAATGAAACGCCTTTTTAGTCCAATTGGGTCCGTCCTACCACCACATGAAGCCAAATAATAGGTTCTGAAATAAATGCAATGCGATTATGCAACGAAAAATCAAGAGGGCAAATACCTTCAGCCTCATTTTGGTCCCAAAAATAAAATTTAAATAGTCGCACTTGTAGCATTATGGATTGGATGGGTCGATTGTTTCTGACTTTCTAAAAGCAATTCGAAATTATTACTCAAACAATAAATCAACCGAAGCTTTAGTATTACCCTGAGTGGTTTGAGACCAAATGCGTTGTTTTTTTACTCCAAAATCAAACCTCAATCGCAACCAATAATGAACAACTTCGCTTCACTGTGCACATTGTCAATATGTTTGTTTACTTCACTTAAATCAAGCGCATTAATCATTTAATGTTTTCTTGTGAATTTACGGTCAGTAAGCGAGATTTTATGACGTAAGTATTGCGTCATTAAATTTCGCTTACTGAACACAACCAAAAACAGCTTAACTCTATTACAGTGATAATTTTGCAATCCAAACTTTTCTATATAAAACGTAAAATTGCAGAAGTTGAATATGTAATTCCGTCATTTTACTTTAATTTAGAATTTACCATTTGATATCAACACCTAATTTTTTTCCTACTAGTCAAAAAGCAAATTATTTACAATCCTATTGGACAAAACAAAGAAAAATAAAAACTAAAGTGAACAAACATATACAAGCTATTGCATTCGATGATCGGGAAATATCAATGCCTCGGCAAAGTATGCTCTTTAACTTGATCAAGCGTGATGATACGAGATCGGCATTGGTTTCTTCAATGCCTCACAACTTTCACCCGTGCAAAACGTCCACCTCTACTTCTCTTTGTTCTGGCAAAGAAACTCAAAGAGTTGTGCCTTTTCAAACCCCAAATTACAGTGCTACTTTGGAAGTGAATATTATATCAGCAAACAATAGTCATATTTATGAAAGATACGAAATACCGGAAGAGCATTCTTTTAGTAAAAGGCCTACAGATATTTTGAATACAACTGAAGAGGGTGGCCAAACATTCTGCAACGACTGTTCATAGCTACAGTACTTAAAGATAATTTTATTTGCTTGTCAAGTTCTTTGGCATATTGGGCTGCCAAACATTAAATTCGAACACATGCTGTTTCTGCTCTTCTAAAAATTATTAGCGGATGTTTTCCAGATTACAACATTCCGAAAGATGCTAGAAACGTTTTGAAAATCAAAGTTTGTTACTATATTAAATGAAAACTTGGCAAAGATTCTTATTGTTATTTTGGGCTAAAGCCAAATTTGGAGAAGATATCAAAAAACTGCGGCAAGTGTCTGACTCTTTGCTACTATTCTACTTCAGATAAATATTGATAATTTACCATTATTCAAAAGTTCTTCGACACAGTGTGGCCAATTTTGTGCAAAAATGTGAGGCCATTTTAATCAGAAATTTTCGACTTTATTGCGACAAAGAAAAGCTAAATGGTGTTCACAGCATTCGTCAGGATTTTATAAGTAAATTCAAGGATCTGGAAGCAAATGGTCTTTTACTAAACGAACAACACGTCATAACTGCTGCAATATCCTGCTTTATATGCGATGCTCTTGCGCGTGCTTTTGCAAAAAGAATGAAAGTTCACACTGGGTATTACGGGTATGAGAAATACGTAGAACAAGGTAAGTGCCAAAATTGACAAATAATTTTTTCTAAAGTTTTCAAAACAATTACGGACAGACAGAGAATTTAAAGATTTAAAATGTTTTTGCCGGTATCAAACTACCGTTTCTACCCTCATAGAGCTACCAGTAGGTCTTGTAAGCCAATTTCCATTACATTATTTGCATTCAGTTTATATGGAAGTAGTAAAAAAATAGTGATGTTGTGGCAGAAACTGCGTCTTCACTGCCGTAAAGGATGACATTCTGCAAAAGAAATTTCTTCGAAACTAATTTCTTAGCATTTTTATCTTTCAAAAAAATTTCTCGAAAATGTTGATCACTAGCAGAAATGAAGCGATGGAGGCGACAAAATTTCGAAAATTTCTGTTGTATTCTGGGCATGTTTGCTTAAAAATATATACTCGCCAATGAACCTTATGTTTAACTTTTTGCTTTGTTCATTGTGATATTTATTAGGCTAGTGAAAAGTGATGATATAATTACTGTGAATTTGCCCACCAAATGCTATGTACTTCTATTGAAAAATTTCCTTTGATTTATGGAAACCATTAATTAGTATACGATGAGCACAATCTTGTATATTTGGCGACAGACGTAAAAAATTTAGTTTTTCTTCTTTTCCATTCAAAAATTATCTCGGAAAATTGAAAAAAAATGATACGCAAACCAGCCGAACTCCTTCCTCATATCATTCGACGAATTTTGAAACAAAATCTTAGAAAAAGCTATGGAAAAAGCAATGTGATTTAATTCCTTGAAAAGATAAAAATTCAAAACGTCTAGTTCGTAGCAATTTTTCCGGATAACATGAACTAAAGTCAATGCTTTTTAAGAAATACGTATATCAAAAGAGCAATCTTGGGATAGCTGCATTAACGTAGGTGACCAAATTTTTGTAGTAAAAAACATTTTGACTAAATCAATTATTTACTATAATCGCAAAAACACTGTCATTGTTTGTAAACAATTTTTGTTTCAAGAAGGTTTTTCAAATTCCATTAGCCCTTGAAACCTCGGCATTAGTTTAGTAAGGGGACTGTCATGTTCGGTTTTTCCGTTGACAACAGTTACAGGCAACTTTGTAAAAATACTCTACAAAGTAAGATTTGTAGGGGTGCCTCTGCTTCATTCTTGGATTTTTAAGTTCTTCAATCATATTTTGTGGTTTGAAAATTGTCATTGCATTTATCTAATCCATGTTCTGAAAAAGCTACCTTGCTATTCAGAACTACGTGGGATTATTTTGTAAGAGATGCCGTGACACCATCAACGGCTTATATTTTCAAAAAGAAGAGGGGAGTTTTTTGGCTCATGCAAAAACAACAAGCGACTTATTGTTTTGCTAGCTATTGCAATCTTTTAAGGCAGGATTTGTATGTCAAAATAAACATTTTTAACATAAAAACTTTTACGAAAACTATCGATGATCTCTTCTGGTATTGCTTAATGTAAAGCTATAATCACAATGTTTGCCGTATAGAGTAAAGCTGTCGTGGAATGAGAGCAGTTGTGTTCTTTTTCAAATAAAAAAAAGAAAATGCAACCTTTTAATATCTAGGCGAGTGAATATCAGCAACAAGTTTTCTATTACGATTGCAGCATCTAGTCTGATAAATGAACTATGATGGACATGATTTTCTGTCCCACAATTTTCTGACATTGAAATTAATAATAATAGCATGCTGAGTGACAATCACTGCAACCTTAATTTACAGTCGCATGGCACTTCAATTCATAGTCGCAGGGAGAGCAGTGATACAAAAAATAACACTTAAGGAAAATTTAAATGATGACTTCTCTATTGTTTGTTTCTGCTGTTAACATGCGGTATTTTGTGTTTCTGCGTAAGTGTTTCTGGAGTTTTAATAGCGTGCTTTTTATAATTTGTTTTACTTTTCAATAAGATCTTAAAACATACATTGAAGGATAGCAGTTTATTGTAGGCTACATAAAAATGTTGCTGACCATCAAATTTTCCAAAGTTCTAAAGAGTTTGCTTCAATACCTGAATGCTGGCTGAAAGATGACCACCACTGTTATTGGCCACCTTATGCTTCAAAAGCAAGAATGGAGCTTGCTGTTTCGGAAGAAGGAGAACTAATGAATTATTGGTGAGTATTCCCGAGCAAAATTTTGTTCTGCTCAGGTGAAATGATTTTTAAAAAATAGCGTTGATTTTATTCAATTAAAATATTTATAATTGTAATCATTTGTAACTCAATTGTAATTATGGCTTATAAACAAATCCAAATGTTTCATCTTAATAAAAATTATTTGGGTCTGATAAATATAGAAGCAAATTATTTTCCAACATTTTATTTTAATCGGCCCATTGATATTTTTTTCGTACCGGTAACTGCAATATTTATTTTCTATTGCGATTAATTTGTTCCATGTCTAAAAAAGATTTGGGATGAAGAGAAGGCAAAATTTTGTATGCTGATATATTTTCTACCGTACATTTTTAAAATGAATAATTCAACCCAATGATTTATGGTATTTCAGTAGATACCATCTTTTTGTTATGATGTAATGCAAATTTTTCTTCAACGATGATGCGAGGTTACATCTTTTTTAATGCAATTTAAAATTTTTTTCCCATAATTTGGATTTAGATGCGCCCAAATGACATTACTAATCAGGGCACTGATGTCAAGCATATCGTAAAAAACAATAATGAGCCCTTGCCTGCTCATTCATTTCATAAATAAGTTTTTACTAGCTGATCAACTGTATCCACACACCATTTGATTTTTTTATATTCCAAAATTGTAACTGGTTTCTTATTATCTCGAGTGTTGTCAATCTCAGATTGGTCATAAAACGAAATAAAGCTACCACTTTTCTTTTTTTGGAAACATAAGAACCAAGGCTCCGTGTTTGTTAAAAGCAAAAAGGGATGTATTTTTCTGACGTCCTCGTGTAGTGAAAAGTTTTGATGTTATCTCCTTCCGATTTTTTCTGATTGTTCCTAGCACTGTCAAATTCTTTTGTTTTAAAAGGTTTTCCTAATTCAACAATGTGAGAAAGCTGTCACATGCCACATTGAGGCCACTCTTTTCTAAATTTTCACCATACTCATAACCACTATTGTTTTCTGATTATTTTGCCCATTAAGATTCCCTTCTCGTTTTCCCAAGTAAAGTTGAATATTATAAACGTAAGCTGTTTGTCTATCACAGCAAGTCCAAAATTTTAAGCCATACTTTCCTGGTTTGACGGGGATGTATTGCCTAAATGAACAATTTTCCAGAGGGTGACCAATTGCTCTTTCACAGTGACATTTTCCCAAACATTGTAGCACATCTGCAAAGTATCTGCCCATGCTTTAAATACTTCTCGAATGGAACTCATTTTTCAAAGTCTCTGTGTGCGCCTCTTTGCTGCATCATTATAGCGCAAAACTCGGAGGAGATTGATAAATCGGTTTCTAGCCTTAATTTTACTAAAAACAGGACGTTCATTTTGTGACTCAATAACTCTGTCACCGCTTTATGTTTTGATTTGTAAACGCCAATAAGAAAGAGACATCCCAGAAAACGCTCAAATTCTCTCTCATCTAAAGAATCTATTCTTTTTTGAATACCTTGGCATCTTCTTAATTTGTATAGTTAATAATTATAATTGTTCTGCTAATGTTGTCTTTAAGAAATAGTTTGAGCGTAGACGAAATTGTGTGAATATTTTAATTGGCATATTTGGTTAGTCCTTTTTGTGATCACACAATATTGGACACGCCTCGTCTTCCAGTTAATTGGCGCAATGGTTCTAGATTCCACTCAATATTTTCATTTTTTGATACGATTGCTACTTGATTTCGATTTTCTTTAGCCTCATCGTTTGATTTGGAAGATGAGGGCTCAGGTGCTGCAACAAAAATCATAGAATGGCTTAGGCAAATAACTAAATAAAAAAAATGTAAAAAAATTACGCATGTCACTAACATAAGTATTTATATGTTTCCTATTTTGAGATATATATAGATAAATATATGGTGGTTCTGATTCTTTGTCGTAGATTGTTATTTTAGCAGCTTGCTACTTTGCTTGTTGAGCAGCATAAATTCCATCCGTGGTTTACAATACCTTAATTACTGCACTCTTCAAATTTTGTATCTGAGAAACCTCGTTACAACTCAAGAATGACCCATTTATATAATAATGTTACAAAAAACAACATTTGTAATATTTGAACAAAAACACCAGGTACATTGTAATCAGTACACAGTATGTTGTAAACATTCAAAATCATTTTATAATTCAACAAGAGTTAACAAAGATACTTCTTAGGCTAGATGACACATGCAAAGACGGCTGCAAAAGTAAGCGTATTCATATAGTAGATAAAATGAAATTATTTTATTACATTCACATTACATTTCTATATACAAACAATTTTCCCTACCTGATACATGATCATCTTCGCTTTTATCAATTGCAAAATCACTTTTAGAAAAACTCAACTCTTCCTTAGATGTATCTCTTAGAATAATTCTTATGACCTCTTCGTCCATTCTATGAATACACGTACTGGCAAAACAAAGAAAAAATCAGAGAGACTCTTCCAAAACAAGTAGTAGTACTGCAAATTGAGGTGCAATGCTCACCATATATGGTGCAATATAAGTAAATGTTATGTAATATTGTAATGCTTTGAAAATTGTGAAATACGATTGTGAAATTCTGTACGATTGTGAAATAGGTAAGTGAACGTAGTGTAATATTTCGATGCCATAAAGTATTGTGCAACATAATGCGATATCTATTATTTATATGAATCAGTAGTAGTGGCATAATAGAATAATTAATTCATTAGAACTTTGATTCCTCGCCAAATACGGAAATTATATTTAAGTATGTTCTCTTCTGCATTTATACACTGTGCACATAACTACAAGTTTAGAACTGGTGACGAAAAGACTAAAACTGGTTGGAGCTCATATGGATCCCACTGTAAATAATTATATTTTTGTCGTTATCTGACTATTTCAAATTGAATACTACGAACACAGCTTGCGTTTATGCATATACCCATACAAGAAACAAAGTTGCAAAATTACTGCCTAAATAAGTTTTTTGTCTTGTGATTTCAATGAGATACAGTACATAAGATATAATTAAAAGCACATTCATTTTCTCATAAAAATGTCAACCATTAACGATCTTGCAAAATAAGATACATAAAAATTGATGATAAACTATTCCTGCATGATTTATCATGCTGTATTGTTAATGAATAAGATTGCTATACGATATACAGTATAGAACTTTAAAAAATCACTTTCATATGAGCTAAAGTACGTAAGAAATTTTAATAAAAACATTCAATAGTCATGTAAAATATAAAATATACAAAGCATTTTGCTTCTGTGAGTTTCAACTGATAAATTTGTTTCTAAATATATAAAAATTGTTTTTTGCTAAAGGCCTCTCATAATTTCATTAACTTGTGAGCGACAAATTGCAAACTTTAACCAAATAATAAAATGTTTTGAGGTAAAGTAACTGAAATGTTAAAGGCTTTGACAAATTTTGTCAATTAGAATTTAATTTCTCGACTTATGTAAAGTTTTTAAAATAATCGGCCCCACACAAACCACAAAAAATATTTAGGCATTTGGCAGTAACATTAGTGAATGCACCAATAAGATACTCTACTTGAGAGACTCTTCATGCGATGATGTAAAATCTATTGCAAGGCTTTTCATAACACTGTTCCACAAACTTTTGGTATCACACCAAATAAGAGTTGATTTAGTGTAATTTGAGATAGTCGATTCCAAAGCTGTTGTCAGATTTTTCCATTACGTCAGGAATTAAAAATAGCACGTACTTGGTGTAGAACTTGTGCACTGCTCATGTTGTTCCTTTACATCGCTTTTTGTAAGGTATCCTTCCCAAATAAGGTCCACCATTTTGATTTTTGCCATAACTTAAAAAAATTGCAAAAAAGTCAATGATTTGTATTTTGTTGTCATCTACGTCATAGTAACTTTCCTACTAAAAAGTTAGCTCTCAATAACAAATGATTTCACAAACTCTCCGAGCACAAGTAGTTTGTATTCAGTATTTTCATTTTTTTTGCTAAATTAGCATAAAATGGAAACAAAATTTGGCAACTGTGAATAAAATAAGGAAGATAGCAAAGCGATATATGTTAAAGAGACACAAATTAAAAGTTGTACGAGGAAAAGGAAGTGAAATTGATGCATCTAAAGCAATTGAACTATTAAGTAATCTGCGTGCTAATTCTAAGCAGGAATACGCGGTTGCAAGTTTCCGACCTTCCAGTGTTCACTCACCCTTGACTGTATGCGGGTGATTTCAACTGCCCCCATGTCGACTGGGATTATAACACCAACAGCGTGGATGGAGACTGACTACTGGCCTGGGCAAGCTCCAATAATCTTGCCTTTCTCCACGATCCCAAGGATGAACCTAGCTTTCATTCTGGGCGATGGATCACTGGCACTAACCCGGATCTTGCCTTTACCACCGTCGGTCCTGATAGTCGCTTGCCTTATAGACGCGTCTTGGAGAAGTTTCCTAGGTCACAACATCGACCTTCGCTTATAACACCACCAAGGCTTTCCTTCCCAGTACCGGGAAGGCCTGTAAAGCGATGGAACTTCCGCAAGGCCAACTGCAGCCACTATAATTCCTTGACAAATAAGCTTGCAAGGAATTTGCCATTACCTGATTCAACAAATGTGGATCAGGCCTACCAGGACCTTTGCAATACCATCAGCAAAGCAGCCAAGAAAGCTATCCCACGCGGTCGTCGTAACACCTACCGTGTTTCCCCGATAATAAGACCTACCCGCAAAATAAGACCTAGCGTGATTTTTGAGGATGATTTTAATGTAAGCCCTACCCTTAAAATAAGCCCTAGTTGAGAGCGGCAGAAAGACAAAAGGCGAAAACTCCGCTGCAATTTTGGAAACTGATGACTTGCAAGACATTCCAGAGGATGATGATATGATTGTTCTTGAATAAATTGTTGTTAATGAGTTTCTGAATAAAAAACATGTTAATGGCAAGTAAATGTAGATCTTTTTTCGTAATTTCTGTTTATTTAAAATCTCGTAATTTTTACTTTGTGACTTCATTTTTTGATATATCAAAATAATACATCCCCCGAAAATAAGCCCTAGTGCCATATTTTGTAGTAAAAATTAATATAAGCCCTGTCTTATTATCGTTGAAACACGGTACATACCGTGTTGGGACGCTAAGTGTGAGGCCTTCTACCAAACGTTTCTGCAATCTCCTGCTGGAGACCAGTCAAGCAGGGCTGCTACAGCCCTAATAACTTGGCTTGACAAGAAACGCAGAGACCGATGGCCGGAGGCAGTCCGAAACATCGACTTCTCACACTCAAGCAGAAAGACATGGAGCATAATTAACAACCTTACTGGCAGGTCGCGACACAGCCCCCGTAACTGTCCCGTTTCAGCTAACGCCATTGCTGCTCAGCTGGTAAGAAACGGGAAATACGAGGGTGTTGATCGTGAGTCGTCTCGACTCATTTCTGAAGAAGTGTCTGACCGTTGGAGGGCTTTGATATCATCTCCAGTGAATCTCTCTGGCGACTTCTCGCCCAGAGGATTCGCTGCCGCTCTCCAACACGTTAAGCCAGGGAAAGCTCCGGGCCCTAACTCTATTTGTCCGGAGCTTATAATCCATGCTGGAACTGCTTTGAAGTCCTGGTTACGTGGCTTCCTCTCTTCCTGCTTGCGCCAAGTGAAAATTCCCAAAGTCTGGAGAATAGCACTTGTAGTTGCGATCCCAAAGCCAAAGAAACCTGTAGAGGACCCAAAGAGCTACCGTCCCATCTCCTTGCTCTGTGTCCCCTACAAGATCCTCGAACGACTGATCTACGCTCGTATTGAACCTATTGTCGACCCCCTGCTCCCAGGCGAGCAGGCTGGGTTTCGACATGGTAAATCGACAGTGGATCAAGTTGTCTTACTAACACAAAACATCGAGGATTCTTTCGAAGCAAAAAAGAAGGCCGGTGCTGTGTTTATAGATCTGACAGCTGCATATGACACTGTCTGGCATCGTGGCCTTACCTGCAAGCTGCTGAGACTTCTCCCGGATAATCACATGGTTTGTATGATCATGGAACTTGTCCGGAATAGAAGTTTCACCCTTACTACCGGTGACAGCAAGCGAAGCAGGTTGCGACGTCTGAAAAACGGCGTCCCACAAGGATCGGTCTTGGCACCCCTTCTTTTCAATATCTATGTGTACGATCTTCCTTCAACGGTCTCCAGAAAGTATGCTTATGCCAATGATCTGGCACTGTTATACTCTTCTGATGACTGGAAGGACCTGGAGGGGGTCTTAAGCCAAGACATGACTACAATCTCAACATATCTCCAGACTTGGAGGCTACAGCTCAGCCACACTAAAACGGTGACGTCGGCCTTTCACCTGAAGAACAGAGAGGCCAAACGTGAGCTTAATGTCTGCAGCAATGGCAAACGCCTGCCATTCTGTCCAGTCCCTACCTATCTTGGAGTTAAACTGGACAGATCACTCACGTTTCGTCACCATCTTGAGGCATTGCGCAAAAAACTAACAACGCGCGTTGCACTGATGAGACGACTTGCAGGCTCAGGTTGGGGCGCTGGAGCTAAAACACTGCGTACAGCCGCCCTATCTCTGGTCTACTCCACTGCGGAGTACTGTGCACCAGTTTGGTGTCGCAGTGCACACACTCGCCTCATCGATAGTGTTCTTAACGACGCATTGCGCATTGTCACTGGATGCCTGCGTCCAACTCCAACAGACTACCTACCCGTCCTCGCAGGTATCCAGCCGGCTGAGCTTCGCCGATTAGGAGCAACGCTCTCCCTGGCATATCGTGGCAGCCTGGACCCTGGCCATATTCTCTATGAATTATTGGCTGGGTTCACACACGGCTACAGAGAGAGACTAAAATCTAGACGTCCATTTGTGCCCGCTGCACGGAAGTTACTGCAAGATCTAACTGAATTGGATATTCGTGCAACTCAATGGACTGACTTTAAATGGAACACGGAATACTCGGAGTGTTCATCTGATCTCCGTGCTTTCATTCCTAGGACAAGCACTAGGCCAACGGGGATGGGCCTGCCCAGATCATCATGCGTCAGGTTCAACCGTTTGCGGGCTGGTGTTGGGTGTTTTCAGTCGTTCATGCACAAATGGGACCTTACTCCTACATCGAATTGCGAGTGTGGCGCTGCAGAACAAACCGCAGAACACATCATTCTGACATGCCCCGTACCTCGGGCACCTACAGGAATACGTGGACTGACGGTTTTGGATGTCGACACACGATGCTGGTTGAACACCATCACTGCCAGCATCTGAAAATGTGGAACCCTTTCAAAAGAAGAAGAAGAAGAACGTCAAGAATTCGCTTGGTCCAATTCGGTGACTAAATACCAGATGTGCACAGGCGATCTTGTGTTTGATGAAACGTTGACATGTTATTGGGGCACAGATAGATTTAAGCTGGTTTTGGTTTTACCATAAATCAACTTTGTTCTTTTGCATCGAAGTCAGCTGCATTATTTTCTAGTGTATAGGTTACACTAACCAAAATTTGGATTGTGTTTGCTACACTGTCTCTTTATTGAGAAGTGAGCGCTTTAAACATTGAAGCTCGTAAACAGAAAAAAATAGAAATTGGCTAAAACGCAGAAATTGTAGTCAGAAAAAGGCTGCCAAAAACAATGTGGCGTGAACAATATGCAAAAAACAGAACGGAATGAAATGAAAAACTTCTTTTGTCGGGTAACCGCAATTGCTGTATGGAGGAGTTTTCAATCTGTTGATTCCGAAAATATTCGATTTTCGATCTCTGGCAATAGACTTTAACACTGTGAAGTATGTCATGTGAAACAATAGGCATTGCTTAGCTGTCTGTTGTCATTTACTTGATTGCAATCATTGTTATGAGATTTTCAGGAAGGAAGCCGCAGCTATTGTGAAACGATTACAATAAAATAGATATTTAAGCTTGCAAGTCGGCTGCATAAAATGCTATTAGTTGTCAGTAGTATAACTCAAACGCTAGCATGCTTAAATTGTTTAAACTAAGCCGGAAATTTTAATTGTATTATAGTGGCTTTTCGTATAAATAAACAAGATTTAAACCAAAAAAGTTGTCTTTACAAACGTAAAAGACAATACTTTGGCTAATAACAGTTGCCCAGAAGTGAAGAACGACAGTTACAAGTGTAACAAAATGAGTGCTCGTAGAGCTCATTGAACTCAAGATTAACTGTGAGTTAAGAAGATTATGAAATATTTTTTCAGACCTTCAGTTAGCAGTAATCCTATATCGCAGGGCTACTCAACTGGCGGACCGCGGTACGAATCCGGACCTTTCAAGTGTTAAAGCTGGACCTCAAGCTTCAGGATGAGTAATAGTAAGAGCAGCCACAGATCGCGAAAAAGCCCTTGCCTTTTTTACCAAACTTTGTGGACTTAATTCTCAATAAGTTATTTTCAAACTAAATGTCAAAAATTTTTCAACTGTTGGCGCAACTGCACATTATTAGCGTTGACTAACGGTAGGGTTACCATATTTGGAAAAGCAAAAATCGGGACAATGGATGGCCACTTTTCACGAGACTAAATATTTGGGCTTATCTTATTTTTTTGATCAAAAACGGGAAGCTCAAATTCAGTTCGAGGCCTTTTTTTAATTATGGGCGACGGGATCAGCTTCACATCGGCTGCAATTAGGTGCTGTCCCGCCTACGGTGGGAGTGATCTCCGAAAAAAAAGGTCATCACCTGTTTGGCTGCTCGTTTTGTGTCACATCTTCGGCCGGAATCATCATTGAGGTAGGGTTCGCTGCCATAATGCCTTAGCTTATCGGGTCTCACGTTTGCATATCCTAGTTCAAGCTGTGCTAGCTGACTGAAGGAAAAAGCGGGACTTTCGATGATTTAAGCCGGACAAGGCCTGAAAAAGCGGGACTGTCCCGCCTAAATCGGGACGTATGGCAACCCTAACTAACGGTACCTTTAAAAGGACCAAGAAACTGCATGATCAGCATGAAAAACTTTTCACAAAATTAGCAGAATAGACCACAATAAGCTCATATTATTTTTGATTTTGATAATTAGTGTAGAGTGTAGACTATGAGAAAATCCAACAATTTTTCTTTATCTACTGGTAATGATAGTTTCATTTTTATCATTGCAAATCAAAAATTCTACTGGACCTCAGGAAATACTAAACTTCTCCGACTGGACACTCATTAAAATTAGTTGAGTAGCCCTGCTATATTGTGTCAAGATACTATGTAAATTTAACAAAAAGATTTACTTAAAAAAATTAAAAAAAGCAAAATATAAAGTGCAACAATGTTAGTGAATTTCTATTTTTTACAAAAAAATACTATTTTTACTAAAACAATTAGTAAAAGCGTTGTAAAAGGACTTGTAGGATATAAATTATTCCAGAGACTTCGACGTGAACGCAATCATGTGTGGCTCACTAATCGAAAGACAATTAGAAACAACAAAAAAAGAACTAAAAAAGTGCTGCAAATTTGAAAACATAAACCTTAAATAATTTTTCACAACATTTGAACAGCTTCAGATTTTACTTTTATATTTTGTTTTAGCATGGCCAAATGTACATGTTTAGTCTATGGCTTTACATCGCCCGTTAAAAACTCATTTGACGAAATTAATTACTTTACAAGCTCACAGTGATAGTGGTCACGATGGTGCTGGCCATTCTTTTCTACTTTGAGGTACAGATTCTGAATGCAGAAGGGGTTCTCCTCAATTCCAAACGGCATCGGAAAATGCTTGACGGGCTGCAAGTGGAACGCTAAACCTTTGAACCAAATTGTGGAAGAATTACCATTCACCAGACTGAAAGTAAATGAACCACATTTTACTCACAAGGGAATAGATTATTGCTGGCTTTTTACGTTTAAACAAGACAGAAGTAGTGGCAAACGTTATTCTTATGTATTTTCTTGTCTTATCTCAAGAGCTGTCCATATAGAGCTTGCTTTTTTTACTGCTCATGGTTTTTTAAAGGTTTTATATCGATTTATTTCCGGGCAAAAAGAAGTGCCAAGCACATCTACTCTGCTAACATCACCAACTTCCTTGGGGCAGAGAAAATTTCACAAAAGAAATTTTTGAAGTTTGATCATCAGAATCACGTTGTACTCGAGCTCATGAGTGGTAAGGAAATTGAATGATTGTTCAATAAACCAGCCGCAAGTCATCATGGTGGCTTATGGTAACAGATAGTAAGATCTTATTGTAGAGTCCTGAATATTTCAAACCCTGGCTCTATTTACAATAAGAACATACTTCAGACGGCGTTGACCAAAATCGAAGCTGTCATCAATTCCCTTCCACTCTTTCCAAATACATTTCTTGATGTAGAAGAACGGCCATCAACACCAGATCATTTGCTCTAATCTGCTACCAACCTACATGTATTTTTGTTATTCCTACAATCTGATAAAGAGACTAACATCTGTTGAAAAAATACAAACGTACCCAGTTTCTCATCAGTAAAGCATGAGAGCAATGGGTTAATGAATATTTATACAATATCACCAATCCTACCACGTGGTTTGGAAAAAAGAAAATTTTGCGCATTAATGATACTGTTGTACTGTCCTTTGATTCTGTGACAAATGACATAAAACGCGGGCATGAAACTGAAGTCTACCTCTTTAAAAAAGGGTTTCGTCCACAAAATCCGAATACTGTTAAATGATCGCTAACTGTTACTGCCAATAACAAAAATTAAACAATTGATTCTTGCCAAAGAAAGTACAACAGAATTCATTTTGCCATGACTTAAGATTGTGGTCGGAAAAGATTACTAAAAGTCATACGCTTGTATCGTTTAGATCTAGCTTTATATGTGTGTGGAGTATCCATTTTTTTTTTAGTGGCATTAGACAATTTGTTTAAACATCTTAATCAAGATAAAATACTACGTTAAAACATGCATTTCAAGGGGAGTGAGTAAGTTATTTATCTGCAGTTTTATTGTCAGAATTTAAGAAATCGTATTCCCGTTAATAATATTATTTTTTCGCTCTTATGCCATCATTTTCATTTCTATATACTTTAGCCTTTTTTCTACTTCCGATGGTTGTAATTTACGTATATCAATACTGCCTTGATTGCTGTACACTTCCACTCATCCCAGTAAGTATTTTCACTAAAAAACCATGAACTCTTTGACCTCACAAACTGCATTACGCCGTAGGTATTTGCATTTTTTTGTGATTACGTTTGATGAGACAATAAAATTCTCTTTGCCTACCCACCTGTTTCTCAACACGTGTATAAATGGATAGAGATGGCGCTCATTGCGTCTGTTATCATTAATCATGCGTTTACACTTTACAACGATTACCTTGTAGCGAATGTGAGAATAGTATTTTTCGACAATTTCTTCTGTTTGTTACATTCTTACTTGCAGATAATGTGCACTGCGAAAGCAGGGTTGCCAACTCCAAAGCAGGTCTGAAAAACAAAAATATTTTTAAATACCCGAAAAATAGTTTTGCCCTTACGGGAAGTAAATTACTTTTATAATGAGTAGAAGTTGTTACGTATCAGAAATGGAACAGCTTTACAACACTTTGTGCTCGGCCAATGACGATACAGAGTCTAAAAATGCAGCCGCTCGATCGAAGATGCAATTAATTTTGTATTTTTGTATTTAACTGACATGCCGGTAGTGTAAAAATGGATAGCGATTCCAACGCAGTAATTTAGAGCTGATCATAATAACTGCACAGCCAAATGTTTGTACGTCTTTATATCGTCAGAAAAGTTTTGTTTTGAAATGTTCAAGACTCCAAATCAAATCTACCCAACATGCAATACGAAAAGCAATTAGAAGAGGGTTAACAGCAGATCACCAGCTGCATTTTTCGGTGTTATTATTCTAGAAATATTTTTAATCATTCGTTATCCAAACCAGAGACTAGCAATTAACTTTACAGCGTAATTGCAAACAGTGCACATTGCTTCGACTTATCAAGTTTGTTAAATTCCATTGAGATCGACAATTTGCATTAGGCTTCAAAATAAAGCACAGCCTCAACTGCATATTTACAAGACTTAAACAAGGTCCGTGGTAGTAGAAGCTGTGTCAGCACTTGACAAAGCCGAGTTACTGAGTTTGCTTTTGTTGCACAAGAGTACTTTTCCTTTAAAAAGCTCAAGGTATTTTTTCGGGTAGCCTACTCAACTTGTACAGTAGCGGTACAACAAATTTTGAACGCTTGTATCTCGAATACCACCAATACTTTCTCAAAATTTTTTTATAAATGTAATTCAAATTTATAATTGAATATGATGAATTTCTTTGCTGTGCAATAAAATTTTCATTAAACTTGAAATATTGGATTTTGTGTGAATATAAACAAAATACGAAAACAAACTCCGCGACTTCATGCGTAATCGAAATAATTTAAATCATTGCCATTTCCTGGGAAAAATTTATAAATACATGACAAAAAATGCTTGCTTATTCCAAATATACAAAAGGTGGAATATTAAGTAGAAAAAGTCAAGAAATTTTATATAATTTTGAGAAGAAAAAAGGACGTCACTGAACAATTGAAAATTTGATGGATCGCTGCAGACTAACGTTAAGTAAATTAGAGTTAAAACATCTGATTTTTGTGAGACAGTGGTGAATCAAAAATTAACGAAAAAAGTTGTCAGTGTTGAGTTTTTTATTTGATTATAATGATTACTTACTTTTTAATAGTTGAACTTGAATGAAAAATTTTTTATTCTAATTTTGTATTGATGACATTTATTTGGGTGTACTAGCGGTAAGAATTTTTTTCAATTTTTAAATTTATGGTTCATAGGCCCAGAAAGGAGAGCCTAGCACAATAATCTCACATAAAAATGACCCTGCTCTAAAAAGATTTGATAAATAGCATCAATAAATCTAGAACTATTCTACCAGTTATTTGTCCAGTATAAAGACTAAGAATAATGAAAAACTACAATCACAAAATTATTAAAAAATGTTCCCATTTTTTCTTTTTTGTTTTCCAAGTCTAACGCATAAGTTCAAAGTCAAATTCAAGCAAAACTTGGATAGATTTTGACGTAATGATGAATCGGAAAACACGTTCAGCTGATTTGTGACAAGTATAGCAAATGAGCGTTGTCAAATTTCAGTATTGCTTTAAATTCTCGTTTTAAGTATAGCATGCTATTACTGGTTATACGGATAGCAAGGTGTCTCAAAGTCTAAAGGTTGGTGTTTTTTTGTGTAATTCCGCTCTAAAGGGCATAACAATTCTACCTATAATTGCAAGGAAAAACTTTATCTATTGCTTTGTGTGTTGCTTATGTTTTACGGTTATTCCAATATTGTAGCAGTATTCGTCAAATAAAGTTTTTGCTTTGGTCTTGTAGAACAGGGGGTAGTGGAAAATAAAAACTTTAAAAAATTAAAAAGAAGTGTGATCAAACACCTGATTTTGATCTTAAAGTAGGGTGGCCATACGTCCCGTTTTAGGCGGGACAGTCCCGTTTTTGGTGGGACCGTCCCGCTTTTTCAGGCCTGTCCCGGTTAAACAATCAAATGTCCCGTTTTTTCGCTCAGTCATGCAGCATAGCTTGACCTAGGGTACGCCAAAGTGAGCCGTTACAAACCAGGGTATCTTAGCAGCGAATCCTACCTGAAACGATGATTCCGGCCGAAAAGTGACAACAAATGGGCAGCGAAATAGGTGGTGACCTTTTTTTTTTTTTAGAGATCTACCCCACCGTAGGCGCGACCACGGTCTTGAGCGTCTCAATTATGATCTAGAATCTACAGTAAGCCCGCCTCATGCAAAAACGGGACGCTCAGATGGAGGTTTGTCCCACCTACATCGGAACGCATGGCCACCCTACCTAGTCATAATAGCAGTCTGCAATAGGCGTCCCGTTTTTGCATTTGGAAAAAATGGCCAGCCTATCTTAAAGCTTTGTCTCAACTGGGTTTAAAGTTGTCGAGAGCAAAGTGGGAAACAACTTTACCCCAAAGGTGAGCAGAGAGTTAAATTTACCAGAAATGCTGTAACTCGAAAACCGCTGACACCAAACAACTGGTTTTGGTCTTGAAATTTACAAGATATGTGCTTTTTCATTACCTCTAATTTAATATTTTCTTCTGTTATGTAAAAAAATGAAGATATTTGACAACAGGCAATTTTAATGCTAAATTACAGTAGGTGAAAATTCATACAATATTCAAACAGGTTTCACACCATGCTCAAAAGTTGACATGATACACAGAACAGAGGTTTGCAAAACAGTTAAATCATTGATATTGTAATCAATCAACAACTTTCAAACTGACTCTTTGCATTGAATTTTTTTCATCAACTTTCTTGAATTAATCTACAAGCGAATTTGTCGATTTTTAATCTTTTGAAACCGGAAGATGTTGCGAAAACTTCTGTTTCTCTCTTGATGTATGTTTCCGCATGTGGATTGTGGCATGAATACAACGTAAACAGTTTTGTGTTTTAATTGAAAATATTTCTACCGAAAAGGCTTCAAATAGATATTGGTTCATTGCAATACAGGAAATTTAACAATTTGTGTTAACTCGTAGTTGCTTTGTTAACTGGTAAATTTAACTCGTATCTACCTTGTTATTGACGGTTGGAGGTATAATTTTCTTACAGCCTCGAAAAATGTTGAAATTTCTATTTTACTTCTGTTGATTCTAGGAAAACTGAAAACTTTGGTGACAAAAAAAATAACAAATTATCTATCTGCAAACATTGCCAACAGGACATTTATGTGGTGTGTAGAAAAATCTTTTCTTCTGAAAACATTGAGTGCAAGATCTTTCACTTTGATGTTTGAAAACTTCAAAGCTCGTTAATATATCAGAGAGAACTTTTTGATTCATTTGCAAGTCTGTTCTAATACTTAATTTCAAACCTCCGTGGAAAGTACACTGTGGAACAAAATTCTGTTAATGTCCTTAGTAATTTTAACGGCTGCTATGTGGAGACATAATACCGAAGGATGCAGCAAACCAATGTCACCCATCTAGCAAGAGACAGCTCCCATATTCTAGAGCCATCAAATTGTTGTTCACTCTGACTGCCATAACAGCCTCGCATATGCGATAAGCATGGTTTTGACCCCGCCTTAAATCATCAATGTGTCATCTGGTATTGTATATCGGAAAATTTTTGATTTGGAATAGAGTTAAAACTGAATGCTCCCCATTTTAAAATAGAACCGTTTTACTGGCTCCCAATCACCTTTGAAAAAGAGATTCAGAGCTTTATGTTGCTCCTTCCAAAGACTTGAAAACATATCTCAGAGGTAAGTTATGGCAATGGAACAAAAACAATTCCATTGCAACAGCCTGGAGCAGAGCATCGAGCAATGCATGCAGCCTCTAATACAACCAATCATGGTTGCTGTCCCTTCAGAACCAATAATACCAAGTTTTGATTTCAGTTTTATGTCAGTAATTGCTTCATAAACTGCCATTGCAATTGGTTAACTACATGTAGTTTCTGCTTCAAGATTGCCATAAAACAAACAAAATTCTTTAGGTTCTCCAAGAGTCAAGTAGTGATCTTTTGGATAGGCTCACATTAGAGTATCTGAAAAAAATACTAATTTTTTCAGATCTCCTTGTGCATATGATTTTATGTTGACCCACCATAAAAAACATCACTGAAAATAAATTTTGAAAAAGTTTTGATATTTAGGGGTTGCACTTCTCCCTTTGAAATATTAGCAATAACCCCAAAATGTAGTAGTTTTTAACTTAGCATAACTCATATCATACTAAAACTTTCTAGTGGTATTTGGTAGTAATTTTCATAAGAATTTTACACTTAATAACACTAGCTAATCAGTTTTGACGTATTTAATAAAATTTTAAAATAAAATGTTTTCACTTCTAAAGATAAACTTAGAAAAATAGAGTAAAAAGTTTTATTTTTCCCAGTAGCCAAGCAATTTAGACTTGCCAAAAGTGCTTAACTGCTGTTGATGCGGTTCAATACATTTGTAGATATTTTTCCTTTGTTCATCATTGTTTGCTAAAACGTCGGAATAATCTGTTGTGAATTTAGTGGACTTTCGGCAGGATCATTGGTGATTTTCAAAGATTAAAAATGCATTTGGCTTTTTGATAATTAGTTGAGTTTTTCCATTTTGAAATGGGTACTTTAGCCAGTTGGCATTAAGTTTGAAAAATTGTAAAAATTGCAGAAGTTTTGGGACCAACGATGTCTCGTAAAACCGTCTCTGTAGAGACCTTGGAAAACTTTGATGGGCCAAGAAGCATGATATGAGTTAAAACAGCTTCAGCAAGCATTTCTTTCTTAATGTCAGATTTTACATTAAGGATGCATGGTCACTCCAATAAGTCATCACGACGTTTTATCCAGTGAAGTACCATAAATGCCACTTTGTAGTAGAAAAAGATTTGGCGGCAATTTCTTCATTTACACTGGCGTATCTGTAAAATGAGCAACAGGTGTAAAATGGAATCGCCAAAAATAACTAAAATTTAGTTCAAATTGATTTTAAATGTTTTGACGTGGATACAATGAAATTGAGCATTGTTGCATTCAGCTAAAAAAGCAATTTTAAGTTGAACAAAATTTCATTAATATGGCTAGGAGAGGTTATCAGCTAATCACGTAAGAATAATAATACCTGGATAAATTTTTAAACAGCTGGAGATAATAGAACGGTGCACTTAAAGCTTACAGAGAATTAAATTAGGCTGGTGCATATAGTAGAGAGATAAACTGAATAAATGTTTGCAAAGACTGTTTTGCTGCCGCACTGCATCACAGTTGCTCTTGAAACATGAAAATTTTGGTAGCTTAGATTACTTTTTACATCCACTTTGCATAATTAATTGCTTCCAGATTTTTGCAAGCATTTATCAAGAAAAGTTGGTTAGTGGCACGGAATTTGAAAATAGCAGATAGCAGTAAATTCATCCCAAAATTTTTCGTCTGACTCTTTTCAAGTGAATATACGTTAGAATGAGAAATAGGGAAGTGTGGCGGCTTTTACAGAGTAAAGACAAACGAAAAATGGTACGAAATAAAGGTGCAAACACAGAAGAAGACGCGCTTCCACTGATTGGTTAGAAGCAGTCAATGAAACGAGCAATTAGTGAGACAGTTTGTGGCTAAGATAGTTTTGTCATCAACACAGTTTTGATCAAGGCGATTCAACAATTTTACAAATTACCGCATTTGGTCCCAAGAAATCCCCAGTCTACCTTCATTTAACATGGCTGAAAAATATTTCATCGAGGTTCGAAACTCAGATCAAGACAGCTGTAAAACGCTGTTTCTTTGTCATCGAACTTTGTTTTTTCTACACTGCCGAACAACTCCTGTCACCAGCTAATAGGGATGTACTACCTGCTTCTCAACATAGCAACGCTGTCTACCAATTCCTCTGCCACTGCGACAGCAGGTACCAGTGTCTTACTTCCCAAAGATTGCAATAAAAAATCAAACAACATGTTTCCAAATAATCCATCTTGTACGGACACAATTTGCTTGACCGCAGCTATCCTTTTCGTTCCAGCCAACCGAATAGAAGCCTACTTGAAACCTCGTACTAAGTAATTGGACAACATCTTTTGCAAAATCCATCATCTGCACAGAAATAGAATGAAAGAAAATTCTTAATCCTCGCCCACGGACGCACGACTTTTCATCTTTCCATTCTTGAAGCCACATACATACAAACATAAAAACTAGATTACGCAAACAAAAAAAATTCGTCTACTACCTCAAACTGTCTCACTAATTGCTTGTTTCCGTAACTGTTTTCAACCAATTAATGCAAGTGAGCCTTCCTGTATGTTTGCGTCTTTATTTCGTACCGTTTTTCGTTTGTATTTACGCTCTGGAAGCCGCCACACTTTTCTATTCCTCATTCTAATATATATTCACTTGAAAAGAGCCAGACGAAAAGTTTCGAAATGAATTTATTGCCATCTGCATTTATCAAGATTGCATCATCGTGATTATCCAATAATCGCATCATTAGCTTAGCGATTTTTTGTTGTCATCACGTGATAATTTGTTTGACTTTAATACTATATTGTGCACGCAAAGCGAAGTTTGTTTCAATTCTTTCAGTCATGGCCAGCGACTACTGTCCACTCACAGGTACGTCACAGAGATATTCTCGTCAACATTTTCCCACTCATCCTTCAACTTTTTAAACTGCATGTTGCCTGGACTTTTTGAACCACCATATGGAAATTTTAAACATCTGGTACAATAATTTCCACCATTTGATGCCTACATGCCAACCACAATAAATTTTGTTTGTGTTAATCCCGTGCTAATGCCTGTTTTTGAAGATGCTGTATCAAAAACCATAGCTCAATCAAAAACGAAGTGAGTAAGTTATTTCCCATTTTTTACTTGCGACAAAAATTGCTTCGGTTTGGGACTTTTCCGTAAAGTTGTTCTGTGCCATTGCACCCAACAGCTTTTGTTTAGAATAGATGCCAGGAGATGTAATTACAAATGCACAACGGGTATTTTAAGGCAATTCCGATAATGTATTGATACAATATGTATATTTAGTATTTATATTCACACTGAAAAAACTAAAGTTTATTGGCGGTAGTGTAACATTTTACCCCTCCAAAAAGTGGTAAGCTGACAAGAGATTAGCTTGATACATAAAACTTATAATAAAGTACAAACAAGTACTGCCCTTTGAAAGCTTAGAAAATTTGCTCTTTACTAATATGCGACTCTAATTAATTGCTTAGGGAGAACGATTACTTGATATTAGCGGATTAAAATTAGTTAGCATGTTCCATGTTTCATTTTTAGTTGATTAATGTTCCAATTAGACCCAATAAACTTGAATTTAAAAAAAAAGTTAATTCTTTGGTATATTTTGACTACTTTTTCTCAAAAGCATGGTTGTTCGGCATTGTCTGTGTACGTTTTCAACAACAAAAAATGAAGTCTTGAAACGTTTATGCAATGTAGCCTATCGGTTGAAAAACACTCATTATTTTGTTGTCTAAATTTCACAAAATCCCAATTTCTACGAAAAGTAAGTGCTTTGGTACATTTTGTCTATACTTCCTTGATAGTATCGAACTTTGGCATTTTCTATGAACATATTCAAAAAGATTCATCGAAAAATAAAGTCAAATCCAAGCAAACAAATTGGTTATCTCCAAAGTAAAAGAGGAGGAGGAATAACGATGGTCTTCTTTTATCTTTTGCAACAAAATATTACCATCGAGCTACCGTACATTTAATCTGAATGTTGAAGCCATTTCCTTTGCAATTGGGTGAAGCCGACGCAGCCAGCTGACTTGATATTCCTAACCTCGACATTAATGTTGGCCATTCTGCTATTGCAATAACTTAACCCCTTACTGGCCGAGCTATTATATTAAAGTATTGGCACGATATTTAACATTTTTTTATCAAAATTTATTCAAAATGTAATAAAATAATTAGCTTCACTATTTTTTACTTTTTTCAAAAAATTTGGGGGTATGTCCATTTTTGGAATATTGCTCTAACTAAATGCGCAACTATTCTCGCAGCAGCTCTCGCCACAAATAAACTCCTGCAGTGTTTTATGGAGTATCATACACGGAAAAGCACTTGCTGTGAAGAAGCACATCACTTTGTTGAAACATGTAGGTAGAGTTTTTCTTGCATACCTTACATCTCTTTTGTCAATATGCTGTTACAGGAAGATGCTTGTTTCCTCCAAACCTTACTGCATTTACAGAATTGGGAGTGGGTCCAGAATCGGCAGGTTTTTAAGAGACTCATCCAAAGATACTGTGAACAATTTTCCTGTTGAAGCCGAGGTGATCTAGCTTGCCTCCAAGATGTACTTGCAACCTCTATGCTCTAACCACAGCCTTGTTAAGTTGGTTCCGAAAGAGGCACCACCACCATTTCCGGCTACGTAAAGTTGGGCGGTAGTCAGACATACTGTAAATTTTTCTAGCAGATCGACTCCTCTCATAAATGAAATGTATGAAGAAATAATCAAGGGTACGTCAATGTGTGTCATGTGCTTGTGTTTTTTGCTCCATCTTTTAACAGACCGTAGAGGGCATATGCTTTCAAATTTCGACATAACAAATACCGGTTTGCTGTCATTCCAGTTGACCAGAACTAAACCACCAGTTCCGAAAATTTAGTGCTCGCCACTTTCTTCTGTTTTGAACTCTTTACTGCAAGTCACTAGACATTTTTCGATTTGGTTCTGTCGCACAGTACCAGTGTGACAAATGCCTTTTTCCTCGGTCAGCGGTAATAAATCTGCCAAAGTGGTAATCTGTGTAAATGAAGTGCTCATTTGGATGGTTAATTTGTTCAATAAAACGCTTGACAACCCTTTCCAAGACCAGTTCAAAATAATCAGATAGGCTTCCTTCTCAGTATACACTTGAAAATCAAACGGAAAATCATCAGAGGAAGGCATAACCCATGTCTTCATATCAAATTTAATCGTCTTTCCGCGGATGTACTGTGTTAAAGCAGAACATCCGTAATATGAAACCCTTTCCTTACCTATACTTAAATTTTTTGTGAACACACTAAACTGAAAAAGAAGACGTTTTTTAATTTTCGTATACTGCCGGACTTTGGCTAGACTTTTGTCCTTGTCAATAGTGGTGTTATCTGCCAAATGCAAATACTGCTTTATTTCTCGAAAACGATTCCGTGAAAGTTTTTGTTGAATTAGTGGTACACCAACATCCTCGTTTCTACACCAATAAAATGCATGTCTGGAAAGTGGGTGGCAGCGAGACAGAATCAACGTAGCCAGAAATGCGTTTAGCTCTTCCTTTGTCAGGTTGTAATTGTGGGCGCCATTGCAATTAATTCCAAGACATCTTTTCCATAAAAGATCCAACGAGTTTAATGGGCTGTTTGTCCTTTAGATGTAGATAGCTTTCAACCAGGGACTCAGGGTGCAAGTTTGACAAGGGTTCAGAAATTAGGTCAAACACTTTCTTCCACTTATATTTTTGGTTGTGGTTAAGCATTTTTCTTTTGGTAGCGGTTTCGACATCATCAGAGTTTTCGTCTTCCTTTTGCAAGTGCACTTCCATCTAACCCGCAACCGCACACATATCGCCATCATCTTCATTTTCGTCATTTTCTTCATCCGTCACTTCATCCGTGTTGTCAGGAGGCAAAGTCACAATTTCGGCTTCTTCCTCATCATCGCTCAGACACTCCACAATGCTCAAAGATTCCTAAACTGAATACAACGTTTTAGACACAATTATGACCAGGAGTAAATAAAACTACACATTGTTACTACGATCACGTTATAGAGATGTATTCGTCAACAGTCTGTTTCATCCCACCATTTTCACACCACCAACAGAATGGAAGGAAATTACTACCCAGAAGTAATTATAGGGAAAATTTCTTGCACTGAGAGCTGATTACATGCTGAAAAATCATCTGAGTTTTCATTTAGACAGGTTTAGGTAGTAAACATCAATCTTCCTTTGATAAGTCTTATTTAATTAATCGAATCATGTTACGCAATAGCTTAGTCACATGTGGCCGTTGCTCAAAAATGGAACATCTCACATTTTCTCCCAGAAATTGCACGATAAAGCAAGAGTAGTCAGTCCCGTAGCACTCCAACTTCGGGCCCCCCAAAGTAAGCGCAAGAGCCCCTGCGCACAGGTCATATCACTTTAGAGGTGTAAAATTGAAAAGCTGCATTAAGAAAATACACCACAATTTGTACATAAGTAAACAGGCTAATGTCAGAATAAAGCATGCCGATACCGAAGGTGCAAGTCATAAAAAATTCGGCACCGATGCCAGAGTTCAGTAGGACATTTATGCAGACACTGCGAAACGAAAGCAATGACACTGAAAAACATGAAAAACTTATAAAAACACAGTATCATTTAAATAGTCTGGAGCGAACCTTTTTGTTCGCAAATGCTGTTATGACATTGTCATAATCAAGAGATCGGGCGCAGTCATTTTCGATTGACAACATGGCTAATGAAGATAGTCTACTGTCTGTCATAGACGTTCTATTAAAAGTTTTGATCAGTTTCAATTTGCTCAAGCTTCTTTCAGCGCTGGCAACAGTCACGGGGCAAGTTAGTAAGATTCGAAGTGCGATGTACACATTCGGATACAATTCAAATAAATGAGTCTTTAGAAGATAGTTCAGAAAGTCTTGAGCCGTATTGAGATTGCGTTTTTTTTGTAAAATTAAAACAAACCGCTGTAGCTCAGCGCTCATTTCATCAGAATCAATGTCACCGAACTTTTTTTGGAACTCTTTACAGCAAGTAAGAAGAGCATTTTCTTGTTGCACAAGCAAAAGTTTGTCTCGTGTGTACAAAAACGAAAAGGCGGAAGAAACCTCACGTAACAAATTAAAGCGCTCCTTTATTGACATAATAGCCTGGTCTACTAATGGATAGAAAAAGTTGCTTTTAAATTTCAGTTCAGGAGTAGCTCGTTGTTCCTCTTCACCTTGGTAATCAAACAGTCTTCTTTTCTTTCCACTTCTTGACGGAGGAAAAGAAGGATCAATATCCAATTCCTGTGCTATTTCAACAGCAGATGTTGCGGCACTGTCATAACCCGTTGTGCGATAGTTTTGCAAAAACTTTTCAGTTGCCTGGATTTCCGTTTCCATTGTATGAAGGGAGACTCCATACGATTGAAGAATCTTGCTTGCTTTATTGACTTGGAATAGGATATCATAGCAAATAAACACCGACAAAAGAAAACTCCATTTTGATAAATGAGCTATCAACGATTTTGTTTCTGAGGCAGCTCTTCCATCTTTTCTTTCTATGGAAATGGCTTCCAAGTCTTTCAGTGCCAGCAACACCTCTTTTAAATTGTATCGAAGAGGTTTGATGCATTTAATTCTGCTTTCCCGACGAGTATCAGATTGTGACTTTATGGACAGCTCCACATGTTTCTTCAAAATTTCCCAACGCTGAGCAGAGGAAGAAAACAGCACATACAACCTTGTAAGTACTCCAAAAAATGTCAATGCTTCCGTCGATGAATTAGCACTGTCAACAACAACTAAGTTAAGGGTATGGTTTGCACAGGGCACGTAAACAGCTTTGGGATTGATGTCTAGCATTCTTGCTTGTACCCCAGAATGTTTTCCTTTCATGTTAGCACCATTATCATATGACTGACCTCGACAATCAGACAATTCGAGTTGCAGTTCGGTCGCTTTTTCTAAGAAAGCGTCCAACAAGCCTTTCCCAGTACTGTCACTTATTCTCAAGTAGCCAAAAAATGTTTCTTTAACAACAGCAGCTTCTTCATTACATAGTACATAACGGAGAATGACAGACATTTGTTCATGATGTGACATATCTGAAGTGCAGTCCAAAATTATAGAAAAATATTTTGCCGATTTCAATTGCTGTAAATTTTCTTTTTCAACTTCTGTCGCTAGCAATTCAATTAGTTCATTTTGTATGGTAGGACTCAAATAGTGATCTTTAGTGTTTTTATTCTTGATTCTGTCTTGAAGCTCTTTTAGGATCGGATCTCTTCTTGCCAAAAGCTCAAATATACCCAGAAAATTTCCATTGTGAGGAGATCCTAAGACTTCTTCAGATCCTCTAAAAGCAAGATTCCTTTCCGATAGAAACAAGGCAATGTCGATAAGTCTCTCTAAAACATTTCTCCAAAAACGTCTTTCATTGAAAAAAATATTCATCTCGCGTTTGTCGATAGTGGATGAATTTCTTATCCCTTCAGCTAGCAACATCCATTGACTGCAGCATTCTTGGTGGGAAATGCCGTTTTCATGGTCTTTCAGTTTTTTCGAAAAACCCTCCCATGTATTTATACCACTACAAAAGGGGCTTAGTGTTTTTCCAAATAGCTTACAACAAAAGCAAAAAACTTGATCTGATTCTCCAGAATAAACTAGCCACGACCGTGAAACACTTTCATCATTAGGTAACACACGTTTATAATGGTTGGAGGAAAAACGTCGCCTTGGAGTTGTGTTATTATATGGAAAATTCATTATTAGTTGATGTGGTCCACGCTTTACTATATCACATCGTTGAGCATCAGAAATACTTTCAGGCCATTTACATGGGTCATCAGGGATAGGGGTAAATTGAGATTCAGTTATTTTTGATATTGAAGGTTGCGTATTGGCAGGTAAATGACAACTTACATTTTCTGGAAATTCACAATCACTTTGATGCTGATCGTCATAGTCTTCTTTTTCTTGTACACGATAGTTTTCTTCATCCTTCTCGGTACTAGTGCCAGGTCTACTGTGCTCAGTAATCTTGAAAAAATCTGTCATCTTGGGCAATTTCGCTACAGCATCTCGAGCAGTGGCTGCTTCTTTTCTCTTTTGAGCACCACTTTTTGGACGTTTGATTCTATACAATGTCAATAAAATACTTTATCTGCACTCTGCAGTGTATATATATTGTCCCGGTATTTATAGCCAAACAGAATTCCAGATCATTCTATGATTGTTGCGTAACAACGGCATTGTTACGTCAATCGAATATTCAAGATTCTACCAGAAAATCAATCGAAATATTCTAGATTCTGCGAGATAAAATGACGTTGCATTCACTTATGATGTCACAAGTCAATTTCTTCCTACAGTTTAAATCGGTTGTAAACAAGTGTGCTGAACTGAAAATAGTCACCTAGCCAAAAAGCAATTTCAGACTAACTTGGGCCCCCAAAGTTGGCCTGGGCCCCCCCCAATTGGGGGTTTGGGGGGCGGCTGCTACGTCTCTGAGAGTAGTAAATATTGTTTGACAGAATTGCTGATTGAGATATTCTCAACGTCACAAACGCAGAATACGCTAATCCAATGTGATTTTCTATTGGAAATTAATCACTAAAAAAAGCCATAAAATCTACTAGCAAGCATTTTCGAAATCACAAATGTAAATAAACATAAAACAAACGCATGAGCGTAGTTTCGCAAAACGAAGTTATAGTTTCCTCAGCAGGTTAGAAATACAACAAGAAAACTAGATTAAATCAACGTTTATGTTCACTTTTTGTAACAAAAAAATATGTTTGTTCCAATACTGAAACAATGGCTATTAATGGGCTAGCTATAAGTACAGGGTGTTTCACAATTATTGAAACAAAGCGGCAGCTTCTAAAACCTCTACCAATGACCTTATTCTTTTTCTGTTTTCAGACTGTCATAGCGAAATAGTTAACATTTTTATACGTTAAACAAAAAATAGTCTAATTATGCCTTGGTCGATGGAGCAGAAGATCTTTTGTGTAAAGACATATTACGAAACGAAGTCTGTCAAGATTGCTCAAGCAAGGTTCAGAAGGAAGTTCAGCTTCAACCAATTTCCAAACAGGAGTCAGATTTTCAAGTTGGTCAAGAAGTTTGAAGCTCATGGCACTTGTGGAGATCGTAGGGTAGCGGGCTCATCGCCCTCAGGGCCTCCAATAACAATCCGCACCCCCGACAATGTCAGCAGGGTTCAAGAGTCAGTCGGTCGGAGTCCGAGCAAATCTCTCCGTCGAAGGAGCCAAGAACTTGGCATTTCTGTCTCTTCTGTAAGGCGCATGCTGGTTAAGGAGCTAAAACTTTATCCATACCGGATCCACGTAAAGCATGAACTAACCGGGAATGATAAGGAAAAAAGGGTAGCGATGTGCCAGCGGTTTTCGGAAACGATCGACAATAACGAGAAATTCTTGGATGATGTCTGGTTTTCAGATGAAGCCCACTTCCTCTTGAATGGTCACGTTAACTCTAAAAACTGGGTGTTTTGGGGAAGTGAGAACCCTCACAGAGTCGTTGGACGCCCTTTGCATTCAAAAAAATGCACAGCATGGGTTGCCATTTCCAAGCATGGTATCATCGGACCATTTTTCTTTGAAGATGATCACGGTATTGCAGTAACCGTGACAAAAGAGCGCTACGTTCCAGTGCTTGAGCAGTTCTGGGGAGAGCTCGATAAGCATGAGGACCTTGATGAGAAAGAACAGTGGTTCCAGCAAGATGGTGCCCCTCCTCACACTGCTAATGTTACCATGGCTTGGCTCCGTGAAAAGTTTGGGAAGCGTCTCATCAGCCGCAAAGCTGAAGTGGAATGGGCACCTCACTCACCTGACCTGAATCCTCCAGATTTCTTCTTGTGGGGGTTCCTCAAGGACAACATTTACCAGGATAACCCATTCACTATTGCAGCTTTGAAAGCAGCCATTACCGAGAAAATTCAGGCCATTACACAGGAGGAATGTGAGCGTGTTATCAACAACTTTGCACGCCGCATTCAAGAATGCCTTCGACAGAACGGTGGACATCTAGAGCATGTACTCTAAGAATCTTCTTGACATATTATTTCTGATTTGAAGATAAACAGTTTCAGATTATAAAATGTTATCCTTTCACCTTTCAATAAATGTAATCATCATTGTGGTATCATTTAAAATCCTGAATTTGTGCCCAATCGCTTTGTTTCAATAATTGTGAAACACCCTGTACATCATTTCGGGTTAGTTTGCCCTTTTCATGGTGGTGTTTATGCCAGGATCAAACAACATGCGCGCAATCAGAGGCGTCAGCTTATACAAATTAGTCTAATTTTGCCTAGTAACGAAAATGTCCTAGTAGCGGTTCTAATATTTAATGGCTTAATCCTGGAAATATATATCAATTATCTTGGTGCCTGCCAACATCTTTGATATGTTTTCGAGCACTTGCTGAATTTAACGAATAAAATTCTGTTTAGTTTGAGAACGCCTATGATGATAACAGGGCAAACAAGACGTTACCATCGACTCGATAAACTAGGGAAACATGTAAGTGGCTATGCATACCAGCCCATAATGTTGTTTTTAATCGATTGCGTTTCAAGAAGCGTTAATTTTTGCTAAAAGTAATTCCATGATATCTCAGTACATCTATGACATTTTGCTTCATTGAGGTGCAACAAGCGATCATTTATTTGTTTTGGAAGCTTGCTTTTTTTTCTGTTCTGAATTCTTTTACAAAGCACTATCACGTCATTATCTTAAATGATATCACAACGCTTACCACTATTTAATAAGAACAGCAGCAGACAGCAAAATTATCCGCTATCATTTTGATAGCAAACTTAAATAGTAAAACCCATTAGTGATATTTGTAATTGCAAGGATATTTGTATTGGTACGAAACGCTGATATTTATTTAACAGTATGAAGGTCTGCATTTGGGGCAAACTGAACTCTAATAAAGTTCTAAGTTTTGGTCAAAATCAAAATTCAACAATAATAGCATTACTTTATAAAACTGGATTAAGGGGAAACATTTTTCTTTGAGAATATCTTAATAGGTGTCAATCGGATTAAATTATATGACTTTGGGGGAAGGCATGGCTCCTTTTCATGCTATGGCCGAAGTAAAGCAAACAGCACAGCCAAAACGCTTAATGCCACTAATATAATTACGAAAGCGGGCCCACCAAATCGTCAAACGAGAAAAACACTAAATAGCTCGTTTTTTTAATTGTCAAAATGACTAACATTTGGGCGCCGCTATCATTTTGGCTATGTTTCACCCTCATCCCCTAACACTTTATAAAGTACGAATGATAGTTTGTGACATCAATATTTCGTTATGAGTACAACTAATCTTGATTTATAGACCAAGATGATAACCATTACATGTGCAGGAACTGTGGGTTACATTTACTAAAACTTTTCGTTGTCGCTCTCACAAATGTTTGTACGGTGAAGTTGGCGCGGCTGCATTAATTGATACGTTTTAAATCGGCATGAGTAATGGTATGACCTGCCGGGGTAAAATCACGCCATGCTTATGTTAAACATATTTTCTATTTTGGTTGATACTAGCTTCATAGAGCTACTGGTGTCCAAACTACAAGTTTTGAGAAAAGCAAGGACTCTTTAAACTTCTCTGAGCGCACCTAAGCAAGAAGAAACAAACATGCAACATAATGCTTTGCAAGCACGGACTTGAGAAAGTGTGTTTCCTACTACCAAACTAAGGAAAACGCAAGGCCTCCTTAGGTTCGCGTAAGTAATGAACGGAGCACATAATCCTTAGCATAACCAGGACCTTGAAATCAGACATATTAACAGGAAAAGGAGCACTCTAAATTGTGAAAATATTATGTGCAGGAAAAAAACAGTAATTTTTGTTACTGTTCACTCAAATGTCCAATAGGTGAAGTAGGCTTGACTTGCTGAATCGACATTCTCAATCCCAATATTACTCATGGGGGGTGTTACAGACAAAATCCATTCATAAACTTTTTAATTAAAATTGTTTTCGCTCCCTGATTAAACTGCAGGACCTCTTTCTATTTGAATAAGCTGCTGGAGACCTATTGTTATAATTAGCGTCTTTTGTGTTGTAAACCAGGGGTGGCCAACCGTGGCGCATTGCGCCAAATTTGGCGCATTGCATGTTTAGAGGTGGCGCATTCCAGGTTTAAGATTTTTCGGGCAATTTGGGTAAGTGTCCTTTCATCTGGCCGAAAAATTTGTCACTCCAATAACATCTCCAAAAAAAAAAAAAATTCCGCACTCGGTTGGCCTCACGTTTGGTGGCATATTTAAGCCAAAAGTGATGGAAAAGGTGCAGCGAAACAGGGGTTGACCTTTTTTTTTTTTTTTTGGAGATTACCGCTGAATATGGCCTTGTTTTGACTTCAAAGTATAAATATATTACTACACGTTTGAGAGCAATGAAAAGCTATGAATGTTTGTGTGGCGCATCTTCAAATGAATGCTTGTGTGGCGAAAAATTTTGGCGCATGGACTGAAAAGGTTGGCCACCCCTGCCCTACATTTATGGCACATCCGACACGGGTTGGTAGAAGAGTTGGCGCTTTGCATAAAAAGCTTGGCCACCCCTGGGGTACAGCAACTGTAATTGTATCTCTTCCGCATAGTTTGCTCTTTCCCTGGCAGCGTTTTCTCCAGGACCAAGTAACATATGTCCAGTCAGGGGCTTTAGGTGATACGAGTAGGCATACAATTACCAAAAAGTAGTAAGTAGAGGTCCTAATATCTAACACCACTAGCAATTTTCTCGGAAGCGTGCCGCATAAGAAGCAAGAGGATGATCCAGACTAGGGACATCATTTATGCTAGGGGATTTTACTAAGTCGTAAAATATGCATAATACCAAATAACTGACAGACACATAGCAAGTACAAGCTGTGGTGCTTCATAAGCCTACGCCACCAGTTTAAGTCAAAATTGGCATTTACAAACAATGATATACAGGACACAAACGATTTAACACTTTTGATGCTATTGTTTGTATATAAACAATTTTTTTCATACCAAACTATGAACACACAACTTTGAAAATCTGCTTCATGCAATGTCGGTAATCTACAAAAATGCAATTCAGAAGCAGAGCCAGCAAGTCAACATTAAAACAATAAATGACGCCAAAAAAAAGTGTTGGTCAGCCTATACTGTTCCGTGCAGCCGGTCAGCGCTCAAAAATCAAATGATTGTAACTGCTTGCCAAAGGTAATCAAAACAATGCAAGCAGTTAAAATTCCACAAATAAAGTGATCAGAAAACAGGAGACAGGTTCAGAACTTTGCTGGGTCAAAAACCAAGAAGTGGGATAATTTCTGTTGCCGAATTTAAAAACTGCTAAACCAATCAAAAATGTAATTTTCTGCATAAATACAAAGCTAGCTAGAAGCAAATTGCATCTTCTCAGAGCACTATGTCATCAGCGTCAAGTAGTTTGTGGATAGTTTGTAGGACCGAAGTTAGTAGCTTAGTTACTTAAAGGCGCGTGTTCGATACTTGCAAAGCACAACAAAAATATATAACTTTAAACAGTAATTACAAATAAAACATTTGGTAAAAACAGAAACTTGTTTTAATCGTAGCATAATAGATCAACGACGCAAAAGCAAGGTTATTGTTATTCTTTTTGCAAGTGTACTAAACTCTGGCGCTAACGATGATTAATTTGTGACGGACAAGCTTTTACTTGAAAGACTGTCATTGCCACATTGCTCTGTTGCTGCTTCATCAAGCTGGTCAACAGCTCGGGTTTGCTTTTAGCAAACATTTCTTTGAAAGTTAGTGCCATTATTAGACAAACTTTTTGCAATCCCTTAACACTTTGTTTTTTAGGCCCACTTTGGCAATAATAAAACGCCAAGCTTAACTCTTTCATACTTAGTTTTGTTCTTCTTCATGTTTTCTTTTTTGTGTTTCATCACGACACAATATATCAAACAGTTGTCAATCTCAGACGTGAAATAATTGACGCTGGAATCAAACGTTCAACCGCGTTCTTTTTGTAGAGCACTAGCCGGTTTTGCCGGCGTCGCCCGCAGAGCCGCCCATCAATAACGCCAAGGTTAACAATATTGTTTCAGCCGCTTGTGCCGGCTTTACACATTAAGCACTTGTGTGAACAGTAACGAAAAGTTAATGTTTTTTATTTACTTCCATAATTTCTGTGCATATAATAATGATTATCTTATTCTCTTTATCAAGATTGGTAATGCTCACAAGCAAAGAATACTCTCACAAGCTATCATTGATGCTTTTGAAACGTGTGAGGGAGGAAGGAATATAAACACAGTCAAAAATTATGGTGGCGCCCAAATGGTCGTTGTTTTCACAATTACAGAAAAAAACTATTTTATGGTAAGCCATAATGTAATTTGGCGCGGCCACGTTCGTTTTTTGTTAGTGGTACTAAATTCTTTGGCTGCACTATTTGCAATGCTTCCGGCATAGCGACCAAATCGGCTATGTTTTTGCCAACGTTATTCACTATATTCTAGTAGGAACCTATCAGGTTGAGATATTTTTTAACAAAATATTCTCTACAAATTCAGTTTTGCAAATTATTGGGGTTATGGTTATATTTTGACTGATTTTTAAACTTGGGATGTTATTAATTTGCTTTATATTATAGAACGTTGATACCTTAAGAGGCAGCATATCAGCAAAAGAAAAAATCCTTGCTTTATAGTATATGACAGCGTCGCCTGGCAGGGATCTCATGAGTAACGTCGGAATTGAGAATGTCAGTTCAGCCGTCCAAGCCTGATTCACCCATCGGACACTTAAGAAAGCAGCAACGAAATTTACTGTTTTTTCTGCGCATAATATTTTCACAATTTGGTTCGCTCCTTTTCGAAATGAAATTTTAATTTCAAGGTCCTTGCGACGCCTTAAGTCTATGTGCTTTGTTCATTGCTTACGTGAACCCAAAAAACCTTGCGTTCCCTTAATTTGGTGATAATTAGCTATTTTCAAGCAAGATTGTAAAAATGTCATAGATTTACTGAGATATCATGGAATTACTTTTAGCAAAAATTAACGCTTCTTGAAACGCAATCGAGCAAAAACAGCATTATGGGCTGGTATGCATAGCCACTTACATGTTTCCCTAGTTTATCGAGTCGATGGTAACGTCTTGTTTGCCCTGTTATCATCATAGGCGTTCTCAAACTAAACAGAATTTTATTTGTTAAATTCAGCAAGTGCTCGAAAGCATATCAAAGATGTTGGTAGGCGCCAAGATAATTGATGTATCTTTCCAGGATTAAGCCATTAAATATTAGAACCGCTACTAGGACATTTTCGTTACTAGGCAAAATTAGGCAAATTGGTATAAGCTGACGCCTCTGATTGCGCGCATGTTGTTTGATCCTGGCATAAACACCACCATGAAAAGGGCAAACTAACCCGAAATGATGTACTCATAGTTAAGTTATTGCAATAACAAGACCCCAACGTTAATGCCGAGATTAATAATACCAGATCAGCTGGCTGCGCCAGTCTTACTCAATTGCAAAGGAAACGGCTTCAGCATTTTGATCATATGTAGCTCCACGGTAGTATTTTGTTGCAAAAGATAAAAGAGGACCATCTTTATTTCCCCTCCTCTTTTACTTTGGAGATAACCAGTTTGTTTGCTTGCAGTTAGCCATATATTAATATGATTGGGGACTTGATTTTTTGATAAATCTTGTTGATTATGTCCATAGATAATGCCTAAAATCCATGGTATCAAGGAAGTACCAAAGCACTTACTTTTTGAAAAAATTTAGATTTTGTGAAATGCAGGCACCAAAATAATGAGTGTTTTTCAGCCGGTAAGCTGCATTTTATAAGTTTTAAAATCTTTATTTTTTGATGCATTTTTTTAAAATTTAGACAGATAATGCCAAACAACCATGCTTGAGTGGAAAAATAGTCAAAATGTACCAAAGAACTAACTTTTTCTGAAAACGTTTATTAGGTCTAGTAGGATATTTGTTTGACTAAGAATGAAACATGACGTGTGGCAACAAATGTTAATCGCTATTATAAACTAATCGTTAACTCTCAGTAATTAGAGTCACATATTGGTAAAAAGCAATTTTGCTAAGCTTTCAAAGGACAGTACTTATTAGTACCTTATAATAACAATGTTACTTCATGTACATAAACGATATTTTCACCAAATTTGGCATTATAAAATTGCTTTCTTTTTCATGTTTTCATTTGAGCATAGAATAGAAAAAAATGTGTAAATAAAGAAGATATAAAACCATATATGCTGCAACTTATACAACCAAAACCAGTTAATTTGTGATAGATAAAGAAAAATTAGTATTTCTGACAAATTTTACCCTCTGTTTACTTTTGTGTTACAACTGTCAACCTTCCAAAACCTATTTCAGGAAAACTTTTATGACTAAAGGCATGTATTTAGCCATTTTTTTTTTATTTTCAAACAAGTTTTTATTTTCAACTCCACCCGATTAGACAGCCTATCACTTGACATGTCCAAAGGCGCTTAATATTTTTTATCAGCCAGGTTACCTCAAACAGTTAATTTGAAAGTTAATAATGCTTGATTGTAAAAAAACAAAAGAAATAAAATGGTATGGAAAATATCTGTTTTTTGCCTTTGTTCTTATCATCACTCTAACTTACATCACAACAAACGATGGCCTCACGACTTTTGGTGAAGCCTTGAAAAACCCGACATTTCAAAGACACATTGAAGACTCAAAAAATGAAAAAACAACGCCGAATTCTGAATCGAATATAAAGTACGCGGAAGCTGAAGTGGATTTCAAAGTAAGTGTAGCCGGGATGCAAGTAGGAAGGAAGGATCGAAAAAATTAGGAAACAAAACCCGAATTGCTATAGTTTTGATGTTGCTTTTCTACTTTATATGTTGTAATTCTGTTAATCTTTCATTGTAATGCAGTTACAAATCTTCACATTTTGACGAAAATCGTTTGGGAGCTGACCTGTAACCTAATGCCGAGCAGATTGCGGGGTTGTATTTTGGTACTTCCTTTCTCGCTAAAAAATTCTCTAGTATACTTGCACATATTTGAGTTAATATTTAATTTTTTACTATGGCCACTAACAGCTTTGGGCACCCTGCTCTTCTCCCAAACTTTATTTTTCCTGGCCTCCTTCGTAGCGAATATTTGGCATACTTTATACCACTTTTCTAACAAACGTGCTTGCATGCTGTTTCACAATCACAAAAACCGTTACTTTCCAGTCCAGCGAAGAAATCCAAAATAATCCGTTCTTGGCCCAGTTCTGTTCAATCTTTTTGTCAATAATTTTCTTCCTTATTTTTTGTCAATAAATTTTCTAAATGATTTCTATAATTTTTAATAAAAGCAAGCTTGTTATCTACTATTTTTTAATTACTTTTTGGCCCGGCCAGACCCAAAAACAAATTGATTCTCATTTGTAGTTTTTGGAGAAACTTATTTTGCAATTGCTTGCTCATTCTCTTCGCTTCTTTCTCAGGTTGGATCTGGTCGTTTTTCTTGTTCATCTCATGTTCTCTTTTTTTGCATGGATTTTACTCTCCCTCCGCCACATGCTTAGAGTTTCTACAAAAGCTCTATCTATCTTATTGCTGCTTACTAGTCTACGTAACATCAACATATTTGTCAATAATTTTCTGTTCACATTTTCTCTGACATACGCTCTGTCTTATCAGATTAGCTTGCCTTGCTACATTGTTTGATTTCGCCACGGCATCAAAACACATCAGCATTGGCACCAAATATCCTTCTTTAATTTTATTGCTGATATTGTGCAGTCACTTAACAATCATTTTGAGGCCAACAATGTAAATACAGGGGCCGCCACAAGTAACTGTATAATTCAACATTATGAATGTATCATAGACAACATATGCAATTACAACACAAAAACTTATAAAAAGTGCAGTAAAGATTTTGCAACATGAAACATGACAATTGTTGAAGCTCCAAGTGCTCTTCATGAAGTTCAATGCACTTTGATAACCTTTCAGGAAATGAGCTGCGTCCTTTGGCGCACAGCATCAACGGCACTTGAGCAATGGCATCTCTGATTTGCTTTTTAAGTGCAGCGATGCTGTGGCGCTTTGCTGTAAACCGACTTTGTCACTGAAAACGCCTAACAAGAAGAAACTGGGAGGGCGCAAATCTGGCAATCAAAACGGCCATTCCAACAGTCCTCGCCTGCCAATCCATCTACTGGACACGTTTTCGTCCCGCCAGACTCGCACAAACGTAGTATAAGCGGCTGGTGCCCCGACCTGGTGAAAGTACAGAACTCAATGCCGTATTCTGCTATCGTAATAAAGGCAAAAGCTGCTGCTGTAGCGTAGCCAAATAAGATTGGCAGTCATTGTTTTGTCGAAAATAAACCGGCGAGCAATACCTTCTGGTAATATGGTGCACCAAACACAGACGCCAGGTAAGTTTATGTAAGCATGAATTTTAGCCTTCGGATTCTCAGACGCCCAGTAAACACGACAATTGGCACAGCTGTCCAGTTTGAAAATTGCCTCATCGTACCACAAAACGCGGTGGATGTCTCGCTTTAATTGGTCGATCATCTAAAAAAGCTGCTCTCAAAATTTGAGCCTCTTGTCCGCATTGCAATTATTAAGGGCTTGGTTGGGGCGAAGATGGTAGGGCCGTTAGTTATCTTGCCTTAGCATGCGGCCAGCTGTTTTGGGTTAATAATATAGGTTCAGCTGCACCGGTTTTATCCCAATAACATTGCTGCGAGCAGTAGCAACAAATTGGTGTAAATGGGAGCATTGCACTTATTCCCCTAATCCCAATTAAAGTTTTTGAATAAGACATGGACTTCTAAATAGTAACACCTGGACTGGAAACGCCGCTATAACTGCTAGCGCGAGCGACCAAGATAAGGCCTGTATCACGCGGCGTGACTGCTGCGTTGGTTAGTTGGAAAAAGAAAGTTTCGAATGAGTGTTGTTAATCTAATTCAGTGGTTCTCAAACTGTGGTACGCGTACCACTAGTGGTACGCGAGAGCTTTTTTAGTGGTACGTGAAGATATTCATCAGTGATTATTATAGTCTGCCTTCACGTGACCATGCTATTTGATGACCATGATGTGACAATAGCAAAACTAAAGACCCGTTTAGACTAGGAATTAGATTAAATTAAAGTACGTTTAGAAGGCAATATGCAGTCCATTCTAGCAGTCTTTTTAGCAGCCTTCTAGCAGTCTTCTAGCAGTTTATCAGCCTTTTAGCAGCAGTCTTCTAGCCCTTCTAGCAGAAGGCGATATGCCTTCCCTTCTAGCAGTCAGGAAAGACGTCCAATATTCGTTAAAATACGTTTGTTTTACGTTATTGCGACACAATTAAGAGTGTGACGTTGCAATAAAACAAACGCACTTTAATTTAAATTAAAGTTTAAGATGTGCATTTTGTTTTAGTTAATTGGCAGCAATTAAATATTGATACTATTACGTCGAAATTGCATAAAATTGATTTATCAGTAAGTTAGCAAGAAAAGTTTTTGCCGTGTCGAAACGAAAGTACAATCCAGAATACATTAAGTATGGTTTCATTACTATCGAGCATAGAGGAGAATGTTTGCCACAGTAAGTGGTTTCTATGAAAACTTTTTCTAGTGCAGCCATATAGCCCAGCTTGTTAAAATGGCACCTTGAATCAAACCATGCAAAAAAAAAGGACAAAGATCAAAGTTATTTTGAGCGGCTGGGCGAGAACGCAAAAAGACAGCACCTAGACCGGACAGGCCAGTTTCACCAAACGAAGATAGGAGTAGTAAAAGCATCATATGAAGTCTGTCTTTTTGTAGACCAAAACATGAAATCCCACACAATCGCTGAGTCCCTCGTTTTGCCAGCAGCAAAGACACTAGTCAGGAACCTGATTGGAGACAAGGCAGCAGCTAAATTGGATAATGTGTCCCTTTCCAATGACACTGTAAAACGCCGTATTCAAGAAATGTCGGGTGATATTGCTGATCAAGTAATGGCTGGAGTAAAAGACTCAAAGTTCGGGTTTGCCATTCAACTCGATGAGTCGACAGATGTCGCGAAATGTAGCCAATTGCTCGTTTATGTCCGCTTTATTCAAAATTACACAGTGAAAACAGAGCTGATGTTGAATCAGGAGCTGGCTGCCACAACAAAAGGGAAAGATGTGTTCAATGTTTTGGCGGTTTTTTTTAAAGAGAATGAGCTAGATTGGAGTAAGTTAGTTGGATACACGACAGATGGCGCTCCAGCCATGCTTGGGCGAAAATCTGGATTTCAAACATATGTAAAAGATGTTGCAGCAAACACGACCTTCGTCCACTGTTTTATTCACAGACTTGCACTTTGTACCAAAGTGCTCCCTGCTGAGTTAATGTCGCGCTTGAACAAAATCATCAAAATTGTGAATTTTATAAAAACCTCAGCTCTGAATTCTCGACTTTTTGCAAGACTCTGTGAAGACGTCAGTTCTGCTCAAAAATGTCTTTTTTTCCACACGGAGGTTCGCTGGCTGTCCCGCGGGAATATGACCCGGAGGGTCTTTGAACTTAGGCATGAATTGTTGACATTTTTCAAAGAGAAAAACCACGAATTTAAAGATTATGTTGAGAACGATGACTTTATCTCACGGATGGCCTACTTGTCTGATATTTTCCAGGCTCTCAACGTTATAAATCTTTCGTTTCAAGGATCAAACAGCAATATTGCAGTTTTTATTTCAAAGCTGGAAGCATTCACTCGGAAGCTAGATTTCTGGACCAAAAATGTAGAGAGCAAACAGTTTGGAATGTTCCAACTCCTTACCACACTTTCAGTGGAGCCCAATGATCAATTATCTCAAGAAATTCATGATCATCTCAAGCTGCTCCGAATGGAATTGTTGCATTACTTTCCAGATTTAGTAAGTTGGACCTACGCAGTCAATCCATTCTGTATCGACCCAGCTTTCCTACCCGTGGGAACAGGAGAACAGGAAGAGATCATTGATATTCAAGTTGACGATACAGCAAAATCAAAGCTGAACGAATGCTCTCTCATAGATTTCTGGCTAATCATGGGTTCTACTTACCCAACGTTGGCCCCAAATGCTGCTCGACAGTCACTGATTTTCCCCTCTACATGGGAATGTGAGCAAGGGTTCTCAGCCTTAATGCCCATTAAATCCAAGAGCCGAAATCGTATAACTGAGCCTAAACATGATTTCAGATGCGCTGTGAGTAAGGTTGCGCCTCGAATCGATCAGCTGTGCAGAAGAAACAGTTGCATCTATCCCATTAAATTGTATTGTTTGTTATTTGTTGGTGTTATGGTAAAATAAATAGTGCTAGATTTGAGCAAAAAAAGGTAATCTTGAGTCATTTGGTACGCGGTGTAGTAAAAAACGAATAGATGGTACGTGAATAGAAAAAGTTTGAGAAACACTGATCTAATTGAAATATGTTGTTCAATCTGATTGAAATATGTTGTTAATTTGATCAAAAAATTGCGTCATGGTGGACAAACAGAGACCGGTAGACAAAGAGTAGTTCTTAGATTTATAAATGTATTGATGCTGGGTGATGTTTTCGTGCTGGCACTCAAGTAAAACAGATGATTAGTGATTAAAGAATAGCATGACTGTGCGTTGACACCAGTAGATAAAGCAAAGTACTTGCATGTTAAAACTGTATTGATGGTGGGAATGTGTTTGTGCTGGCGCTAAAGGGAAACAGATCACTATAATTTGTACTATTTGTCTATCGTCTACTGACAGGCTATAGCAGCCTCAGTAGCCCTACTGTACTGCAGTAGGTTAAGGTACACAACCATACATACTTGCAGGTAAATAAGATTGGTTTATGCCAGGCGAGTCAAATTGGTGACTGCTGTCATATAGTTACTATTCTACGAAGGCATAGGTCTATTTGGAAAATAGAGCAATAAATTGACGGTTAAAAATTTGAGCGATTATGCTGTAGAGTTAATTTGCTTATGATCCCCGTTAGGTCTAAATGCACTGCAGGTTTAATAATTCTGAAATGTACTCTTAAAAGATTGGGTGCAATTGCAGTCGCACTAAGATGCTGCTAGCAAAGCCAAGCCAACATTTTGCTGATTTGGTTTGTAGGGTAGCTTTTTGCTAATGCATGTAAAAAGCCGAATGGATTTATGGCAAGGCTAACTGTACCTGGGTCAAATTATGTATAGTGTTGTAAAACAAATTTGATCTCTGTAGTTTACTATGGGTCTAATGTAGAATATGCTGAGCATTTTCAATTGGAAACACTACCTACTTTCAGTGCTTAATTTGTTGGGGTAAGGGGGGAGGGGGTTAGGTTGAATTTAAATTTTAACTCTAAACCCCACCCTAAATCTAACCACAACTATTTTTCTAAGCAAACCGTTTTGGTGTGAAGTCGTATAAATTGCAATTTTAATGGTGTTTCCAATTAGAAGCGTACAGCTTATTCTAAATTACATCCATTCACTACTTAAAGTTTGATAACTTCAGATCTAGTTCTCTGACTGCTCCTTGTTTTAAATTGCAGTGTAGATGTTTTGCTGACTTGAGTCTGTATATGTGCAATAACCTCCTAGTAAATAGAGCCTTAGATGTAGTTCTCTGACTGTTTTCTGTTTTAATTTGCAGTGTAGATGTTTTTGCTAACTTGACTCTGCATGTACATCATATCTCCTTTTTTAATATCATTAGTTGGTAGTTTAGTTGTTATTTCTGGTATTAGTATAAAACCTGTTTGATATGGTCAACAAGTGTTGTGCTATTAACTGCAGATCAGAATATGCTGGTGAAAACAAAGACCCTGATGTTACTTTTCATTCGTTTCCCCTGCATGATAAACAGCTGCTTCAAGATAGGCTTAAACGTATTGCAAGAAAAGATTTCACGCCAACTAAGTATTCAAAGTTGTGTTCACTTCACTTCAAACCTGAAGATTTTGTAAAAGAATCATATGATCAACAAATTAGGCAAAGAAAAAATCGATCAAGTGCCTTGCTAGTGAAGAAACGTTTTAAAGGAAATGTTTTACCTTCAATTTTTAAGGATGTTCCTTCATGCTATGCATGTGGAGATGCACCGCCTAGATCTGGTCTGTTTTTGGCATCATCACGACATAAAAATGATGTATCAAGATTGGAAATGCAGTTTGAGCAATTTTTGAAAGATGATACAATTGAAAATTTAGCTGGGCTAATCGCAAAAATAGCTGATGACATGCAGTCGCATGGCTTTGTCTTGCATCAGACAAAGTCAGAAGCAATTTGATTCTGTTTTCTGAAGAACACCCGCTATCTGTTCAGTCAACAATATTTATCAGCACAGATCTTGAAATTAGGATTTATCATATTGGACAATTAGTGCCAGCATCTACATACAATAAGCTCACCTTGAGTTTAATGTAAATAAAAAATATTTTATTTTTTGTGCGCAGCTTCCGGGTTTGACAAAAGAGACATCTCTTGCCCTTTCTCAGACATGTCAATCTATCACTGGATTGTCAAAGTACTTGATGACTGAGTGTGGATTCAAGTATGTATTGTTTGGACATATCCAGTCGGATACCATTGAGGGAAGATTTGGCCACATCCGTCAGTTAAGCGGGGCCAATTATTTTATATCGATGAGACAGCTATATGAAAGTGATCGAAAACTTCGAACTCTTTCCTTGTTGAAGTATTCACAAATTTCCCTCAAAAAAATTGAAGATGCATGAAACGCGAAGAGAAGAAAGGACTGCCATTCAAGAAGTCATTTTCAGAACAGAATCTCTTTATGCTGACATGTCTTTCAATATCATGCCAACTGAAAATGATGTCTCTGTAACTTCTTACGAGACAGGTTATTGCTGTAGATCACTAGCAAAAAGCAATAGATGCGACTCTTGTAAAGATATTACCATTGCTAGTGTTGAGTACTTGGCACCTGAAGCAGAGCCAAACGTTCCAATAAATGCCATAAACGTTTTAACGGTATCAATCGTGGTGGACTCTCCAAGTTGACAAAAGAAATGTTTGATGTTGGCATCTTTGCTGGGGGGCATTTGCCGAACTCTCTGTTGAAAAGCTTAAAAACGGTTTTTGGGCAGCACTGACCAGCGAAGTGTATTTAAAGAAATTGTAAATATTGCGTTTTTTGAAAGCGGTGTAGTATCTCCTTGGTCTGTTCCAACAATGTGCAGCAAAGGACATAACTTGTTAGAGGGCATATCTGCACGTTTTTTTAACTGCATGGCTAAAAATTTTATTCGTAGTATGCGCGCAGAGGAGTCAAGCAGAGTTTCCCGAAAAAATTAATAAGATAACTGGAAAACATTAAGGTGCTAGGTCTTGCATTTTAAGGAAATCAGATGTAGTTGTACAATTTCGATAGTTTTGAAATGTGTTCATTTTAAACACTTAAGCTGGGTTTATGTCATAGTTGATTCAAAGGTGTTTTTGTAGCTTAATTTTGCTTAGTGGTTCATAATTTCTTTGCTGCTATGTTTGCGATTTTTGGTGTAGCATGAATTTGTTATTGTCAAAGCATTACAAATTTTTCTGCTTACCTGCTTCCATTTCTTGTTTGCATAAAGAAAATAGATAAATCTATCGCTAGCTTATATGAATAGACCAGTTTAGGATTTGAACATGGTTCCTGCATAGAATTAAATTTCAAGTAATAAAACTGCCCAATGTTCAAAAAACAACAAGCTTTTTAAAATTTACACTTTATGTAAATGAGCAAGTTTATTTTACGTCGGCCTCATGTTGGTCACGTCAAATTCGTTGTTTCCAGTCCAGATACTACTATTTAGAAGTCCATGAATAAGACTGGTCTTTCTCACAACTGTTAATTATTTCACAAATTTTGCCCTTTTTTTACAGCTAGAAAAATTAAAGGTGAAAATGGACACTGTGATGGGTTTTGTAGGAAGATTACAAAAAAATAAATTATTTGTTGATAGGCTTATTTTGAATCTTGGTGCAATCCCCGTTTTTATGATATTTGTGGCACCAAGTTCTTGGCTGCACGTATATGGCTTGGTATCAAATATGCAGGTTCAATATAACAAAAGGAACTATACCTCACGTATAGGTTGCATCTGATCACCTATTCGGCCTAATAACACATCTTCAAAAACAAATTTTTTTCTATAAGTGAGATTGTTTATGTGATGCGGTGTGGTGCTTTTAAACGGTGGTGTAGACCTACTGACTTATTTATTTCTATTAATTTATTCTCTAACACTTGATTTCATAAATCATTATCATAATACCGATCGATCCATTGACAAATAAAGACTGGGTTTATTTGCGCACAGCATATAATTTGGACAGTTATGTTACTTTGATCTGAGCTTTTGAGAAGTTCTTTTATTTTCGATTTATTAAAATTTTGTGTCGAAAACCGAGTATTTCTTTATCTCCATTACTTTCAGATTCTAACTTAAAACTTTTTTCTCTTCCATTTCACTGCTTTAGATTTACGTTTTGTCAATCCTGACAGGTGAGATCGCCCAATGTTTTTAGGTATGCTTGGTCCCGCTGAATTGCACAACGCACGTTTGTTTTATAAACTATCTCCCACAGACACTTACTTTAAAAAGTTTATTACTGCAGTACCGTAGCTTGTACACAATTAACAGAATAAATCAAAATAAAGAAATGTAATCCTTGCAAACAAATTAGCAAAATGTATCGCTTGTTCCGACATTTTTAGCTTATTACAATCTTAACTCTATCTTACTGCGTGAATTCAATTTTGGTATTGCTGTTGCTTGAAAACACGATTTTCAATTTACCGTCACCAGGTTATTGTGACCGCAAACTGATCAAATGTGCTACAAGTTTTACAAACTAGAATAATGTGAATAAGATCAAAATTTATCTGATTTACGCCACTCAGATAAAATATTAGGATGAAAGTAAATTTATATGCTGCAAAAATACCTCATTTTACTTACCACTAGGGGTGTTTTAAACGAAAATATTTTGAAATTTCATTTCGTTTTGTTTTGTTTTGACGCGAAATTGCTATGATTTGGTTTCGTTTCGAATTAACTTTCTTACTGAAGAATGCGCTCAAAATCAAACCGTGAAAGGTTGGACTCATCCAGTGTGATAAACATACTTCACACACAAACCGCATTAAACACACCGAGCGGCCATTTACCATCGTCACACAAATTTTCGAAGAAGTACGATGACGCAGATAAGTGACAAAGAAAAAATTTTGACATATTTTGAAACAAAGTTTCGTTTTGCTTCGAACTGTTTTTTTATGGTAAAATTTCGTTTTGTCTTGTTTTGAACCACTTTTAATACAGAAAAATTTCGTTTTGTTTCGTTGCACGCCAGTAAAATTTGTTCCAAACACCCCTACTTGTCACCGATAAATTGCAAAACTAATCACATCCTATCAAAGAAAAAGTGATTTTTCATAAGCGCGAGGCCCCTGACTTTCGAATGCTAGTTAATTTGGCATCGTCAGAGCCTAAAGAAAATCCCGCATCGCTTCGGTATGATTACCTAAATTCCATAAGCTGGACATAATGATATTGATTAAAATAGAAAGATTCCGGTAAACTTATCACAGCTGAAAGGAGCAATTACGAAAAAAATAGCGATACGTATAACAAGCGCTAATTGTAAATCTAATATATAAAGCGCAATTCTATCTGTGTGTCTGCCTATTTTCACTCCTCTGAAACTGCAAAAGGTACAAGCATCGCACTGATCACTATAGGTTACCACCCCATGGTGAGCGTCACAAGGAGATTCGTGACGTCAACATCAAAAATATCTTTTTTAATTTGCATTACTTGTCGTAGGACAACTGCTTTTTGCTCGAACAAAAATTAACTTCCACTTACCACATTACAAAACTTTAATTTGTTTGGAGTCTAAAATGACGTCACAATTAACGCTTGATTGCATAATTTGTTTTTTGTTCTGTCTCCAAAAGTACCGATCGCAGAAACGCGATGAAACGCTGTTTCAGAAGACATTAATTAGGTGATTTTGATTTAAACAACTTTGCAACAATTAAGGCTTATTTGACTATGCAACGAGCAATTCTATGTTTAAGCATTTTAAGCTTTCTAAGCATGCTTTTTCTTTTTTGCTTGCACGCTTAAAACTAGAAATTGTAACTAGAACCATAAAATGAAAATAAGAAATTCATGCAAGAATTTTATTCTTTTGTTACCATTAATTCAAACGAAGTTTAAAGAATGATCAGATCTACAAATAATTAGTTGATCAAGCATGGGCGTCGGCAAGAGAGGGCGAGAGAGGGCATTTTCTCACGTGGCTATTTGGAAAAACGATAGATTTTGTAAATCCAATAAAAAATTTTCTCACGCATTCGACATGCAATATTTTACAATGAAGAGTCACTTTTGTTTAGCTAAATGCTTGATTTGTAGATTTACTAGAAGCCTAAACAGCAAACTATTTTTTAGAAGCAAAAAAATTTTCTACCCCTCTCCTAGAAATATTTCTTCCAACGTCTACGCGGTTAGGTAACCTATAACTTTGTCTTACGATGGCAAGCAAGATTGGCACACCGATTTTGCTTACGATCCACACACATATGCTCTGCAGTTGCACCATTGATTTTGAGTTTCATTCTTTTAACAAAGTGCACAAGTTTTATCCTTTTTCCGTCAGGCAATGCAGCAACTTTGCTTCCAGTTGTAGATTGCTGTGATAATTGTATAGGTTGGCGTGCAGCTGCTCGACTTTGTCGTTCTGCTGCCCACACCACTTCTCCTTGGTGTAAGAAAAAGGCGCGCCTGCTGCCGTGCGTCATGCCTATATCTTTGGCTATCACAAATGAGTTCAACCAAATTATATCTAAAAGATTGAAAAACGCTGCTAAAGGCTATCGTCTAAATGCAGCTTTAATGCTGTAACATCGCAGCATTTCGTCAGTGGTATCAGCGCCACCTTTGGTGGTGTTATAGTACAAAATCGCCTCTGGCTTCTTTTTGGCACCGTGGTCGTCGACAACTGGAGTAGTATGCATGGATGAGGGCATAAATGCATCTTTTTTCTGTTTGGCCTTGTAATAAAAAACTTGATGCTATTCTCCTGCGTGAAGAGGAATCGTGACCTATACAGAGGCTGCTGTCGTGTGTCAAGATGTAGCTCGGCCAGTATTTTCTTCTTGTTCTTTCGCGGTGTCCCCACCATTGTAATATTGTATTGCAAAAGGTTCCTGGCAGTGTTCAGCAAGGTGAAATAATTATCAGTTGTCATATTTTTCCCTGTTTTATGATATGGCTCCATCAAACTCAATACTGCATGTTCTTCAACGCCAACCTGTGGCCGATCTTCTTTACCTACATATGGCCTAGGTCGCAGTACATAGGAACTTTTTACATCACAGAGCATCCAATACTTGATGCCAAATTTTGCAGCTTCTGTCGCATATATTGTATAAAACTGCACCTTGCTCTACAAGGAAATAACTGTTCATTTATGGTGACTTCACCTTGGGGAAAAAAGCTTTTTTGAACGTTGTTCATTACCGTTTTCCACAACTCCCTAATGGGGGCATACTGGTCATTTTCTTGTCTACTTGGCCTCTGCTCTTGTCATCAAATCAAATATATCGTATTATGTCTATAAACTTGTTTCTTGCCATTGTTTCTTAAAAAATCAGCGATCCGTAATCAAAATTCCAGAAACTGTAAAATGGCTCATCTTTACCTTTGATTACACCACAAAGGATGCAGAAACCTATGAAGGCATAAAGTTCATCAATTAAAAGTTGAAACTCATCATTTCCTTGTAGTTTTGCTTTCTTCAGTGTTTGCTTTTGAATCACTGAAGAAGTCTGGTGTCCGAGCAACTCTAAAAATATATCTGGTGGTGCATCAATGCGTGCTCCAACAAAATGCTTTCTACCATCTCGCTGAAGAAGAATATTTCATGCTCTAACTCTTGCAATTGCCAAACTCTGAGATCTCCATGCTGTGCCATCTCTGCTGGTAACTACGTCTGTCGATGAGTTGCTGGGTTCTAAATAACAGATAAAAAAGTGCAACAACTAAGACGACTTTATGCATATAAATTCCGTAAATGATTCGTAAAAACTTGCCTTTTTCTTCGTCGTTGCCATGATCTGATACTTGGTCATCTGATTGATCTTCTTGGTTTGGCTGCAAAATTTGGTTGGTTGCCCTTTTCGCTCGTATGCTGCGTTATCATTTAGGTGCAAGATTTGCAATTATCTTTCTTCGTCTATGATTTTCTTAGATGACATAGACAGCAATGAGGAAGATTTTGAAGAGTTGAAGATCGTAAATATTGACGAGGATGGTATAGGTAGTGCTGCATGCTGAAAAAACAAATTTGCCATTGGGTGCAAAAAAATGCAATACAAAGCAATATGATTGTTTTGCACCCTATGGCAAATTTGTTTTTTCAGCATGTTTATTCTTGAGTGTTTTTTGCACCCACCTAATGAGACCCAATAAAATCAAAACCGGTTGCGGGTAATTGACATGATGTAATAGATTGCTGTGTGGTACCGTATGATGCTGGTGATAATTTTTGAGCAAGTTTTTCTATTTATTTGTTCCATGAAGGCATAACACAACAACACCCATTCCAATTCTTACTACTTTTGAGTTTTAGGATTGGAGTGCTTTTTTGTAGTACGGCAATGTCAATCTTTTGCTTCTTTAGATCATTAACACTAGAACCGCCAAGGTTTTGGGTTGTCGCAAACAGCCAAAAGCGGTCATTTTGACCGCTAGTCTTACGGTCGATTATTTTGTATAAACTAATTTGTATTGTTCATGTTCTGGATCAAGATAGTGACTAACATTGCATTTGCAATAGTTAACCGTTCAAAAACGATATTCTTACCAATTTTTGCTTCAAATATTTACTCAGTTAATAAATTACACATAATATTTATTGGTTTTACTGCATTTCCATAGCACAAATGACGCATTCAACGAAACTGTTTGCTGTGCAGTTACCACACACGGTGCTGTTACATTTGTGACAGCAATTCGAGGTTTTGTTTTGTTTGCAGTTCACAGCAACTTGACACTGCTTCCGTTTTAGGGGTTTCTTGCCAGCAGTACTCAAGCCTTGTGCAGGTGCAATTCTTCTGCTGCTTCTTTCAGCGATGTAGTCTTCTCTTTGCTCACAAGCAAGTTTGAAGATGAAATCTTTTCTTGAAATAGAATCTCCCGTTTTCTTCTTATATAAAACAAATGCGTTGATGCAAGCTAAATCCAAGATATTATAAAACACCGCAACCGGCCACCGGTGCGTACCAGCTTTTACTGAGTACTGGCGAGCCATTTGATCTGCTACATCTACTCCACATTTGGTTTTGTTGTAAAATTCAATCGTTTCTGGCTTATGTTTTTCGGAGGAATCGACACCAGCAGACATGTGGAGTGAGCTAAGAACACAAACGTTTTTCGTTGGCTTGCATTGATAGATGGTTAGCGTGGCAACATCATCTGTTTTCAAGAGCACAGTTGAATATCTTGTTGCTTGTTTCTTCGCTGATGGAGGGAGCTCTCTTCTAACTTTATTTACAGTTCCCACTATGCTTGTCTTCTTCTGCAGCAATTGCTTTGCCAGGCTGTACGAAGTAAAGAAGTTGTTCGTCGTAACATTTCTTCCTTTTCCCAGGTAAGGTTGCATAAGGTTCATGACAACCCAATCAGAAAGCCGTTGTGATGGAGCACGTGATTCCTCTTTACCCAAGCAGGGAATGGCATTCAAAATATATTTTGTGTCTACGTCAACAGCCAACCAAAACTTGATACCAAACTTATCAGGTTTGTTAGGCATATACTGAGTAAACCTGCAACGAGCTTTTGTAGGAAAAAGCTGTTCATCTATAGTGATGTTTGGCCCAGGTTTGTAGGAAGATATACAGTTGTCGACAAACTTATTCCACAAATCCGAAACTAACGCAAACTTGTCAGCTTGTAAACGTATTGACCTGGTGCTGCGCATATCAAAGCGCAAAAATCGGAAAATTTCTCGAAAACGGTTTCTTGCCATTGTCTCTGAAAAAAATGACACTCCCCACTGCTTGTTCCAGTAGCTTTCCAAAGGAATATTTCTCCCTCCATAAGCTCCGCGCACATAAAGCAAAGCAATAAAAGCGAGTAGTTCAGATCGTGAAACGTTTCAGTCTTTATTGCTAACCACTCTTCGAGCTTCTACATTTGTACAGTTTTGTACAAGAGAAATCATATTACTGTCCATGAGTAACAAAAAGGCACCTAAAAGTGAGTCTGACAGTTGCCGGCTTCGCCTGGATAAACCCGCTTCTTCAGTGAGCACATTACGTGCAGCTCTTCTTCCTCTGCTTTCAGAACTCAAACTTATAAACGACCATTTAGTTCCATCTTTTGCTGTCTCTTCTACTACTGTTTCCACGGTTGGAATCAAACTAACTGAAGACTGACCGTTGTGAGACGCTGCAGAAAGAGAAGCATTGCTTGGAGAAGGATCTGGAACATCTTCATTCTCATTTTCACTACTCAACTCCTCATCAGTGGTTGATAGCTCCCAGTTATTAGCGTGATGTTGATCTTCTTCCCAATCAGAAGCATCACTTTCTCCTGAGTCTTCTTCTGCTATTGAAGTCAGCAAAGCTAAAGCTTGCGCTCTGCTAATCCTTTGTGGTCGCTGACCTGGCATAATCTTTGAAGCTTGCTATAAACTGGAAAAGATGCAGATGTAAACAACACGTAATGGCTATTGATACTGTGTCTTCAACTGGTTTGCTTCAGTCATTTTCACTGGTAGTTAGTGCCTTTTTTGTCATTGGTTTTGAGCGACTTCTCTTTGTTGTTGTTAGCTAATCTAAAGTGTGACCTGTGATACCGTTGGATACCAAAAGGACAAAACTACAGACAGTTTTGCAAATTAGAAGGTATCCCACAGTGATACTGACACGTTTTCTCGCCTTGCTACAGTCACAAAAGAGCTATGTAATGATTTTCCATTGACGGTCAAATTGACCGCTTTTGGTTGTTCAAGGTAAACTGGACTCTAGCGAATAAACGGATTAATGTATTAACTTCTAATTTCTACAGATTAGACAAAAGCATTACTTAGGAAAAGTCAAGAAGTTTCAATACGATCCGATAAGTAGAAGTGCAAATACCATATTTTGAAAATGTGAAACGGTCATTTTGACCGCTTCGGCGGTTCTAGTGTTAAAAATAGAACGTCTTTTAATGCGATTACTCAGATCACTAGTGTTAAATGAAGCAAGTTTTAGAAACATGTTTCACCAATTAAGTAAAGAAATTGGGTGTAACAATAGAATAAGAAACTAAACTTTCAAAACGTATGCTCCAAGTAGACAATTCACTTTTTGCATTCCCAATGCAAACGTCATTTTTATATTTCGTTTTGCAAGAGCACGAATATTTCTCAGCGCCGTTCATTTTCAAAATGACTTTTATTTTGGAAGTTTTTCAGCATTTAGGAACTTTCGTTGGAATGTGTGGCAGCAAACCATTGGTGTTGGCAATGTGTGCATCACGAAAAAATTAATTCAATTTGTAGGTTTTCAAATGGTAAAAAATTTCAAAATTTCAAGATTATTTTTTGTTCAAAAATTCAAGCAGATTGGTAAAGAGAGAGTTCATCTTTTTTAGACAGCGCAACTTTTCGGGAAATGCCTGTAGTTGCAGCGACATGGCAAGTCGCTCTATCAGATCAAAAACAGAAAAAACGCCTTCTCTCAAATTTGCTTGCATCATCATTAATTAGAAAGTTTCAGATAAACAGTTTTCCAAAGCTATATCAAAACATGAAGCTTTTTTGTTGTGATCAGCTTTACCAATCTGTTTTTTACATTTTTTGTCACTGTCAAATTGTTTGGGAGGCCCATCGTTCTTTGTACTTTCTTTCTTAATGCGCCACTAGTTTTGTTGTACTGCAAACTAACTAAACTTATTTAGCGAACGATATTGCAACATGTCTGCATGTTTAGGCGATTTCAGCAATGTAAATTGGAGGAAGGAGTGGTAAAGTCTACCTGGTGACACTTAAAACTTCTTTTTGAACAAAAATATTTTTTCTACGTTTAGTAGTTGCTGAAAGACATATTCTGAAATTTTGTAAGATTTGGAGTCACATTTTAGGGTCTTTCCGGATATTATAAACTGTAGTAACTCTTAAAGTACTCTGCTCAGTAGCGTATAAGAATGAAGGGTAAATTTGTATTAAAAAATAAGTTTAAACTTTAAAATATGCGAAACATTATAAATTGAAAATTATCAATTTTTTAAAGTTATTGAGTGGAATTTCTTTAAAGTCTCTTATCTGGCTTCGACCTTCAATACAAAAAAAGTGCTTAAGAGATGGCGTTGTTTTTTGCTTTTCTTCAATAAATTTTTGTGATGGCGCCATTAATTTCAGCTATTTTTATTGGAAATAACGTGCCTCGTCTACCATTGCCAAAGCCAAAGCTGAGACAAAGGCATGGCTAACAACTTGCTCTTCTCTCTCTTCTAAATCTAACCCTAAATCTGTTTATTCTCTTTTTCGTTCTGTTGCTAGCTGTTCTTTCTCATTTCTTTTCTCTTAACTTCCCCAACTGTTCTTCTCCCATGGAGTCGGCTTCGGTCTTTGCCGATTACCTTGAATATCACTTTTGCGTTTCCCAGTCAAAAGCCTTGCGTAGCAGAGCCAGAGGCTGCCTTTTCGAGCTCCGCCGACCCACATGCCCGGAGTAGCCTCATTTGTCTTTCTGCTCCCCCTTTCTCCCCCGCTGAATTTCTTGTGGCTGCCACAAACTTCTCCTCGTCCACTGCCACTGGCCCAGACAAAGTTGCCTATTTCATGCTGAAGCACCTTTCTTGCTCTGGCATTAATTTTTTCCTACACATTTTTAATCTTTCCTGGTCTTTGGATTCCTTTCCTCCCATCTGAAAGACATTTTTGCCATCCATAAGATAGGAAAGCCACTCGACTCTCCTGCTTCCTTCCCATCTATCTCACCCACTTTCTGTGTCTCAAAGCTTTTTCAACGCATCATTCTATCGCGTCTACTCTTCTTTCTGGAGTCTAACTCCGTTCTCTTTCCCCGCCAGGCCGGTTTTCGCCCTGGACGGCTACTCTCAATCAAATTCTGTTTCTTTTTCAGTCCATTTCGGATGGATTAAACAAACCCAGGCCAGGTTCTTGGACGATTCTCGCTACTATCGATTTTTCGAAAGCTTTCGCCTCTGTCTGGCACCCCGTCCTTTTTCACAAACTTATTTTGGCTGGTCTCTTTCCTTGCTTTGCTCGTTGGACTCAATTCTTTCTGATAGGCGCGCTTGCATGGTTTTTCAAAATCACAAAAGTCGCTCCTTTCGAGTCCGTTGAAGTGTTCCGCAAGGATCCGTGTATTTCTCTCTCTTTTTGTCAATGATGTTTCCTGCTTTTCTGCCTTCTTCTCTCAGCTGTTTTTTTTGCTGACAATCTGGCCATTTGGTCCGCCTTCCCCTTGGTCTCAGCTGCGGTGGAGATCACACAAGAAGCTCTAATTCGACTGGAGCGCTGGTCTGAATATTGGTATTTTCTTCTCAATCCGAGAAAATTTGAGGCCTTTTTCTTCTCAGTAGATTCCCACAAAGCTAACCTCGATCCCCACCTTCTCTTAGTCAACTTCGGCCTTTGTTTCAATCCCACTCCAACCTTCCATGGGATCACCTTCGACCACACTTTTTTCTTTTCTAAACATGTACCGTCGCTGAAGGACAAGTTTTTTTCTCGTCTCAAGGCCTTACGCTGTATCTCTGCTTCCTCATGAGGCCCTCAAAGGAGTGCATATTTTTTTTGTACAAATCTTTTCTTTGGTCTTTGTGATTCATGCTTCACCAGAATGGTTTCCTTTCCTTAGCACTACCAATATTATCAAATTGGAACGCCTTCACCGAGCGGCTAGTCGCACGTCCGGGTACCTCTCGTCCTCCCCTATTCCACTTCTCCACTCTGAGGTGTCTCTGTCTCCCCTACAAGTCAACCTGACTCATTTCGCTCTGTCATCTTATGAGCGGATCCTTCGTCTTCCAACGTCCTTTTCCCATTTCATGTTTGGCCAGACTTGGAGTAAAACCAAGACTCTGCAGATCTTCCTGGAAAGCTTTTGCGTACACTCACCCGTTCATGCTTCCTCCTGCTTTTCCTAGGGAAGCTCTCTTTGCATGCGCTCCTTCTCCTCCTTGGAACCTATCTTTCTCCATTGTTGAGTCCATCCTTTCCTCCCCATGCTCCCGCTCTGATTCCCCTTTCTCTCGCCAAGGTGCGACTCTCGCTCACCTTGACTCTCTTCCATCTCACGATCTGTTGTACTGGACAGATGGCTCAGTTTCTTTCCCTTTTGGCAAAAATGTCTCCCGCGTTTATGCCAGCTGCTCTCTTTATGGCACTGAGGCCACTCTCTTCTTTTCGGCAGGGCCAGTATGCTAAAGTTTTTCCGTTGATGGCTACGCCATTCTGCAAGCTATTTGCTGGTCTCAGCAGCACCAACAAGTCTGCTATTTCTCTTCTCTCCTCTTCTTTGACTCTCGCTCTATCTTCGCCACCTTGTCTTCTCCGTTTTTCTTTTTACCTGAAACTCTCTGAGAGATCCTGCAGGAATTGCTTTTTCTCTCCTCTTGTACAATGAGGCTGTAATGGATCCCCGGACACTCGTTTCTCCCAGAGAATGACGCGGCTGATGAGTTGGCCATACGGGGAGCGCTACTTTTGCCCTCTTCAATCCCTTGTACTCTTTTTCCTCTAATCTTTCGTATCCACTTTTGTCTTTTCTCGAACTGGAGGCGTACTGTCTCATCTAAATTCTTCGACACACAGTTTCCCTCGATTTCCAACAAGGAAGTTGTGCTCTCCCGTCACGCTCGCCGTGTGCTCTCTTGTCTTCGCTGCAACGGACACAGCTTACTGTTAAGCTCGTATCTCACTGGATTTGGAAAAATAGAGAATCCTTCATGCAGTGCCTGCAGACACCCGTCCCAGGACACTTCTCATCTCAATCTGCGCTGTCCAGCTACGGACTCTTTGCGCCGCTCGCTCTTTAAAGACTTCCTCTCTCTGTCTCTCGTTCTCTACGACCTCTGGTTTAGACCCTGAAGATTTGCCCAGATTTTTGGGCTCCATGGTCTTCCGCCATGTCCTCATCACTCGGAAGGGGTCGAATAGAAACAATAACTATCTGCACCTCATGAATTCCTGACCAAACTCAACTGCGTTCATTCATCTCTTAAATTTACTTTTTAAGAAAAGATAGAAAACTGTCTATCATTTTTGATGTCGAAGTTGAAAAAACAGATATTGGCTTTTAAACCTGTGTGTACCGGAGATCCATTTTCACTTGCCAGGATTTACGTTGGGAGTTCTTTAGTGTTAGTTCTCACAAACAAAAAATAAATCTAATATCTACGTTGGTGCATGGAGCCCAAATAATTTACACCAAACGTAGGTTCAATAGAGAAATAGGTAGATTAAGAAAATATTAGTAGACAATGCCATCTTAATACTACCTTAATGCTATTAATGCTATCTTAAAACTAGACAATGCTACCTTAATACGTCGTCAAGGCTCAAATCGCCAAAAAAATTTCTCAGTTTTCAACAAACAATTTGGCCCTGAAAAGTGCCTTGTGCACTCAAGGGTCCCTTGCATAAGTAAACCCTTCACAAACTTGGAAAAAGAACTCAAAACAGCCGAGGAGAGCTGCTCTGGTTCCGTCAGCACCCGCTTAGTCTTTACGTCAAAGTGCATGCTGCCAGTAGGTCACAAGGATGTTTTACCTACCACTCAGAAAAGCTTTGTCATATATGAATGCAAATATCACGGCAATAGTCGGTAGGTAGGGCGAACATCTCAACGACTACAGGATTACATCAAGCATCATGTCTCCAAATGGTCCCCAAAAACAGCAATTGACTCGTCCACGCCAATTTCAACCAGACAGATCGTGCAAACGAAACAACACTAAACCGGACTGTGACTCTGCCATTGATTAGCATCTTTTTGAAAATGAACAGTGTGCCCATTAAGCTATGACAACAAGCGGTTTTTATTCCTCGCTACAGCGCGCAGCTCTTTCCACTTTAATCTGTTAGAGGCTGTTTAAAGCAAGACTCAGCGCCCGGTGTTATGCAGACGCAAATAGTTTGTTTACGTTCTCAGACTATTTCGATAAATAATTGCGTTCTTATTTGGCCTCTTCTTGCGCTTGGTTTAGCCTCTAACTATTGCGAATTCCCTTTCTTTGGCGCGCATTGCCATGCTGGCGCTATCATTGGCTTGTTTTGATTGCCTACCTTCCAAATTAATGAGATAAAACAACTTACTAATTTTGGTTCTTCCTTTTTTGATGCGATACCGCCACTGATGAGAGCGTCACGAAAAAATCATGTGCCTGCCCGGCACAAGACACAAAAGCTTTCAGGTGGGGCCATGATGTCATACAGTGCCTCAGGCTGCTGTGAAACTGACAAACGCAGCAGCGGGTTTCATTTTAGCCGAAAAACTGTTCTCAATTTTTTGCGTTAAGATGGTAACTTTGTCTATGTTCAACTTTTTAGATCGAAGTCCAGCTTGCTGTCAAGTTAGCAGTGGATCTCTAATTGGTGGGACACGGGCATATATAAGTCACTCCAATATTTTACATGGAATACACATACACAAATACGAAGATAACTCTTTGGCGTCTATAGCTGTTTGGGTCCGCTGTGGTTTATTCGGACAAAAGCAAATAAAAACCTAAAACAATTTTTAATTTTCTGGAAAACCGATTTTCTTTCGTTAAAACAAGTAGAGAATGGCAAAATTCTAAAACCAATTTTTGTTTAAACTGGATTGGAGGCCAAATTGTTGCAGACTCTTTTTGCCATTTGTCGTATGAAACAAATTTGCTTGGTAAAACTATGCTACTTGTGTTTGACAAGTGTTTTTCTACTTTTGATCTTGTTGATAAAAGGGCCACAGGCGTACCAATATAAACTTCATCCAACAAATTACGTATTTTTGGCGCCATCAAAAGAAATTTGCATCCAGTGGAACCACTAAATAAAGCTACCAGTGTTATGATTGTTTTTTATAAGACATGCCAAATTTTAGCGTTTCATAAATGTTATCTTATTTGATAAAAAGAAAGTCAGTGTCTTAAAAATTGCTATAAAAAAAAATAAAGCCTTTCTTGTAATTCAAACTAATAAAAACTGTTGCATGTGTTCTTGATCTAAGTCCTCTACAGCAGCTTTATTTACATTTTTGATTTTGTTTCGGATATGCTTCAGAAAAATTATCCAATTTTGTGAGCAATGTGAAGAAACATATAATGCAACCTTTACAAAGACATTACCACGACATCAATTCTTTATCTGAGCTTTTGTTTTGCAGAAATCTACGGTCATTTTTGAAAGTGGCGAACAAAACCAACAAAACAGCAATTCTTACGTCCAATCCATGCTTATATAACTTGAAGACGATTAATCGCTTAAAGAAATCTCCGAAAATTATTTTGCTTTTATGTGATCCTGTATTGAGATCATTTTCAGATTACAAAAGAGTTTTTTTGGAGCAAAATTACAAACCTGTAAGTGAAAGAAGATGATTTGAGAAAAGCTTCAAAATTGGTTTCAAATCAAAAAACAAGTAAAATCTATCGTTCAATGCTTAGTTACATATTTGAAGAGAGGCGGTTCTTTTCATTAACATAAGGTTTTTACATGTTTTCCCATAAAACCCTACACCAGTTTGCTAGGGCAGAACAAAATAGACGCCAGTAACAACCTGAGAGAACCGGATACCGGTACTGAGTAGGCTCTGGCAGTCTACAGAACTAGTATAGAAACTTGTAGTTGCTTGGAGTGAGAGCAGCAATGAAATTCTAGCTCTGAAATTGCGATAAGAAGTCAGACACCAATTAGAACAACCACAACAAGGAGCTTAACTAATCTTTTTCATAAAATGTATAACGTAATAAAATTTTGAAGACGTTGGTCATACTAGCTAAAGTAGCTGTTCAAGCAAATAAAGAATGAGAAAAAACTGGCAACGCAAAAATGTAAAACAAAGCAGAGTTCTGTTTGTACCAGAGGTGTACAAAGTCAAAAATTTTGAATCCGACTCCTAATCCTAATCCGAAAAATGCAAATCCGAATCCAACTCCGACTCCTAACAAATCAAAAAAATATAATCCGAATCCGGATCCGAATCCTTAAAATTAAAAATTCCTATATTTGCTCTTTCTAACCAAGTTATAAAACCAAAATCCGAATCCGAATCCGAATAAAAAAATTCAAAAATTTACAATCCGAATCCAATCCGAATCCGACGAAAAAACCGGATAATCCTGATTTTGAAATCCGGCTCCGGATCCGATGTACACCTCTGGTTTGTACGTGCGTGCGATAGTGCGCTTGAACTTGCCGGAATAAGTGTTACCACGAAATTGGTGAAATCACGAAAACATTACAGATAAAAATATATTTAAAAGGTTTGCATCTCTTCTCAAAGGATAGAGAACAAGGACTCATCAATTTGCTCTCTACTTCAAACATTTATAAGATTAAACGATGTCTTAATAAACATGTTTTCGCACAATTTGTTTTTCTTAATTTTTCAGAAATTACTGTGCGCAGAAATGCTTTTAAAAACTTTAAATTATGATAGGCAGTTAAATACTGCATCCGATAAAAAAGTTAACAGCAATTTGAGCCTTTCTTGCCTGGTCGCAACCGATGGTAGCAAATTTTTTTCTTTGAACGATTTTGACGTAATATATATATATAGCAAAAAAGTTTTAAAATAGACGATAAATGTTGAATATCTTTAGTTAAATCTGAACGTTTTTGCATTATCATATAGCTGTCATCGGAGAATCAAAATAACTTCTTAAATTTTAACTCACAATTTAGAAGAAAATTTGTTTGCGAAACTAATAATTGCATATCAACAGCACATAAATACGCAAAATGTGGCTCAGTCGTGCTGCTTGTGACAGAATAAAGTTAATAAACAGATGCATACTAAATTACAGATTTTGTTGAACGTAAGGTGTAACGTAGGCGAATCGAAAAGTACAGTAAACGCAAAGGCAGTAACCTAACGCCACAATACATTACAAATACTAAATTACTGAGTGTCCATAAAGTCTTGAACATGTTGAAAAATTGAAAATCTCAATTACCATTTAGGATAGACGCTGAAAATTTGAAATAGTATTGCTGATCACAATAATGTTTTATTGTTATTATTTAGATGCTTTGTAGTCGATAAACTTACAGGAATATCTATTTCTTATGATCGGGAATCAATTTGCAAAAAAATGCGCTAAATGTTGACATTTTAACAAAAACCATGTTGTAGTTTATTACATCATAATATAAATTTATCAACTTTTATGAAACAAAAATGAAACAGAGTGTACAGGATACTATGTAAGTGAAATTGAACTTTTGTTTACACTGCCAATGACGATATTAGGGCCACGGAACATAGGCACACCCAAGAATTCGACCTTACAAATGGAATCGTGCCAAGTCATAAAATTCGCTCACCACTAATAGTTTAATTCTGTAATCGTACAAATTATCATTAGTTTGGCGCCTTCTCACAATTTTTACTTTGTTTTCTTTTGTATTCATTGAGAGTAACGGGTAAAAGTGATAAGCGTTTGTGAGCAAGACTGGTCTTCAATTAACAATGTGGAATGGAATCAGAGGTACAGAAAAAAAATGTTTAATGGAAATTTTAGGGCAAATAACACCCCTGTGTGAAATTACACCCAGCAATATAAACATCTTAATTATAAATCGGTAAATAGGTGTGCCGTTATAGAAGCCAATGTTTTGGGAGGGCTTATTGCCTCTTTCATCTCAAGCAAAAACCATTGCGCATAAGCACAACCAAGAACTTGAGATTACAAATATTATTACAACAAAGATCGTACAGCTGTGCTGTGTTTGAGTTGCTGTCCATTCAGTACCTATTGGAACAGTTGATCATATCATTGTATGTTTTTGTAGCAACGATCTTTTGAACAACTTGTTTCTGAAACAATATTGCTAATTGAACCTCATAAAGAAGATGAAGATTTTCCGGACTTTTTATATCATTTCTGGAATCAAAATCAGAAGGATTATTCTATTGTATCCATAGGATTTTATTATGAGTATTTAAAAAAATATTACAAAATGTGGAAACCGGAAGATTTTGTTGTGAGTTCGTTATTTTACTATACCGTATTATTTTTCACTCGATATAGAATTGTTCCTTTTTTATTGCTGGTAACTATCAATAGCATTCAAATAGCAGTATTTAACAAACAGAATTATAGTGGAATGAATAAATCGGGCGATACGAACATATATATGCACACGAATCACGTGATACGATAAAACACTGGGAGTTTTGATAAAGTTGATGTGAAAGCAATGCAATTTCCTATACCAAATGTTAACGTTGATATTTAACACCAGGTATGGGAAATACTGATGGTGATATTAAAAATGAAGCCAAATTAAATTAAAAGCAAATATGCACGCAATCACTACAATTTTTTAATTCTCTCTGGAGCTGAGTTAAAACAGGAACCTTATATGGTGATGAATCAGTTGGAATCTTTTCTCGGAGTTCGACATTACTTGGACGAAACTAAGTTTGTTAGAAATAAAGAAAATGGTATGTATTGCGTTCGCACGATATCCGGAGAACCAGATTGTATTCGACCATACCACATCAAATTTATACCTCCCAACGAAGCAACAATCGAAAAGCTGAAACAACTGTATCGTCCGTACAACGAAAAACTTTTTGGGCTACTGAATCGAACTTTTCTCTGGCTTTAAATTTTTTGATGGCTTATAGATCAAAACCTGAGTTTATATTGGCGCTGTAAATATGTTATGTGGTTATGTAATTAGTTTAGAAATGCAGTAGAGTTTTTGCAAAGAGGGAAATGCAGAAAAAAATGTAGGGGGAAAAATTTCTGAGCTTTAATTGAAACATCTGCAGATTAAAGGCATCTTCAAAATTTAGTTGATCTTCCTCTAGTTATCGATACCAAGTTTGTATTGTAACAAGAATACTATTCCTAGCACAACCTAACTGATCAACTAAACCCCTGCGTTTTTATGGTTTAACAGTTTGCTGACATTCTGATAAAGTCCACTCATGGAAAAGCAATTTGCGGCAACTTCGTCTGCTTGGTTGCACGTTTATTGTACAAACGCATTGTACCACTGCCGGTAGCTGGTTTTTGGCAGCTGCGCAGCGGATTTAAACACAACCATGTTCATGAATGGAGTTCAAGCTCCATGTTCAAGCTTTCTTGTAACCGGAGGACAAAAAGTAAAACTAAAAAATTTTTGTTGACTTTCTCTTAATTTGCTATCATCACAGAAAGGAATTAAATTATTAAATTTATCTTTGTTATTACTTGTTAAATATTCATTACATAATATAAGTATTAGTCAGAGTTATTTCGTGTAACCTAGAATGCAAAATTTACCCAAAAAAATCTACACAAACGTAGATTCGAATATCATTATTTTGATCAAGCTATCCCTTAAAACATAATAATTTCTGGAAATACTACTCGTACCAAATTTTGTTCTGCCTACGCTCTTGCTGCTAAGTAAAATACCAGTGTAAGTATGTAATATTACAACGTAAAATTTTAACAGAATGTTATATTGTGTTATTCTAAAAATTTTGACCACATGCCTGTAAGTGTTCAAGCATATCATCAAGTTGCAAGATTTTACTAAAATCAATGCTTGTAAATTTTGGGTGGGTTGAAAAAAGAGGTTAGAAACACTGGTATAAAGAGTGAGACTGCTTTCTTTCGTTGTGCGTAAATAGATGCTAGCTTTCGATTTGCATATCGCTGCAAACAACATTTTGTGTTTTTGCTGTTTGGTAAGGTCATGCAGATAAGGTAGGGTAAGAAAAAGTGAGTTTTGCATATGGTTTAATTCGACAGTCCACCTATTTGGGCATAATGTTCGACATCACCTCCCGAAGAGACGACAAGTTCTTGAAAATGAAGAAACAAGCGACCCAATGATTGCACGAGCATTTTGAGGTTCATTTTAACTTAATTTGAGTCTGCGGCAAAACGGCGGGCTGAGTTTGATTCAATTGATACGCCCCTCGGGACCTTGTATTAATCACGTCCTTGATCAAACCAACATTAGTCTCCTTATTTTCTGTTCCATTTACATTGCAATGAGGACGAGACATTGGCGAATTAAGTGAAAACCCTTATACCAACATATTTGAGGAGGATACTGAAGCAGATTGCATATTAGGTCTGCAATTTGGCGGAGCAGCAGTTGGAGTTGCCCTTCCAATTGCATAAACAGCTGAGAAGTAGTTTTTTTACGAACTGTTTTGAAGCTATCGGGGTTCCTTGCTTGTTTCATAACTAAATATCACAATTTTCCTTGCATTAACTCATATTGGATCAGTGTTCGTCTAGAGGAACTTGAGGCTTGAAAAACCAGTCGGTTGCTCTGTATCGGCATAATTTTTAAACATAAACCCAGTTTGGTGAGTTACAAACATCTAAAAAATTTTCTTTTTCAATGCATTAACTTCCATTTCAAACGCCCACACGAAAACAGCCATTTTTTCTGTTCAAAATGATCTTAATTTGCGTAAAAATGCTGACTCAGTATAAGAGTTTGAAAAATTTTTATAACTTCAAGACCTTAGAAATACAACGATTTATTAGTCTCTGCTTGATCATATTTTTTAGGTAACAATTTTTATCTTTAATTTTTTTGTTCCTTTACCTGAACAACGGTCTAAAGTGCTGTCACCAGCCAATATATTTTCTGAAAAAATTTTGCTGCACTGGCTCAGCTGAAATATGCTCTTTTTATTGCAAAAAACTTCAAAGAACATAAAACGACAAAAATATACCAAATGTAGATACATATTTATTACTTGAGGTAGTCACGAAAGGTCATAGAATGTAAGCAAACACCATACTCTTGACATTTTTTATATTGCTTTTTGTAGTTAGCGCAGAGTTTATGACACTCCGCGTTTACATGGTGGTGTAGACCAATACTGTGTTTGATTATTCTTCTTCTGCTTGAGCCTGAGGACCTAGACCTTGATAGTATTTTGGAGCAAGCCATCTACAATTGAGTGGATAGATCGAAGAAAATCTAAATGCGATGAAGCTTACATTGTGACAACGAGCCTCTATGAAGCCACCGTCAGCATCTCTATGCAGTTAACAAACAGCGGTCAATTCCACTTCTTTGCTTGAATTGTCGGTCTGTATTGGCTTGTGAATCTGTCAAGCAGGTCCACGCCTCCCATACCTTGATTCCACTGGTAAAAGCAGCATGGTTAAAGACAATCAATCTTTTACTTTCGCCGACCGTAGAGTTTTACCATTTTGGTGGAATCAATGTTGTTGAAATTTGAATCAATATAAACAATCTTAATGCCCTTCCATTGCACTATGAACAGGTAGTTGTCCGAGGGGTAGTCAAAGAAGCCACGATCCTCTTTTTCAACAATTTTTGAAGATTCCAGAAAACACTTCATGCAGCGGCCGTTACGTATAGACCCAAAATGCTTTGAAATTCTTTTCACGCAAATCCGAGAGTAAAAGATAAGACGTTCAAAATTTGTCAAAATGATCGCAATGACAAGAAGGATTTTTTGCTTAAAAGAAAAGTTACAACAACAAGAAAAGTTACAACTTGATATCCAAGAGACTTACTACTGTTTTCTGCTTCACGTGCTCTAGTACAAGTCTTAAATTTGAAAGGGTAGCCATCACATGACGCTAAAACCCAATTTTTGTAGCCAAATCTGATTTGTTTACCACAAATAAACATTTTTGAAGAGTGCCTACCAAATTATGGTATCATTTATTCATTAATAGAAAGATCTTTTTCAAACAGTCCAACTGCTGAAGTGAAGCATTGACTTTATCTTTCAGAGGTCCAATTTTAGCAAGCTTATCTCCGGTTGGGAAGATTATTGTTATCAGCGAAATGTATATAGGCTACTTCTTTATGTCTTTAAGTCTTTAATAGGCATTGACTTTGATACTATTGGGCAACTGAGATCATCATCCTTACTCCAGTATAAGCGCTAACGTGGTTGGCTGTTGCATCTTGTCAACAAAAGAATTTCGATAAACTTTTCGATTTCCTGCAGAGTCAAATGAATGAACTCTCTTTTCTTTGAGACGCACATTGCTTTGTTTCACGAGTAATAAATTTAGATTTAGTCAACGAATAATCATCGGAAAAGCGCTACTGGCTCACATAAGGCGAGATGAAGATGGCTGTCAGGTAAGTGCACAAAATTTGCTTCAGGTGTTTCTTTCAGACTGATTATTTTCTTCCATGCAACTGCATCCGCTTTCTTTCTCTTTTTGTCGAGCGTTTGTTCATTTTTTTCGTTACTCTAAACTGTTTGGAGGTTGCAAGTGATTTCGCATTTGTTATTATTTTGTCTATGGTCCTTTAAAGTTTCTGCAACATCGTTTCAAAGCAAATCATTTCTGTGAAACACGTTTTCGCAGCATAAGAATTATGTTGATGTGGTGATATAATAACAATATCCTCCTCAACGCTTTCTGTTGATTTTAAAGCGTCATCAACTGCTTTCTGTAAGTTTGATATTGCTTGCAAAGCTGGTTATCTACCTCCTTCAACGAAATAACTCGCCATAAGCTGAAGGAAACTATTCTACAGTAACTTTCTCACAATAAATTTCCTAGAAAAACAGACATTATTAATTGGTAATAAAACTACAATGGAAATGCTTTTTGTGAATTTTCTTTGCTAAAGCAAATTTTTGTTTTGTTATCTTGGGCAAGAATGTATATTCCTTTGACGTCCAACAAATAGTTTCCTTTTAACAAAATCAATGTGAACGACCTCCTAACCATTTGTTTCAGCTGCGCTTTCGTGTTAGACCATTGTTCCTCTAGACGAACATTGCATTGCTAAGCAACCAAAAGCGCGTAGCAAAAACCTTTTATATTTTTTTTCTTAATTGAGTTGAGGACAACCGAATTCTAAAAAATTACAAAAAAAGAACTTGCCATCCTGGTTCTTCTGGTAGCAGCCATTAGTAGGTTAACAGTGCTGTGCTCCTGGATGGTGTAATCTGTTTTTCGTAATACAGTCATACCTCACCTTTACGAACTAATTCGTTCTTCAATGTAGCTCGTAAAACGAGAGTTCGTAAACTGAGGTTCTTTTATACACAGAAAGTAATGCATAAATTGGGGTTACGTTCTTATGAAAAAAAATCATTATAAACTTAAAAAAGGAACAGTAAAATGCATGTATTACTTAATCCAAGCTTTTAATAAATGAAAAGAACACTTTTTTATTCTAAAGGAATGAAAACGAACACTTTTCAATGACATGATGAAGGGTAAAGTAACCAATAATAAAAATAAGTTAACAAGTACTGTACATATGCACAAGAGCTTCTGTCTTGGAAGGAATGCAAGAACTTACTGCAGAGCTAGCCAATGAGCACTGAGCAGTATCCCTTTCAAGCGCCGAGTTACAATAAAATCGTTTGTAATCGTTACACTACGGTTTGGGTTGCTGCTATTTGCGCTCAAAAACGTTGCAGAACGTTTCAAGACAAAGTCAATGCGTTTCTGTTTTCAATTGCGTACGTATTCTGTTGTTAACATTCAAAAAGATTGAATAGAACCAACCACACTTTCTTCAGATAGAGCTTGCTGACAGTGAGACAAGACCGCAGAAAATATTGCACAACGATTGTAATTAATATAATACTTCAGTTGTTTGATAAATTACAAAATTTGTTGGTTCTTTGCTGAAGCTGTTACTTCTAAAAATCTATTTCGTAATTCCGAGGTTTCGTAAAGCGGGAGTTCGTAAAATGAGGTATGACTGTACTTGCCAGGAAAGAAGGAAATTACTTTGATTTAGCGGCTGGCGTCCCATCTTTTTTCATATTTATGGTTGCACTACCAATGTTGACATGACAAATTGAAAACCAAGCAAGCTAGTCAAATTGTCGTCCAAAGCAGCATAATCGTTTGACCAGGAATCAAAATAGTTTTGCTGTACAGTAATGGTTGGTTGTAGTTATGCATGCGATAAAAATACACAGTGTCAGCAATACTACCACCTTCAAAACTGGGCTCAACACTAGAGTTTTTATAGAATCGCATGGTTGCAGTGCTTTTGGTAGACAGACACTGTGCCAGCTGTACTGGTAACTTTAAAGCATGTCTAAACACAAGTTGCTATCATATATCACAAAAGATTTTTCGGTGCCGATTTAATACAGGGGGACGTAAATATTGAAACACATGAAATTCAATATTGTAATTTAGCGAAAAATGTATTTAACAGTTTACAGATATGTGCGATTATATAAAGGTCAATACAAAGCAAAATAGAAATTCTACTCGAAATGGCCCTCTTGTTGTGATTTCCCCTCCTCTTCCTCGGGATGGAGGTACGGCACCAACGGCTACTCAGGTTTATCCCGTCAACCTAATTGAAATTAGATTAGGGGAAAGATGGCAGCCCATTTTGAACCAATCATGAGTGGCTGATAGCCCCACCACCAACAAGGCGGACTGCCACTGGTGGATACCGAAGTGTCGCCTTTTACGATATGCTGGGTTAGCAACTTCACAATTGTAACCCGGTGAAGTACGGATAGGCCACCTGTCTGCCACATAAAGATGGAGGCGTCCCGTTAGGTGCCTTGCCCAAGGACGCACAAAGCAAGCTTGGCCACTTGTTCTCCACACTATCCTTTTTTTATGCTGAGCGCCAAGCAAGGAAGCTGTAAATACCATTTTTTTAGTTTTTTGGTATGACTCAACTTAGGAAATGAACCCCAGGGCTATCGAATATTATAATTTAAATAAAAATATATTTAACAATTTACAGATATGTACGATTGCATAAAGATCAATACAAAGCAAAATAGAAAGTTTACTCAAAATGGCCCCCTTCGCAATTGATTACCGCTTGCAGTCCCCTGCGAACTCCCTCTGCGGAGGCACGCGGTTGTTTCTGTTCACGCAGTGTGTCCTGTTCTTCTCCATAGTAGTTCCTAACTAGATGATAGGGTTCATTTAATAGCCATTACAATACTTTATCACATCACCATTTGTTTTTGTGGGAAACTTTAGCCAGTTCGAAAATGTCAGGCAAGAGAGAAGCTATATTCGCATTACACCGTGCCGGAAAGTCGGATTCCGCTATCGCAAAGACACTTTCAATAGCGAGATTGACTGTCTGGAAAACATTAAAACGTTTCAAAGAGAGAGATGATTTATCTGATCGTCCGAGATGTGATAGACCACGCTCCCAACGGTTTTAATCAATGATTAAATGCATTAGAGAGAGGATAAGGAGAAACCCGAGAAGATTCATAAGGTTGCTAGCGAAAACCGCTAACATGAGTTCTAGAACCCTGAGACGACTTGTCCACAAAGACCCGAAAATGTTCTCTTTCACTCTCCAAAAGAAACAAATCTTTCACTCTCCAAAGCCTGTGGAGAAATTCACCCCAATGTTGACGATTTAAAACGATCTCGATTGCGAGGGTGGCAAGAAATTCTACGGAAACAGCTGCGTGCTTCCGCACAGAGAGTTCGCAGGGGACTGCAAGCGGTAATCAATTGCGAAGGGGGGCATTTTGAGTAAACTTTCTATCTTGCTTTGTATTGACCTTTATGTAATCGCACATATCTGTAAATTGTTAAATACATTTTTCTTTAAGTTATGATATTGAATTTCATGTGTTTCCATTGATTACGTCCCACCCTGTATGTGATCCACCCACATGTTTCAAGTTCAGCTTGTGATATACCTAACATTGGCCTAACCCAAACTCTAACCCTAATCCTATCACATCACATCAATTTTGCAGTTTCGGTTCAATTATTACATTTGTTGATCTCTACGAGCAAAATTGTAATTTGATAAGTTTTACGGGTGGTTGATCATATTTCTTGGGTGGATCACATACTAAACCAGCAACGATTTTTCTTTGACCGAACAATAAATTTGCGTAAATTATCGTCACATGTTGAGATATCATAACAAAAATGGGGGACTCAAAAGAACACAAAAAAGCAATGGATCAAGAAAATGCAAAAGTGAGTATAGGTAAAATATTAACCATACTTCCGAAGTACTTGGTCTGGGAGACACTTTACCACTTTAAAGGAGGGCTAGGACCTCTAATTCTTTTACTTGGAAAACTCTATCACGCCCTGCCGACTGTATCATTGTAAATGATTGTGGCATTCTTGAAAGAGCTGTTACTAGGTGATACATGGCAGATACCAATGGTTTTGCCGCACAAGTGTAACAATGAAACTATGAAGCTGCGTTTGTATAAAGAACTTTGACTTATTAGTTAAAGCTTCAAAGTGTTTAATTATGTGATTTAAAAGAGGTGGCGCTGGAAAGAGATGAACAAACTGTGGGCTAGTAACGTTTGCTATTGCTTTGTTTGATAATGGCACATTTATACGCGTTTAGATTCAGTTACAAAACTTAATTCTCATTTTACTGCGGTTAAATACTTGGTTTAGCCGATGGTACAACAAAGAAAAATCAAATAAAGCTGATTTATGGCTCTTAGAAATTACTGTTTTTTTGATTTTGTTAAGCACGGTCTATTCTGTCCTTGTGGCATGATGGTACCTCAGTGCATGCCTGTTTGATTTACCCTCAAATTGGACAATTGTAACTCGTGCAAAAATATGTCGTTAATGCCCATAAATAGCATGACGGGCAGAAAGTAGGTAAGATTTGAAAATATGCCTGTTTGCTGAAGATTAAGCAGCATGATAGGCCAATTTTGAACTTGACCTTTCTCGTCATTGTTCAAAGTTCTGTCACAAAGATAATTTTTGGTGCTGTTTGTAATTCGAGAGTTATTGCTAGCTGCTTACCCAGAATGTTGTAAAAAGCGACCTTTTGATCCAGTGAAAAAGCACCAGTGGCAGTCCGCCTTGTTGGTGGTGGGGCTACCAGTCACTCAAGACTGGTTCGAAATGGGCTGCCATCTTCCCCTAGCCTAATATCAATTCGGTTGACGGCATGAACCTGAATTACCGTTCATGCCGTACCTCCATCCCAAGGAAGAGGAGGGGTAAACACACACACACACCTTTTGATAACCTTAATAGTAGCTTGAGTTGTATATAGTGGAGCTACAAGCTTTCAATTGGTATTCATCACTGGTTTAAGATACACATAATCATCCATTTCATGCCATGCCTCCAGCCAAAAAAAGAAAAGAGATCAACATAACACAAAAAAGGAATTTTTCAAATAATACTTGCAAATTGGCAACTTACAAACTGCTGGCAAAGAGCATACAGAGCTTGAAAACTCTTCAATTTTTTTGGACATAAATCGAGGACATTTGATTCGGATCTGCATTACTTATCATGCAATCACGTGACCAATGACTGTAGGAAACAGGAACGTTTAGTGTAGAACCTTTTTAAATTCGAATAATTTGTATGTAAACCCGCTAAATGTCGCCGTCACCATTGCGTAAGATTTTTTGTATCGAGTTTGTTTTAGTCCCTTTTGCGTTATGGCGGTGTAGAGGTAAGAAGCTAAATTTCCTCGAATCGCTGGAATCTTGTAATTTTGTTCAAATTTGATAAGTGGTTAGGTATAATTAGTTCGTGATTTAGTGTTTATTCTGGTAGCTACTGTTTTTAACCGCGTGTATTGCCATTATATTGAAAAAGAGTTTCAATTGTCAGTTTGGAAGGCGTGTTGGTGTGTGACCACGTGAAGCTAGTCAATTGAGCTATCAGCGTAAAACATTAAAGAATTGTCTTTTCTATCGATTGCAAGTCCAGTAATTAAAGATCAACCTCACCCGCTCTAGCTAGGTAGACCGCCAAGGGAAGTAACAATGACGTCACCGTGAAACTTAAATAACCTTTCACAACACCGAGCCTCCTAATTCCTGTCAAGTAAATACAGCTTACAATTTTTTTACCTATTGCGCAATAGAGCATTGTAGTCATAGACGTTATTTATGCAACTCGCAATCTCAACCCCTTCACGCCGATTGGGTCGTTTTCGTCACGCTACATTCATACTTGTCATAGTGCGGTTAAAAGCAATTTTTAGCTAAAACGTTGCTGGCTAAATGCCGATCGTACCAAATTTGATACAAAAAAGCTAAATCCTCTCAAAGTTGCCAATCAAATTTTAACGCCCAAAACACGTTTACCTTACCGGTTTTAGCATATTTGGCCAGAAGAAAATTTTTTTTAAATATTAGATCATAATTCCGGCATAAAGGGGTGCTGCTTCCCGTCCTTCACCAGGCAAGGGTAGTAAAGCTACTCACCCAGAAACCCGTAAAAGGTGACTTCTGGATATCCACCTATGGCATTCCGCCTGGTCAAGAATAGAGCTACCACGCTATAATCTGCATTCATGACTTCACTGCAAAAAGTTGATGTAACTTTACGTAAAACTCGTTAGTAAGTTTTAACAAAACATATGTGTTTATCTTTTTGCTGAGAATTTTGTCATTTCGCATTACATATGTAAGTAAAAATACAAAAAATCTTTTTTACAATTAAATAGCTGGCTCTGCCGGGGTCGCTCGGCAGGGATCCCCATGAGTAATATCGAGGTTAACAACGTCGTTTCGGTCGGCTTCACGCATTGGGCGCTTGAGCAATACCGAAAAGTTAATATTTGTTATTCCCATGCTTCTTGTACACGTAATGATGATCATCCTATTTTCTTAGTCAAGATAGATAATGCTCACAAGTAAAGAATGTTGTCACAAGCCATTATTAATACTTTCAAAAAGTGTGAGCAGGAAGGATTAAAACACAATTAAAAATGATGGTGGCGACCAAATGGTGGTTGTTTTCACAGAAATAAATCATTTAGTAGTAAGGTTGTTTTGCGATTTGGTGCGGCCCCCTTCGTATTTATATTCGCTGCGCTATTTGCCTTCTTTCCGATATAGCGACAAAAGGATTCTGCCTTCTTCAACTTCATTCACCATAATCTAGCAGGCGTTCATCAGGCCAAGTTATTTTCAAATAAAATGCTTTCTCTAAATTCAAAGTTACACAATAAAAGGTGTATGGTTTTAAGTTGATTTTTTCTTAAACTTGGAACTTTTTTTTTGTATTTGTTCATATTTATCCTCGATTCACGAGAAAGTGAATTGGATCGCTATATTTTGGACGGGACGTCCGCATTCGCTTGGGAGTTGCCATTTTTTGAAGTGTCTGGGCCACCTGTCTTCCACATAAAGGCGGAGGCGTCCTGTTAAGTGCCTTGCCCAAGGACACAACAAGCGAATTTGCCGGCTTGTTCTCTACAACCTCCCATAAATGCCGAGCGCCAAGCAGGGAAGCTGTGGATACCATTTTTTAAAGTCTTTTGGTATGACTCAACAAGGGGAATGAACCCCAGGTCTACCGACTGCGAAGCGGACGCTCTAACCACTACACCACCGCGCCGGTGTTAAACTTTATTACATTGCTTTATAATTTAGATTTAGGTAACATAACAGGCGCCATATCAGTAAAAGAAACAAATTCTTGCTTTGTTGTACAGTATATATAAACGTCGCCCGGCAAGGCCCCCATCAGTAGCGTGGGAATTAAGAATGTCGGTTCAGCCAGCCAAGCCAGCTTCACCCATCTTGCACTTGAGCGAACAGTAGCGAAAAGTTGATATTTTATCTGCATATAAGATTTGTTTTCACGACTTGGTGCACTACTTTTCCCAATAGAATTTCTGATTTCGAGATTTTGGATATGCTTTAGCTATATGTGTTCTGTTCGTCGCTTACGTGTACCCAAGGAGGCCTTGCTTTCTCTCTTAGTTTGGAAGTAGGGATCTCATTAGTGATAATTAGCTATTTTAAAGCAAAATAGCAAAAATGTCTTTTATGTGGTTCGATTTTACATAGTCAGGTTGTTTTCTGTTGATTGTCCTTTAAACTATCTGGAAATCTTGCTGGCTGCTTATTATATTTCATGTTCGTTTTTTTTTGTTTAGGTGTGTTCAGAGAATGCTAAAAGGGTCCTTGCGTTTCCGCAAATGCTTACGCTTGATACCAGTAGCTCTATAAAGCTATTATAAAGCAAACTAACAATATTGTTTTCTATTATGAAGCAAACTAACAATATTGTTTTCTGTTAAAAAGCAAACTAACAGTGTTGTTTTCTATGTAATGCAATTTCACACAGCGACGATGTTTATTGTTTGATTTTTCTTTAAACTTTACTTTCTCAAGTCCGTGCTGGCTACACATTATGTTGCACATTCATTTTTCCTTGCTCAGGCGTGCTCAGAAGATATTAAAAGTATCCTTGCATTTTCCCAGAGATTTAGACCTCATACCTGTAGCTCTATACAGTAATTATGTGCCACAATAAAAAAAACTTTCCCTAATTACGGTTCGATTTCACCCCTTAGGGCATGTTGTAAGCGGCAGCGAGTTAAAACGTATCAACTAAGCAGCTGCACTAGCTTCACCGTGCAAGCATTTGTTAGAGCAACAACAAAAAGTTAAAGAAAATGTAGGCCATAGTTTCTGTACACGTAATAGTAATCATCTTGATCTATTAATGAAGACTGATGGTATTGAAAAAGAAAGAATGATGTTACAAACTATCATTCGTACTTTTTAAAACTGTAAGGGAGAGAGGAAGAAGTAAAGCATTGCCAGTAAGGATGGCAGCGCACAAATGGTGATCGTTTTGACAATTAGAGAAATGAGCTATTTAGTGGTAGGCTTATTTGACGATTTGGTGGGCCCCTATTCTTGTTCGTATTTCTTATTTTGAATTCTTTGACTGCGCTATTTGCTTTAATTCCGCCAGAGCATGAAAAAAGTCACGCCTTTTCCCACAGTCATGTAATCTGTTCCAATAAGCGCCTATTAAGATATTTTCAAACATAAACATTTGCTTTAAACCCAGCTATACAAATTGTTGCTACTATTGCATTATTTTGATTTTTTCTAAAACTTGGGAGTTTATCACATTTTACCTTGCCCTTAATCCAAACCTCTCCACTTTTATGTGAAGATCAGTGTTTCGTACCGATACAAAGAGCCTATCAATTTTAATTATCAGCCATGGGTTTTACTAATTATGTTTGCTATCAAAATCATAGTACATGAGTTTTCTGCCTGCTGCTGTTCTCCCAATATAGTGGTAAGCATTGTGATATCATTTAAGATTATCTCTTGTCACTACTTTTAAGGTAATAATATTAAGACGACTACTTACCACTTTTTGTAAGTGAGGGCGAAATTGAACGAGCTAACGCCTTTGACTGCGCGCATGTTGTTTGGTCCTAGCATAAACGCAGCCATGCAAAATGCAAACTAACCAAAAATGAAGCACTCACAGTTCAGTTATTGCAACAGCAGGGCCTCCAACAATAATGTCGAGTTTAAAAATAAGAGATCAACTGGCTTCATCAGCTTCACCCAATTGCAATAGAAATGGCTTCAATATTTAGATGATATTTAACTCGATACCAATAATTTGTTGGAAAAGATTATGTAGGACATTTTTGCCTCCATGCTTTTTTAGGATTGTCACCAATTTGTTCGCTTTGAGTAGACTACGTTTTAAAATGTTTAGAGAATTTATTTTTTAATGAATGATATCGAAAATTTTGATTGATAATGCCAAAGAACCATGCTTTTGAGAGAGGATAGTGAAAATGTACCAATCAACTAACTTTTTCTAAAAATTGCAATTTTGTAAAGTCAAGTCACCAAAAATTTGGCTGCTTTTATCCGGCAAGCTACATTTCACTATTTTCATTAAAGTCTTCACTTTTGCATTATTTTTTTTGCAAATTTAGATAGATAATGCCAAAGAACCATGCTTGTGAAGAAAAGTAGTCAAAATGTACCAAGGAACTTACTTCTTTCAAAAAATGCAATTCTCTTTGATTTAGTAGGAAAATTGCTCAACCAGCTATAGCTATAGAGCATGATATGTGACAACCAATTGTTGATCAGCCATTATGTGTTAATCCTTACCCTTAGGTGATTAGAGTAAACCTGTTTTTACTGAGCTTACCACATTTTTGGGAAAATAAAAAGTTACACCACAGGTTTTATAGTTCAGCGTTTTCAGTATAAAAACTTATATTTATAGGCAAGTCATATATTATCGAAATTAGCTTGAAATACAATTTAACTTCCATTTATAATTTTAGTTTTGCATTGTTTTATTGGCATGTTTTCTACTTCCGATCACTCGGAAAAACCGTTTGGGTTGCATAGTAGTGGACTTTGACTACAACCCTGAATACAAGCAGGAAAAATTGTTTATCAAAATCCTTAACATCAATCTATTCTTTTAAGAAGGTTTTGGCAACTTGGTCCAGAAGTGTCTTGCCACACATCATCATCTAAATTCTTCTCATTTCCATGATTTGCATTGGCCTAATATCCGCCGTCTTCATCGCCCAGTATTAAGCCCAAAGCACATTACACTTCTCAAACATGATTTATATAATCTACTTTTTAGTATTAGAGAAATCGTTTTATAACAAAGTTTAAGCTACATTTCTTTAAACTCACACGCACATCACAAGAATGCATTTCCCAAAGTTTTTACCAATAGTTCAGTAAATGTATGATTCATTTTCCAAACTGTCACATTAACATATCAAACGATTTTTATGTTACCAGGCACTAAGTAGTATTTTCCAATGATCCAAGTGTTGCGACTTTTTTCGAGGAGAGGCGCACTTTGGTAGACTATATGATTTAAATCCGGTGTCAAAAGAATTCTAGGTTGACAATGAATTGCTTCGGTCTTGACACTACTTGGAAATATCACTACAAATTTTCTGTCCTAAGAATTGGTGATTTCAAAGCAAGTTATCTCCACTCATTTTAATACGACATTTATAACTATATTGCGTCGTTTATTGTCATGTGATAGCCGCGCATATTTAGTCGCATGACAGCCTCACTAAAATTAAATTCCGCCACTTGTTTACGTGATAGCTGCGCAGATTTTCTTTGAGTAAAGCAATGTCGCAACATGATTTTTCCGCCATCCATTTTAGAATGTGGGCCCCGTATGACTGAAGAAAGAATGAAATTGGAAAAATCTGGATCATCAGACAAAATTAGGAGCAAAAGTAATAATCCTTTATATCATTGGTCCTCAAACTTTTTCCTGTGAGGGCCATATAGCTTTTATTTTTCTGATGGAGGGCCGGGGTCAGTTTGTAACAGAAAAAATGTGGCAATTGCGGGAGTGCCATAAAGTAAAAATTTATTGTTTTTTAAAAAGCGCAATCAACTAACCTTTTCTGGATTTTTCACAGAACAAAGGACAGAAAATAAATAACAAAACTATTACTGAAATAAATAATATCTAAATAACCTTCTCTGGGTTTTTCACAGAAAAACAAATAACACTGGTAATGAAATAATAATAATCAAATAACTTTCTTTGAGTCTTTCACAAAAAAAAAATATTTGGAACATAAACTTTCCGTTGTGGTGTGCACAATCTTAACACGTCCAAGTTCAGCTTAGTTACCAGAGCAGAATTTTTTATTTAAATGACTCATATGAGCAGTCTCTCAAAGCTATTGTGTAACTTCCCTATAATCCTTTTGTATGTTCCAGTAGGCTTGTAGAATCGCGGTTTGTAGCTTTCTCTCTCTCATCAACTTCCCTGTGAAAACCATAAAACAAGCACGCTGAGAAACTGAACTAAGTGATACAGCACCTAGTCCACACAACCAGTACCACTACGAATATGGTTAAAGAAAAATTTTATCCCAGTAGATTTTATGAGTACAATCTTTTTTTATTATCAGAGTGACTCATTCAAATTAGAAAAGTGGGCTTACCTTTCTATGTTTATCATCAGTGTGAACCGTGGGCCTGCATCTGGCTGGTAAGAAGTTGAATGTCAGGTTCCATTCTAGTTACCGCCAGTCTCAAACAATGATGCAGAAGTTCATTTGTCAATCTTCATCTCACTGGTGTTTTTATCACTTTCACGCGTGAAAAGGTTTGCTCACAGATATACGTACTGCTAAAAAGTGTGGACATCTTCATTGCGTGTTTTCTAATGTTGGGATATGTGTCTTTTGGGAGGCAGCATAAAATTCAATGAGACTGTTTGGCTTGAATAAATCTTTCAGAACATCACAGTTTTATAACTCGGATAACTCAAACTGATAAGAAGGCTGGGCTTCATCAATGTTGGCAACAAAAGGGTTCTGAAAAAGACGGATTTCTTTTGCATAAACATGTAGTTCACGGAACCGCACACCGAACTCCGCCTTTAGCGTTTCCAAAGTTTCCACACACTTTTCAACTGGAAACGCGAACACTGGGTTCTCTCCAGAGAGGTTTTGTGGAGCAGGAAGATGGATGAAGTTGTGGTTCTTCACTTGTCTCAAAAGCAGTTGTAGTTTCAGCTCGAATGCTTTTACGTGGGAATACATGTTGCAAATAAGTTTACCCTGGCCTTGTAGCTGCAAGTTAAAGCTGTTCAGCATTTCTAAGATGTCTGTCAAAAAGAAAAATTGCCATTTCCATTCTGGATTAATCAGCTGTGGCAGCGTCTTGTTTTGTAAGTGAAAAAATAAGTAAATTTCGGGTAACAGCTCGTAAAAACGCCTTAAAACTCCGCCCCAGCTCAACAATCGGACCTCTGTGTAGTGTAACACATCTCCGTGGGCAGATTCTATCTCAGATAGGAATTCTTGAAACTACCGGTGTTTAAGTCCCTTTTCTCTTATGAAGTTTATTCGTGACACCACAACTTTCATGACAGAATCCCACGTCAAAGCTTTGCAGCACAGTGCTTGCTGGGGAATTAATCAGTGGACTTGTACCAGTGCAGGGAGACCTCGTTCTTCCATCTCCAGGTTCATGCGTCCTATGAGTCCCCGAGACATGCCCATCATACTTGGAGCCTCGTCAGTTGTGATACTTGCTAGTTTTGACCAGTCCAGGTCCAACTTTTTCATGATTTGGCACACTTTACAAAAAATATCCTCCTCCGTCATAGTCCCTTTGAGACTTTGGAGGGTTGTCAGCTCCTCGCACATCTCAAAGTTTGCATTTACTCCACAAATAAAAATTAGCAGCTGTGCGGTGTCCTGCACATTCGTGCTCTCGTCCAGTGCTTGTGAAAAAATTCATGTTCCTTTGTCTTCAGCAGATGAGCATATAAATTACCCCCAATTTATTCAATACGTCTGATGATTGTATTTGCTGATAGACTCACTGTCACGAATAAGTAAATTTGCGGTAAAAAGATAGGTTTTTATGTATGTACAGTTATTGTAATCTGTTATTTTATTTTGCAGTGATCGTTTTATTTGTAAATTTGATTTGTCTGAAGCTCTAAACTTGCTAAATTGTTTTTAAAACAGACCTTTTTTCTTTCGGATTAAAAAATGGATTTGTAACTTACACGCCTTTCGGACGTCACAATGACTGTCTACGTGGCGTAATTTTTCAGCTTATTCTAGTGATTCTTGTTTTTTCTCAAAGGTTTTTTTTTTATTACTACCGTTTGCATAATTTATTGGCGATGTTTTTCCTGTGTCACGTGATGTTCTAGCAATTTCTTGATTATTTTCCGTCGTATATATAAGGCGGCGAGATTTTATTCATTCAGAGAGAGAGAGAGAGAAATTTATTGAGTAGTAGATTAGAGTAAAGATTAGAGTGTTGTAAAAGGCGTTGTTGTGTAGTGATTGTTGTGACAGGAATCAAGCAATTATTTTAGTGGTCTTAATTTTAGTTAGCCTCTGATATTTACTTATTGAAGTGCTTTAGTTCTGCCTCTTGGCAAGCAAAGGAATTCGAAGTTATAAAGTGGTTTGTGAATACATTGTTCTGTTCTTGATCGAGAAGTGCGTGGGTTAAGATATCTCAGTGGAAGCCAATCTTTTCCTAGCTACTAAGTTGCAACCAAATTTAATTATTCGATCTATACTGCAAGTCGCTTCGATTTTAAGAAGTAAATTAAAGTTGAAAATAGAATCAAATTTCTATTGAAACGCAACTCTCACGGTATTAAATACATCTTTCTTTCCGGGACACACCTCCTCTACGACAGCGCTCATACATTTCTTGACAAACTCGCCGTCAATGAAAGGTTTACCGCTACTTTCTGTTAGTTGAGCAATCCGAAAGCTGGCTCGAACAGCTGACTGGTTCACCTGAGTTTGGCGTACAAATATATTCTGCTAATCAAGCAGTCCAATTTTTAGCCTTGAGAGTTTGTCTGCTCCCATTTGGCCTTGTAAGTTATCATACTTGTCTTTGTGAAGGGATTCACGGTGTCTCTGCAGATCGTATTTCTTGAATACCGCCACTTTCTCTTGACATATGAGACAAGTTGCCTTTTTTTTTTGTATTGAACAAAAAAATAATCGTTTGTCCACCTCAGGTTAAATACCCTGCATTTTGAATCTCTCTCTTTCATATATTTTTTGCTATTTTTCTGTTCATTTTAAAGAGAGGCAGTTTAGACTTTTTCTCAGAGGTTTCCAGATAGGGGCACAGGCCGCAGAAAGGTGGAACAGAGTGTCACGTTATATCTGTGTACAAAATATAGTAGTTACTAACCAATAGTTTATAGTGAAATAATTCATAACTAAGGAACATTTTATTGCAAAAGTCCAACTTTATTTTCAAATACACATACACAGTATTAAAAAAATTTCTCCTTAAAAAACGAAAAAGCTTTGTAGGAATAAAAATATATTTTTAGTCTAATTATATTTAAATATTAGATAATTTTTTCAAGATCATATATACATTTTGCAATATGTCACGGTTTTATATCTATTAGGAATGATACTAGAACCTTACCCTGATGAAAATTCCGCACCTCGCAGATAAACGGGAGCTAAAATGTTCACTCGAGAGTTACATGTACTTAATATGACAGTTACTCGCGATAGCTACCCTCAAGGCGCAGGATGAGAGACGCTCGATAGAACAATGCGGAAACACAAGTAAACTTTTTTCAGGGCTTCGCTTCAACTTCCAGAACAGACCTACCATCTCTCTAGACCAGGGCTTCTCAAACTCTTTGTTCTGCGACCCCATTTTAGAAAAGAAATTTCCACGCGACCCCTGGATGAATGGCCTACACGTTAATGATATTAAAGAAATAAACGTTCCATTACAGGCACTGGCGTGCTTTGCTTTGAGAGGGGAGCGGGGAGCGAAGCATGAAGTAAGCCTAATCCTATTATCAAGCAACTATATAAAATACGTAAACTCGATCTTCTTGCGGAGGGCGAAACATTAAACGAAGAAAATCTTGCGAAAGCAAAAATTTTGCATATTTTGGTCACAAAAAAACTGTTGTTTTACATTTTTTGCTTCTGTCATATCCTTTGAGGCTATCTCTTATGTTTCCCTCCATAATTGCACCACTGATCACAAATCTCAAGTATCTTTTTTTTAGGACGAAGTCATGCGAAAGCGCACAATCCACGAAAGTAACTCTACAGTAACAAAAAGAATACATAATAGAAATAGTGAAGCAAACAAAAAATTAACGAAATAAAGATTCATTTTATAAAACTTATCAAGCACATCTAACGGGATGGATATTGCGCACGATGATTTATGAAAGAGATGAACTGATACGTCAGAACTGTTGCTCTCGAAACAATATCCTTAAATGCATATTGAAAAAAGTCAAGAACTGTCATAAATGTAGCTAACATAAATTGTTTTTAACCCTAATCCTACCAAGTGGGGTCCGACCGGACCCCAGCAGTGTATTAATGTATCCCCAAAACCAACTAGTGCTTCAAAAAGTTAGGGATGCCAGGAATTTGTTAGACTATCTAAGCCCTTTCCAACCCACGTTTTAGTTTTTGATTGCTAGCAGCTATACAGCATTTAGATATATTTTCGCTTTGGGGTCCGATTGGACCCCAGCTAATAGTGTGCATTTTAGCGTTTGTATTTGCTTCATATCTTATTTTGTTTTATCAGATTAGAGTAAATAATGGCTAATAAAGATAGACGTGCACAATATGTTGCTTCAGAAGTACTTAAAAGTATTATTTAAATAAAAGATGACTCAGAATTTGAAGATTCTGATGTTTCAAGTCACAGTGAAGAGGGAGACTACATATCTGAATGTTCTGATTTTAGTGACACTGAATCATTGAAACAATCCTCTTCAGATGAAGATGAAATCAGCAAACGCTCTACCCGTGATGATGATAATCAACTTAGTGGAGGAAGAGGCCTGAGCGAACGTGAAAGTCATATGCAAGACCACGGTCAAGGCGGGGTGGTGCAACCAGATGCAAGTGCAACTGAGCAAACTCATACCATATTTGTTGGTAAAAATGGAACAATTTGGCAAAAGAAACCACCAGTTACTGCAAAACGTCGAACCCAAGACATTATTAGACAGGTCCCAGGCATAACATCTGCCGTCAGTTGCACTTCAACTAAGCTGGCATTCAGTTCTTTATTACGGAAGTAATGATTGATCTTGTTGTAGTAAACGCAAATCGAGAAGCTCATTGTAAAACAAATAAATGGAACAAAGAACACCCTGGTGCTAGGAGAACTTGGATACCTGTTGATGACACTGAAATGACAGCTTTCATCGGACTCAATTTATTGGCAGGCCTGCATAAATCTAATTATGAGCCCATTTCATCACTATGGTCGGAAAAGGAAGGCAGACCAGTTTACATTGCTACTATGTCTAGAAATAGGTTCACAGACATTTTAAAATATATAAGATTTGATAATCGAGCAACTCGTGCAGAGAGGCGTGCAACGGACAAGCTGGCAGCTTTTCCTAATTTTTGGACATTATTTCAAGCACAATTTCAAAAGTACTATATTCCAGGGACTGATCTTTGCGTCGATGAACAACTAGTGGCTTTTCGTGGAAGATGTCCTTTCCGTCAATACATCCCTTCCAAACCAGCAAAATATGGAATAAAAATATGGTGGTGCTGTGATGCAGAAACAAGCTATCCTCTCAAAGGCGAAGTTTATCTGGGAAAGCAACCTGATCAACCGCGGGAAGTTGGTCAGGGTGCACGCGTTGTGAAAGAACTGGTAACGCCATTGTATAGAAGTGGAAGGAATGTTACAGCTGATAACTGTTTTAGTTCGATACCTCTTGCTGAAGACCTTCTTGAAAATGGCTTAACTTATGTGGGTACAATTCGATCTAACAAAGCAGAGATACCTACCGTAATGAAGCCAAACTGCAGCAGAGAAGTTTACAGCTCCATGTTTGGATTCAAGGACCAAGTAACCTTGGTTTCTTATGTGCCAAAGAAAAACAAGGCTGTCAAAGCACTATCAACAATGCATCATGACACTGTTGTTGAAGGGGAAGAATATAAGCCTGAAATTATGATACACTACAATGCTACGAAAAGTGGTGTTGACAACCTTGACCACTTGTGCACACTGTATACATGTAGAAGAAAGGTGAATCATTGGCCTGTTGCACTGTTTAGAAATTGCATTGATGTCGGTGCTGTAGCTGCTTTCGTAATTTGGATGGCAAAATATCCTGAGTGGAAGTCATCTGAGGGAAAAAGGAGAAGAAGAATCTTTTTACTTGAACTTGGTCAAGAACTAGTAATACCACATATCAAGCGCAGGGCTGCAACTTCAGGACTACGAGCTTCTATTCGAATGGCTATGAATATGATTGGGATTAATTCTGCAGCAGCACAGGAAGCTCAAATGCAAGCGCCAATTGGCAAAAAAAGAAGATGCAGCTTTTGTCCACGTGTTGCTGATAAAAAAGTTCGACGTGTTTGCGAATCCTGCAAGAAATATGTATGCCCTACTCATAGCAAACAACAACTAGTCTGTGTTGAATGTCGGCAAAAGTGACACTATCAAAAGAATAATTTTGTAAAAGTGTCTAATTATGCTAAAACAATTTAACTTGATAGAGGTCTTGGAGAAAGTGCGTGTTTGTAGAAAACATTGTGTTGTCACTCTTGCATTAGTTTCGAAAACACATTTTCTCGGACATTTTGTTTAGTACAGCTCTGATTCAGACCAACGCAAGCTTATTTTGATGTTCTGTGAAGTCTATGAATTTGTTTTGTTAGAAATACAAACATTTGTAACAAAAGAAGTTCAGTTTTGTAATGATAACCGCGACATTTCCACTGGGGTCCGTTTGGACCCCACTTGGTAAGATTAAGGTGTAAAAAGTGTTGGTAGGATGAGGGTTAAATTCTCGTGTAAAGGCCAAAGCAAGGGAACATGACACTTCCTCAAAGTACCGTACGCTACTGGTGTGGTAAGCAACATCGCTTACTCATTTTACATTTGCTTCCGCCTGGCTCTACTTAAACAAGCCTATTTTCCCAAGATTAGTAGTCGAAAGCTATATTGTCAGGCTTTAAAAGTACGGTTTTAAATTACAGATAAAGCATAAACATTTTTCTTTTCCTTAGCATTTTTTGAACCACGGAAAATGATATTTAGCAGAGTTTTTTCCGCAGTTTTTGTATTTCTACATGCCATTTTATTTTACACTGTATTTTTTGCAAAGATATGTTGTTGCAAATTTTCTTATTTCTTCCAAATTTTTTTTATCTTGAGTATTTCTATCTAGTTTCCTCTTTTCTGACTTTTAGAGCCAAATTTTATCAAATAATAAAATTTTTTCAAAAAAGGAAATTTCCTTCCAAGTTGAAGCCGTGTTAACAAGATTGATATCGGTCAGTATGTTACGACAAACAGGAAATACCAATGAATAACTTGTTTCAATTTTTTGATTTGTTTTACTTGAAAGCTCAGGCAGACATTGCAGTAAACAGCGTAAAGATGGAGTTACCCCTGAAAATGCAACACAAAATCATTTTACTACAGGTCTACTTTTAATTTTCTTGTGAGGGTTACAAAAGCTTTTAATTCTGATGAGTACAGCCAATTTGTTTTGAATATGTTTCGCGACCCCAAAACTAAATCGTGCGACCCCAAATGGGGTCGCGACCCATAGTTTGAGAAGCCCTGCTCTAGACAACCAAACTATTATTACAACAACGAAATTATTCTCAAATCGAAAGACAGTACACCGGACTCCTTTCCTTCACAATCAAATCGGTCAAACGGCTTGCTTTCCAACAATAATACTCAATAAACTCCGCCGTCAATCACAAACGGCCTCACGCTTGCTGAATCACTTTTAACTAAGAATAATCAGAAATGCAAACTCGCTCTGTATGTAGATACGGCTATGAAAATCCCAGAATAAACCAGGAAAACGATTATGACGCAACAGTAGAGAAATTATGTCCTCAAACTTACTACAAGATAAGAGTAGGTGAAAAGCCAATTGAACAATTGCGTAATACCTGAATTAGAATGGAAAATTCCGATTGCTAAGCTAGCCGATAATTTTTTTCTTTGGTCCACTGTATATGAAACAAATCTAAATGCGCTCTGGTATTGTTCAGGGGGCCGGACCAAATGTGGAAAGGGGCCGTATGTGGCCCGCGGGCTGTAGTTTGAGGACCATTGGCTTAGGGTATCTGTTCAAATTACTAAATTTATTGCGGTTCAAGTTACACGACATTGTATTGTTCAACAGCATTTTTTATGTAAACCTCAGTTGGAGTACAAATGCTGATTTGCGTGAAAAGTAAAAGCATACGTCATTAAATGCAACACTGCCGTGGTTGTTGCAAACAACGAGAAGTTTAGACATTCTCCACCTGTTTTTTTCCTGACAAAAGCGTTGCATCGGGTAGTACAGGCTTGATTTTTAGCATCATACACCAGAACAGCATATATGATGAACTTACTATTACTTGTACAAAAATTAGTGAGTACTTACGTGTTAAATAGAATCACAGTCAAGTAAAAACACAATGACATTGCGTAATAACAAAATGGTCTTAATTAAACAATGGCAACTTCTTGATCGTGATTGCTTTGATTCACCAGCAATTGGTATAACGTTGCAATGGGGAAATCTTGAATTAAAATCATTCTCATACATGCCAACATTTTCATGGAAAATGTAATTAAAAATTAATGCTTTAACGGGAAAAACAAATTACGGAAATGAGCGTCTGAGCAAAAAACTTTTTTTCATGAAATTATAAGGAATATATAAGGCATTGCTCTTAGGACGGGGATCACAAATTAGTTCTTTTTCAATCTCAGCAATTTTTGGTTACTATTGAAAATATGAGGCTTCAAGGGCTGTACGACTATGATCGTAAACCTGCTTCTAAAATCAATCAAAGCAAACTGGTTGGAAGAAATATGATAAAAGTTAAAAACTTGTTGCTGGTTGTTGGATTGCTACTGATTTGTACTGGATTCTATATTCAAAAGAAAAGTGCGGATCATAAAATGGCAAAGTAAACATATAAATGTTATTACAATAACACAAACTAGCTGGATAACAAGTTGATACAATTTTACAATAAATAAAGCATTTATTTGAGGCAGCTGCAAGATGTTGATCATAGAATTAATTTAGGAAATATTATGAGATTTACAGGATGTCCTAAAATTATTGCTGCAATTTTTAAAATTTAACAAAATTTCATGATTTGAGATATTTTTATTTGGTTTGTATCAGAGCATAGAGAAATACTTGAAGTTTGTTTTCATATCACATACTTCTTGAAATAATCAGGTTTGAAAATCAAGTTCCAATATTCATAAGGTCTTGCATGAGAGTTTGTGATTTCATGCATATAAAATCCATTCACGTCAGGTTTTTAAGCTAGAAGATATTCTACGACGATAACAGTTTGCAAAGAGCATGCGGACATGCTCGATTCAATTCCTAGGCTATAAATAACGTGTTGGCTTCAGCGATAAGTCAAAGTTACGCGTCTCTAGATTGCTAAATGGAGCAATTTGAGAATATGGAGATTGGAGAATCTCTACGAAACCCTGGAACAAGAGCCGGACATCCCTAAAGTAAATGTGTGGTACTGGATTATGCATAATAAAATTACAAGACGATTTTTCTTCCCTGAAAAATCAATCACGGCTCAAGTTTATCTTGACCTTTTAACAGAATGTGCGGCCTCACTGATATATGATTATCTAAAATGATTGAAGTGTTCCCGGTAACTATAAAACAAACCGAATAAAAATATTTCTGAAATATAAATTTGTTGAGGTTTTGAAACTGTAATGACATTATATGGATTTGCTTAGTTTAGTGTAGTAAAAACATGTGATGTATTTCTCGGTTGCAATGACCACAGATCATCACAACTTCAAATAACGTCTAACTTGCGATTTAAAATATAGACAAACATCAATTTATTGTTGTTTAGACTTGAAAATCAGTTCAATGCAATGAACAATTTACTGTATGGTGCCAAAATTGACAGTCAAGTAAGCAAGCGCGACATCCAACTGACGAGGCATTTGAATAGAAGAAGCGTTGTTGATGGCGGTAAAGAGGTAATGTCAAATATTTCAAAATAAATTTTAATTTTTGCTGTGGCTATTTTTATGTAATTACAAAATAAAACAGCAGGCCATACTTTATGTAAGCAAAATTTGTGCAGACTATTTTTACGTGACCGTCAGACAGTTTCTGCGAGGTGTTTTTACGTGGCCGTAAAAAACCTTTTGTCAAGTAACTAATCTTACTAAATTTTTCTCCTCTTGAAAGCATCAGTTAAGTGAACGACTTTTAAGATGGCTTTGCTATTGGACAAGTTGAAAAACATCATTATAAGTTTTCTGTTGTGGGCATAATTGCTATAGCTTATAGCTTAAGTTTTGTTATTGTCATTAGAAAGAGTCCCATCAACGGAGCCTGGCAACTTCACCAAAAACAAATTTGCCACTTCTACTCTCAGACTCTCGCTCCATTCTTTTTTCTCCTTCGCCTTTCTCACACTCTCTGGCACATGTGGCAAGAGTTTATCACCCGATTTCTTTAGGCTGCAATGCAGTTGCAATCCAAAGTAAGGACCATAGAAACTTGAAATGGCGCTTTTTCCAGAAAACGTTTGGTGAGGCAGAAAAGAAAATTGTGGGAAAATTTTCAATTTAAATATAGAGTAAGGACATTTTCTTTTACAGATTTTCTTTTTCAAAGCTCAATTTTCCAAATAGAATTCTTCAATAGAGTGTTTCTTAGACGTGCCAAGGGGTAAGAGGGGCAGTGCTTAGAGCCCTGCTGCAATGGGTTCTCGGTCAGTCATTACCTGCGAGTTTAACGACACGAACTAAAAGTCGCCATGTGTGGTGCGCTGCTTCAACCATTTATTCTCTCTCATCTCACCCACTCTTATCATTCTTTTGTAATAAAGCCGTGATATCTCATCCAAATTTTTTGACGTAAAGTTATCCCAGTATTCTCCGAACAACTTGTGCTTCCTCGTTACGTCCTCTCTTGGCTTTGCTGGAACGGATAGGGGCTTTTTTTGAAACTCTACTTCTCCAAAATCAAGAATCTTTCACGCAACGCATGTGGTTACTACATTTAGAAAACTCCTTATCTTTCTGTCTTACTGCCGAGTCTTTACGTCACACGCTCTTAGGCAACTTTTTGTTAAGTTGCTACTTCTAATCCAGACTGTGGAAAGTTTTGTTGTGCCCCCATCCCAAAGAAAAGGGTCGGGTGACAACATTCTAACAAATGAAACATATAATACCAGTGCAGTGTCTCAGCTTCCGTTATGATTGTTACCTAGCTATGAATTGCACTCTACAATAATGGTAGTTTTATTACTCGGCTTTATTGTACCCCAATGCCTCAAACAGATGCGGTGAGATATAAGCTTCATTAAGAACTTCACTTAATGAAATCAATTTAGAATATTTACAACGATAAGAATACACGCAATAAAAGGTAAGCAGCTGCTAAAATTTGGTCATATGGCAGTGCGTCCATGAAACGATGCAATGTAGTTTTTTTCTTGGGAAGACTCAAAAATGACCGATGATTTCTTGAAAGAACTCGCAAATGACGGAAGAAATCAAGCCATTTCTTGAAAATCAATTTAGCTGGGCTTTGATAATTTACTGAAAAAATCTATTTTCCAATGGAATAACGCGATAATGACGTTTTTACAACTACATGAAAAAGCCTACAGAAATTTCTCCAATGTCGCGAAAAAATTGCGGATAAGATTTTTCTTGCGGTCAGTTAAAAATAGCTTAAAAAAGTAATTTTCTTATGGTTACGTAAGAATAGCCTACCATATTTTTTCTTACGCAAAGGTAGCCACGTAAAAATAGCCACTGCCTTTAAATTGTTCCTATGCAATTAAAAATGATTAAACAATTTAAATGATCAATCAAACGAATTAAAATCATCAAACAAAAAACGCTTCGTAATAGCATGTTGCTTAAATCACTTTTTACTAATTCTATCTACGTTCCAATTAAAAATCTTGAAACTGACATTTCTTTTTTATTTAGTTTGAAGATCGAACAACATCAAGTAAGATTGATTCATTTACCACATAATTATACTTGTTTTTATTTGCTTTTTCGATCATTTTGCATTGTTTTTACCTGTTTTTGCCACGTGCGCTTCAGCTGTTAGTAACAAAGTTTTATTTATAAGAACTCCTAGTTTTCAAAATTGCTTTGAATTTGATTATAAGGTTAGTTGAAAGCTTGCTATCATTTTGCAACATGTTTTTTCAATTCCGTGACCACATTGGTATCTGGGCCTGCTTTATAAGAAAATGTCGGCGTTGTCCGCAGAACCCCATTAGTAATGTCAGGGTTAACAATATCGGTCCATCTGGTGTCTGCTTCATCCAATGGTTAGTTGTGAAAACACTAATAAAAAGTTTATGTTTTTACACAAAGCCAAATCTCGTTCCGAAACAAAAGTATTGTTCTTTGGCATGCAAACGATCAAAAAATACATCATGGGGATTGCGCAAAACAATTACACGTCTCCCTAAGTTCATTGAGGCCTGGCAAAGTGTTATTTGCCCTGTTTTCACCTTTGGCGTCTTTAAATTTAACAAACTTTTGTCCATTAAATTCAGCAAATGTTTGAAAGCATAACAAAGTTGTGGAAGAGCGCCAAGGTGATTAATATGTATTTTCAGGATTAAACGATTAAATAATAGACCCACTACTCATGACTAGTTCGTTAATGTAAGCATATTTCTACGATCTGACGCTTCTGGCTGCGCGCATGTTGCTTGGTCCGGCCGTAAACGCAGCCAGGCAAAAAGCAAACAAGGACAAAAAGAAGCACTCACAGTTAAATTATCATAATACCATGGCCCCAACAGCAATGTCGAGGTTAAGAATATCGGTTCAGTCGGCTTCCTGATTTCATCCCATTGATATTTGTGAGAACAATTGGTCTAATAAATAAGTAATGTGTTGTTGGCATAGCCAATTGTCGTTCCAAAATTAATAGCACCGTTTTATTAAAGGAAATCGATTAAGCCTAAAATCATTTTAGGGGGTAATGCTTAGCTGCTTTATTTCTCCCAAAGTTTTTGAAGATCCTGGCTACGTTTTGCCCTCCTTGTTTGGTCCTTAGGAACCGGACTTGCTCACAATTCAAACAGCCAACAATTTCAAAGTGTTATTTCTCATTTCATGAAGTGCATAGAAGCATAATTAAAAGTTGTGGTTTGGAAAGGATGTCAAAGTGATTGATCTGTATTTTAGAAAAACCTATTGAATATTAGGACCACAACTTACGACTTTTTGGTAATTGTAGGGTTATGCCTATTTGGAGGATCTAAAGCTTCTTGCTGCACGCATGTTGCTTAATCCTAGCATATACGCAGCGATTCAAAGAACAAACTAGCCTAAAGTGAAGTCCTTCCTGTTGACATATCTTTATAACGAACTAATTAGAGTTACATATTGCTGAAAAGCAAAGTGTCCTAGCTTCCCAACGACACTATTTGCTTGGTGCCTTGTCGGAACCTTGGTGTATTAAGCTTACCTGTTTACCACTTTTTGAGAGGTGTAAAAAGTTAGACTGCAGGTGTTGAAGTTCAGTTTTTGTAGTAAAAAACAAATAGCAAAAACAAAGATCTCATATTATCAGAATAAACTTGGAATACTATTCTATTGGTTAAAGAAGTTGGAAAATTGGTAAGAGAAATGAGGTCACAAATCAGTCTTAAGTAAACTGAGTTTGCAAAAATTGTGAAGTTTTGAAAAAAATCATCATATGATGATCTCTGTCATTTAGATAATTAAATACAGGCAGTCATTCAGCTTTAACTTTTATATTGGAAAATACATTTCAACTATCTAAATAGTCATCATCAGTTATTCTATTTTTAATATCGAATAGAACTCGATTTTAAAAGTTAAAACTGAATGATTGCCTGTATTTAATTATGCAAAGGATACAGACATGGCCACTAGTGATTTTCAGCTATAATTGCTCAGTTTTCGGTTGGTCAAAATATTTGACTAGATCTTTTTTCACTTCAACCACTTTGGTATTGTACAAATATGACCTCCGGTAGCAAAATACTGTGTTGATGGTAACAGTCTGTACTATGGCATTATAGAGCGAGTTGAAACGTAGACATAAAAAAGCAAGAAACACGCTTAGAAGACTGAAATGCTTAAATAAAGAATTTCTTTTTGCATCGTCAATTTAGCTTAAATTCTAAAAGAGTATGCCCTATTAAAAGCATCTTGTTGTTGTCTCCAAACAGAGCTTTTAATCGCGTTTCTATGATCAGTATGTATTGAGAAAATGAGGAAAACAAATTTTAAAATTGCCAATTAAGACGTCATGTCAGATGCTAAAAAGTGAAATTTGTTGAATTTGGTAAGTCGGGTATTGGTTTTTCTTTAAGCTCAAAATCACTTTTCTCTGTCAAAAAATACAATTTAAAAAAATTGTTCCATTATTGTTCGATTATTACATTATAATGACGTCACCCCTCCCTTTTTGACATTTACCTCGGAGTTATAGCTAATTGTGCAAAGCTTGATGCTCGTACGTCCAGTCTTTTTCGTCATTTGAGCTAGTCGTTCTGAGCAATATGCAGGAAAATGTACATACACAGCGTTAGCGCTTATGCTCCGTTTTCGAGTCTTGAGTTAGACTGGGCCACCACGACGGGTAAACTGCCTGGTCTAGCCACCTGTCTGTCACATAAAGATAGAGGCAAACCGTTAAGTGTCTTCCTAAAGACATAACAAGCAAGTTTTCCAGCTTGTTCTCCACACTATCCTTTTTGTGCTAAGCGCCAAGCAGAGAAGCTGTGAATATTATTTTTTAAGGTCTTTTGATATGACTCAACTTGGGAAACGAACCTAAGGTCTACCGACTGTGGACGCTTTAATCACTACATCGTCGCGCCGATGTACGTTTAGTAATTTCGGAGGAATGAAAACATACACAAACACAAAATTGCTCTTGATAGTAGGTCTATAGATAAACTTTTCAATCTTGTTATTGCTATTTTGAATTTTTTAAGCTGAAGCCTACTAATGACAAACAGAAAACATATTCAAAATAATAGCAGATTTTTAATAAGTATAAAGTGGTTATTTTTTGCATAATTCCATTATTAAATGCGATTTGATTGCATTAACTTTTCTTGCTATTTATTCAGGTCATGCTGGGGCTACTTACATCAGATGGGGAAGTAGAAATTGTGAAGGACCAGAACACACAGAGCTTGTGCACGAAGGTGCATAAAAGTTAAATGCTCATATGATGGGCGGTTTCAGTTTCCATAGATAAATTATAATAGACCTAGTTTATTGTCATGATAGAGAGATAAAAGTATTTCAAGTGAAAACGATAAACACGGTTGATTACTTGAAACTTGACGTTTTTGCGCTGATGTGCCACAATAAAACAAAAACAATGAAATATCACTGGAAACTAAATTTGGAAAGTGCTTATTGAATTTAAGATAGAATAGGGTTGACCCTTGTATCTCCCACCTAATAGCTTATTTGTACAACTTCATTTTTTTTATTGCGTTTGTTTGCATTTTTATATTTTAACTCTTATTTCTTTATTATGATGTTGACATATGGTGTGGTTTGTATCTTAATCATCATTAATCAACAGGTGTAGCAGCGGGAAGCCAATACAACCAACATGGTGGAGGAGCAAACGTGATTTGCATTGATTTAAATGTCAGCTACACTCCAGGAAAATATCAAGATGACAATCAAGGTAAATGCTTTTAATTTCAATGCTTTTGATTACCGACTTTTTTTAATGTTACAATTGCTCGCACAGCAACAGAGTAAGTACGGTACTTGTGCTGCTTGTTCATAGCCTGTTGTCTTTTCACGTTCTTAATCTCACGGCCTCGTGATCTTTGCCAGTCATTTTGTTGTGAATAAGATTGTTTAGATTTGACAATGCATTTAAAATATCGGAGTTTTCATATTTAAAGCTCTGTTTGATTGCATCTTATTTAAATTCTGTTTTTGGTATAATGTTTTTCTCCATACATATACGTTTAATAGCATCTACAGTACTGCTTTTTATATTTCAATAGATCTGTTTTGATTTGGATTTGGACACATGTTTACTAAGTCAAATCAAAAAATAAAGCTTTCAAGAATGAAAGGGATAAAAAGTTATTTTTTATCATTTTTGCTGAACGCGCAGTAAACATAGAATACTTGCAAATAAAGTTTTCAAAGCAACCTTACACTTTGATGCATTGTTCATGTCAAAATTATGTTTTGAGCTTTTCTCGTTAGTCCATTGTAAAAAAAACCATTACCAGGAAAATCACAAACACTAGCGGTTGTGCGGTGAAATCATATTGCTCAAAAACGCTTGGTTTTGTCATGGTTTGAGAATTTTCTAAAAATAGGTTTTCACTAGGTTATTGTTTTCTCTACAGAAAGATCTAAATTTAGAATTTTGACATTAAAGAATATTGTCTGATATTTACGTTTCAAAAATTTGGTTGCTATTGAGCAAAAAATTGCTGAAGAAAGTATAAATACAATTAAAGATTAGGTGCTTGATTTAAGTTTGATATAGTCCTTTCCCTTATGTTTTGTTTTAATTGCATTTCAGTTTTGTAGCCAAATTCTGTAATGAGAAAGTAGTGCTACAAGTGATTTATAAAAAATGTAAAAGTAGCACCGACTAGTTGGAATGTTTCGCGAGAAATTGCTTTGCAGTGAAAGTGTTGTACAACACATTCAAAGTGTTGATGTCGCATCTAATTAGTAACAATTGTTTAGCACCATTTTCAAAAATTTTCAGTACGCTAGCGATTACTAAAACATATATTTGCAATTGAGCAAAATTTTATTTCGGCTATTTCTTTAAACATATAATTGAAACTGTGAGACAAAAGGGCGTTGGCGATTTGATTTCGCTTTGTGAGAAACATTCTAAAATAACAACTTCCACTTCAAAAAATTTTTAGTGTGGGTAATCACTGATTGTCTTAAATGCTGTTCATTTATACATAAAATAATTTTATACTATTGCGGTAGAGCTCGGAGTGACGATTGCTGGCAAACTGTGTTCGAATAGTTACTCTGTTTCATCAATAAAAAATATAATGGGCTACTTCAAAGATATAAATTTTTGATTGCCAGGACATTCATTTATTCGTGGAATGGAATATCATAATCCGTTGTTGAATTTGTTTGATCTTGCCCGAACTGAAGGAAAGAGTCTGCATTACTTCAATGTTCCCTGTGCTGTTTGTATGGCAAAAGGAACAGTTAATCAGGTGAATAAGTAAAATAACAATATTGGGTATTTATTAACATGCACAGGTGTATATTTTTCCAGTTGGCACTGAAAATCTTTAGATTAATGAATGGCTGTATTATATGATTTATCGGCGTTTACAGCATATGTAAATCATTGCTATCAAATTGTAATTGATGATTCCTGGACGTGAAACTTGTCCTTCTTACTGGAAGAAAGAATATACTGGATATATCATGGCTGAGCGTAACGAACACAAGCATTCTAAACCGTTTCTGTGTGTTGATGATACGCCTCAAGTGGTACCAGGATCTCATGGTCACCTTGTGAACGGATTGTTATATATGGTTGAAACCCAATGTCCAAACCTGCAATGTGAACCATTTGTTCATGGAAGGGAGCTGCGTTGTGTTGTTTGTACAATATAAAATTTCGCAATATAAAGACATAACATTTTTAAGTTTTTGTTTAGCATTTATTAAAATAAAAATAAAAAAAAACTGTAATTTTTGTACCCGCCACACAAACATTCATCGATCTATGTTCGATTTTTTTTGCTCACATAAAATTAACAAAGTTTGGTTATATAGTTTGGTGCCTCTTCAGAATAATAAGCAGTTAATATTGATTAATTTTGGTGAGAAAATAAAGTTTATCAAAACGCGCAAAAGTTACAAATGAACTGCTGGAAAAATTTACTTGACGATAACTTATCTCCAAGCCATATATCTATCACGTGATAATTAACCACAACTTAACCACTACAAAGTTGTAGGTCTATTAAAGAAAACAACCATCTGCTGTGACTTTATACTTTGGAGTAATTCTACACTGCATTTTTTTTCAAATAAAAATTAATTAGTAATTTGTTGCCCATATACTGCATGTTTATGAAAATAAAACAACTTCAATGCTGTTCGTTTTTGTAGTAATGCGACTGAGGTTGATTAGCCCTACAATTTTCACCACCTGTTCACCACATACTAATTAAAGTATCCAATAAAATGTCCTACTCAATGAACGCAACACACAAACTTGCAGGGTTTTTCTTTATCCTATCTTTCTCGTACTGAGCGCCAAGAAAAGAAGTTGTGGATACCGTTTTAGTTTTTGATATGATTCAATAGGACTATTAAAACTGGTTTACTGACTGCAAAGCGGAAGCTTTAACCATCGCGCTGGTGAGACTTTGTGTAACTATTCATTGCGTGTTTGGTGTATACATTAAAGGGCAATTCTTCTGGTAGAACTGGTAACACCGAAGCGGGTTTTTTACAAGATATTCTATGCTTAACCGAAAAGATTTCCAAATAACAGGATCATAAAAATATACGAACCTCTTCATCAGCAGGCAAAAAAAGATCTGGTATATCCGAGCGACAAGGAGATTTGTCTAAGGGCGGTTCTGTCAGTCCGATTCGGTGTATCAGTTGTATGTAAAGTTGTAGGGTACTCATTTACAGATGTCTGTAAACGACGTTTTGTATTTGTTGTTTAGCAAGATCATGTAGATGAGGTAGCGTAATATCAAATAAGTTTCACATGAGGATTAATTCGATTGATCTGATTTTTTGATTGGACTGTTCACATTTATCCTCCATTCACGAGAAAGCGAATTGTATAGCTATGCTTTGAACGGGATGTTCGCACTCGCTTGGGAGTTGCCATTTTCGAGGTGCCTCTTAACTTATCGTTGAATTCACTGCTTTTTCAAAAACACCAAGCAGAGATATTGCCGTAAAATGCCTCATCGAAGGCACAACATCGCGGTGTCCTGGGTGGGAGTTGAACCGAAAGCGTACAGCAGCCGTTGAAACGAGCTACAATTTTATAGTCCATCTGTCCGGTCATGATGTTCAAGATGACCTCCTAGGAAGAGGACGAGAACTGAAGGTGAAAAAGGCTGAAGAAATAGAAGGTTCAATAACTGCATGGATGTTTTTGGGTCCATTTAAAGTAGCTTAATCCTAATTTATTCAACGTTGGTCTGCAGGGATCCAACAAATTTTCAATTATTTAGCACTTTTTATCATAATTTAATATAAATTCACAATCATTTTTCTACTCTTAGTATATTTTAGATAAGCAAGCATTTTTTGTATTGTATTCATAAATTTTTGCCAAAAAATAGCAGTGATTTAAGGCAGTTCGATTACGCGCGAAGTTGCTTAGTTTATTTTCCTATTTCGTATACATTCACAGAAAATTCAATTTCTCAAATCTATTAAAAATTTTATTGCACAGCAATGAAGTGCATTATGTTCAGTTATAAATTTGAATTACAGTTTTGAAAAAACTTTGTGAAATTTTTGGAAGTATTCGAGATACAAGGGTGCAAATTTTGTTGTATTTCTGCAGTAACAACTTCGGGTAGACTAGCCGAAAAAAATTTTGAGTTTTTAGAGTTAAATCTGCGGTAAAACGGTAGGGTGAGTTTGATTCACTTTGTGCGCCTTTTAGTCGTCGCATTGGCGACGTCATTCATCTAACCAATTTTAGTTTTCATTTACATCAAAGTGAGGACCATTCATTGGGCATTGAATGGAAATTCGTTTACCAAAAATTTTAGAACGCTACCAAAGCAGAGAGCATTCTAGTGCAACCAAATCAATTCAATATCAATTAGTGTTACGTTGACACATTTTGCACCTCCTTTGTGAAGTAGGAATTTCACAGTGTTCTTTTCCGTCATATCGCAGTATGAGGAAAAGATCAGGTATTAAACCACCAAGGCCACTTGCTCTTTCACGAGGATGCTTTTGAGAGCCTTTATGAGGCACAACGTAATCTAGCGACGAAACTGAATGTGTGACATTGGTGTGTTACGAGAATATAAATTATACAAAAGCAAAGAAGCAACTTTGCTTTCAATACACTGCTTTAAAAGTTGAATTCCAGTGTGATTTGTTGATAAACAGGTCAATACAAAAATATTATTGACCCATACCACAGATTGTGAAGAAGCCTTTAGTAGTATCAAAAGCGACTGGTTGTGACGTTATAGCAACAAATCATTGTCTGAGTGATAATTTTGACGTTCGGTTTTTCAAGTATGATCTCCTTAAAACATTCATGTATATATGTTTGATATCTTGATTTGTTTATAAGTTTGATTTCAAAACTAGCCTACAGGGGGGAGAGGAAGCATGATCACTCTCAAGGGACATTGTTTTGAGCGGTTACAATATTGCAACTCATCTCAAATAACGGTCTTTTTCTTTAATTTGCATTTGCTTGAAGATATTTTTGTGTCATTTTTACATGCATTTTGTAGCCTGGTCCCTATAACAAATCGTTATAGTCAACCAACTTGTGTCGGAATTTTTGATGTGACACTTGTAGGGTTGTCTCGGGTGTTACTTACTCTGGTAGGGGGCAAAGAACACCAGAGCTTGTTTTACCAGTAAAGGAACAATTCTTCCAGAAACTATCTTTGTAGTTGTGATAATTATTACCACAATTAGAGTGTTTAATATTCCACAAATCACTTTCAAAAAAAAATATCATAGCTCTTGGCCTGCGAAAGATTGCCGCCCGATAAGTTGCATTTTCTCTTCGATGCAAAAGTAATATAAAAGTACAACAACATATCAGAAAAGTTATGTAAACTAAAAAGTTGATGTCTACATGTAAGCCCCCTCCCGTTCGTGTGTTGATATCTTCACCCTGTAATGTATTTTGAAACTCTAAAAAGTGGCGTGCATAGGGTATTCATAAAACCAGTAACTACAAAAAAATAGCTAAGCGCTAACGGCTGCCTGTAAAACACCGTTTTGTTGATAAATTAATCAAGTTTTTATGCTCGCCCAAAAAAATGCTAATATATTTAATGCTAGACTTTCTACAGGAAATAGAATTGTCAGTTAATTTTTTTATTTAGCTCGAGGAGAGTTTAGTGATGCATTCCATCGTTAAAGTAGATCTAGTTGACTAGATTACACCACCGACGGCAATATTGTATGGCATAACTTAGACCGCGGCGGTGACATCATGGCCACGTTATATGCACTTGAAAAGAGACATGTTATAATAACCGATTTTCTCATAAGCTGAGATCTGAAGAGTAAAAAATTTTTGTCATATATTTTATCTTTTGGTCACGAGAAAACCTTTTGCCAATTATGCTACAAAACCATGCTTTCACCAGCTTTGGAATTACCATGGTGCTTGGCACAGTACATTTTAATCACAAGATGGAAAATTTCCGTAAAGTGTGTTGTCCAAGCGCACAATGACGTTGCCATTGAGCGTTCAAATTCACGATCATTGTCCCGATGAACGACGCTCCAATCCACTGGATTACGTTGTCGATTAATCAGCTGCTTATTTCAGAGCAATGATAGGTCTAAGATAAAACAAAAAATATTTACTAAAATACAACAAATTTAATGATAGTCAAAAAATTTAATACGATTTGGCTTTAATATATCTCTAGAGCAGACAAAACGAAGGAAATTGCTGAAAGCACGGTATTCAAAAAATAATATTCCAACACTTAAATAGCAGTAAATATCTAGTTGTTTTAAAAAGGAAGTTTTTTTAAACAAGTCCCTCTATTTTCTGTCTACTGTGGTGTACAATCAGCCCGAACAAACATACTTTAACAAAAGCGTTTTTAATAGACCAACATCGCACATTTTACGCAGTCAGTAAATGCTTTAACGAGTTTACGATCATTAAGCGCAAAACAACATAATGACTTTCCACCATTCACGGCAGAAAAATAATTGGCTGGTAAAAAATAGCGTATAAGAATTTAATGCAAAAATAGTAGTCCCAACATGACCTGATTTGATAAGTTATCTATGCTCATTAGGCCTACTGTGTACCGGTAAGCCAAAACACTTTCATCCTTCTTCTTCTTCTTTCGGCTTCTCCCTATTCGAGGTCGCCACAGCGCGAAAGTATTTTCCGCTTCTCCCGGTCGACTTCGTCTCCTTCCTTAGCTCCAACCCTTTCCATGTCTTCTCTTGCCAAGTCCGTCCACCTTCTCCTTGGCCTTCCTCTTTTCCTTCTACCTGGCACCGCCATCTCCATCATCGTTTTTCCCACGTAGCCTTCTTCTCTCCTTTTCACGTGGCCATACCAGCGTAGCCTTGCATTCCGAAGTTTGTCTCGTAGCTTTGCAATCTTCGCAGTCCCTCTCACGTATTCGTTTCTTATCTTGTCCTTTCTTGTCACTCCCAGTGGCCATCTCACCATTTTCAACTCTGCAACTTCCATTTTTCCCAACTATCTTTCCGTCACTGCCACCGTTTCCATTCCATAAAGCATGGCTGGTCTGACAACACTCTTGTACATTTTACCCTTAACCCTTGCTGATAACTTTATGTTGCACAGAACTCCAGACACCTTCTTCCAATTCATCCTAATCCTTCTCCTCACTTCTTCCTCACATCTTCCATCGCTACTAACTGTCGAATTTGAAATTTTTTGCTCTCTTCAGCTTTTCTCCTTGCAGCTTCAACTCTTCTCCATCATCCACATCCCCAGCCTTCAAATACTCGGTCTTGCTCCGGCTCACTTTCAGGCCTCTTCTCTCCAGTGCATTTCTCCACATATCCAGATCATCCTTCAGCTCCCTGCAACTTTGCTTAGACAGCACTATGTCATCTGCAAACAGCATATCCCACGATGCGTCCTTCCTGATGTCCTCAGTCAGCTTGTCAATGATGATGGCAAAAAGGAATGGACTGAGTGCAGAGCCTTGGTGAAGTCCAACACCTACCTTGAATTCCTCAGTCAACCCTGCTGCACTTCTCACAGTTGTTGTCGCTTGGTCATACATGTACTTAATAATCGTTATATAGCACTCTGATGTTTCAGCTAACCGCAAGCATTCCCACAGTTCCTCTCTGGGTACCCTGTCGAAACACTACCAAACCACTTTCATCCAAATTGCTTTAAATGCCTCTAGGTCAAAATCTACAATACAACCTTAAGAGCAGCAATCTTGTTAGGCTTGCACTAGCAAGGATAATGGAAGCCAGGTAGTTTTATGCGCCCGGTAGCAAACAATTAGAAAAACCTTATTCAAATTAAAAAATAACAAACATGATCATTATTTCTTTGATAGGTCTGCCAGAAAACTGAAAAAAATAGGCCCAATTAGAAGTTAAGATTTACCGCAAAAACCATTAACAAAAACGAATGCAGTCATCTAATAACAATTACGAACAAAAAAATCATCAAAACAATCTATATTCCGAAGTCGCAAAAATTCGACAAAATTAAAAATTGGTAACCTCCGAGTTTTGTTCGCTATTAACAAGATTTGCTCTTTGACAAAAATCTTCTTTCGACAGATACAACAGCGGGTAACTTTGATTTTTAAATCGTATTTCTTTAAATTAAAATCATCTTGTTTCTGAAAAGTTTTAGTCTTGATTTTGAGTATACTATACAATTCTTACGAATTATAGAAGCTGGTGTTAGCCTGTTAAGATATTAACTTAATTAATTGATGTTAAGGCATATAGGCTAACTGCAATAAGTTGAATAAAATACCACTTCCACAACCGGTTTCGTTCGTATAGGTGGATAGGTGGATTCAAGTATTGAACCGACGATCACATGAATTGCTTCATTCACTTTATACCACTCCGCCATCGGTTCTCTCAACTGATGATGTTAATTTTAAGTGTATATATTGTGCACACTCACTACAGTGAGCTTGATGCGATATATGCTTTGATTCCCAACCAAGCCAGTGCCTTTATTACGTTATAATACGAATTATAGGAGCTGGTGTTAGCAGGTTAAGATATCACTTTAATTAATTGTACTTTATTTTATTTTAGTAAGTATTTTATTCAACTGATTGCAGTTAGCCGATATGCCTTAACACCAATTAATTAAATTAATATACAATTCTTATTATTTTCAGATAAATCAGTGAAGCTTGATCAAGAGACACGTTTTTCTTTCACATGTAACAGAGCGTGACTTGACCAAATTGTAATGCATACAATTCAGCATGATGATGTCAAAATACCTTACAGGTTTCCAGTCATTTAATTGAATAGACATTGCTCTACCTGTGCTTTTATGGTTTCTTTTATTTGGCAACACTAAACACTAAAGGTACATTCAGACGGCAATAGTTGGATTACTTTTCTTTTAATTATTATACGATTATAAACCTAATCTAAAATAACACTCTTGGATACATAATTTCAATTGCAATTGATAATTAAAACCGGAACAAATCACAAATTTTATGTTCTGAAAGTATATCAGTTCAAATCAAATGAAATATGGTTCATTTATCAGATGACTACTTACAAACTCAATAATTTCCACAAATCTGCCACATAAAATTCAATCTTGAAAAATATCTTGTGTGGTTAAATCCTAAAAACTTTTGTTTATAATTTTGAGAGTGTACAAAAAATGTGTTGAACAGAAAAGTATCGTAACATTCGGAGGAGTAAACTTCTGAGATCAAACAGTAGCTAACTGGCAGCAATTGCAAATTTTATTAAGAAGTTGACATTCTGCAAACTGAATGCAAGCATGTACGGCATGACTAGCATATGGCGCATGAACTTAATTTATGAATACTCTGCAACCAATTTTACTTCACAATCTTTCCGACTAACAACAACATCTGCATATTGCGCAGGCGCATAACCATGAGTGAAATTTAGCACGTGAAACAATTTTTTGTTTGTGCGATGACGTCATCCTGCGCATAATTATATTGTGTGGGCGGTTTTTCAAGTGACCTTCTTTAATGATGGGGTGACTTTGTAAGCTGGTGGCCAGAAAATTTTGGTATATGCTTCAGTGACTCTCTAAAATATTTTATACAATCTGAGGCACGTAAGGGCTTCCGTCCATCCACCCCTGCAACGTTGACATAAAGCTCCCAGCCCAGATTCGCATGCGGTAAAATTCAGTGGCCAACTCTGGTTTTTGTCTTTGGGTGGTGGAATGCTTTCAAGATGTTGTTCAAACCATTGCTGGATCCATTGGTGTAAAAACATTTCTGGATGAATTTTCTTGGAGTGAGGCTTTGTTAGTGTTCCTATTGTTTCTTGGAAAAAGGATAGCAAGATTTGAATGAAAACTTTGCCTGATATTTCAGTAGGTGGTGGGTGGCTCACTTTGTATTTGGGAATATGAACATGTAAACCTTATGTGCGAGGGAAAGTGTTGCTGCTTCATGTTGTGTTGACGCTTATGCATAACTTAGAGAACCTGGAGATAGTGGTGTAATTGTTTCAGTGCATTCAGTGATAGTGCGAATGAATGCTTTGAGCACTACGTCTACATTTTCTATGTGCTCTGCGACTTCGTACCAATGAGCAGTATTCTGCTGCAAAGTCCACCACGAGTAGTGCAGTTGACTGGTCATTATTTAGTTATGCTGCAGATCCGCTTTTCTGCGAAAATCTGGCGATTTTACTAATTCCATGCAGTGGTCGTTCCTGTCGTTTTCTAAAAACTACTATAGAAACATTTGTTGAAAATGCTTTCATCTGCCTTCGGCGTGTTTCTGCATCCGATTTGCAAGTTATTTATGTGAGGATCCAATAAAGAGTTCTGCTTTTGCATTAATTTCAGAAAGATTAGACAAATGTTTTGAAGACTTCTCAACATTGCCAAATTGAAGTATTCAAAGAAGTTATTAAGTGCCAAAAATTGCGTGTCTTTGAACAATAAAGTTTACGTATTTTGAATTTGTGGGAGTGAAAAGAGGAAAAGTTAACTCACTCATCTTTCTGCCCATCTCTTGCCTCCTCCTTAGAAGAGCAATCTTGCTATCATTCAGTATGAGATGAGTTTATTACATGTCATTTTACAATAAAAGTAAGAAGCTTACATTTTCCTATTTAAAATCTTTTAAAATTTTTTTCCACAAGCAGTTTTGTGCTGTAGTCCTTTTTGTTATTGCATTGGTATTTACCCAGATTTTTACAGAAATTTCATGAATTCAAGAGTTTTATTTTCTTAACTGCAAAACAAACCAATATTTGAAAAATAATTGATCTTTATAAGGTACGAAACACAGCAATTGGAAAATAATGTTCAGAGCCGGGAAGCAAACCAAAAATCTTTGTTACGTGTTGCCATACAAGAGCATAAAACAAAAATTTTGTTTAGTATAGATGGCATAAAACACTTACACAAAATGGCGGGACGGGCAGTAATGATTGTTGCGAAACAATAAAATTGCACATGCAATAGCCGTAATAATTTACAATATAATAAATTAAGGCAACAAAAAATAATAATAATAATTCAACTAAAAAGCAATCTGCAAAAAATTTGAGTGAGAAGGCCTTGCGTGCCGTAGTTTGGAAAACGCTGCTTTAGTATGGTTCCACTAACTAATCATGAGTATTGCCTTCAAAGTATATTTCAGATGATAGATGCAACCAAACTATTTAATTTTCTGGAGATTAGTATTTCAGAAAAATCTGAGTTTGGTGATTGAATTCTACTTATGAATCCACATTCCATAATTTTCTTATCTACTTCTTATCTGCTTCCCCAATATATCAAATAATGATACCTCGATATTCATCAGCTCTTTACTCACAAACAAAAAGCGAAAATAATGAGATAAAAAAGAAAACAGATACCCTATTTATTGTTGTTAAAATTGTCAAGTGGAGCGGTGTTCAGGAAAATTGTTGGATAAGATTGATTTAAAAAGCATGCATTACTACTGTATATGCCTTACTATCAATACATTAATTTGATAAAAAAGCATGGTCACTCATTAGTAATATAAATCTTATCACATTTAAAAATTTTCATCTTCTGCAAAAATCAGGAAAGGTCGTATTTCTCAAACTTGGTACTTTTTGATCTTTTTTGATCACACCGCTTGGGAGTCTATCTTTCTCATTAAAAATTTGCCTCCAGTGATAGCTCATTTATCATTAGCAAAAAATATTTTCGGAGTTGCTCTTCGTCACGCAAAACGACTTCAAGAGACCAAAGTATTTCCAAGTTTCTTTTTGTTCAAAAAATCAAACTCAGTTGATGCTAAATCAGGGATAACTAAACAGGAATTGCCGACACCTTCTCGTCACGCTTGATTGAGATTCAAAAACAATCCAATTGATGGCACTTTGTATAGCTTAATTATAAACAATTTCCTTTAACCCTATTTGGTTCGAGGGAGGGGGACGATTCGACCCACAGCAAATTAAAACTGCTGTAACTTAGCGACCGCTTGAGATAAATGTTCGAAATTTTTTGACTTTTCCTAAAATTTATCTGGCTTTTGGTTGGTTTTAAACTGACAAAGACAATCATTGCAGTTTTGAAGTAAATATAACAATTTCGAAACCCACTCGGAAAAATTTCTTCATCGATTGCTTTCATATAATTAGGTAATCTCCAAAAAGAAAAAAAGGTCTTCACAATAATTTGATGGCAAAAATGAAAAAGTCTTAGAATTGTCGCAAATACAAAGTGGTTTTGCGAAGATGTTCAAATGGCATCAAAATTCGCTGAGTAATAAAAATTTCAAACTAATTTCAGAAAAACTGGAAAGCTCTAATTTCAATTCTGCTTTAATTTGTGGTAATCAGAAATGCTCTAATTTTATTCTACTCTAATTTGAGAAAAGCATTAATGCTCTAATTCCAAGTTTAATCTAATTTGAAAATGCTAAAAAAGATTCTAATCGTCTAAGTCTGCATAAAAGGATAGAGGGGTTTACAAAAACGTCGTATTGCATCGCATAAGGGAGAGGAAAGAATAAACAAGTCATATGATTCGTGAGCATTCCTTAATTTAAATGAGATCTATGTTTTGATCAATAGAAATATTTATCCATGGTAAACACGCATAGCTTGCTTAATGAAAAGAGTAATAATTTAATAAAGTTAAGAAATTTTTGTCATTAAAATGCTACTTCACACCTGTTTCACATTTACTAACAGTCAATTCAAATTACAAAAATCTAGCTAGAGAGATAGACACTTGGCATATGGCAAGCAGTCCAACACAAGAAATGTTATACAAACATCACTGCTGGCAAATTTCTCGTAAAAGGCAAAATGACAAATTGATGATGAGTTGTTGAACTTTCTACCTGGTAGCTGACAATGATAAACTGCGCTTAGGCGATAGCAAAACCACAACGTCGAAGAGAAACACTACAAAAAAGAAAATTTGCGCGCCGTTTCTTTATTTTAAATTATAGTCAAAAATCGAAAATCTAATGTTGTGCATTTAATTTACAATAACTTGAATGCTATTAATCTGATCATGACCAAAGTGTATAATTAGATTAAAAATAAATTCTGCATCTATCTGAGCAAATACAGAATTGCTATTGTGAGTGGTTTAGAGATTATTAGCTGCCAAAGTGTTCGGGTCGAATTGACCCCCCTCCCCCGGACATAGAAAGCAAAAAAAGCCTGGCCTTAATTGGGTTAAGATATGATTATGATGGGTTTTGCTTTTTTAAACATATTTCTTGATTTATACTAATCTTAATTTTCATTTTGATGTAGAAAACGTAGACATTGCTTTTGGTTTGTCAAACGTTTTCAGCTTACGTGAACCTGGTCTTGTTTACAAAAAGTTTAAAATAAGAATTTTAATGACAAGCCAAAGCACTGAAAGAGCATTGCAACTTATTTCTCAATAGGCCAGTGATTTCCTGAGAAAGTTTGCAAATGGCAACTCCCAAGCGAGTGTGGACGTTCCGTCCACAATATAGCCATACAATTCGCTTTCTCATAAATGGACGATAAATATGGCAAATAAAATAAAATTACATAAATAAAAAGTGAACAGCACCGATGAAGTCGAGTAATTAAACAAACAAAATAGAAAAATTTTACCTTGCGTGTTTGGCTTGCAGCAAACATCAGAGACAAATTAATGACCACTATGCTACATCTGTTTTAAAGCTTTATGACGCATGTCCCTAACTGATAAGCAGTTCTGTTCTTTTATCATTAATTTATTAACATTCAGCATTTCTTTCAGCAAGAATTTTCTTCCGTATTTTTGGTGTGGTTGGGTAATCCCAACCCACACCAGTAGAGTCCAGTAGCAAATCCACATAAGGTTAAATGCCACACTGCAACTATAATGTGGAAGTTACAGAATATCATTTGTAGCTTGAAATTTTCATACATTTGGTGTATTAAATTGCAAATGGCTTATTTTGGTTTTCACGAAATGATGCGAAAGCACCTACGACAATTGCAGCTATACCTGTATTCTCAATTTTTGCTGGACTTTGAGCGGAAATTTTTGTTAATTGTAATGATTTAAAACACAATCGCAAAACTCTGGTTGACATAAATCTAATGATATAAACTAGCCAAATTACCCAATTATTTTCAAGCTACTTGCCACCCATGAGTTTTGAGTATTACAAAGGGCACTCAAAGGTAGTTCCAGCATTCCAGGTTAAAATTCATGCTTTAATGCAGGGATATGCAACCTTTCATGCGGCGGGAAAAATTCACTCAGTTTCACTAAACCGAATTGGACAGCGGGCATGGCACGGAGCATTTCCAAGGTGAAGACTTTGTTAGATGCCACAGAGGGGCAAGTTTCTACACGGTATATCATTTGTTTGGTGGGTAGAAATCAACCTATGGGGACTGGCTATAACTAACATGGTTCCCCTGGATGCAGATTGCACACTTCTGGCATAGTTATATCATTCTATAGTGGGTGGTAGCTTAACTTTCAATTGAACTGCCAGCTTCCAAACTGCAGAGCGAGCGATCAAGCCATAAGTCACTTGATGTTGTTTATCACAGTTGTTGCAATTTGTTTTGAGGGCAATTCTTACACTTGCCACCAAAAAGTAATTAGATTTGTAGAAATGTCTTTTTAACTGCTTTAAGGGTTGAAGTTGCTTGTAGAAACTGCTTTAGGTTTTCCTTGTAGACTACTGCAACCATCCTGCAAGAGGTGTACTTTTTTCCAGCAATACGGAATAAAGTTTAGCTTAATTTCGGGGAACAAAAATACGTGCCACTAGGATGGTAGAAAGTTTCTGTCTTTATTTTGTTCGGACTCGTCATGTTTTATAAGCCTTGTGATTAAATAGTTTTTGTTACATTTTATTTAACTCTGAAACAAATGTGTAGAAGAGATGCTGCCATATTGAAGATCATCATTGGTTGGTTTAGCTTAGAATGCCAAATACTGGGAGTTACAAATCCCGTTTTTAAAAAGCTTGGCTAAAACACAAGAAATTACTCAATCAATAGTCTTCCAAAACTTCATTATTTTACACCATAATATTTGGTCGCAATCGCAATGGGTTTGCGCCGCCAGCAATTTGTAGAAGTACCAAACGGTGATGACATCGTCCATTTGTATGATCAAACAAACATCGTTAATTGAATATCGCATTCCAACTTTCTAGCTCAATCAGTATTAACAAAGTACAAAGGGTAAAATTAGCGCGATATTAATAATTTATTAACATGCAAATACATATTGACTTAGTTTAAGCGTTTTCTTATTGCTGTCTGTTTGTTTTTGGTCTTCAAAGTTATTTATCTTGGCTTTATGTGCTTGCGAAAAAGAGACAGTCGAGCTAGTATTAAATGCGGTAACTCTTGGAAAGATCGATAAACAATTCTGAGAAGAGTAGTATGTTTAAGAGAATGGCAGGACTTGGGTAAAATTATTTTTTAAATAAGTTTTTGAATGCAAGCTATAAATGTCGTCATAATTTTTATCTTATCTAAAGTGCCTTAAAGTTGCTGATCATCCCATTTTGTAATTTAAGAACCAAGTAAATAAGACGCCTCAGAGGCGACATAGGACCGGAAAGGGTTAAACCGTTTTTACCACAGTTTTTAAACAGCAGTTTTTGACTGCTTTTACATCTCAGATAAGCAAGTGCAGATTTTGAGCTTGAATTTTTTTCGGTGTCATGTTTTACCAATATTTCCTTATGCTGAGAACGAGTTGACTGATGGGCTAAAATCAGAATTACTCAGCAATGGACTACAGTTTTTCTTATCTTTTCCAATGCCCCCGTGTCCCTTTGTATTTAACCCTGCCCGGCGTTGCCCAGTAGGGCTCTCATCAGTAACGTCAGGGTTAACTTTCCGCTTCAGCTGGCTTCACCCATTGGGAAATTGTGTGAACAGTAACGAAAAGGTAATGTTTTTCATGCACTTCCATAAATCATATACACGTGATGGTGATTGTATTATTCAATGAATTAAGACTGCTAATGCTCACAAACTATCAATAATACTTTTAAAACGTGAAAACGGGTGTGGGAGATTGAAATAAAGTCAAAAATGATGGTGGCGGCCAACTGGTGGTTGTTTTCATTGTTACAGAAACGAACTATTAACTGTTATGCTTAGTTTACAATTTGGTTCAGCCCCTTTTTTTATTTTCATTTGTGGCCTTACTTTTATTGGCTGCGGTATTTGTCTTGTTACCAGCATATCGAGACAAGCGGCTGTGCTTTCCTCAAAGTCATATAACATATTGTAGTAGGTCCCCATTAGGCCAAGTTATTTTCAAACAAAATATGCTGACTAAACTCGGTTGTACACATTGTGAGGTATATAGTTTTAGTTTGATATTTTCTTAAACTAGGAATTTTATTACATTGCTTTATACAGTAGTATAGATAGCCGGTGTCGCCACACAGGGATACCAGTCAGTTATGTTGGGTTTCTAACACCGCTTCAGACGGTTTCAACCAAGTAATGCTAAATATAAGGACCACAACGTGGTAGTCTTTTGTCATTGGATGCCTATTTGTATAATCAAATCCTTCGGCTGGGGCAAGTTACTTGATCCTGGCATAAACGCTGCTATGCAAAGAGCAAACTAACCCAAAATAAAGCATCCGCAGTTACGTTATTGCAATTGCAGGGGCCCCATCATCAATGTTAAGGCTAATAATATCGGTTTAGCCGGCTGCGTTTGCTTCACCCTGATGATAATCTAGAGAGCAGTCATAAAAAGTTAAATTGTTGTTGATATAACCAATTCTTGCTTCAAAAGCAAAAGTATCGTTTTTGTAATGGAAATCGATTAAGCCTGAGTAAAACATTATATAGGGTTGCATGTAGCTGATATAATCCTAACAAAGTTTCTCGAGTTCGTGGCTACGTGTTGCTTGCAAAGTTTTATTGAAAGATGAAATAATACGCACTTTGTAAATAACACCAGCTTTCATTAAATAGTACAGGATGTTTCAAGCAAAAATATTGATTTATCATTTTACTTCTTTCTTAATGCTACAAGCAAATTATGTCTTTACCTCCGCTTGGTGTTCGCATTTGTGAGGAATATTTAACTCTCAGTCTTTCGTGTTTGACTGGGTTACCTTTATTATGTGTTGCAAATAGCATAACATAATACATTTATTACTAGCAATTTCGTCGAAAGCGTGCCACATAAAAAGCAACACAAAGGTCAAGACCAGGGATATCATTTATGCTAATGATTTGTTGTTTTTCTCCTGTACACTATTTTCACTAAGCGTCTTGCACCAAGTCAATATACATACCGTCAAGTAACTAATTTCTTTAATCATGAACAAAAGCCATTACGGCGCCCAGACCCAGCTTTGCAGTTGTTCTGCAGCACTTATTAGAAGAAATGGCTAAATTTGTTAAATGGCAAAGAGCTTGAAAGACCTCTTGTAATTCAAAGTACTCGTACTACGATTGTGATTAGGAGTATAGGTGTGATGTTCTATTATCAACAAGTGATAGCTTGCGAACTTAAAAATATAATTTGGCTGAGCCGGTGTTACTAACCCCACAAAATTTATCGGTAGCTTTGCCGGGCGACACCGACGGAGCCGGCTAGTTTATTCATATTTTTACTTGGTTTTAGAACTCCAACCAGCGCTGCAAAGACATCCGTTTTTATTTATCGTTATGTGCAACAGAAGCCTACGGCAGCGTAGTAGTTTTGGTTGTCCCTTACATGACAGCAGTGATCTTGCATTCAAATCTCACAATGACTCTGTCAAATAAATATCTAAAAAGACACTTTGTCAATTTTACTCTTTGGCAGCAGTGCTTCAGTGAAAATGCGTTGCATTATCAGTGTTCGTAACGCATTCTAGAGTCAAACGAGTTTTAATGTAATTAACTATTTTTGCAGCGTCAGTAGCCTGCGCAAATTGAGATAGCTATCAGTCTTTTTCTAAGTTTTTGAGATATAAGCGTATCCGATGAAGAAGCATAATAACCGCAGGTGTTGTAGAAACGATTTCTATTTTTAAAAAATAGGCCTTAAAAAAAAACAAAATCCGTAAATGAGAAAGCAGGAAAAGACACAGTGAGTGTGACGAGACAGCACAAGTTATTCGATGGAGATTTATTGGTCCTGTGTGTCGGAAAATTTGGAGTAATTTTATACCTTCAATCCAAAAAACGCAAGAGCAGAACCACATACAAGAGATAAAGTGAGAAAGGCCTCAGAGAAGAGTAAATGGGTGAAAACGTCAACCCGCTGTGCAAGTCCGCGAGCGATCTAGTTGTTGTTAGATAAAAATAAATGACTGGGCTAATTGCTGCCCGAGCGGAATAAGTGTAAAGAAAAGAGGTTTTATTAAAGTAATACAAGAGACCAGCAATGCTCTTACAAACTGCAAACAGTGACACTGTTTCGACTTATCAGGTCTCTTCAGTGCAGTTGGTGACCGACGAGAAGATAGAGCGTTCAATAAAGCATAGCTTAGACCGTCACACTTGTGGGACCTACATTAGGCCCACTGTAGTGGATGGTCTGTCAGTACTCTGCAAAGCCGTATCACTCGTGAATGAGTAGCGGTTGTGGCAGGTGCACTAAGTCTAACAACAGCAAGAACAATAGTGCTGTCACAGCCCAGTGGTCACATGCTCTTAGAGTAGTTTATTAAAAACTCTTAGTGTATTAAAAGCCTCTAGCTTCTTGTCGGTCACCAACTGCACTGAAGAGACCCGATAGGTCGAAACAGTGTCGCTGTCTGCAATTTGCTAAGTGCATTGCTGTTCTCTTGTATTGCTCTAAGAGCTTGTGATCACAGAGCTGTGACAGCACTATTGTTCTTGCTGTTGTTAGACTTAGTGCACTTGCCACAACCGCAACTCATTCACGAGTGATACGGCTTTGCAGAGTACTGACAGACCATCCACTTCAGTAGACCTAGTATAAGTCCCACAAGTGTAACGGTCTAAGCTTTGCTTTTTTAAATGTCTCTATCATCTCGTCGGTTACCAACTGCACTGAAGAGACCTGATAGGTTAAAACAGTGTCACTGTCTGCAGTTTGCTAGGTTCTATTAAATTTGACAGTGTGTGTGTGTGTGTGTGTGTGTGTGTGTGTGTGTGTGTGTGTGTGTGTGTGTGTGTGTGTGTGTGTGCGTGCGTGCGTGTGTGGGCGTGCGTGTAAATGGAAAGAAAAAAAAGGCTGCACACCTTAACCCTAAAAAGCTCAAGGTATTTTTTTGGTTAGTCTACTCAACGTTGGTCTGCAGCAGTACAACAAACTTTGAACGCTTATATATCGAATACCACTAAAAATTTTACAAAATTTTTTCCACCACTGTATTTTAAATTTATATCTTAACCTGTAAAACTTCTTTGCTGCGCAATACAAATTTCATTGAACTTGAAAAATTAAATTTTTTGTGAAGGTATACAAAATTTTATGTTTTCTATTTGTCTTATTTCGCTAATCCGCAATTATCGGATAATAGGTCACGTGGCAACTGCTGAAACCATGACGAAAACTGTAACGTAAGGACTTTGGCAAACAGTAAACGTTTAATGTTGATTTATTGCAGCTGCACAGTCTAACAAAATTTGGATGCTCTGCATTTCACAAAAAATATTGTTTTTATAATTTATAACTTGTTTTACCCGAAAATTGCAAAACGCTTGCATCAGAGCAAAATTTGTTTACTGATAATTAATTTTCAATTATTTGTATAAATGCTAGGCTACTACATCACGTATGCACATGTTTCGGACATTATTATGTTTTTATTTCCTGCGTATTTTAAAATATGCTTTGGCTAAAAATTCTTTGCAGAAAATGGTTTGTTTGCAAATTGCTTCAATTTCTTGTACTTTCAATTTCATCCACCAGCATCGTTTCTTTTGTTAAACGTCTTCTTCTCTCGAAAACTGTTCTTACCACACAACCACGTCTTAAACTGTGTATGAGCCATCTTCTTTTCGCGATATCGGTTATACAAAAATTAGGACTTTACTCGCTCAACTGCTAAATCTGCGACCTTAGAGAAATTCTTATAGTCTTTTGTCATCATCAGATACAAAACTTTATTTTTGTTATAACAAAGACGAAACGTCACGAATTACCGTGCTTAAAACCGCCTCACGCAATCGCTAACCACGTGATAGATAAGTAAACGGGAATGGATAAGTTGAATTACAATTGTGGAGAATAGTTACATCGACTGACGCCTTAAGGGAGTAGTTTTTCAAAGGACAAACCGCTTGAAGCCGAGACGTCATGAATGCGTAAGACACACGTGACCGATAAGCACGCAGTAAATCATTTTATCACCAATTTGAACGATGCACACAGCGAGCCAGTGAGGAAAACACAACACATACTGGTGCTCTCACGGTGGAATATACACAAGGCAATTATCATTAATTTCCAAGAAGCAAAAGAGATGTTTTGAAGAAGTATACTTGATCTCTTTTTTGGTTGAAATAGCTTTAAAGATTTGTAATCTCATTTTTAAATATTGTTACGACAACTAGGTTTAATAATTTATCTTTAACACAATATAACGTATTAATCCTAAACGTTTAAATGCTGACAATTCGAACATGATTTTTAACCGATGGCATTTGAAACTGAAGAAGAATCTTGCGTCTCTCGCTTTATCACCAGTTTTCCTCTGTATAACATCGGTTATGCAACTTCTACTTTTAGCTACTTTTGATAAAAACCTTAATATTTTGAGCTTATTCGACTTCCATCACATATTTTTTGAGTTTTCAGTGCTGCTCCAAGCATCACAACCAAACCGCCGATTTAAAAACTTTACCGCTTGTTTTAGCCAATATCTTTGTATTATCTGCAGGAATATTTTCCCCATTTACACTATCCGGCTGAAATCTCACTTCCACAATTATCGTTTTCTGGAATGATTAATTCCAATTACTATCCGTTTTCTAAATTTGATGTCATGTAATTTTACTGTTGTTCTGTAGTCCTGTGCATTACTACTTTATGAAAACTCATTATATCCAAATTACTAGAGAATACTTCGGTCAAAACTCATCGAACTTTTTGTATACAAAATTATCAAGTCACAACATTTAACAGTTTTAGTCTGCTTGTCCATGTAAATTAAGGTGACCTTACAGTTCAACTCTCACGTTTTTACAAAATTTACAGCTGTTATCGTTTTTATTAGTGAAAAACACGGGTTTATCAAATATTTTATCAACTTTTTTGCATTTAAAATCAAGAAATAAGAACTTCACTCACAGGTTTTTTCACAACGTTTGCTATTAAATAGAATGCGTCATACTTATTAACTCCTGTGATTTTTTAACTTTAACTTAACATCGAATTTTTAACTCTTTTATGTTGACATAAACCACCACAAATAAAAAAATCGCCAACACTTTCAAAGCTTTACAAAACCTATATGCGTTTACAAAGCAAAAAATTTTCTGTACACCATTTAAACCCTCACACTACCAGCTATATGCATTCACACAACAAAAAAAACCTCAACTTTGTTGTTAAGTCGCCTTTAATTGTTATTGCATAGTCCTACAATCAAAAGCGCACAATAAGTAATGTGGCTGGCAACGTTATTAAACAAAAATTTTAAATTATAAGTGATTTCATTTTTATAAAAGTGTTAATTAACAATCTTTTTATGATGCATTAAGGCAACTTCAACACTCATGTATTGGCATCTACAAAGCCAAAATTAATCAAAAATTTAGGTTTCTAAACTTATCTCATTTCTATGCATTCCTCATAGTAACCGTTTCTAAGATCTTCAGCCGCAATTTTTAACTCTGAAGTAAACCAAGTCTGACGAAACTTAGCGTTTGGAAACATTTTCAGCTCTCTTTTTCAGCAAACTAGGACATTATACTCGTATACAGATATGACCTGCATAAATACAACACTTTTGTACGTGCTTGCTTAGTTTTGTCAAATTCTACCTAACTTTCTTACTAGACGTTGCACTTTTAGCGTTTTATCCTAGTTGATTTTAAAACAAAAACTGTCAATTATTTGAAAAATAAAATTTTTTTCATTGTGCAATCAAAATTTTTATTAGCTCTAGGCCTAGTTCAAACGTAATAATATAAACGTACAAGGTATTTTCCGAACTTTACCCTAATTTCTTTACTAAGTGTTGACTCACAAATGCTACCTATAAACAAAATCTGAACTCACCACCTCTTATTTTCAAAAATTTTTTCACAAACTTCGAAATCTTTTACTGAGTAAACACCATACTTGTGTTTTTATGCTGCTATTACTTAATATTTATAAAACAAACCTTACTTTTTATATACATCAGATAGTTTAAATTTCATCAAAGCATTCTCACAAACCCTAAATTTATGATTTCTAACAGGGCTATACCTAACTTTAACCTAAACAGTTCTCATCTTTCTAACTAATCAAGTCACTTGCGTCAAATTTTAGCTCTATTATATTCCAGTAGGTAATAAACTTATAATTTATATATCTTGATAAGCCTTTGCATAAAAAAATATTGCAAATTCTATTAAACACTTTAAAAGCTCTTATCTGTTCGGATTGAACGCACAATTTTTGTCGTTTTGCTGCAACAAAACTTTTTTATATGTCCACTTTACATTCAAGAAACGTTTAAAAAACTGAAGCTAATCATTATCTGCTACCGCCACTCACAGAGATGTAACAAAAATGATTCGTTTAAGACGATTCTTTAGAATTCTGTATAGTATAACTCATTCTTTTCAATCAAAGACACTATTTGTGACATTATTTGAATGTGATTACGGGTAAAAATCTTTGTAAACGCTTCTATCACTAAGCACGACTTTAATCAAAATACCCAATATTTTCAGTATTACACTATTCATCGCGTTAAAATTTCAAATTCAGTTATATGCAATTAATATATAAAATGCGCAGGTTTATCAGCGAATCTAAAAAATTTTTACATGTTTCACCAAACGTTAAAATTATGTTTTTTATAAAATATTTTTTTATTATGCGACAAAAAGCCTAAACTTAAAATTTATCAAATAATTTTTGATTTCCTCACTATGTTCATCAAACTTGCAACGGTTAACATTAACAAATTTGATTACAAAACAAAATTTTATAAACTTACAATCTGCTTATACACATTAGTTAAAATTTTCATGTAATTATTCTCCTCACATATTGAACTAGTAATCTTTAGGATTTTTATTAACTTTTAGATACATTAACCCTATTCGGCCCAAGAGATTTGCGTCGTGCTAAGTCCAACGTGGGGTAGTTTTTGCCCCGAAAGTTTAAAGCATTATATCTTTTGAACTACACCACGTAGAAAAACGATTGAACCGGCATACGGAAGAAAATTTTATTTTATTTTGTATTTGTGTTTAACATGTTTCTGAAATTATTGCTTGTAGAAGAGAAAACAATTAATCTGAAGGCAAGTCAAATTTTGATAGTTGCCGTTAGTTCTCATTTAAAAGAAACAAATATTTCTCATTCACTTCTCCACTCCTGACAGCAAGGCATCGGTAACATTATTTACTGGTATAACAACTACGAAAGTTTAAATTTCGACCCGAGCAATATCATTTTTTTAGAACTAATTTTAATGTCTTTTTCACACGAAAGCGTTTTGTTGTCAAGAAACGGATTTGACGCAATTTACATAACACCACAAAAAGCGCGAAAATTCCCTCGCTTATTTGAAGTCAACAGTTCATGAAACTGCTGTGCTCAGCTATTTCAAAATTCCTTGCGAGGTATTGTTCGCCTGCCTACATTTCCCTCACCTTCCTGGCTGATATCATTGAGATATAGTTTATGAAAGCGTTTCTATATTACGATGAGTATGACGTAGATTTCACAGCTTCTATTACGATGTGTGTCACACAGGCTTTGCGTAATAATATGGTCGGCTGCACTAAGTTGATGCGAGGATAATCCTTCGGTATAGCGTTTGTTTTTATTTAACAAATACAACAAAGTAAAACAAGATTGAGGTTGGAGACAAAATAATTTACTTTGTTTGATGATTAGACGAATACTAACTTTTTTCACTACGGAAATTATGAGTAAACTATAGTAACTGCTTTATATATGACTTTGTTGCAGGAATTAAACTTTTGTGTACACTTTTGCAATTGCAATCCTCTCAACCAAATAACCATTCAATTCCAGACATATTGATAGGAACTACTGTTGCTTTTTGTCAATGCGAATAGCAAATAATGCTAAAAAAGTTACAGGTGCTGTGAACACTTCTAATGAACATACAAAAGTTGTAGCTGACTTATATATTAGTCGAATGCCATGGCTAAAGGCCGCGAAGTGCCAGTGCAATAATCCAGAACAAGCAGCGATATCACTACAAATTTGAGACAAAAGGCTTTACTTCCAGTTATTAGCCCGAATTTGTCCCCACTGGTTTGTCGACAGTGAGCAAATATAATTGTCGGCAAGACCACTGCGCGTGTGGGTTTCAAGCCAAAGACGTTGTTATACTTATAATGAAGTTTAGAATAAGAAATGACTTGCATGTAGTCATATGTACACGAAAACCTTGTATTTCTACATGTTTGACGAAGGAAACTTTAACTTTTACAAATTAGCTACGCACTTTATGCTGCGTAAGTTTAAAAAACACATAGAGCTCTTTACTGGGATACATAATAGAAAAACATCTCAAAAAACACTGCAGTATGAGCACACCATAGAACATAAAGCGTAACACCAACCAGTTACTGACAGGCGCCGCAAAATCTGAAGTAATGACGTTTGCATACAGCTTTACCACATCTTTGGCATTGGCTAAAAACACGTCCCATGTTATCCCTCTCACGGCCAGTGGCTTCAGCTGCGCAAACTTCACACCTGTGTTGCTTAGTAGACTGCACTGCAAATGCACATAACTGCGATGAATCGTAAGATTTTTCTCTGGGTTCACTAAGAGGGATTTGGATTTTATCTTGAATGCCTTTCGACAAGCCCCATTTTGAACCTAGCGCAACAAATGGGCGTACTAATTGTAAAACCAAAGTTATCCCAAAATCGAATGAATTTGTATTGCGTGGTTCAATAGACTGATTTAGTGCGATGACTGTGGAAGCGTTCACTCGGCAAGTGTCCAGTACATAGGCAAAAGCAGTCATAGTCCAACGACGAGATTTAGCCTTGCTGGAATAAAAATTCATTTGTTCATCAATAATATCTGTGCCTCCTTCAATGTAGTCATAAAGCTTATAGATTGCTGGTTTCAATCGTAAATTGTCCTTGACTGTTCCTAAAACTGGATGCATTGTGGATAGCAGCAGTACGTTTCTTTTTCCGGAACTTTTGGTGTTCACGATATAAGAATTTAAAATCAATTTGCCAGATTCATCCCAAAAAACTTCGTAAGAGTTAGAGTCCCAACTACCAACGTGCTTTACCTCTTCAGGAATACCTTTGCGATTTGCCTGCAGCGTGCCTACAGTTGTGATATTACGTTCCAGCAGCCATTTTGCTAATGAAATTGAAGTGTACAAACGGTCATACGATATATTTCTGCCAGAAAGCGATGTGTGCTTTTCCAAGTCTGTTACAAGCCTTTTGACTGTATCTTCAGTTCCACGAACATTAAACTTGCACTGCTCTTGATTGCTATGATTTTTAGGTTTTCCAACATATGAGGCAGTTCGGAATGTGTATGGATAGCGACAAGCATTTATCGACTTAAATAGTAGTCCATATTTTGCTGGTTTGTTTGGATTAAATTGCTCGAATCCAATGCGCGTTCTCATTGGATATAAAGTTTCATCAAGAGATAAAAAATCTCATGGTACGATGCAACTGCTGCAGTTGTGATTGAATGATTCGAAAACATCTCTAATGGCAGTAAATCTATCATAAACCCATCTCTGAGTTCTTGTTTCAAAATCATCAAAGGAAATATTGGAAAATAAAAATTTGAACCTGTTTTTACTCATTGTAGCCCCGAACACAGGATTTCCAGTAAGATGGTTAAAAAGAATAGCTACATCATGATTGTTTAAACCAAGCAGACCTCAAAGGTACAAAAGACCATTAAATGCTAAAATTTCTGAAGAGCGAGTGTTCTTGGTGTATGGAACAGACGTAATATCACGGCCTCTCAGCAATAATTTTGCACGCAGATTTTCGATTTTTTTGTTCATGTTGTGAATAATGTGTGAAAGCATGTCAGGCGTAAAAAAAATTTCCCACGCATCTCTTGGCTCAGAAATGCTTCTATGGGCATTTACAACCCCAATATCTCCACTTACAACATTAGCCGCACTTTGCCGGCGAGATGAAGTGGGAGGTGTATTGGATTATTTGATGTTTTTGCCTCTAGTTTTTCCTTTACCTGCAGTACTCGCTTCGCACACTTTTTTTTCTTTTGGATTTAAGTCCAACAAATCGTAATTATTTTCATTTAGTGCGGCTTCAAGGCTGGTAATGATATTAGTAGAAGATGATGGAGGTTGAGATGGCAATAAGCTTTGCAAGAAATTTGCATCCAAAGCATTTTCGCGATCGTTGACGGCATCACCTACGTCTTTTTTGCATGAGGATTGATTGAAGTCATTTTCACAGCTTTGTGCTTCATTTTCAAACTGGGCATCAACTTCAGCAACTGCTGGAATGGAAGGAGTGGCAAAATAGTCGTCATCACTTTCCGATTCAGAACTTAGCACTTCATCAAAATCTTCTGATTCAGATAGTTCAAATATTAAATCTTCAGCTTCTGCAGCATTAAAACGAGTAGAATTGTTCATGGTGATGCAGTTACTTTATCTTGGCATCAAACTTGTAATTTTTATCTGTCTCAAAATTTAAAAAACAGGGTTTGTTAGTGTGTTACGCACAACTTTATAAAAGCAACAGTTTTTTTATTTGCCAAATGAAATGAGTTTTTTAATATTTGTAGTCACGTGTGATAGTCTAAATTAAGGAAATATGTTTATGAGTTATAGGCAGTCATCAATACAAGTACGAGGGTGAGTCAAAAATTTCTCAGACATATGCTATAAAATTTTTATTTGACAACTGATTACACTTATTTTTCTATACAAGCTCCATTATTGTCCATACACTTTTGCAATCTATGCTTCCACCTTTAAATTCCTTCCTTGTAGAATTCTGGGGAATGTCTCTGACACAATGAAATTACTTGCTTTTTTGCTTCATCTAAAGAATTAAACCGGTGCCTTTAGGGTGTTCCTTTAGTTTGGAAACCAAAAAAGTCAGGGGGAGATAAATCTGGACTATATGGGGGTGTGGAAGTGTTTTCCTTTAGAAATTATCGTAACAGGGCCCTGACAGCCCCAGAAGAATGTGCAAGAGCCTTGTCGTGATGAAATAAAATTTGACTGTGCAGCTTTCTCCTTGACGTTTTTTGGCCATTACTAGCGAAAATTATTAGCTCTTTTGAGATACCATTTATCTTGATATTGCCGTTAGATAGAATGACGAAACGTTTGCAGGTAATTGGGGAAACCATAAAGACATGTTTGAACAAGTAAAACTTTACTCATTTTGAAATTACGGCACTTGTCTAAGAACTTTATGACTCTCCCTTGTAGATAAGAAAATGGTGATAACTGAAGAGATTGATCATTTTTGTCACCCTAATAATTATTAAGCTAAATGTTCAATTGCTTTAGCTACATAAAATTTTGTCTTTGAATTTGTAGACTAGCACTTAGTAAAGCGGCATTTATCAAAAAGTAATTCTTGATAATGGCCAGAAGTTTACTGTGTAACACGACAAAAATATAATGTAGCTCTAAAACATTGGTTCTCAACCGCTGGGCCACAACACGTTAAGTCGGGTGGGCCACAGACTTTTGCGTTACTTTAAAAATGGATTTGCAAGTTGAATGAGGTTGAGTAATAGTGGTGCATATGAACCGCCATACGGACCAGCACCCATGAATGGGAGGCGCAATGACCTTATTTTCCTTTGTAAATCAACTCCGATCGCGGACTGGCCATCCTCAGCATTGGAAGGCAATGAATCATTTTTTTTTTGGAGATTACCTCTGCTGTAATGAGTTTTGACGCTAATCCCAGCAACGTTGTCACCATCACATCACAGACGTAATCAAAGTGGGCCACGGCAAGAAACCGGGTCACAAGAATTTGCGGCTCCTCAAAATGGGCCACGGAACAAAAAAGGCTGAGAACCACTGCTCTATTATAATGTGGCTCTAAAATACTAACAACGTTTTGTCAGAGTCCTTTTGGTCTTCATTAGGCAGACCCTTTTTTAAACGTTAACTTGACAAAAACTGAAGGGCTCTGTCAAAACGTTGTTAGCATTAGAGTTGACACCAGCGTTAGCTGTACAATTTCTTTTCTGTATAAGTTATGCCTGGCACCAGTTTAATGTTTACCAAGATAAAAACACAAAAAGCACTTTGTTTTGAAAGTAGTGATCCTACGCCATTTTTATCTTTAATAAATCATTCTACCATAGGCACAGTATAGTTGGAAAATCGCAAATCTTTGGCTTGCTTTTGGACTCGCAAAGCACACTCTTTAGTACGTAAAGAAGCTATGCACTCAGCTATTTTGACAACGCAAGATAGATCTTCGAAGCAAACATACGCTATTAGCCAACCCAATTAGGTTTTCAAATAAACAGCTTATTGAGGCACTCACTCATAACTCGCGTTAATAAAGTCAAATAGCTTTACAGTCATTTAGTTTACAATTGATAACAGTTGACGTTTGACATAGATCTTGGCTTTCTTAACTTAATTGTTCGACAATGCGTCTATGAAGAGCGAAGTGAGCTATTTAAATACCATTCGCTATCAAACGTCAAAAGCAAAGAACACAAGTGATGATGTAATGGTGGGGCAGTTTTCTATGTCATAAATGCGTAGATGCATAAAAACATACTAATTACAGAACAAAGGATGATGCAAAAACAAGAGTGATAAACTAAAAAGAAATTTGTTGGAAATTTACGCAATGAATAACCCTGTTGCGTAGTGAAATGTCTACTTGACAAATGAGCATAAAAACACGACAGTAAAAAATCAAAAGAATGCAGTGTTGTTGTTCAAGGGCAAATGTTGACAAGACATTCTGGATAATAAGCTGCATAGTGCTACGTCTATTTGACAAATGAGCACAAAAACATGAGAGTAACAAATCAAAGCAAAATAGTGTTGTTGTTCAAGGGCAAATGCTGACAAGACATTCCGGAGAATAGTGTACAAATAAATAGATAAGATTTCAGTTGCATGTCGCTGCCGGAATTACCGATTTGTAACTTTAGAAACAACAGAAAATGTGTCTGTAAACATATTTTGAATGAACAGTAAACATATTTTGAACAAATAAATTTGCGAGAACGACAATCAAGAGTTTTGTTACTAAAACAATGAACCTTGTCTACCCAGCAAAATGTTTGAAAAAATGACTTGACATCTGCATAAAATTATCCAAATCAATACTTTTCATGAACAAGCAAACAATGTTTGCAGCTGTCTGCCTTCATTACAATTGGCTCTTAGGGGTTGCCAAAGATTTCAGGCTATTTTCGTATGAATATTGGAAACATGAATTTCTTAACAATCAGTATAATTTGTCATCTAGTTTCCAAATACAAACGCAATAATATTTGTTTTTCGTTGTGCCGATAAATCATCTATTATTTTTAATTCTGGTTACACGTTAAAGTTTAATTTGGGCGAAAGATGTCAGGGGCTTGATGAACTTGAGCTGCGTTGGCTATTTATCGCGAAATTTTATTTCATTTGACAAAACGTCAATTCTAAATATCTATGAAACATTGGAAATTGCTCGTGAGCTTGCGATTCAAGTTTCTTTCTAAATTTTTTTATTCTTTTCCCATGAAATATTTTAGCAATAATTTTACTTGCAAAATCTCTGCTTTGACAGAAAGCGTAACTGCAATCCTTTCAAACAGCATGGCAAACTCGTTGCAGCAAAACATTTAAGCAACATTACAATTCGAAATATAGCATAGTGGCTGAATCGTTTGATCATTATTTATTACACAGTTTACACTAAACATACCACTGACTTTGTTTTAGTTTTTTTGGGTAGTTTATGGTTTCATGAAACCAGAATTAGGATAATTGTGAAGAAGCTTTTGTGATAATTAAGCCAAAATTGCGTACTAGCATTTCTGTGATCTAGAGAAAGCTTTGTGAAAAATATTCTCCGCTGTTTTTGACACTTTGAATATTGTTGCTTAATTAGGTCCGGGAAAATTATATGGAGCCACCAATGTAGGTCACAATTTGAAAACTTTTGTTATGCTTTCAAACGACCGAACAGGCTTTTTTCTCATTATTGTGTTTGTTACTGTGTATATTTACACGCGGGCATTTATTTATTGAAGCATCGCACAGAACGATTTTCCGAATATTTGACAATTCGTTACTGGGTGACGTTTTTCCTGAAAACTACAAAAAATAACCATACTTTTATATCTGTCTAGCTGCGCGGTAGAAACAGTCCCGTAACAACACGTGTTATGGAATTACAATTATGTATGACAAAGATTTACTCTAAAGTTAGCAATGCAATGGCAAAGTGATATTGCTCATCACTCATCAACGGTCACTTTGCTTGTGATGATACGATTCAAGAACAAATGCGTTTTCTGTTCACAAAAAACGTGTTTACTCTATTTTCTCAAGTCACAGCCAGACAATAAGTTACTTTCTCTAGGAAATGTACATACTATATATGGCAATTGGTTCTAAGTAGTTTTTCGTGAACTTTGGTTAGCTCTTGTTTACGACTTGCCCGCTTCGCTCTCAGGTTGCTACGACGAGCGCAGAATGAGGTTACTATCTTTTTTATCTTTCAGCTATATGTGTGCATATTTTAGCAGTCATGTGTATAAATTTGCTAATAACTTTCGATCTACGACCAACAGTCAACTCAAATTTTGTCAAATATAAATTGAATAATTTTTAGGAAAAGTCATAAAATCTTGATATTGTAGGGTCATTGTGGACAAAACTGTACTTAAGAGAAAATTGCTCGGGCAATTATTGCCCCGCTTGCGCCGAATAGGGTTAAAGGCAAACTTATGATTAAGTCGTGCATTAAAATTTTCGTCTTCACCAAAAATCAAATTTACACAGCCTTGAAGCAAACTTACATAAAACATACAAACTCAAAATCATAAAAGAATTCTATTACATTCATGCCTTCATGCCTAAGCTTGCATCAAACACTAAATTTGAAAATTATCACCGTGTAATGTATTGCCTTAAAACAAAATTTCAAGTTTTATTTTTCAATTCTAAGGCGTCAGTTATTACACCATAGTCTTGACAATAATATTTTGAGTGCACAACTAAACGACTAACTGAATACTTTCCAACTAATAAGCATTTTTTCATTATTTTAAGTTATAAATCTACCTTTTTTGTTGCATTTAATCGCCAAGAAAGATCACTAGTTTTTGATGTTGCATAAATGTCTGTACTTGAAAATATTTAGTTGTCTTAGTTTTTGTGTCTACGCTAGACTTTTTAAGGTGACATAACAAAATTTGGTCGAAACATCAAATAAATGCTGCATATAGCACGTTTATGTCGGATTCTCAGCACGTGACAACAAGACAACAAAGCGTCAAGTATTGTATGAAAACCAACTGGAATAAAGCAAATTATTAATATTTTACTAGTGTAAATGTAAGAGTATTTTAAATTGTATAAAATACGACGCTCATAGGCTTTTTTTGTTAATAGGTACTTTTCATGAAGACAACGGCGGTGGTGCAAAGAATAGTAGGGGTGGGGGGAAAGAAAGGGCGGTACCCATGTCTATGTCATCAACAGTGCTTCCCCAAGTACACACTCTTTAACAGCGCTGTCGGCGACAAAGAATTTTCAAAATAGTTTAGCAAAACCAATTTATTTACTCAGAACCTAGTGGCTATAAATATTAATAAAAACCGCAAAAACTTAAAACCCTGTCATATAGAATCGTGACTGTTTAAGTAAAACTTTAGACTTCGAAGTAGCGGCTGCTTCTCGGTCTGAAATCGTGTTTAAGCATGGTGCAGATCAACTCATAATAAGACGATGTTTGGACATAAATGAAAAAAAAAGTGTTTCTATTTAAAAATTGTATCTTTTATTGTGTTTTTCGATTTGTTATTGCTAAAGTTGTATATTTTGTTGATAGGCGCGGCAGTTGATTTTGACGGTCTTTTCGCCGTCTCGTTGTCAGGTGACTTTTTTCTGCGTTTATACAAATTTTTAGTTTCGATTGCTAAATAAACTTCCTGAATTGAACAACCTAGTCTGTATGCCTGAAACGCTGGCATTGTAATTATGTAATGCGGAAACCGCATGAATAGCTAGCTGAATTGATAAATATTTTTGTCATAAAAGCGTGTGAACATTTGTTTGGAAACAAATATGCAACAAACTTTGAACGATCTTAATCGTAAAATGTTAAAAAACAGCTCGCCTCAAAACCGTATGCTTTGGATAATTCTAAGAGCGACGTTACATTTTGCTAATTTTTTTCCACCGCTTTAATGTCATTGCATCATATCCCAGCAAATAATTGTACCAGAATTATAAAACCATTGCGCAATATTATATTGTCTCATATTGGATAATTCTTATGCTACCATAAACACATAAGGATTGCACCCTACCAAACAAACAACTGCATAAAAATTATGTAATCATTGTGCAATAACTTCATTTACGGCAAGTCAAATACTATCATAAGGTGTCAAGGTTTGCACCAAACTCTGTAAAATATTCTACATGACAACCACACCATGTTAAGATTAGAACTAGATTTAGCTTCGTCAGATCTAAAGTTAACTCCCTCCGACTTCCTTCAAATAAATTTAGTGTCCTTAGACCTGTGGTTAGTTTCCTTAGGACTATAATTAGCTCTCTCAGACCTAGAATTAGCACCCTCGGATTTAGGTTAGCTCGCAAAAATTAATAGACCTAGGGCTGGATCTCTTACATAGAGTTAGAATTAGAGTTAGGTTAGGGTTAGAGTCCCACGGTCTGGTTGAAAACAGAATCGAGTACATCATGATGGATCGTGCAATAGAGATGCAACTACATTCCCACGGTCTTGTTAAAAACCGATTCCATCATTGAAATACAGAATCACACCCTGAAAACCACTATGTAAATGTGTAATAATTAGATCAAGTACCAAATAGTGGTAAGTTTTTCACCAAACGTTTTGAAATACCATCCACACCATGTTAATATTAACTCTCTCAGATCTAGTGTTTACGTCCTTATTCAAATAAAAATAGTGTCCTTAGACTTACGGTTAGCTTCCTTAGAACTTTTCATCATGCAAGCACCGTACAGAGAAAAAGATTCGAGCTTGGACATGTCTGGACAAGACGGAGACAATATATCCTAACAAACAACTAAATAAAACATAATCTTTGTACACTATATCCTAAAATTTTTGACAGACAAGTCTGGACCTGTCTACACAAAAGCAAAGATATCATCATGGCTAAAAATAGAATACGTCATGGATTGTGCAATAGTAATGCAACTATATTCCCACGGTGTAGTTAAAAACTTACGTCATTGAAATACAGAATCAAAAAACCGTTACGTAATAACAAATCATAAGTTTTGCACCAAAATCTTTGAAATGACACGGTGTTACAACTAGCTTCCTCAGATTGATTTTAACTCCCCAGACCTCCCTCGCATAAAATTAATAAACCTAGGGTTAGCTCCCTCCAACCTCCTTCAAATAAAAGTCCTTAGATCCAGGGTTAGCTTCCTTAGAACTATGGTTAGCTCACAAAAACTGATATACCTAGAGTTAGCACCCTCAGATCTAGGGTTGGCTTTCTTAGAGAAATAGACCTAGAGTTGGTACTCTCAGACCTAGGGTTAGCTCTCTTACAAAAATAGATCTTGGGTTAGCACCCTTAGACCTCATCCACATAAAATTAGTGTCCTATGGTTAACTCTCTCACAAAAATAGACCTAGAGTTAGCATGCTCAGACCTCTCCCACATAAAATTAGTGTCTAGGATTAGCTCCCTCTGACCTCTTTCAAATAAAATCTAGGGTTAGCTTCTTTAGAACTTTTTATCATGTAAGCACAGTGCTGAGAAAACGATTCGAGCTTGGGCAAGACTGAGGCAAAGATTCCTAACAAACGGCTGAAATAAACATAATGTTTCTACAATATATTCTAAAAAACTTTTGACAGTTGACTCCTTACCAACCTCTAGTGATATAAAACACTTTACTGATTTGTAGGATCCCAATCCTCCCCACCATTGTATCACATTATACCCCTTATACCAGGGGTGTCAAACTCATTTTCACCGAGGGCCATATCAGCATTATGGTTGCTCTCAAAGGGCCAGTTGTAAGTGTTAAGACAGCATAAATGCGATTTTTGTCTTCATAAACACAAAAACCTCCAAACATAGTGAATACATTGCTACACATACAAAGTAGTATGTACATGTATTTAAATAAAAATAACAAAAGAATGGTTGTCTCAGTTCATAACTATATGGGCAAGTTGATGAGGTGATGCTGCCTGTCCTTGAAAAAACCCAGTAGATGAGTAGAACCTTCCTGAGTCCGAGACAACACCTCACATACCATCCTCATTCATTGATTATGTTCTGAAAATAATAAACAGAACAATATGTAAGCACAGTCATTAAATTCCACACATATTCTACTGTTCTTTGCTTGGCTGAGATAGGTTTCATAATATTTTTTATTCAAAGTTATCAAAAATGCTTACCTGTATGTTTTCCAGCTGGATGTCTGATACCGTTTTCCCTTAGCTAGTTTGTCAATGTCTGGTTTTAGGTCTTGTGCTGAGGCAATTCTTAAAACAGCGTGAAGGTTGTCATCGGTGATGCGTGATCTGTACTTGGTCTTGTTTAGATTCATTATTGAGAACATCTGTTCGCACAGATAAGTGCTCCCAAACAAGGACAGAACACGAGCAGCATGAAGTCGTAGCTGTGGCATCAAACCAGGGGGCAGCAGACGGTAAAAGTCCTCAATTGCAGAATCCTGGAATTTAGCTCTCAGACCACTATCGCTTTGAAGCTCTATTAACTCCATCTGAAGGTAATGAGGTACACTGCAGACGTCGGTGGTGAAAGGGTTGGTAAAGATGGCAAAGCCTGAGTGATGTGCTTTAAAGTCAGAGAAGCGCCGATCAAACTCATTCACTAACCGGCTAAGTTTCGTAGCCAACCGATAACAGGAAAAAGCACCTGGAAATGAGGTTGACATGCTCTGGCAAACAGGAAAGTGAGCAAGATTATCCTGTTTTACTTGTGACTTCCAAAGGTCAAGCTTACGCTGGAAAGCTGTGATCATACCGAACATCTGCGTGATGACTTGTTTGCGTCCCTGCAGCCTCTGATTGAGTTGGGCGAGATGCTCCGTTATGTCACACAGCATAGCAAAGTCGCACAGCCAGTTTGGATCCGACAATTCAGATAAGGGTTTTCCTTTACCATGCATGAAAAGCGCAATTTCTTTTCTAAGCTCAAACACGCGTTTGAGGACTTTGCTCCTACTCAGCCACCTTACTTCTGTATGGTACGACACGTCTCCATGCTCCGAACCCACCTCCTGCAAGAACTGCTGGAACTGCCGGTGATTCAGACCACGCGCCCGAATGAAGTTAACTGTTTTCATAACCGTGGTCATTATATTATCTAGCTCCAGAACCTTTCCACAGAGAGCTTCTTGATGGATAATACAATGATATGCTACCAAAGGTATGTGACAGTTACTTGTTTGCATTTTCTCCTTCATTAGTCCCACCAGGCCTGTTTTTCCCCCACACATTGCAGGTGCACCATCTGTAGTTAATCCTACCAACTTTTCCCACTGTAATTCATTTTTACGGACGCAATTCTCCACCGCATCAAAAATGTTTCTCCCCGTTGTGGTCCCGTGCATGGCAACAACGTCCAAGAGCTCCTCCGTGACAGAGAGGTCCGACTTCACGCCTCTAATAAAAATGGATAGGTGCGCTGTATCCGAGTTGTCTATGCTTTCATCAACAGCTAAAGAAAATGCTATGTAACTACGTGCCTCTTCAGCCAGCTGTGTTGCTAGATTTCCTGCTAGTTCCTTAACTCGGTCCGCGATGGTGTTTCTTGATAAACTGACATTTTGAAAACTTTGTATCTGGCCGGGGCACACTTGCTCACACACCTTCAGCATGCACTGCTTCAAAAATGCACCCTCTGAAAACGACTTTGAAGCTCGGGCAATTTCTTCAGCCACAATAAAGCTAGCTGTCACTGCTGCCTCGTTTTTAGCTATAGCTTTTGTGAACATCTTCTGCTGTGATTGCAGTCCGCCTTTTAATTTTTGGATAATCTGTTGTTTTTCTTGGAGGCTAAATTTGGCATATTTACCTCCGTGTTTGGTGTCAAAATGCCGACGGAGATTGTACTCTTTAACGACTGACACCGCCTCATGACACAAAAGACATACCGGCTTTTCTGCTTGAAGCACAAACATGTATTTACTTTCCCAACTTTCTTGAAATTTCCTTCCATCTGCATCAACTTTTCTTTTCCTGGACATTTTGGGATTAAAAGTAGACATCTCTCAAGGCTAGGCCTGCTTAATTTTTCTGCTAAAGCGGTAGTTCACGCGTACTTCTAAAAAGGAACGCAAAAATGTGCGTGAATGAGAATTAACCGCAATCAATTCCGCCGGGGCTTAACCAGCAGCTCTGTGACCTAATAATGGTGTTGCAGTGAAAGCAGCCTAAAAACTGAATAACATTTTGTACAGCAAGAGAGACGTAAGGTCAGCAAGATAACTAAACTAGCAAAGTTATAACATGGCAAAAATCATCGTTCGCCTTTGCAAACAGGTGGAAATCACTACTGTGCCAAAACACTCAGTAGGCTGAGGTTTAACATTTAAGCTCCACGGGCCACATAAAATGACGTGGCGGGCCACATTTGGCCCGCGGGCCACCAGTTTGACACCTATGCCTTATACCCTTATCAAAAATTCCCCTCACTCATGACCAAAAATTTTCTAACTTCGAAAATTACCCAACTCGTGACGTCATAGCACCAAACGTTGCGAAATGAGCCATCCTATGCTACTTGCGTTAGCGAAACTATTTTTTCTTATGGCAAATAAATGTCTGAGCTGACTTTATTACTGTTTATTAAGAACAGACTTTTTTCGACATTATTGGTAAAAGTGAATTGAGGCGCGAAAAAGAAAAACTTCGAGATAGAAGGTGAACCTGGTGCATTTTACTTATCTCGTGTAGCCCGAATCAGTGGCACAGGTGCATCTCTTGCTCAGGGTGTGTTTTACGCCTTTGAGAATAGTTAACACTAGCTTTACGGGAAATTTTCTACACCTAGTTTTACATAGGGGTCGTTTTCTACCCCGGTTGTTGTTTTGCTTACTTGCGTTCTATATCGACCTAATATCTATGAAACTGCTTATATGCTGTCCTAGAAATGTTTACGCATAATAAATTCCCATTTTACTTTTGAAAAAACTACTGTTTTGTACCAAAATATAAAAGCATTTACTTTGTCAGTTTTACGCAAGCTAAGCATTTTATGAAATTGTCCACCTCCGTAAAATTTTGGTAGCTTTTTTCCAGACGCGAAAACTCAACCAGTAAGCTATTTTTTCAAAGTTTCAAAACCTGGAATTTAATCTAGAATAAATTTTAGGAAAATTCAAAGCAGTTTATTGATATTTGGTCCCGCATTTAGAAGATGTAAAGCAAATAAACAACAACCAGGGTCGAAAACGACCCCTCCATAAAACTTAGGGTAGCTTTTTTTCCAGACGCGAAAACTCAACTAGTAAGCTATTTTTTCAAAGTTTCAAAACCCGGAAGGTAATCTAGAATCAATTTTAGGAAAAGTCAAAGCAGTTCATTGATTTTCGGTCACGCATTTAGAAGATAAAAAGCAAATAAACAACAACCAGGGTCGAAAACGACCCCTCCATAAAGCTAGTGTTAACAATGAAGCAAACTGGCAATCATTGGAAGCCATGGTTTGGCTTTTATAACCGGAGAAAAAAACGGAGATACTCGTTGTTTGGAATAGCTTTTGCTAAGATCAGTTCTGTGGGCAATACCTTTAATTCATTGCAAAATACTTTTTTAAGGCACATCTTTAAAATTCTAGATGCAACAAAAAAAAATTCCTCTCTTTTGTTGGTTCTATTAGCAAGGAATTTGGTGGAAGTTAAGCAAAGGGGTTTGTTATTGATTTCAAATCAAATCCATCGATATTTTTTAAATTGCCATTTCTTGTTATTTATAACTTAAGCCTAGACCAATTTTATGCATAAAATATTTGCTAGGTAATTTTTTGAAAAACAGCTGACGCTAATATTCAGTTTTTAAAATTTAGAGAATTGTTTCATTCAAGATGGATCACTTTAGATTAAAGGTTTTTCCAAAATTGGGTCAGAGATGAAACATGAAAAAACCTTCAAGACTTTCGCTGAGCAACATATTTGAGATTATTTTCTTTCTGGTTTCAAATTAAATACTTTTGATCAATTTTTAATAGTGCAAAATTTTTCTTTCATTTTGCTCAAAGACACTTGGTGCTTCCACATCAAAAAGTTTGTAAAATAGCGAAAGAAAATTTCCAGAATACCTTTCTTGCTTCATGAAAACTTGATGTTACCAATGTTGGAAGATAAAAAGATATAAAGAGATAACAAGATGGAAATCTAAGAGTGGCAATCAATAAAATGCCAATGCTGAGAAGTAAAAATCAGAAAGCAAGATCTACGGAAGAAGGATATGTGGCTCGATCAGTGATGACCACGATGAAGAAAAGAAGTATAGCAAGGTTGATCTCTCAATTGTTTGTATTTCTTGTCCAAAACTAAACTGCAATGCAGAAACATAGACTACTTTCAACTTTGACGATCCTGTCAACTTAAATTTGAGTCATTGCTTTCAGATATTTAAAAAATCAGCGTCTTTGCAGCACAATTAAACAACCGTTGCAGCTCGCTGAACCTTTTCGTAAATCAAGCAATAGAACGACACATAAAACTGCTTTCTAAGACAAGATCGTCTGTTGTGGAATAGCAGAGGCTGATAGTTTGATTTGACAAAAAGTTAGATCACAAAAATTAATGCCTGCATTTGACACCAAAAATCAATTCCCAACAGACTGATGACGATGAGTGATGTTAGTTAAGACTCAAATGCGTTCCCATGGAGGAATTAGACTACAAAAACTACCTTTGTTTAAGTGACTTAAAATTTTATTCTGCAGCGAACAAAGTCTTCAAGCATAAAAGTTACACATTTGTGACTTAGAATAAACTTTTTCTGGTGTAACTTGTGAGCATTACCCCTTTTTTGTGTATGTCACGTTAATGATCAAGCACTCGTATTAATGCTGTTTTTCACCAGTTGCAACTTTGTGACACATGTTTTATACTCTTTTGCTGTTGGTAATTTGCATTTTATTGTTAACTGCCCTCCTACAAAATTCCTTTGCATTTCACCAATCACACACGCTTAAACATTGTCAAAAGTTGATATTGTGGACGGTCAAGAGTAAGGTAAAAATGTAGTTATTTGACCGTAACATTTTTTCTGATCCACAAAGCAATAACTGTTCTCTTAGAAGAGGAATAAGCATAAATATTATGCAACTTTTAAGGCAAAAACCAATTTCTGGCTTTAATATTAAAGGTGTTGCAACCAATTTTTAAATTTAGGGAGATTTTTTCTTAAATTAGTAAGTAGTACTTGGTCCATTTGGGCCCATTTGGGCAGTTTTTCACGTTTGCAGACCCTCAGGTGTGTTAATTTCACATAATAGTTTTTTTCAACTCTCTCTATTGGGAATGAGCTAAGTCGAATCAGAAGCCAAATACTTGGCAGTGTACCAGAATAACGTTCCTTTCATTACTCAGATTCCGAAGAATATAGCCTGTAAAAATTCAACGTGCATACTAATAAAACTCTAGATCTACAGCTCTACTTTAGTACACATAAGAGTAAGTGAAAGCAGCAATTTCTTTTTATTTGCACCGTTTGGCAATTACTTGAGTTCCCGAGTGTTGTTAATTTTATCAGCCCAAACACAAATCATGGAAACTAGGCTGATTATTACGCTTGTTATAATATACAGCATTTGAAAAAAACAAAATACATTTATCTCTATTTTACTGTATATATTATGCAATGCAGGTAGTTGAACCATTAAGTAATCTTGCAGTACAGTAACAAAACATTTTTTGAGAAGTCCCAAAGGAGTGCAAATTCATCGGACGAAGAAACGCTATTGATTCGACAGGTAATAAACAGCAGCGCATCCACCTTTCAACTAGCCATTGTTTTATTTTTGTAATTGCTCTCTGGATGCGATAGATAGTTTTGTAGATATCATGATTCTGACTGTATGTTATTTTTACAAATACATAAAATAATTGTAAAATTCTTCATCAAAAATTTGAGGTTCTAAATTGTCATTGCCCAACAGTATCTTGAGCATGTTTTATTTTTCCATATTGGTTTGAGAAATCTCGAGTGCTGAATCATATTTTGTAGAGATATCTACGACCTCATCGAATTTCAGGAGCAATGGCCACTGAAGAACAACAAGCATCAACACAACAGGTGGTTTACATATATATTGTATTAAATCGAAACAAGATTAAAGTTACGTCAAATTTCACTGGTCAACACGGGTTTTTTGAAATTACAGTGGTTGACATCGTTTTTTTTGCATCAGCTCTAGTTTTTAAAATGTTGTCTACCCCTACAATTCTGATTTTTATGAGCTGGGCATGAGTCGTAAACGAGATAGAAGTTTTTGAAGATTGCTTAAAAGTATGTCAAATGTGCTGTAGCAAACTGTAAGTGAGTTGGTGTTACTTTCAGCAATACGAAATAATAAAATTGCAAAAAGTAGAGTATTCATTCTCGAAGCTTTTTGTCTGACACTTTTCAAGAGAATCCGTCAGAAATAAGATGAAAAGGTGAAATGAGTCACTTATATAGAGACACAGTTGACGAAAAAGAAAAAAATTCTATTGTGATTGGTAAAAGAAGCGACCAATAGAAGGAGCGGAAACTAATGTGTGATTTTTAGACCATAAACGAATTCCTTTTGTTTGCATAAATTTGGTTTGGATGTTTTGACGTACGTGGCTTCAAGGGTGGAAAGATGAAAAGAAGTACGGCCACGGGCAAGAATAGAAAATTTGTTATTATTATATTCACGTGCGAATTAGGGTTTTGTAAAAGATGTTGCCCAATAGCAGAAAAAGGAAGTTTCAGCTTTAAAGCTTCTGATTGGCTGGCAAGAGCAAGCCAATGTGCTTCGGTCCTGAGAAATATGCGCCTGAAGAATGGTTTTAGGCACGTGCTGCTTAATCCTCTGATGTAGCTATTGAAAAGTACGACCCACGTATCGACTATTGCAGTGGCACAAAAATTGGTATCAATGTTGCTTTGATGAAAGGCGGGTAGTACATCTTTTTTGGATGCAGGCAGAAGTTGTCTGATGGTGTAGACAATGCATGGTTCAACTGCAAAGTAACAGCGTTTAACGACTGTTTTAATTTGCATTTCGTACCTCATCGAAACATTGCCTAGCCATGGCAAGTGAAGATAAACTGGATATTTCTTTGGAACTAATTGCGTTGGTCTGTGAAACTGATCTATTTTCTTGGTTATAACAGTGTTGATTACATCTTCAGGGTAACCGTTGATTATCAGGATTGAACGAATGTTGGAAAGTTCATTTTGAAGAGTATATTTCGAACAGATAACTAAAGCTCTGTGGACAAGAGCTAAAATCAAATTGGTCTTCCGTTTCATGGGGCTAAAAGAGTTTCAGCGAATGTATTGGCATGTGAAAGTCGGCTTTCTGTAGATAGATGTAACAAATTTGTGATTATTCTTTTCTACCAGGACGTCAAGAAAGGGCAAAGTCCGATTTCATTCCTTTTCAAAAGTAAAACGAAGCGATGATAAAGAGAATTTAGATGGGAGAAAAACTCGTTGCATTCGTCTTCGTCGATAAAAACTGCAAAAGTATCATCAACATATCAATAATACATAAGAGGTTTGTTGACTCTTTTGAAAAGCAAAGCTTTGTAATATCCGACGAAAATGTTGGCAAGAGATGAGCCAAGAGGTCAACCCATAGCAACGCCATCAATCTGTCGGTGCATTATATTGTTGAAACTGAATTCAATGGAGGAAGTAGCCGTTTGCATCAGCTCAACAAAAACTGCACGAGGAAAAGGAGGCGGAGTAAGCTCACCATTATGCAAAGCAAAGCATATATGTATTGTCAGACAAAGACCAGACAACTATCACCAGACAACACCTGCCTGCATCCAAAAAAGATGTACTACCCGCCTTTCATCAAAGCAACATTGATACCAATTTTTGTGCCACTGCGATAGTCGATACGTGGGTCGTACTTTTCAATAGCTACATCAGAGGATTAAGCAGCACGTGCCTAAAACCATTCTTCAGGCGCATATTTCTCAGGACCAAAGCACATTGGCTTGCTCTTGCCAGCCAATCAGAAGCTTTAAAGCTGAAACTTCCTTTTTCTGCTATTGGGCAACATCTTTTACAAAACCCTAATTCGCACGTGAATATAATAATAACAAATTTTCTATTCTTGCCCGTGGCCGTACTTCTTTTCATCTTTCCACCCTTGAAGCCACGTACGTCAAAACATCCAAACCAAATTTATGCAAACAAAAGGAATTCGTTTATGGTCTAAAAATCACACATTAGTTTCCGCTCCTTCTATTGGTCGCTTCTTTTACCAATCACAATAGAATTTTTTTCTTTTTCGTCAACTGTGTCTCTATATAAGTGACTCATTTCACCTTTTCATCTTATTTCTGACGGATTCTCTTGAAAAGTGTCAGACGAAAAGCTTCGAGAATGAATACTCTACTTTTTGCAATTTTTAAATTCTGTACCACCAATCAACTCTTGAAATAATAAAACGATCCAGTAATGACAATAAACAGCACAAAAAGCAATACTCTCTTAAAGTAACATTATTAGATAACATCTAAAAATTTTCTTTTGTAGAAGTTCCTCGAGTGCTTAGCAGCAGGACAGTGTCTTTGCAAACTCCAACAATAATCAGACAGCATTGTTACATCCCATCATCCTTGCTACCTTTCCTCCATTACTCTTTCATACTGTTGAAAATTTTACCCTGCTCCTCACCAAGATTTTTTGGAAAATGAATCAAAGAGCTATAAAGATAGTGGACTTTGATGCTCATGCTGCAGCCAAGATCTTTAAAGCTGCTGTGCATGTTGCTTACAAGCTCTATGATGTTGCTTGTTTTGTAATTTTTCAAAAGGTTTTAAATTATTAGCACTAACGCGATTCAATCCAATAATTCCTATTCGGTTATTTGGCTTGCAAAATATGAATCTTTCATAAGCTGCATGATCTGCACACCATTACAAGTTCTTGGTTAGATCTTTTCCATACTAATTCCTGGGAATATAATGCACAAATATCGAAAGCATGTTTCATCTCTATTTAATGCCTGGACAAATTGCTTCATAAGACCAAGTTTTATACGTAATGAAGGGAGAATGTTCTTTTCTGTGGCAACCAACGGTTGGTGGGTAATGTTTTTCTCCGCCCACAATCATCTCTTTTCTCAAAGGCTACCCATTTCTTGTCCAGTGTTCTCTTTTTGGTATGTTGTCCCAAATACGGAGAAAACACGGATATTTTGTGTAACCACTTTGTTGGCCCACAAGAAAGTTTACCATTTTTTGGTCTAAATATATATCTCTCTGTGACGCTTCTGATGTACTAGCTTTTCCAGAATTAGCCTAATGGAATCGTATTCTTCTTTTAAGTTTGTGGAACGATTTATTGAAATAGAATCATACTTTACTTATTGCGTTTTAACTTCTTACAAAATTGTCAATAAAAAGTCACCATTCTTGTGAATTGTATTCTTTAATCCCATTTTTTGCTGAAGACGCAGAACATCACTACAAAATACCGAATTTTTCTCTCTGGAAAAATAGGGCAGTAAATCTTTTTTTTTCTTGTGCGATAAAGCGTAATGTTAATACCAAATTGAAGAAGATTTCTTTTATTCAGCAGGGGAAGCGAGAACTTCAGAGGTCTCTTGAAAGATTGGTGTCCCTAATTAGGCCATTGAGCTCGGCTTGATTAAATCAAAGCAATGAAGCTATTCTGACTTCAAATTCACTTTCACTGCTACAAGACATTGGTATATCAACATAACTACAACCATTATCAGAGCTTTCTGTAAGTTTTGATAGATGGTCAAACGCAAGAACGGAAATTTCACCTAAATGTGGGATAGGCCGTGTTGCTGATTCTAAGTCGGGGTATGTGCATTTTTCCTTCTATTGTTTTGATTGATTCCTCATGTGTTCACCATAGTGAAACGAAAGTCCTTGTAATGACTTTTGGGTTTCCTCCAACCACTGGGACACCAAACTGTAAACTTCGTATCTTACTGTTTATAATCCATTGACGCAAATGTTCCACATAGGTTTTGCAAGCAACGTGGGGAGCCCATTGTTTAACACTAGAACAATCGCGCTTTCAAACTACCTAGAACGTTCAAGGGCGTCAATTGAACATAATTTAGTTAGCTTTTATTCTGTAATTTCTTTGGTCAAGAAAATATTTATGAAGTCAAGATGTCATTTGTTGCACCTTAAAAATAATTAAACATCATGTAATACATAATTATCAAGAAAAAAGTAAAGTGAAAAACGCAATTTGCCAAACATAAACCACAGATTTTGGATACTAGCAATGTTTAAAAGGAATAAATAAATAAACAAGCTGTTGTTTTCAAAACCATAACCGTAGCAGTTTAAAAAAATAAGCATTTTGTCGTTTGCATTCAATCAACATAGTTTGGGCAAATTTTTATAGCGCATTTACCACATACCACGCTCCAACAAGTGTCGCACAAATCCTTTGTTCTGTCACGACACTTTGAGGTTGCGCAAGTTTTTCGCATTTTTTCTAAAGATTCGTTAGTTTCTAAGGGATTTTTTTGTGCAATTGCATTTTTTCCAACGTTGCCTCTTGGAGTTGTCTCTGTAAGTTCTTCCACCACACGCTGTGAAACCTTCGGCCACTGACGCCCAACTTGCAAATACGTTTTTTGTCGGAAGGAATCTCTACATCAGGATGTAATGTGCTCATTATCACTACCGACTTTTGTTTTTACATTGATATAAAGTCAAAGTAACAGTAGCTGTTTGAATTGAGGCAAACCTGCAGTTACTGCTTTTTTTGGCAGCTTCTGGCAGTTCTCTTCAATTCTGTCGGATTGTGCCAACATTACTACATTTTTGATCTGCTAGATGCAGGACAACATCAAGAAATGTAAAAAAATTGTCACAAGTTACATTATAGCCACGTTTGAAAATCGGTTGCTTCAGTTTTGTCACGACATACTTCGGCAGACCTACATAAGTGTCCCTGCTCTCATCTTACCCAAGATACAGAAAGCTATTGAACAGGTATTTTCTCTTCATGTCAACCCCCATCCAGCACTTGATTCAAAACTTATCCGGGTATTCGATATGTATTGAATAAATCTGCATCTAGCCTTACGTGGAAGTAATTGCTCGCCAATTTTAATGTAAGGGCCAGGTACATACGCCTTTAGACAGTTCTAAATAAAAGTGGTCCATAACGAAGAAGGCAAGCAAAACTTGTCATGCGTCACCTTTTGACGCCTATCACTCTTCATGTAGAAACGTAAGAATTGCATTATTTTCTTGAATCTTTGTCTTGACAAGAGTGTTTTTGAACATCGTTAATCCCAGGTTGATTCCCACAACTTTCCACAGACAAATCTTTCTGTCCTAAAATTCTTCTCGCAATAATCAGTCCATCAAACTTGTTCAGCTCATCAAACGTCAAATTCCAGTTGATTTTGTTAGAAATGCGATGGGTTTCAGCAACAGTGCCTTGTCTTATAATTCTGAGTATTGCCTCATCAAACAAAACGCGAAAGGATGACAGTTGGGCGTTTTCCTAGTTCTGCTTGTCGCAAATGCTGTTGCGTTGGGCTTGAAGCTCAAAACGTTTTGCTGTTGGAATAACCACTTTGTACGTGGAAAGCAGCCAAAGCTTGCCAAAGTGTTCAGTCTTTTTCAATTACCTGCACTTGATTCGGTGAATTGCTGTCATCGTCTTCGCTAGAACTATTGACACCTAATTCTTTCCTGCATAAATTAAGCTCCACTTCATCTAAATCGTTACTTAACGCGCCATATATCTCGTTGTTGGAGTCTTCAACATCCGAACAGTCTGCTGAAATAACTTGTGGCCGCAACAAAGCCTGCAGAGCAGTAAAACTTCTTGACACAATAAATACACCATCACTAGCAAAACACGTTTCAAAAGCTATTTGAAAAAACAACGGCAAGTCAACACCTGCAATATAACTTAACCCATAAAAAATTGCTGTTATTGATAACAGCATGCACTGCACCACAGCAGTGCCTGCTTTTCCTTCTAAATGTCTACTATTTGCAAGCACGTGCTAGTCTCAAATAAAATCACTAAATAAGCCCGCATTTCTGCAGCAAAGTAGAACGCCTGCTGTGATTCCTCAATATTTAATTAATTTCGCAGACAAAACTAATTGCCAAGTTGTTTGCTTTTTCAGGATGAAATAATTCTGTAGACTTCAAACCTTGTGTAGACTCTAGGTAAAATTTTCAGCTGTCTGCGTCAATTGACGCGCTTGGTCGTTCTAGGTAGATATATGACTAAATTTGTTGTAAAACCCTCAAAAAACACTCAAGCTTAGCGTTGTAACAATATAAAAATGTCCAGAAGTTTCAGGAGAAAAAATTGATATTTGGCGGAGATAAAGGAAATTAAGCACTTCAAATACGTGAATTGACGCGCTTGGTCGTTCGACACATCTTGATCTCCAACTTTGACGCCGATGTAAGCTCTCTTCACAACTGTAGAAATAGATTTTCTTTGTTTTTCGAAGTATAGCTACCACAAATGTAGCAGAAAATATCTAAGTGATTTAAACAACATCTGCGCAATGAAGTCATTGAATTCAAAGCTTTATAAGACAACACTAATCTAAAAAGTAAAACTTTATTATGTCAAAATACAGTATGTAGAATATTCTCTGGATATGCCTACGTCACTCAGACCATTACAACAAAATTGCGTAGAAGAAAATCTGCCTGATGAAAAAACAGTCTGAACTCGTAGAAGATATCAAACTTTCTCTTCAAATATTTTATTTTATTTTGAACATTCTGATTTAAAGTGAACTCCTTGCAATAAAAGTTTTAAACAAAACGTTTTATCTGTAAGGGACGTTTTATAGCAAAAACACGAAAAAAAAACAAAACAACATAAGTTTTCTGACGCTAGCACATTTTTGGCATTTGCATGTTTTGGAATGACTCTGTGCAACAGACAAACAGAATTTTTGCAGTCATCATGCTATGAACGGGTATTTATTTTGCATACAGTACATTTTTTGGGGCGCATTGGTGTATTTGGTGAGCCCGATGTATCGCAATGTTTTGGTGTTCGCAAAACCCGATTTGAACGGCTGCATTTTTTTACAGAATGCTTCTGAGCAGAATTGCCAAGTCGTGCTTAAATCCAAACAGAGCTGGTTGAGATATTGTTTCTTTGAGTCTCTGTACTCACTTTTCTGTATCAGTGTAAATGCATTGATTACTACAGCATCTAACATGTTTCAAAAGAAAAGAAATGGCCAACAAATTGTTTTTCGACGACTGAAAAATTCTTCTACGTTTTAAGTGAACATGTCCACTCCAACTTTTCTTTCATTATAGTTTATGATATCTATGATCAAGAGTGTTTTTCTCATTGTTTATAGTTGCATCATTGTGGCTTGAATTCAGCAGCATCAGGGAATTTTTCTTCTTTGCTTGATAGGCAACCAAGCATATGTCATCGTTATGGTTAAATAAAAATCTACTACTGTAAAAATCTGCTTTGGCTTTAAAAATCGGGGGTATCTCACGGCGATGTCGTCGTATTGTACCTAACAACGTAAAATTTTTGCTGTAACAATTGTTGGCCAAGGCTGTGGCTTGTAAAGTAGCTATCAGTGCTCTTGTCTCTCTATGTTCCATACCAACGTTGCAGCAGATTCAAAACAACATCCGGAGCCATATTAAGGTGAAGAGAATTCCCTTCTTTTCCACTATATGCAATTATATTTAGGGCATAGCCGGTGCTAAATTCGCATGCTTAAAAAAATCTTGAGTCCTTATTTTTGGGAATTCGATAGCGATTAAGTTCGACCATGAACTTTCCCTCGATAGCCTAATAGCTGTTTATCAATAATGATGCATTCACCAGAAATCAATACTATGCGATTGTTTCGAAGAAAAATATTTCAAATTTCTAAATAACTGCAAATTTATCACGAGCCTTTTTTATGCCAGTTATCAAACTGGAAGAATCTGAGTAAAAACTTAAATTGATACATAGTTATCACAGCACGATAAATTGATTGCCGTCTGCTAGTTTCACAGGTCTTCTAAAGCTGCAAAATTATTTCTGTCACGTCCAGCTTTCAGTATTATCACTAATCCAGCTTGAAGTTTGTCCAGCAAAAATGTTTTACTAAGTGGCATACATTTGGGAGATTTCTTTTGACTTTCATAACTTTTCGGTTGGTGTACGTAAGGGTAGTTCTCAAGATTTCTTTGATTACCATCTGTAGAGAATTTTCCTTTTCACTGTAAAGCTGAGCAGTTACCCTCGATGCCTCTGTTACGACGTTTCTCTGTTGCCCTCTCACAGGAATTGAATGTCACGTGTATAACACATCGTTTAAACTTGTTATTTTATCTTTATTTATTTCGTCACTTTTACTTGGGTTTTTCACTACTTTGTTGTCACTATCTTCAACGCCTTTTTAAACACCTCCACATCTCCTTCCTTATCAAAAGCATTTTCAGGATTGTCATTTTTAGCCATATCTTCTTCTATATCAATTCTAGACTCTTTATCATCATCATGATCATCGGCTTTTTCTTGAGTATTATCTTCATTATTGTACAGATCATTTTCCTTAATGCCTACATGTGCACACATGTCGCGAAAAGTCATGTGTCTTCTTATAATCAAAAATTTATTATATTTTTTTCTTCAATAAACAAACATGATTTCAGATGGAACAGTAATAGCAATAGAATTAATTACAAAATAATGTACGGAATCTCTATTTCTATATGGCTGCTGCTCACTCTTTGCAAAAACTGGCTTCAGCTGTGGTACTCTGCTTGTCTAAAACAAAGTGAATCAACAGTAGTTACTGACCAAGTCTAGAATCTAACTGATGCTTGAAGTACGAGCGTACAAAATCTTAACTATTGCTCACAAACAACTCTAATTGCTATTCAAGCTAAATGAGATCTAAAGTTCAAAACAGAATAAAAAGAGTCTGTTCACCTAATTCAGCATTTCATTTGCTTCACTGCGGCAGCTTCCAGAAGAACTCTTCTTTTCAAAATCGTTTGATGCAGAAGTCACAATAAAACAATGGTGTGAAAGACCTTCTAAAACGCTCAAGCAAATCCACCACAGCTATCTTTTTTACACACAAAAAGACAGTCTTTGCGCTGCATTATGTGAAATGAATTGTGTTAATCATGCTGAAACAATGACTACATTTTGTAGTTGGCTGTCCCTTGGCGCAACTTTTTTCTTTGTAAACAAACAAGCGGTGTAAAAATAAAAAATTATACATAAAAATATATTAAAACTTTTTATCATGGTTGGAGAACGGTTGCATTGGTGTTAAGCAGTGGAAAATGCGTAAAGTCTAAAGTCTCAGGACTACAATCACCTGTGCCGAGTTAAAACGTTTCAATTAATGCAGCTGCGCCGGCTTCACCGTACAAACATTTATGAGAACAGTAACGAAAAATCATAGAAAATATAGGCCATAGTTCTTGTATATGTAATGGTGATCATGTTGATTTATTAATTAAGACCGGTAGTTGAATTTTGAAGAAATTCTTGCAAATATGCAACAGTCACGTAAGCTCATCAGAAAATTTACCACTTCGAATGAAAAATCTTTAAAAGCTTCATATCTTGTAAGCTTACAAATAGCTTGTACCCATGAAATTGAAGGACGAACTACGAGTGCTCAAATATTCAAAGTATTAAATGATTCTATTGATCAAAATGGAATTTTATGGAAAAAATGTGTTGGGGTTTGTTTAGACGGTGCTCGTGCGATGACAGGGAGACACGTGGGTGTAGTTACGCGAATACAATCTGTTGCTCCAAATGCAGTCTTTACACACTGCAACATCCACAGAGAAGCTTTGGCTGCAAAAACGCTACAATCTTCATTTAAAGACGTGATGGATAACGCCATCAAAGTTGTGAATTTGATTAAAGCAAGAGCATTAAACTCCCGCATGTTTACAATCATGTGCAACGATATAGGCGCTGAGCATGATAAACTTCTTCTACACACAGAAGTGCAATGGTTATCAAGGGGGAAAGTCCTTTTCCAGTTGTTTGAACTCCGTGCTGAAGTTCGTCTTTTCTTGATTGATATCAATTCTTCTTTTCAAAACTTGTTCTGTGACGATGTGTGGCTATCGAAACTAGCTTATCTTGCAGATGTTTTCAGATTTCTAAATGAGCTGAATCTAAGCCTTCAAGGAGCAACAGCTGATATATTTCAACTCAGTGACAAAATTAATAGCACTGTTAGAAAACTACCGCTAAAACTCGGAGATATTGAAAAAAATAATCTGGCTGCATTTCCACTTCTGTGCGAATTTATTTCAGAAAATGATTTGCATGTCAACAGTCAATTGAAGTCGGATATTGCTCAGCATTGTCAGCAGTTAATAGAAAAATCTCATTTGTATTTTCCAAAAAATTATGAAGATTTTGATTGAATTCGTTTTCCATTTTTAACCACTGTCGATCTTCCTGATAATTTTTCCACTCATAAAAAGAAAGATCTTTTTCTGATCTTTCTTGTGATGGTAGATTGAAAAATAAATTTGAAACATCAACCCTGTCTAGTTTCTGGCTTCACTGCCACAGTAACTTCCCAAAAATTTCTACTCGAGCCAAAAAGTTTCTTTTGCCTTTCTGCACGTTTTATTTGTGTGAATGTGGTTTCTTAGCAATGTTTGCCATCAAATCTAAATACAGAAGCCGTTTGGAACTGGAGCCAAATTTTTGTCTCAATCTGACAAAAATTCACGCTAACATTGACGAGCTTGTTGCGCAGAAGCAAGCGCATCCATCTCATTGAATACGAAATGGAAATGATAATTTAATAAATTGCCATTTTTCTTTCATTAAACAAACATGTCATAAATACATTGTGCGAGCGTTTTTGTAGTTGAGGGTTTTTTCGTAAGCATCTTTAATTTCTATGCTGAAGTGGTACGGTGAGTTTTTGAAATTGTTTTAGTGGTACGTTCATAAAAAAGTTTGGGAAACCCTGCTGTAGACGAATTAATATGAACTAACGCCTCTGACTGCGCGCATATTGCTTGGTTTTGGCATAGACGTTGAAGTCTGTTGAAGTCAGTTGAATGGCAGTTGAAGTCCCTCAGAAGGAAGAAATTTCTGGAGGAGGAAAGAATTGGAGGGAGAGAAGGAATCGATTGTGCCATCCGTCGGAGAAGAGCGAATAGGGGAAGCGTACACATTAAGAAATGATAACGGAAGGAGTTGTTAAGAAAGATGTTGATCCCTACATAATTAGAGTAGGGATCAAGCGAAGAGAGAGAAGAGGTAGAAAGTTCCGAGAAAAATGAGCCCTGCCTGACGAAAATGATGATGCCGCCGCTAGTGTGCGTGGCATCACGAGAGAGAATGCCAGACCGGGAGTGGGTGCGATCGGAACACAGAGCAGAAAAACCAGGAATCCGGAAAGAGGAAGATGAGTTAAGATTGGATGCCAGGATACAGATGAGGTCAGTGGGATGGGACGAAAGAAAGGGAAGCAGTTCGGTGCTCCTGGCTCAAAGACCACCAGCATGCCATTGAAGAACCCTTAGAGAGTAGGGGGAGGAAGCAAGAGCAAAGGGCGATGGTGACGGGATAGGGAGAAAAGATACAGAATGGGCAGAAGGGGAATAAGAGGTTTGAAGACGAAGGTGGGGCGGGAGTGCAGCATTAGCAGAGGGGGGGGGCAGATTGCTCAGTGGAGATATACAGACCAGGGGAGTCCGAGGAAGAAGTCACAGTGTTACAAGTGGGGATGCAGCAGTGGGGGGGGGGCAGCTCGAGCAGTGAGAGCTGCCAAGAGTTTTGAATTTGGAAAAGGAGAGTAGTGAGCACCTTAGATAAACCCATTTGGAGCAGGTGCAGCCTACACTAATCAACAGCCACCTCAACGTTGGTGCGGTCCTCGACCTCGTTTGGGTTGAGTCGAAATGGCTGTTGGCCTTCCCAAGAGTCCCAGTTACCCTGGGCACTCCCCAAGGTAATCGTATGAATTTTTAGAATGAAGCTATTAAACATTAGGACCGTTACTAACCACTTTGTCGTAACCGCAGGTGAATTTGTATGATCGAACGCCTCTGAGTGCGCGTATGTTGCCTGGTCCTGGCATAAGCGCTGCCAGAAAGCATGAAGCAAACTAACCCGAAAAGAAGCACCCACAATTAAGTTTTTGTAGTAGCAATGTCGAGGTTAAGAATATTGAATCAGCTGACTGCGCCAGCCTCACTCAATTCCAATAGAAATTGCTTCAACATTTAGAGTGTGTCACGACACACTAACGTGATTATGTAAGGCTTAGTAAGGACTTTTTCATATTTTTTATTTTTTTTTATTTGCCATATTTATCCTCCATTCACGAGAAAGCGAAATGTATCGCTATGTTTTGGACAGTGAGTCCGCACTCGCTTGGGAGTTGCCATTTCTGGGTCACCTGTCTTCCACATAAAGGTGGGGCGCCCCGTTAAGTTCCTTGCCCAAGGACACAACAAGCAAACTTGCCGGCTTGTTCTCCACAACCTCCCATAAATGCCGAGCGCCAAGCAGGGAAGCTATAGATACCATTTTTTAAAGTTATTTGGTATGACTCGACAAGGGGATTGAACCCCAGATCTACCGACTGCAAAGCGGACGCTCTAACCGCTACACCATCGCGTCGGTTAAGCTTTGCTTAAAAGTTAAAGTTAAGCCTTGCTTAAAGCCTTATTGAAATTTATTGATGCATCAGTATGTTTTAGCATAGCTGAATATTCTAACGTCAGGTTACAAAGGTGAGTTGGTGTGTCACAAATATATGCATATGCAAAAAGTGCGTCGTAAAATAAAAAAAGGTTAAAAATCTTATAATTGGATGAAATGTAGGAATATTTTGTTTGTAAAGATTAAACTCGACCATTTATATTTCCCTTTGTCTTCGTCTTGGGGTTTCATCAAGTGTTTTGCTTAGAGTTAAATATATTTCAAATTTTTACATACTTCACTTTTGGATAAATATTTCTGAATATTTAGATGGACATTGCCAATGATCCATGCTATCGAGAAAGAATAGGAAAAATGAACTAAAGGACCTAGTTTTTCTAGAAATTGCAATTTTGTACATGTAAAATGTAGGCACCAAAATTTTGTGTGTTTTTTACCGCTAGACTAAATTTCATGAACATTTGGGGACTTCAGTTATTGATGAATGTTTTTGAAACGTCGACAGATAATGCAAACGAACCATGCTTGTGAGGAAAAGTAGTCAAAATGTACCAAAGAACTCACTTTGTCCAACAATTGCAAGATTGTTTGTGGTAGCAGGATAACTATTCATCTAAAAATACAACATTAGTCTTATTGATCGACACTTATATTTTGTGGCAAACGATAAAACAGGACTATCTTTACCCCATCGCCTTTTTCTTGGGTAATTTCTTGGTTTCTTGGGTAATTACCAAGTGTTTTGCTTGGAATAGACTACATATTTGAATTTGTTGACCTCATTTGTCGATGAATCTTTTTGAATAATATGATGGATATTGTCAAAGATCCATACTATTGATAAAGAATAGCTAAAATGTACCAAAGGACTTAATTTTTCTAGAAAATGCAATTTTGTGAACTGCAGGCAACAAAATTTTGTTTGTACCGCTAGACTACATTTCATAAACATGTAGAGACTTCAATTTTTAATGGATCTTTTTGAAAACGTCGACAGATAATGCAAAAGATTCATGCTTGTGAGGAAAAGTTGTCAAAATGTACCAAAGAACTAACTTTGTTTAGCAATTGCAAGTTTGTTAGGTCAAGTAGGATAATTGTTCATTCAAAAATGAAACATGATGCGTCAACCAATTATTGATCAGCCATTATAAACTAACCCTTAGCCTTACGTAATTGGATTTACGAATTGCTGGAAAGCAAATTTCCTAAGCTTTTAAAGGACAGTGATTGTTAGTACCTTATTGTAACGCTTTAGTATTGAAGTTACCTGTTTTACTCAGCTTACCACTTTTTGGGAAGGGTAAATATTAACGCCATAGGGGTTAAAGATTAGCTTTTTCAGCGTAAAAACTAATATTAATTGCACATATAATGCACTATCAGAATTGCCTTGAAATACTCTTTGATTTGTTGAATGAAGTTTGAAAATCGATTGAGAAATGAGATCACAAATCAGTTTTTGAATAAACTGATTTTTTAAAAAGAATGCAATATTTGAAAAAGTCATCATATCATAATCTGTGGCAGGCAAACACTGTGTTAATCATACCAGACATTATGACATCATAAAGCGAGTTGTAAGCGTGCAAGAGAAAAGCGCGTAAGTAAAGAATCGCTTGAAGCATCGTCAAATAACCTTAAATTGTTTTAGAGTTGTTTTTATCGAAAGCACCTTATTAATATCTGCTAAAAATGCGTTTAATGGTATTTCTGCTACCAGCAGTATTTGACAAAATACAGTTAACTAATTGTGCAATGAAGCGTTGATTGTGACGTCATCTTAGGTCTCAAAGAAATGAAATATTTTCAAAGTGATAGGCTGGATGCTAGCTTTTATTAGAGCAAAAAAATAGATTTGCTCTGTCAAAAGATGTAAATTTTACAAAATTATCTTTAATTATGACGTCACGAGGACGTCACAAACTCTCTTTTGTCACTCATTTCGAAGTGATGATCAATAGTCCCTAGTTTGATTTTTGTACTCCCAGCAGTTTTGGAGGAGTTAAAGCGTACGTACATGTACTAACGTACGTACAAATAGAATAGCACTTTAAATTTTATATTAGCATGTACAAGATAAATTGTAATTTTTTCAGAGTTTAAAAGCCAATCATGTTGCCATAACTGATAATTGTGTACAAAATCATTTCAGGCAAGACAGTTTCTAATGAAATGTTATCGAGCGAAGTTTGCATTTAACATATCTGAATAGAGCGGGAACTATTATTAGCAAATTTTAAAATGTAATGCGTTACTCAACCTGGCGATCATATTTTTTGTGTACTGTATAAGTCTGGGGCGTAATGTGCGTGAGTATTACGTATTTGACTTTCAGTCGCAGAAAATTTTCTTTTCCGATGAAAGCCTTCAGTACAACAATATACGACCCGTTTCAAAATCATTAGTTATTCTGGCAAAGTGTATTATAACTTCAAACAGGAAAGTTGCCGCACAAATTGCTTGTCTTTAGCGCACAGTAACATAGTCGACCGAAGATTTAAATGCTTAATTATGTGATTACCACTACACTTATTAATATTTCATTGTACTCATTTAAATTTAGTTATATTATTGTGTTTTCTTAGGTTAGATTTACATTATGCATAAAAATTTTGTAGTTTCAACAACCAGCTACTGCGAATTCTGAACAACGATCAAGGCAGGAAAACAATGGTCTTACGTCTACAGGCGAAAGAAATCAAACTGGTAATAGCTTGTTGGGTTCTGTATCTGATTGGGACTTGTTTAGATAGTCCTACTAAACCTTTATTACGTAGCATGATATTGGTCTGTTCATCGGTATAACTCTGGGAAAACTTCTTGAAACAGAAAGGTAGTGATTGTTCAGCGAGTTTACATGTCGCAGAGGTTTATAACGTAACGATGACGTTAAACAAATACAAAATGAATAGTGAAATTCTAAAAGTTTGTGGGCTTCGACCCAGCTGCACACTTTCAGATTCTAACGAAACTCACCAATCCGAATCGCATTTTACAACAACATATTTTGAGGGATACCATTGAGTCTCGATGCTTGCACTTATTTGGCAAACAGTTTTTGTTTAATATCTCGTAAAACAGTGGCGCAAAATAAAGTTTTAACTTCAAATATAATATTTTATTTGGCTGCAAATATTTTTTAGCTTGTTATGTTAATAAACCACAACCGTTTATTTTTCGAGCAATTATACTGTAACATCACAATAACCTGTTTTTTTACTTTCACATAGCAAGCGTCTTTTTTAAGGCTATAGCGTTGTTTATGCTTAGCAAACATCATTGTGATAGCCAATCACAATGTAGTTTAGTTCGCCTTTACAATAACCAATAGTACTATAATCAGTGATGGGATTCAAGGGGTTCGCACGGGTTCGTGCGAACCCGTTCTTGGAGTGTCGTGATAATCAGCGAACCCGCTCTTGTTTTTTGTTATAGACCTTAGACGACCGCAGCAAATGAGCTTTCTAAAATGAGGGAACCTGTTGTTAGTGAGTTTGATACAAAAGAGAACCTGTTCTTAAAATTTTGAATCCCATCACTGACTATAATGCATACAACATTGGTAATTTATAGACAGATTTTAACCAAGGAAACAACAATGCAGCAAATTGGCAACAATCAACTTGAGTTGGACGTCATAGTTGTGCATAGAAACACTGCTAATGTGCGAACACCTGATCCCAAAAAATTCATTGTAGAAAAGCGGTTGTTACATCGGTGACAGAGTGTTTGTACATTGCATGATTATGGAACAGCAAAAATATAAAGCAAATATATGATGTGAAATTCCAACTTAATTGAACCTGCGATTTACCGACAATTCCAGCGAGCAAACTGCATTAGTGCAATTCAAAGCATAACAATTTGATCTGGAATTTCAAAATTGGAGAGAGAAAGAGCGTTAAAATTTACAAAAAGAGCTGACCACAAAGTCATGATTTGCTATTTAGGAAGATCTTTATGCTGTTTTGGAGAGCAAATAATTACCACTTTGAATCGATTCTCCACCGAAAAGAGGCTCTCACGCCCTTTCATAGAGCAAATATTGACGCTTTCAATGAAAGCCCGTCCCAAAATGTTTAGAAATTCCTGATTGAGAACAATTAAATACTGCAGTTTTAACATGACCATTATTGGTCTGAAAAAGACTTTCAACTAAAGCATGAGCCTTTACGCATAAACAATAATTGTGAGCAAGCAAGTACTCAAAAGACCGCATTAACTTCTTAAAATGCCACTTGCAATATAAAAGCAATACTCTTTTACCATTTCTTTACACAAGATTAACAAACATGTCGCTTTAGCGGATAGATTTTAGCCAGTGTGTCATTAAAAAGTTCCCGAATTGCACACATATTAGTGGGCAAATTAGGAAATTTTCAATTTGGAGCAAAAATTAACGTTGGAAACATCAAAACTTTTTTGTCATAAAAGTTCCAAGAAATAGAGTGCCAAAACTGAGTAATGCGATGGCAAGAGAATCCCAGAGCAAACAGAAACTAGTTTTATTGCTGCGTTTAGGTCCTTCTAACATTGATCAACGGAAATTGGAGACCCATACCCACTATCTTTATGCAAGGTTAAAAAGCGTGTCGCTTTAGCGGATAGGTTTTAGCCAGTGTGTCGTTAACCTTTTAAGGATCATAAGATTCTAATTCATAAAATTTGAGACAATTGCTTAATTGTTTGGTAGCAACAAAATTACAATAAATTTCAGAAAAATGGCTATTACTTCACAATGATATAACAATTAACAATCATGCCACATATGTGCTGCATTATCCCTCAAAGGGTTAAAAGGTTCCCGAATTGCACACATTTTAGTATGTAAATTGGGAAATTTTCAATTTGGAGCAAAAATTGACGTTGGAAACATCAAAACTTAAAACTTTTTTGTCATAAAAGTTCCAAGAAACAGAATGTAAAAAATGAGTAATGCGATGGCAAGAGAATGCTAGACCAAACAGAAACTAGTTTTATTGCTGCGTTTAGGTCCTTCTTACATTGATCAACGGAGAGTGGAGAACCATAACCATACCAACTATCATAACGATGCAGGTGAAATACTTTTTTTTCTTTGTATAGAAACATAATTAATTCGCAGCCATCTTAATTCCAAAACAACTTCTTTCCATAACACAATTATTGCAATAATTTACTTCGGCATAACGTGATTAAAGGGTAGCTTGGTGAAAAATCATTTATTTAAAATTTAATAAGCACCTTCATCTTTAGCCTCCTTCTACATGATGTTTGAACTCAGCATCCATTTGCTTACAAGTCAATTGCTCGATTAAAATGACAATCTTTAGCCTGCAAAATATCTGAGTTTATTAGATTAGGTATTGACAAATTCAAAATTTTCTTCATATACCTTTTTGTAGGTTGTTAATTGTTTTATTGCAAGTCTTTTTCTTATCAAAATTTGTGGTTTTGCTAAACAAGACATTTACCGTACATCATGATATCTAACTTCTCTCAAGATTTGTACATCTAACTTTGCGGTTTTATGTAACTGGCTGTTTTTCTATTAATTGCTGAAATTTAAATAAAATTTAATTGGTTAATTGTTGAGCTCACAACGATACAGATAGAAGTTGCTAGGGCGAGACAACATCTTGATGCAATGTATAACATATGCTGAGATAATCAAGACCGCTTCTAAAACGGCTCTATGAAAATGAAACAACGTTAACGCCGTAAGCAATAGCGCTATCATGACAGTAAATGTGTTCTTTAAAAAGAGGTGCTGCCTTTTTGTAAGGGTAAAATATTGCTACATATTGGGGGCGGTGGCTACCTACTTACTTTTATATTTTAGCTAATTCAAATAAATTTTGAGGCCAGACGAGCACCAGCATGCTGAAAAAAGGTACATTTCAATTTTCAACTCAAAATATGTGTGAATCAAGCCTTGGTAGAAATAATTACTAAATCGCAAGACAAGATTCGGGTCAAAAATTTTAAAAGTGTATGTTTTTCAGTAATGTATTTACTGTATAGTAAGCTTAATTAAAAAGTTTTTTTAATGAAGCAGAGAATAAAGATTTGATTGCAATTATGTTGACATTACGACATCAACTTTCTCTTCACAAAATTTCAAATGGCACGACCAAAATAAAAAAGACAAAAAGCAAAGCTATAGAACGAAATAGATTCCAATACATGTAATGCATACAAATATTTATGCAGTAGTTCTGGGGGACCATTTGCAATACTCAGCATTGTTGCGAAACTTGGCATAAATACTGATGTTAGTTCTACTGTTTAGTTCAGTTCATGAAGTGCTCCTATAAATGACAAGTTAAAGTCAAAGTTAATACGAGGTTGCTTTATAAAGTAATGCTCCACTTTTGCAACGTCGCTACAAGAAGTTGGAGCAGATTGCGTATTGCGTTTTTGTAACGACTGAGCTTTCATATAGTTAACCTGTACTTTTTATCTCTTTGTTGCTATAAGAAATAACGTAGCAATAATTTTAAATTGTGCGTAAAATTTTGGCCGTAAAATAGTCAGCATTCGTTTTGTCATTAATTGCCATAAATACAATTATAGCTACAGACTCAAGCGCATTACTTTAGTTCAGATTTATTGGGTCTAACAGCTTAGCATACGTTAAAAATTATTGGCCACAAGCTGAAGATTAAGGGTACCCAACAATTTAATCTAGTTAATTTGTTAGGAAAAAAAGTTCTCATAAAATAAGTGAAATAAATTTGAAAAAGTCGCCAAGAAGTTTAAAGGCTATTCTAGAGGGGTAACATTTGAAAGTTTTTTGTAATCGCTGGCTTTTACTCCTTTTTGCTGGGGTGCAGATAGCTTTTCAATATTGAAGAGGGGCTGTATCGCCGGTCCGACGCGGTACAATAGTGGTTAGAGCGTCCACTTCGCAGTCGGTAGACCGAGGGATCATTTCCCAAATCGAGGCATGTCAAAAGACTTTACAAAACCGTATTCACAGCTTCCCTGCCTAGCGTTCAACACAAAACGAATAATGTGGAGAACAAGCCGAAAAGTTTGCTTGTTGTGTCATTGGGCAAAACACTTAACGGAATGCCTCCGTCTTTATAAAGCAAACAGGTGGCAGAGCCAAGGGGTCTGGTGTTTGTGAAGGCCCAATCTAACCAAAGAATATCAAAAAAGCTAATGAGCTGCTCATAATCTGAGATGCTTCTCTAAAAACTGAAAGATCTTACCCATACGAAAAAGAAGACCACAACAATTGATTGTACGTTATTAAAATTAGAGGTTGCTGCAATTGTCTAAATAAGTACAAAAATAAAATGGGATGTTCTATCGAGGTTATGCCAAGTAAAAATCTGGTGTGAATTTTTTCATCAGCAGCATTTCTTAGAATTGGAATTAGTGCCAGTGATGTGCTTATTTCAACGCTTTTGCCACCTTAAAACTAATTGTGTGAATAATTAATTGGGCTTATAAAGCGGATGCATTGTGAGGCCTAGTGTTTATTCTATAAAATAATTGATGCTACTTTATATATGATCTTGTACACAAGCCTGGTGATAAAGCGCTGCTTTTTTGTGAAGTATAGCTTAATCTGCACCTGCATTGAATTCTATAAGCAACATCTCATTTACTAACGATCGTATTTCATTTTGTGAATTTTTGTACTAAGAAAAAGACCTACTCTCTCATTTTTCTTTCATTGTTTCTCCAACAGCTGCTCTTACCCGGACATTTCTCTGGGTTTCGTTTCTTATGCCCTCTCCTGATTTTGGAAAACCTTTTGAAACCTAGGCATTTTTTAAATTTTTTTACAACTCTCTTTTCTATTTCTTATTACAATGCGCATTCTTTACCTTTCTTACATTCTTATTGTGGGAGGTGAGGGATCCTCTAGAGGAAAAGAAAAAATCTGCCGCCCAGAAGATGAACCTCTACTGATTTCCTAGGATTTGAAGGTCACGTCATTTTAAGATGCTGCAAACGAAATGCTTAGGAAACCACACCCTCTGGAAGACTGGGATCAAAGACCCACTGTTGTAAGGATGGATAAACTCTCTTTAAGCAATCAACAAGCAGGCTACACTAAGGAGGCTTTTTATTTAATTTTAATAGCGTAATGCTTCAAATGAAGTTGCAGAGCAATAATTGAATGCATATCAATTTAATGTAGGAAATGATAAAATCGAACACTAGGTTAACAACTACTTCATTGTAAACTACCAATAAAGTTCAAAATAGCTCAATAAGTTTAAAAAAACACTTTTCAATTGCAAAATCATTTAACTACACGCTTGCAAAGAGTTTCACTTCAAACATTTATTGTTTTACTTGTTTCTCAGAAGTCTTTTCAATCTACTAGTCAAACTATCTGATCGTTATGAACAAAGATTATCTACGCCATAATGATATATCTAGCCTGATTCCACAATTGCTAAGCTTTAAGAAATAAAGTAATCTACAACTACTGTACAAGTAGCCAATACAGCTACAATTCATTATGTCCTGTCACAAAGTATACAAATGAATGTCACCAACTATTCCAATTGAGCCTAATATACTGAAGTTATATTTTAATCCTAAAGAAAACTTACGAGGGCCAAAACCGTCAATGTTCCCATGTTGGAGCATTGAAAAAAATGCTTTGCCTCTTGCAAATAACACGCCAATTGCTAACAGTAGCAAACGTGTCAAGGAATGTGTAATTTTTGATAAAATTCTATCACTAACTTTCAAAGAGTAACCAGAGTGGGATATTGGCATGAAAACTGATTTCGTGATTAAGCCCATCTATCAGCATTTTTCGCCCTCAAAATTTCTCAAACAATACAACAAATCATATCAAAAATATTGAAGATTAAAGAAAATGTTTCCCAGTAAAATTTTTGCTTTTTAACCTCACAAAAATTATTTATTTAAGGAAGCAAAAGCACGATTGATAGTATGCTTCTATATGGTAGCAGGGGTATAAAACGGGATAAGAGGTTAAGTAAGAGGAATGGTGCTAAGATGAAGTCAAATGAGTTGAAGTCATTACAAAGATTATGTCCATGTGTGAATCAGAAAGTACTTTTGAGGATAGAAGGGAGGCTAATCAATGCACATGACTTGTTTGCAAATAGGAAACATCCAATTATTCTACTAATGAGAGACGTAATCACTCGTTTAGCAGTGTTGTGGTGACACAGCGGAATGGTAACGTAGGTGTGCACTACTCTTCGTTTCATGTTAGGCAGATTTTTTGAAAAATTAAGAAGGCAGATGCAATCAAAAGGTACCTAAAAGATTGTGTCATGCGTGCTTTTTAGAGAGCAAAACCTGTAAGGCAGGTCATGTGATACTTTTCTGTAGCCCGTACGGCTACGTGTGGCACAGACGTTGACGTATGTGAGATGGGTTACTTAGGACCGATTGAGTTTTTTAAATAATGGACTGTTCAAAAAGCGTGGGGATTGTTGTTTACTTGCGTGGCAACAAGGCCGATTCATGTAGATCAAATGTTCAACGAACAACCTTTGGTATCAATGATTGATGATCCAAACGATTTTTTTTAATGAAAACACCTGCGTTATTGTAGTCACTATCTTTGGTCGCTAAAACCTTTGGGAGAACCACAGCTCAAAGACCATTTGAAACGGGATTTTCGATTTTTCTAGAGGTTTTCCAATTAGTTTTGAAGTCATAGGTTGGACTTTTATTTGCCGCAGTTGCAAGACAGAAAAAATGCAGAGATACGTGTTATAATTTGAAACCTGGTGACCTTTTCCTGATCTAGGATATAAACAACTCACCCAAAAGGGAGATCATCGCACTGGGAGAGTGGTTGAAGCCTTACCCCAGCCTCGGAAAGGAGTTCCTAAGAAGAGTAAGGATAATTGCGGTGGTCAGAAAATCTGACAAGGAAGAATTCCGTGTTGAGATTGTACTTTACAATATTTCCTGCACTGCTCTAATGAAGGGTACTTTGTGGACACGCACTATAGTACCCATTTTTGTTGGCGTAGAATCCCAAACTGAACTTTAGGAGACGCCACTCTGGACAATTGTGTATGTGTTAATTTGTGTTGCAATGCGTATGGTGTGAGATATGCTGGCTTAATATGGGACCTTTACTGTCTATCTATATAATACACTAGCAGATTTGCCCGTCGTTGATCGGGTAAAATGTAAAGACTGATCATACAGAAAGAAAATAAAACTGAACAATGCAACCAATGTCATAATTTCTTAGCAAATGCAAATACAAATACATTAGCAAATACATAGACGATTCTGATCGAAATCAAAATACCGTACCCGTCGTTGATCGGGTAAAATGTAAAGACTGATTAAATTTTTACATTGAATAACCATATTTTAATATAGGTTGAATAAATATAGGCTCGTAGCCCCCCATAGACAATTCTGAGCGAAATCAAAATACTGTACTTGCTTCCCTGGAAAAAGTTATAGCAGATTTACCCGTCGTTGATCGGGTAAAATGTAAAGACTGATTAAATTTTTACATTGAATAACCATATTTTAACTCTTTCGATCCCGCGTGGGTATAATTACCGGCAAGCGATCTTTATGCGTTCGCTCCCGCGACGGTATATATACCGGCAATAACAGAAATGGCGGAGATGCGCGCAATTGTTTGCGTACATCTTGTTCAAGCAAAAACGTTTATATGTAAATCTTTCTAACATTCTGTTTGTGGTTTGTAATTGAATTTTTTTGAATTTTGTTGTGTGAGTTAATATAGGTTGAATAAATATAGGCTCGTAGCCCCCCATAGACGATTCTGATCAAAATACCGTACTTGGCTTCCCTGGAAAAAGTTATATAAGATTGATATGTTTGTTTGTATCTAAATGTCTCCAGTTTTATTTCTATAGCGGACATCCAGACAGACAGACAGACAGACAGACAGACAAACTTTGAGTTTTATATATATAGATATATATATATATACTTTTTTGTGTGTGAATGTTTACGGTCGGCTAATAAAAGAGATCGTTGATGCACGAATCATAAAATATTTATTGTAAACTAGTCATTATTATAAGTGCATTACTATGAAAATAAGTCTACTATAGTGGTGGATGTTATTGGAGACAAATAATCTCTTTAAAGTATTTTGCAAACGTTTAGTTTGGAAAGCTGTTTAGGTTACTGCAGTAACAATTTCAAAATGTCTAATTGTTTCCAAAGCCAGATATTAGCTTTTTTTTCTTAATTGGCAAATGTGTTGACGAAATATCAACGATTAGAAAATCCATTCTTTCGCATCTCGCTAAGTAGCAATCGCCTTGGTGTTGCATAAAAATGAAGGGTTTAGTGATTTGCTTTGCTATTTTCTCACATTCAGCTTGAGTTTGGTATTAGGACAGAACTTGTTTTTTAAGGATGAGAATATTAGTACAGGAAGAGTTAGGCAGTTTGTAATTTATTTTCTAAAGTGATTGTTCAGGAAAGCTGTATCTAGTGCAAACAACTAACCTTATTCTGTTAGTCTTTAGCGAATGCTAGGAATAGAATGGCTGTGGACTTTACTGAACTTAAGGCCAGGTAAGTCCCAATTGTCTTGCTGGCTAAAACTATTCTGCAACCATGGGTGGAAGTTTTTATAAGTGTTTGTTTCTATATCGCATGTTGTTAACTTATCGATTTCGCGTTAAATTTTCCTGTAGACAGACAGAGAAGATTGGCGTTTCAAAACGTTTCAAGACAACTGCAGATGACTTTTGATAATACTGATAGCGACTCTGAAACTAATGTTGCAAGCAGCAGTGAATGTGAGTCTTTTCCTAATGTTGATGAACTGCCTTTCAAAGAGGAAATTCGTGGCATAGACGTCCCTGAGGAAGAAAGTAGAAACGAGGAAAATTGTGGTACTGTGGATCAAAATTCTGATGATATATTTCAGAAGATGAAGATTTATTATGAATAACTGTTGCAATGCAACCTATTATGCATATCCATTTCCAGTTAGGTTTGAAAAACAAAGCATATTGCCGCAAATACCATGGTTGATGCTACTCCTGAATGTAAAACGGATGCATTCTAATTATGTTTTCAAGACCAACGCGATGGCGTAGTGGTTAGAGCGTCCATTTCGCAGTCGAAAGACCTGGGATTCAATCCTCTTGTCGAGTCATACCAAAAGACTTTTAAAAATGTTATCGACAGCTTCCCTACTTGGCGCTCCGCATTTAGGGCAGGTTGCGGAGAACAATCCGGCAAGTTCGCTTGTCGTGTGCTTGTTCAAGGCACTTAAAGGGACGCTCCCACCTTTATGAAAAAAACAGCTGGCTCATACACCTCAGAAATGGGAGCTCCCAAGCGAGTGTGGACGTCCCGTCCAAAATATAGCGATACAATTTGATTTCTAGTGAATGGAGGATAAATATAACAAATAAAAAACAAAAGATTTTCTTGGCCTGAAATCTTGCTTCAGACAGTACGTGAGACAAATAGAATAGCAAGGGATGTGAGACATAAATGCCAGCTGTTGCCTATCTCAGTTTACGAAGACTTCACAAATGAAGCAAGTCTTGTTATCACGATACATGCCGCCTTGGATAGAAATGTCTTCATCGATTTACGTCGATTATGGGATCTACTTGACAGTAGATCATTTTGTTGAGTGTTTATGGCACAAAATCAATTCAAATACTGTTAGGTTGCATTCGCTTTGACAACTATTGCAATCGATTGGAAAAACAGTCGAAAGACAGGTTGCCACTATTCCTCAAGTATAGTAAGTATTCAACAGTAAACTGCGCTACATCTACTTTCTTAAGGAAGTAATTACTTAAGATGAACAACTGATAGGATATCGAAGCAAGACTCGTGGGAGAACATGCATGCCATAAAAACTAAGAAAATATCGGTTAAGCTCTGTATACTGTGTGAAGTCACAACAATTTTTGGTCTGGATGGCCCTGTGTATTCTTAAAGAAAATTTGCCTTGGCACCTCACAGAATTTTTGCAAATAATTTAGTGACAAATCTGTGTTTTGTTTATTTTGAAACTGTAAGCCGTATCTACGGATTGGTAAGAAAAGTCATGGCTTATCGACCTGAAATGCCATCTCAACTCGAAAGAACAAAGGGAGAAGAAGTAAAAAGTAGTGAAGCATTGTACGATCACTTGAACAAAATTCTGTAGTTTTGATATGCACGAAAACGAAACAAGATTGTTCTTGTAATATTTTCTTCAACTCAACCGTTTCAATTATTAACTGTCACAAGAAACTTACAGTTATTTTGAATTATACAACAAGCATATACATGTAAGTGCAGTTGGCACACTTGATAAAAAAAAAAGAAGAATTTAATTGCTTGAGGATAACAAATTGCAAATAACAAAACAAGTGGTTATCAATTGCAAATTTATCAAAGTTGCCACTTGCAACGAATATATTATAACCTTAAAAACATGAATGAAAAACAGATTTTCTCAAACAACTAAGGCTTCAACTTGGTCACCCATACGTTAAAAACAAGAAATTGACTGGAGAAACCGAAATACTAAACAAAAAGATGGAGTTTATTGTTGCTACTGCAAACAATTTCCGAACGGGGAAGATGCTACAGTTGTGAAAAGCATACTCAATCTGCGTGTTTCACATGCAGTCGACATGTTTGCCTTGTTTGCCTTGGACACAAAAAATTTTATAAAAAAGTATTGCTTGGAATGCTGAACAATTTATGGTTGTGTTTCATTTTTCTGTGTATATGCGTTTAAAATATATATCGCCAACTTTCGTTTGTTAAGATTTGATTATTTTCAGCAAAGAACTAGTAAAAAACTATTTTTTGGGTAGGAAGCGGAGCCTCTATTGGCCTTTGAAAATGTTTTGCTAAGATTTTATCTACGCTTTATGTTCAACTATAACGTCACTTTGAAAGTAGTGTATTTGTTTAGAAAATATACAAGGAAATGTCATGTTGAAAAATTGTCAACATCTGCACCAATTCAGTTACTTAAAAACCCTGTGCTGACAAGGGTTAAAGAATGGTGTTACATATGTGTAACACATAGTTCGCCTAATATTACGCCACTAAGATTTGTTATTTTAGAAACTTTCAAACACAAATTTTAGTTAAGAGTTTTGCGATTTCAGATCAAACTTACGGAACTGTAAAAAAATCCAGTTAATGTGTCTTCGCCATCCAAATACCATAGTCCTGGACTGTACCCTATTTGAGAAGAAAAAAAGTCAATGGATGATATCTCAAAGAAAGAGGAGTGTCTAATTTTAAAAATTTTTTGCAGTATGCTAGCTCAATAGCTGACTTAGGTTTGCAATTTACACAGCTGGGTGCAGATAATTTAATAATAAATTCACGCTTGCTCACAAAGCAGTATTTCTTAGCAATTTCTAATAAAAAGAATAAAGACACTATACCAGTACAAACATGATGCATTTCGATTTTACTCTAAATCAGGGGTGGGAACGTACTTGAGTGGAGGGGGGTAATTTTTGTTTGCAGGTCTTCAGCGGTTCATGTTTAAACTTTTTGTGAAGAAGAGTTATTTTATATAAACATAAATATGTTGCTATTTCTTGAATACTATGATTGACTACCCTGTGGCTACAGAAGGCATTGCAGTTTGCAATTTTGCATTTTCACACAATTTTGCAGAATTTGGCTAAGTTTGGCGTTGGCCTGCTTGTATTCGCAAGATAGAGTGCAAGTTTGAGTTGTTTGAAAGAGCCCTGGTTTTTGATTTGTAGAGGTTCATAGATGAAAAATCTGTTTGCAAAGATTGGTTGAAGCAAAGATTACAAACATTTGTTAGCAAACTTCTTCAAATTTCAAAACTTCTTGTTACTAAGTCATAAAATTAAGTGAGTTTCATCATTTTAGAATTTCTATTTTGAGCATCTTTATTAGCCTACAAGTTTATTAATTTCAAATGAATTTCTCTTGGTGCTTTGCCGATATGAAATGAGAGTAAAGAAGCTAACAAACTGGATTTAGGTTGCATAGATTTGAATCCATCAAAGCCCCTTTGAAACTCGTGTCTTTAAACAGAGTCTATTTGCTTTATTTTGCTAAACAACCTTGTGAAGCACCTTGTGTCGGTAACAAAGGAATATGAATAAAGTCACACTTTTTAGCTGCTGCGGAAAGAATTCTAGTTTTCTTTCAAATGACTTTACTTCAACAAAACAACTCGTGAGCAAAAGTACTTTCTCTTGCAATTTAATGTTCACATTATTCAGTTTTTGAAGAATGTCGACTGCAAATGCAAGGTGAGGTAAACATTTTTCTTATTTTATTTTATCTGTAAAATCACTCTTAATGTTCTTCATTTGCAAAAAAAGCTCATATTCATCTCTCAGCTCTAACATCCGTTTCAAAGCATTTTGAACACTCAATTAACGTATGTGATTATGATAGAGCTCATCTGAATATTGGCATTCTATGTCAACCAGCAAACTTCTGAACTGTCTGTGCATCATCCCTATAGCTCAGATTAAATCAATTAGCCTTGCCACTGGAACTACCACTTTTTAAAATTCAAGGCACTTTTGCAAAGACATACATGTACTTGATGCAACACATAATAATACGATTAAACAGTGTGTTGTGAATGCTCCTCTTTCACTTTGTCGTTAATAAGTTTTATCAGATTAACATTTTTACCCCTTAGTGCAGATGCTCCAACAGTTGTGATAAATGCCAGTGTGCACAATGGGAGCTCAGCTCTTTCCAGGCAGTTTGTAACAATCTCATACAAATTTTTACAAGTTGTTGTGTCTTTTAATGTTTATACAGACAATATCTGTTCAGTTTCATTAAAAGTACATCAGTCCCACGGACAAAAACAAAAAGCTATGCATTGTCTGGGAGGACTGAACTCTTATCTAGTGCTAATAAGCATTGTCGGAATGATTTGCCTCAGTTAGACGTTCCAAGAAATGCTATAAAATATCATCTATTCGCTGCATCATTGTTCTTCTTGACAGAAATATGGATTTATCCTGTATTTTTACCTCTGGACAAATTATTTTAGCAGCATCAAGCATGCATTCCTTAAAAGATTCTGCATCTAAAAGTGGTTTGTTATATCTGGCAATGTTAGGCTATCAGCAACCACAAATCTGGTCTTTGTGGACGTATAGTTTCTTACTGTTTTAAACTCCTCAACATGTCATTGACTTTTTGCTCTACCGGTAACTCATCATCAGATGAGTTGTATTCTAAGCTGGTGTGCTTGGCCTGAAAGTGTCTTTTCATGTTGTACTACTAAAAAACAGCAGGAGCGTAGTGACAAATTAGACAAGCTGCCTTAGAACCAATATCTGTTAAGAAATGTTTTTGTCCGTTTTTTTCAAAATTTCTACGATCATTTTTACTTTTCCGCTTTCTGGCTGCACTCATTTTGTTAGGGATGCTACAAACGCGGTAGTTGACTATACAAGAATATGAAAAAGATCCTTGATATAGCTATTGTAAAAAGTTTCACGTAAAATGAAATTACAGGAGTTGCTAGCTGCTAGTTAGCAATTTTCAAGGCAATCTCCTATCAAGAGTGATCTGCCTCCAGGATCAAAGTACAATAAAAAAAATTGCTCAAAAATGATCACCAGCATCATACGGTACCATACAGCAATCTATTACATCATGTCAATAACCCGCGACCGGTTTCGATCTCATTGGGTCTCATCAGGCGGGTGTAAAAACAATCAATAATAAACATGCTGAAAAACAAATTTGCCATTGGGTGCAAAAAAATGCAATACAAAACAGTATGATACAGCAATACCTATATCATGGGGGCCACATTCAAGAACACATGACACGGACAACAAGTCACACCGGTAAGCCCTAATAGGGGTGCAGGATCATTGTCAAGACATCATAAGACATCGTCACAAGTCTAATGATCCTGCACCCCTATTAGGGCTTACCGGTGTGACTTGTTGTCCGTGTCATGTGTTCTTGAATGTGGCCCCCATGATATAGGTATTGCTGTATCATACTGTTTTGTATTGCATTTTTTTGCACCCAATGGCAAATTTGTTTTACAGCATGTTTATTATTGATTGTTTTTTACGCCCGTCTGACAAGACCCAATAAGGTCAAAACCGGTCGCGGGTTATTGACATGATGTAATAGATTGCTGTATGGTACCGTATGATGCTGGTGATCATTTTTGAGCAAATTTTTCCATCGTAAAAATAATTTAATAGTTTTAAAATTCGTTACTGAAATAATCATATTTTTGGTTTTTGACCCAACAAAGTTCTGAACACATTTCCCGCTGTCTAGTCTGTATTTTGGTTGCAAGATTAGCTGCTTGCCTCGTTTGAATGCCTCTGGAAAGTCGGTTACACAGTTTTAATTGTTGGAAACAAGTCGGTTGCACACGTTGACCGGCCGCTACGGACCCTGTAGCCAAACCGACGCCCTTTCTTAGCGTTCTTTTTTCTTTTGGTGTTGACGTTTTGGCAGTTTTTCTGAATTGCATTTCGTGAATTATCGGCATTTCTGTAAGAAAATTTCGACGTTGTATGTTCATAGTTCGGTAAGAAATTTTTGGTTTTGAGATAATAGTTTATGTCCTGTACACAAGTGTTTGTGAGAACCAATTCTGATTTAAACTCGTGACGTATCCTTTTTGTATGACAACTTATACTTGTAAAGTGTCTATTTGGGTTCACACGTGGCTATTCAGCCTACCTGTATGTATTTTCAGTGTGTTACCGCTTTGCATCATTCATTGTTCCTATTGATATTCCTATGAGGTTAATTGTAATATCGTCACTTATTTTCAGAAAAGCGCTTCTTGCCTTCCTCTTATTACATTCAATTTTTGTACAACTGGTCTCGAATTTGAGGAAATCAAGCGAGAGCGCGTCTTCGACTAAAAACCATACCGCTGTGATAACTGGATCTAATAATACAATGGTTCTAAACGAGCGTGACCAAAAACAGTTAATTTCTGAGAACTCTGACAAAGCAATGTAGCTGCAATTTAATTGGCTGATAAAACTTAGGTTTACAATATCAAGTGCAGCAAATTTTGGGTTGCAAGGAGCCACTTGAATTAATTGGTGTGCTATTTATCACTTTGACGGCGCTGAATACAAATGTGCGCTTAATTTTTTATATGCACGTCAGAATTTTGAAGAAAAAGCATTTTAAATTTTTAACTTTTATGTCAGAAAATGAGGTTTGCTGAACTGCTTTTGTATTGGTAAGCAGCATAAGTATTATAAAGAGCGCGAAGATCTTCTATTTACAAACTCATATATGTTTTTTGTTATGGATGTAACAATAAACATTATTTGAAATATATTGAACAGATGTATTCGTCATTGGACTCAAAGCTTTATCATACGAGTAGTTGCTACTAAGTTAATTTGTTTTACCATGACGAACCACTAATTCAACCTTCAAAAATATGTTTTTGCAAAAGTGATACAGTTTTGTGACTTTTATCTCCAAGAAAATCGAAGCAATTATTGTGAAACATGCATGAGTAAAGCCAAGAACGCTACAAACAATGCATGATGGATGAGTAAAGCCAAAAACGCTACGAGCAATTATTGTGAAACATGCATGATTAAAGCCAAGAACGCAACAAACAATGTTTATGAGACTTTTCAAAATATCGGCAGAAAATATGTCTTGGTATCCACGTCGCTTATGGTCTACATCAGAGATGTGTCGTTCTATCTGCTAAAAGTAATCTGCAAGCATTTCAACTGTCACTAGCATTTGAACCTTTTTCAATCACCGCAATTTCTAGGTAAAATCTTTTGCTATGTTCCTATAAAACATTTCCCCAAACTTTCTCGAAAAACCTCAACCCTATTCGGCCCAAGAGATTTGCGTCGTGCTAAGTCCAACGTGGGGTAGTTTTTGCCCCGAAAGTTTTAAGCATTATATCTTTTGAACTACACCACGTAGAAAAACGATTGAACCGGCATACGGAAGAAGATTTTATTTTATTTTGTATTTGTGTTTAACATGTTTCTGAAATTATTGCTTGTAGAAGAGAAAACAATTAATCTGAAGGCAAGTCAAATTTTGATAGTTGCCGTTAGTTCTCATTTAAAAGAAACAAATATTTCTCATTCACTTCTTCACTCCTGACAGCAAGACAAATTGACTACTTTAGGCCAGTTGCCCTTGGCTGATCACGTAATGTTGGTGAACTCTTGTAACCTATGAAGTCCAAAAATAGATCGCCGCTAAACAATTGATAAGATTTTAGTAGGCATCGGTAACATTATTTACTGGTATAACAACTACGAAAGTTTAAATTTCGACCAGGGCAATATCATTTTTTTAGAACTAATTTTAATGTCTTTTTCACACGAAAGCGTTTTGTTGTCAAGAAACGGATTTGACGCAATTTACATAACACCACAAAAAGCGCGAAAATTCCCTCGCTTATTTGAAGTCAACAGTTCATGAAACTGCTGTGCTCAGCTATTTCAAAATTCCTTGCGAGTTATTGTTCGCCTGCCTACATTTCTCTCACCTTCCTGGCTGATATCATTGAGATATAGTTTATGAAAGCGTTTCTATATTACGATGAGTATGACGTAGATTTCACAGCTTCTATTACGATGTGTGTCACACAGGCTTTGCGTAATAATATGGTCGGCTGCACTAAGTTGATGCGAGGATAATCCTTCGGTATAGCGTTTGTTTTTATTTAACAAATACAACAAAGTAAAACAAGATTGAGGTTGGAGACAAAATAATTTACTTTGTTTGATGATTAGACGAATACTAACTTTTTTCACTACGGAAATTATGAGTAAACTATAGTAACTGCTTTATATATGACTTTGTTGCAGGAATTAAACTTTTGTGTACACTTTTGCAATTGCAATCCCCTCAACCAAATAACCATTCAATTCCAGACATATTGATAGGAACTACTGTTACTTTTTGTCAATGCGAATAGCAAATAATGCTAAAAAAGTTACAGGTGCTGTGAACACTTCTAATGAACATACAAAAGTTGTAGCTGACTTATATATTAGTCGAATGCCATGGCTAAAGGCCGCGAAGTGCCAGTGCAATAATCCAGAACAAGCAGCGATATCACTACAAATTTGAGACAAAAGGCTTTACTTCCAGTTATTAGCCCGAATTTGTCCCCACTGGTTTGTCGACAGTGAGCAAATATAATTGTCGGCAAGACCACTGCGCGTGTGGGTTTCAAGCCAAAGACGTTGTTATACTTCATAATGAAGTTTAGAATAAGAAATGACTTGCATGTAGTCATATGTACACGAAAACCTTGTATTTCTACATGTTTGACGGAGGAAACTTTAACTTTTACAAATTAGCTACGCACTTTATGCTGCGTAAGTTTAAAAAACACATAGAGCTCTTTACTGGGACACATAATAGAAAAACATCTCAAAAAACACTGCAGTATGAGCACACCATAGAACATAAAGCGTAACACCCACCAGTTACTGACAGGCGCCGCAAAATCTGAAGTAATGACGTTTGCAAACAGCTTTACCACATCTTTGGCATTGGCTAAAAACACGTCCCATGTTATCCCTCTCACGGCCAGTGGCTTCAGCTGCGCAAACTTCACACCTGTGTTGCTTAGTACAGTGCTTCTTAAACTGGTGAATGGTTCACCCCAGGGTGAATAAAATTTTTGCAGGGGTGAACCAACCAAAAGGGGTGAATAAGGGTGAACCGTCAGGTGATCAAACAGAAGTGATGCAATTACTTCTGTTTTCGTAAATCATTGCTTTCGTACTGTAATTATTGATAAATTTTAGATAAAAAAACAGCAGTATGTCTAAGAAATATGTTCAGAAAATACTTAATTTCGGTGCATGCAGTAATGACATTGAACCAGATAGGCAACCAAGGCCAGCTGCATCTGCGTTAGAGTTAAAAAAACCTACTCCAAAGAGGAAAGTTGGTAACGAGAATACTAAAGTGAAAAGACGAAAATGGGATGATGATTATATCAAATATGGCTTTTTTCTACCCCAAAGTGAAGAAACCAGCCTTGTGCCATCTGCTCAATGCATGTTTTGTAGTGCAACATATCGCAACAGCTGTTTAGCTCCTTCAAAACTACGCAATCACTTGCAAACCAAACACGCCATTCATCAAAACAAGTCTGTGCAGTTTTTCAAGAAACAACATGACTACTTATACAATCAGCAGAGTGCTCTTAAATCATTGGTTAGAAACACCTCAGCCAACACAAAACCTTTGCTTTTTTCTTCTTTTCAAATAGCGCATGTGCTTATGCAACAAAAGAAGCCATATAGCGAAGCTGAATCAGTTATCAAGCCATGCTTGAAGATTGTAGCAAATTTGTGTCATGGCGGAAAGCAAGCTGTAGATAAAGTGGAACAAATACCATTGTCCAATGATACAATGTCAGTTCGAGGTTCCATGATTGCTGACGATATCAAGCAGCAGTTAATTGCTAAACTGAAAGAAGCACCCTGCTTTGCATTGCAGTTGGACGAAACCGCAGATATTAAACACGATGCCCAACTTATTGTCTATTGTCGGTTTCCAGACAAAAGTGTTAAGAAAATTGTTGAACACTTCTTGTTCTGCCTTCCGGTTGGTGTGCAGACTACTGGGGAATTTATTTTTTCTAAGCTAGACGAATTTTTTCTAAATGAAAATTTATCGTGGCAGAACTGTGTTGCTGTAACTACAGATGGTGCAGCAGCTATGACAAGAAAACACAGAGGTGCTACTGCACTGATCAAACTTAGGTCCCCAGAGTGCAAGCTTTTACACTGCGTTCTACATCGTGAAGCGTTAGCTTCAAAGAAACTGAGAGCACATTCCTCTGATAAGGCGAGTGAGCTTGATAAACTGATGAGTGATGTGGTGAAGATTGTCAATGCTATTCGTCCTAAAGCAAAAACAAGTCGATTGTTTTTTAAACTTTGCGATGAAATGTCTGCAGATCACAAAACTCTGCTTCTACATAGTGAAGTTCGATGGCTTTCACGAGGAAAAGTTCTTCAAAGAGTTTTGTTGCTGAGAAATGAACTGTATAAATTTTTAAAATCTCGCAATGATGAAAGTGGATTACTTTTTGAAGATGATATTTGGATATCGAAATTGCATTACATGGCATCAGTCTTTAATCATTTAAATCAATTAAATTTGTCACTTCAAGGTAAAGGTGGAGACATCTTTGATGTCTCAGGGAAAATAGAAACCATGAAACTGAAGATAAAAACGTGGCAAAGCAACGTTGGCAAAAACAATCTCTCAAACTTTCCGAATTTGGAAAACTATATGAAAGAATGCAACTGGGAAGATAATGCACCAGAGCTTGAAAATAGGATAACAACTATAATACTGGACCATTTGCAACTCCTAAGTGAAAATTTCGAAATGTATTTCCCAACAAAACTGCATCAAGACTTGGAAAAAGAAATGTGGATAATAAATCCTTTTATTGCTGATCATTTGTCCCAAACAAACCTTGGAGACATGATGGAAACACTGTTGGAGTTACACAATGATTTTTCTCAAAAATCTTTCTTCAAAACACATCCCTATTATGGCGATTATTGGGTCAGCTTGCTCGAATTCCCTGAGTATAAGACGATTGCTCTAAAAGCCTTGCAGGAACTGGTGCTCATGCCTACTACTTACTTGTCAGAAAAAGGATTTTCATGCCTAGTGGAACTGAAAACTAAAAAGAGAAATGCACTGAAATGTGTGGACTCATCGATGAGAGTGGCATTAGAAAGACTGATTCATCCACGATTTGAAAAACTAGTTGCGAAAGTTCAGGAGCATCCAAGTCACTAGTAAACAATTTACTGCAGTAAATCGACTACTGAACTGTTGTTTTTTTGCTTCTTGTAATAGTGAAGTTGGTTTGCAATGAGTGCATAAGTACAAAAATTTGGTGACTGTCTTTTGTGCTTTTGTAGCTTTATATCTCTTGACTCGAGAAATTGTAGATTTGCAATGGTAAAACTTAGCTTGAGTTTATCATAACAAGGGACAAGGGTGAATGAAATCTGGAGATGGATGCTAGGGGTGAACAAAACCAAAAAAGTTTAAGAAGCACTGGCTTAGTAGACTGCACTGCAAATGCACATAACTGCGATGAATCGTAAGATTTTTCTCTGGGTTCACTAAGAGTGATTTGGATTTTATCTTGAATGCCTTTCGACAAGCCCCATTTTGAACCTAGCGCAACAAATGGGCGTACTAATTGTAAAACCAAAGTTATCCCAAAATCGAATGAATTTGTATTGCGTGGTTCAATAGACTGATTTAGTGCGATGACTGTGGAAGCGTTCACTCGGCAAGTGTCCAGTACATAGGCAAAAGCAGTCATAGTCCAACGACGAGATTTAGCCTTGCTGGAATAAAAATTCATTTGTTCATCAATAATATCTGTGCCTCCTTCAATGTAGTCATAAAGCTTATAGATTGCTGGTTTCAATCGTAAATTGTCCTTGACTGTTCCTAAAACTGGATGCATTGTGGATAGCAGCAGTACGTTTCTTTTTCCAGAACTTTTGGTGTTCACGATATAAGAATTTAAAATCAATTTGCCAGATTCATCCCAAAAAACTTCGTAAGAGTTAGAGTCCCAACTACCAACATGCTTTACTTCTTCAGGAATACCTTTGCGATTTGCCTGCAGCGTGCCTACAATTGTGATATTACGTTCCAGCAGCCATTTTGCTAATGAAATTGAAGTGTACAAACGGTCATACGATATATTTCTGCCAGAAAGCGATGTGTGCTTTTCCAAGTCTGTTACAAGCCTTTTGACTGTATCTTCAGTTCCACGAACATTAAACTTGCACTGCTCTTGATTGCTATGATTTTTAGGTTTTCCAACATATGAGGCAGTTCGGAATGTGTATGGATAGCGACAAGCATTTATCGACTTAAATAGTAGTCCATATTTTGCTGGTTTGTTTGGATTAAATTGCTCGAATCCAATGCGCGTTCTCATTGGATATAAAGTTTCATCAAGAGATAAAAAATCTCATGGTACGATGCAACTGCTGCAGTTGTGATTGAATGATTCGAAAACATCTCTAATGGCAGTAAATCTATCATAAACCCATCTCTGAGTTCTTGTTTCAAAATCATCAAAGGAAATATTGGAAAATAAAAATTTGAACCTGTTTTTACTCATTGTAGCCCCGAACACAGGATTTCCAGTAAGATGGTTAAAAAGAATAGCTACATCATGATTGTTTAAACCAAGCAGACCTCAAAGGTACAAAAGACCATTAAATGCTAAAATTTCTGAAGAGCAAGTGTTCTTGGTGTATGGAACAGACGTAATATCACGGCCTCTCAGCAATAATTTTGCACGCAGATTTTCGATTTTTTTGTTCATGTTGTGAATAATGTGTGAAAGCATGTCAGGCGTAAAAAAAATTTCCCACGCATCTCTTGGCTCAGAAATGCTTCTATGGGCATTTACAACCCCAATATCTCCACTTACAACATTAGCCGCACTTTGCCGGCGAGATGAAGTGGAAGGTGTATTGGATCATTTGATGTTTTTGCCTCCAGTTTTTCCTTTACCTGCAGTACTCGCTTCGCACACTTTTTTTTCTTTTGGATTTAAGTCCAACAAATCGTAATTATTTTCATTTAGTGCGGCTTCAAGGCTGGTAATGATATTAGTAGAAGATGATGGAGGTTGAGATGGCAATAAGCTTTGCAAGAAATTTGCATCCAAAGCATTTACTCGATTGTTGACGGCATCACCTACGTCTTTTTTGCATGAGGATTGATTGGAGTCATTTTCACAGCTTTGTGCTTCATTTTCAAACTGGGCATCAACTTCAGCAACTGCTGGAATGGAAGGAGTGGCAAAATAGTCGTCATCACTTTCCGATTCAGAACTTAGCACTTCATCAAAATCTTCTGATTCAGATAGTTCAAATATTAAATTTTCAGCTTCTGCAGCATTAAAACGAGTAGAATTGTTCATGGTGATGCAGTTACTTTATCTTGGCATCAAACTTGTAATTTTTATCTGTCTCAAAATTTAAAAAACAGGGTTTGTTAGTGTGTTACGCACAACTTTATAAAAGCAACAGTTTTTTTATTTGCCAAATGAAATGAGTTTTTTAATATTTTGTAGTCACGTGTGATAGTCTAAATTAAGGAAATATGTTTATGAGTTATAGGCAGTCATCAATACAAGTACGAGGGTGAGTCAAAAATTTCTCAGACATATGCTATAAAATTTTTATTTGACAACTGATTACACTTATTTTTCTATACAAGCTCCATTATTGTCCATACACTTTTGCAATCTATGCTTCCACCTTTAAATTCCTTCCTTGTAGAATTCTGGGGAATGTCTCTGACACAATAAAATTACTTGCTTTTTTGCTTCATCTAAAGAATTAAACCGGTGCCTTTAGGGTGTTCCTTTAGTTTGGAAACCAAAAAAGTCAGGAGGAGATAAATCTGGACTATATGGGGGTGTGGAAGTGTTTTCCTTTAGAAATTATCGTAACAGGGCCCTGACAGCCCCAGAAGAATGTGCAAGAGCCTTGTCGTGATGAAATAAAATTTGACTGTGCAGCTTTCTACTTGACGTTTTTTGGCCATTACTAGCGAAAATTATTAGCTCTTTTGAGATACCATTTATCTTAATATTGCCGTTAGATAGAATGACGAAACGTTTGCAGGTAATTGGGAAAACCATAAAGACATGTTTGAACAAGTAAAACTTTGCGCATTTTGAAATTACGGCACTTGTCTAAGAACTTTATGACTCTCCCTTGTAGATAAGAAAATTGTGATAACTGAAGAGATTGATCATTTTTGTCACCCTAATAATTATTAAGCTAAATGTTCAATTGCTTTAGCTACATAAAATTTTGTCTTTGAATTTGTAGACTAGCACTTAGTAAAGCGGCATTTATCAAAAAGTAATTCTTGATAATGGCCAGAAGTTTACTGTGTAACACGACAAAAATATAATGTAGCTCTAAAACATTGGTTCTCAACCGCTGGGCCACAACACGTTAAGTCGGGTGGGCCACAGACTTTTGCGTTACTTTAAAAATGGATTTGCAAGTTGAATGAGGTTGAGTAATAGTGGTGCATATGAACCGCCATACGGACCAGCACCCATGAATGGGAGGCGCAATGACCTTATTTTCCTTTGTAAATCAACTCCGATCGCGGACTGGCCATCCTCAGCATTGGGAGGCAATGAATCATTTTTTTTTTGGAGATCACCTCTGCTGTAATGAGTTTTGACGGTAATCCCAGCAACGTTGTCACCATCACATCACAGACGTAATTAAAGTGGGCCACGGCAAGAAACCGGGTCACAAGGATTTGCGGCTCCTCAAAATGGGCCACGGAACAAAAAAGGCTGAGAACCACTGCTCTATTATAATGTGGCTCTAAAATATTAACAACGTTTTGTCAGAGTCCTTTTGGTTTTCATTAGGCAGACCCTTTTTTAAGCGTTAACTTGACAAAAACTGAAGGGCTCTGTCAAAACGTTGTTAGCATTAGAGTTGACACCAGCGTTAGCTGTACAATTTCTTTTCTGTATAAGTTATGCCTGGCACCAGTTTAATGTTTACCAAGATAAAAACACAAAAAGCACTTTGTTTTGAAAGTAGTGATCCTACGCCATTTTTATCTTTAATAAATCATTATACCATAGGCACAGTATAGTTGGAAAATCGCAAATCTTTGGCTTGCTTTTGGACTCGCAAAGCACACTCTTTAGTACGTAAACAAGCCATACACTCAGCTATTTTGACAACGCAAGATAGATCTTCGAAGCAAACATACGCTATTAGCCAACCCAATTAGGTTTTCAAATAAACAGCTTATTGAGGCACTCACTCATAACTCGCGTTAATAAAGTCAAATAGCTTTACTGTCATTTAGTTTACAATTGATAACAGTTGACGTTTGACATAGATCTTGGCTTTCTTAACTTAATTGTTCGACAATGCGTCTATGAAGAGCGAAGTGAGCTATTTAAATACCATTCGCTATCAAACGTCAAAAGCAAAGAACACAAGTGATGATGTAATGGTGGAGCAGTTTTCTATGTCATAAATGCGTAGATGCATAAAAACACACTAATTACAGAACAAAGGATGATGCAAAAACAAGAGTGATAAACTAAAAAGAAATTTGTTGGAAATTTACGCAATGAATAACCCTGTTGCGTAGTGAAATGTCTACTTGACAAATGAGCATAAAAACACGACAGTAACAAATCAAAAGAATGCAGTGTTGTTGTTCAAGGGCAAATGTTGACAAGACATTCTGGATAATAAGCTGCGTAGTGCTATGTCTATTTGACAAATGAGCACAAAAACATGAGAGTAACAAATCAAAGCAAAATAGTGTTGTTGTTCAAGGGCAAATGCTGACAAGACATTCCGGAGAATAGTGTACAAATAAATAGATAAGATTTCAGTTGCATGTCGCTGCCGGAATTACCGATTTGTAACTTTAGAAACAACAGAAAATGCGTCTGTAAACATATTTTGAATGAACAGTAAGCATATTTTGAACAAATAAATTTGCGAGAACGACGATCGAGAGTTTTGTTACTAAAACAATGAACCTTGTCTACCCAGCAAAATGTTTGAAAAATCAACTTGACATCTGCATAAAATTATCCAAATCAATACTTTTCATAAACAAGCAAACAATGTTTGCAGCTGTCTGCCTTCATTACAATTGGCTCTTAGGGGTTGCCAAAGATTTCAGGCTATTTTCGTATGAATATTGGAAACATGAATTTCTTAACAATCAGTATAATTTGTCATCTAGTTTCCAAATACAAACGCAATAATATTTGTTTTTCGTTGTGCCGATAAATCATCTATTATTTTTAATTCTGGTTACACGTTAAAGTTTAATTTGGGCGAAAGATGTCAGGGGCTTGATGAACTTGAGCTGCGTTGGCTATTTATCGCGAAATTTTATTTCATTTGACAAAACGTCAATTCTAAATATCTATGAAACATTGGAAATTGCTCGTGAACTTGCGATTCAAGTTTCTTTCTAAATTTTTTTATTCTTTTCCCATGAAATATTTTAGCAATAATTTTACTTGCAAAATCTCTGCTTTGACAGAAAGCGTAACTGCAAACCTTTTGTACAGCATGGCAAACTCGTTGCAGCAAAACATTTAACACGTTCCGTGCGGTGTGACCCATATATATGTCACACCTGGTATTACTGAGCTGCGATGCAGGCATATATGGTTCACAGGACAGTGTGACCCAAATGTTGCCGCATCGCAAATGACAAGTAAACAAGAAGTGTACTGCGATGTGGCAAATAGTGTGCCACGTTTTTTATTACGGTATTTTGTAAAGGAAAGAGAGAGAAAGCACACCCAGCTGCTGTCGTGACAATAGCCAGCGGCTAACTGAAGTTATAAACAAAACAAGGGTGTCGCGGTAGACGTATATACTTGTACAGACCTGTCGCACGGAACGTGTTAAGCAACATTACACTTCGAAATATAGCGTAGTGGCTGAATCGTTTGATCATTATTTATTACACAGTTTACACTTTGATCATTATTTATTACACAGTTTACACTAAATATACCACTGACTTTGTTTTAGTTTTTTTGGGTAGTTTATGGTTTCATGAAACCAGAATTAGGATAATTGTGAAGAAGCTTTTGTGATAATTAAGCCAAAATTGCGTACCAGCATTTCTGTGATCTAGAGAAAGCTTTGTGAAAAATATTCTCCGCTGTTTTTGACACTTTGAATATTATTGCTTAATTAAGTCCGGGAAAATTATATGGAGCCACCAATGTAGGTCACAATTTGAAAACTTTTGTTATGCTTTCAAACGACCGAACAGGCTTTTTTCTCATTATTGTGTTTGTTACTGTGTATATTTACACGCGGGCATTTATTTATTGAAGCATCGCACAGAACGATTTTCCGAATATTTGACAATTCGTTACTGGGTGACGTTTTTCCTGAAAACTACAAAAAATAACCATACTTTTATATCTGTCTAGCTGCGCGGTAGAAACAGTCCCGTAACAACACGTGTTATGGAATTACAATTATGTATGACAAAGATTTACTCTAAAGTTAGCAATGCAATGGCAAAGTGATATTGCTCATCACTCATCAACGGTCACTTTGCTTGTGATGATACGATTCAAGAACAAATGCGTTTTCTGTTCACAAAAAACGTGTTTACTCTATTTTCTCAAGTCACAGCCAGACAATAAGTTACTTTCTCTAGGAAATGTACATACTATATATGGCAATTGGTTCTAAGTAGTTTTTCGTGAACTTTGGTTAGCTCTTGTTTACGACTTGCCCGCTTCGCTCTCAGGTTGCTACGACGAGCGCAGAATGAGGTTACTATCTTTTTTATCTTTCAGCTATATGTGTGCATATTTTAGCAGTCATGTGTATAAATTTGCTAATAACTTTCGATCTACGACCAACAGTCAACTCAAATTTTGTCAAATATAAATTGAATAATTTTTAGGAAAAGTCATGAAATCTTGATATTGTAGGGTCATTGTGGACAAAACTGTACTTAAGAGAAAATTGCTCGGGCAATTATTGCCCTGCTTGGGCCGAATAGGGTTAAATGACATTCCGGGAAGTGCACTTTTAGTGACATCTTCCAACCTAGCACATTAGATCTGTGCAGGAAGTTTGCAACAATTTCTTCAAAATTCGTAGCTTGTTTTGAATCTAAAATTCTGGCAAATTTCTTTTCAAACAATTCCTGGCTGTCAATTTGTTTTTACTTAAGTGCTGATTAAAACTTTTGCCGAGGGTTAGTCTTAGTATCGGTGGTTTTACAAACGCACTTCCCTTTATTTTTACACTTGATAATGTTGAAAAAAGAGTTTTCAAGAAAGTAAATACCAGAAAATCTTTACCTAAATCTTTAACAAATTATCTAAACAGACCTAGTTTAATATTTAGAGGGAGAAGAATTACATTTTTCTGTGGAACCAGCATACAGCGACAAGAATATATTGGCCCAGCTCAGTTTCTGATCTTATTGGCCACGGCCAGATTAGTAGTGTTTACTTTTATCTCTTGAATCCCACAAGTACAAAAAGCAGCAATACTTTGTGTATCCAAACTGAAGTCCAGTCAGTATAGCTACTACTTTTAATTCAGCACATACCAATCATCCGAAATTGCTGAAACACACTTGGTTTAGTACATGCTGTAAAATGTTTTAACTTTCTTTTAATGTAACTGAATATGCAACCTGTATTAACCACTTCGCGACGAGAGACGTACATGTACGTCAAAAATGCTTTTCCATTCGAAGACGGGAAACGTATATTTACGTCCGCGTGTTTTGCCAAAAGGACGGCGGTCGTTGTTTTACGTTGCAATCGCTACGATAATGTAACATGAAGTGCAGTTGATACAAGGCAATTTCCCTGCTTCGGTTTGCTCAAAAACAGGAGAAAAAAGCTGAAATGAATGCAGCATTGCAGCATAGTCTTGCAAGTTTGTGAGGAGAATTCTTCTTCTTCGTTTTGCTCAAAAGCAAGCGAAAAAAGCTCGCACGAACGCAGTGTCTTATTAGTCTATGAAAGGTTTTGAGAGGCAAAGAGAAATGTTGCAAAAAATATGGGTTAGGAAAAAAGTTTCATAAAGAGCGGAAAAGGGTAGTAAACAAAACGTGAAAAAGACTACGAAAGGGGACATACTTCAAAAATTGTTGGGGCGATGTTCCTCTGCACCACTCCTTGTTTGGGAATGGGCATGAGTACATCCGATTTTTTCTAAATTAGTAGGGTTAGGGTACTTTGGGATAAAATAAGCTGAGAATATCGTAATTATTTTTGCTGTGTCAGAATGCTACTACCTTATGCTTGTTAGTGGCTCCGTGGCAATGGTTTTGCAGAATATTATATAGCATTTTGTGTCAATTTTTTTTCAAAAAATTTTCTGAATCATTGAGTTTATTTGATATGTTTTATTACTTTAGTTATCAATATTTTACAACCAATATTTCAGATTTATTTTCTAAAATATAGAGCTGCAACATGAAGCGTAGAGCTGACATTGACATTGTAGCAAGTAGCTGTACTGATCAGTATTTTAATACCATTAGTGACGTCATTTGTGACGTCATTCATGAGGTCACAATTGTGATGTACGTCATCGCCCATGACAACAGTGTGACTTACCACAATGTGCATTCACTGCAAACCTAAAGTACTCCAAGATGCGTAATAGTGAAAAAAACATAATATGATGCGAAAAAGTGAAGGTTGTAAAAATAATACCGTCTGAGTGGCATAGTAAGTTTAAAAAAAACCGTCGCAAAGTGGTTAATGACAAAACGTTGCCATTGTGCAGAACCACAGCATTTAATGATTTCTTTAATACTGTCTGTGAAAAGTTTCCAGTTATTTGGGTTGTGGTAAACTCCAATGCAGTCCAGAACTATGAGGATATCGTTGCATTACAGAGCTCATCTTGTGCTCAAAAGATGTTGGACAAGAGCTTCGATCATGGACAATAAAACGTAACCTATGTTTTCTGGGCAAGCAGGTTTCACTGTGGTAACCGTGATCACGTATAAGATCATTTAGGTTTTCTTGAGTAATTCAATATGGTTTGTTGTCAATTTGACTAGGTTCATAATCACTACTTGAATCTTCGAAGCAATTTAGATGCCTATTAGATAATCCTGGAAGACTAAAGATATCTGAAGGTTCACCAGATATTACAAAAAAAAACAGAGTGGTGGTTTGGGTATGGGCAACTCTGCAGAACGTGTAAGAGGACAAATAGTAGATGGTAGGTTTGGGTAAGAAATGTTCTTTCTAGTTTTTCTGATTATATCCTTGTGTTTTTGTCAAACAGAAATAGCAACCTGTGTTGTGATCTTTGGGTTCCTGCCAAACTATTTATACGGCAAAATTAATGAGTACAATTTTATCCGTAAACCATCTACAGAACTTGGTAAGGCAGTTCAAACAACAAAAGTGTGGAATTCAAGGTTAATTCTGATCGCCAACTGTACATCCAAAATAAGCATAATACAAGGTCTTGGTTGTATGGGTCAAGTTTCTTGTAAATTTACTAAAAGTTAACTTTGCACAGATATAACAGAACATAATAGAACTGTTTCGACAAAATCGTCTTGACTTGGACATTTACCTTCAAAACAAAAACTTTACTAAAACATTTATTGTATTTTAAATCAATCACAAGCAATGTCAACCTACTCAGCTATCAGCAAATTCGAAGTTTTCGCACTTTGCCAAGAAGCAAGCTTTGCGTTTCAAAACCTGCTTTGCTTAGCACGGCAATACAGGAAAAAAATACTGGGAAACACATTCTTTGTGTACAGAAATTATGTTTGATATAACAAAGGAAAGCAATTTCATTGTAATCTATATATATAAAACTCAAAGTTTTTCTGTCTGTCTGTCTGTCCGCTATAGAAAGAAAACTGGAGACATTTAGATACAAACAAACATATGAATCTTATATAACTTTTTCCAGGGAAGCCAAGTACGGTATTTTGATTTCGATCAGAATCGTCTTTGGGGGGCTACGAGCCTATATTCATTCAACTGTTGCCAAATGGGCTACAAACAGTTGCCACAAAATAACTTATTTCATATTTGTAAATTTTGTTTCGATTGTTATTGGGTTTCAGTAGTGTAGTGGTTATCACGCTCGCCTCACACGCCAGAGGTCAACGGTTCGAGCCCGGGCTGAAACATAGGTTTTATTTTTGATACAATTACACGTTTTATGGAGTGACCGCAAAGAAGTCAAAATGGTATTTTGATTTCGATCAGAATCGTCTATGGTGGGCTACGAGCCTATAAAATATAGAGTTGTCTAAAGTTTTTGTTAGGTACCACAAACAGAAATAAATTTGTGGCAAATATAAATCCAAATTTGATGGTTATGCGCAAGACTGTACTTATAGGGTCACTCCTTTACCCGTTGTTGATCGGGTAACTATAACTTTCTCCATGGAAGCGAAGTACGGTATCTTGATTTCGATCAGAATCGTCTATGGGGGGATACGAGCCTATGGGGCTCTACTAGAAGCCTATTTGTGCTGTTGTACGATGAAATAAAAATCATGAAAACACATTAAAATATATGGTTATTCAATGTAAAAATTTAATCAGTCTTTACATTTTACCCGATCAACGACGGGTAAATCTGTGTTATTTTGATTTCGATTAGAATCGTCTATGGGGGGCTACGAGCCTATATTTATTTTCCTTCTTTTTACATTTTACCCGATCAACGACGGGTAAATCTATATTTATTTTCCTTCTCTTTACATTTTACCCGATCAAGGACTGGTGGAAATGGGGGTCTACAAGCCTGTATTTATTCAACCTATATTAACTCGCACAACAAAATTCAAAAAAATTTAATCACAAACCACAAACAGAATGTTACAAAGGTTTTGATATAAACGTTTTTGCTTGAACGAGACGTACACAATTAATTGCGCGCATGTCCGCCATTTCTGTTATTACCGGTATATATGCGGTCGCGGGAGCAAACGCACAAAGATCGCTTGCCGGTAATTATACCCGCGCGGGATCGAAGAGTTAAAATATGGTTATTCAATGTAAGAATTTTACCCGATCAACGACGCGTAAATCTGCTATAACTTTTTCCAGGGAGGCCAAGTACGGTATTTTGATTTCGCTCAGATTCGTCTATGGGGGGACTACGAGCCTATATTTATTCAACCTATATTAAAATATGGTTATTCAATGTAAAAATTTAATCAGTCTTTACATTTTACCCGATCAACGACGGGTACGGTATTTTGATTTCGATCAGAATCGTCTATGTATTTGCTAATGTATTTGTATTTGTATTTGCTAAGAAATTATGACACTGGTTGTATTGTTCAGTTTTATTTCTTTTCTGTATGATCAGTCTTTACATTTTACCCGATCAACGACGGGTTAATCTGCTAGTATGTTATAAATAGCTAGTCAGTCTGGCCTTACATTGTATGTTCTTCCAGCAGTAAACAAGAATCAACGAGAGACATGTGAATTTAGAGTACGGTGGAACCCCGGTTGGCGACCACCACGATAACGCGACCACTTGAGCATCACAACATCTTCGACGCAGTCCCGAATATTTGCCTAGAGTAAAACACTCTACCTCGGTTCACTAATGCTACCGCCCCGGTTTCCAGACAGACTGCGACCACCATATAGTTGGCCCCAACTGCAAATTTAACCAGGCCAAAGCAACCTCTATCGCTCTTAACACAATTATGGTTGTGACAGCAGTTCTGTCGACATCAGTCAGGATATGTCATGTAACGAATTTTCTGAAGCGAAACCCTAAAGCAGTCCTCGAACCCGAGACAGATTATCGAAGCAACTCGTGACAAACTGAAATATTCTGAAAGGCGCACGGCCGATTCCTCTTGCACTTCCTGCTTTTCCTTTCCTTTACAACAATTATGAAATGATGTATGGAATAAACACCAAACATAGAGCAGTAGAGGACGGAAATTATGAAATTTACAATACTGGAAGTTGTAATAACATAAAACAAAGCGCAGCGGTTTCAAAACTATTTTGAACCCGCGTAACTTCTTCGTCACACGGTGAAGACCGACAATTTAGAATCTGTTTTCTTATTCACCGATAATATTTGTTTGGTGAAAGCTTTTCTTAGGTATTGTATCAATATAAACACAAAAACAAAATTTAACAAACCAAACAAACGGACACTTTCGCCAAGTCTCAACTTGAGCATAAAGTACCACCGTCATTTTTAGGCAGTTGTTGCTGCATCGCTTAAGGTGCAATCTCCAGATGACCAAATTATGCAAACTAGTGCATTGCTTTTATGCAAAAACGTTTGTCTGATGCGACTACAGGTGTACATAAAGTCACAGCTGTAAAGCATGAGCTCAATCCTCAAATAGAGTACGCAACAAATTGCAAAATTTAGAATGCCAGTAACTAAAGGAATTAGAGAATGTTTACATGCTACAACTTCCTTTCACATAGTTGGCTTAGCTATATTCAATGATCGCAAAAATGGTTTGTGATTGAATTTTTGTTTCAAAACGAAGCAGCATTGACGTTAACATTGTAAATCGCGCTATTTACGTTCAGTAAAACCTAGTCTCAAACCTTCCGCAAATATCTGGTTGTTGTTTCTCGTTTCGAGGCATTATAAAGCTTAAATTTATGCTGGCAAGAAGTTTTATCGCAGGTTTCAAATACTGCTGCGTGCAAACGGAGCCCAAAACTACATGTAATTTTTCACATCCAGCGTCTTGAACCTCAACTTAAAGGCTGGATACGTTGAAGTAATCGGGCAATACCGAAAAACTACGCGGCAAAATGTTTCACCTCCTCAGAACTTTAAGTTCTTTAGGAATTGAGAGAGTGGTTGTAAATTTTTCCAATGAATCTTCAGCAGAGAAATTGTGCTGAGGTAATGTTGGAGCCTTTCATAATCTAGACCGGTGTTTTTCAACCTTTTTAGACATGTAGCTCATTTCCAAACTAAACAGAAAGCTGCAGCCCAGTTATATTTTTTCCAATTTTAGTGAGGTTCTTATAAGTAAAAAATGAATAGCTAGCCGTGGCTCACTCGACATATGTGGTGAGCCCACAGTATAACGGGCCATGGTCCATTAGCTGAGAGCCACTAGTCTAGAGCTTTTTGGTTCCTAAACCAACCCTATGTTTTGCACCAAATTAGTAATGTCCTTTGATAATATCTGTTATTTGCTCTCCCCTACAATATACTGCATGCTTTTCATTGGTATTCAAATTTCTAAGTTGAGATCTATGCTTCGGTCTCACTTGTTTTGTGCGTGCAGATTTAGGCGAAATTAAAAGTGATAGCAAACTCTCAAAAAATTTAAAATTTCTTCTTTTTGCAGTATTTTCCAAAATCCCTGGAACACCAATATTAATTGGAATTTTGGCTCTTTTCGTAATGATGTTTCTTACTAATTTTGTCTTAAATGATAAGCCTGAGGGTAAGTATATTGACTCTTTTTATATTTCAAAGTGTAGACCTAAGCTGTATTTACAGGGCAAGTAAGTCAACTAGCGTAATAGCAAAAGCGTGACATTTTCAATTGTTAAAGTCTTGATACATTTAATGTGATGAGTTTAGTATCCATAATGCGAGTACAAAGCGTACACTTTGTTCATGCGTACAAGCTTATCCTCTGGTTGTTGATTTTTAATCAAAGTAAGCCATTGTGACAAGACAACTGCTTGACCTTGGCCCGTGTCTATTAAGTAGTTTTTAAAAATCTTCTCCTTGCCCCATTACAGTGCAGAGAAAAAACGAAATTTTTGAATTTGGAAACGTAGTGCTCACTTTTGTTCACGTACTGTTCACTTTTCAATACTAGGCCTCTTGAAATAGATAGGAGTAAATAACATAGGAAACACTTTTAGGTTGGTTGTGGTGTACCACTACCGAACTAGAAAAAATTGCTATTTTGGCCATATCTCGAGAATCAATTGATCTGGAGAGCTGATTTTCGGCTTAAAAGATGCACAAGCTTCAATTTCCTATTATATCTACAACAAATCAACTTTTAAATTGGTTTAATTTATCACCTGGAGCTCTTTTATTACAAATGTGTACCTTCGGATAAGTTTTATAGCAAATATTTTCCATGCATAGATGATCAATGCAGCCTAAAAATCTACTTGAGTGAAAATATCGTCACTCACTCAAAAAATATTTAAGTAGAGGTAGAAAGTACTAATAAGTATCTTTACTTGAGTAAAAGTAAAAATTTGTCAAGAATTAAACTACTTAACTTGTAGTAATAAAAAGCTATTTAATTTTTTTGCAGTTTTGCTTGGTATCTCTAAACCATTGGTTTTCAGAAAGGCATGCTTGCATCAAATAGAGTATCTGAACGAGCTTCTAAAAATGCACACATCTCTTTGCCAGTTTGTGGCTATATTTGTATTCCCAGCGCAGCTGATTGTTTACTTGTATGATGCGTGCATTGGCATCACTATAAAAGTGTTTCGCTCTGGAGACACTACTTCAGGGGGTGTTTCTATTTTTAAAAATTTTCGAAAGGGTATACCTCAATTTAGGAAAATGAATTTATCCTTTTGTTTAACACTTTGTAGATTCAGGATAACGACTTTTTGTTTGGAGAAAGTTTTCAATTCGGGGTTGAGACTTTTTGAATGCTTAGGGGCCACAAGTTTTGATGATAGCCAGTTTAAAATAATTTTTTTTACTTTTTGCAGGGATAGCAGAATACCAAATGCATTAACATCTGCTTCTTCTTTTTTTTTGTATACGAGCATCCATTTACTGTTGAGATCAAATCCTGGTAGTAGGGTTATATTAAGCCAGCATCAAGTATAGTTATCCTAATCGTGAGACCAGCCACCCTTCCAGATGCCCGATGTATGAGGCCACGCTGAGATAACGTGGTCTGAAGTTTGCTCGGTGGCGCCACACTCGCAATTCGATGAGGAGGCAAGACCCTTCTTGCACGTGGACGAATAAAAACGCCCAACGCCGGTCCGCAACCGATTCAGCTTAACTCAAGCTGTTATGGGTAAGCTTATTTCAAGGGGCCTATTATTGTCCCTAGGAATGAAGTCACGGCGTATGCATGTGCTTTTGGAGTACACATTGCTCCATCTACAACACAAGCCAACAAGAAAAAAATTTTTAAGGCTCTAAATATTGAACGTTTTAGACTAAATCTGGGTCGCCTAATTCGAAAATGTGCTTGGTTTTGCTGAATTGGCTCTAGTTTTTGAGGTATTGACATCCTATATTTGTAAGGTCCCTTCAAATTGACCCCCAAATGTATTCAGTCAATTCTTTCTATCTGGAAAGTTGGACTATTGTTGTACGAAACAAAATGATGGTTGAATAACTACTAATCAGTGATATCACAAGTGATCAAATTGTACTGTGTAGCCTAATAGTGGCATCACCAAGCAAGCGCATGAGGTGAAAACCATCAAGTTACGAGTCATTAGGAGAAGCCTTCCATTTAATGCGTAGGGAGTTTGAATCAGAAAGCTAGTCTAAAGTTAGTTGCATAGAGATTGTATGGAGGTAGGGTCACTGTCGTTGTGTTACACATGTGAAGAGTTGTAGCATAGATTACATGTATCGAACATACATTGGTGGATATTCAAAATTGGGGCCCTGAGGCAAAATTCTAATAAGGGGCCCCAAAAAATTGATGTAGCTATAAATAATTGCGATCAAACAACGCTACATGGTGGGCTATAGATTGTTGCAAAAAAATTGATGCGGATACATTAGGATATATTCATAATCAAAGCCATACGTTAGAAATATTGAAACGCTTTTTTGCAGTGACTAGTTACCGCATTTCACACAGCTAATCACCCTTTAAAAAAGTTGGAGTAATTTGTTATTGAAAGCATTACAATAACAGCACAATTGCAGGAAATGTTCAAATGATTTGCTGCAACACTAGAGCCTTAAAAACGTGATGTGACTTAACTGTCATAAAACACACCTCAAAACAGAATTGTTCAGAATATTCAGATGTTATGCAGCAACATAAGCCATTTTTTTTGTCAAAACATCTGAAACCACAGAGGTCTATTGTACAGTAATCATATGGAGTATAATTTCACAAATAAATACGCCAATAAACGCATCGAAAACTAAGAATTTTGCAATGCCACAGCCTACTCTGAGATAAGGGCTGACAATATGCTTAGTTAGTGTACTGCTAGACAAAGCTTAAACTTCCTAGTAATATGAGTCTTCACATGCTTATAAACGTTATGCATGTAAAAAACCATTGAATTTAATCGTAATCCGTTGAGATAGGAGTTATCTAAAATTTTAAATGCTGGCGCAGGTTAATTGCATTAGGTTTATTGAAAAAAAACAAGAAGTTTAGTTGCAATGGTTGTTGCCTTGCTTTTTGCTGAGCACCGGTCAGCAACCAATTCACCAATAACAATACCCTCTACATTATTATTTTTGAACTCACTGACACTTCATTACATAGGGCTACTGGTATCATTTTCTGTTTCATCAACACACATAACTTGGATGCTTGAAAATACACTTTTTATCTCTCAGTTCTGTCTTAGTAGTAGTAGTAGGGCTGTTTATTACAACAAATCTATCCATTTAACTTTTGCATCATCAATGTTCCTACTTTCTTCCTTTCGCCTTCGTTTTGATGCAATAGTTTCATACTCTCTATTCAACCAATGCACTAAAACTGTCTGGTATATGGTAAGGTATACAGCAAATCAAGGACTACTATCTTAATTGAACTGAAAATTTACAAATAAATCTGAATAAACAAACCTTTTTGATAAATATGATTGTAGTAGACTTCATGTTTGGATGAGTCACCAGACAAGTACAGCGTTAAAGCCACTAAAATCTTTCATTGTTTTACTATCATAACCAAAGATAGTGACATATACCAATCATGAATAATGATTTAACTAACTATTCTTTCACAAATTTCTCTAAAAAGCTAAATATAAGAATGTAGAAAATTTGCCGTTGAACCATTGGCTTGAGCTAAACACAGCAATTACAAAGATGCCAAACAACTAAAATTTAATGTTTTTAAATACTGCAAAAACTTTTTGTGCTTGCATATCTCTAATACTATTTTGCACCACAAACGCAACTGACCGAAATTTCTTTTAAAGCAAATATATTTTTGATTTCACCAGTATCTCACCAACATCAATAAACTGCTCACAAAAAGATGAATTAATTAATTCACGTTTTGTTACAACGAAAAACTGGACCAACATCATAGATAGATAATTACAGTTCACAGGCAAAGTCTGGTCTGCTCAAACAGCTAAAAATATAAGTTGTTCTGATCACATCAGTAAATGAGGTTCCACCCTAAAAATATGTTAAACCCACATTGTCACAACAGTTTCTGTCAAAAGAACTGGAAAATCTTCAGCCCAAAACAGTAATAGAAAAACTAAATTTTTGTGTTTGGTTTTTATTTAGGCAGTGGCTATTTTTCCGTCAATGACATTTTACCACTGCACTCGATTTTCCGTTCAAAATTGCAGAAAATAAAGTATTCATTTTCGAAGCTTTTCGTCTGACACTTTTCAAGAGAGTCCGTCAGAAATAAGGTGAAAAGGTGAAGTGAGTCACTTATGTAGAGATGCAGTTGACGAAAAAGAAAAGAAAAAAGGGAAAAAACTGATCATGATTGGTAGAAGAAGTGACCAATAGAAGAAGCGGAAAGTAATGTGTGATTTTTAGACCATAAACAAATTCCTTTTGTTTGCATAAATTTGGTTTGGATGTTTTGATGTAGGTGGCTTCAAGGGTGGAAAGATGAAAAGAAGTACGGCCACAGACAAGAATAGAAAATTTGTTATCATTATATTCATGTGCGCATGTTGGGATCCTCAACAAGCTGGTCAAAACTCGTGGAAAGATTAGAAGTGCTATCTCACAAACAGCCTTACTTAAGGCTTTCATTGGTCAACGAACGCTCCCTAAGTTTGTAAAGTTTCGAATAGAAAAGTCATCAGTGCGTCAAACACCAAATACAGAACGTGCATTTACGCACGATGAAATTGAAAAGAGCAAATCACTGATAACATTCTTGAAAGGCAAGTTTCGCGCACTATGGCAAGAAGTCAGACATTTCCTGTCTTTCTTCGATTTCATTCAATTCTACAGGTATATAGCCACCATTCACAAACGGAAAGAACGAGAACTTTCAATCAATACTGAACGAAAACTCAAATTTCTTTTTCAACAACGATTTGGCAACATGGCGAAACCTAACAAGGACACTATTATTAATCTCTCTAATTATAAACTCTCCCCAACGGAAGAATTTGTTCTCTCCCATGGACTAAATTTTTATTTACCACCTCACAGTGTTCAACGAGAAGAGATCTTTGCCGAATTTGAGGTGCTCATTGGTCAATTGCTTCATCATGTTCCTCATTCCTCCGAGCAATTTTCAGCTCTGAAAGCTAGATTGAGCGACTTCGCTCATGCTTACTGCGGTAATCCAATTAACATTGGTGACTTTCCTATTCTAAAAGAGTGCATCCAGGCAACCAGATCCCTCAGATGCAATGAAAATATTCATGTCACTAAACCTGACAAGGGTTCTGGCGTTGTCATAATGAACAAAAATGATTACATTTCAAAAATGCATTTCACTTTGCGAGATAACTCTAAGTTTGAAAATCTTGGCCTTTCTTCCGAATTTGACAACACTGCGAAGATTGAAGCTCATATTCAAAAACGGTTGCTTCAACTCAAGAAAGAAGGCCTTCTTCCATCCAAGATTTACAGCAGGATTCGACCAACTGGTTCTCAACGGCCCCGAATGTATGGCTTGCCAAAAATTCACAAACAACATGTACCCTTACGTCCGACATTGTCAATGACTGACTCAGCACAGCATCAATTAGCGCAATGGCTTACGTTAGTTATTGATCCTGTTCTTTCACTTTATTCTACTCACTTTATTTCCGATTCCTTTACTTTTGCTGACAAGGTCAGAACTTTTAACTTTCCTCCATCTGTTTTTCTTTGCTCCTAAGACGTCTGTAACCTTTTTACCAATGTTCCACTCGCAGAAACCATTGAAATCTGCGCTGATGCCCTGTATAATGGTGAGCTTACTCCGCCTCCTTTTCCTCGCGCAGTTTTTGTTGAGCTGATGCAAACGGCTACTTCCTCCGTTGAATTCAGTTCCAACAATATAATGCACCGACAGATTGATGGCGTTGCTATGGGTTGACCTCTTGGCTCATCTCTTGCCAACATTTTCGTCGGATATTACGAAGCTTTGCTTTTCAAAAGAGTCAACAAACCTCTTATGTATTATTGATATGTTGATGATACTTTTGCAGTTTTTATCGACGAAGACGAATGCAACGAGTTTTTCTCCCATCTAAATTCTCTTTATCCATCGCTTCGTTTTACTTTTGAAAAGGAATGCAATCGGACTTTGCCCTTTCTTGACGTCCTGGTAGAAAAGAATAATCACGAATTTGTTACAAGGGTAAATGCCGTCAAAGGCAAAATAGCCACTTTTAGTTAGCACTTCCACGGTTGTTAAATTCGAGGACCCATTTCAAAATGCCACAAAATAGCCTAAAATTACATAAGCCATATTTAAAAGGGGGCCCCCTCGACAACTGCAAAAAGTGGGTGCCCAAGGCAGCTGCCTCATTTGCCTCATCCAATATCCACCACTGTGTATCGATATAACACACTATAGATAGCTTGAAAATATGCCATAAGAATGTAGCTTTGTGTTAAAAAAATTTTCAAGTTGGTAAGTAAGTAGGCTAGTCACCGCTACAAATAAACTTTTATTTAAAGATTTTGTCAATGTTTATTTTTCTTCTATTAAGAACTGTATTTAGAGCAGATAGTGTTAAAACAAAGTAATAAGTTCAAAACGTAGATGTTTTCACAACCATACAGATGTATTCTGTCACATTTGCGGTGGATATATGACAAAAGAACAACGCTTTAATGTACGTGATTATACCAAATAAGCATATCAAGATTACTTTGGCGTGAAACTGGGGAATCAAAAGGAGCCATGGGCTCCTCAAAAGGCGTGTAGAAATTCTACTAAAACCCTTCGCATTTGGATCCAAGAAAAAGTAAAAGAAATGAGATTTGATGTGCCTATGGTTTGGCGAGAGCCTCAGAACTACCATAACGACTGCTACTTTTGCATGGTGAACATGACAGAATTGAACCGTCACGAAAAGAAGTCGTGGTATTATCTTAAGACTGAGTCTGCAAGATGGTCAGTGCCACATTGCAGTGAAGTTTCTGCCACAGTTTTTTCTTTTTGTCAGACCTTGTTACACTGCGTTAGCGCTCACGCTCGGTTTGCAAGTCTTCAGTTAGACTGGGGCCACTGCGATGGGTAGACTTCTTGGTCCCACCACCTGTCTGCCACATAAAGTTGGAGGCATCCCGTTAAGTGTTTTGCCCAAGGACACAACAAGCAAGCTTGCTGGCTTGTTCTCCACGCTATCCCTATTTTACTAAACGCCAAGCAGGAAAGCTGTGAATATCATTTTTTAAAGTCTTTTGGTGTGACTCGACTTGAGAGAAGAACCCCAGGTCAACCGACTGCAAAGTGGACACTCTCACCACTACGCCATCACGCCGATTAGGGACTGTCATTTTCTGGCGGTATACTATGCCTCCATTAGGTCGTGATTAGTGGTTATAAGTTCAGATATTACAGAGGAGAGAAGCCCAAACTAATCCATGGAAGACGCCTATTTTAAGCTTCGTAGCTAGCTGCGTTGTTCACTCGAGTTAGTAAGAGTAAAGCTGCGTTTGTGAAAACACTCCGTCATTATTTTGGCTTTGCGCCTACCTAGAAGCAAGCAGAGAAACTTTCAAGGCAGCGATACCAAACGGTATTGTGGGCCGCTGTCAAATTGATTAGGATATCGCCGGTCTTCCTTTTTAGCTGCGAAGCAGTCTTTAATTTTCTGACAGAAACAAGTGACCTGATCTTTAGTAAATTTTCTGCGCTTCAAAAACCGGCCTGTTTAATAGAAAGCAGCCCATCAATTACAGGTCAACGCGGCAGAAAATAGAACCATTACCGAAAGAGATCAAAGCAAGGAGATGACATAATAGCTCTTCAAATTTTTTGTAGGGTATATTGGCTTGAAATATTGATAACTTGGGCTTTTCTTCACGCTTTAGATATTTTAATTTGGCGATAGCAAGCAGATCAGAATAACTTTAACCATGATTTCAAAGCGTGTGCAGCATAGAGTATAATTTTCGAACTAATAGAGTAATCGCCTGGGGACTTACCTTGGTTTATATGCAGGGATACTTTCGTGCAAAATTTCTTGGGTGTAAATTATCCAAAATAATTTTATTGTTCAGTGTTGGTATGCATCTTCCAGAGTTTGGACACTTCCTAGCTCGCGAGGCTTGGAGACTAGGACGGAGTGAAAAAAAATTTTTTTTTTCAAACCAAAAAACCAGGTTTATCAAAGTAGGTGGTTAGGTCTAAAAACACCTTCCAAAGTTGTTTTGGGGTTCTGCCACTTGACCCAGATGGCTAAACACCCCCAAAAAGTTTGCGCTTTCCCAAATTTATGAAAATCTCATAACTTAAAAACTAGTCAAGCTAGAAAGTTGGTTTTGGAGTTAAAATGCTTAGAAGATCCATATCTGCTACAATACAACTTCTTCTCCTAACTACATCACACAAGCCACAAATTGGCGAAAGTAATGATTTTGATGAAAATCGGTAAAAAAATTATTTATTATTAAGAAATTGTTGTGAAATCCATGTTTTAACTAAAGTCATTTCTAAGCTACTAGCACAAATAAAGAAATTTTCATTTAGCATTTTAATCTAGCGGTCTTTGAAGCAAGAAAAATTGACAAAAATGCTACCACCACTATATACTTAACAATAGTCACACACTATGTAGAATAACAAAATGTTGCATTTACTAATTTTCAAGATTTTTAGGCATTAAATTGCTTTTTGGTGTTAAGAGTTTTCATTAGTTTTCTTGATTGCATTTTCTGTCTGATAAGTCCATCTCTATTTTTGAATCCAGCAACAGCTGCTGAAGTTCAGAAACCAGTTTTATATGCCTTTCACCAGCTTAATTGTGACAAAGATGTTCCAGGTAGAATTTATGTTGTTGAAAAGCCTTAATTTCTTAATGCAATAAGTGTTTTAATGCAGGTGGTTCATGCATGTCTTTTAAACTCAAACTTTACAAGGAATAATAAGTTTTTGCATTAGTATTGATTTTGGGTATTATGAATTTTTTTACATCTACTTCTTCATTACGACCAACATTATCCACATTTTTCTTTGATACCCTGATGCAAAGTATTTTGTTGACTGCAAGAAGACGGACATTGTGATCATTATTAGCCAGCATCGCAAGTAATATATTTTTATGGTGAGCAAAATAAGCATTTTGTTGCAAAACCGCTACAGCAATATCCTGAATAATTTTGTTTGGAAATCCCATCACTTGTGTAAGGATATTGAAATAGTTCTTTGGTCCATCAGCAATCTTGTTGTTGAATTTGATTTGAAACCAACCAGAAAAGTAAACTTTAATTAAAAATCCTGCCAAAGTGCTTCAATTAGATGTCGGCTTTTCTTGGGCAACATAAAATCGAAGAATACTATATCCAAGTGTTAACCAACGTGAATGGTTTAACCCTTCCTCTTCAAGAAACTCAAGATTAGCATCAACAGATCCCAACATTACGGCAGAGCAAATCCTCCTGTAAGCATAACATTGATCACTTCTTAAATCATCCATCAAAGAGTTTGGAATAACAGGAAATTTTGGAATTGGGATAGATTTGAACTTCACTACTTTCCACTCAGAAACAGCACTATTTAACTGCCTACCAATAGATCCTGAAAAAGAGTCTGGTTCAGAAGTTACGCCATTTAAGTTTTGAAAAACTTTTTGAAAAACATGTCTGAGAGGAAGCTCATTTAAATGAAGCAAGCATATAAACCATTGCAATGGTCTTCGTATTAAAGTTTCTAATGAAGCAATAAATCCTTTGCTTTTGCCAGTCATTACAGTGGTCCCATCAGATCCAACAATCTTCAATTTTTGTTCCAGAGTTGTATCTTTGATTGCAGAATAAACTGATGCTTTATTTTATATCCAGTCCCACCTTCCGGCATTACTTGTGAGAGATAAAAACCATTTGGCTCTCCTGCAATTACATAATGTTCTTCAAAGACTGTTTGGCGATGATAATTTCCATTTACTCAACCATTGTCATTGTTGCATCTTTCCTTCGATTAACAAAAATGGAATCCACTAATTCAAATAATTCTTGCTCCTTGTTTCTAATTTCTTCTCTGTATTTTTGCCATTCTCTTTGCAACTTGCTTTTATCCATCACATATCTTTTATCCTTTTCAGTAACAATTTCAAAAGCTTTTAATGTAGCCGAAGCTATGGCTGCACCAGCTCTATCAGACACTTCATATCGCTCACAAACCATTGCAAGTTCCTTTAACGTAACTCGATTCTGCTGCAAAATAGATTTTGAAGAGCAAGATAAAACTGAATTAAATGATACTGATATTTCTAAATTTTTATTAGTACTTGTAACAGATTGAAAACCAATTACAATATCAATATTTGCTGAGCTTGTTAAAACTGTATTAGTAGAATTGGATTGTTTTTGAAACATTTTTTGAAGAAAATTTATATCAGACTGATCGATTGGTTTAACAACATTCAAACATTTTTTTTCTAGGACTTATTTGATCTTCATAAAATGCAAAGTCATCTTCATTGATTTTCAACTTATTAATTTCTTCCAGTTTTCGTCGCTGTTTCTGGTCATTACAAAAAATATCGAACAATTCTTCAATATCACGTAAAAATTCCATCATATTAGAATTAAATGTCACGCTGGTGTTGAATCCTTTTTTCCCTTTTTTTTGGCTGAGATTTAATCTGTCAAATATCTTTGACAAGAGTCAAAATCCTGAACACAGTGCCATCTACACTTATGCAGTAAACATTACAGTAGATCCAACGTTCATATAGTTCATTTGCAACAATGACAGCTGCAGCTCTTGTTCGCCAATTTTTTTCATGAAGCAATCTTTGCAAAACATCTCTTTTGGTTGGAAGAATACCATTTGAAAAGGAGTCAAAACTTTTAAAAAGATATTTTCCTTGACGCTCACAAACTCTAACAGCTTTTCTTGTAAGCATTCCAAAATGATAACACTTTACATAGTAAGAGTACCAAGTTTATAGGATATTTTTGAGAATAAGAAACATTTTCTCTATTTTATTAATCTCCTAAAAACATTTTGAACTTGTGGTACCTAATTAATTTTGGCAAGTAATACAGTAGTTAATCAAAACCACCTAAGGATTGCAAAAGCAATGATATATATATAAAATACAAAGTGAATAAACAAACCAATTTACGTTATAGGTAAAAGTTTTACTTCGCCATTAGCAAAAACATCATTTTTGCTTATTTGGGGCTTGTGTGATGTAGTTAGGAGAAGAAGTTGTATTGTAGCAGATATGGATCTTCTAAGCATTTTAACTCCAAAACCAACTTTCTAGCTTGACTAGTTTTTAAGTTATGAGATTTTCATAAATTTGGGGAAGTACAAAATTTTTGGGGGTGTTTAGCCATCTGGGTGCAAGTGGCAGAACCCTAAAACAACTTTGGAAGGTGTTTTTAGACCTAACCACCTACTTTGATAAACCTGGTTTTTTGGTTTGAAAAAAAAAATTTTTTTACTCCACCCTACTGGAGACTCGTGGTCCTTTTTTTTTCAAAAATCACATCTTTTGCGAGCCGTAAAGCAATATTATTTGCTGATATGAAATAGATGCGGGAAACACGTATTGGTCTATCAGTATTTAGGTTGTTTAAGGTACTCCATGCTTTGGAACTGGAATACAAGAAGTTGAGGTATTAATCGTTTTCTGCCAGCACTGCCATATTTTCTTTCTTGGTTTATCGAGCAAGGTGGTAGCAGGATTGCGTGACTTAGAGCCCATTTGTGCTTGGAGGAAGGCACAGTAAAGATTCTCGAAATCACTATCCGAACATGGTTTATGGTTGTTACGATGGCCAGGTGGGACAAATTTATGCGGCGGCCACGGTCACGTTTAACAGAAGCAAGAAACGTATAATCATTTTGTCAATAAAATTTTTGGTATCATGAAGTCAAACACCAAAAAATGGAAACAGTTTTCATGTTGTTTTCGAAACATAACGGGCAAAACTTTTACATTTGAAAAGAACAGGTACGGTGGGTCACGAAAAAATGCCACAACAAAAATTGGCTCTCATTTTGTTAAGTATAATCTGATTTATTTCATTTTTGCAGATATTGTAAGCCTAAGCTAAGAATTTTTTTGATGTAATGTGGATACAATTCATTGAATATGAAGCTTACAGATGAGGAAAATAAAAAATTGATAGAATTCTATTTTAACACCAAATCTATTGTAAAAGCTCAACGAGCATATCAGCGTCACTTTGGGGTGAAAGCAGCTCCTGACCAAAAGGCACTGTGGAGAATTGCAAAGAAGTTTCAAACTAATGGAACTGATCATAATCTGAACAAAGAAAGATCTGGTAGTCGAAGAGATGACAAAACTCTAAAGAACATTGATGCTGTTCGTTGCTCTGTTATTCAAAGACCAATAAAGTCTTCTCGGCGGCGATTTCAAGAGTTGGGCATGAGCCGAATGAGCATTGTCCGTATTTTGTAACTGAATTTGAAATTCTTTTCGCATTGCTTTGTAATTAAACACCAACTAACAGCAAATAATGAAAAGACACGAGTCGACATGTGCAATTGGTTTAGCGACAAAATGGAGGAAAGCCAGTTTTGAAAAGATAAGTCTGGTTCAGCAGGCGATAACTCAAAAGAACTCAAAGTTACGTTTACTCAAAGAATAGCATATTTTGGGGAACTGCTCCACCACAGAAAGTGTTGCAACGGCTTTTGAAGACCTTTGAAGTTACTGCATGGTGTGCCATCAACTCAAAAATCATAATTATGCCACACTAATTTGAAGTTAAGGTGGCAAATTAGTTGCAGTAAATCAGAAAAATTAACGCAAGATTATTCGTAATTTCTACTCATCTCTCAATGAGTGAGGCTGAACGAATCTTTTAACCGTAGAAGCGGACATATGGAGTATTTACCGTGAATAATTAATATATTGAAAAGCTTGCGCAAATATGAGTAAAATTTGGAAATAAACACGACAAATAAAACCCCTTAATCTGCAATTGAAGATGATACTTCAAAAACAACTAAAATGTTATGGAATTTAAGTAATTTCATTTTTCTAGCATTTTTGTGACACCCTGTAATTTCAAAAAAGTCTTTCATGTTGTTGCAGAGACCAAAATTCTTACCTTCAAACGGTTACTTTTTCTTAATGGTCTGGTCCCTTCCAACAAAACATTAAACTCACTTTTTTTGAAATCACTGATTAAGTCGATTGAGCTTATTTCATGCTCCCCCTCTCCCCAAAATTACTTTATAAGTCAGCCATCTTTTTTGTCGTATTATGTATTAATAATACTCCGCTACAACTAAAGAAAGCAGAAAGTAAATTTTGTCAATTAACGTGTTAAATTGACATTTGGATTTGTTGATGAGACTATTTTATCGACAACTCGTTTTTATTTGGAATGATTTTAATTTTGTTGGTCAGTTAAGCAATTTGGAGCAATTATTGCTCAAACTGAATAAATTCAGTGAATTAAACATAAAGTTAAAGCAAACTTTTGTTAGCTAGCACAACTCCAATAAACATGGGCGATGACTCAAGCAGCAAGTAACAACTAGAATTTATAATGTTGTTCAGTTATCATCTGATTTGTTTTGTGTTCAATGAAATATAAAGCTATTGCTCAAATAGTTTTGCCTATAAGTTTGCTTATTGAGGTTAAGGATGTACATAACGTAAATGCCTTGCAGTGCATATAGAAAAACGCTGTGGGGCATGAATGGCTAATTTTTTTTGCAATTAATAAATAATAATAAAAAATTATCTGATTGGTAATAATCGCAATAAAAAATTAATTTTCCGAAAATATCCTGATGTTCCAAATTGTTTTATAATCGACTTATGGAAACAAGAATCTAGAAAATTTTATGAGTGACAAAAAAAATTGAACTCAAGCTTAGAATCTGCGCTCTACATCTACCCCAAAAAACATTTTTTGTTTAGAGACATTCTTTTGTTTACTGATAAAGTGTTTTGAAACAGCTAGTGTTGAAAAAGTCATGTGATATTAAAAATAATGTTTTTTTCAGAAGCAGTGGATGAACTGGTTAGGCTGCTGGAGAAAAACAGAGAGAAGGAGGTCGATCTTGGCCATCTACCTAATTTTCTAAACATAACTTCTTCCCAAATCCCTACTTTACACCCCGAAATGTTTGAAGTAAAAGACTTCTATCACGGAGGTGCAAAACACAACCAACTTTCTGCAGATCATCAGGTCAGTTTCAACCAATTGCTTTCACTTAACAACACCTACAGGTTTCAATTTTTGTTTGGACCTCCTGGAGTTGGAAAAACCACGTTAAGCAAGCGCTTAGTCAAAAATCAGATATATAAGCTCTCTATTCTCCTCAGATTTTCGGAAATTAATTACAGCAACAAGCTAACACTTCAGGAATTACTTCTGAACAAACAATTTGCCAAATTCGGGTTTTCAGCCGCAAAATGCCAAAAAGTGTTTTCTTGGATTCTTGATAACCAAGCAAATTGTCTTTTAGTGTTGGATGGACTAGATCAGGCTAAGTTTGATTTGAGTGATGAGCCTGCTCATGAAGACTATAATGAACGACTCAGAGTAAGAACTATTATTGCTTGTCTATTTAAGAAAACTTTCTTGCCCTATGTTCGAATCATTGTCACTTCACGACCTCATGCATTACTCCCTCTTCATTACTCTCTTCGACCAGACATAATTTATCAGGTGCAAGGACTTTCACAAGATGACACTGCAACGTTACTTGGATGCTTTGCCCGCGACCAATTTGAAGATGTGTTACGTAAATTCAAGCAAATAGATCCAAAATTGGAAGACTTATGCAGATGCCCATTAATTCTGCAAATGTTTTATCTATCCCAAATCAATCCATCCAGATCTATTGGAGAAGCGACAACTTTGACCAGAATTTTTGCCACTGTTCTTAAAAATTTTCAACATTCCAAACACTACCGAGCAAATTTTGTAAAAGTTCAAGACAAACTGGCCCGTCTTGCTTACAATACTTTTATTAATAATCAAATCATGATGAACTGGACAGACGTCAAAAAAGAAGGTCTTGAAGAAAGTGAAATTCATGATTTGATTATCGTCATTCCCGGGTACGAGGGCATATCTTTCAGAGTTCTTGACGTGGAAAAAAAGCAATTTTTCTCTCATCAACTATTTCACGAGTATTACTGTGCTTGGCATGTGTCTAGTATGACAGATGAAAATTTTCGTACCTTTCTCAAAAAAACAGATCGCAATAGCAATTTTGATGAGGTCAAAAAATTTCTGTTTGGTATTGTTTATGACGTTAACAAAAATCAAGGTAAGCTTTTCATTTTATGCTTTTCTGTTAAAAATATAGTTATACTAAAAGTTTCTTAAGCAAATATATTTTTTTAATTCGCCCTTCTTGACTTAAAAAGGCGGTTGTTTTCTTAAAATAACACTAGCATCAGATTTACCGACTGAGATTGCCGTCGAGAAATTTTCTGATAAACAGCAATTTATTTTTCAAAAGCTAGCGCATGCATTAGACGTGCGGCTGGGTTTAAGTAAGTAATTACTTGATTGCTTACTTGAAAACTTTTATTTATTGCCAACTGTAGCAATTTTTCCAATACTTTATGTTTTTAAGTAATTTAGTTTTAGAAACCTGTATATTGTTGGTCACAGTTGTTAACACTTTTCGTTGATAACGAGGTAAATCTACGTTTTTTTACACAATACCTTGGTTGCAAAAGGACGTAGATAAACATCCAACATTAGACTTTTTCGGTTGGATGTAGATTCTTGTAGAAATCAATTTACATACAACCAAAGGATATAAATCTAAGTCTTTCTCATTTGTGCCTGATTGGCATGTTCCGAGTGCTTTCTTCTTATTCCAGCTTGTTGTTTTGTGGGATGCTCTGCCTTGATTTTTTTCCGCATTCTTCAATGCAATCTGAAAGATGTTTCAGTGCTGCCGAACTCTTTATATCAAAGCTAAAATCTTTGACAAATGATAACATAATTGGTAGGTTGTGTTTTGAAAAGTAAAAAACTATTTACCCATTTTGATGTGAATTTTTATTCATTCAATCATATAAGCTTGGAGTTCTGTTTGCACATTTTGAGTCAGGCAGGGACACCACGAATTTTGCCCCTTAATGGTGCAGGAATGTCGCACTTTAGTATTTGCTTAAATTACTTGATTTAAATATTGAATAAAATATTCAATTGATTTTTCTTTTGATATCGCGGAATAAAGTTTATTTTGTTTTATAATTGCCTTAGAAAATTTTGTTTTATCTGAAATAATTTGCTCCGAGAAAGAAATGTACTGCATTAAAAGAAAAAAATTTATTTGATTGATGATGAATTCAAAGATAATTTGAAATAACTATAAGCAAAATGTTCTGATATTGCCAAGCAAACTTGCTCTTCTAGAAACAACATTGCTTTTCACCGCTGTGTAAAAACGTATTCTTGAAGTGCTAGAAAACAATTCAGACCTATCTGATTTTGAGAAGTAATTTAGCTATTCTGATTCCAAAGAAGAAATAATTAAAAAAAATAATCATGACCCCGATTCGGAGCAAGACTTATCACTTTTTGATGGAAATAGTGAAAGCGATGCTCATGAGGATTTTGAAAAATGCATCCTACGTGCGAAGTCAGGAGTTGAGTGGAAGGAAATCCCTTTTCGTGCCAATGTGCGGAATGATGCCAAAAACATAGTATTAGAAAAGCCAGGTCCGATTTGTGTTGTGAGAGATTGTAAAACTCCCTTAGACATATTCAGCCTGTTTATGCCTCCATCTTCGTTAACCAAAATTACTGACTATACAAACCAAAAAATGGAGAAAATCAAGGAACAATATAGATCCACATACGTTGCTTCCGAAACAACTAATACAGAAATTATGGCTGTTTTGGGAATTTTAGTAATCTCTGGAACACAGTAAGCTTCTCGTCATAACATTGAGACCTCTAGAATTTTGAGTGAACTGGAATGCACTTGTTACGATCTGTGATGTCTTTTGAACGCTTCAAATTTCTCTTGTGTCAAATGAGTTTTGATGACAGTGCCACAAGGCAAGAGCGGCATTCAACCGACCGTTTGGGCCCAATTTGAAATACTTTTGAAAGCCTGGTAAAAGCTTTTTGTCACATTTACTGTCCTACAGAGAATTTGCCTCTGATGAAAGTCTAGAAGCATTTACAAGTCGGCGAAATATGGAATAAAACTGAAGTGTTTATGTGATGCCAAAACTAGTTACATACACAACGTGAAAGTGAACGCTGGAAAACAACTCACGGTCTCTTCCAGCTTTTCAACAGACCACATGACATTAGGCTGCGTCTGACTGTAGTAGTCTTTGGTACTGGCCGAAACTTGACAACAAACAATGGGGATACAAGTATTCCATTGGCTAAAGAACTCTTGAAAAACATAGTCACTCTCGTTGGAACAAGGAAGAAAAAAAACCTAGACATTTTATCTGAAATGATGCCGACGAAAAATTCTCACTTCCAACTTTGCGTTTCGAAAAAAAATGATGTTGGTTTTCTATGTACCTAAATAAAAAAAGGTAGTTATCATGCAGTACACGTTGCATTTGGATGCAAGCATTAACGACTGACAAATCGACCGGAGGCAAGCACAATTTTATTGTAGTGGATACTGCTGGCAACAAATGCGCGGCTGCATCATGCTTTAGACACACGAACCGCTGGCCAATGCCTTTTTATATTCCCTCAACGAAGTTCGTTTTAATTCTTTGGTAATATAGGTTTGGAACAACAAAAAGGATGGCCTACGATCATGAAGAAAATTTTGAAATTCCTGGGAAAAGAGCTTCCGAGAAAACAACTTAAAAACAGATTTTAAAACAGAAGTGGAATACAGAAGGATTTGCAAAACACTACGGAGACCGGTGCTTCGAGCTTGGTAATCGATGTTGCCTTGGTATCTGCACATTTTGAAAGAGTTGTCCCCAAAGGTGAACGATAAGTTTGATGCGCATTTTGTGAGGAACAAGAAAGAAAGAAAAAAACATACTGTTTAAAATGTGCCAAACCAATTTGCAAGGAATACCAGGAAACACCGTCTAGCAAATAACATATTGAATGTAGCGTATGTCTTACGGTAAAAAAATTGTCGTTAGAATGGCTTGGTTCCGTTTCTATTTATCCATATTCTCTCTACCAAACAAAAATGGCTTCAGTTGATCATAATGAATCGCTTTTCCTGACAGTGTTTGATGAAAACATTCTTTCAATACCAATTTTGCGTAAATATAGTTACTATGTTAGACATATATGACGTTCTATATTTGTAGTCTGTGGCGTAGCCCGTGCGTGAGTTAAACCTGCGTAGTGTCGTTGCTCTGTTTGCTGCACTTGCCGTATAGTTGCTTATCAGCTATTACAGTAGATGTTGCATTTGCAAGGTTGATCCTCAAGCGATGCAGAAGCAACTGCGTCATTATCACGCTCTAGCACTATTCTCGAGTAGACACGCAACAGAAATGATCGTATACTTAGTTTTTGTTAACTTGGACATTTAAGTAGAAAAACTATCTCAAAAGAAGAAGCTTATAAGTTCCAGCGTAGATCAAAGTTGGATAAGTGGCACTCTTTTGCTAATCGTCACTGTGTTGAAGCTGCCGTGAAGAAGAGGCACGCAGCTACGTTACGCTACGCTATTCCTTTTTGTAACTGCATCAATTTGTGGCGTTCATTATTTCCATTCTCAGTTGCTATGGCAGCACAATTGTCCACTCTCACGTTGGTGGCAAATATTAGTAGTGACGCCCATTAATGATATTTGTAATTGATAGACTCTTTGTATATGTAGGTAAGACTATTTTTTGTTCAAAAGTAAGAAGGTCGGGAGTAGGGGCAAAGTTAAATGTAATAAAATCCCAAATTTAATAAAAGATTATAATTAAACAGTTATACCACTAATTTGTAAAACTGCATTTAGAAAGAATGTTTTTGCTGGAAAATAGCTTAATAGGCGCCTATTGGAATAGCTTATGTGACTTTGGGGAAAGGCATGGCCCCTTTTCTCGCTATGGCCCAATTATAGCAAACAACGCAGCCAAAAAATTTTGTATCACTATTATATTTACAAAAGGAGACTCACCCACTTGAAAAATAAGCCTACCACTAAAGTCGAAAAATAGACCCATCCCTGAATCGATGTAGTTAATTCCAAGGTTATTGATGGGAGCCCTGCAAGCGACGCCGACAGAGCCGGCTGAACTATATATAGAGGTATCGTTTACAGATAGAATAAATACTTTTCTTTTTTACTTTATTATTTCAGAGGACTTGAAAAGCAAACGCTTAGCTTTGGAAGACTATATGGTTGAGAAAATTCAAGGTATGCTAGTAGCTGTAAACGAATAATCTTTGTGTGATGTTGATGAACATTTTTTGGTTGAGTTAACTCAGTTGGTTTTTTTTTATTTCCGCACCACCAAGTTGTTGCGCAACAATCCAGTTAATTAAAAAGCAATGGTAAGTGCAAAAAACGACGAAGACAAGAATAGAAATAATGTTATAAAATCTAAAAGCAGAGCTTTCAGTGAACACTTAGTTACAATGCAAATGATTAAGTTACCTGGGTAATACAATTGAAAAGCTGGGTTCAAAAGTACCTAAATCAAATTTAGATCTAAATGCAATCTACATAAAAATTGGTCAATTTACGTGTTTTTAGCATAAAAATTTTAATCACCGAATGATAAGTACATTTGTAAAATAGGACTTAATTATTAGTAAAAAGAATAAAGCCAAAATGCTGGTAAACATTTTATTAAAACGTTTCGCTTTTACACTAAAAGCATCATCAGTTAAATAAATGGTCACCTAAGGCTAGGTTAAACAGATACTGCATTGATAGCTAACCGCTGTACAACTAAATTTAGTAAGGTTAAGAATTATGACATCACAAATTGATAAAACAAACAATTGCCATCAATTAGCAAGGCAAGGCTAACTTAAAAAGCGCACTGCAGATATACTTTCTATAACTATTACGTATTAAACAAATAAATTGGTTGTGATGCTCCATCCAAGTTAATTTGCGGTTGAATTTTTTGAAAGGGGAAGGTTTCTTTGATTCGTAGCTTTCTGCGGTTGTTGCTATGACCAAGTATTTCGAGAGAATCGAAAGTCATCTTGTGGTTGGGATTGCGCACAAGGTGCTTTGCTACATCTGATTCTTGATTTAGTTTTCCGTTTGGTACATGTTCTTGAATTCGTGTGGCTAGATTACGGTGAGTTTGGCCAATGTATGAATGTCCACACGAGCAATTTAGTTTATACACAACTCCTGCATTGTGTAATAGGGCTTGACGATCTTTAAATTTGAAGCATTTGCCAATATTGTGAGTGTCGTGTACCAATCTGAATCGAAATTTCGTAGAAAGATTTTTAATTAAATACTGCAGAATTTCTTTTTCAATTTGCAACGATATATTGCCAAGGTAAGGTAATCGCAGAAAAAGGGGAATTTTCTTGTTTTCTGACGTTTTTATACTTTCACAGTTGCTACTTGTATCATATTTCTGCATGATTGGTGATTTATGCCGCTTGTTCAAGAATAAACGTATTTGTTTGTTGATGTACCAGAGAGGATAGCCATTTCGTTGTAATATAGAAGATATGCCTTGAAAGTCCTCATGGATTAAACTATACGAATTACATATGCTATGTGCTCTGGGTAGCAAAGTTTTAACTAGACTCAATTTATAACGGGAAGGAACAAAACTTTGCCAATTAATGTAAAGACCAGTGTTTGTAGGTTTTCGGTAAGGGCTTAGCTTCAATATTCCTTCGGAATTGTCTATCCAAACATCTAAAAAAGGCATTTGATGGTTTTCAGCAGCTTCGTAGGTAAATTGTATATTGGGATGAATCATATTGAGTTGTTGGTGGAACTTTAAAATCTCTTTTTGACTTGAAAACAATGCAAAGCAGTCGTCTACGTATCTATAAAATAGAGTCGGTTGTGCTTTTAGTGTAAAAGCGAAACGTTTTAATAAAATGTTTACCAGCATTTTGGCTTTATTCTTTTTACTAAGAATTGAGGACTTAATTACTTTTTCTCTGTCTAATATTTTGTCAGATGGTAAACGTAAACACGTTAATCATGTAATGCATTTAGGTTAAAATGTGACTTAGGTACTTTTAGAACTCAGTTCTTAAATTTTTTTTATGCAAAAAAAATTTTTAAATCAGGTGAACAATAGGAAGGTTGCATATGACGTCTCACATTTCGCGCCAAAAAAAGTGGCTCACCAAAAGCTGTAATTTATGCTGGAAAGGTATAGGGCGATCACCAACTTTCGGGGTCATTTTGAAAACTAATGAGAAATCACTTAAAAATTGGAATGAATTAATGCTAGTTGGATCCTCGGAAACAAATAAATTTAATCAAATGCGATTTGGTTGAGATTAGGTCTTTTAATTGGCTAGTCTAAACTTAGTCATGTGGGTCAATTTAAAAAATTGCTCCTAAGAGAAGTGACATCTAAGTACCATTTGCTCCTCAGTTAAAAATAACTTTATATCAATTACATACTCGTTGTTACATTAGCAAAAGTAACCATTATCTGATCATTACTATTGGTACCGAAAGCTTGCCGGCAAGCTTGCCGGCGTGGTGGCCCAGTCTGACGAAAGACATGCAAACAAAGCATGAGGTCATACACATGAATAAATGAATCGGTACTGTAAGCTTTTAAATTACCCTTGTTTCAGCAGCCTAGGCAATTGTTTAAGAAGTAGTTAATGTCCCAAAATTACAACTGATATATCAATGCGACTGGTCTGCAAGCACTATTAACATAAATTTCAAAAACTTACTGATTTTATCCATCAATATCTAATCGAACTAATGACAAACGGTACAGAAGTCTGCCCTGTCATTTAGGGTATAGTATAGTTTAAGTTTACAACTTTTCAGTATGCTTATGCAACCAAGTATACTGTATAAGTTGCACATTGCAATTAGCTGAAACTCAGCATTTCCAAACACGCTGGTTATTTGAATATAAAATCCTCAAAAAAGCTGGCTACAAATAAGCCTGCATGTTTAGCCTATAAAATTAGCCCAACTATTAGCAATAATAAGCAAACCTTACTACCTCTTATCTTACTTTGACTTCACATTCATTTCTTAACATCAGTAAAACAATATATTTAACGTTCATTTAACAGCTGTCACGTTTATCCACTTGATTTGTAAAAACGATATCACTACTATTCAATTTAACGCAAAAATACTGAAAGTAATCAGCCACTTTTTTCGAAAGCACATTTTGATAACGTTTAATTACGTGCGTACAACCCCCCTATTGGACTAACAGCATAAAATAGCATTAAATTTTCATATCAATGTCAAAGTTATCATTGTATAAAATATCAATCAAAGTATACTGTAGTCTTAACTAATCTCAAGCTTGCCAATCGGTAAACCAACGCTAATTACCAGAATCCTTTGATTTCGCAAAAAGTTTAACAAAACTCACCAATTTCAACAACTCCCAAGCCCATCCTTCCTCAAGCGGATGCAGTAATAGATAAAAAATTTGACAATATTTTTACAAAATAAAGATATAAAGCAAAATCAAATTACTATCATAACCAAAAAATCAAAAAAAATTTATATGTTTAACAAAAGTGCTGAGTATTCGTCTTGAGTTTAGTTTAGGCAATTAATTAAGCCTGGCTGTATGACAAACACACAACACAAACTTTGTGTTGGTAAACCTAACTGTATCTTGCAGGGAGCTCATGATTGTATTCCAATTACAATCCGCTAATTAAGTAATCCTGCTATAAACTAAAACTAGGCATTTTGACAAATTTTGCTGAAATCTATATATATAAAAGTCAATGTCTGTGTGTGTGTGTGTGTGTGTGTGTGTATGTGTCTGTGTGTGTGTGTGTGTGTGTGTGTTCCCTATAGGAAGAAAAGTTAAAAAGTTTACATAAAAACTAAAAGTGTATTCTTATGTAAAATTCTCTGAGGAAGACAACGGAAGTAGTTCCGAACCTCTAAGTGCCCCCCTAAGGGAGCTATGGGGGGCAGAACCCCCTTTAAAAATTCAAATATATTCAATTTAGATGAAATTTAAACTCTATGTATAAGACACTAAATTAGAAATCTTTCCAAAATTTCAGCCTTTTTTGACTATATTAGGGGGCAAAAGGGGCAGAAAGCCCCCTTGAAAATTCAAATACCAATAGAGAGAAAAGTTAAAGAAGCTTCAAAAAATAAGTAAAAGTGTATTGTCATGTAAAATTTTCCAAGGAATACTGTGGAAGTGGTCTCGAACCTTTAAGTGCTCCCCTAAGGGAGCGATGGGGGGCAGAACCCCCCTTTGAAAATTCAAATATATCTGATTTAGATGAAATTTAAACCATATGTATAAGACACTAAATTAAAAAGCTTTCCAAAATTTCAGCCTCCTACGACTATATTAGGGGGCAAAAAGGGGGAGAAAGCTCCCTTGAAAATTCAAATACCTATTGTTATGAGTAGTAATGATAAAGGAATTAAAAATGAAGTGTATGTCGCAGTTTAATGGTTTTTGATGTCATGCAAGTAATCTTAAAGTATTAAAGAGAGAGAAGAGATATTCGAGATGAGCATTAATCTATGGGGCTCTACTATAAATATTTGTTAGGTACCACAAATAAAAAAATATCTTTTGCAGTATAAAACTAACTAGCATATTTACCCATTGTTGATCGGGTAAAATGTTAAGACTGCTAACTTCCTTTGTCACGTAATAGTGCGTCTGTAATATTAATTTTGCTCGCCTCATACCAATACGACCGAAGTTTCGCACTTCGTTATTCAGAAGGATTAGACTCTACACTCAACACGAATTCAAATATAATTGCACCATTTCCTACATTACTCTTAAAACTGAGCGCCAAGCAGATCTGTAAATGTCACAATTAGTTACCCGTCGTTGATCGGGTAAAATGTAAAGACTGATTAAATTTTTACATTGAATAACCACCTATATATATAAAACTCAAAGTTTGTCTGTCTGTCTGTCCGCTATAGAAATAAAACTGGAGACATTTAGATACAAACAAACATATGAATAACTTTTTCCAGGGAAGCCAAGTACGGTATTTTGATTTCGATCAGAATCGTCTATGGGGGGCTACGAGCCTATAGGGCTCTACTAGAGGCCTATTTGTGCTGTTGTGCGATGAAATAAAAATCATGAAAACACATTAAAATATGGTTATTCAATGTAAAAATTTAATCAGTCTTTACATTTTACCCGATCAACGACGGGTAAATCTGCTAGTAATAATTATTTTTGACTGCTGCAATATGAGTTTATGAACTTCTTTTACCAGTTTAATGGGAGAATGTACTTTTGTATCCGCCCCTTGTTGTAATTAGTAAATTTTTCAAAATAATTTTGTATTTTCTCATTTCGGGATACAAATACTCTTGGCACCATCTAGAATTTTCTAAATGAATGTAATAGGTAGACAAAATGCTTTATAATCCTTCGATTTGTTTTCAAGGTAAAGCTCTAGAATATGTTTTTTCCGCTGCACTGCTTCCATTTGAAGAGGTGCATCAACTCAATTTGACCCTGATTACCTCTTGTTGGCGTCGTGATGAAGGCTAGCCTATATACCCAATCAAGAAAACGGTGTGCACGACTGCGATAAAGTGTTATTTATATATTGGATAAAATTTAACATATTGGCGCAATCTTTTCCAAATTTCAAAAGTGTAATATTTTTCCACAAACTGGCAGTGTTAACCCCTTGACGCCGTATGGGTTGTTTTCGTCACGCTACTTTCAAACTTGTAGTGCGGTTAAAAGCAACTTTTCGCTTAAACGTTATTTGTTTCGTTTGTGTCCAGATAGATGCTTTTTCAAAAAAATTGTTAGCGCCTTTAGTGTGAATGATCACGTGGCTGTACAAGCCGGCTTGAGTGATCTTTCAAAATTTTGCAAGCAGAGTGGAGATCAGATTTTATTTGTCAACATTAAAATAAGTAAGTACTTATTCGATCTACCAAACTTTTGTTGGGATTATGCAAGCTTTCCTGACGGCCCTGCATGTTGCTTATTTATCTATTATGTGCACTGTTGAAGTGGGGAGTGTATAAACCTATGTACCAAAAACGGCACAATAGTCATTTCCGGTTTAGAAATATGTGATAAGTGTTAATTCCTTTTGGTGCGCCTGCTCACCGCTGGCTTAACATAAGCTTTGTAAACGCGATCACTGATTTTATTCCACTTTATTCATTCGCGCACAATTGGATTCGACAGTACAAGAATTTTGATTTTGTTCGAGATTCGTTTCGAGATTCGTTTCGGTTTACAAAGTTTTCTTCCACAGGCTTTCACAAGCCTCTTTCACACACGTCAAATTTTAGAACGAAGTTTTTAACCAGAAAGCAACACCAGTATCATCTCCAAGTTTTGATTGTCTGACGGCTCAAACGAGGGCAGCCGTAGGCTGTTCAAAGCGAGTAAATTCATTTGACAGCGTGCCGATACATTTAACAAACAACGAATAACGATCACAGAACTTAGGTTCGACACTACTGTATACACGAATTAAAACCAACAAAATATATTGACACAACGTAACAATAAGCCCATATAGTAATTAAATACATTAACTTTATTTTGATTGTTGTTTGGCCAATTTTTTTAAAGATTTTGTACGATATTTGCGATACAACTTACCGATGAGTGGTATAGTTGTTTGCACATTGTCGTCTAGTATGTACTGCTGGCTTCGATTCCCTGGATCAGGGAAGCCTATATAGTGCCGTTACTAACTAGCACTGTTGAAACAGCTGAGTATTGTACATTTATAAGCTGTAGACTATATTGCCTAACACAAAGTAAGCAGAATAGATACGACTTGATAAAGGATAGGCTACTATAAACTTTATTTTTTTTCAAGACTCCAGTGTTTTTTTTTGGTTTTCAGAATGCAACCAAGAAATTTTTACGGAAAACAAGTTTACAAACTTAGGCTTCCTCCAAATTACGATAGTGATGACAGCTGTCTTAGCGATAGTGATATTGAGTATCTTCCTCCCCCTAAAAGAAGTTTGTGTCCATCAGATAGCAGCTCAGACAAAGAGCCCAATGGCTCTAATGACCAACCATCTACATGCACTTTTGTTGAGAATGAAGTTAATGCAAATTCTGAAGTGAGTGGGAAATCAGGAAACTTGGGCCTTCAAATCAAACAGCTTCTCGTAGGATTATTTGGAATAGTATTGCTGAAAATGCGAACGCTATTCTCCCACCATCATGAAAAAGTTCCTTGCCAGAGTCTGCAAATATAGGGAATTCATTTCAATATTTTCAACAATTTTTTGACAAAGAATTACTCGATCATATTGTCGAACAAAGTAACCTGTATGCTGTGCAAGCAGATTCTTCCAAACCACTACTTCTCACACGACTTGCACTGGAACAATTCCTTGCGACAAAATACTACCCCTACCTGGGTCAGGAATGTACTGGGCTTCAGAAACAAGAGTAAGCAATGTAGCAAATATTATTGCAAGAGATCGTCGGGAACTTTTAAAAAAGCATCTTCATTTCAATTACAACTCGCTAATTTTCGAACAAGATCCAGCAAATACAAATAGATTGTTTAAAATCCAGCCAATCATTGACCACCTGCTGCCAAAGTTTCAAAGTATACCGCAGCAGCAAGTTTTGTGTTGTGATAAGCAAATGATTCTTTTTAAAGGACATTCAGCTCTGAAACAATACATGCCAAAAAAACATACAAATAGGGATACAAAGTATATATGTTATGTTACAACTGGAATGGTTCACAATTTTTAAATTTATGCAGGAAAAGTATTTCCTGCAGTTGGTTTTCCGGATTTGGGAGCATCTGCAAACATCGTTTTTCGACTTGTTAGCGTGGTAAGACCAGATATCAACCATATTGTTTGCTTTGACATATGGTTTACGTCCCTTCCTTTGGTTGTCGAATTAGCTAAATGCAGTATCTTCATTTTGGACTCAAATCGAATCAATTCATTTTGGACTCAAATCGAGCTTTTGTACGCAGCTTTTCAACTGATGTTGACATGCGCAAAAGAGGAAGGGGAGCATTTGAAGAACAGGGTACTTCTGTAGACGAAGTGAATGTCCGAATAGTCAAATGATCTGACAACAGAGCTGTTCAGCTTGCAAGTCCATGTTGTGGTATACAACCCTTATCATCTGTGGAAAGGTGGGACAGGTCAAAAAAGCAACGCGTCTCAATCAACTGTCCAGCAATCTTGATATGTACAATAATTCGATGGGAGGTGTACATGCAGTCGATGAGCTTATTTCCTACTACCGGATTCACATAAAGTAAAAAAAAATATTATCTACAAATTTTTTTCGTTTGGTGGATTTGTGCGTAGTCAACGCATGGCTGCTGTACCGGAGAGACTGTAAATCATTTGATGTGCCACAAAACCGACAAAAAGATTTGTTGGCATTCAGCGTAAGCATTGCTGATGCGCTCTGCAAACGCAATAAAGATCTTTTGCCAGCACTAAGAGGGCAACCATCGAAAAAACAACGGCGGGACACTTTAGGTGGAGCACAAACCTCATTGACAAGGTCTCGCTCACCCAGAGCTCCACATCCACACGAAGAAAGCAGAAAAGATTGGTGTGGTCACTGAACTGTAGTAGAAGCAAAACGACAAAGATGTAAAAATGGAAATTGCCCTGGGAAAACCGTATTCAAGTGCAGCAAATGCAAAGTTCATTTGTGTTTAAACAGGCAAGGTCAATTGCTTTCGAGAATACCACAAATAAGCATTGAAATCATGTTTATTTGCTAGTTCTATCCACGTCTTTTCTATATTGATTGCTTGAAATGATGCAACAATAAAAGTGTAATGCATACAATGGTTATAAACGCAGTTAATTTTTAAATGATATTTAACTGTGTCTCAAAAAATTGCTGGCTAAATGCCGATTGTTCCGAATATGGTACAAAAATGTAAAATCCCGCCAAAATTGCCAATCAAATTTTAACATCCAAAACATGTTTACCTTATCGGTTTTAGCATATTGGGCTAGAAGAAAAATTTTTTGAATGTTAGATCATAATGCCGGCATGAAGGGGTTAAATGCGTATTTTTTATGGACACTGAGTTTTTTTGGAGGGAGAGGCAATGTTCAGTGATCAGGATGGCGTGGTGTAAGAATTTAAGCTATACACGAAACTGACGAGCCCTGTTGTGGGATATTAGGTCTGATAAATAACGATTATAATACACTTCTCCACATGTCTGAGCTGGTCCAGTGTCAGCAGTTTAGATTTGGTTTATGGGAGGGGGATTGTTGAATCTGGTACCAATGCTGTACTTAGTTTAGCAGTTAGACAAATTGCGAGTTAGGCCTAATGCAGTGAAGTTGCTTATTTTAAAAATATGCTCCATTTTATTCGTTTTTGCAGGTTAAATTTAATGCTATTAATATTTTCAATACTTCAGTAAATATGAGTGTTAAAAGACCTTGCAAAAGTTCTTCTGACTGTTTCTGCTGTGTTTGTGGCTATTACATCAGTCCACAGCAAAAGAAGCACAAAGTTATACCAGAAACCAAATTCTTCATAGTCTAAAAGACATATTTGCCAGCTAAAAGACCAAGATAAATCTTGGGCTCCACATTTTTGCTGTGGAAGTTTCAGATCTACATTAGAAGGATGGATGCGCGGAAGTCGTAAATGTATGCCATTTGCCATTCCCCGAATCTGAAGAGAACCTACCAATCATCATGATGATTGCTATTTCTGCACGGTGGAATTTCCAAATACAAAAGACAAAGGACAGGAAAAAGGTTGTTTATCTAAGTCTTCCTTCATCTACTGCGCCTGTCAACCATGGCCCAGAACTGCCTATTCCTCAACCTCCAACAACGCATGCTATATCATCAACCTCATCGGAAGATGAGGATACTGATTTTGAGGTTGACACTCAGTGTTCCAGCAAAGATCCTCATTTTCCGAATCAAAACAAATTGGATTATCTAGCTAGAGACCAGGGTCTTACAAAGGCAAAAGCATAGATACTTTCTTCTCGTCTCAAGGAATGGAATTTGCTTGCTCCTTCGTGCAAGATTTGCAAGCCAAAAAAACGACATGTGACTTTTGCAAATTTCTATGCAATGTCCTCTGATTCTGATCATCCTTCACTTTGTTAAATATAGCAGGCATTCCTCGTATGTCGAGTGTAACAATATTTCAACCAGATCACTTTGTTCTTTCGACAATTTATTGTTGATGCTAATTTAATTTAAATATTGTTGATGCTAATTTACTACAGGATGCTAAAGAAATAATAAATTGTCGAAAGAACGAAGTGATCTGGTTAAAATATCTTCATTTTGTTATTGTACTGATATACAGGGCTTGTTTCAAGAGATTGGTATTGCCTACTCAGCTTCGGATTGGCGTTTATACAGTGAGAGTTCTAAGCGAAACTTGAAAGCAGTCCTTCTGCATAATGGTAATGTGTAACCATCCATTCTCATAGCACATTCTGTTCAGATGAAAGAAGATCGTAAATCCGCAAAAATATTACTAGAATGAACTCAATACAATGATCACAATTGGGACGTATTGGAGATTTTAAATAATCGCATTTCTTTTGGGATTGCAAGGCGGTTATACTAAGCAGTCTTGTTTTCTTTGTTTGTGGAATAGTAGAGCAGATGAGCAGCATTACTTGGTCAAAAACTGGCCAGCTGGCAAAGATCTCACATCAGGCTCCCACAATGTTCTAAACTCATCTCTTATTAAAAGGAGCAAACTTTTACTTCCTCCATTGCATATTAAACTCGGACTGGCCAAGCAGTTTGTTAAGGCTTTGAAACCGACAAGTCGTGCCTTTCGCCATATTATACATATGTTCTCAAGCATATCTAAAGCAAAAGTTAAAGGTGGTATATTTATGGGACCACAAATAAGAAGAATGTTGGTATCTGAAGAGCTGGAGGAACAAATGTCTGATATAGAGAGAATTGCTTGGCAAGCTTTTAGAATGATTGTGAAAGGATTTCTTGAAAATCATCGAAGAGACGACTATGCAATGGTGTTGTCAAATTTGATTGAAAGTTATCAAAAGCTTGGTTGTCGCATGTCCTTGAAGTTGCAGTTTTTGCATTCTCACTTAGATTTCTTTCAGGATAACTTGAGGAATGTAAGCGAAGAGCAGGTGAAAGGTTTCGCCAAGAAATCCAAGTGATAGAAAAGCGTTATCAAGGGAGTTGGAACGAAGCCATGATGGGAGACTATGTATGGAATTTGATGCGGAAATGTAACATTACATACAAGCGAAAAAATTATTCAAACGTCCATTTTTGATTAAAATGTTTTATGGCTTACTTGCAATGTCCTTAACAGTGCTTTTTTGAATTGCTCATATGTGATTGCTTTTAAATTTTGCGAATAATATTTCAATTTACAAATCCATTATGTGTATTACACAAACTTCAAATCATAATTTCATAAAATTTTAAATAGCGGCAAAATCATTCACATTACGAAGCAGATGAGTAGCATAATGCCATTTTTGAAATCAGCGTCCCAAAAAACATAAAAAAACATCATAATATTATGATAAACACAATTTGTCAAGAAATTTTTTGTCCAGTGCGTTTCTAAATTATTGTTTCAAATAAAAATTATGGGCAAAATGATTAGAACATAGAAAATCAAATTGAAGTTTAATTTTGGAGACTGATTTATTTTGAAGCAAGCTACGCTTTCACTGAAAATAGGCTCTGCTTGCTGCCAACAAGACACGATGTTTAACTAACCATAAAGTATAACTGTGACATAAGAAAAACATTACAAAAGCATTGCGTGTCTAAAAAACAACACTATACTTGTGTAAAATCTACAACTATGCTTCATTACTAACAGTGTTGTAGTTAAGAACGGCTTGTTCAAAACCAAGACCTAGACCATGATCAAGATCTGACCTTTTTCACAACTGAGACCTAGATCAAGACCGGTATTTCTTCAAGACGATTGTCCAAAGACTAGAGCCGTTGAGAGAACAGTCCGGGAACGGTACCAACATTAATTCCGGGGCCCCTTTAACACGGATTTGGTAAACTGGTGTTGCCTGGTTTTACCCAATTACAAATGGATGGGTGTTTGGCGTAATTGCTCAGAAATTGCTTTTTTTCTTTTTTGGTTCCATTGTGATACGAGTAAGACATTGCTGTCTGGCTACTTTACTCTTCAAATAATCAAATTTTTATATACAGGGTAATAAATCAAGTACTGTTATAATTTTATGTCAATGCAATAATACAAGGCTAGAAGTAAGTCAAAAACATAATGTGAATAACATGAAATGCATCATTATCATTTGCCAGTAATCGGTTAGTAAAATGGAATCTTCCTGTTTAATAGAGAAAAACAACAGGATTGATCGGAAATAATTTTGTTAAATCTAACCATAAACAAATTGATTGATCTATATGGGATATTTGGGTTAAAGACTGTGGAATTTGGGAGTTAAAGTTATGTTATGTTTAGGAAATTCTGTGCTTTAAGAATTATAGGGAACAGTTTTTTTGTTTCTGGCCACGAAGTCAGGTAGTATTTTGGGGGGCCAATTATTTTTTAAAAAGAATTTAACCCTTTCCCTGTCCATGCATCACATGTGATGCACACGCGTGTCTGCCGAAACGTTTGTGCATCACATGTGACGCACAAAAGATGTTAATTTAAATTATGTTTTTTTTATTTAAAATTTTCTGCAAGACTTCTATTTTGATTTGAACGTGTGAGTTATTGATTAGGCCTGTATGAATACCATAATTGTATAGCTTTTTTTTCATTTTTTCAACGAAAATTTATTTATCAAACATCATTCAATTTTTTTCACTCAGTTACGCATTTGTTTATCAATATTGTTCCATTTTGTTGCTCATTTTACGCACATGTACATACGGTATGCTAAATAAAATTAGTCTTTGTAAGTGTTGCACCAGAATTGCGCTGGTCTTTTCACTAGTGCTTGTCGTTGAAACAGGGTAAGCAAAATGAGTGCTTGCATACGGTACATTCTGTGGAAACTTGTTTGGCTTTTTTCGTGGCCTCCTTCCGTCCATATTGTCTGCTCAGTTTCTCATAGCATCCATGACATCGTTTCCAAGTAATTTTTCCATCAGCTCTCCTTGGAATTGTAGAAAGTTGGTGTGGGTGACTGATTTGTCTTCCGATATGAGCAACTGGGGCTTGGTCCTCTATCTTGAGTAAGGACATTGCAACTCTCTTTACAAATGATCCAAGTGGCATTTTCCTTCCATTGTTTCCATCGTAGTATCTATTGCAAAGTACCCAGCTATTTACAACTGCCATCCAGATGCATTCCATAAGCAGTTTTCTAAAACACTTGACACTTTTGCGTGCTGGTGAATAATAGGCGATCATTTGATCTGAGAGATCAATTCCTCCTTTGACTCGATTGTAATCAATGATTACAGTTGGTTTGGAGATGGCTTCTCCATGTCGATTGCTTCGTCCTGTTTCCTCAGTATCGACTCCATGGAAAGTAGAAATCATATAAACATCTCTTTGATCTTTGTATTTTACTACTCTGATTCCATCGGAATTTATTACTCCTTTTGGGTCATTCTTTTTTACTTTTGTTGATTTTAGTTGCGATGGCAATCCAGATCTATTTTTTTGCAAGGTTCCACAATATTCGGTATTGCGTTGCTGCAAATACTTAGCCAACGGTATACTGCTGTACCAATTATCAGCAACTATCAGTCTGCCCTCATTCAACAGTGGTGCAGCAAGGGAAACCAAAAGAGACCCTGGGTGGTCTAATCCATCAACAATTTCACCAGTACCTTTGCCGCAATAAATAGAAAAATTCCAAATGTATCCTGTCATTTCACACAATTTTAAACAGCTTAATACCGTATTTATGGGCTTTCCTGTGGTTACACTGGCGAAACAAAAGTCTGCCTCGGTGCGATATCATGGTTTCATCGACAGCAACTTCTTTACCAGGATGATAGACAGCTTGAAATTTTGATATAAGCTTTTGTACAAAGTTCGCTACTTTGTACCGCCTGTCATCTGTTGGAGCAGTTTGGTTGTCTGCAACGTGCCAGTTTTTTAGCAGCAATACAAATCTATTGTAAGTAATATTCAGTTTGTGAAATATTGGATGATAGTAGAAGTCATCTTTTTTCCAGTAATCTTCCATCTTTGGAGGTTGTATCTATCCTGTGGCAAGGATAATTACCAAAAATTTTTCCATTTCAGTTGTTGTCACGTCGATCCATCGTCGCATTCTTGCACTTCTCCGAAGCTGATGTGATGCTAGGAATTGTTCAGCATATTTGTTGGTTTCTGATACCATTAAGACCAATGATTTCATCATCAAAAAATTGCCGAAACAATGCAATGGAAATATCTGCTGGATTTTGAGTGGTAATTCGCCTAAGTAAACCAGTTGAAGATCCTGAAAATGACACTGGTTGTCTACCATCAAAATCTGAATCCCATAATGACTGTGCTTGCCTTGGAGTAGGTTGAGGCGCTCCCTGAGTAGGTGGGTGTTGCTGGATAGGAGCAGCATCGTCACTGGATGTATCTGATGATAAAATGTCACTTGATGTATACAGGCTTAGATGATCATTTTCATCTTCGGATGGTAAATATTCACTACCAGGAATACTAATATCCTCAGATGACAAAGATTCTTTGCTATTATAAAAACTTCTAGCAGACAAATCACTTCTATGATAGAAATTACTAGAGCTCATAATTACTGTAGTTATCGAACTAATATATCTATCTATGAAAACAAAATACATAGAAAGTTGATACTGTTCGTGAAAAATAAAACAAACACATTTACCGCTACAAAAACCTGTGCTTCACATGTGATGCACAGAACGTACCAGTTAAAAGTTCACTGTCACACGTTCCGTGCATTACATATGATACACGGATTACCTTCACACAAACAACATTGAAAAAGTCCTAGAACAAACATCTCACTCAATTGTTGTGGTTTTGTAATGTTATAATGTAAATTCAGAGATGGACGTACCAGCGTCAACCTGTGATTTGGCTGGACAGGGAAAGGGTTAAGCAAGTTTTTTTGACTAAAATGAAGAAAACATTAGCCATCACCTCACAGAAATTATTACATAGGTTATGCATATGTAAGCAGGAAAAATCAAAAGTTTAGGCCTAATTTATTGTTAACATTGCGCGCGACGTTTTCAAAAATCCGGACCTCCTAAAAATTTTCGGGTCCAGGATCAAAGGTACCTCCTGGACACCCTTGTCAACACTCCTCCGCAACACCAAGACAAAAACCTAGCGAGATTAACACCGAGACCAAAATTGGTAAAATTTTTACGATATATCATAGCGACAGATCTGCACATTTATTTAAATCTTATGCAACTAATATGTAAAAAAAGCCTTTTTACTTACTCTGGGCAACACTGCTTTTGCTAATTGCAAGTGAACAGCTTACCTGTCTTTCATAAAAACCTGATAAGCAGTTTTTCAAAATTCTAAGAAAATCGACTTTTTGTGTTGACAGCAGAAGACCTTCTTTTTTTTTGGTTGAGTTTTAAATGCAAACGTTTCGTCATTTGCAGCTCCAAATTTAAATAAAGAAATTTTACTTTTTTTAACGATCAAGTGTTTTGGTGATTTTTGATTTTTTGCTACTTTTCACTAACAAGTTTTGTCGAGTATTTTAATTTTCTGACAGACTAAAAAATGTCTGGGGATGCTTCAGCTTCCACTTTTGCGCTTATGATCTCCATAACAATATAAATATTGATCGTCAAACTCTCACTTTTTGTGCAACTGTGTCTGAAATAACAGAAGTCAAAATAACTTGTTTTCTCGAAATGTCACTAACGAGTTTCTTTTAAAAGACGGAAAAATTAATTTGAAATGCTTAAAAGATCTTGTTATCGAATCTTGGTCAGTTTCTTTTTTTCTCACATGAAGATAAAATAGAATAATTTGCTTAAAAACCATCACCAACATCATACGGTACCATACAGCAAATTTTTCTACTTCACCTCAGTATAATGCGGGAGACAGATCCCTTTTAGCCTTGAAAATTGCTAAATCAAGTTGTTATTACGCTGTAAGCGCATTTGGTTATTCGCAAGGCAATGCTTTCATTTGCGTCAAATAAATTTTTGTGACGTTATAGTTTTTGTTAGTTTACAGTAGCGGTAAGTACGGTACTGAATATACTGCAAGTTTTAAGCTAACAATCGGTACTTGATTAACAGCTAAAGGTTTAACTAAGAACAAACTATCATGAGAATCTTCATTTTTCTGTAGTTGATAATTAGGGTCATAGAGCAGGGCAAAAGTCTATATACAATTCAGGTGGATTTCGAACTTTCAGCTTACTGAGTAAACGTCAACGCTTCTGTAAATCTGCAACTGATAAAGCACAAAACCGGTACAGATTGTACATCAGGTTTCTTATAAATTCACATGCAGATGCTAAAACGTTGCCATTACATAAAAGCTTAATGTCTACACAAAGTTTCTCGGTTGTGGCTACCTATTTTATATTATAAAAAAGGTATTACGTATTTTCTACATGCTTAAAAGTTGCGGTAAAACATTGATATCCTACAGTATTTGTAAACTTAGGCGCAAATTTTTGGAAATTAAACACGCCGAAATTTTCAGCCACCTCCCAGCATATTGTTAGCTTCTCCAGTAAAATCAATGATAAGCTAAAAACACATTTTCGAAAAGATCTCAAAGCAAAAGTCCTTACCTATGTTTAAAACTAAAAATAGTCACTCTTAAAAACTTGATATATAAAAAAAGTTTTTATTTAAGTTGTTTAAGACAAACCCCATAGAAAACAAAGAGTTACACCTGTGTTTTTAAACTTCAATTATGCGTAATTTTTAAACTTCAATTTTGTTTGTAAATCTTTTTTGAAGTGGATTTAAATAATCGTAATTATGAAAACACAATAAACAAAGAAAAAATACCATTTGTAATTATTGCTGTAAAAGGCTTTAGCGATAAACATTTAATAATGGTTATTTGTTTTATAAGGAAATTAGATTGCAAATTGCTAAACTGTTTCTTTGATCTCACAGACGAGTCGCGTATTAAACAAAACTTGTTTTGTAATGGAAAATTTAAAACCAATTCAAAAAACTTCCGGAATCTTGATCTTGGGGCCTGAAAATGAGTTTTCAATAAAGAGTTTAAATATTATTTTATTTCAAAGATTTAACTATTTTGAAGGATAAACTGCAAAAACGATTTGATGTTATGTGGCAATAGCTTCGATTTGCCATACCATTTATTTTTAGCTTTAACCACAAGCACAGTAGTAGTCAGAGCCTAAAAAGACCCTGGACTAACTTCAAATCGAGGTTTTTAAGTCGTTAGGCGAATGAGTCCATGTATTGTCTTCAGGTCTTTTCTCAGACTGGGTCACCACAATGGGTAACCTGCTTGGCCCCAACCTGTGTCCTCCACCAAAATGGTGGCATTCCAATGGCCATTAACTGCTTCACCCACAGACGGAGGTAGAAGACGTACCGGCTTTTCTTTCACGCTAACACTTTTGTGCTAAGCGCTAAGTTGGGAAGCTGTAAATACCACTCAATGATAATTTTGGTATAATTCGAAAATGAAATTGAACCCGGGTCTACTTACGGCAAAGTGGACGCTTCACCAACTCGTGGTGGTAATTCTCGGCTTTAAAATCGGTGGTGGTTAGAGCTGAAAGTCGGTAGACCATGGCATAATTCCACTGTTGAGTCATACCGGTGACTTTAAAAACAGTATTCTTATATTTCTTGGTTGACGTTCAGCACAAAAGGAATCGTGTGGAGAAAAATCCAACAAGTTCGCTTGCAGTTTGCTTGTGTAAGGAGCTTAACGGGATACCTCTATCTTATGAGGCAAACAGGTTGTGAAGCTTAGTAGTATTTCCGTTGCAATAGCCTCGTCTGAAAAAAGGCTTGCAAGTGTAGCATGAGATCATACGTATGAAAAAATCGAGTGCGATAACGTATCTAAATGAATCGAGGCTGTTTCGAGTATCATTTGATATTGGCTAGTCGAGTTTATCCAAAAAAAAAGAAGATAATGAGCTCGTCGATGGCCTACTTGCTGGAAAGTTCTGTGATGTCTTACTAGCTCACCAGAGTAATTTCAGTTGACCAACCTTGAAAACTTTTTGTCTTGCATTGTTTACTGATCAAATGATCTTACTCCAGCAGATAAGACAAGTTTTTTAGCCACATTTTGACCGATCATTATAACCTTTACTTGTTTCACTTTGTTCGAAATTGTATTTTGTATTTCATGTTGAATCTACCATAAACAACAGCAAGTAAATAAATTGTTATTTTATTTAGAATAATGGAAACATTTTGACATAATCCATTATACGTTCAATGCAATTTCAAGGTTCTCATAACAAAACCTTACTTTATGACTTCGTACATCAACAAACTTTCTATCTACACAGGAATAACTTGAGCTGCATTATTATTTTGAGATGTTACGCCGCCATAATGTTTTTGTTTTTCATCGCTGGTGTGTAGTGGTTTTTGACCGTCATTGCATAGCACAGCAAACAGTTATGCCATAGTTTGTTTCATGTTTCAATACCAGATTACAGCGTGACAGATGGGTTTTTATTCAACTAACGAGGCACATTCTTTGATAGTAACAATCACATGGCTGGTTGCTAAGTAAGCGTTGTGGGTAGAATAAGATGGTGCGATTTACATGAATTAAATTTTCTTTCTTTATTTATTTATTATTTCTGACGGAAATGGTGTTTATGGTATGACTGTCAGATTCAAAACATTTAAATTCCGTATCAAATTCATTGCATCATATTTATAAAATCCAGGCAAGGCAAAATAGAAATCTACAAAATGTATTTCATGCATTCACAATTAAAAACTCAACCGATGTTCAAAAAAATTATTTTGCAGCCAGCGTGACGAATTGGACTAATCGATGCAAGACTGCAGGATCAGCAATATGAGCATTTTTGTTTTTAAACTAATGCTTTTGATTTAAAATATGAACTTGCTGCGACAGGAATTCGTTTATGCGCATGAGTCCATGCAATGTTTACCGGTATTTAGTCAGACTGGGTGACCACAACGGGTAGAATCCAATCTCTGTCCTTCACAAAAATAGTGGTATTCCGATTGCCATTAAATGCCTCACTCATACACTTCGGAAGAGAACGTGCCGGGATTTTTCTTTACGTTATCCGTTTGGTGCCGAGCGCCAAGCAGGAGAGCGGCAAATATAATTTTATATCTTTGGTAGCTTGCAGAATGAAGAATAGCATAGGCTTTGGCAGAAAAGCTTGAACGCTCTAGGCCTGATGAGTAGAAAAGAAGGGCCTCAGCGCCACAAAATGAGCAGTTGGCATGGGCGTTAGAGCGTCTATAGCAAAAAAAGGAACAGGGCTAACAGTCTAGATCACGAGATTGGAAGGAGAAAGAGATGGACAAGAGTTACACCTTGCTAGAAAGAGGAGAGTCAAATCGAGAGCATGGAATAAAAAGAGTAAGCCCCACACCGAAAGAAGATGAGTTCCAAGAAGGAGACGGAGAGCAAGCTGATTGGGATCCCGAGAGAGAAGAAAAAACAAAGCACAAGCGAGTGAGTATACGCAAAGGCTTTCCAGGAGGACTTGGAGAATCTTGGTTTCACTCTAAGTCTTGTCAAATCTGAAAGAGACTGGGAAATAACTGGGCCTTTAACAAAAATATATGTGCAGAAAAGGAAAGAATGAGGTCAAAGGTGAGTCCAAGAAAGTTTTGTGTATGATTGAAGCAAAGAGGGGAGTTAAATGGGAAATGGGCTCGGAGATTAGCTCAATAGGGGTACATCAAAATAAAAGCCTCCATATGCGCGGATTTAAAGGAAGACACTAGTGCTCATACCATCGCTCCAGTACAATCAAAGCTCCTTGTGCATTCTCCTCAGCAGTAGGTAAAAAGCAGATAACCAGTTTGTTAGCATAAATACACCTTCTGACGGAAGAAGGTAGAGACGCAGGAAAATCATGGATGACAAGCGAGAAAAAAACACGGCCAATAGCGGATTCCTCCAGAACACCTCGGAGGATTCGAAAGGAGCGACTTGCTTTATGTTGAAAAACTACGCAAGTGAGCATGTTGAAAAGAAAAGATTGAATTTATCGAATAAAGCAAGAAGAAAAGTCAGCCGAAATGAGCTTTTAGAAGAGATCGCTAATCCAGGCAGAATCAAAAGGTTTCGAAAAGTTGATGGTAGCACGAATTTTTTAATAGACGGACTTAGATTTGTTAAATTCGTCTGATTTAAACTAAGAAAGATAAAAAAATTTGATCAAGAGTGGACCGATCAGGGTGGAAACCGGACTAGCGGGAATAGATAATGGAGTTGAATCCAACAAAGAAGAATAGACGTGATAGAATGACAAGCTAAAACAGCTTTGAAAAGCAAAAGGTATGAGAGATTGGCCTGAAGGAAGCTGCAGTTGAAATAAAAAAACTTTCTCCTTCTGTGGATAGGAATAATAGAGGAAGATTTCCTCATGGAAGAAAAAGAATGAAAGACCAAGAGAGATTGAATATGCGAAGAACAAAGTCCATGCCACGTCAAGGAAAGTGTTTCAGCATGGGATAAGCAACTCTTTCTCGGCCGGCTGCTGGTAGAGGTGGAAAAAAGGGGTTGTCGGTAGCAGCGAGAAACTCAATAAACATGAGAAGAGAGCAGAAAAAGTAATGAGACTCCTAGGAAAGGAGGCCTGACATAATTCAGATAAGTACCCTGTGCCTCTACTACTCTAAGCCTTTTGCTTAGAAACAAAGAAATGAAATTTCAAGTTGTTGGCATAAACCGATGCCGAATCTCTAGTACAAGAGCAGTTGGAGAAGTTGGGAAAAGAGGAGCAAGAAAAGCATAGCCAGAAATAAAAAAAAAATAGAGTAAACTGATTTAGAAGTACATTTAAGTATGAGAGAGAGTGACAAGTATGTCTGGCAAAATGCTTAGCTTTGTTTTTTCGATGACGAATGAGACATGCAGAAAGGTTGAGATGGTAGTCCATGACTCTTTATCATTACACAAAGAGAGATCTTGAGCACACAGTCCATTGAAAACTGCATTGCAAATTTCATACAAATATTTTTGGTCTGTACTTATGTCTTGAACATTAACCACAGAAAGCTCATCAATAACTTTTTCATATTGCAAACTGAAGATGTATGACAAGAAGCCAGCGATTTTCCAATTGCACCAGAAAATGTTTGAATTCTTACTGTAACTTCATCGACATGAAGGAAAAGATGACGCAAAAGAAGTTCATTTATATATAGTTGACATACAAGCCGCCGCAGTGATCTATCCAAAGTTGTTTCCAGAATTACTTCGGTGCTTATTAGAGTTCCATCACATCCTATCTCTTGAATTTTCTCAAGTTCCATTGATTTTGATTTCAGAGCGTCAAGATTTTCTTTTGCTGTGCTTTTACTTGTAACATTATTTAGAGAAAAGTGTGTAAAATAAGAAAAACTGGTTTAAAAGCAATTGAAATATGTTCTTCCGAGATAATTTTGCTGGTGCAACTTGCCATCAGCCACCTTTTTTCTGGACCATGGTCATCTTTTCTACCATCAAAATATAATCCAGGAAACGTAGTGCTACTGACATTAATTAAATTTTTTAGCTTTTTGTGACGCTCTCTTCTTGCTTTGGTCAATAACTTGACTCTTGTAGCCTTGATTGACAATTTTCATGTTTTGTAATACAGCAGTTGTAAGAGAAGCTGGAATCGGTCGGACATGCCATATCTGTCACATGCTGTGATTAATGTTGGTAAGACCACTCGCCTATGTTACTTCTTGAAAGTTTTGATCTCTTGTTGCCATTTATCAATACCATAACTTGCATTTACTTCTGAATCTGAGCTGCTGCTAAACTCGAACCCACTTTGGAGAGATTTAGCAGAGCTTGACGGTGAATCAAACTGGCTTTTCAAGAAATTCATTTCTTTTTAATCGTTTTTGCAGAACGGAAGTTTCTGCTGCATCAGTTCTTCCTGTACTCGTTTTTCGACTACTTTTTTATTCATTCAAAAACTCAATTCAATTTCTTTTGGTTGTAGTTTACTTGTTTTAGAACAGTGGAAAATACTTTCTTCATTACTTGCAGGTGCAAATTTCAAACAATTTATTGGCTTCTTGCTTAACTAACTCTAATTTGATTTCAAAATTTTCATTGCCCTTGCGTGTTTGATATGATTTAAGAATGTTTCTGTATTTTTGGTAATAATTTTTTAACATTGCTCGAACACGATTATGGGACACAGGGGACAGAGATGCTTTTTGCCATTATAACTCAATTTTTGACATTACTTTGGATGAGATTTGAAAATGCGAAGGATCTTTACAATTTAGTTCTTTTTTCATTTGGACTTTTACTAAATCATAAAACTTCATTTTATTTTCAAATGTCGAAAGCATAGTTGCAGATAACTCACACGGCCAACCATATATGACACACAAAACAGCACTCCTTGTGACTGTCATGTTTAACCTGTAACTAAAGGCTACACTAAGAATGCATTATTATTACAATACTCTGTGTAAAATACTTTGAAAGTTTAACGAAAAGCCCTTCTGCAGTACTGATATTTCACAGCAGGTACAACACTTAACCAAAAACCAAAATAATTTTTAAATCTTTCAATCAAAAAGCACGTTAATTCTTATACTAATCTACTTCTTGCTTTAAAGCGTCAAAAACTAACAAGTAACAACTATAGTATTTACTTTAACTTCAAGTTGATCTACTCTAACAATTTAACAACTCGCATGGTATAAAATGCTATGCAATACTGCGGGATGCCAATTTGAGCATACCAGAACATGAAACAGACAGTTGATACATTTTGAATAGCGCTGTAGTGAAGTTTGTTACATGTAGCCACTAAGAAGCTTTTGAGTAAATTTTTAAACAGAAGGAGCGCCATAAAACTATTTACAATCCCAACTAAATTTTGCATGGCAACTATTTTAGTTCAACCACAACTTTTGCACTCAATCGTGGAAAAATTAAACCCAAAAAAAATTTTTTGCTCCATCCTAGTCATCTGGTGAAAGAGAGCTAGACCAGGAGTAAGCGAAATTAGATTGCAGAGAAAAGTATCCAGGAATCATGAAAAATGAAAAAGAGTTGAAGTTGGATTCCTGGATATAGATAAGATCAACAGAAAAAAGCAAAAGAAAGTGCAGGAGTTCAACATAACTGGCACGAAGGCTTTTTGGGTTCGATTGGGCAATCCTGAAATTGTCAGAAAAGAAAGAAAAATCAGGGGGCTTAGAAGAGCCGAAAGTAAAGGACGGTATAGAAAAGACAGAAGAAGGATGGAGAAGAAACATAAGGAGGGTTGGTGCCACAGTAGGAGGAGGTAAGGAGATTAGGAGGTTAGGAGAATTAGGAGAGAAAAATTGAAATGATGGAAGGGTGTTGTGTTGGGTTGTTGTGATCAATGAAAATGTTGATGCTGCTGAGTCTTGAAGAAGTAGAAACGGTGTTGTTAGATTAGATAGGACAACGAAAAGCGGAGATGCTGCTGGAAGAACAGCTTAAGGAGTGAGAGCCAAAGAGGGAGTTAGGCTCCAAGGAAAAGAAAAAGTATCTAAATTGTACCCATTTAAAGCAGCACTGACCTGCCTCTCCAGAACACCTTGTCGGCGCACACAGAACAGGAAAAGATAGGATCAAGATTTGGATGAATGTTCTCGCTTATTAAAACTAGAAAAAGAAAGAGAACGTCAGAAAATGGTAGAGCGACAAATGCAGGCAGAAGGGCATGAGAAGACAAAAACAGACGACCGATTTTCGAGAGAGTGCGTGCAGCACTTCTACGGTTTTTCAGAAAGTAGCACTGCAAAAAATGTTTGTTGTGTAGATAACCAAAGGTATCGAGGTGGCCAACAGTCATTTCGACTCAATCTGGAGAGGTCAGTAACTGTACCACCATGTTCAGGCGGTTGTTGATTGGTGCAGTGGTAAAGCATTGGCTTTGCAGTCGGTAGTGGTTAGAGCTGAAAGTCTTGAGACCATGACATGATTCCATTGTTGAGTCATACCAATGACTTTAAAAACAGTATTCTCAGATTTCTTGGTTGACGTTCAGCACAAAAAGAATGGTGTGGAGAAAAGCCTAACAATTTGGCTTGGGGTTTCCTTGTGTAAGGCGCTTAACGGGATACCTCTATCTTTTGGTAGCAAACATATTGTGAGGCGTAGCATTATTTCCGTGGCAATTGCCAATCTCATAAAAGGTTTGCAAGTGTAGCATGAGATCATACGTTTGAATGAAATATCGACTGAAGTTACATATCTGAATGGATCATTGCTGCTTCTAGTATTATTTGATATTGGCTAGTTAAAAGTTCAACATCGGGCAGTTGTTAATTTTTGCTCTGACTTCTGTGATATACTCGTAGAGTCATGGCGTGTTGATCTAACAAAAATAAAATGATATGACTTGTCAACCGTTATTTAATTTTTATTGTATGATCAAGATAATGGAATTTACATCTGCTAGCCACTGACGCTACAGTGTTTTGTGTTAAAAATTGATTTAAATGGATCTCTCAATGCTACTCTTTAGTAACTTAACTTCGCGTACCCGCGGGCTAGTTTGTATCGATTGAAAAATAAGGCAATGTTCGTATGGCGTTGAAAAAGAAGCAATGTATTTTGAAAGTTGCAAAGGTAAATAATGGAGGACACCTCAAATTAGAACAAGTGGATTTATAACACATTTGAAGAAAAAATTTCTGGTAAATATTTGTCTTCACCAAGCACAAGATGAACAAAAAAATATGAGAGATGTGGGAGGTTCCTTAGAATCAGAAGTCACACAACAGCAATCATGGTTGTTACTGCACGTTTCTAAGCAAGCAACTCTAAATTTAGACTCCGTGTTTATGCCAACAAAAAGACAACTGACAACATACAACTAAATGCTTTATTCTTTATATATTTTTCGCCAATTAAGTTAAACTTCTGCAATTTGATTCTGGAATAACAAGTCAACCGTTATAACAATGTATTAAAAACAGTATTGTGAAAATGTCAGAAGAAGTAAAAAAGGAATCTACGATCAGAGTTCTTTTGACGCAATAAAACCTGGACTTAATGGCACAAAACCAAAATATTCCGCGACGCCTTTGGAAAAATGAAACGACGCACCGGGGCATCGCGACGCACAGTTTGAGAGCCACTGCCTTACTCTATCAGTAGTTACAGCTGTAACCCAAAATCTTACCCTAAGACACTGATCCGCAATTCGCCTTTCAGTAATATCCCATTCCACACATTCAGCAATGCAACTGATCCTTTTATAAACCTGATCTTTCTTTCTACTATTTTAATACAGGATAACCTGCACTGTTAATTTTTATACATCAAGTAACCATTAATAAAAGTTAAAAACCGAGGTTTTAAAATGCTAATAAGTTTTGGATATTTATCCTTCTAATCAGACTAATTTCAATTGACCAACTGCGAAAACTTTTTTCTTGCATTGTTTACCTCTACGAATTACTGATCAAATCATCTTACGCCCGCAGATAAGACCAGTTCCTTAGCCACATTTTGACTGGTCATTATAAACTTTATTTGTTTCACTGTGTACAAAATTGTAATTTGCATTTTATGTCGAATCTACCATCAAATAACAGTTGGTAAGTAAATTGCTACTTTGTTTTGATAAATCCAAACATTATGACGTAATATAATACATTGAAAATATACTATATAACTTAGTTAAGATTAAGGTTTTCATACATTTAACTCAGAAGGCCTATATCTTCCAACTAACAAAGCTTCGATTATGACTTTGTGCATTAACCAAATGTCTACCCAGGAATAACTTGAGCTGCATTATTTTTATGAGATGTTACGCCGCTAATAATGTTTTTGTTTTTGATCACTAGTATGTAGTGGTTCTTCTCCGTCATTGTACAGCACAGCAAACAGCTATGCAAAGGCTTATTTTGTTTCAGTACCAGATTACAGCATGACAGATGGGTTTTTATTCAAATAACGAGACACAGTAACGACCACATGGCTGGTTGTTAAGTGAACATTGTGGATAGTATTAGATAGTGCAATTTACATAAATTAAATATGTAGCTTGGTATTGGTTGCTTCAAAAGATAAGCTGGCGGCAATAGACTACTTGCATAAAAAAGCAGTTCGATACCTGCATTCACGTCAAGTAACCACACATTACTTTAACCCGTTTCCTTCTAGTGGTGCCATATGGTGGCACTGATATTGTTTCTACGCTAAGTTGCCTCATTAAAAAAAAAGCGAAGAAGCTTTTTGGGACACGTTCAGTACATGTAATGAGGTTGCTGCTTCACTGCCTGGACGTTTTAAGGTCAGTTGCTTTACAGCACCGGCACACTGACAGTTTACATAAATGTAATGGCTCTGTAATACAATCTCAAGGTAGCGGGTTACAAAAAGTGAGTTATCTAAGCGTCAGCCATGCATGTTTAAAAAATCCATCAGCGAAACAAATGCATAATATTAGTTTTGGGCAAATGTAGTAATATTACTCTCAATATTATTAGTGTAATTTAGGTTTATATTACGTTGCAGCAGATTTGTTTGTTTTTTGATTGCTTCTGGTCAGAGATCGCAATTGTCAGAGAAGCATTCGCACTACATGTATAAAAGCTTCTCTCAACTTTCCCGTCCAATTGCACCGAATTGATTCCTTCTTAGTAAAGTGACTTGAGAACTATCCAAAAAGAATTATCGCTTTTCAAAATGAAAAAATGTCTATCTAAAAACAGTTTCCATTTGCTAACACCTTCTTATTTTACCACTCTTTTTCCCTCTGCCATCACATGTTGGCTGGAACATCGCATGATCCAGTCTACTGTGACATCACAATACTTACAATGACACGGAAAGTAGCATAGGTCTTTGACCTAATGCTACATATGTTCCCCCTTTATGCAAAAGCAAACACAAACGTATGTACAGAACTGCAATGCAAAACATGTTATGCTATGTGAAAATACGAACAATATAGTCGTTAGGCTAACTAGGCCCACCGTGCACCCCCCCCCCACCAATAAACGAAACTGTGTTTTTCTGGTAGTTTTTTGTGTGCTTTTTGATATTAGATATGTCAGCATTGAATAAACTCTTACGCACTACCGGCTTTGAGCCACTTTATTTGTTTTACCAACAAAAAATTTTTTTCCGATTTTAGGGGGGTAATAAAAACATGAATGGCAATATTTTTGTATTGAAATATCACAAATACACAAGTGACCACTCAAAATGTTAATACTGGAGAGCTCTACAATGTAAGTTTTGATTTACGCAAATTTGATAAAAAGTATGTCAACAAGGGCCTTTATGCAATCACCAGTTTTAACCACCGCTTGAAAGTTTGGTACGTAGTTTCTGTTTATGACAGTTTAACATACAATGGAGTGTGATTACATTAAAGCAATCTTTACTGTAATGCTTTGTGTTGAAATTCACCAAGCTTGTTAACTTTCGTTTCTTTACTTTTTGCTTGGCTATTTTGTTTTTTTGTCTCGCCTTAATCGAAATGGTGTTTAGTAGACTAGTGCAATTGTAAACGGTTGTCAAACTGCTAGGTCACAGGTTCAATTAAGTTTGTAGTAATTGAAAGTTGTTTCGAGTGATTTTGTTGCATTTTGGACGACTAACCGAGTTTTCTAGGTGAACAAGATTAAAACGTAAAGACAATTCAACACCGTAATTATTGCTTCTAAACGTCCTAAACATTTACAACAAATTACTTAAGTTATATTTGAAGCATAGAAAGAATTTTGTGTGTTTAGGTTTTGAATAAAAGTTTATCTTTTCAAGCCTAACAACTGAAAACCCTCCCCTAAACGATTAGCAACTCTTCTTGCGCATTCTCATTAATGGGAAAGCTGAGAGATCAGAATCAGAGAAAATAGAGCTTTTCGTTTCATCCATTGGTCGGGCAGCAACTAAAGGCCAGTGGTCACTATCGAAACACATTCTGCGTTGCATGACATTAGGCCACTTCTACCGGAGTGTCAAACCGAGTATGCTAATGAACAAACTGGGTCATTCAGAGAGTCACTTCTTTTCATTAGAACTTGAAACCGCACTTGCAGAGGCTCTTAAAGAGGCTCATACCATACCAACACCCCAAATAATACAAAATCCTCATCACCTATCATAATTTTGCAGCAACTTTGATAATTTTGATCAACTGGTCAATGACATTTTTGGTTCAGATTCGAATCACACCTGCCACGGAACAATGTCAGAAAATATTCTCTCTGAGCCTGCTGCTGATGAGAACATGACAGATAACCAGGCAGAAAGCCTGCTATCTCTGCCAAGGACAAGGTACGCTCTCCACAATTTTTGGCAAATGATACCCTACCTCGATGCTATAGGAATAAGAGGTTTAACCCAAAAATGACAATTTCTCACCAAACATTGGTAGAATATAAAATGCTCTGTCAAAGTTGATGCTGAAGTATATCCTGGTGTTTGCATAGCAGCACTGTATCTCAGTATATACCTGGTTGAGCGGGCTTTATATCTGAAACTGGTCAAGTTTCAAAGTGCTTTACCACAATAGATTATCACTCGATCATTGATCACCTTACAACAGACTACTCCACTGTACAGGAGTGCCTTAGAGCAGGGGTGTCAAACTCGCGGCCATCGCAGCCTTTCAAGCCCGTAAGACAATTCTAAACTTCTCAATTAATTTCACTTCGTGCCACAGAACTCGTTTTCTGATTAAGGAAGTCTGAAGAAGGACGATGGTGTGTAGATGCTGGAGAGGTAATGACTTTTTTTTGAGATCGACCTCGCTGCGGGCTACATTATAGAGACTGTTGCCCGGAGAAGTGGTGATCTCCAAATCGAAAAACATCATGCTGCACGATTGCCTACATGCAATGTGGCCCCCAGAAGCCCATGATTGTCACCCCTGCCTTAGAGTATCAAAAAATGTCTCGTGAGAGGTCGGTCAGAAATACGCTATCACAATATTTGACTTAGGCTTGTGCATGAAGGCTTACCCTATTATTTGGAAGAGTCCAGACTTCTATGATGACCACATTGTAATAATAGGATCCTTTCATTTGATCTGTGAATACCTAAAAATGATCGGTAAAAAAATAAATGAATCCGGATTAGCTGATGTGCTGTTGGAAGCGGGGTTTGTATCTGTTGGTTTCGTCAGTGGTGTGATATCCTGCAAAAACTACAGTCATGCAATAAATTGCACAAAGTCACGGCTAAAAGCCAGGAAAGACTGCTTCTTGACAGATATTTGGAAACTAGATGTTTAACAGGCTTTCCAGGTGATCTGCTGCAAGCAATTGATCGTATTAATCATATTATTAATGAGAGCACTTCAGAAAACTTGCATACTGCAATGCAAAACGAAGCACTTGCTAATTTTCTTGAAGAATATTCTTCGTTCGGGCAGCAGGTCCGTGGCGGAAGCCAGGGTAAAACTGCCCAATTTTGGCTGACGTAAATGAATCTTGTTTGGAGCTTGCTTGTATTGGTGCTTACTACTTGTATGGTGCTTGTTTAAGTAAAATGGTGGATCTATTTTTTAGCTTTGATGGTCAAAATTATGCCAGATGTCTCTGCTACTTTTCGTTGTTCTTGGTCAACATTGTGAAAACTCATCCGGAGTTACTGAAATTAGATGTAATAAGTGTGGCAAGGTCATTCATACCAGCGAACAGGTGTGCAGTAGATTTTTATGCATTGAAGAAACATCTATGCAACATGCCAAATCTCAAGCTGGCTCGGGCCGGCGGGATGCCGACATTTCAGGTCTCCTGATTAACTATGAAGCTTATTGTCGTTGGGCACTTACAGCCCACAAAAGATCAAGATATGTTGAAGTAATGCTCCAGATGGAAAATATATCCGATGATGGTAGTGGCAGAAAACACCGTGATACTCGGCCATCGCAAGTAAAAGAAAAGTGAAAAAGCAACATTTGATAGGACATTGAAAACAATTTACAATTTTATGGGTCCATGCCAAGTAGAGACGGACGATAAACTTTACCTCATTTCATCTGGTGCTGTAGTACCATTTACATAGAACCAGATACAATATCATGAATGCTGAATTGTCTGATACTGCAGCAAAGAAAGCTTTCATATGTAATAGGTTGCGAAAGAAAGAGTAGTTCTTTGAGCCAATGAAAAGTCTGAACTAAAAAGCATTAGCTGTTAAAAGACATTAAGCAATCGTAAATCTCAGTACAAGCAGCAAGCAAATGTTGCATTTCAATTGTTAGTGCTTTCACAAAAACAATCAGAAAAGATTGATATGAAAGAACTGATGAAATATTCACTCATGCCAATGCCCGATGGCTACCTCTTGAAGACAGATAGGAGCAAACGATTTGCTTATCTCACTAAAGAACAAGATCACTTTACCATGCTGTCAAATGCCAAAACGTTGAATGTTAAAGATAGGAATGCAATTTTCTACTGCATCAAAGAAGTGCCAACAACATTTATACAGATATGCCAAAAAATATACGATGTCAGTATCATGGGAAAGACCGATCTCCTATTTAGCACTGACATGTTGGCTGCAAGAAAATTTCTATCAAGAGCTTGGAAAGGACAAGCCACGGTATTGGTCAAAAATGCATAATTAAAGGTGAAAGTACAAAACGACCTAAAAACTGAAAGTCATTTCTTAGCAATGACTCTAACAAATAGCAGCTTGTGAGATTGCTTCTAAAGGTGTGAAGCAGTGATGATTTCGGAAGGAAGCTTCAAAACAAATAGGTTACATTTATCTGTGACGAGAAGGCCTACCTACTTAAAGACAAGGAGAATCAGTGATGATGACAGAGATTCCCAAGTTGGAGTCTGATCAAGAGGAAATGGACACAAGGGTTGTTCTATATTGCTCCTATGCAGTCGATGAAAAATATAATTATGTTTGAGTCAGAAGCGCAGATAGTGGTATTTGCTTTATTCTTCATCAAAAATGAACATATCTCTCCTGTTTGACGCAAGCTCCAGGTGCAAGAGAAGGTTGTTAAATATTTCTCAACTGACAGATGACTTCACGTCTCTTTACTAAAATGCTCTGTTGAGTCTGTATGTTTTTTCAAGGTGTGACGCGACCAGTGCTTTTAAACGCATTTGGAAAATGAAGCCGATAAAACTCCTTCAAAAAAAACACATTATCAGGCTGTTTTCAAGAGCCCTAAAAAGCCATGAGATGTGTCGGAAGATCTTTTTCTTCAACTGGAAGAATTCACGTGTTCCATGTACAAGTCCAAAGGTAGCCATTTAACTGCTGATGATCTTCGCTATGAAATGGTTTTATCCCTTTGAGGATCATAAGATTCTAATTCATGAAATTTGAGACAACTCCTTCATTGCTTGAAAACAACAAAATTACAATGAAGTTCAGAAAAATGGTTTTTACATCATAATGATAAAAAAATCAACAATCATGCTACATATGTGCTACATTATCCCTCAAAGGGTTAAAGAAATGCTGTGGCAAAGAAAATCAACTGAATCTAAAGAAGAGCACCGAATGGTCATCCTTTTCACCTCCTAGAGCCTGCTTAAGAGAACACCTAAAAAGAGTGAACTACCAAGAGAAAATTTGGAAACGATTCCATATTTCCAAACCAGTTATTCCATTACCAATTGGGAACAATGGATGGTTTTTAGTAAACAAAGTTGTTGAGCCAAAATAGTTTGATAGGGAGGGATATATTCCCAACTCATCTCGCTGACATTTCGGACAAAGCACCTGAGACTAAGAATGAGCATAGACTAGTTGATGGGAGCATAGACAAAATATCCACTGACGATGAAAGTGATGAAGAACCTGAATCTAAAATAGACTCTGATAGTGACTAAAAATAAATTCAAACCACACAAAAAATTTACATAAAAAGAGGACCTCTTAATGATTAATAGGCGTTTAGTTGATATATTCCAGTTGCATAATTTAAATATTTCCTTGAATTAATCAAAACTTACATTGTAGACTCTCCAGTATTAACATTTTGAGTGGTCACTTGTGTATTTGTGATATTTCAATACAAGATATTGCCATTGATGTTTTTATTACCCCCCTAAAATCGGAAAAAAAATTTTGTTGGTAAAACAAATAAAGTGGCTCAAAACCGGTAGTGTTTTGAGCCACCGGTCGTAAGAATTTATTTAATGTCAACATATCTAATATCAAAAAGCACACAAAAACTACCAGAAAAACACAGTTTCGTTTATTGTTGGGGGGGGGATGCGCGGTGGGCCTAGTTATCCCACGGACTAATAGCAGTTAGCAATGTGAAAAGTTCAAGTAGCGCAAGATGAAAGAAGGAAAAGAAAGAGAAGAGAAAGAAGGAGACAAAAGGAAAGAATGTCAAGTAAAAAGAAGACACTGCTGAACCGACCATAAAGCAAGTCGTACGTTTATCAGCCCACACAAAATTACACTCAAAGCTATAACTGAAGCAACAACTTAACATAGTAACCAAGGCTAAATTAGGAAGCCAAAGCTAACGCTAAAGTAACTGAACACATGTCAATGACAAATTTACAAGCTATCAATAAGTTGCACCCCTGCTTTAACTGTCAACTGCTACTGTAATTAGTCACTTGATCTTCCTGGTATGTAGCGAAACAAAACGACCAAATCGAAATAAATCACGGAGACGGATGCAACACTACAAATTAAACATAAGAAGTCATCGGTATTCAGAATACACAACAGATGTTCTTTTGTATAAAACAATGGCATTTAAAACAAGGTCAAGTTTCAAAAGTTTAAAGTTGGGCGTTACAACATCTCATAATCTCTAAAGCACTTAGGAGCATGAATAGGTCGCCCTTTGGAGGTATGTTTGTTTCTTGTGCTATTGTTATGTAGGCTGTTGTGTAGTGTATGTTGCTTTGCAGGTGGTGACCCCGAATAAGTGTTATTACGATCATCAAACATTTCAGCCCGGCGTGAGTGCGAATAAATACTTTCTTCGTCAAGGTTTACATGGTATGGGCGCACATTCTCAGTGACGTTTTGCGGGCTTAACTCGTCGATGGATACTCGATCTTGATGAGTTACATAATCCAACACAGAAAACTTGCGACATCACTCCAGGATGAGATATGGATCTCGATATGCTGGTTGCAATGAATGGCGTCGCACATCATCTTTCACAAACACATGATTGACCTGGGGATTGAATAAAGCCAAATCGAGATGTGATAATCTACTTGTTTTTCTAGGAGGATGATAGCCAAACGATGTCACCCGTTGTGCCAATGACTTCACGAATTCTCTTCTAGGCAACGTTTCATCTTCTCTTTCCTGAACAACAAAGAATTCTTTGAGCAAACGTAGTTTTCCACCAAACACGAAATCATTAAGTGAACGGTTGTCAAGATCTTCCTTAGGCTAATTTCTTAAGCTCAACAGTGCCCATGGCAAGCTATCGTACCATACAGTAGGAGATTCCGCACATTTTAATGCAGTTTTAAGAGTTCCAATAACCCGTTCTACCGAACCCTACGGATGGTTCGCTGTGCTATGATGTAACAGTGCACCGAGAAATAGAGCTAATTTTCACCACAAAGCCCTTGTAAACTAGGCTCCGCGATAATAATATATGGTTAGAGCGTCCGCCTCATAGTCGGTAGACCTGGGGTTCATTCCCTAAGTCGAGTCATACCAAAAGACTTAAAAAAATGGTATCCACAGCTTCCCTACTTGGCGTTCAGCATATAAAGGGGATAGCGTGGAGAACAAGCCGGCAAGCTTGTTTGTTGTGTCCTTGGGCAAGGCACTTAACGGGACGCCTCCACCTTTATGTGGCAGACAGGTGGCCCCACCCGTACTTCACCGGATTACAATTGTGAAGTTGCTAACCCAGCATGTGAGACGACTCTTGGGTACCCACCAGTGGCTGTCCGCTATGTTGGTGGTGGGGCTACTAGTCACTCAAGACTGGTTCGAAATGGGCTGCCATCTTTGCCCTGGCCTAATTTCAATTAGGTTGACGGCATGAACCTGAATTACCGTTCATGCCGTACCTCCATCCCGAGGAAGAGAAGGGGTAATCACAAACAAACAAACAAACATCACAATATATATGGGATGGGCTACCAAATAAAGACACTCATGATTGAACAAATGCTGAGGTGCACTCCTCAGCTGAGATTCCCTGGAGAGGAACAGCCTGCATGAAACAAGAGTACCTATCTGTAATTGCTAATAAGTATGCATAGCCTTTACTTGACGGAAGTGGCCCGGTGATGTCCACATAAACATGGGTAAACCTTTACTTTGGAGGAGGAGTCACCTTTTCTAAAGGAGCTCTGTTATTACGCTGTATTTTGGAGCGGTTGCATTGCAGATATTCTCTTGTCCATTGAGCGATTTGTTTCTTGATCCCTATCCAAACCTCTTTTTCTGTGAATAAAGCTATGCTTTCCTTTATGCCAGGGTGTGCAAGTAAATGGAAGTGTTTGAAGACAGATGCACGCAAAGAGATAGAAATTACTGGTCACAGCCAACCAGTCGATACATCGCATAATATATTAATTCAATGTTCAGCTAACGGTATATCTTTCAGCACAAGGGCCTTACTGTTATTGCGGCGCAAATCTGTGATTTCTAGATCTGTTCGCTGCGCGACAGCCAATTGTAAGTAATCCAGTGGAGCAGAAGATGGAGTGATGAGGTTCAGCAAAGGTGGCTCAGGCAGCCTGGATAAAGCATCGGCCACATTCTCTGGTCCTGATACGTGTTCCACTCGGGATGTGAATTGCAATATGTAGTCGATGAAGCGAGCTTGGCGTGGAGATGCAGCCGGAGAGTTACGTTGGAACTTTTTGACAATTGGTTTGTGATCAGTATTTAGAAGAAAATCACTTCCTTCCCAATGTTTGATTGCCGCATAACAGGCAAACAGCTCTCGCTTGAAGCAAGACCATGAACGTTGTGAGTGCGTGAGTGCCTTGGACCAAAAGGCGAGGAATTGCCGCACTCCATTTAAAACTTGTTGCAGTACTGCACCTACCGCACTGTCACTTGCGTCCGTAATTAGCTCCAAATTGGCTTCATGATTCAGATAAGCTAAAACTGTCGCTTTTTCCACAGCTTGTTTTGCTTTTAAAAAGCAGTTTTCTGTTTACGGCGACCACAAGAGGTGGGTCGTTCTTGCCCCTGTGCTAAGTAACAAATATAGCGACGAGAAAATTTTCGCACTGTCGGGAATAAATCTACAATAAAATTGCATCATGCCAAGAAATCGTCTTAACTGTCTTTTGGTTCGCGGGCGGACATATTCCGTTATTGCCTTGACGTCTTTTGTCGTTGGCTTAACTCCTTCCGCAGATACCAAATGACCTAAAAACGAGAGCTCTTTTACGGCAAAGACACATTTGACGTCATTTGCAATCAAATCATGTTGTTGTAACCTTTCGAAAACCAAGCTTAGCAGTTTGCGATAATCATTCAAATCTGGCGACATGATGATAATGTCGTCCAAACAAACAAACACTCTTGGAAAACCTGAAAGAACTTCATTCATCAGTTTTTTAAAGTATCCGCTGGAGGTGGCCAGACCCATGTGGGAATAGAGATACTTGTAATTTCCCAGAAGAGTTGTTGTGAATATCCGCAGGGTTGACAAAAATGTGGTAATATGCGTCTTTGATATCCACGGAACTGAACCAAGAACATCCGTGAGCCATGGATGAAAAATCACTGATTTTAGGAAGGGCATAGCGAGTAACCTTTAAGATTTTGCTCAAAGCAACAAAGTCGGCGCACAGTCGATATTTACATAAAGGCTTCTTTACCATAACAATTGGACTTGCCCAAGCACTCTGGCTTTCGGTTAAAATGCCTTAATTTACCAAATGCTATACCTCTTCTTTTAAGGCTACGAATTTGTCTGGTGCTAATCGTCGTTCACGAGACCAAACAAATACTTCCGTGGTTGTTTCTACATGAGCAGTAATAGAATGTTTTATTTCTAACGATCGCGTAGAAGCACCAAAAACTTGAGGGTAGTGCCTTTCAAAAATCCTAAGAGAATCAAACTTAAGTGCTGTGAAGATTGTACAGTAAAGTCCGTTTCGATACCTTCTTCAATTGCCAAAGAAAATTTTTCTATCTCTGGTGATTGGAAAAGTCTGCGAGCAGTAAGATCAATACACAAGTCGAAACGTCGCAAGAAATCCGTTCCTAGAATTCCGTAGGGCAAATTTGCTGCATAAAAATCAAACTCAAAAAGTTGGGAAAATCCAAGATCAACACGTTGGCTACCATGGGGTTCACTGGTGAGTCCCAAACTAACATCATGTATGTACAATGGGACTCACCGCTGAGTTCTTGATACTTCAATTTTGATTGCTCATAAAAAAGTGCTGGAACGTTGTGTACACTTGAAACTTGCAGGTTTGGTTCAGAATAAATGTCTTTAGTAGACTATCACGTGGTTTTTAATTCCCATTTTCCTTATCAAAAATACGACTGTGGAAAATGCGATTATTTATCTATACTGCTGCAAATAAATTGGGGAAAGTAGGGCCGTATATTGGATACTATTTAAAGAGAGTTTGAAAGCCCAAGGATATGCTCTCAAAAAAAGTTATTTTGCTCGTATGAAAGACTGAAATTGAGTCAAAATTACCAAAAAATGTGTGGTTTAAAAAAAAATGTGCCTATCTTCTGTCCAACTGCTTCCATTGGTTGAGAAGCTAGTTATTTTGACAGCTCTCAGAATTCATTTTAAACTGCCTCCACACGCACACACCATCAGCCCTAAATACGGTCATAAAACAACATTTTCAAATCTGAATAAATACATCCTCAAATAGCAATTACAGGTACCACACTTTGTATATGCATACAATAAAGCAACATTGTTTCTTAAAAATACAGTTTTTAGCAATGGTCACACAGCTGATTACAGTATCTTTCCATATCAAGATTTGCACAGCTATTGTTGACTCTTGGCATGAGTATCATAATATTTTAGATAAAAATATAGCTTGTCGTCGCATCCCGAACAATAACTGCTAATTTGTTTGCACTTAGCTTTTATTTGTTTTAATGACATTGTTTAGGAGTATTTTGCATAGCCCCCCGAGCAACGCTTTCTTTTTCCGTTGTTGCCAAGCTTTTCTTGGCTCTCCTCAAGTTTATGCTTGCTTCTTAATGCAGTTGCTTGTTGCAGCTGATCATCAAGAAGTAAGCTCAACATCGAATTCGCAAACTTTTCCTAAATTCTGAAACTTGCTTCTTTTGTTGGGAAAGTTTGTTATAAAGTAGCAAAGCATTGAAAACAGATGTTTCTTGCAACAGTCCATTGCAACTTTGTTGTACGAAAAAATACTTTTTCTCAAAGGATAAAAGTAGCTTGACATCTAATTAGATATATCAACTCCTAGTTTGCATTCATTGTAATGTAATATAGCATTTAGTTTTTTATGATTTTGTTTTGTCTGTTTTTCTTTCTAGTGCTAATGATTTCTCCTTTATGCTTTGTTGTTAAAAATCTAACTTCGCTCTTATCCTTCCAGGATCCAGTGACAATTTCATCTTGTTCTTGATGTACATCTCTCGTTTCAAAGGACAGGTTGGCTCAAAACTCTTTTTGGAATGTCTTTTGAGTTTTTTTTAGCGTTCCAACCTGATGATTTTTTTATGAAGCAATTTTTTAGCTATCGCTGCATTTGTGTAATAATTGTCAACCACCAAAGTTCTTTCTTCATCGAGGTATTCATCACTAAGGCTCAAAACAACCCCATCAGAAGCTCGCACATCATTTTCGGAAGCACCTTTCTCTTTTCCTGTGTAAACCACCACTTTGTATGTATAATCATCAGAATCACAGTTTTGAAATAGTTTTATGCCATATTTGGAACTTATTCCAGGATTATATTTCCTGAATAGAAGCTTTTCTCTGAACTTGATCATTGTCTCATCAATTGCTAGCATTTCATCAGGAATTCGAAGACCGGTAAAGTTCTTTCATTATTTCTTCACGAGGGGACTTAGTTTTTAAAGTCTATCAAGTTGATCAGCAGTTTCATTATCTGCAAAATGGATAAACCTCAGCAGTTGCTGGAATCTGTTCCTTGCCATTATTTATGGAATAACTGCATTTTTGTAAATCTTTTTTTTAGACCAATAGTCAGATATTTTGCGGTACGGGACGAGTCCCATGTAACATACTATACCCAAAAATTTCATGAGTTCATCTCCTGTTGTTGCTTTCCATTTGCGACGTCCGAGTTTCTGTTCACTAAGCCTATTGGTTTCCGTCACTATCAAATCTACCACCTTTTCATCAACAATTGCATCATAACATCCGATTGGTGTTAGCTCTCCTACAAAGTTGATTGCTCGTTTACCAGAAAAAGAAAAATATCCTTGGGTAGTTCCACTTACATCAGTCCAGTTACGTACCGGTAAGGCATTAGTTTGTGGTATACCAAAATCGTCTCCTTCAGAATCAACAGCACTCTTGCTTTCATTATCATTTTTTTCCGATCACAATTTGATGTCTAAATGGTTGCAACTTCTCATTGCTATGTGACCCTACTTTACATAGTGGTAAATTCCATCGGAGTCAAGAAAACTTAGCTAAAATCATTTACTGTATTTGGGATCACCGGTGAGTCCCAAGGAACACAACGAATAAATTATTCATTCTGTACCATGGGGATCACCGGTGATCCCACGTATAACAGCAGTAAAAGCATGTCTGCGATAAATAAGCAACACCAAAACGCATAAAAAAATAAATTTTAAACCTAAATCAAGCAAAATATTGGTTGGTATATAACTAATGATAGAGCGAAATAGCCCTTGGTAGCCAACGTATTAACTTGGGCTTTAAGGTGATCTTCGATTAGCACCGAGCCACCACCAATGATCAAAATAGTGTTACCGCTGACTGGTTGAAAGAGCGATGCGTCGACTGCCCACAGTGGCAAAATGAATAAACAGCCCGCGTGTCTATCAAGAATTCAGTATTGTAGCTACTGTCGCGTACAAAAAGTAGAGGACTTGACTCTGAGGAATATGACCTCCGGGCCCCTAGTTCATGGAGGTTAACCTGGCGTTTTTTTGCTTGCTTTCGTTGGTATATTGGACAGAATAGGCCCCAGCATTTCAAGGCACGGTCACCAAACCGACGATGGTAACGGCAAACTTTTTTGTCAGTCGAGTTGGACTTTGGTTTGGTGAAAAAGGACTGGAATTCGTAGTGTGTTGAGGTACATGTATGTGAGGTTGTGAAGGTGTGTGAGTTATATTTATATGACGATGGTGGTGAGGTTTGGTGCAAACTAGAAAGAGTGCGATCCAACTTATCAAGCCGAGATTCTAACATGTGGTTTACAATAGCCTGGTTTGTTGAATTTTGAGTATTATGGTTAACATTTTTACCTGTAACAAACGATTTTTTACGTGCCAAGATACTATCGGCGTGTTGGGCTAAATCTCCAATGGTTCCTTTTCATAAGGACATAATATAAAACGAGTTTGAGCATCAACAGATTCCAACAATTTCCGCCGGATTAAAGCTTGACCTATTTGCGAATTGCTTATGAATTGGAAAGATAATAAAGCTTGTAAACGAATCAAATATTCTGTGACTGTGTCCCATAGTTTTTAAGTTTCTGAAAAGAATGACTCAAAACAGATCGATTCTTCAGTGAAAATAGCTTTAGCAGCACATTCTTTATTGTTTTAAAAGGTTCATTTGAGTTAATTTGGGGCCATGCATCCGAAATCATATCCATAACTTTATTGTGATTACTTATAGCTGTGGCAAGCAGAGCAAATTTTGTGTGTTCCAAAGTAATATTTGACTCTGTCAATAACGGTTTGATAATGTGAAAATATCCTTTAGGATTGTTCAACCAAAATTTGGGTAGTTGTGGTGGTTTGTGTTTTCTAATAAAAGTAGTGTGTTGCATTTGATTGGCGTCTGTCGAATCATACGGTAAAGTATGTAGTGAGCCTATTGGCGTTGCGTCTGGGGGAAACACCTTCGCTTTGTAAACAAGCAAAAAACGAGTTAGGTGTGGTTGTGTTCTGAATTAAGTCGCAGCTAGCAGAAGTGTGTGGCAAACTACTCGTGGTGTCGGTATCGTTTGTGCTGGCCTGATATGTGCCTTAAAAGTCAAAACATACGTTAAAATTGCAATACTAGGCAAAAGCATAAACACATATCATGAGCATTTCAACAATAAGTTGATAACCAGATAGGCGTTTCGTTTCTACTCTCCGCCATAATAAAATTGCCAATATTTAAAATAATCACTTCTAAAATATGTAGCCAATATTTCAAATAATAGTTCTAAAATACACACTACTTTTGAACTACCCAGGAGTAAATTGCTGGATTGCGTCTGTAATAGTATCGATTGTGACGTAATGCTCGCGTGATCGTTGAGGTTTTCAAAATGGCCCATTTTACTGGCAGCAGTACGCTTTTACGAACTTAAACACACAGTATTTTAACGCTAAAAGTCTTTAAAATTCTCAACCATTGTTAACAGAAAGCAATTGCTAAAAGTCCGTTTCAGAAACTAGTTTTTTGTCGAGGGTCGCCAAAAATGTAGCGGATTTGTTAGTCTTTTGATTGCTTCTGGTCAGAGATCGCAATTGTCAGAGAAGCATTCGCACTACATGTATAAAAGCTTCTCTCAACTTTCCCGTCCAATTGCACCGAATTGATTCCTTCTTAGTAAAGTGACTTGAGAACTATCCAAAAAGAATTATCGCTTTTCAAAATGAAAAAATGTCTATCTAAAAACAGTTTCCATTTGCTAACACCTTCTTATTTTACCACTCTTTTTCCCTCTGCCATCACATGTTGGCTGGAACATCGCATGATCCAGTCTACTGTGACATCACAATATTTGCAATAACATGGTAAGTAGCATAGGTCTTTGACCTAATGCTACAACATGGTACCATAAGGTACCGCTATGAGGATATGAGAGCAAAGTGTTTATAAGTTTTTTTTCACAATCACTTAATACGAAGAAAATTTTGAACACTTTAATGGATGCTGATGGTATAAATGATATCTTCATAAAATGTCCTCATGTTCACGACTTAACAGACAAAAGTTCTGTCGATAAAAACTTGATGAAAACTGAAATAACAGCCTTTTTCATGGACAACTTTTGGACATCTCATGTACAACCAGAAATGTGCTCACGTTGTTCTGCCATGATGGACAAAGACTCCGAAGAAAAAATTCTCATGAATCTTGGTCATTTTTATCCAAATGTTTGAAGAAAACTGCAACAAACTTTACCTTGACAAAATAAATATCATTTGGGAGCAATTTAGGCACATCTGACAAATATACTAAACTAAGGTTTCTTACATATCAGTTGCAGAACACATTCATGGAACTCAATGTACCAATCAAAAGCATACTACACGGCAAGGCAACCGTTGAGTAATTTAGCAAACATGGGTACAAACAAGCAATAAGTAATAAGTCAATTCGCTTTGGATACAAGTTTTGGTGTCAAGATGCCGCTTCAAAATACCTTGAATATGCTTTTGATATGTGCCAAGGGCAAACATTCAAAGGCAATGAGGAAATGGATGGGAAATTTGATAGGTGTACTTCTTCTAAGCTGCGTTTTTTGATGTCTTACAGTGATATCAGTTTTTTATAATCTTTTGACGTCACTTCTTTTCTGACACCCACTTCGACAATGAAGATATGACGGTACAGATACCATAAGAGCAAATCACCACGAAGAGACTTGCCCGTTAAAGTCATCGTATTGTGTAGATAAGTCAAAGAAAGGATCTTTCGATGGTGTTACAGGAACATTGGCCAAAAAAAAGCAAAAAATCATCAGAGGGAAAGACAATGACGATGTGAAAGCAGCGCCACCTTTTTTTGTAGAAAATCGTGTTGGAAATGTCAATTGATGGTCTAAAAAAGACCTCGGAGGCATTTAAAATTCTACACCACATGTTGTTTATATAAATAACAAAAACATGGGAGGTACGATCGCATGGATCATGACATCACTGCAGAAAATTGCTGTCAGAGTTATAGATATGGAGATGGCCTTTCTTCTCCTGGTCTCTTGATGTAAATAGTAAACAACGTAAGGCTTTTAGCATGATGCTGCGCTAAAGATGTCACTCTGCTACAATTTTGAAGAAATATTGTAATGTTATACCTTTAATAATACCTTTAACGATGCCAAGATCTCCAAACACTTCTGGTAGGAAGCCACTATTAAAACAAATAAAATTGATGCAAGATTTGGTCAATGTTGACATTTTGGAGGATCTGCTCCCAATGATGGAAAGCGGATATGTGCAAGAGAGACATGCAACTCACGTGTACGTCCACCATGTTACAAATGTTGCGAATTGTGCATTCCTTGTTTTTGTAAATACCATATGAGGAGACTCTATAAGTGGTAAAGTTTATTGATAAACATGTTTGTGTACTGTTAAAACATTTCGTTCATAAATAGATAAAATTTAATTTTTTGTCATATTGTACCCGTTTCTTCCAAGTGATGCCATACGGTACCATCTTCTATTTTATGAAATAAGATAATATTCATACTTTCTCTTCTGTACTACTATTATGATATCCTACAAACTATTTGTTGTTAATTTGACGCAAATTCATTCTGAGAGAAAATGGGTTAACGTTACCCGGTACTTGGTACGTTTTCAACTTGATGTCTTTGTTTGTAGTGCACCCTTTTTCTCTATAAGCTTTTCTCATAATCGAATGGCAGACTTCGCTTGTAGCTGTCTTCCATGTTTGTGTCAAAAGTTTTGCTGGGCTTGGATGTCTGAGTTAGTCTCTATCTAACAGAAAACGCACAGACCTATTTTCTACGACGTGCTCATTTTCATAAACTCCATTTTCGCTGCTGAACTCAGAAGACGCTGCTTAAGCATTAAATAAATCATAATTTCATACCTAATTTTTTCAAAAAGTACCAGTCAAGAGCAAAAGCAGCATTTTAAATACTATAAACAAACCAAATAAAAACATCTTAACAAATAATATTTTGTTAATTTTGTGATATTGTAGCGTTGGTCTATGAAGCCAATGTATTAAAAAATTTGCATAAGACTGGACAGAAATCTACAAAACGTGTGTTCAAAATCAAAAACTTAGCTGATGTTCAAAAAAAATATTTTTGCTGCCATTGGACTGATTGAAACAATGTTTTAACCAATCTGCAGGATCAGCAATATGAGCATTTTGCTTTTAATCGAATGCTTTCGATTTAAAATGTGGGCTTGCTTCGACTGCTATTCATTTATGCGTATGAACTCAAGCAATGTTTGCCTGTCTTTAGTCAGACTGCGCCACAACGACTATTAGACCGCTAGGTTTCAATTACTACCCTCCACAAAAATGCTGATATTCCAATTACCAGGAAATGCCTTACCCATAAACCAGGGGTTCTTAACCGGGGGTGCTTGTACCCCTTGAGGGTACAAAGCAGGGGTACGAGATGATGCGTCAGAATAATGGCTATTTTTAACTATTTTCTAAAAATTTATTTTCAATGTTATTTAAAATAAGAAAACATTTTTTGAAGCCTTTTCTGACATTTGCATTTTTGAACGATTTTTTGTCATAAGAAAGAGTTACTGTGACGTAATAAATAGCTTCTTGTTTGTTCCGACAGAATTGGTTTTGTCTTAAACAATATTATGGTTAATAAATATACACCGGCAACATGCTACATTGTGTTTTATTTCATTGTTAGATTGTATATTTACCGGTAATTTTGAAGGTGTTTGTTCGATAGGTCTAGGGGTACAAAAACATTTCACAAAATTTTAAGAGGTACGAGCGCCAAAAAGGTTAAGAAACACTGCCATAGACACAAGAAGAGAACGCACATACATTTTCTCCACACTATCCGTTTGTTGCCGAGCGCCAAGCAGGAAGGCTGTGATTATTATTTTATGATATCTTTAGTATGACTGAACAATGGAATTAACTAAGGTCTACCGACCGCGAAGCGCACGCTTCACCAAATCACCACGACGTGGTGGTAGGTTTTGCAGGCAGCAATGGTTAAAGAATTGACCTAAAGTAGGTAGCTGTAACTGGGATTTAATTCTACTGTTGAGCAGAGTTGCCCTTTTTCAATGTTCAAAACTCTAAATGATATCTTTAAAAAGTTCCACACTAGGTAAGTTTCGAAAAAAATCTCAAGATTCTCAAATGTTTGGTGCATCAAGAATTTCACATTTATTCCAAAAATATAACTGCTATTCTCCCAAAGATTTCCAATGACTTCACAAATTACAGTTAGTCTCTAAAAACGATATCTTGTTTACCAAAAACTATTAGCAAATAACTTCAAGATTAACCTAAAAATTCCTAACTTGGTACAAATAATTCCAAGGTTTTTCAGAACATATTTTCCAAAACAAAAGAATTCCTAAAGAAATATTAAGTCACCTTTAACCTTCTCAAGATTTTGGAACAAAATCTCAAGATAAGCAACTTTGTCGTTGAGTGATACCAGTGGCTTTAAAAACATTTTTACAGAATCATTATTTGACATTCAGCACAAAAGGAGTGATGTGGAGAAAAACCCAACAAATTCGCTAATTGTGCCATTGTGTAAGACACTTAAAGGGACACCTCCATCTTTATGAAGCAAACAGGTTGTGGGGCTTAGCAGCATTTTCGGGACGATGGCTCAGTGGAGCAAAAGATTTGCAAGTAGAGCATGAGATTATACGCATTAATGAAATAGACAGCAGTGACAGGTCTAAATGGATCAATGCTTTTTTGAGTATCATTTGATAATGGCTAGTAAAAAGTTCAGCATCTGGCAGCTCGTATGTTTTTGCTCTGACTTTTTGGGACTTAGAGATATGGCATTTTTATCTAACAAACAGAATATGATGTGGCTTGTCAAAAATGTATCTACTATCGGATATTTTACCTGCTAACTAAACTAATTTCAATTAACCAACCTTGAAAGTTTTTTTGCTCTTGCCTTGTTTACTTCTATGGTTTACTGACCAAATTATCTTATACTAACAAATAATACCAGATCCTTAGTCACATCTAAACTGATTATTTTAAGTTTCATTTATTTCTTTTTGTTTGAAATCATCATTTGCCTTTTATGTTGATTCTACTATCAAAAATCAGATGGTAAGTAAATGTTTTTTAAGTTTTGAGTAATTAAAGTTTTGTGACATAATATAATACATCTAAAATATTTTCAAGAGTCTTGTATATTTAATTTAGGGTAGGTTCAAACTCAAAAACAACGAATTAGTGTTTTATAAGTAATAAATAAATGAATGAAGACTATCTATAAATTGACTGAACTTAACTGAGCAATTGATCAATTTTTTAAGTTCTTTTTCTCTTTGTTAACGTAAATGCTAACCCAATTTTACCTTTTGTCAGTTTTTTGCACTGCAAAAAATAAAGATCGGTTATAATAGCAGAATTCTTCAACAATGTTATTCATAATATACAGGGTGTCCCAAAAAGATGTACTCACTCTTTGAATCGTTATAACTTAATCAAGTTATTGATTTTTGCTTTCAAATAAATTGATGCAAAAGAAAGAATAAACATTTAAAGAGTTTGTGAGAAAAAATATACAAAAACATATCAAATTAAATCTTAATAACACAAAAGACACTTGGGGCAATTTCAGAATGTTTACAAATTGACGAGTTCACATATGTACTCAAACTGGTGGCAGTTTTGCTCAATACGCTTTTCATATCTTGAAGAAATGGACTTAGAAAAGTCCAGCAACATTTTCTCTGGTATTTTAGCACATTCTTTTTCAATTGCTACTCTCATTTTAGCAATTGTTTTAGGTTTCCTACTGCAAACTTCGTTTTTTAGAAACCGTTGGAAGAAAAGAAACAGTTAGGATGTTCACCTAGTTTACCAGATTTGACACTGGTAAATTTCTTTGTGTTACTGTTTCTAAAAAACGAAGTTTGCAGTAGGAAACCTAAAACAATTGCTAAAATGAGAGTAGCAATTGAAAAAGAATGTGCTAAAATACCAGAGAAAATGTTGCTGGACTTTTCTAAGTCCATTTCTTCAAGATATGAAAAGCGTATTGAGCAAAACTGCCACCAGTTTGAGTACATATGTGAACTCGTCAATTTGTAAACATTCTGAAATTGCCCCAAGTGTCTTTTGTGTTATTAAGATTTAATTTGATATGTTTTTGTATATTTTTTCTCACAAATTCTTTAAATGTTTATTCTTTCTTTTGCATCAATTTATTTGAAAGCAAAAATCAATAACTTGATTAAGTTATAACGATTCAAAGAGTGAGTACATCTTTTTGGGACACCCTGTATTTTAATTGTAATTATAGAAATCTTTGCCTCCAGTTTCGGTAAAACGTCAAGATTGAATTACTGTATTGAAAATTCACCGCGTTCTGAATGAATGAAGTCATTGTTTTTTAACTGCTTTGATTCCTACATGGTTTCCATTTTTAATGTGTACGCGTAAACCTATGTTTCATAATCTACAAAAAATTTCCCCAAAAGTTAAAATTTAAACATAATAAAACTGAGTAAGTACTTCAGTTCTCGTCTTCACGATAACTACCACAAAACAAATTATTTGTTTTGTTGTAAAAGCGGTCACCAGTTTAGTGTCACCCTCTCATTTTGAATTTGTGCCCCTTTATTTCGTTTGGTTTCACAACGGCACTGTGACCGGAAGGAACCGCAAAACTTATTTTTAATCTAAACAAAAAATAGATATCAACCTTGTTTACCGAGAGCTTTCGTACTCTAAAAATGTGAAATATTGTCCACAATTTTTGGTTTCGTTTGGTGACTCACCTACTGGCGTAGCGTGAATAATGGCCGCCCTTTGCTGAAGGAAAAAAATACCGTCCCATATCTAATAAAACAAATTATCGGAAGTTTTTTTGTCATTAAATGATATCTGCTTGCTTTGTTGGCAATCAGCGGTCATCTAATTGGACAATGGCTTCCAAGACAAGCTAGAGGCAAGAACCATTATTTACAAACTTACAAGTAAATATTGCAGGGACGTTTGATGCGCGTTGTTGGCAATCTTGACTGCTTAATAAGATATAATTTGTGAGATGACAAACCCTCAAATGTCAATAGCTATGTGCTTAACTTTCTTGTTGAGCTTACTATTTGTTTCAGATCTAGCTAGATTGGGAAACTTTCTCGGCACCCCAAAATTACTTGTGTAGGAGTTTTTTGTGAATTCTTGGAGAGTCAAAATATTACATATTGGCATTCTTTTGATTTATTTTCATGATTTATGGACATTGATGTCGATCGGTTATATTTACTACTATCTTCTCCCTGTTTTTGATTTTTTGAGATCTAATTTGTAAGTTATGAAGATTGACTTTCCCATTTCTCTTTACCAGGTCAACTATTAAAATCACAATGGAAATAGTTGTATCTAATTAGAAGTAAAACTTGAGCTTTTTTTAACCAATTTAAACAAACTTTCAACTGCCACTCTATTACACTAGACCAGGCCTGCACAACATACGGCCCGCGGGCCGCATGCGGCCCACGTGGCCTTTTATTATGGCCCTCGAAATGGTTCATGCGAGCACGTGATCTTGAGTCAAATCACTTTTAAAAAATCCATTTGTGTGTATTGTTTCTGCATATCGCGCATAGTTAGTTCATGCCTTTTCAGTGATTGTCTGATGCCATTGTTAATTGTGAATGTTCGTAAAACAGTGATTGCGTGTTTACGGTGCGTGCGTGTTTGACAAACATTTTCAGTTTATTTGTCTGCAATGAGGATGTTGTTAGCAATGAGCATACTGCAGTGACTGAAAACAAAAAGAAAAAGATTGAAAGTGAGGACAGAGTGTTCAACTCAGAATGGACAAAAAAATGCTTGTTAACAGTAGTAAACCCAAAAATATTGTGCTTAGATAGCAGAAACGTGGTTTCAGTTTCAAAACAATATAATCTGAGATGCCATTCTGAAACCAATGGCCCGAATCTCGCTGAATTAGATATAAATGAAAAGAGCCTTAAAGCAGAGAGTTTACTTGCCAATCTCGCCGGAAAAAATAGCTATTTTAGAAAAAATAGAAAAAAATAGAAAAAGTAGCTTAATCTAGAAAAAATGGCTGAAAAACGATTACTAGCCCTAATAAAAGATAAATGGAACAAAGCAATGATAAGTTTTTCCTGCCAATAAGTATTAAAAACACCAATGGGATGTTGTAGTACGATGGCAATGAGTTAATAATGGTTTTGTTTTGTTTTGTTTTGTTTTTTTTACGTTTTCGACAATCATAAGATGTTTATGCTGCAACGGTGGCATTTACGTTACAACAGCAATAGCATGCGGTCCGCGACAAGTAGTTCTTCGTAGATATGGCCCTTGTACTGTTTTGAGTTGTGCAGGCCTGCACTAGACATATTTCGTTTTTATTCACAGGGTCAAATGTTTTAAATAAATATCAAAATTATTTGTTTTAAAATTTTTTGTTTAGTCGAGCCAGCGTGCTCTTTTGCTACGGAAAGCAAGAATGAAGCAATGCTGGCAAAAGCAGCTGAGAAGTTTCCGTCAATTGCAATTTTATCCGATGATTCCCATTCAGCACGATTGGTAGTGAAGCACATTCATAAGCAAATCGAAGGTATTGGAATTCATGGAAAAAAAAACGTTGCTTCTTCATTTAAAGCAATCGCGGAAATGGGTGGATCAGTAAGTTTATAAGATTTGGCTTTTTATAAAAATGGATTTTATTGCAATTTCTGCTTAGTCATTAATAAGAAATATAAAAGTTTGACCAAATAGATTGCTAACGATACAATTCACTTTTTGAAAATATTGTTAGCTACCGATTTTGTTTTTCGCATAGGCCTGCAAATAAAAGCTTTTCTATTCCTACAAATTGGAGTATAATTATATCTGTATTTTGTCACTTAAACAATGTTTTATGTAGTTCAGTTCAAAGAATAATTTGCTCAAGTGATTTTGAATTAAATGTTTGAAAACAATTTATATGTAAGTTTTTATTTAAAATTATTTAAAAGAATTATTGAAATTCTTTGAAAAATTCATATGATTTGTTTCTACTACAAGTATGATATTCTACAAAATTTTATATCTGAAAAGGTATCCACCGTTTTGTTGAAAGTGAGCAACAAGAAAAATGACTACACTCTGGAAGATTAAAAAAAATAAGCCTTTACACGTTTTTCCGTTGCATTGACGCATTACAACGGCTACATAAATCTTTCAGCTTTTCGAGAAAAATAGAACTTTTTGTCTTAACCCTTTGAGGGATAATATAACACATATGTTACATGATTGTTAATTGTTATGCCATTATGACGTAATAACCATTTTTCTGAAACTCATTGCAATTTTGTTGTTACCAAACAATCAAGGCATTGTCTTGAATTTCATCAATTAGAATCTTATGATCCCCAAAAGGTTAAATGATTGTTTTTCTTTTGCTATCAGCATCTTTGAGGAAAATTCAACGATAGCTACAAAATATCATTTCAGGATTCTGAAAATTTAAAAAGTAGGTTTTGTGACCTGAAACGAAAATGGTAACTTTTTCAGAATTACAGTCGAACCCACTCAATTGGACTACATTGGGACCAAGCCAAATTGGTCCGGCTAAGCAGTTGGTCCCATTGAGCGGAGAGAACAAATCTCTACGCATTTTGTTCCTTTCGCAATAAACTCTTTTCATCACTCCTTTTCACGATGTTGAGCATCAGAAGCACAAAATCTTGTAGTATTGGCCATATTCACTTTCAGGAAATGAGAGTGATTGCTCAAGATCATGTGTTTTTAATCTTTTTCCTGTTAAGCACCCCTTGAGTCGTAAAACAATCAACCCGAACCCCCAATAAGCTGGCACCAAATTAACGGTCCATTGTTTGAATTAAGATTTCATTATTAAGTGGTAATAATATTGACTAACAGTTAGTAACTAACAAATTTTAATGGTATTGCAAAGGATATTAATACAAATATTTACTTCAAGCACTTTATTCTAAACTTTAGTGAAAAGGCTGTGCCTGTTTGTTGCAAATAAGTTTCTCAATTTGAGGAGTGGTATTAGAGAGGCACAAGCGTAAGTCACGCTCCACATTAGGCCGTGATCGAAGTTTGCTTTTTATGCTTATCAGCGTTGAAAATCCTTGCTCACGCAGGTAAGTACTGGGGAATATCAGCAAAGAGTTCAAAACAACATCAGATGCAACAGGGTAGGTCACACTCATCTTTGTCCAAAATTTGGTCAGGGTGAGCGTTTTAAATGTATCTTTTGCAACAGAGTCATTCACCAATTCCAAGAATTCTTCTTGAATGCTCTCTGGAAGAGATTGCTCATTCACGATAAATGGGTTTCTCATCAATTTTGATTCTACTTCACTCAATTCGGGGAAGTAAGACTGCAACTCCAATTGCCGAGAAACTAGGTGTGCTTGGACAAGCTATGTCACATATAGATTTTCAGCGATTTATTTTTTATTAATTGTCTCATCAAGGTTTTCAAACATGCTCAGATTTCTATCTTTGACTTTATTTTTCCAGAGATCGACTTTGATGATGAATGACCTTAGTTTGTCCATGAAATCAATCATTGTATGAAAACGCCCTTGGAGAGACAAGTTTAATATTTTGAGCCTTGATAATATATCAGAGAGGTAGGCCAGCCTCTGAAGCCATCGGCTATCTAACAGTTTCTAAATGAACTCAACAGGCCTTGTCTTGTTATCACGTCTGAAGAATTCAGAAAGCTCCTCCTTTAGTGATTCTACTCTTCTTATCACATTCCCCGGCGAGTACCAGCGGACTTCAGTGTGATTAGGTAACGCTTCATGATCACTTCCTAATTCTTGGCACAGTTGGGAAAATAGTCGTATTTTTGAGGAACTTGATTTGATGGTATTTATCATATGCACAACATGATCAAGTACTAATCTTAACTCGGGTGGTAGAGTTTTACATGCCAGAGCATATCTATGAAACATACAATAAAGATGCTTTGTTTTAAAATTCTTCTCCACCACTTGTCCTCAAAACCCTGATCGACGATCAAGCATTGAGGGTGCTCCATCAATTGTGCACCTACATGCAGTATTCCAGGACAGCCCTTTTCTCTCAAAAAAATTAAAGGCCTTATTGAAAATATCTTCACCTCTTGTTGTCGAATCTATGGTATGACAGAACAAGAAATTTTCCTTGAAATCTTCACCACTGATGTATCGTGGAAATACCATGAGTTGCGTACAAGCAGCCACATTAGTTGACTCATCAAGTTGGATTGAAAATTTTTCTAAGGGTGTCTCCTTTAATTCCGCTATCACTTGTTATTTGACATCATCAGACATATCTACTATTCGTTGATGAACAGTTATTGATGCAATCTTCTTCTCAGTATCGCATCCAACAACACAGCGAATTATATCTTCGCAGCAAGGGACGATTAATTTCTCTGCAATGTTGTGAGATTTTTTTTCTTGTGCAATTCTCAGTGATACTATGTAAGATGCACGCAACCCGGCTTCATTTTGTTGACTGAAATGCCCCGAATGGTCAAGGCGTGCTCGCTTTGATCCATCTTCTCTTTACTTGAAGAAAGCAATACTCTTACTTTTAAGATCTGGGTGACAAGTGTGTAGATGGCGTTTGAGAAAGGAAGGCTTCATGCACTTCATGGATAAAACCTTGCAGCATATAACACACTGCGGAAATTCACAACCTTTTTTGTCAATGGCAGTGAATCCACACTGAATGTAGTTTTCATAATACTTTTTTTTCTTTGCTGATGAGGACAAAACTATTTGAAGAAATTTAAATTTTAAATTTTATGCAGCCATGTAGCCTATTTGAAATTGTTAATAGTTTGTTTTTCTTACAAAAAATTTTAGTTGTCCGAATTTCTCATACCTGCTGTAACAAAATTAAATCTTGGCTAGCGATGTTATTGCCTTAGCCCTCCACATATTTATGATTTTCTGCAATGCCTGCAACACACGGTCTGTAAAGCAGCCTTCATGATATATCAGAACATCACAAAACAACTTTTATTGACGTGCTTTACTGAGAAAACCCAAGAGTAAACTGCTCGCACCTCGTGGGTAATCCTTGAGCCTTGACAGGCGTCTGTGACATAATAATACCACAAGGATTGCACTACGAAGAGAAATTAGTAGGCAAATCGTTACACACGTGTCGTCAACGGCTCACATATAAGCTTTCTGGCAAAGCCGTGGATTTCGCATCGTTGCATCACAATAGCAAAAATTCAGGGAAAACGTACGCACTATTTTCAATCAACATACATTTTTCTCTAGTATAGGATGTTAAACAATAGCAACATATGAAAACCTAACTGCCATCCAAGTACCCCTAGAAATTTTCTCGTGAACCCCTGGGGGTTGGCGAACCCCAGGATAAGAACCCCCCTCTAGATTATCTATAGTCCTCACGAGTTTGTACATCCCAAAGTTTTGTTTGATTCAGAACAACACAATGCGACGAAGTTCAAGCCATATACGCATGTGTTTTACAAAAAAGCGAAAAAAGTGTAGATCTATGCATATCAATATGTGCGAGGCTGTGACTTCATAGGACGACACGTTGCAAAGTACAGAAAACAACGTGCAGAAATATCTGAGCGCAAAATCAACAAAGGATGAAAGCGATATAAGTACAAGGGCTATAAGAGTGCAAAGAATGAGGAAATGTGGAGGAACCGCCACAGTTTCAAATTGTAGGTTTTATTAATACTTTCAAAATGCAGTGTTGCTTGCGAGAGAAAAGTAAATTTTGAAATCGAGAATTAGATTTAATGACAGCACAATTTCATTGGCACTATTGCTTGTAACTCTAATTAAATAGGGTTGCTATTGTTGAACTAAATTGGTGAATTTATTGCGACGATGATTAATTTTTATAAATTGATTCTTCATTTGTCTTACAGGTGAATGAATTGCATCTGCAAAAGGCCGACCATTTACCTGTGGTTCACAATGACGTCATCGATCAACTTGTGCTGAAAATCAACAAACAAATTAAAGTGCGAATAACCCCTCCCCCGAGTGATGAAATCGCTTACAACAAGAAACTCGGTTATCTACGAAGCGTCGCTAGTGCTCGAGGAAAACCGGTTTGTTCTGTTTTGTTACACTCGTAATATAATCACGAGCAGCAACAGGTTTCAGATGTTTTGCGCGAGAGCTACATATTATGACGTCATAATGCATTTTTTTTTGTATAGCGTCATAATTGTCCTAATGACCTCAGCCATCACAAATTATGGCCAGAAACAATTTTTGATAGTTGGGAGAGTAGGATTTTCCTTATCTAAATAAATAATTATTTGATCAAGTAATCAGAAAAATACCAAAACAAGAAAAAACGCTACAGATAGTTTTAACACGTCAGAGTCTGAGACTAGTAAAATATTTCATGCTTTGGGAAGACATCTACACCACCCTTAGTTCTGTTGTTGTGGAGAATAACTTTTGGTTGTTTGGTGGGATTGGATTGGTCAATAGAACCAGTGTTGCGTGCAATGAATATTATCAGCACCACTTTGATCTTTTTTGCTTTGTATGACACCAGTTAAATGGGAGCTTGGTTAACAAAAGTGAACGGAAATTTGCTGGAGTAAATGTCTTGAATTTTTCTGTGTGCATTGATGCATAGGAAACGTAACAAGATTTAGCGTGATTTAACATCCAGAACTTCAAACCATTTTTAGTGGGTTTACTATGCATGCATTGAATGTAAAGACATCTGCCTCTTAATGGGTACAGCTTTTCATCATCTGTTACGCACTCACTGTGTATGACTATAGATGACGAGACCGCCAAGCAACAGATGAGTAGCTGCCATTTGATTATTCCGAAGTCTTGTCATTCTTGTTGCTCTGTTGTTAGAGCGTACATTATCATCCTACGAATTTCTTCAAACGGATTGAGTGCCATTATGTTACCAAATATTGGTCTTTACAAACTTGACCCCACAACTTGCAAACACTTTCATGGCTACCTTTGAAAATTCTACGAAAGATGCGCACACCAATTTATACCTTCAGTTTCATAAATGCAACACTTTTTCATTCATTCCCTTTTACTCTTCTGCTTTTTCGATTTTTTTTCAGCAATTATTGTGTCCAACTTGGGTTAGTTAAATATACACTTGAAACCACAACTTGTTTGTATACTTTACTTTAAACATAAAGTGTAGCTTCAAAGTTCGCTAACGTTGTTGAAGGGACTCTTAAAGTAAACGACATTTCTACTTTTGCCAGCAGCAATGTAGAAGTGAGATTTGGATTTGTTTCCCCTCACGTTCCCGATCTTGCAATTTTATAATATAGTAAACAAAGTCGTGGGAAAATAAACAAAATTTACTGACATAAAGATTATTGCAAAATTGAAACCGATGTCAGATTGAATCAACCAAAAAATATAGAGATTGCAAGTTGCTAGGTAGCAATTTTCAGGCGATCTCCTATTAAGAGAGATTTGCTTCCAGCATCGCACCAAGGTAAAATAGAAAATTTTGCTTAAAAGTAATCACCAACATCATACAGTACCATACAGCAATCTATTACATCATGTCAATAAATCGCAACCGGTCTCGACCTTATTGGGTCTCATCAGGCGGGTGAAAAAAACTCTCAATAGTAAAAATGATGAATAAGATCAAATTTGTCATTGGGTGCAAAAAAATTTTGTTTTGTATTGCATCCTCTTTTTGCACCCAACGGCACATTCATCATTTTTATTATTGAGTATTTTTACACCCGCGGGATGAGACCCAATAAGGTCGTAACCGGTCGGAGATTATTGACATGATGTTAAGAGATTGCTATATGGTACCGTATGATGTTGTGATCATTTTTGAGCAAAATTTCTTATTATATGAATTACCTAGAAAAGACCCTGTAAAAAACCAATACCGAGTTACTTGTAATTTGGCGAATTTTTAAAAATATTCTGAAAAAGAACAAAGATGCGGATTTTTTGCTGCGATTGGACATAAAGAACGAGATTGAGACAGAAAACAAGAAATGAAAATGGAGAAAAAAAATTAAAAATTTAAGGAAAATAATGACAAATGAAGCTAATGTTCCAGCAAAACTTCAAGGTGAACAACAAGGAATAAACGTAGAATCATTCGACAATACAATTCTCAAAGTAGTCCAAATCACAAGACTGCCACGTCACCGACTAGTGATCCAGTAACAAACAGCAAAAATGAAAAACAAATTATGACGTCAACCCTACGTGGCACCAACAAACAGAACCCCAATACTCATACGTCACCATCACCTGATACAGGTCTTGAGAATGACGCGTCAACGTTACATGATCGAATCAGGGAACAAACAAATAGCTGTGATCAACAACAACATGACGTAACAGCATCATTATTCTGAAAGACAAACAAACAATATTAAAAGAACAAATTGCCATTACCCAAACTTGTATCATTTTAAGATACTATTCATCAAAACCTAGAAACACCTAAAGATGAAAAGTAAGCCACAGCAACACGACTGCAGGAAAGAAACCTCTAAAAAACTTTTTTTTAATAGAGTATTTTTAGAATGCTGTAAGGAATCCATAACTACTGCACCAATAATTTATTTGCATGCAGATGCAATCTACGTTATTTTAAATGCAAATGTGATAGAAAACTAGTTGAATCACATTTCTTCGTGCATCATTGCCATCAATACAATGCTGGAGTAGCCCAAATGTCCCTGTTGTAATAATCTTAATAAAAAAAAAGTAAAATTGTCTAATAAAATGCACGAGTTGCAAATGTACGAGAAATATTTTTTTATAAAACTACGAATGAGCTGATGTACTGGGATTAAAGAAATTAAAAAAATTTTTTAACCCGAGTAAAATTTTTTTTCATCCGAGAATGTCAGCTCATTCGTAGTTTTATAAAGAAAATATTATTTGTACGTTTCTTTTCTTTCGATCATCTCTGTTTCTTAAATTTTCCTAGTTGTTTTTAATTTTGCGTAAATGAGTTGGGAAGCTTTGAAGCTTTGAGGAGACATTTTAGGTGCTGGCGCACAAAATCTACCATGTGGTAGTTTTTTTATGTGGCATATCGTTTTCTTGAAAGTACTTAACCCAAACATACCTTGAAAACTTGATACTCTGGGAAAGCTCAACGGCGGCTCGTGCTATCTAACACCAAGGAGTGATGGGCAGTGCTTTTCACCTGTGCTAGGCTTAATGGCTTTTTATTCGGGTCTAAGAGCGTGGTTTAGCAGCCCTGCTGGACTTCCTTCATTAAACTGTTTTATAAATTATTTTTATAAATTTGAATTTTCAATTTTTTAAATAGTTTATTTGCAATTTATAATATCTTTGGTTGTTTGTTATCTTCCTATGATTGTTTGTTATTTTTCATTGGCAGATAATGTGCAGAATATTGTTAAGTGCAATAGCTAAGATATGCGCAATATCTTCAAGTGGCGGTGATGTAACATTTCCATTTTGTCCCGTCTTGTAGAAACGGCAAGCATAGTTTTTCCAAACCTATTCAGAGTTTTTTTCCAAAGTTAAAACAAATATTGAAAGTTACTGTATCAAAATTTATCTGTACATTGTTTTCGTAATTTGTTTGTGCATTGTATTTCAATATTTTTTCCCTTTTATTGTTTGTTATGTTAGTGCAGCAAATAAAATATAAAATTATAAAGCTTTGGGGAATGGATATACTAATTTTTGCCATTTGAAATAGGCCTATTTTCCATTTCCAAAAAACGAACCAAATGCAGTTACACCAAAAATTAAATTTTGATTAACTGTAGCGACAATATATGGACACCGTGTATGTTTCCATTGATCATATTATAGCCATCATGGGATTACTTTGAACAATGCACCAACCCATTGGACCACGCCGTCGACGATCAAAAAATAAATAAATTATTGTATTCCAATGTGATCTGTAACTCAGCGTTACAAAAACTATGCAAAAGCAGTAGTGAATAGAGATTGGGAAAAAATTACTTTAAGTACTCTATTTGGTAATCGCGTAAGTTATCTTCAAATTATTTTTCAGGAAATAGTGGAAGAGAAATTACCGAAGAAACTTTATAAAGCGATTATGAATATGACAACTGAAAACCATAAAAGTAATGATATTACAATGGAAGAGAAGTTATCAGAAAAACCTTATAAAGTGATTGCGCATATACTAAGTAATGAGCTTAAAAGGGGTGATTATAGAGAGGGACTTTATGAAGCTATTTTGGATAGGGTAACTGAAAAATATAAAGACAATGAAGATTTTATGGCGGAAATGAAATTACTACAAAAAATTTATCAAGCGATTGTGAATATGGTAACTGAAATACTTAAAAATGATGATTTTGTAGAGAAAATGACATTAGTGGAGAAAACTTATCAAGCAATTGTGAATAAGGCAACTGAAATATTTCAAAATGATGATTTCATTGAGGGATTTTATGAAGCAATTATGAATATGACAACTAAAATGTTTGAAAATGGTAATTTTTATGAAGAGAAAAAAGTACGACAGAAAATTTATCAAGTGATTGTGCATATGGTAATTAAAATATTTAAAAATAATGATTTTAAAGTGGAAAAGAAATTAATAAAGAAAACTTATCAAGTGCTTGTGAAAATGGTTATTAAAATTTTTAAAAACGATGATTTCGTAAAAGAAAAAAAATTAATAAAGAAAACTTATCAAGCAATTGTGGATATGGTAACTGAAAAATATAAAAATGATAAAGATTTTATAGTAAAAACAAAATTACTACAAAGAACTTATCAAGTGGTTGTGAATATGGTAACTGAAATACTCAAAAATGATAGTTTTATAGCAGAAAAGATATTATTAGAAAAAACTTATGAAATTGTGAATATGGCAACTGAATTGTTTCAAAATGATGATTTTATAGAGGACTTGATAAAGCAATTGTAAATATGGCAACTGAAATGTTTCAAAATAATGACCGCGCATTTGGTAACTGAAATTCTTAAAAATGATGATTTTATAGCGGAAAAGAAATTAGCAGAGAAAACTTAACAAGCGATTGTGAATATGATAACCAAAATATTTAAAAAGAATGATTTTGCAAAGGAAAAGAAATTAATAAAGAAAACTTTTTACGCGAATGTGACTATGGCCTCTAAAAAGTTTAAAAATAATGATTTTGTAAAGGAAATGAAATTACTAGAGGAACTTATTTAGCAACTGTAAATATGGCAACTAAAATATTTAAAAATGGTGATTAAACTGTCTTCATATAGACCTATTCATATTCCATTACAATTGTTGTGTTTGTGCACTGAAAAAGAACACTTTTGGCATCTATTTGAACTTACCGCAAAATCAATTAATTAGTAGTAGATCACATCGGCCTTATAGAATACGAGAGCAAAATGTAAAGCGTTGATTTGTTGCTTTTCAAAACTGGTAAGTTATTGTATTTTCAATGGAGAAATTTTAAGCATTTCTTTATTTTGTTTATCAACCGATTTAATGCAAGCAGTAATGTAAATCGATCGGAATGAGTTCGATGTGTGTCATTCCAAAACATTGAATATTAAAAGTTTTTAAATTTCATCAACCACTAATTATCGCCTAAATGTCACCCCTGAAATAGAAAAGAAACATGATTATGTCAACTCTAAAATCAAACAAAATCCTTTTCAAATGGATTCTACTGAAACATTAATTGATGCCAAATAGTAATTTAATCTCGAAACACAATTTTTAATAACTTGCATCGGCTAACTTAATGTTATATGCTCAAGATCAATGGTGCCCAACCTAAGAGGCCGACCTTCCTACAGGAGATAAAATCATGCTACAGAGGAAGTGAGCATAGACTTATAGAAGAGATTGAATATGCGAGAGGCCGATTTTCTACTATAGTTGTTACTAACAAAAAGAAAGAAGGAATGACCTTTTATAAATTACTATATGTCGATCGCATTGTTTAACGTTAATTGTTAAACGTATTAATAATTTTCTTGCTTTCACGTAAATTGTAATAGCAGTAGTTATATCAATATTACGCATAACGTAAATGAATTTTTTAGCGTTATAAAACACTGAATAAATTTTTTGTAGTTTTTGTCAAACTTTCTCTAAAAAAATTTAAAAGTTCTGAAAAGATTTTTTCCTTCCCAATCATTTTCAGCAAATGTGCTCTTGGGCTTTGGTCCATAGTTTCATATGATTAAAAGTATTTGACCTAGTTGTGCAAAAAGGTTGGACATTCTTTGATGTAATTCATATGTTGGAAATCTCTGATGATATTGATTTGTAATTGAAATCTTGATTTGCCACCTTTCAAATTTTGATGATTACTGTTTTTTTATTTTTCTGTCGCAGTTGTTTGTATGTAGTTTCATTTCCATCTCCTGATTTGAAAACTTCTAATAGCAATGATATTTAATCAAATAAAACATCTTTTATTTGATTAAAAACATCATACATTAAAGAACTTCTTTAGTAATCGTATACGGAGTTAAAAAGCTAGTAATAATGGTGCAGTGCTTTTCTTCCACAACCACTACAACCAACCAGGAGAAGTGCTAAAAAGTGCCTTTTCTTAAATACAACAGCAAACATATAAGGGAGCGTTGCATAATCCTCCTTTATCCCACTTCCCCTCTCTGAGGTATCTATTCCTCACTTACAAGTCACCCTTACTCACTTCGTCCTGTCCTCTTATGAGCGGGCCCTTCGTCTCCCAACCTTCTTTCCCTTTTCAAGTTTGGCTAGACTTAGAGTGAAATTAAGATTATCCAAATTCTCCTAGAGAGCTTTTCGGTCCACTCACCCGCTCATGCTTCCTCTTGCTTCTTTTAGGAAGGTTCTTTTTGTTTGCCCTCTTTCTCCTCCATAAAGTCTGCCTTCCTTCGCTGTAATTGATTCCCGTCTCTCTCGCCAAGGTGCAGCTCTCGCTCATCTTGACTATATCCCACATCACGATCTAGTAATTTGAACTGATAGCTCTGATCCTTTTCTTTTTGGCAAAGACAGCTTTAAAGAGATACTTTTCTTTTCGGCAGGCCTAGTTTTTTTTAGTTTTTCCGCTGAAACCTGCGCCATTCTGCAAGCTCTCGATTGGTTTCGGCAGCACCAACATGTCAGCTATTTGTCTTCTCCTCCTCCACGACTCTTGTTCCATGCTAGCCATTCTGTCCTCTCCCACATTTTTCCTTTTACCTCAAACACTTTGGCTGATCTGCCAGGAACTATCTTCTTGCTGCTCCTTAACTTTCAGGTTACAATGGATCCCCGAATCTTCCCGGTAACGATTGACAGTGTGCACTTCTCTTGACTAGACAGTGTGCACTTCTCTTGCTCTCTACAATTGCTTGTAGTCTCTCTCCTCTAGCCTCTCGTATCCACTCTTGTGCTTTCTCGGATTGAAGGCGCACTGTCTTTTCTAATTTCTTCGACACACAGATTCCCTCGGTTTCTGCTTAGGAACCTGTGCTCTCTTGTCACACTCGCTTTGTCCTCCCTCACCTTTACTGCAACGAATACAGCCTTATGCTAAACTCCTTTATCTATCGAATTGGAAGAATTGAGACTCCTTCATGTAGCACCTGCGCTCATACAACATAACACACCTCTCTTCTAATTCTGCACTGTCCAGCTAAAGGCTCTTTGTGCCGCTCGCCTTTGACGACTCTCGTGTCTTTTCATGGCTTTTGGTCCTGGGCCAGGAGAGTTTCCCGGCTTCTGGACCTCCATGGTCTTGCGCGATGCCCCAATCCCTTGAAAGGAGTCTGGTAACAACAATAGCAGCGTCGTATAAATAAAAATTATTTGAAAACTGGCGTGCTAAAGGTGCTTTGTCTTGTATATATTTTAATGCGCGACTTTGATTATTAAATATATATTATTTGCTTTAATGTTGATTTATTTGCTGTTTGTAGCATAAGTTAGAGTCTTACAAAATTTATCATTGCTCTGTTGATGCAGGCATTCAATCGATCATTACTTGTGTATTGCTCGCTTTGTACTTGTAATTACTCTTATTATCATTTACAACGCAAGTGTTTACCAAGCTAACAATTGAGATATCTACAAACAAAATAAAATTCCGTAAACAAAACAATACTCGTTTGTAATATAACTTTAACTAAGACTTTATTTTTATTGAATTACTAACTCAGAAGTTAAGATGTACTGCGTTACTAATGCCTTCGTACAGACAAAAAAAAAATAACGACTAAAAACACAAATGAAGGAATGCTCACAGCTACAAAGCATTTTGCACAAAATCGTTGATTACAGCACATGACGTCGTAGAGCAGCAAAGACGTTTTATCGCACTGCTGTATTATTTGATTTTTCAGAAAAAGTTAACTAATATTGCGAGAGGCTAGCGATGCACTTGACAAACTGCAGACAGTGACACTGTTTTGACCTATCAGGTCTTTTCAGTGCAGTTGGTATTGTTTCTGATTGTTCTCCCTGTGTAGACATCAATCCTTTGTTATGAATTAGTAGACATCAATCGTTGTTACTTGCTTTCGTATTGCTTAAATAGCATTTTTTGGCAACAATTAACAATCTTATGTTGTTTCTGATTGCTTTTGTGCTGTAGGATTCAATCAAATATTAATTATGCGTTACTCGCTTGAATGTTGTTTTATTTGCTTGTTTTGGAAACACTTGAAGTCGTATGTTGTCTCTGATCACTCTTCTGATGTAGAAATTTAATCCATTACGCTATCACTTATATATTTCTCGCTTTTGGGTTGCTTTAATTGCATTTTTGGCAATAGTTACAAACTTATGTTGCATCTGATTTCTTTTCTGATATAAAAGTTTACGTCTAATTCATGACTGGTTACATCAGTTTTGTATCGCTTACTTTATGTAGTTTTATTTGCTGTTTGTGGCATTAGGCGCAACTTGGTATTGTTTGTAATCGCTCCTCTAATATAGTTTATTAATTACTTGTATTGTCCGCATTTTTGTTACTCGAATTGTTGTTTGTAGCATCAGGTACAGGCTAGTGTTGTTTCTGATTACTCTTAGAAGTGGACATTTGATTGGTCATTAATCACATGCATTACAACGATTGAGCCAATTTTAAACATTTTTAGAAATTTCTGATTTACAAAAATTTTCTCATGCTTTTGACTTAAAAAGTAAGTGCAAATTATTCAGCAGATCAGATTTATTTCGTTTCCCTTCAACGTTCTTAAATTTTTCATCTTTAAAGCACTTTAAATAGAGTGATTTTCTTTACTAACTTATGGAGTTTTTCCTCGGAAGCAATATTGCTCTTATTGTTGTAGCATTGCTATATTCCTCTTAAACTTTCCGACATCGCAAATTGGTTTAACAAAAATGTAAGCGCAATAATAGCGATGTTTATCTTTTTTGGGAATTGAGCTATTGTCATAAATTTGGCTTTAACAAACCTTAAGCATGGCATAACTCTGCAATAAACATAATTATCACATAACGAAAGAAACTGCTAGCACTACATAACAAAGTCTGTCTATCAAGCAATAGCCTACGAATTTAAACAATACATTACTGCAAAGCAGAGCAAGCAGTGCTGAAGGTTTAGGTTTCTAAACGCAGTGCTTAGGTTTCTATAGGTAATGCAAATCGGTGTTGAGCGAATATGATTGCTGGTTGTTCGCACAGAAGGCAAAAAGATAGCAAGTGGCTGAAGACAGAAAACTGCGTAATAGCGATTAGCAGATCATCCTCTCCCACCAACAAAAAACCCATAGCAGGAAATACTTTAAATTTAATTGCTCACAAATAAGGTACGGCGTGATATCTGTCTGCTGATTTCTGTGCACGTGTTGGACGATGCGACACCTTTACACCCTTTTCATCAAAAGTTTCATTAATTCTTTTGCGTAATACAGTATATTTGCCAGTTTTTCATCAACAGAATTAACCATTTTGCATTGGGATCATTTTTAACATTTACTATAGGTTTGCTTTTAACGTATGCCTCTGAGTCAGGAACGTCAGCTCCCACATTTTGTTTTCCACAACATGGAGCCAAATCTCATATGGAAACAGAAGTTTCCCAACGGTTGTAAAGCGAACACAAACGTGGGCAAAATTGAGTTCCTTAAGTTGAACTTCGTCTACAAGGAAATCCCCTTTGTTGCGAACATGCCGCTTAACGTAAACATGAACAGGCTTTAACCAACTTGGCAGCGACATATTCATAGCGAAATGGCAAGTATGATAAAATATACGCTTATCAGGTAAACAATTAATGGATGAACAAAACTGTGGTCGAATACTTCGTAAGGAATCAGTCATAACATGTTTTCAGTGTGTTATAGGCACCCTGCGAGATTTTAATCACCACATAACAACTTTTCAAACTATGCCGTTATACTTTTCACACTGGCGATTACCCTTGAATTATAACTGGTAGTTGGGCTGGTAGCCTCGCCGTGTGATATTGGCCATAATACAAGCTCAGAAGATTAAAAAGATGACCAACGAGCTGCGTGAGCAATCGCTCACAAACCAAAACTAGAAAGCAATTGAGTAATTTGGGTGTCATTTCGGGACATGGAAATGCAAAAAGAATAGTGTGTACTCCTCAATATTAGTAATTTTTTGTCGTATAGTTATCAGAAATAGTATAGGATGGTCCATTTACTTGGTGTTGTGGGGGTGCTTAGGCGGTGTTTAATCCTAACCCTAACCATAATTCTAGCTTTAACCCAAACCCAAACCCTAACCCTAACCCTAAACCTAATCCTAGTTCTAGCCCCAGCTCTATGTAAGGGAGCTAATTTAATCTTTAACGCGGTAAAGATATCATTAGGTTTGTTAGGTTGCAGAATATTTCAAAGCGTTTATTGAGATGTTATTCTTGTTACCTCATAATTGCATTTGACTTACTTGATTAAATAATTTTTATATGGTTGTTTGCTGGGATAGGGTGCAATTCTTATCCCTTTAAGGAGGTATAAAACTTATCCGATATGAGGTTTTATAACGTTGCGCTATGATTTCATAATTACGGTACAATTGTTTGCTGGAATGTGATCCAATGACGCTGAAGCAACGCTCTCGAAAAAAGTCTCTGAAGTGCAACGTCACTCTTAGGACTGACCAAAGCATACGGTTTTGAGGCAAATACTAAAAGCTGTTTTTTAGCTTTTTACGGTTAAATTCGTTCAAAGTGGGTTACATATTTGTTTTCAACAGATGTTCACAGGCTTTCATAACAAAAAGATTTATATATTTAGCTATTTTAAAGTTATTTATTAGGTTTCTGTATTACGTACTTTCAATGCCAGCGTTTCAAGCAGACACTGTAGCTTGTACCATTGTTCAATTTGGAAAGTTTATTTATCAATCGTTGCACGAAACTGAAAATTTGTATAAACTACATAAACAGAAACATGGAAACTGTAATTTCGTGCAGCCGCGTGATAATGAAAAGGCAAAAAGACCATGAGGTCATCAGAATCAACTGCCACACCCGTCAAATGACAACAAAATATACAAATTTAGCAGTAACAAATAGAAAAAACAGTAAACGATATAGTTCTTAAACAGAAATATCAAACACAAACATTTTTTCTTTATTCACGTCATTGGTCCAAACATCCACTTATAATTACACTAGTCGACAAAAAAACAATTTTTTCTTTCTCGCATGGACTTCGAGAACTGAATTAGGGTAATTTCGTGGTGCTAAATCCGAATCTGAGCTCAGATTTTCTCTATCTCATAACATTCCTGTGCAATTTGCATGTTTTGTAGTGCTGCATTATGTGAAAGTTGCTCATTCGCCCTCATGTTTGATGCCATTAATCATGCACAAAAGCAACTTCAAAAGCATAGTTTTTAAACCAGCTTCACAAAATGGGAACAAAGGGCCACAATATTGTTTATGGAGTCGAAAAGGAGAGAGAAACTCAACTTCTTGCTTCGATATTGAATTTGAGAACTAGCCATGAAGTTACGAAAATTGTACTTTGCAGACAAGGTGGTAAGGTTACGAAAGGTTGTCCTTCTGAAACACATGTTTGTCTGTAGCAGCAATAGTTTCTAAACAAGAGTGTTTGTTAATATGTTACAGGTTCAGCAATATTTACAGTTCAGTGTTTTTAAAGCTTTTTATCTGTTTCATCTCACGCTAAGGTCTTAGCATGTCTACGACTTCCAAGCGAAGAAAATGCTGCAATGATCCAGATATTTTCTGTTATATCTGTGGTTGTTTTACTATATCATCCCAAAAGCGTAATATTAATAGCTTTATTAAAAGAATTTACTTTGCTTATTTCGGAGTACCGCTTGGTGACCAGGACAAAGGTTGGGCGCCTCACCAAGCTTGCACAATGTGTGCCAAAACATCGAGATCCTTGTCTCAAGGAAAGAATGCAAAGGTCAAATTTGGTGTGCCGATGGTATGGGGAGAATCGAAAAACTACGTGAATGATTGCTACTTCTGCCTTGTAAACGTCAAGGGATTCAACAACAAAAACAAACAACACTTGCAAAACTCAAACATAGTGACCGATTCCCCATGGTGATAAATTACCTTTACCCACTTTCACCAAGTTTCCGGACATTGATGAGGACCAGCTTAGGTCTTCCACATCTTCATTTAATTCTGATGATGATGATGATGAAAAAGAGGATATAGTGCACGAGGCTTGGAATGCTGACCGATTTTCTTTGTGTAGTCAGTCTAAATTTAATGACCTTATACGAGATATAAATTTGCCAAAGCAATCCGCTGAAGTGCTGGCTTCCAGACTGCAGGAAAAACATCTTCTTAAAGTTGGTACAAGTGTTTCATTTTATCGTAGCCGGGAAGAGAAATTAAGAGAGTACTTTCATTCTGATGGCCAGCTTGTTTACTGTACAGATGTTGAGGGGTTTTGGCTTGCTTTGGGTTTGTCTACATATCGTTCAAATCACTGAAGACTTTTTATTGACTGCTCGAAAAAAAGCCTTAAGTGTGTCCTGCTCCATAATGGTAACCAGTATGGATCCATCCCTATGGAACACTCTGTCACTCTAAAGGAAAACCACGAAAACATCAAGGCTGTGCTTGGAAGATTGAAGTACTACGTTCATCAGTGGTTGATTTGTGTGGATTTAAAAATGGTGAATTCCCACTAGGGCAACAAGGAAGTCATACCAAATGTTCCTGCTTTTTGTGCTACTGGGATAGTAGAGCCAACAGAAAGCACTGGGTAAGAAAAGAATGGCTACCAAGGATTACAATAAAACCTGGAGAAAAGAATATCGTCAACGACCCCTTGGTTGATCGAAAATAGATCATTTTGCCGCCACTGCACATCAAACTTGGACTAATGAAGCAATTTGTCAAAGCACTTGATCGTTCTGGAAACTATTTTTGATACATTTTCTCAACCTTTCCTGGCCTTAGGTATGAGAAGAAAAAGGCAGGGATATTTGATGGGCCTCAGATGAGAACGTTGCTCAGAGACCAGCATTTTGTGACTACAATAATTGTCGTTGAGACTCGAACTTGGAAAGCATTTTCTAAAGTGGTCCATAACTTCTTTGGCAATAAGAAAGCTGAAAATCATATAAAGTTGGTGTAGGAGCTTCTTCTCAGCCTACAAAATCTTGGATGCAGAATAAGCATTAAATTGCACTACTTTCACAGCCACCTCAGCGAATTTCCCACAAATCTTGGCGACGTTAGAGAGGAGCAAGGAGAGCGTTTCCATCAGAATGTCAAAGTGATGGAAGAACGTTATTAACCCATTTGTGCCTGGCGTCCTATTTGTAGGACGCCTACTTAATTTAGGATTGCTCTTCGTATATTATATTTTTGAATATAGCTGAAGTTGGACTACATTTATGAGCAAATTTGACACATATGACAGTAGTATTTTTTAAAATTGCTTTATCAGGTGAGACGTGACGCCATTTTGAAATCGTCTGATTTCGCTTTTTTTGAAAATGTTGAGAGTGCATATAGAGTTGAGCCAATAACTACGCATTTCCAAAGAAGTACTGAAAAAATTGTCAAGTGTATTTATTCATTAGTAATTCTTCTGTTTTATGGTGAATCTTAAAATTTTTCTGAACTTGTAGTTTCCGAGAAATTTTATTTGAAACATTGGCGTCCTACATATAGGTCGCTAGGCACACGTGATAGCAAAATGTGCGCCACTGCGAGTATGTTCAAGTAGAGTTTGCAAGTCGCTATTCTCACGCACTAGAAACCATAATCTCCAGCAGCGATCCCACGCTATTGTATTTACTAAAACAATCAAATAGATAATTAAATTTTTAAATAGATAAATAAGACTTGCAAATACGTGCTTTCAAGTCTTCTAATCAAATCCTTTCATCTGATTCTGCTATTGAACTCCTTTTTCTTTTAAATCCCACCTGCGCTCAGCATCAAAAAGTTTATCAGTATTGCCAAAGATAACACCGCTTTTCATCTTTCCGCCATAGAAGCCATCAATCTAACCCTGATCATTAACGCCTACTCGCTAATCAGCTCTTCTATATAATATAAATCTCTTTATATCAAATCCGGTCTTCTTGTTTTCATTTACAGTTTACGTTTTTCGCAATGAGTGTTAGAAATTTGTGACAAAACTTGTTTGATCAGAAAAACTTTAGTCAGAAAAGCCGTAGACAAAGGCAGAATTTTGTTTATAAAAAATAAGTTATGGTGCGTGATTGTTTTCGATATTTCGAGTACAAATGTAGGTGACCAAAAGGTAACACTGTACATATTTTTTCTAGATGAAATCTTCACGTTTTTATGGTAATTGTAGAAATAAAACCCCTACATCATTGAGTAGAATATTAGATTTAGCAGAGGAAAATGCTTTGCCCTACCGCAATGAAGATGACCAATTTTCGGTAACTGTACTTCCACCAACAAATGCCACAGGTTATATTACAGACGAAGACTCAGGAGATGAAGATGGAGCAGGAACGATTAACAATTTACCAGGAAGCATGCTTTTAGCTCCAGCTCTAATTGATGATAGCAGTTGTAAAAATGTCGAAAATATTGATGAGCCAGAGGGGCCACCAAACAAACGAAAGAAGCAAACTGACAAGCCAAAACGAGACTGGGTCAAAACAGATCTGAAAAGTGAGTTGCCAGAGTGGACGTCAGATGATGCCAAAATTGAAGAATTACGAAACAAAAACTTGACCCCCAAAGGATATTTTGAACTATTTTTTGATGATGAAGTTTTGAATTTAATCGTAGATGAGACCAATCGGTATGCTTCCCAAAAAAATCGAAACTTGACTGTTGATAAGCATGAAATAAAATGTTTTATTGGCACGTTATTTTTATCTGGATACCTTGCTCCAGCAAGAAGAAGACTTTACTGGGAAAATGCTAGCGACACGCACCACGACCTTGTTACCAATGCTATGAGAAGAGACAAATTTGAGGCAATTTTTACCAACTTTCATTTAGCTGATAACAACGCTTAGATGAAGAGGATAAATTTGCAAAACTCAGACCACTAATAAAACTTTTGAATCAAAAGTTCCAACGTCACTCACCAAACGAAGAATTTTACAGTTTTGACGAATCAATGTGTGAATATTACGGGCGCAATGGATGTAAGCAGTTTTTGAGAGGTAAACCGATACGTTTTGGTTTTAAAATTTGGTGTGGAACTACGCCGCTGGGATACTTGATTTGGTTTGATCCGTATCAAGGAAAATCAGCATCATCTTGACCGCAAGATAACGGATTAGGGCTTGGAGGAAATCTTGTCAGCCATTTTGCAGATGTTCTAACCGGATGTGGTAGAAAGTTTTTCCACCTATGCTATGATAACTTTTTCAATAGTGTGAAACTCGTTACCATGCTAAAAGACAAATTAGTAAAAGCAACTGGTACAATTCGTGAAAACAGGACTGAAAAATGTCCACTGACCTCAAACGATGCTTTGAAAAAGCAAAGACGTGGAAAGTTTGATTTCAAAACTGACACCAAAAACGACGTCCTCGTTTGCAAATGGAATGACAATGGTGTGGTAAATTTATGCTTAAATGCTGCTGGGGTCCATCCCATATCTAAAGCCTCTCGATATTCTTCTTCTGAAAAGAAGCGGGTGCAAATTGACCAACCTTTTTTGATCAAGCTCTACAACGAACATATGGGGGGTGTCGATAGAATGGATCAAAATGTTTCAAAGTATCGAATTGGTTTGAGAGGTAAAAAGTGGTACTGGTGTCTGATTTCATATATGCTCGATGTTTCCATCAACAACGCCTGGCAATTACAGAAAATTTGCAACAATGAAAATCCAATGGATATGCTTCAATTTCGACGATATATTGTTAGAACGTATTTGTCTCAATATGGCAAGCCGCCTGAAAAAGGAATGCGGGGAAAACCTCAAGATGTTTTATCGGATATTCGTTATGATGGATATAAGCATTGGGTAATACCGCAAAATGGACAAACAAAATGCCGCCACTGTCACATGAAAACTACAACTAGATGTGAAAAATGCGATGTTGGCCAGCACGTAAAATGCTTTAAAGATTATCATAGTCTGTAATGTCTTTTCTGTGATTTTCGTACATAGAGAACTGTTTTGAGAACCCTAAAATGCTCTTACCAATTTCATGTTTAGTAAAAACTTTGTTGTGCTTATTTGGTTACTCACCGAAATCAAGACTTCAATAAAATACGCTGATGGTTGTAACATTATAGCTTCGAGCGAAACAGACAAAGTAAGCAATAAAACCTGATTACACAACACGTACGCGTTACGCTCAGTCGCTCACGCATCTTCCACTTTGCTAACGGATTTGCCTAGCGTCCTACATGTAGGACGGCTTTTATCTCAAAAAGTACGCAAAAAGTTTTAAAAAAATCAATCGGAAAAAATTTTATACATGTTCACTAAGCAATCTTCAAGTTTTTATAAAAATATCTTAAGTATTTCAACCTTTGGCACAAATGGGTTAAGGTCGATGAAACTGTAACATGATGGCAGATTACTGCTGGAGTTTGATGAGAGATGTCCTTTACGCAGTTCATATAAGATTAGCAATATAAAAGAAAATTTTTGATGCCATAACGTGACTTCGTTTGTGCAAAACTATGCGTTAGATTTGTACAATCGTACTGATTGTTGTGATGTAATATTGTTACTTTTTCGTGTATTTTTCGCTTGGTTTTGCTTAAACTTGCCAATTTAATTTTGTGAGAATGACACAAAACGAAAAAACTTTAGATTTTCATTGATGTCGTACCGGTGCCGAGCATAATGCTCCTGATTGTGTATTTTCAATATATTTCACTTATTTACTGTTTATATATGATGTGGTCAATAATACGCAAACACGGTTAAAGATTACAAAATGCTTTGAAAAGTCATTTTAGAGGTAGATGCTGCCTTCCATTGTAAACATTATTCCACGGAAAAGCACTTAAACGTAATGGAAATTTTTTAATTTTTGGCAAAAATTAGCAATTTTTTCAAAAAATTAAGTTTTTATATCTCAAAAACGTGACGTGATAAGCAAAAACTGACACCAGATTCGGATTTAGCGCCCCCAAATTACCCAAAATCAGTTAAAAACATCCATGTTAGAAAAATTGTGTTGACCAGTGTTATCATTTACCAACATTACGTAGATCTCATGTCACAAATTAATAATTAAAGCAAATTATTCTTCTAGACCAGTTTTATAAATAGTTTTAACCACTTTATAGTAAAACTATCAATTTTAGATGCGTTACAAAAAAACGACAGACCAATAAAATTTGTTCTATTTTAAGCTAAAAGAGGAACTTTTTGTAAACGAAATAGGTGAAGATTTAAGTTTATCTTTTGATAGAAAATAATTGTGCACAGACCGTTAGAGACTACTTTAAAAGGTTTTTACAACTTTTGTTGAAATAATTCATCGAGCGTTGAGTTTACAATTATAAATAAGTTTTATACAGCATTAGAAAACAAAAATTATAAAACTATAATCATTTTTGAATGCTTCATTTAAAATTTTCTCTTCTTATTTTTACGTAACACACCTACAAGATTGCGGCTAATCTTTGATAAGCATCAAAAATATCTAAGACCCAGGTTTCCTGTCACATCATTCCGTTACTTTTCTAATTCTTCAACTCTTCTCTTCATTCTTTTGAATTTTTTCGTTTTTTATTTCATTCACCATCATCATCAATCCTCTTAAATGTTTTTCATTCTTCTCTCGAACACTGTTCTTCACAGACACTCATGTCTAAAAATGTGTCTCGGCCATCTTCTTTTTCTTTACTTGATCACAGTTGATAGTTTCGGTGTTTTATTCACAAGATTTAGGAATTTTGCATTCGTCAACTTTTTTATTTGCTTTACTCTCTCAACTATAAGATCTGCGACCTTGGAGAAATTTTTATTGCCAACTTCCTTGGCTATTGTCAAATACATAACTTCGTTGAACAATTTTCATTATAGGGAGGGGGTAGTGCCACAAATTACTACTCTTTAAAACGTCATCATGCAATTACTAACCACGTGATAGATAAGTAAAAATCTAAAGAGAGAGAGCGGATTGTTTGGTTGAATTACATAGAATTGGGAAAGGCAGTAACATTGATTGATGTCATAAAAGGGTAGAATTTTAACGGATAAGCTGCCTAAAGCTGAGACGTTATAAGACATTATCACGTGACCAATAAATTTAAACTTATTTGTGTTTGAACTTACTAATTTAAACTACTTCTCTTAAAAAAGCAATACGCACAGTGAACTGGTAAGGGAAATCCTCGGAAAACTTGCGACATGCTGATTTATACACAAAACCATTGCCGTTGATAAACAAATGTGACCAAAATAAGTATTTTGAAGAAAAGTATATGTAAATTTGACGTCGTCTTCAGTTAAAATAGCTTCAAAGTATTGAACTGTCATTTTTGGATTTGAGATGTCATCATTTTTTTAATCAAATAAAAGCCAGTCAAATAAAATAACATTTCACAGCTTATTGATTGCAGAATTTGTTTTTTTCATTTGTCAAAAAAGTATTTGTAATTGATAGGCTCTTTGTACCAGCACGTAAGACAAATCTTCATTTAAAGGTGGGAAGATAGGTAGTAGCAACAAAGTTATATGCCATAAAATCCCAAGTTTAAGAAAAGATCAAAGCAAGCAATAATAGCATTGACTGGTAAAACTGAATTTAAAGGAAATGTTTTCGCTTGAAAACAGCTTTAAAAGTATTAATCGCAATAATGCGTATAACTAATGTATGGACAAAGCCATTATAAAACAAAGTAAAAGCAAACTTTACTAGCCCACAGTTTATTCATTTCTTTCCAGCGCCATCTTTTTTTAATCTCATAATTTAACACTCTAAAGTTTAAATTAACCCTTTCCAATCCACTGTCTACATTATATCGACAGAGTTGTTTTGGATCTGTAGTCCAATGTCGATATTATGTTGACGCACATTTAAATGCCATTTAAAGGGCTCTTTTGTCTACATTACATCAACATTTCGGGTCTAGTAGAGAATCGGCCGTTATGCTCTGTAAATGGTGACGCAAAATGTTTTTTGGATGTTAGAAACTGCTATCGTAAACAGTTACATAGTTTATGAGGAAACAAGTGAAAGAGAAGGCAAGCGTCCACAGTTGCATCTACAGTTTTGCCGTGCTCTGTTGGTTCAACTTGTTGGAGATTTGCGGAACCCAACAAAACAAAAGAGAAGGAAGCCAGAAACCAGAGACAAGGAAGAAAGACTAAATGGAAAGTCGCATTATGTTGCCCACAAAGGAGGAAAACATAAAGCCCATGCAGTGTGCAGTAATGGGAAGATACAGGGAGGAAGAAAAGAAACGTACTATTTTTGTCAAACGTGCAGCCGGAAGCCAGGTCTACATCCCGGAAGTTTCTATAAACGTTACCACACCACGCAAAAATATAAATCATGTTAGTCATGTCACTTTCAATGGTAAGGCAACAATATATTTAATAAATGTCGTTTGTTGTTTCTCTTTTTTTTCAATCAATATATGTTTTGAAAATGTAAATAAGACTTGGGGGAGAAACAGCTACTTGTATATTGGACTGGAAAGGGTTAATACGTCAAAGTTCTTTATACAAACGCAGGTTCATTGTTTCATTGTCACACTTGTGCGGCAAAATAATTGATATCTGCCATGTATTAGCTAGTAACAGCTCTTTCAAAAATGCCGCAATTATTTTTGGTGACAAAAGCAACACGGAAGGATAGAGTTTCCCAACTGAAACAATTACAGATCCGAGCATTCCTCTAAAGAGGTAGAGTATTACAAAGATCAAGTACTTTGGAACCATGGTTAATATTTTACCTATTTTCACTTTTGTTTTCTTTTGAGGCTCCGCTTTCATGAGTTCTTTTGAGTTTCTCACTTTTGTATAGATGCCTCAAGATTTGACGATAACTTATGCAGATTTATTGTTCTATCAAAAAAAAATTTGTCCAGCAGCTTCACATGCAACAGACACGCCGAGTTGGGTTACCAGGTTTTTCCTGTGTAAAATTTTATTGACAGAAAGATTTATCAAGCATTTTTTACCCACTAATGGGCAGTGTTGTACATCCATGATATATTTCTATTCTCCGTTTACAGGAAAACTTTTTTGGCTGTGATTAGGACATCTTGTGTTCAGACTCGCTTCCGAGTAACTAATTCTGTTGGCAGAATTGCGCAGATAAGAAGATGTTGTGCAATATAATTAAAAATAAAAACCTCACACCGGTGCATTTGTGTACTCCTTAGTGTACGGTATATTGATTAGTGTAAAATTCATTGACGGTTGAGCAATAGATTCATCGGTGTCATCACCTCTCATTCCAGATTGCACTTTTTCTTCTTTCTAAGATACCTCTGATATAACTTCAAGTTACGACATCTCGCTCTACTTTGGTGTTTTATGAATGGGTTTTTGTATGCCGTTCACCCTCTCTACTTCAGAATCGGCTAAGCTCAATGTAAAAGAAAGGCTTATTAAAAATTGTCAGAGAAACTTTTCTTCAATCCACCACTTATTATTTTCTTTCTTTACCTGGGAGGTTTGGTTTGTTTGCATCTCTTCTCTTCTCCGAAATCCTCTTTTATTCCGTTGGGAACTCACTCTTTCCGAGGCTTCTACTTTGATTTTCCACTTCCTCATCAGCCGCTTCGCAGTCGGTACATCGGGAATCAACACCTTTGTCGTGTCATACAAAAATTTTATAAATAGCTTTCATAGCGTTTTTCATTATCTCTTAGCACAAGAGATAGGGAAGGAAAAGCCGGAAAGAGAGCTTGTTGTGTCCTTAGATAATGCTTCAACAGAATTTCTCTATCTTTATGAGGCAGGCAGGTTGTGAAGTCTGAAGGGCAAATCGTCTGTAGTCACGTTACTACAGTTACGAAAAGTAACGAAGCTGCACTGTAATTCATTTGCATATATATACTGTATATGAGCAATAAAGTGTCGATTGATATCAGTGTAGATAAAAAAATGCGGTGTAGAATAATGTAAAATTACTTAGTCACAACAGAAAATGATTTAGTCAATTTCATTGTATTGGAATTTAAGTTTATTTTTTTAATCAATTGTTATAAGAAATTTTTTTTAGATAAATTGTGGTAAAATAGATTTTCTGAACAGTCAATCTGAAGAGTTTGGATCAAACTTTATTTTCAGACCAAATTGAGACAAATATGAACTTTTTATGATGCCTAAACGGTGACAAACACTACGATCAAACTTTCATTATTTTTTCGAGAGCAATGAGCATGGACCGACAAACACCTCTAAGGCAGATACAAAACCTTGAGTTTTTCTATTTTCATTTTAACAAATACTAAGCAAAAAAATGAATATGTTATGCCAGTTTATTATAAAATTTTATATTGTACATACAACGCAACGCAGTTCTCTTCCGTGAACGAATGGATTACATTGCACTGATGGACATTGAGTTTAACATTCCGTGATTAAAGTAAGCAGCAGATCCTGGAACTACTTGAAGCGTATCATCAACACACAGATGCGGTTTAGAATGCTTGTGGTTGTTATTTTCAGCCTTTATATATCCGGTATATTTCTTTTTTCAACAAGAGGGACAAGTTTCACGTCCAGGAATCATCAACTGTAATCAAATAGCAAATATTTTTGTTTATTGAGAACGCTAACTTCAAATATAATACAACCGTACACTAATCCAAACGTTTTAGGTGGTCTAGAGAAATTTATACACCTGTGCATGCTTTTGAAAACGCAAAACTTTTATTTTGCGGAATTACCTGATTTACTGTTCCTTTCGCCGTACAAACGGCACATGGCAAATTAAAGTTGTGCACTGTTTTTCTTTCGATTTGAGAAAGATCAAACAAATCGAAAAAAATGTATTATTCCATTCCGTAAATGAGCGAATGTCCCGGGTATCAAAATTTGATATAATTAAATTTGCCCTGTTTGTTTTATTGTGAAACAGATAAAGCATAGCAACTAATTAGAACAACACTTGGTTGGCAGCAGACATTCAAACCTCTACCAAAATATGGAAACATTTAATCTAAAAATCAGCATTCATTCAATGAAATCAATTAATACCCAGACTAAAATATCTTGAAGTAGAGCAAATTTGCCTGACAGTTTTAGGGATATGCTTTAACAAGAGCTACAGTGAATTTTCGATCAATTGAAATAATACGTTTATGTAATCACCAGCGTACTGAGAATTATTGTAAGTGTCACTTAACAGTTATTAACGTTTACCGCAACGCAATTGCGCTTCAGACATTTCTGCACGACAAGGCTATTTTGCATTTTTCATAAAATATATTCAGCATTGCTTTCTCGAGACAAAATTGGCCTGAAAAATTAGATTGCTGTAAAAATCTCTAAAGGAAAAAGGTATATTATTCCTGAATAAAGTATCCAAACCACAGACGTGTTTATACAATTTCTTTCCACTCAACGGTAAGCAAACATCAAATGCGTAAATATAGATTAAACACACGCAAAATCTTTGGTGGTGAAAACGTTATTTTATGTCTTTATCAAAGTAAAAAAGTTAATCCAGTAAAAAATCAAGTTTAGGTTGTTATCAAAATTTGCCAAAACTGAGCGTCTGTTGAGTAGAATTAAAATGAATATATTTTTAGTTAACTCCTTTCTTGCCAATGTCAACGAGGTTGCACCACAATGCCCCCAATCCCACATACGCTACTGCTTGTCGTGCTCGCAAAAATGGATTATTTTATTGCAGGTTAATGACAGACTCGACAACACAAAATTTGATCTTGGCACTGAGAGTGCATAAAGCTCTAAATTGCTTTCAAAACTCGATTCACAAGTTTTCGCTCGATTCACAAATTTTTTTTCTCTAAAATAAAAAATCTTTTGCTAAAATAAACGATCATTTATCATGGATTTTAGTCTTCCTTTAAAACTTTATTCTATCTTTTTTTTTCAACTAAATTTATTAAGCCTGTCACCAATTCGACAGCAAATAAAATCTATTGAAATTACATTAATAAAATCAGTGGGCCCTGTAATACTTATTTTCGTTGACAATGCGATTATAAATTGTTGCGATAAAAAGTCGGTAATCAAAATCGTCAAATTTTAGGCTTCACCTTGAGTGCCATCTCGATATTTTTCTGGAGTGTAGTTGACATTTAGATTGATACAAATCACGTTTGATCCTCCTCCATGTTCGTTGTATTTACTTGCAGCTGCTACACCTGTTGATTAATCATGAGTTTTTTGACATTGATGTAGTTTTGGTCTTGAATTGTTGCAAACGCAGCAGCAAATTACCATAAGTAAAAAGTATTTTTGTTAGAGCAACTCTTACACTATCTTGTACATGTAACATTTCAAAAAACAAATAAGCGTTGTTGAATCTGGAGCTAGGCCAGAAAAACGTGATCATATGGTCACGCTTGTAATGAATGGGTTAACCCACTAATGCCCGAAGGTAGAAAAAAAAATTTTTTTAAATTCTGTTAAAGTTGTGTGATTATGAGGTACACTTGATTATGTTTTCGATGTTTTTTTATTAATTTTGTTTTTCCAACCCCTATTTTTTTAGTGTATGATTTATCATACGCTGGGCACTAAAGAGTCGATCAATTGTATTGCTGTGAGTAATTGACTTTTTTTCTGTTTAAAAAAACAATGTTTTTTACCAACAATAGTTCTACAGTAATAGTAAATGACATTTATTGATGATATGCAACAAAACAGTTATCGGGGTGCAGCCCCACATTGCATTTGATACAGACAAATTTGGTACATTTACCACAAGCAGCACATCTTCTTTGAGTATCTGTTGCATTTTTGTTCACCAGGTGGTCTTTCCCATCAAGTCTTGTGGCGTCAAGCACTTGCTTTTTTGTTTTGGGACATACACTGTTTCTAGATGGCATGTCCGCACTTGCCAGGAGAGCAAGCACAATTTGCCTTGCAAAATCCAACAGTGATACTTTTTTGTGCACAAATCTGTATAATAACCACAGATTGACAATGCTACCATTCAGACAGAATCGAAAATATGGCCAATACCATTTTCTCGACCTGATGCGAATTCTGTAGAGTCCTCTCATTTTATCAAAGAGGTCAACTCCTCCCATTTTTTTATTATAGAGTTTGATCAGATTGGGCTGTGGAACATCAACTCTTTTTCTTTCTTTCCTTTTCCACCGCTTGCAGCTACCCATCTCAAATAGGTTTTTGTCTTTTAGATTTGTTACCAGCGTCACTTGGTTATTGTCATTCCACCTCACCAAGCTGATATTGTTTTCTTTGTCTTCTACAGAACAGCAAGCTCCTCTTTGAGCTTTTTTGAGATCTTGAAGAGGAGCTTTTTCGATTCTGTCACTTCTGATTGTTCCCACGCAGTACAATCCATTCTTAGATAGATTGTCCATCAGCGGTATAGAAGTGAAGTAATTGTCCATATAAATGCACGAACCATTTGGCACAAAATCAAAACAAAAATTTTCAGCAATTGATTCACCCAAGGACTTTCCCAATGTTTTGTTATTGCCAGTATACGGATGAAATTTTACCGTATATCCTTCAGGGCTTGTGAGGCATCAAAATTTAAAACCATACCTAATTGGTTTTCCTCAAATAAATTGTTTCATTGAATCATGACCATAATATGGCTCCATGGCTTCATCCAATGAATAAGTATTGCACAAGGGCATGAAGAATGCACCAAACTTTTTGTTAAAATGATCCAAAATTGGTCTGACTTTAAAAACTTTGTCTCTGGGATCAATATTCATATTGTCATTAAAATGTAAGTATTGATGAATCTTTTCAAATCTGTTTTTGCTCATTGATTTACTTACCAAAAAACAATTGGCATCGGGTTTTGTTTCCCAATACATTCGTCGAAAGGGCATTTTTACATAACCAGAGAAGAGCAATATTCCAAAATACTTGTACAATTCCTCAACTGATACTTTGTATTGTGATTCACCTTTTTGAGCAGCATACTTCTGTGATTCACTGCAGATGAGTTCCATGAAATCCTCATCATAACACATTTTAAACATATCAACAGGACTGAGATCATTATCTTCGATTGGTTTTGCGATATCTGGTTTATCGAGATCATTTGGAATTTTGTAAGCTTGCGAAGATAGTGATAACTCTTTTTCAACCCAATGTCTTCTTTTGCTCTTTTTCTTTGACTGCTTTGCAGATGTGTTAATTTGTTCCAACACATTTGGGTCTATTTCTATATCTTTTTTTCATCTGCAGTAATTGCTCTTATTTCAGCAGATTGAGATAATAAACCTCTTCAAGTGTCTTTGATATTCGCAGATCCATCTTCAGCATCACTTGGAGCATCATCTTTGTCAGAATCTTTGCCATCATTTGGAGGAAGAAAAACCAATTCTAATTCTTCAACACCCTCAAGCTCATTAGAAAGTGTTGAGGAGTTCTCTTCAGAATATAAGATGTTAAATATTTCTTCAGCATCTCTTTCTATGGCCAATGGCGTTTTTTTAGCCATTTTTCCTCTATAAATTTTACCAGATAAGTTATTGTATTAAAACAACTATTGCAAAATAAACTTGGGATAAACTCGCGACTTCCCAACGTATGATATATCATACCTGAAAGTACATATGTTTACAGAAAAGCAACAAAACAAATCCAAAAGAAAAAAATTGCAGGAAGGAAACCTTGGGATGCCTGCTACAAAAACAATTAGAAATTTTTTAAATCTTTGATGTCGCATAAGTAAAAAATGTTACTCTTTGGCACACACCCCTTAGATTTTGGGTTTAGTGATTTTCATATAAACAAAAAACAGTTTACCCATACTAACTTTGCCTTTCAAACCTAATTTTTTCTGTAGCAGTACTGTGATTATAGACAAAAATATATCACGTGCTTATGGTAACTCAAGTATTTTTGCTTTGATTTTATTTGAATTTTAATGAGGACACTTTTGCGTATGATTAATCATGTGGTGGGCATTAATGGGTTAAATTACAATAAAATTTTGCATTCAAAAAATCGGAAATAGCATCTACGAGATTGAAATTTTTAATTTTTTCTATAAAACATGACATCAAAACCATTTTATTGTAAGAAATGAACAATAAAAACAATTCAAAATTATGGTAAAATTAAAACAAAGTTAGTAATTATCAAATAATCAAGTTTATTTTTGTTATTTTCATCCCCTACAAATAACTTTTCTTTGTCATTTTATGATCCACATTTTTCCTTTCAACATAGAATCCAATACGAAGTATCAAGAATCCAACAACCAGCAACAACTTTTTAATTTTGATCGTATTTCTTCCTAGCAACTTGATTTGATTGATTTTGGAAGCAGATTTGCACTCATAATCATACAACTCTTATAGCTTCATAGTTGTGATTTCAACCGAAACCTGTAGTGATTGAGCAAAAAACAATCTGGGATCCTTGTTTTCTGCTCAACGCTTTAAATAATCTTTGTAAATTAAAAAAAAACAAATTATTGCTCCCTTATTCATTTTTGTAGTTTGTTATTCTGGCAAATGCAATTAACTTTTAATACTTTTGTTACAAATCCTCAGTTAACGAAGATTTGTCCAAAAGTGCCAAGGAAGAACTCCAGGGCCTTCGCTCCTTCTTCAACACAACAACTACGTAAAAACTTTTTTATGACGGGCAACTCAATAAAAGAAATTGAAATCCAAAACTCGGTAAAATTAAATTCCAAAATCGATAAAAAAGAAAGAATAAAAATTCATAGAGGGCTTCTTCAAATATAATTGAATGCAGAAAAATAAATTGAACTTCGTGCAGCAAGAAAAATTAAGCAACTACTTTCAAAATCCAAGACATTACTATTTTACTGTTTGGAGCGAGAGACCAGCTAATTAAATGTAAATCTCGTCCGGTTTTTGGAAAAAAGCACCTGAGAATTGCATTCCAATCTCAAGCTGCCAAACGCCAAACAGAAAATACAAGGCGTGCGAGAACAAAAGGGCGCTAGTTCAGTTCAGCCACGAAAATCAAAAACAATTTTTTTTGACGAAGCCGATTCTGTAACAACTTTCCAAGAAAGTGTTGCCAATGAATGTGAATCATTTTGACACACGATTTCTTTGTTTTAAAGTCATTCGCATTGCTACTAAATCAATGCGATCGCGATCAAGCAGGTGCTTTTATTTAAATACTAGCCGGCTTTGCCGACTTCGCTCGCGGAACCTCATCAGTAATGTCCGAAGTTTAAAATATTGGTTAAGCCGGCTGTGCCTGTTTTACCCAATGGGTAGTTGTAGAAACAGTAATACATGTAAAAAGTACAATAGAAAAATTTGCTCAAAATGATCACTAGCATCATACGGTACCATAAAGCAATCTATTACATCATGTCAATAACCCGCGACCGCTTTCGACCTTATTGGGTCTCATCAGGCGGGTGTAAAAAACACTCAATAATAAACATGCTAAAAAAACAAATTTGCCATTGGGTGCAAAAAAAGGAAAATGCAATACAAAACAATATGATACAGCAATACCTATATCATGGGGGTCACATTCAAGGACACACACACATGACATGGACAACAAGTCACATTGGTAAGCCCTAATAGGGGTGCAGGATCATTGCCAAGACTTATCATTAATACATGAGTTGCTAGTTGCTAGTCAGCATGATATAGGTATTGCTGTATCATATTGTTTTGTATTGCATTTTCCTTTTTTTTGCACCCAATGGCAAATTTGTTTTTTTAGCATGTTTATTATTGAGTGTTTTTTACACCCGCCTGATGAGACCCAATAAGGTCGAAAGCGGTCGCGGGTTATTGACATAATGTAATAGATTGCTTTATGGTACCGTATGATGCTAGTGATCATTTTGAGCAAATTTTTCTATTGTACTTTGATGCTGGAGGTAGATCCCTCTTGATAGGAGATCGCCTTGAAAATTGCTGGCTAGCAACTAGCAACTCATGTACATGTAAAACGTTGATGCTTTTCACTGAACCAAATCTTGTTCCAAACCAAAACTATCGTTTTTTGCCACGCAGTTGATTTAAAAAATTGCTTGGGGATTGTGCATACCGATTATTCTCACAAGTTTCTCGAGAACTTCGCAACGTCATATTTGTCCTGCTGTCACCATACGCGTCTGTAAACTAAACAAACGTTTATCCATTAAATTCAGCAAGTGCTTGAAAGCATATCAAAGTTGTGTAAGAGCGCCTAGCAATTGAAATGTATTTTTAGGATTAAGCTATTCAATATTGCATGCTCTCAACTTACTACTTTTTCGAAACTGCAAGTGTATTTGTATGACGTAACGCCTGTGGCTGGGCGCATGTTGCTTGGTTCGGGCGTAAACAACGCTCGGCAAAGAGAAAACTAACCAGAAATGAAGCGCTATTGGCTAAGTGATTGCAACACCAAGGTCACTATCAATAATGTTGAGGTTAGAAATATTGGTTCAGCCAGCTTCCCAATTTTACCCCCTTGATATATGTAAAAACAGTTGGCCTAATAAAAACATAACAAAATCTTATTCCAAAATTGACAGTGCCGTGTTTGAAGGAAATCTATTAAGTTAAAAAACATTATAGCGGTTTGTGCATATTTTTCCCAAAGTTTCTGGAGCTCCTGACTACGTGGTGCTTGTCCTGTTTGGTACGTACTAACCGGACTTGCTCACAATTGAAACGAAACCAACGATTTCAAAAGTTTTATTTGTTCATTTTGTGAAGTGCATCGAAGAGCTATTTCTCAGTGTTGGGCAAGAGTGGGGGGTACTCAACAAAGTGTTTGATATGTATTTTCAGGAAAACCTATCAAATATTAGGACCTCCACTTACGACTTTTTGGTAATTGTAGTCCTTATGCCTATTTGTTCGACCTAAAGCCCCTGGTTAAACACATGCTGCCAAGGGCTCTTGGCATATACGCAGCCATTCTAAGAGCAAACCAACTCAAAATGAAGCACTTACAGTAAGTTAATCCTTGACTCTAACTAATTGGAGTTACTTATTGCTTGAAAGAAAATTTCCAAGCCTTTCAAACGACACTAAATGTAAGTATCATATCATAATATTTATGTATTTTACCCGTTTTTTTCGATTATCTATTTTTTGGTGGTGGTTAAAAACTATATATAAAGTTTATTTATTGTAGTATAAAAACAATTAACCAAGATTTACGTTATATATTATCAAAATTGGCTTGAAATACCCTTTAATTTGTAAAAACAGTTTTGAAAATAGATAAAGCAATAAGATCATAAATCAGTTTTTAAGAAAACTGATTTCGTAAAAATTGTGCAAATAAAAAAAATTATCATGAAATGATCTCTGGTATCAAGCGACTTTGTTGATTGTAACAGACTGTATTATGACATCATAGACCGAATGTGAAGCGAGCAGAAAAATGACAAAAAAACTTTCTCATGAGGCTTGAAATGCTAAAAAATTTGTTGCTACGTAGTCAATCGAGTTAAAATTTTTGTAGATATAGTTTTATCAAGAGCACCTTGTTAATGTCTCCCTAAAACGCGTGTAAATGCGTTTCTACGATTTATACTTTTAGAATTAAACAAAAAACACATTTTATAGTTAATCGTTGATTATATCGTTACCTGCGATCCTGAAGAAGTCTAAGTTGTTAAAGCTGGTAATTCGGCAACTAGCTTTCGTTTGAGCTCAGAACCGCTATCCTCAGACAATACATGCGATTAAAACCTTATCTTTGATTGTGATCTCATGATGACGTCACAAACCTTCTTATGATACTCATGCCGGAGTTTTGATCAATCGTGCCAAGTTTGATGCTCGTACGTCCGATAGTTTTGTTGAAGTTGAAACAGACACGCACACACAGACTGACAGAAGTGGGCTGAATAGTATAGGCTAGAGGGCTCTGCTGGCGTCGATAAGCAGGCCCCCATCAGTGACGTGGGTGTAAAGCATTTGGGTTTAGGCGGCGAAATCGGCTTCACCCATTCGGCTCTTGTAAGAACAATTTGAAAAGTCAACGTTTTTTTATACTTTTTCATAATTTCTGTACACAAAATAGTGATCATCTTATTTTCTTTATTGAAATTCCTAATACTCACAAAATAAAAATGTTGTCACAAGCTATTATTATTACTTTTAAAAAGTGTAAGGGAGGGGGATTGAAACACAGTCAAAGTGAAAGGAGACGGCAAAATGGTGTTTGTTTTCACAGAAATAAACTATTTCGTAGTAAGGGTATCTTACTAGTTAGTTCTGCCTAATTAGTATTAATATTTGTAATATTAATTGCTTTGGCTGCGCTATTTGCCTTCTTTCTGGCACATGCCTTCGCCCAAAACCATTCACCATATTCTAGTAAACAATATCGGTTCAGCCGAACAATCCGGATTTACCCAATGAATAGTTGTGAAAATACTAATAAAATGTTGGTATTTTTTCACATAGCCAAATCTCATTCCCAAATAATACTACCGTTTTTGAAACGCAATTGATATGAAGACGTTTGAGTGGAATTACGCATAGCAACTATATGTCTCCAAGTTTCTGAAACCTCTGGCAACGCCTTATGTGCACTCTTTTCTCAATAGGCGTCCTTACACCTAACTAACTTTTATTCCTTAAATTGAGCTAATGTTTCAACCTAAAGTATATTAAAGTTGTGAAAGGGCGCTAAAGTAATTGATTTGTATTTTCGGGATTAAGCTATTAAATGATAGGCCCACTACTCCCAACTTTATCGTAGCTGTTTTGGTATTTGTATGAGCTAATGCTTCTGGCTAGGCGCATGTTGCGTGATCCTGGCATAAACGCAGCCAAGCAAAATCAAACACTAACCCGAAATCAGACACTCGCGGTTAAATTGTGAAAATAGCAGTGCCCTCAACAGTATTGTCGAGTATAAGAACATCGGTTCAGTTGGCTTTACCAAATTGATATTTGCGAGAACAGCAATAAAAAGTTAATGTGCTGTTGACGCCGCTAATTGTCGTTCCAAAATCAAAAGTACCGTTTTATAAAGAAAATCGATAAAGACTTCAAAACTATTTTGGGGTTGTGCATAGTCGCAATTGTTTTCCGAAAGTTTCTGAAGTTCCTCGCTACATGTGACTTAGCTTGTGTTCAATTTAGAAACTGAACTTGCTCGCAATTGGAGCAGCCAGCGATTCCAAAAATTTTATTTGTTCAATTTTATAAAATGCATCGAAACAAAATTTTAAAACCATGCTAGGAGAGGAGCCAAAGTAATTTGACCTGAGCATTTTCAGGAATACCCCATTAAATATTAGGAACAGTTTTCGTAGCTGATTGCCCATTGGTGCGACCTAAAGCTTTTGGATGCCCGCGTGTTGCTTGGTCTCGGCATATACGCAGCTAGAGAAAAAGTAATCCGAAGTGATGCACCTACAGTAAAGTTATTACAATAGCAGTCATTAGTAATGATGAGGTTAAAAACATCTAATCAGATGGCTGCGTTGGCCTCACCCATTTGCAGAAAATATGACTTCAACATTTAAATGATGTGTAGCTCAAAACTAATATTTTGTTGCAAAAAATAAAACAGCATCATCTGTACTTCCATCTTTTTGCAGGGGGATCACCAGTTGGTTTGTTTGGAATAGGAGGCTACATTTTAGATTGTTTAGAGACTTCATTTTCAGATAAATCTTTTAGAAAATGTTGGTAGCTAATGCCAAAAAAGTACGCTTTTCTGAAAGAATAGTGAAAATGTACAAAATAACTAACTTTTTCAAGAAATGGCAATTTCCTGAAGTGCAAGCGCCAAAATTTTAAGTGCTTTTAACCGGTAGGTTATACCAGAAAATTTCTAGAACAGTGGTTCTTAACCGGTGGGAAGTTTCCCACTAGTGGGAAATTATATCCATGCGTTGGGAAATTCTGTCAGGTCTGCAGCCTTGGAAATTGTTTGGAAGTTTACTCGAATATCTAAAGACGTAAACCTGATTATTTAGTCACATAGTTAATTTTTTGAAACTATTAGTGCAGAGGTTCCCAACTGGTGCATCCTTTCAGTTCTTTTTTGCTACTTCCTACTTGTGTGAAGCTGTTGCGGTTATAAAAAAAAGGACCGCTCTACTGTAAACAGACGTCGGAGGAGAAATACGCTTAGCGGTATTAAACATTACACAGCGATTTGATGCGGTATGTCAAAACGAGACAGCTGATATACCGTATTTTTCGAACTAAAAGGTGCATCGTAAGGTTTTCGGACTATAAGTATCAATAAACGGCTTCTAACGCTTTTTTTAAATAAAGCGTACAAAATGAAACAAAACCTCACTTTGTATCTTATTTAGAACTAGCAGAGGTACCCGGCGTTGCCCGGGTATAGGATAAAAAAGCAACGTCAGTATATGCAATTGATCAGATCATGTAAGTTATCCTGGTGATTACTATTCTGACAACACTTTCTTTTTAACCCCTAGAAACTGTTGTCCCGTAATATTTGCATTATCGGAGGCTAATCACCTTGAAGAGGAAACAGGTTACAATATCATACCTCAACAGTTACATTAGCATAACCATATTCTATGTAAAGGTGAAGATTATTTGCTTAAAGTTTTGTTTGTAAATCTTGTTATTCAATACAGATAATAAAAAGCGACATGCACTTCATTTTTAATTCCTTTATCATTACTACTCATAACAATAGGTATTTGAATTTTCAAGGGGGCTTTCTCCCCCCTTTTTGCCCCCTAATATAGTCGTAGGAGGCTGAAATTTGGGGAAACTTTTTAATTTAGTGTCTTATACATATGGTTTAAATTTCATCTAAATCAGATATATTTGAATTTTCAAAGGGAGGTTCTGCCCCCCATAGCTCCCTTAGGGGAGCACTTAAAGGTTCGAGACCACTTCCACAGTATTCCTTGGAAAATTTTACATGACAATACACTTTTACTTATTTTTTGAAGCTTCTTTAACTTTTCTCTCAATAGGTATTTGAATTTTCAAGGGGGCTTTCTGCCCCCTAATATAGTCGAAAAAGGCTGAAAGATTTACCCGTCGTTGATCGGGTAAAATGTAAAGACTGATTAAATTTTTACATTGAATAACCATATTTTAATGTGTTTTCATGATTTTTATTTCATCGTACAACAGTACAAAAAGGCCTATAGTAGAGCCCCATAGGCTCGTAGCCCCCCATAGACGAATCTGATCGAAATGAAAATACCGTACTTGGCAGATTTACCCGTCGTTGATCGGCTAAAATGTAAAGACTGATTAAGTTTTTACATTGAACAACCATTATTTAATGTGTTTTCATGATTTTTATTTCATCGTACAACAGTACAAAGAGGCCTATAGTAGAGCCCCATAGGCTCGTAGCCCCCCATAGCAGAGATGCCAGACTTGGCTAATTTTAGCCATTTTGGCTAATTTTACAGTTCTGTTAGCGTTGCTGGCTAAAAAGCAAATATTCTTTTTAGCCATTGCATTTTTGGCTAATTATGGCTAATTGTGACTGTAGGGTCACTGGCATGTTTAGCCGGTCCACCAAGACCGTTGCCTACTCTGCACCACTTGGAGGTACATACCAGCACTTAGTGAAGACAATGAAGCCTCTGTACCCAAACTCCAAATTATATTTAATTTAGCTGGTGGTCGAATACAGAATTTCTATACTTCAACTGTCTCGCACCTTACAGAGCTAATAGAGTCATGTTGAAACAGCTAAATTTTTAAAATGTACTTTTTAATTTTTAAGGTTTTGCAGTCTATATCAATCGTTTTTGTTAGAAAGGTGCTTGAAAGCTACTTGCAGTTAAATTTATAGAAGACATGATTTTCAATAATTTTAATTGTGGTAAGTCACTTTTAACAAAGAAGTCGCTGATGAATTTGAAGAGGTTATGAAACAAGCGTTTTGATTAAAAACAAGAAGATAGGTTTTTAATCAAAAAATACTTTTATTATATAACAATGCCTTTCTTTAATCATTTAAATAAAACATTCAATTTTAACAAATATGTTTTGCCCATGGTTTTACACAAAATCATTAGGCTATGGCTAATTTTGGCTAAATTTTTACTTAGGCATGGCTAAAAGGGCTTTAGACTATCTGGCAAGCCTGCCCCATAGACGAATCTGATCAAAATGAAAACACCGTACTTGGCTTCCCTGGAAAAAGTTATTTTAACCCGATCTACGACGGGTAAATCTGCTAGGGATTTTTAAATGTACAGTCTTTCTCACAACCATCTAATTTGGATTTTTATTTGTCACAAATTTTTTTCTGTTTGTGGTACCTAACAAAAACTTTAAATTTTTAAGGGGGCTTTCTGCCCCCTAATATTGTCGAAAAAGGCTGAAATTTTGGAAAGCTCTCTAATTTAGTGTCTTCTACATATGATTTAAATTTCATCAAAATTGAATATATTTGAATTTTCAAAGGGAGGTTCTGCCCCCCATAGCTCCCTTAGGGGGGCACTTAGAGGTTCGAAACTACTTCCATTGTCTTCCTCGGAGAATTTTACATAAGAATACACTTTTAGTTTTTATGTAAACTTTCAATCTGCAATTTAATCCCCCAAACCTAAATACGCAATTCGATTAGAATCGAAGAGTTATCTGAGACCCTCCTGTGGAAAAAGGGCCGTAGCTCCCTTGGGGGGCGAGGTACGAACTTGGAAATAGGCCCATTGACTCCGCTGGAAAAAAATACATCGGAATGCATGTTTTATTTTTTTCTAGGTGCTCCTAATTTTTTTTCCATAAGGAACAGACAAACAGACTGACAGACAGACAAACAAACAGACTTTGGATTTTATATATTAGATAAACGATCGAACAAACAAACGAAACCTTTTATTGCCTAACAACACGGTCTGATTACCAAACAATTGCTGTGGTTTTGAATCCACGAACGGCAATCTTGAAAAACAGACAAGTGTAGGTCTCATAGTTAAGCTGTACCTAAATAACTACAGTATTACCGTTATATAAATAAATAGCACTGTTTGCAACATAAAATATCTGGTAGGTTAGTGAGTCGTGAGTTAACTCAAGTTGGGAATCACTGATCTAGTACATCGTTTTACGAATATTATGTTTCTAATTTAAACGATATTTGTATGTAAGCCATAAATTAACAGTCGATCAGCATAAGTTACAACGTTTTTACAAAAGTTTTTTTGCAGTGAAATATGCCAGCCTAACTTTAAACAAACCTTTAGTTTTTGTAGAAATTTAGTGAAATGCAAAAATATCGATCGCAAAGGCTAATATTAAAATTAAGCAAAAGTACAAGGAAAACTACATCAATTATGGGTTTACTTGCCTTTAGAAGGATGAAGAGGATATCCCGCAGTGTGTGTTGTACATGAAGACGCTGGCAAACAGCTTTTAAAAAATCATTCCAGCTCAAGCAGCATTTGAAAAATGTCCACGAGGAGCAAGCTAGCAAGTCAATTGAGTACTTCAAATCTAAAAAGATTGTCTCAAACGTGTCAGGCTGGACGCAGGAGGTACATTTCACCAAGCAAGTTTTTCTATCGTTGAAGCATTCTATGTTGCGCTCTGTATTGCTAAAGCAAAAAATTCTCATTCCCTTGCGGAAACACAAGTAAAGCCGTGCCTCCCGGATTGTTCTAAAATATTTTTTGATGACAAGGCTTATAACACGTTAAAGCAAGTTTCTCTTTCAATGACACAATAATCAAGAATAGAGTCGTCGAAATGTCTAGCAATTTTAAAATTTAGCTTATTTCAGCAGCACCATCTTCAGCTCAACCATTCATAATTCTGCTGAATGAGTCCACAGATGTTGCTAAGTTGTCACAACTTCTCGTTTACATTCGCTAGGTATCTGGAGCGAGCATCAAGGAAAATTTTTTATTTTGTCGCCCTTTGAGAACTACTGCCAAAGCTGTCGATGTACTTCAAGTGATTTCTGATATTTTTGAAGAGAATATTTTGAGTTAGAACAATCTTGCAGTTGTGTGTGCAGATAGAGCGCCTGCTATGATAGGCCGTTGTTCAGGGTTTGCTGCACTGGTCAAGCAGAAAAATCCAAGAATACGAAGCACACATTCTTACTTCACCAGCAGGCTCTTGCTTCAAAGACACTGCCGAAGACTTTGAATACTGTGCTGAAAATCATAATCAGCATCGTAAATTATGTCAAAGCATCTGCCGTAAGCAGCCGCCTGTTCCGTTAACCACGCAAAGAAATGGATTCACAACACAAGACGCTATTGTTTCATGCAAACGTAAGTCCCTGCATTACACCTTTTTAGAATTACTAAACAAACACATAATACTACTTTTAGGTCAGATATTTATCCAAAGGAAGCATGCTGGCTCGAGTGTGAGAGCTATTGGCCGCTATCATGCAAGTTTTACATAACCCACGCAAACATGATTTGTTAGTTCAGTTTAGTCACGGTCTCTTCAAGGTATGTAGTTTACGTAACTTGCGTGTAAACTTTAGCTAACACCGTGTAACTTAAGATTTAAATGTAAAAATATGTAAACTTGCATGTATTTTTACACCTTCGTGCATTTTTATCAGGTTTATTTTGTCATGTTTTATCTTCGTGTTTATTTATCAGGAGAGGCTGGCGAATCTATGTCATTTTTTCGACTTGCTGAATGCTCTACTCATGAAACTTCAAGGAAAAGACAGTAACCTGATTACCTGCATCAACGTGTTTATTGTCAAACTTGCCTTGTGGAAAAGAAGATTAGGTTAAGGAGCCATCGATGCATTTCACAATCTGAGCGTCACTGTTGGCGATGTAAAACTACATACCAACCTCAGAAGTGACATTGCTAAACATCTGGGCTGTGTTGAAAAAGAATTTGGAAAACATTTCCCAGACCTTTCCGGTGACGATCCATTGATTGAAGTTGCAAGGAATCCTTTTCTACGTTACGTAGAAGAAGCTCCAAAAGCAGCTGAAGAAGAATTTCTTGAACTTATCCATGACCATGCGGTAACAAATAGTTTTACAAACATGGAACTGGGGTCTTTTTGCTTGCAAATTGAAGTTTATGCATCCTCTCCTGAATGCAGAAGCTAATACAGTTTTCAACAACTTACCTATGCGAAGCGGGTTTTTCTTCGGCCGTTGTTATTAAGACCAAAACTCGCAACAAACTAGAACTGGAGCGTGACTTACGCTGCTCGCTTTCTACCATTAAACCTCGCATCAAGATGTTAATGAAAAGAAAACAATTGCAAAAATCACATTAAAATGAACACTTTATTTTTTGTGATATGATATGATGTGGTATTAAATATTTAAGTGAAATTATTTTGATTGTTACGTTATCACCCGCAGGTTATAGATCGCAGGCAGGGCTAATAGCCAGTAAAAGTTATAGGGTGCTGTAATACATCATCACAGAAAATAACAGAGCGGGAAATCCGAACTTGGTGATTGGGTTCAGTAGGAAACTAGATTAAAAATGTTAAGAACCGTTGTTCTAAACTCTTTATTTTTTAATATATTTTTTTGAAAATTTTTATAAATAATGCCAAAGAATTATGCTTGCTTGGAAAAAGTAGTCAATATGTACCAAAGAATTCATTTCTTCAAAAACTGCAGATTTTTTAAGTTTAGTAGAAAAATTGTTCAACTAACAATGAAACATGACGCATGGCAACCAATTTCGATCAGCCATTATCAACCAATCTTTAGCCATAACTAATTAGAAAATAACATATTACTGGAAAACAAATTTCTTCAGTTTGCAAACATCATTGGTTGTTAGTACCTTGTCGTAACGTTTATACTTAAAACTAACATGTGTTTACTCAGCTTACAACATTTTTGAGAAAATAAGAAGTTACCTTACAGGTCTTAAAGTTCAGCATTCTTCGTATAAAAACTAATAGTAAACGTACATGTCATGTATTGTTGGAATCGCCTTTAAATACCTTTTGATTTTTTAAAAAAAGTTGGAAAATTGATTGAGAAATGATGTCACGAATTAGTTTTTCACTAAACTGATTTTGTAAAGGTGTTTATATTTTTGAAAAAATTATGAAATGATAATCTCTGGTAGCGTAAGATTGAGTTGATCGTGCTAGGCAGCATTGTGACATCATAGAGCAAGTTAAAGCGTGCAGAAAAAAAAGCAAGAAGAGCATGCTGAGAAAGCTTAAATTGCTCAAATAAAGAATCTGTTGTGGCATTACCGATTCTTTATTAATTGTTGTAGGATTTCTTTTAACGAGCGCACCGTGCAAAGATCTCCCAAAAAAGCTATTAATCACGTTTCTACGATCAGTATTTTTTGAGCAAATTAAGAAATCAAAAATTAGTGAATTTGACGAAATCCGAACGGTTGCGAGAAGTGAAGACATTTTTTGTTAGTGATCAACGTTGAAGCGACTCTTTTCTCAAAAGTCTTATGCCATTAGAGCACAAACGTAAGTCGAACCCAAAGTGTATGACATGTGTAGTTTTGTGTGCCTCCCAATATTGAAATGCTAGCCGTGCCTCTGACTGCGTTTAATCTAAAAATGTTTGTTCAGGCAGCTACCCCGGCTTCAGCAAACAAAGTTGTAAAAAAGATAATTGTAAAAAAGTTGTTGTAAATGAAGGCTAGTTCATGTACACGCAAGGGTGATTACCTTAGTGTATTGATTTAGAGCGGTGATACTAACACATGAAGTACGAGTTCACATACTATTATTCGTATTTTCGAAACGTCTAAGGGGCGGGACAATTGAAAATGATGATGGTGGTCGTTTTTATGATTACATAAATGAACTACTTTGCGGTAGGCTTACTTCACAATTTAGTGCGGCCCCTTTCGTTTTTTCATTTGTGATTTTAAGTTCTTTGGCAGCACAGTTAGCTTCAATTCGGGTCATTGCGAGAAAAGGGGCTATGCCTTCGCCCATCCTTTAGTCATACACCCTACTTCAATTGGTGCCTATTAAGCTGCTTTGAGGCAAAAACCTTCCCTCTAAATTTAGTTTTACAAATTGATGCTATTGTTGTTTTGTGTTGATTGCTTCTTAAACATGAGATTTTATAGCATATAACTTTGTCTCTACTCTTTACCTTTTTACTTTTAAATGAAGAATAGTCTTACGCCGGTACAAAGAGCCTATAAATTACAAATGCTCATTTTGCTAGAAAATGAAGAAAACAAATTCTGCAGTGATTAGGCAGTGAACTAATAGTGCTGATCTTCATTTGAACAAACATCTGTTTTTCATGGTCAGGAAACGGAAGCAAAAACATTTAACCGAACATTGGTAACTGACTAAGGTCCTTAAACGATAGCGATTTAATAGCGCAAACATTTAAAACACCGAAAATCGGCATCGGATTACAAACCGCAAAATTTTATCTTGCAGAAATGACAGAACCGAAAATTGGCATCTGGTAAAAGCCGCCAGAAATAATGCAACAGTTTCATATGCTAGATAGCTACAGATAGAAAGCTGCCGACGGACAGAGATCAAAATGGTATTAAGTTGGCAACCTACTGGACCTACTGGATATTGATATTGGCAACCTACTGCACATAACATAAATTATGATGAAGGAAATACACAAAGCATTATATTGAATAAAAAAATAACCAGAGGCTTTAGCTCTTCACAAATATCCCAAACACTGATCTTTGGCAACCGATAACATGCCATGAAATTTCGAGAACTTTTTTGCAGCTTACAATAGAATCTCTATTATCCGTTAACAATTAAAAAAGTGAAAATTTTTTTTAGCTACCAAACCATAAAAATGTTAATATATGGTTATAGATTTCTGTTTGCCCTTACCATTTTATTAAATTATGAGGATACGGTTACAATTTCCATTTGTATCGCCATTGATTTAAGATTTATTCCAATTTGAGTTTATCCCAGACTTAGACCTTACGTCTTTGATATCATTATCAGCCGAAACTTTGGCGAATAAAAAAAGTGGAATTTTGCATGTTCCTGAAAGAAAAAACTAAATATTGTTCAGATTTTTATTCAATCTTTATTACAAGAAAAACATGGAAAAAAGACTAGATACTTCCCATTTGTATCTCCATTAAATCGGACTTTTTTAGGACTTTCTGTTTGTCGCATACCTTAACGTTTTTTATTTCCTGATAGGATGTAGTTTTAACATCTGAGAAAATCTTAAGATTTGCATATATGTGAAGAAATTAGAAAAATACTGATACCCGTTTTGTTTGCGCTGGATTTTGTGATCTTATTCAAAAACGATTGAAAATTGTACTCCGTTTGTACTGCCAATGAATTGGTCTTTTTGTGACTTTCCGTTTTTTGCAAGCCCAAACGTTTTTTATTTCCTGATAGGATGTAAAAGGTGGAGTTACCTGACTCGATTGCCTGTAAGTCTACTTCCTTGCCCAATTTAATGATTGGAGCATCTCGTTTAGCTGCTGGGGGAAGCCAAAAATTTTTGTAAATGGTCACCCAGATTGATTTGAAACCGAATTGGAACGGCTTCAAATTGTGAAGCGGACGGAAGAAGCCTAAGAGAGAGAGAGAGAGAGATAGAGAGAGAAATAGAGAGAGAGATAGAGAGAGAGAGGAAGAGAGAACGAGAGAACGAGAAAGGCATAAGTAGGCAAGAGAGCTTAAAAAATTGCCAGTTTGGGCAAGCTCGCAAAAGCAAATGGCCTTATCTGATTGCTTTTCTGAGGAAACCTGTAGCTTGAGAGGTTTACGGACCCACGGTTCAAAAATTGGTTTTCCGGGAGGTGGGATTTTTCTAAAGAAAATAAAAGAACATGCTGACCAAACCTAATTTTTCGAGACTTGAGAAGCCACATGAAAGTATGCAGGCTGTTGAAAAAATGAGTGAAAACCCACAAACTTTGGAAGGCCGGGCGTAAAGAAAGACCCACTACTATGAATTTGAGTGTGCTAACTGTCAGCGATTAACAAGCGGAAAACGTTAAGTGGACTAATTCAACTCCTAGTATTTACCAAAACGTCATGCAGCGGGGTCAAAACTTTAATTTCGATTTAGGAAAGTCTGGCTTGGTTGAGCTTGCAGTGGAGAGAGCTATCAGACCCCCACCTGGATTTGAAAGAAATGTTAGATATGCTCCTATGCTCAAATGTATTGAAGTAAGTTCGATGAATTGCCGTGAGAATGGGGTAGTCGTAAGAAACGGGAACCTGCAATGGTAATCGTAAGAAACGGGAACCTGAAGGGAACCTGCAGAGAGAGCATCGAGAAAGGATTATCTAGAAATGGCTTCACCAATTAATTATGATGGTTTCAGCTTGCCATTTATTGTGCTTAAAAATGAGATAACGGCTTTGACCAAGTGCCCGTAAGACGACATGAGACTACTGTAAGTTTGATTCGTGCAGCTTGCGTGAAGATCGCTGCAAAAGCAATGTAAGCGTAGTGATCAGTAATACTCCCTGCTATATAGATGCGATTCGAGCTAATATGGCGTTGAAAAGATTGGCCTTAATATTTTTGGTGTGCGGTGGTTTTAATTCTAAGGAAAAGGTGAAAAGTATTTGTTTGGGACCGCGTTTGATCGGGACTGACGCTGCAAGTTGGTGTAAGTTTTGTGCGGAGTTGTTGGATTGTCAAATATACGCTGCAACGTATAAGCGCTTGGACTACCTCGAAAGAAGTTTGGTGGGCAACTTGACTAAACGTTTGCCAACGTATGTGCATCAGCGTTTTGATTTTTTGAACAATAACTTTGGTGAAACGGAAGACCAGCGGTTTGACGGCTTGTTGCAGTTTGTTATTGAGGAAGAAAATGCTAAGTCGACTGATTTTGGCTCATGTTTAATCAATGAAGATCACAACCTTGAGTCTACAAACAATGACTATTCATTTGAAAATTGTTAGTGGAAAGGTGTTAGTGCACTTCTACCAGCGCTAGTAGCTATACTTTGCTTAACAGGTAAACAATGAATAGCTTGCGCCTGTGTAGTTGCCAGTTGGTGCTCCCCATAATATTAACAGTTTGATAATGTACGCTTGCTTCGCTGTAATCATTTCTTTGTTTTGCATGGATTGTATTTTTAGGATATGTTTTCATGAGCCTTCAAACCATGTAGATCTGCAGTTAGACACGCTGAGGGTGTGGTGTTTAATGCATGTATCATCACTGACTCGCCAACAACATTTCTGTATCGTGTGCAGTACAGACTCCATGTTCTGCAAGTTGGCGTATGCTTATGTGTAGAAGAACGCCAGTAAGCCAAGAAGTGCTAATGTGTAGAAGAACGCCAGTGGGCCAGTAAGCAAAGAAATTTAAGAGACAAAATTTCTCAATACAAAGCGGTGGTGAGTCAGCCGTCATGGAGGATTCTTAATAGTTCAACAGCGATCCCAAAACAACCTGGAATGCTACAGCCCCCCAAATTTTGCGCTTATGCTTGCAAATACACTAGACTATGATATCAATGACTTAGCGCGAGTTTGCAGCCGTAAAAAGAAAATAATGCTTTTATTCATGATATCAAGTACGTAGCCATAAACTTGAAATTTCATGTAGGGATTAATTAGTGTTTAACCGTTTAGTGTAACTATAACGATTTTGCGTCTGCACTTAAAAAATATAAAAACCTGATTAGGATACTCTCAACTATACCGGTTTTGTGTTGCATCAGTTGCAGATATGCAAAAGAGTTAAAGTTTTCTCGAGAAGCTGTGGATTAAAATCCCTCGAAAGTTGTTTTTACCCTTTCTTACCCTAGTTATTTAGTACCGAAAACTCAAGATGCTCGTAATAGTTTATAGCTAAACATTTAGCTAAAGATGAAGAACTGATTGTTTGCTGAAAACTTGCTCTTCATTCGTTACGTACTGCCATCGCAAACTAATTGACAACTGTATGATGTCACAATAATTTAATTGATACAAAAGAATGCATGGTATTGTGAATTACCTGATGATAGGCTTGTAGCGTAATAGCAACCTAATGAGCAATATTTCAACTGTAGATTAGCCTACTAGATGAATTGATTAGATAGATAAATAGCAGATTAAAGATAAAAGTTTAGTGGCTATCACCATTCGAAATTAGTCATCCCTGTTTGGTAAGAATCCACGTTTTACTTTTTCGTAGAAATCGGTAGAGCTAACATTCAACCAAGATTGTGCTGTCTAGTATAATTAATAAGGCCAACATTACAAACTTTCATCAAATTTTTGTGCTTCTTAATCTGCTCCAATGAAACGCCTTTTTAGTCCAATTGGGTCCGTCCTACGACCACATGAAGCCAAATAATAGGTTCTGAAATAAATGCAATGCGATTATGCAACGAAAAATCAAGAGGGCAAATACCTTCAGCCTCATTTTGGTCCCAAAAATAAAATTTAAATAGTCGCACTTGCAGCATTATGGATTGGATGGGTCGATTGTTTCTGACTTTCTAAAAGCAATTCGAAATTATTACTCAAACAGTAAATCAACCGAAGCTTTAGTATTACCCTGAGTTATTTGAGACCAAATGCGTTGTTTTTTTACTCCAAAATCAAACCTCAATCGCAACCAATAATGAACAACTTCGTTTCAGTGTGCACATTGTCAATATGTTTGTTTACTTCACTTAAATTAAGCGCATTAATCATTTAATGTTTTCTTGTGAATTTACGGTCAGTAAGCGGGATTTTATGACGTAAGTATTGCGTCATTAAATTTCGCTTACTGACCACAACCAAAAACAGCTTAACTCTATTACAGTGATAATTTCGCAATCTAAACTTTTCTATATAAAACGTAAAATTGCAGAAGTTGAATATGTAGTTCCGTCATTTTACTTTAATTTAAGATTTACCATTTGATATCAACACCTAATTATTTTCCTACCAGGCAAAAAGCAAATTATCTACAATCTTATTGGACAAAACAAAGAAAAATACAAATTAAATTGAACAAACATATACAAGCTATTGCATTCGATGATCGGGAAATATCAATGCCTCGGCAAAGTATGCTCTTTAACTTGATCAAGCGTGATGATACGAGATCGGCATTGGTTTCTTCAATGCCTAATAACTTTCACCCGTGCAAAACGTCCACCTCTACTTCTCTTTGTTCTGGCAAAGAAACTCAAAGAGTTGTGCCTTTTCAAACCGCAAATTACAGTGGTACTTTGGAAGTGAATTTTATATCAGCAAACAATAGTCATATTTATGAAAAATATGAAATACCGGAAGAGCATTCTTTTAGTACAAGGCCTACAGATATTTTGAATACAACTGAAGAGGGTGGCCAAACATTCTGCAACGACTGTTCATAGCTACAGTACTTAAAGATAATTTTATTTGCTTGTCAAGCTCTTTGGCATATTGGGCTGCCAAACATTAAATTGGAACAAATGCTGTTTCTGCTCTTCTAAAAATTATTAGCGGATGTTTTCCATATTATAACATTCCAAAAGATGCTAGAAACGTTTTGAAAATCAAAGTTTGTTACTATATTAAAAAAGACTTGGCAAAGGTTCTTATTGTCATTTTGGGCTAAAGTCAAATTTGGAGAAGATAACAAAAAAACTGCGGCAAGTGTCTGACTCTTTGCTACTATTCTACCTCAAATAAATATTGATAATTAACCATTATTCAAAAGTTCTTCGACACAGTGTGACCAATTTTGTGCAAAAATGTGAGGCTATTTTAATCAGAAGTTTTCGATTTTATTGCGGCAAAGAAAAGCCAAGTGATATTCACAGCTTTCGTCAGGATTTTATAAGTGAATTCAAGGATCCGGAAGCAAATGGTCTTTTACTAAACAAACAACACGTCATAACTGCTGCAATATCCTGCTTTATATGCGATGCTCTTGCGCGTGCTTTTGCAAAGAGATTGAAAGTTCACACTGGTTATTACGGGTATGAGAAATACGTAGAACAAGGTAAGTGGCAAAATTGACAAATAATTTTTTCTAAAGTTTTCAAAACAATTACGGACAGACAAAGAATTTAAAGATTTACAATATTTTTGCCGGCATCAAACTACCGCTTCTACCCTCATAGAGCTACCAGTAGGTCTTGTAAGCCAATTTCCATTATATTATTTGCATTCAGTTTGTATGGAAGTAGTAAAAAAATAGTGATGTTGTGGCAGAAACTGCGTCTTCACTGCCGTGAGGGATAACATTCTGCAAAAGAAATTTCTTCGAAACTAATTTCTTAGCATTCTTATCTTTCAAAAAAATTTTCTCGAAAATGTTGATCACTAGCAGAAGTGAGGCGATGGAGGCGACAAAATTTCGAAAATTTCTGTTGTATTCTGGGCATGTTTGCTTAAAAATATATACTCGCCAATGAACCTTATGTTTTACTTTTTGCTTTGTTCATTGTGATATTTATTAGGCTAGTGAAAAGTTATAGCACAATTACTGTTAAGGAAATTAGTTGGTATACTGTTGGTATACTCATTATTGTTTCCTGGCATATTCATTTTAATAAATTGTTAATGCCCCTTACGCCCGTATGCTGCTTTGCCAATTAGTTGCAAGGTTTACAATTTTCTTAATACAATTTCTTCGCCTAATAACTTTCTAATCTACAATTACTGTTAATTTGCCCACCAAATGCTATGTACTTCTATTGAAAAATTTCCTTTGATTTATGGAAACCATCAATTAGTATACGATGAGCACAATCTTGTATATTTGGCGACAGATGTAAAAAATTTAATTTTTCTTCTTTTCCATTCAAAAATTATCTCGGAAAATTGAAAAAAAGTGATGCGCAAACCAGCCGAACTCCTTCCTCATATCATTCGACGAATTTTGAAACAAAATCTTAGAAAACAATGTGATTTAATTCCTTGCAAAGGTAAAAATTCAAAACGTCCAGTTCGTAGCAATTTTTCCGGATAACATGAACCAAAGTCAATGTATTTTTAAGAAATACGTATATCAAAAGAGCAATCTTGGGATAGCTGCATTAACGTAGGTGACCAAATTTTTGTAGTAAAAAACATTTTGACTAAATTAATTATTTACTGTAATAGCGAAAACACTGTCATTGTTTGTAAACAATTTTTGTTTCAAGAAGGTTTTTCAAATTCCATTAGCCCTTGAAACCTCGGCATTAGTTTAGTAAGGGGTTTGTCATGTTCGGTTGCAGTTTTTCCGTTGACAACAGTTACAGACAACTTTGTAAAAATACTTTACAAAGTAAGATTTGTAGGGGTGCCTTTGCTTCATTCTTGGATTGTTAAATTCTTCAATCATATTTTGTGGTTTGAAAATTGTCATTGCATTTATCTAATCCATATTCTGAAAAAGCTACCTTGCTATTCAGAACTACGTGGGATTATTTTATAAGAGATGTCGTGACACCATCAACGGCTTATATTTTCAAAATATTTATTTCAAAACGAGGGGAGTTTTTTGGCTCATACAAAAACAACAAGCGACTTATCGTTTTGCTAGCTATTGCAATCTTTTAAGGCAGGATTTGTATATCAAAATAAACATTTTTAACGTAAAAACTTTTACGAAAACTATCGATGATCTTTTCTGGTATCGCTTAATGTAACGCTTTAATCACAATGTTTGCCGCAGAGAGTAAAGCTGTCGTGGAATGAGAGCAGTTGTGTTCTTTTTCAAATAAAAAAAAAAAAAAATTCAACCTTTTCATATTTAGGCGAGTGAATATCAACAGCAAGTTTTCTATTACGATTGCAGCATCTAGTCTGATAAATGAACTATGATGGACATGATTTTCTGTCCCACAATTTTCTGACATTGAAATTAATAATAATAGCATGTTGAGTGACAATCACTGGAACCTTAATTTACAGTCGCGTCGCACTTCAATTTACAGTCGCAGGGAGAGCAGTGATACAAAAAACAACACTTAAGGAAAATTTAAATGATGACTTGTCTATTGTTTGTTTCTGCTGTTAACATGCGGTATTTTGTGTTCCTGCGTGTTTCTGGAGTTTTAATAGCGTGCTTTTTATAATTTGTTTTATTTTTCAATAAGATCTTAAAATATACATTGAAGGATAGCAGTTTATTGTAGGCTACATAAAAATGTTATTGAGCATCAAATTTTTCAAAGTTCTAAAGAGTTTGCTTCAATACCTGAATGCTGGCTGAAAGATGACCACCGCTGTTATTGGCCACCTTATGTATCAAAAGCAAGAATGGAGCTTGCTGTTTCGGAAGAAAGAGAACTAATGGATCATTGGTGGGTATTCCCGATCAAAATTTTGTTTTGCTGAGGTGAAATGATTTTAAAAAAATAGCGTTAATTTTATTCAATTAAGATATTTATAAATGTAATCATTTGTAAATCAATTGTAATTATGGCTTATAAATAAATCAAAATGTTTCATCTTAATAAAAATTATTTGGGTCTGATAAATATAGTAGCAAATTGTTTTCCAACATTTTATTTAAATCGGCCCATTGATATTTTTTTCGTACCGGTAACTGCAATATTTGTTTTCTATTGCGATTAATTTGTTCCATGTCTAAAAACGATTTGGGATGAAGAGAAGGCAAAATTTTGTATGCTGATATATTTCCTACAGTACATTTTTTAAATGAATAATTCAACCCAATGGTTTATGGTATTTCAGTAGATATTATCTTTTTATTGTGATGTAATGCAAATTTTCCTTCAACGATGATGCGATGTAAATTTTTTTTTCAATGATTTGGATTTAGATGCGCCCAAACGACATTACTAATCAGGGCGCTGATGTCAGTCATATCGTAAAAAACAATAATGAGCCATTGCCTGCTCATTCATTTCGTGAATATGTTTTTACCAGCTGATCAACTGTATCCACACCCCCTTTGATTTTTTTATATTCAAAAATTGTAACTGGTTTCTTATCATCTCGAGTGTTGTCAATCTCAGATTGGTCATACAATGTACGAAATAAAGGTACCACTTTTCTTTTTTTGGAAACATAAGAACCAAGGCTCTGTGTTTGTTAAAAGCAAAAAGGGATGTATTTTTCTGACGTCTTCATGTAGTCAAAAGTTTTGATGTTATCTCCTTCCGATTTTTTCTGATTATTCCTAGCACTGTCAAATTCTTTTGTTTTAAAAGGTTTTCCAAATTCAACAATGTGAGGTAGCTGTCACATGCCACATTGAGGCCACTCTTTTGTAAATTTTCACCATACTCATAGCCACTATTGTTCCTTGATTATTTTGTTCATCAAGATTCCCTTCTCGTTTCCCAATGTAAAGTTGAATATTATAAACGTAAGCTGTTTGTCTATCACAGCAAGTCCAAAATTTTAAGCAATACTTTCCTGGTTTAATGGGGATGTATCGCCTAAATGAACAATTTTCCAGAGGATAACCAATTGCTCTTTCACAGTGACATTTTCCCCAACATTGTAGCACATCTGCAAAGTATCTGCCCATACTTCAAATACTTCTCGAATGGAGCTCATTTTTCAAAGTCTTTGTGGGCGCCTCTTTGCTGCATCATTAAAGCACAAAACTCGGAGGAGGTTGATAAATCGGTTTCTAGCCTTAATTTTACTAAAAACAGGACGTTCATTTTGTGACTCAATAGCTTTGTCACCACTTTATGTTTTGATTTGTAAACGCCAATAAGAAAGAGACATTCCGAAAACGCTCAAATTCTCTCTCATCTAAAGAATCTATTCTTTTTTGAATACCTTGGCGTCTTCTTAATTTGTATAGTTAATAATTGTTCTGCTAATGCTGTCTTTAAGAAACAGTTTGAGTGTAGACGAAATTGTGTGAATATTTTAATTGGCATATTTGGTTAGTCTTTTTTGTGATCACACAATATTGGACACGCCTCGTCTTCCAGTTAATTGGCGCAATGGTTCTAGATTCCGCTCAATATTTTCATTTTTTGATACAAATGCTACTTGATTTCGGTTTTCTTTAGGTTGCACAGCCTCATCGTTTGATTTGAAAGATGAGGGCTCAGGTGCTGCAACAAAAAACACAGAATAGCTTAGGCAAATAAATAAATTTAAAAAATGTAAAAAAAATTACGCATCTCACTAACATAAGTATTTATATGTTTCCTATTTTGAGATATATCTAGATAAATGTATTGTGGTTCTGATTCTCTGTCGTAGATTGTTATTTTAGCAGCTTGCTATTTTGCTTGTTGAGCAGCATAAATTCCATCCATGGTTTACAATACCTTAATTACCGCACTCTTCAAATTTTGAATCCGAGAAACCTCGTTGCAACTCAAGAATGACCCAGTCATATAATAATGTTACAAAAAACAACATTTGTAATATTTGAGCAAAAACACCAGGTACATTGTAATCAGTACACAGTATGTTGTAAACATTCAAAATCATTTTATAATTCAACAAGAGTTAACAAAGATACTTCTTAGGCTAGATGACACATGCAAAGATGACTGCAAAAGCAAGCGTATTCATATAGTAGATAAAATGAAATTATTTTATTACATTCACATTACATTTCTATATACAAACAATTTTCCCTACCTGATACATGATCATCTTCACTTTTATCTATTGCAAAATCACTTTCAGAAAAACTCAACTCTTCCTTAGATGTATCTCAGAATAATTCTTATGGCGTCTTCGTCCATTCTATGAATATACGTACTCGCAAAACAAAGAAAAAACAGAGAGACTCTCCCAAAACAAGTAGTAGTACTGCAAATTGAGGTGCAATGCTCACCATATATGGTGCAACATAGGTAAATGTTATGTAATATTTTAATGTTTTGAAAATTTCTGTACGATTGTGAAATAGGTAAGTGAACGTAGTGTAATATTTCGATGCCATAAAGTATTGTGCAACATAATGTGATATCCATTATTTATATGAATCAGTAGTAATGGCATAATAGAATAATTAATTCATTAGGACTTTTATTCCTCGCCAAATACGGAAATTATATTTAAGTATGTTCTCTTCTGTATTTATACATTATGCACATAACTGCAAGTTTAGAACTAGTGACGAAAAGACTAAAATTGGTTGAAGCTCATATGGATCCCACTGTAAATAATTATATTTTTGTCGTTATCTGACTGTTCCAAATTGAATATTACGAACACAGCTTGCGTTTATGCATAAACCGATACAAGAAACAAAGTTGCAAAACTTCAATTTTTTTGAAGTAATGGTTTCTTGTTTTTATTTAGATAATTTGAGGTTGGGGCCCATATGGACCCTAGTAGTAGTCTAAAGGTTAATTTGCAGTTGCATCAAATTTTATACTGGGTATCATGCGACTTATTTTCTTTGCAGTATTGGAGTGACTATAGTAGCCAAGAATAGGAGCTCAACTTGACTCCAGTCATTTGCCAAAAATGGCTCGAATGCTAGACTTAAACCCGTGTCAATATTCGATCGACAAGCTGATAATAAAATTACTGCTTAAATAAGTTTTTTGTCTTGTGATTTTAATGAGATACAGTACATAGGATATAATTAAAAGCACATTCATTTTCTCATAAAAATGTCAACCATTAACGATCTTGCAAAATAAGATACATAAAAATTGATGATAAACTATTCCTGCATGCTTTATCATGCTGTATTGTTAATGAATAAGATTGCTATAGGATATACAGTATAGAACTTCAAAAAATCACTTTCATATGAGCTAAAGTACGTAAGAAATTTTAACAAAAAGATTCAAAAGTTATGTAAAATATAAAATGTAAAAAGTATTTTGCTTCTGTGAGTTTCAACACATAAATTTGTTTCTAAATATATAAAAATTGTTTTTTGCTAAAGGCCGCTCTTAATTTCATTAATTTGTGAGCGACAAATTGCAAACTTTAACCAAATAATAAAATGTATTGCGGTAAAGTAACTGAAATGTTAAATGCTTTGACAAATTTTGTCAATTAAAAATTAATTTCTCGACTTATGTAAAGTTTTTAAAATCCCACACAAACCACAAAAAATATTTAGGCATTTGGCAGTATCATTAGTGAATGCACCAATAAGATACTCTACTTGCGAGACTTTTCATGCGACGATGTGAAATCTATTGCAAGGCTTTTCATAACACTGTTCAACAAACTTTTGGTATCACACTAAAAAAGAGTTGATTTAGTGTAATTTGAGATGGTCGATTCCAAAGCTGTTGTCAGATTTTTTCCAATACGTCAGGAATTAAAAATAGCACGTACTTGGTGTAGATTCTGTGCACTGCTCATGTTGTTCCTTTACATCACTTTTTGTAAGGTATCCCTCCCAAATAAGGTCAACCATTTTGATTTTTGCTATAACTTAAAAAAATTACAAACAAGTCAATGATTTGTATTTTGTTGTCATCTACGTCATAGTAACTTTCATACTAAAAAGTTAGCTCTCAACAACAAATGATTTCACAAACTCTCCGAGCACAAGTAGTTCGTATTCAGTATTTTCATTTGTTTTTGCTAAATTAGCATAAAATGGAAATAAAATTTGGCAACAGTGAATAAAATAAGGAAGATAGCAAAGCAATATATGTTAAAGAGACACAAATTAAAAGTTGTACGAGGAAAAGGAAGTGAAATTGATGCATCTACAGCAATTGAACTATTAAGTAATCTGCGTGCTAATTCTAAGCAGGAATACTAATTCTTCAAAAACACAGTAAATATAATCATTTTCAAACCTACGTTAAAAACGTCAAACCTACGTTAAAATGGCCCGCATGGCACATGCTTTCACGTAGCGCGGGTTGTGAGTACACCTAGCAATTGGAAAATCTCTCTAATGCTCTGTGGAAACCAAATGTGCCCACCCGGAAGGGTATCCACTTATTCCGATGTTCAAGTGCCTGCTAATCAGCAAACGTCCTTTTCAGGACGGGATGATTAGTGCGTTGCACATAAACTGCCCTTTTCAAAGCACATCATCAAAAAGTTCCGTGGGCCCTCAATACTACAATTGAACATCGAAGGCCTCACAGCTAGCAAGATGAATGCTCTTTATCACCTTGCTACTCAGCTTGAGGCGTACGTCATCCTTCTACAGGAGACCCACTGCATATCTGCAGAAAAGCTAGTGCTATCAAACTATCAACTAGCTGGGTTCTCCCTAAGTAGAAAGCATGGCCTTGTCACGTTTGTCCATGAGCGGCTAAAATGGACCCTATACGATCAATCTCCCACGACATCGGAGACTGAGTGGTTGTGCGTGGATGTTGACGGTTATAAAATCGTTAACATCTACAAACCTCCACCAACGCGGTTGCAAGTTTCCGATCTTCCAGTGTTCACTCACCCTTGTCTGTATGCGGGTGATTTCAACTGTCCCCATGTCGACTGGGGTTATAACACCAACAGCGTGGATGGAGACTGCCTACTGGCCTGGGCAAGCTCCAATAATCTTGCCCTTCTCCACGATCCCAAGGATGAACCTAGCTTTCATTCTGGGCAATGGATCACTGGCACTAACCCGGATCTTGCCTTTACCACCGTCGGTCCTGATAGTCGCTTGCCTTATAGACGCGTCTTGGAGAAGTTTCCTAGGTCACAACATCGACCTTTGCTTATAACACCACCAAGGCTTTCCCTCCCAGTACCGGGAAGGCCTGTAAAGCGATGGAACTTCCGCAAGGCCAATTGGAGCCACTATAATTTCTTGACAAATAAGCTTGCAAGGAATTTGCCATCACCTGATTCAACAAATGTGGATCAGGCCTACCAGGACCTTTGCAATACCATAAGCAAAGCAGCCAAGAAAGCTATCCCACGCGGTCGTCGTAACACCTACATACCGTGTTGGGACGCTAAGTGTGAGGCCCTCTATCAAACGTTTCTGCAATCTCCTGCTGGAGACCAGGCAAGCAGGGCTGCTACAGCCCTAATAACTTGGCTTGACAAGAAACGCAGAGACCGATGGCCGGAGGCAGTCCGAAACATCGACTTCTCACACTCAAGCAGAAAGACATGGAGCATAATTAACAACCTTACTGGCAGGTCGCGACACAGCCCCCGTAACTGTCCCGTTTCAGCTAACGCCATTGCTGCTCAGCTGGTAAGAAACGGGAAATACGAGGGTGTTGATCGTGAGTCGTCTCGACTCATTTCTCAAGAAGTGTCTGACCGTTGGAGGGCTTTGATACCATCTCCAGTAAATCTCTCTGGCGACTTCTCGCCCAGAGAATTCGCTGCCGCTCTCCAACACGTTAAGCCAGGGAAAGCTCCGGTCCCTGACTCTATTTGTCCGGAGCTTATAATCCATGCTGGAACTGCTTTGAAGTCCTGGTCACGTGGCTTCCTCTCTTCCTGCTTGCGCCAACTGAAAATTCCCAAAGTCTGGAGAATAGCACTTGTAGTTGCGATCCCAAAGCCAAAGAAACCTGTAGAGGACCCAAAGAGCTATCGTCCCATCTCCTTGCTCTGTGTCCCCTACAAGATCCTCGAACGACTGATCTACGCTCGTATTGAACCTATTGTCGACCCCCTGCTCCCAGGCGAGCAGGCTGGGTTTCGACATGGTAAGTCGACAGTGGATCTAGTTGTCTTACTAACACAAAATATCGAGGATTCTTTCGAGGCAAAAAAGAAGGCCGGTGCTGTGTTTGTAGATCTGACAGCTGCGTATGACACTGTCTGGCATCGTGGCCTCACCTGCAAGCTGCTGAGACTTCTCCCGGATAAGCACATGGTTCGTATGATCATGGAACTTGTCCGGAATAGAAGTTTCACCCTTACTATTGGTGACAGCAAGCGAAGCAGGTTGCGACGTCTGAAAAACGGCGTCCCACAGGGATCGGTCTTGGCACCCCTTCTTTTCAATATCTATGTGTACGATCTTCCTTCAACGGTCTCCAGAAAGTATGCTTATGCCGATGATCTGGTACTGTTATACTCTTCTGATGACTGGAAGGACCTGGGTCTTAAGCCAAGACATTACTACAATCTCAACATATCTCCAGACTTGGAGGCTACAGCTCAGGCACACTAAAACGGTGACGACAGCCTTTCACCTGAACAACAGAGAGGCCAAACGTGAGCTTAATGTCTGCAGCAATGGCAAACCCCTGCCATTCTGTCCAGTCCCTACCTATCTTGGAGTTAAACTGGACAGATCACTCACGTTTCGTCACCATCTTGAGGCATTGCGCAAAAAACTAACAACGCGCGTTGCACTGATGAGACGACTTGCAGGCTCAGGTTGGGGCGCTGGAGCTAAAACACTGCGTACAGCCGCCCTATCTCTGGTCTACTCCACTGCGGAGTACTGTGCACCAGTTTGGTGCCGCAGTGCACACACTCGCCTCCTCGATAGTGTTCTCAACGACGCATTGCGCATTGTCACTGGATGCCTGCGTCCAACTCCAACAGACTATCTACCCGTCCTCGCAGGTATCCAGCCGGCTGAGCTTCGCCGATTAGGAGCAACGCTCTCCCTGGCATATCGTGGCAGCCTGAACTCTGGCCATATTCTCTATGAATTATTGGCTGGGTTCACACACGGCTACAGAGAGAGACTAAAATCTAGACGCCCATTTGTGCCCGCTGCACGGAAGTTACTGCAAGATCTAACTGAATTGGATATTCGTGCAACTCAATGGACTGACTTTAAATGGAACACGGAATACTCGGAGTGTTCATCTGATCTCCGTGCTTTCATTCCTAGGACAAGCACTAGGCCAACGGGGATGGGCCTACCCAGATCATCATGCGTCAGGCTCAACCGTTTGCGGGCTGGTGTTGGGTGTTTTCAGTCGTTCATGCACAAATGGGACCTTGCTCCTATATCGAATTGCGAGTGTGGCGCTGCAGAACAAACCGCAGAACACATCATTCTGACATGCCCCGTACATCGGGCACCTACAGGAATACGTGGACTGACGGTTTTGGATGTCTACACACGATGCTGGCTGAACACCATCACTGCCAGCATCTGAAAATGTGGAACCCTTCCAAAAGAAGAAGAAGAAGAAGAAGAAGAAGAACGTCAAGAATTTGCTTGGTCCAATTCGGTGACTAAATACCAGATGTGCATAGGCGATCTTGTGTTTGATGAAACGTTGACATGTTATTGAGGCACAGATAGATTTAAGCTGGTTTTGGTTTTACCATAAATCAAATTTGTTCTTTTGCATCGAAGTCAGCTGCATTATTTTCTAGTGTATAGATTATACTAACCAAGATTTAGATTGTGTTTACTACACTGTCTCTTTATTGAGAAGTGAGCGCGTTAAACATTGAAGCTCGTAAACAGAAAAAAATAGAAATTGGCTAAAACGCAGAAATTGTAGTCAGAAAAAGGCTGCCAAAAGCAATGTGACGTGAACAATATGCAAAAAACAGAACGGAATGAAATAAAAAACTTCCTTTGGCGGGTAACCGCAATTGCTGAATGGAGGAGTTTTCAATCTGTTGATTCCGAAAATTCTCGATTTTCGATCTCTGGCAATAGACTTTAACACTGTGAAGTATGTCATGTGAAACAACAGGCATTGCTTAGCTGTCGGTTGTCATTTACTTGATTGCAATATCATTGTTATGAGATTTTCAGGAAGGAAGCGGCAGCTATTGTGAAACGATTACAATAAAATAGATATTTAAGCTTGCAAGTCGGCAGCATAAAATGCTATTAGTTGTCAGTAGTATAACTCAAACGCTAGCATGCTTAAATTGTTTAAACTAAGCCAGAAATTTTAATTGTATTATCGTGGCTTTTCGTATAAATAAACCAGATTTAAACCAAAAAAGTTGTCTTTACAAACGTAAAAGACAATACTTTAGCTAATAACAGTTGCCCAGAAGTGAAGAACGACAGTTACAAGTGTAACAAAATGAGTGCTCGTAGAGCTCATTGAACTCAAGATTAACTGTGAGTTAAGAAGATTATGAAAAATTTTTTCAGACCTTCAGTTGGCAGTAATCCTATATCGCAGGGCTACTCAACTGGCGGACCGCGGTACGAATCCGGTCCTTTCAAGTGTTAAAGCTGGACCTCAAGCTTCAGGATGAGTAATAGTAAAAGCAGCCACAGATCGCGAAAAAGCCCTTGCCTTTTTTCCCAAACTTTGTGGACTTAATTCTCAATAAGTTATTTTCAAACTAAATATCAAAAATTTTTCAACCGTTGGCGCAACTGCACATTATTAGCGTTGACTAACGGTAGGGTTACCATATTTGGAAAAGCAAAAATCGGGACAATGGATGGCCACTTTTCACGAGACTAAATATTTGGGCTTATCTTATTTTTTTGATCAAAAACGGGAAGCTCAAATTCAGTTCGAGACCTTTTTTTAATTATGGGCGACGGGATCAGCTTCACATCGGCTGCAATTAGGTGCTGTCCCGCCTACGGTGGGAGTGATCTCCGAAAAAAAAAGGTCATCACCTGTTTGGCTGCTCGTTTTGAGTCACATCTTCGACTGGAATCATCATTGAGGTAGGGTTCGCTGCCATAATGCCTTAGCTTATCGGGTCTCACGTTTGCATATCCTAGTTCAAGCTGTGCTGGCTGACTGAAGGAAAAAGCGGGACTTTCGATGATTTAAGCCGGACAAGGCCTGAAAAAGCGGGACTGTCCCGCCTAAATCGGGACGTATGGCAACCCTAACTAACGGTACCTTTAAAAGGACCAAGAAACTGCATGATCAGCATGAAAAACTTATTACAAAATTAGCAGAATAGACCACAATAAGCTCATATTATTTTTGATTTATTAGTGTAGAGTGTAGACTATGAGAAAATCCAACAATTTTTCTGTATCTACTGGTAATGATAGTTTCATTTTTATCATTGCAAATCAAAAATTCTATTGGACCTCAGAAAATACTAAACTTCTCCGACTGGACCTTCATTAAAATTAGTTGAGTAGCCCTGCTATATTGTGTCAAGATACTAAGTAAATTTAATAAAATGATTTACTTAAAAAAACTAAAAAAAGCAAAATATAAAGTGCAACAATGTTAGTGAATTTCTATTTTTTACAAAAAAATACTATTTTTACTAAAATAATTAGTAAAAGTGTTGTAAAAGGACTTGTAGGATATAAATTATTCCAAAGACTTCGACGTGAACGCAATCATGTGTGGCTCACCAATCGAAACACAATTAGTAACAACAAAAAAAGAACTAAAAAAGTGCTGCAAATTTGGAAACATAAACCTTAAATAATTTTTCACAACATTTGAACAGCTTCAGATTTTACTTTTATATTTTGTTTTAGCATCGCCAAATGTACATGTTTAGTCTATGGCTTCACATCGCCAGTTAAAAACTCATTTGACGAAATTAATTACTTTACAAGCTCACAGTGATAGTGGTCACGATGGTGTTGGCCATTCTTTTCTACTTTGAGGTACAGATTCTCAATGCAGTAGGGGTTCTCCTCAATTCCAAACGGCATCGGAAAATGCTTGACGGGCTGCAAGTGGAACGCTAAACCTTTGAACCAAATTGTGGAAGAATTACCATTCGCCAGACTGAAAGTAAATGAACCACATTTTACTCACAAGGGAATGGATTATTGCTGGCTTTTTACGTTTAAACAAGACAGAAGTAGTGGCAAACGTTATTCTTATGTATTTTCTTGTCTTATCTCAAGAGCTGTCCATATAGAGCTTGCTTTTTTTACTACTCATGGTTTTTTAAATGTTTTATATCGATTTATTTCCGGGCAAAAAGAAGTACCAAGCATATCTACTCTGCTAACATCACCAACTTCCTTGGGGCAGAGAAAATTTCACAAAAGAAATTTTTGAAGTTTGATCATCAGAATCACGTTGTACTCGAGCTCATGAGTGGTAAGGAAATTGAATGATTGTTCAATAAACCAGCCGCAAGTCATCATGGTGGCTTATGGTAACAGATAGTAAGATCTTATTGTAGAGTCCTGAATATTTCAAACCCTGGCGCTATTTACAATAAGAACATACTTCAGACTGCGTTGACCAAAATCGAAGCTGTCATCAATTCCCTTCCACTCTTTCCAAATACATTTCTTGATGTAGAAGAACGGCCATCAACACCAGATCATTTGCTCCAATCTGCTACCAACCTACATGTATTTTTGTTATTCCTACAATCTGATAAAAGAGACTAACATCTGTTGAAAAAATACAAACGTACCAAGTTTCTCATCAGTAAAGCATGAGAGCAATGGGTTAATGAATATTTATACAATATCACCAATCTTACCACGTGGTTTGGAAAAAAGAAAATTTTGCGCATTAATGATACTGTTGTACTGTCCTTTGATTCTGTGACAAATGACATAAAACGCGGGCATGAAACTGAAGTCTACCTCTTTAAAAACGGTTACGTCCGCAAAATCCGAATACTGTTAAATGATCGCTAACTGTTACTGCCAATAACAAAAATTAAACAATTGATTCTTGCCAAAGAAAGTACAACAGAATTCATTTTGCCATGACTTAAGATTGTGGTCGGAAAAGATTACTAAAAGTCATACGCTTGTATCGTTTAGATCTAGCTTTATGTGTGTGTGGAGTGTCCATTTTTTTTTTAGTGGCATTAGACAATTTGTTTAAACATCTTTATCAAGATAAAATACTACGTTAAAACATGCATTCCAAGGGGAGTGAGTAAGTTATTTATCAGCAGTTTTATTGTCAGAATTTAAGAAATCGTATTCCCGTTAATAATATTATTTTTTCGCTCTTATGCCATTATTTTCATTTCTATATACGTACTTTAGCCTTTTTTCTACTTCCGATGGTTGTAATTTACGTATATCAATACTGCCTTGATTGCTGTACACTTCCACTCATCCCAGTAAGTATTTTGACTAAAAAACCATGAACTCTTTGACCTCACCAACTGCATTACACCGTAGGTATTTGCATTTTTTTGTCATTACGTTTGATGAGACAATAAAATTCTCTTTGCCTACCCACCTGTTTCTCAACACGTGTATAAATGGATAGAGATGGCGCTCATTGCGTCTGTTATCATTAATCATGCGTTTACACTTTACAACGATTACCTTGTAGCGAATGTGAGAATAGTATTTTTCGACAATTTCTTCTGTTTGTTACATTCTTACTTGCAGATAATGTGCACTGCGAAAGCAGGGTTGCCAACTCCAAAGCAGGTCTGAAAAACAAAAATATTTTTAAATACCCGAAAAATAGTTTTGCCCTTACGGGAAGTAAATTACTTTTATAATGAGTAGAAGTTGTTGCGTATCAGAAATGGAACAGCTTTACAACACTTTGTGCTCGGCCAATGACGATACAGAGTCTGAAAATGCAGCCGCTCGATCAAAGATGCAATTAATTTTGTATTTTTGTATTTAACTGACATGCCAGTAGTGTAAAAATGGATAGCGATTCCAACGCAGTAATTTAGAGCTGATCATAATAACTGCACAGCCAAATGTTTGTACGTCTTTATATCGTCAGAAAAGTTTTGCTTTGAAATGTTTAAGACTCCAAATCAAATCTACCCAACATGCAATACGAAAAGCAATTAGAAAAGGGTTAACAGCAGATCACCAGCTGCATTTTTCGGTGTTATTATTCTAGAAACATTTTTAATCATTCGTTATCCAAACCAGAGACTAGCAATTAACTTTACAGCGTAATTGCAAACAGTGCACATTGCTTCGACTTATCAAGTTTGTTAAATTCCATTGAGATCGACAATTTGCATTAAGCTTCAAAATAAAGCACAGCCTCAACTGCATATTTACAGGACTTAAACAAGGTCCGTGGTAGTAAAAGCTTGACAAAGCCGAGTTACTGAGTTTGCTTTTGTTGCACAAGAGTACTTTTCCTTTAAAAAGCTCAAGGTATTTTTTCGGGTAGCCTACTCAACTTGTACAGTAGCGGTACAACAAATTTTGAACGCTTGTATCTCGAATACCACCATACTTTCTCAAAATTTTTTTATAAATGTAATTCAAATTTATAATTGAATATGGTGAATTTCTTTGCTGTGCAATAAAATTTTCATTAAACTTGAAATATTGGATTTTTTGTGAATATAAACAAAATACGAAAACAAACTCCGCGACTTCATGCGTAATCGAAATAATTTAAATCATTGCCATTTCCTGGGAAAAATTTATAAATACATGACAAAAAATGATTGCTTATTCCAAATATACAAAAGGTGGAATATTAAGTAGAAAAAGTCAAGAAATTTTATATAATTTTGAGAAGAAAAAAGGACGTCACTGAACAATTGAAAATTTGATGGATCGCTGCAGACCAACGTTAAGTAAATTAGAGTTAAAACATCTGATTTTTGTGAGACAGTGGTGAATCAAAAATTAACGAAAAAAATTGTCAGTGTTGAGTTTTTTATTTGATTATAATGATTACTTACTTTTTAATAGTCGAACTTGAATGAAAAATTTTTTATTCTAATTTTGTATTGATGACATTTATTTGGGTGTACTAGCGGTAAGAATTTTTTTCAATTTTTAAATTTATGGTTCATAGGCCCAGAAAGGAGAGCCTGGCACAATAATCTCACATAAAAATGACTCTGCTCTAAAAAGATTTAATAAATAGCATCGATAAATCTAGAACTATTCTACCAGTTATTTGTCCAGTATAAAGACTAAGAATAATGAAAAACTACAATCACAAAATTATTAAAAATTGTTCCCATTTTTTCTTTTTTGTTTTCCAAGTCTAACGCATAAGTTCAAAGTCAAGTTCAAGCAAAACTTGGATAGATTTTGACGTAATGATGAATCGGAAAACACGTTCAGCTGATTTGTGACAAGTATAGCAAATGAGCGTTGTCAAATTTCAGTATTGCTTTAAATTCTCGTTTTAAGTATAGCATGCTATTACTGGTTATACGGATAGCAAGGTGTCTCAAAGTCTAAAGGTTGGTGTTTTTTTGTGTAATTCCGCTCTAAAGGGCATAACAATTCTACCTATAATTGCAAGGAAAAACTTTATCTATTGCTTTGTGTGTTGCTTATGTTTTACGGTTATTCCAATATTGTAGCAGTATTCGTCAAATAAAGTTTTTGCTTTGGTCTTGTAGAACAGGGGGTAGTGGAAAATAAAAGCTTTAAAAAATTAAAAAGAAGTGTGATCAAACACCTGCTTTTGATCTTAAAGTAGGGTGGTCATACGTCCCGTTTTAGGCGGGACAGTCCCGTTTTTGGTGGGACCGTCCCGCTTTTTCAGGCCTGTCCCGGTTAAACAATAAAATGTCCCATTTTTTCGCTCAGTCATGCAGCATAGCTTGACCTAGGGTACGCCAAAGTGAGCCGTTACAAACCAGGGTATCTTAGCAGCAAATCCTACCTGAAACGATGATTCCGGCCGAAAAGTGACAACAAATGGGCAGCGAAATAGGTGGTGACCTTTTTTTTTTTTTTAGAGATCTACCCCACCGTAGGCGCGACCACGGTCTTGAGCGTCTCAATTATGATCTAGAATCTACAGTAAGCCCGCCTCATGCAAAAACGGGACGCTCAGATGGAGGTTTGTCCCACCTAAATCGGAACGCATGGCCACCTACCTAGTCATAATAGCAGTCTGCAATAGGCGTCCCGTTTTTGCATTTCGAAAAAATGGCCAGCGTATCTTAAAGCTTTGTCCCAACTGGGTTTAAAGTTGTCGAGAGCAAAGTGGGAAACAACTTTACCCCAAAGGTGAGCAGAGAGTTAAATTTACCAGAAATGCTGTAACTCGAAAACCGCTGACACCAAACAACTGGTTTTGGTCTTGAAATTTACAAGATATGTGCTTTTTCATTACCTCTAATTTAATATTTTCTTCTGTTATGTAAAAAAAATGAAGATATTTGACAACAGGCAATTTTAATGCTAAATTACAGTAGATGAAAATTCATACAATATTCAAACAGGTTTCACACCATGCTCAAAAGTTGACATGACACACAGAACAGAGGTTTGCAAAACAGTTAAATCATTGATAATCAATCAACAACTTTCAAACTGACTCTTTGCATTGAATTTTTTTCATCAATTTTCTTGATTTGATATACAAGCGAATTTGTCGATTTTTAATCTTTTGAAACCGGAAGATGTTGCGAAAACTTCTGTTTCTCTCTTGATGTATGTTTCCGCATGTGGATTGTGGCATGAATACAACGTAAACAGTTTTGTGTTTTAATTGAAAATATTTCTATCGAAAAGGCTTCAAATAGATATTGGTTGATTGCAATACAGGAAATTTAACAATTTGTGTTAACTCGTAGTTGCTTTGTTAACTGGTAAATTTAACTCGTATCTACCTTGTTATTGACGGTTGGAGGTATAATTTTCTTACAGCCTCGAAAAATGTTGAAATTTCTATTTTACTTCTGTTGATTCTAGGAAAACTGAAAACTTTGGTGACAAAAAAAAATAACAAATTATCTATCTGCAAACATTGCCAACAGGACATTTATGTGGTGTGTAGAAAAATCTTTTCTTCTGAAAACATTGAGTGCAAGATCTTTCACTTTGATGTTTGAAAACTTCAAAGCTCGTTAATATATCAGAGAGAACTTTTTGGTTCATTTGCAAGTCTGTTCTAATACTTAATTTCAAACCTCCGTGGAAAGTACACTGTGGAACAAAATTCTGTTAATGTCCTTAGTAATTTTAACGGCTGCTATGTGGAGACATAATACCGAAGGATGCAGCAAACCAATGTCACCCATCTAGCAAGAGACAGCTCCCATATTCTAGAGCCATCAAATTGTTGTTCACTCTGACTGCCATAACAGCCTCGCATATGCGATAAGCATGGTTTTGACCCCGCCTTAAATCATCAATGTGTCATCTGGTATTGTATATCGGAAAATTTTTGATTTGGAATAGAGTTAAAACTGAATGCTCCCCATTTTAAAATAGAACCGTTTTACTGGCTCCCAATCACCTTTGAAAAAGAGATTCAGAGCTTTATGTTGCTCCTTGCAAAGACTTGAAAACATATCTCAGAGGTAAGTTATGGCAATGGAACAAAAACAATTCCATTGCAACAGCCTGGAGCAGAGCATCGAGCAATGCATGCAGCCTCTAATACAACCAATCATGGTTGCTGTCCCTTCAGAACCAATAATACTAAATTTTGATTTCAGTTTTATGTCAGTAATTGCTTCATAAACTGCCATTGCAATTGGTTAACTACATGTAGTTTCTGCTTCAAGACTGCCATAAAACAAACAAAATTCTTTAGGTTCTCCAAGAGTCAAGTAGTGATCTTTTGGATAGGCTCACATTAGAGTATCTGAAAAAAATACTAATTTTTTCAGATCTCCTTGTGCATATGATTTTATGTTGACCCACCATAAAAAACATCACTGAAAATAAATTTTGAAAAAGTTTTGATATTTAGGGGTTGCACTTCTCCCTTTGAAATATTAGCAATAACCCCAAAATGTAGTAGTTTTTAACTTAGCATAACTCATATCATACTAAAACTTTCTAGTGGTGTTTGGTAGTAATTTTCATAAGAATTTTACACTTAATAACACTAGCTAATCAGTTTTGACGTATTTAATAAAATTTTAAAATAAAATGTTTTCACTTCTAAAGATAAACTTAGAAAAATAGAGTAAAAAGTTTTATTTTTCCCAGTAGCCAAGCAATTTAGACTTGCCAAAAGTGCTTAACTGCTGTTGATGCGGTTCAATACATTTGTAGATATTTTTCCTTTGTTCATCATTGTTTGCTAAAACGTCGGAATAATCTGTTGTGAATTTAGTGGACTTTCGGCAGGATCATTGGTGATTTTCAAAGATTAAAAATGCATTTGGCTTTTTGATAATTAGTTGAGTTTTTCCATTTTGAAATGGGTACTTTAGCCAGTTGGCATTAAGTTTGAAAATTGTAAAAATTGCAGAAGTTTTGGGACCAACGATGTCTCGTAAAACCGTCTCTGTAGAGACCTTGGAAAACTTTGATGGGCCAAGAAGCATGATATGAGTTAAAACAGCTTCAGCAAGCATTTCTTTCTTAATGTCAGATTTTACTTTAAGGATGCATGGTCACTCCAATAAGTCATCACGAAGTTTTATCCAGTGAAGTACCATAAATGCCACTTTGTAGTAGAAAAAGATTTGGCGGCAATTTCTTCATTTACACTGGCGTATCTGTAAAATGAGCAACAGGTGTAAAATGGAATCGCCAAAAAAAACTAAAATTTAGTTCAAATTGATTTTAAATGTTTTGACGTGGATACAGTGAAATTGAACATTGTTGCATTCAGCTAAAAAAGCAATTTTAAGTTGAACAAAATTTCATTAAAATGGCTAGGAGAGGTTATCAGCTAATCACGTAAGAATAATAATACCTGGATAAATTTTTAAACAGCTGGAGATAATAGAACGGTGCACTTAAAGCTTACAGAGAATTAAATTAGGCTGGTGCATATAGTAGAGAGATAAACTGAATAAATGTTTGCAAAGACTGTTTTGCTGCCGCACTGCATCACAGTTGCTCTTGAAACATGAAAATTTTGGTAGCTTAGATTACTTTTTACATCCACTTTGCATAATCAATTGCTTCCAGATTTTTGCAAGCATTTATCAAGAAAAGTTGGTTAGTGGCACGGAATTTGAAAATAGCAGATAGCAGTAAATTCATCCCAAAATTTTTCGTCTGACTCTTTTCAAGTGGATATACGTTAGAATGAGAAATAGGGAAGTGTGGCGGCTTTTACAGAGTAAAGACAAACGAAAAATGGTACAAAATAAAGGTGCAAACACAGAAGAAGACGCGCTTCCACTGATTGGTTAGAAGCAGTCAATGAAACGAGCAATTAGTGAGACAGTTTGTGGCTAAGATAGTTTTGTCGTCAACACAGTTTTGATCAAGGCGATTCAACAATTTTACAAATTACCGCATTTGGTCCCAAGAAATCCCCAGTCTACCTTCATTTAACATGGCTGAAAAATATTTCATCGAGGTTCGAAACTCAGATCAAGACAGCTGTAAAACGCTGTTTCTTTGTCGTCGAACTTTGTTTTTTCTACACTGCCGAACAACTCCTGTCACCAGCTAATAGGGATGTACTACCTGCTTCTCAACATAGCAACGCTGTCTACCAACTCCTCTGCCACTGCGACAGCAGGTACCAGGGTCTTACTTCCCAAAGGTTGCAATAAAAAATCAAACAACATGTTTCCAAATAATCCATCTTGTACGGACACAATTCGCTTGACCGCAGCTATCCTTTTCGTTCCAGCCAACTGAATAGAAGCCTACTTGAAACCTCGTACTAAGTAATTGGACAACATCTTTTGCAAAATCCATCATCTGCACAGAAATAGAATGAAAGAAAATTCTTAATCCTCGCCCACGGACGCACGACTTTTCATCTTTCCATTCTTGAAGCCGCATACATACAAACATAAAAACTAGATTACGCAAACAAAAAAAATTCGTCTACTCCCTCAAACTGTCTCACTAATTGCTTGTTTCCGTAACTGTTTCCAACCAATTAGTGCAAGTGAGCCTTCCTGTATGTTTGCGTCTTTATTTCGTACCATTTTTCGTTTGTATTTACGCTCTGGAAGCCGCCACACTTTTCTATTCCTCATTCTAATATATATTCACTTGAAAAGAGCCAGACGAAAAGTTTCGAAATGAATTTATTGCCATCTGCATTTATCAAGATTGCATCATCGTGATTATCCAACAATCGCATCATTAGCTTAGCGATTTTTTGTTGTCATCACCTGATAATTTTTTTGACTTTAATACTATATTGTGCACGCAAAGCGAAGTTTGTTTCAATTCTTTCAGTCATGGCCAGCGACTACTGTCCACTCACAAGTACGTCACAGAGATATTCTCGTCAACATTTTCCCATTCATCCTTCAACTTTTTAAACTGCATATTACCTGGACTTTTTGAACCACCATATGGAAATTTTAAACATCTGGTACAATAATTTCCACCATTTGATGCCTACATGCCAACCACAATAAATTTTGTTTGAGGTAATCCCGTTCTAATGCCTGTTTTTGAAGATGTTGTATCAAAAACCATAGCTCAATCAAAAACGAAGTGAGTAAGTCATTTCCCATTTTTTACTTGCGACAAAAATTGCTTCGGTTTGGGACTTTTCCGTAAAGTTGTTCTGTGCCATTGCACCCAACAGCTTTTGTTTAGAATAGATACCAGGAGATGTAATTAAAAATGCACAACGGGTATTTTAAGGCAATTCCGATAATGTATTGATACAATATGTATATTTAATATTTATATTCACACTGAAAAAACTAAAGTTTATTGGCGGTAGTGTAACATTTTACCCCTCCAAAAAGTGGTAAGCTGACAAGAGATTAGCTTGATACATAAAACTTATAATAAAGTACAAACAAGTACTACCCTTTGAAAGCTTAGAAAATTCGCTCTTTACTAATATGCGACTCTAATTAATTGCTTAGGGAGAACGATTACTTGATATTAGCGGATTAAAATTTGTTAGCATGTTCCATGTTTCATTTTTAATTGATTAATGTTCCAATTAGACCCAATAAACTTGAATTTAAAAATAAGTTAGTTCTTTGGTATATTTTGACTACTTTTTCTCAAAGGTATGGTTGTTCGGCATTGTCTGTGTACGTTTTCAACAACAAAAAATGAAGTCTTGAAATGTTTATGCAATGTAGCCTATCGGTTGAAAAACACTCATTATTTTGTTGTCTAAATTTCACAAAATCCCAATTTCTACGAAGAGTAAGTGCTTTGGTACATTTTGTCTATACTTCCTTGATAGTATGGATCTTTGGCATTTTCTATGAACATATTCAAAAAAATTCATCGAAAAATAAAGTCAAATCCAAGCAAACAAATTGGTTATCTCCAAAGTAAAAGAGGAGGAGGAATAACGATGGTCTTCTTTTATCTTTTGCAACAAAATATTACCATCGAGCTACCGTACATTTAATCTAAATGTTGAAGCCATTTCCTTTGCAATTGAGTGAAGCCGACGCAGCCAGCTGACTTGATATTCCTAACCTCGACATTAATGTTGGCCATTCTGCTATTGCAATAACTTAACCCCTTACTGGCCGAGCTATTATATTAAGGTATTGGCACGATATTTAACATTTTTTTATCAAAATTTATTCAAAATGTAATAAAATAATTAGCTTCACTATTTTTTACTTTTTTCAAAAAATTTGGGGGTATGTCCATTTTTGGAACATTGGCAATATTGCTCTAACTAAATGCGCAACTATTCTCGCAGCAGCTCTCGCCACAAATAAACTCCTGCAGTGTTTTATTGAGTATCATACACGGAAAAGCACTTGCTGTGAAGAAGCGCATCACTTTGTTGACACATGTAGGTAGTGTTTTTCTTGCATACCTTACATCTCCCTTGTCAATATGCTGTTACAGGAAGATGCTTGTTTCCTCCAAACCTTACTGCATTTACAGAATTGGGAGTGGGTCCAAAATCGGCAGGTTTTTAAGAGACTCATCCAAAGATACTGTGAACAATTTTCCTGTTGAAGCCGAGGTGATCTAGCTTGCCTCCAAGATGTACTTGCAACCTTTATGCTCCAACCACAGCCTTGTTAAGTTAGTTCCGAAAGAGGCACCACCACCATTTCCCGCTACGTAAAGTTGGGCGTAGTCAGACATACTGTAAATTTTTCTAGCAGATCGACTCCTCTCATAAATGAAATGTATGAAGAAGTAATCAAGGGTACGTCAATGTGTGTCGTGTTCTTGTGTTTTTTGCTCCATCTTTTAACAGCCCGTAGAGGGCATATGCTTTCAAATTTCGACATAACAAATACCGGTTTGCTGTCATTCCAGTTGACCAGAACTAAACCACCAGTTCCGAAAATTTAGTGCTCTCCACTTTCTTCTGTTTTGAACTCTTTACTGCAAGTCACTGAACATTTTTCGATTTGGTTCTGTCGCACAGTACCAGTGTGACGAATGCCTTTTTCCTCGGTCAGCGGTAATAAATCTGCCAAAGTGGTAATCTGTGTAAATGAAGTGCTCATTTGGATGGTTAATTTGTTCAATAAAACGCTTGACAACCCTTTCCAAGACCAGTTCAAAATAATCAGATAGGCTTCCTTCCCAGTATACACTTGAAAATCAAACGGAAAATCATCAGAGGAAGGCATAACCCATGTCTTCATATCAAATTTAATCGTCTTTCCGCGGATGTACTGTGTTAAAGCAGAACATCCGTAATATGGAACCCTTTCCTTACCTATGCTTAAATTTTTTGTGAACACACTAAACTGAGAAAGAAGACGTTTTTAAATTTTCGTACACTGCCGGACTTTGGCTAGACTTTTGTCCTTGTCAATAGTGGTGTTATCTGCCAAATGCAAATACTGCTTTATTGCTCGAAAACGATTCCGTGAAAGTTTTTGTTGAATTAGTGGTACACCAACATCCTCGTTTCTACACCAATAAAATGCATGTCTGGAAAGTGGGTGGCAGCGAGACAGAATCAACGTAGCCAGAAATGCGTTTAGCTCTTCCTTTGTCAGGTTGTAATTGTGGGCGCCATTGCAATTAATTCCAAGACATCTTTTCCATAAAAGATCCAACGAGTTTAATGGGCTGTTTGTTCTTTAGATGTGGATAGCTTTCAACCAGGGACTCTGGGTGCAAGTTTGGCAAGGGTTCAGAAATTAGGTCAAACACTTTCTTCCACTTATATTTTTGGTTGTGGTTAAGCATTTTTCTTTTGGTAGCGGTTTCGACATCATCAGAGTTTTCGTCTTCCTTTTGCAAGTGCACTTCCATCTAACCAGCAACCTCACACATATCGCCATCATCTTCATTTTCGTCATTTTCTTCATCCATCACTTCATCCGTGTTGTCAGGAGGCAAAGTCACAATTTCGGCTTCTTCCTCATCATCGCTCAGACACTCCACAATGCTCAAAGATTCCTAAGCTGAATACAACGTTTTAGACACAATTATGACCAGGAGTAAATAAAACTACACATTGTTACTACGATCACGTTATAGAGATGTATTCGTCAACAGCCTGTTTCATCCCACCATTTTCACACCACCAACAGAATGAAAGGAAATTACTACCCAGAAGTAATTATAGGGAAAATTTCTTGCACTGAGAGCTGATTACATGCTGAGAAATTATCTGAGTTTTCATTTAGACAGGTTTAGGTAGTAAACATCAATCTTCCTTTGATAAGTCTTATTTAATTAATGGAATCATGTTACGCAATAGCTTAGTCACATGTGGCCGTTGCTCAAAAATGGAACATCTCACATTTTCTCCCAGAAATTGCACGATAAAGCAAGAGTAGTGAATATTATTTGACAGAATTGCTGATTGAGATATTCTCAACGTCACAAACGCAGAATACGCTAATCCAATGTGATTTTCTATTGGAAATTAATCACTGAAAAAAGCCATAAAATCTACTAGCAAGCATTTTCGAAATCACAAATGTAAATAAACATAAAACAAACGCATGAGCGTAGTTTCGCAAAACGAAGTTATAGTTTCCTCAGCAGGTTAGAAATACAACAAGAAAACTAGATTAAGTCAACGTTTATGTTCACTTTTTGTAACAAAAAAATATGTTTGTTCCAATACTGAAACAATGGCTATTAATGGGTTAGCTATGAGTACATCATTTCGGGTTAGTTTGCCCTTTTCATGGTGGTGTTTATGCCAGGATCAAACAACATGCGCGCAATCAGAGGCGTCAGCTTATACCAATTTGCCTAATTTTGCCTAGTAACGAAAACGTCCTAGTAGCGGTTCTAATATTTAATGGCTTAATCCTGGAAATACTGTATATATCAATTATCTTGGTGCCTACCAACATCTTTGATATGCTTTCGAGCACTTGCTGAATTTAACGAATAAAATTCTGTTTAGTTTGAGAATGCCTATGATGATAACAGGGCAAACAAGACGTTACCAGCGACTCGATAAACTAGGGAAACATGTAAGTGGCTATGCATACCAGCCCATAATGTTGTTTTTAATCGATTGCGTTTCAAGAAGCGTTAATTTTTGCTAAAAGTAATTCCATGATATCTCAGTAAATCTATGACATTTTGCTTCATTGAGGTGCAACAAGCGATCATTTATTTGTTTTGGAAGCTTGCTTTTTTTCTGTTCTGAATTCTTTTACAAAGCACTATCACGTCATTATCTTAAATGATATCACAACGCTTACCACTATTTAATAAGAACAGCAGCAGACAGCAAAATTATCCGCTATCATTTTGATAGCAAACTTAAATAGTAAAACCCATTAGTGATATTTGTAATTGCAAGGATATTTGTATTGGTACGAAACACTGATATTTATTTAACAGTATGAAGGTCTGCATTTGGGGCAAACTGAACTCTAATAAAGTTCTAAGTTTAGGTCAAAATCAAAATTCAACAATAATAGCATTACTCTATAAAACTGGATTAAGGGGAAACATTTTTCTTTGAGAATATCTTAATAGGAGTCAATCGGATTAAATTATATGACTTTGGGGAAAGGCATGGCTCCTTTTCATGCTATGGCCGAAGTAAAGCAAACAGCACAGCCAAAACGCTTAATGCCACTAATATAATTACGAAAGCGGGCCCACCAAATCGTCAAACGAGAAAAACACTAAATAGCTCGTTTTTTTAATTGTCAAAATGACTAACATTTGGGCGCCGCTATCATTTTGGCTATGTTTCTCCTAACACTTTATAAAGTACGAATGATAGTTTGTGACATCAGTATTTCGTTATGAGTACAACTAATCTTGATTTATAGACCAAGATGATAACCATTACATGTGCAAGAACTGTGGGTTATATTTACTAAAACTTTTCGTTGTCGCTCTCACAAATGTTTGTACGGTGAAGTTGGCGCGCTGCATTAATTGATACGTTTTAAATCGGCATGAGTAATGGTATGACCCGCCGGGGTAGAATCACGCCATGCTTATGTTAAACATTATTTCCATTTTGGTTGATACTAGCTTCATAGAGCTACTGGTGTCCAAACTACAAGTTTTGAGAAAAGCAAGGACTCTTTTAACTTCTCTGAGCGCACCTAAGCAAGAAGAAACAAACATGCAACATAATGCTTTGCAAGCACGGATTTGAGAAAGTGTGTTTCCTACTACCAAACTAAGGAAAACGCAAGGCCTCCTTAGGTTCGCATAAGTAATGAACGGAGCACATAATCCTTAGCATAACCAGGACCTTGAAATCAGACATATTAACAGGAAAAGGAGCACTCTAAATTGTGAAAATATTATGTGCAGGAAAAAAACAGTAATTTTTGTTACTGTTTACTTACTCAAATGTCCAATAGGTGAAGTAGGCTTGACTTGCTGAATCGACATTCTCAATCCCAATATTACTCATGGGGGGTGTTACAGACAAAATCCATTCATAAACTTTTTAATTAAAATTGTTTTCGCGCCCTGATTAAACTGCAGGACCTCTTTCTATTTGAATAAGCTGCTGGAGACCTATTGTTATAATTAGCGTCTTTTGTGTTGTAAACAATACCAAGAAAAAAGATCTAGGACAGCCATTCTCTATGAAGTTTTCTTTTAACTATTTCCCCGTGCTCGCCTGAGAATTTCGTAATTTAGCAGCACTATATAACCGCGGCATTCTAGTCATTTGGCATTTTTCTCAAAATCAAATTACGAATGAAGTGAAATCTCTGCTATAAAGTTGAATCGTTTCGAAAAGTCGCGTACAGTCACCATTGTCGCAGTCGACGCCATTTGTGTATGATCGATCGGATTTTTCGTCTCGGAATTATATTTGATTTAGTCATCGAGAGTGCTCTTTGATACCGCGATTGAGTTTGCGCTGTGCGCTAAGACCTTCCACCAAACCGTGTTACTGGGATAGCAGCAGTTACAGGGGGTCATTCGAGCAGCGTCGACATCTTATATTTAAAGTGCAATCCTGTCTGTGTATCTGTCTGTCTAAACTCCTCCAAAAGTACTAAAGGTCCAAACATCCAACTTGGCACGATTGATTATCACTCCAAGGTAGGTGTCATAAAGGGGCTTGCAAGGTCACAATGACGTCACAATCAAAGGTATAGTTTTAAAAATTCCCATTTTTGAACTGAGAGAAGCGCTTTTTAATTTAAACAAAAGCCAGTACCCGACTTACTAACTTCAACTAATTTTACTTTTTTAGCATCTCACATGACGTCATAATTAATAATAATTAATTGTACAATTTGTTTTTCTTATGTACTCAAAAAGTACTCATCGTAGAAACGCAATTGAACGGTTTTTTGGGAGCTATTAGCAAGGTGCTTTTGATAAAAAATTCATTACAACAATTGACAGTGCAACAACAGATTCTTTATTTAAGCATTTCAAGGCTTCTAAGCATGCGTTTTTTGCTTTTTTCTGCACGCTTCAAACTCACTTTGTGATATCATTGTACATTTGGTGCGATCAACAAAGTCTTTTGCTAACACAGATCACGATATGATAATTTTTTTCAAATTTGCAACGTTTTTACAATATCAGTTTACTCAAAAACTAATTTGTGACTTCATTATTCAATCGATTTTCAAACTTTTTAACAAATTAAAGGATATTTTACAACAATTAATATAGAATTTCCACATTTACAATAAGTTTTTATAGAAATAACTGAACTTTATCACCTGTCGAGTAACTTTATACCCCTTCCTAAAAAGTGGTAAACTCACTAAAAAAAGATAAGTTTAATACAAATAGACTATAACAAGGTATTAACAATTAGTTTCGTTTGAAAGCTCAGGAAATTTTCTTTCCAACAATATGCGACTCTAATTAGTTAAGGCTAAGAATTAGCTCATAATGGTTGATCAAAAATGATTTTTTATTTTTAATTAAAGCATTTTTGTGCTTTACTCAAGTATCTATCAATTTTTATGAAAAGTTAGTTCTTTGGAACAATTTGACTATTTTCTCTCGAAAGCATGCTTCTTCGCCATTATTTATCTTAATTTTCAAATAGATCATGTCAACGTGAAGTCTCTACAAACTTTAAATTATAGCCTACCGGTCAAAACCACTCAAAATTTTGCCTTGATCTCGCAAAATTGCAGTTTCTGCAAAAACTAAAGTTCTTTGGTACATTTTTGCTATTCTTCCTCAAAAGCATGCCTTGTTGGCATTATTTATCAAAGTTTTTACAACCATTCATGTAAATCGCCTCCGGCTCACAACTTTCAAATTATGCTTCCTTGCACTTTATAATGTGAACCGCCAAAATTTTTTTAATACGTTGGCTGTATCAAGAAAGCAAGTCCACTTCCTAAGTACCAAACAGGGCAAGCAAGACTTAGCCAAGCTCCAGAAACTTGGAAGAAATAGAGTGGTTATGCGCATCCTCTTCTTATTTACAAAATAATATGATCTACAACTATAAAAACTCCTGCGTTTTTGTTTTGTTCTGTTTGTTTTTTTTTTTCAATTCAATTAAACTGTTCTTTAATTGCTTGAATTTAGGGTTTAGCGGCCATGCAACTATTGCTCTAGTTTTATGGATCCACTGTTTTCATTTGCATGTTTTAACGTCTGACGTTGTGTCGCTTCTTCCTTTTCTTGACTCCATTTCTCTCATCATTATTGTTGTTCAGTGTCGTGTGTAATGGTGGTGGTCATGAATAAAAAAGATACAGATACAGATACAGATCCCCTTATAATGTTGTTTTAGGCTTGACAATTTTTCTTTAAAAAACGGTATTTTTCATTTTGGAAGGAAATTTAGCTATGCCAAAGAAACCTTAACTTTTCAATACTGTTCTCACAAGTACCTTTATTCTTAATCTCTACATTATTGATGGGGGTACAGCAACTGTAATTGTATCTCTTCCGCTTAGTTTGCTCTTTCCCTGGCAGCGTTTACACCAGGACCAAGTAACATGTGCCCAGTCAGGAGCATTAGGTGATACGAGTAGGCATACAATTACGAAAAAGTATTAAGTAGTGATCCTAATATCTAACACCACCAGCAATTTCCTCGGAAGCGTGCCGCATAAAAAGCAAGAGAATGATCCAGACTAGGAATATCATTTATGCTAGGGGATTTTACTAAGTCGTAAAATACGCATAATACCAAATAACTGACAGACACATAGCAAGTACAAGCTGTGATGCTTCAAAAGTCTACGCCACCAGTTTAAGTCAAAATTGGCATTTACAAACAATGATATACAGGACACAAACGATTTAACACTTTTAATGCTATTGTTTGTATATAAACAATTTTTTTCATGCCAAACTATGAACACACAACTTTGAAAATCTGCTTCATGCAATGTCGGTAATCTACAAAAATGCAATTCAGAAGCAGAGCCAGCAAGTCAACATTAAAACAATAAATGACGCCAAAAAAGAGTGTTGGTCAGCTTATACTGTTCCGTGCAGCCGGTCAGCGCTCAAAAATCAAATGCGTGTAACTGCTTGCCAAAGGTAATCAAAACAATGCAAGCAGTTAAAATTCCACAAATAAAGTGATCAGAAAACAGGAGACAGGTTCAGAACTTTGCTGGGTCAAAAACCAAGAAGTAGGATCATTTCTATTGCCGAATTTAAAAAGTGCTTAACCAATCAAACATGTAATTTTCTGCATAGATACAAAGCTAGCTAGAAGCAAATTGCATCTTCTCAGAGCACTACGTCATCAGCGTCAAGTAGTTTGCGAATAGTTTGTAGAACCAAAGTTAGTAGCTTAATTACTTAAAGGCGCGTGTTCGATACTTGCAAAGCACAACAAAAATATACAACTTTAAACAGTAATTAGAAATAAAACATTTCGTACAAACAGAAACTTGTTTTAATCGTAGCATTATAGATCAACGACGCAAAAGCAAGGTTATTGTTATTCTTTTTGCAAGTGTACTAAAGTCTGGCGCTAATGATGATTAATCTGTGACGAACAAGCTTTTACTCGAAAGATTGTCATTGCCACATTGCTCTGTTGCTGCTTCATCAAGCTGGTCAACATCTCGGGTTTGCTTTTAGCAAACATTTCTTTGAAAGTCAGTGCGATTAGTAGACGAACTTTTTGCAATCCCTTAACACTTTGTTTTTGGGGCCCACTTTGGCAATAATATAACGCCAAGCTTAACTCTTTCGTTCTTAGTTTTGTTCTTCTTTTTGTTTTCTTTTTTGTGTTTCGTCACGACACAATATATCAAACAGTTGTCAATCTCAGACGTGAAATAATTGACGCTGCAATCAAACGTTCAACGGTGTTCTTTTTGCAGAGCACTAGCCGGTTTTGCCGGCGTCGCCCGCAGCCCCGCCTATCAGGAACGTCGAGGTTAACAATATTGTTTCAGCCGCTTGTGCCGGATTCACACATTAAGCACTTGTATGAACAGTAACGAAAAGTTAATGTTTTTTATTTACTTCCATAATTTCTGTGCATATAATAATGATTATCTTATTCTCTTTATCAAGATTGGTAATGCTCACAAGCAAAGAATACTCTCAAAAGCTATCATTAATGCTTTTAAAACGTGTGAGGGAGGAAGGAATATAAACACAGTCAAGAATTATGGTGGGGTCCAAATGGTGGTTGTTTTCACAATTACAAAAATAAACTATTTTATGGTAAGCCATATTGTGATTTGGCGCGGCCACGTCCGATTTTTATTAGTGGTACTAAATTCTTTGGCTGCACTATTTGCAATGCTTCCGGCATAGCGACAAAATTGGCTGTGTTTTTACCAACGTTATTCACTATATTCTTGTAGGACCCCATCAAGTTGAGATATTTTTTAAGAAAATATTCTCTACAAATTCAGCTTTACAAATTGTTGGGGTTATGATTATATTTTGACTGATTTTTAAACTTGGGATGTTATTAATTTGCTTTATATTATAGAACGTTGATACCTTAAGAGGCAGCCTATGAGCAAAAGAAAAAATCTTTGCTTTATAGCAGAGGTGCTCATTACGTCGATCGCGATCGACCGGTCGATCGCGAAGGAACTGTGGGTAGATCGCACGGCATTTAAAAAAATTAAATTTAAAAGAATATTTTAAAAAGTATCCGGACTATGCATCACTGGCTGATTCCATAAAGTGCAAGGCATGAGAGTAAGGAAGCAGTTCTCAAACTTTATATAGTCTGGGCGCACTTTCAATACTACAAATTACAGCAGGCTTACCATATAGCTAGGGTTACCATACATCCCTATTTTGGCTGGACAATCCCGCTTTTTGAGGTCTTGTCCCGTTGTCCCGCTTTTGCCATGGAAAGTCCCGCTTTTCCTTGAAGTTAACTCGATTAGGTGATGAGTTTGGACTGAAATGATAAATTTGGGGCGATCTCCAAAAAAAGGAAAAAAAAAAGGTCAGCACCCTGCTGGCCGGAAAAATTGGGTAGATTTCGGCTATTAAGAGGCGCGAAATGTGCAGCTGAACAAGTGATGACCTTTTTTTTTTGGAGAACACCACTCTTTATATTAATTTTTCGTGAAATGAACCTCTGTCCCGGCAATCTAGTCTACAACTGGAATCCAGCGTCCCGCTTTTCTTACAGGTGAATTGGAATGGCCCATAAATTTCGTCTCATCAAAAGTCGCCATCCATTGTCCCGATTTTCGCTTTTCAAAATATGGTAACCCTACATATAGCCCAGCGCCTCTGGAATGATGCACATTACAAAACTTCGTCACAACTGTTAGACATCACAACCCGGCTTCACTTGGCAAATACCAATCAAATTGGTGGCGTTCTCCAAAAAAAAAAGGTCATCACGTACTGAACAGTTACTATTTATTAATAATATGTTTTGCATTTTTAGTAGGTGGTAGATCTCTTTGACTTGGTCATGTCATAAGTAGCTCTCAGGCTGGAAAAGTGTGGGCACCCCTGCTTTATAGTATATGGCAACGTCGCCCGGCAGGGATCTCATGAGTAACGTCGGAATTGAGAATGTCGGTTCAGCCGTCCAAGCCTGATTTACCCATCGGACACTTAAGAAAACAGCAACGAAAATTACTGTTTTTTCTGCTCGCAATATTTTCACAATTTGGTTCGCTTCTTTTCGAAATGAAATTTTAATTGTAAAGTCCTTGCTACGCCTTAAGTCTATGTGCTTTCTTTATTGCTTAGGTGAACCAAAAAGAACCTTGCGTTTCCCTTAGTTTTGTGATAATTAGCTATTTTCAAGCAAGATTGTAAAAATATCATAGATTTACTGAGATATCATGGAATTACTTTTAGCAAAAATTAACGCTTCTTGAAACGCAATCGATTAAAAACAACATTATGGGCTGGTATGCATAGCCACTTACATGTTTCCCTAGTTTATCGAGTCGCTGGTAACGTCTTGTTTGCCCTGTTATCATCATAGGCATTCTCAAACTAAACAGAATTTTATTCGTTAAATTCAGCAAGTGCTCGAAAGCATATCAAAGATGTTGGTAGGCACCAAGATAATTGATATATACAGTATTTCCAGGATTAAGCCATTAAATATTAGAACCGCTACTAGGACGTTTTCGTTACTAGGCAAAATTAGGCAAATTGGTATAAGTTGACGCCTGTGATTGCGCGCATGTTGTTTGATCCTGGCATAAACACCACCATGAAAAGGGCAAACTAACCCGAAATGATGCACTCATAGTTAAGTTATTGCAATAACAAGACCCCAACGTTAATGCCGAGATTAATAATACCAGATCAGCTGGCTGCTCCAGTCTTACTCAATTGCAAAGGAAACGGCTTCAGCATTTTGGTCATATGTGGCTCGACGGTAGTATTTTGTTGCAAAAGATAAAAGAGGACCATCTTTATTTCCCCTCCTTTTTTACTTTAGAGAAAACCAGTTTGTTTGCTTGCAGTTAGCCATATATTAATATGATTGGGAACTTCATTTTTTGATGAATCTTTTTGAATATGTCCATAGATAATGCCTAAAATCCATGCTATCAAGAAAGTACCAAAGCACTTACTTATTGTAGAAATTTAGATTTTGTGAAATGCAAGCACCAAAATAATGAGTGTTTTTCAGCCGGTAAGCTACATTTTATAAGTTTTAAAATCTTTTTTTTTGATGCATTTTTTAAAAATTTATACAGATAATGCCAAAGAACCATGCTTGAGTGGAAAAATAGTCAAAATGTACCAAAGAACTAACTTTTTTTGAAAACGTTTATTAGGTCTAGTAGGATAATTGTTTGACTGAAAATAAAACATGACGTGTGGCAATTAATGTTAATCGCTATTACAAACTAATCGTTAACTCTCAGTAATTAGAGTCACATATTGGTAAAAAGCAAATTTGCTAAGCTTTCAAAGGATAGTACTTGGAGTACCTTATCATAACAATGTCACTGCATGTACATAAACGATATTTTCACCAAATTTGGCATTATAAAATTGCTTTCTTTGTCATGTTTTCATTTGTGCATAGAATAGAAAAAAATGTGTAAATAAAGAAGATATAAAAGCATATATGCTGCAACTTATACAACCAAAACCAGTTAATTAGTGATGAATAAAGAAAAATTAGTATTTCTGACAAATTCCATCCTTTGTTTACTTTTGTGATACAACTGTCAACCAGTTTTTGCTGTCAACCATCCAAAAACTATTTCAGGAAAACTTTTATGACTAAAGGCATGTATTTAGCCATTCTTTTTTAATTTTCAAACAAATTTTTATTTTCAACTCCACCCGATTAGACAGCCTATCACTTGACAAGTCCAAAGGCGCTTAATATTTTTTATCAACCAGGTTACCTCAAACAGTTAATTTGAAAGGTAATAATGCTTGATTGTAAAAAAACAAAAGTAATAAAATTGTTTGGAAAATATCTGTTTTTTGCCCTTGTTCTTATCATCACTCTAACTTACATCACAACAAACGATGGCCTCACGACTTTTGGTAAAGCCTTGGAAAACCCAACATTTCAAAGGCACATTGAAGACTCAACAAATGAAAAAACAACGCCGAATTCTGAATCGAATATAAAGTACGTGGAAGATGAAATGGATCTCAGAGTAAGTGAAGCCGGGATGCAAGTAGGAAGGAAGAATCGAAAAAATTAGGAAACAAAACCCGAATTGCTATAGTTTTGATGTTGTTTTTCTACTTTATATGTTGTAATTCTGTTAATCTTTCATCATAATGCAGTTACAAATCTATACATTTTGACGAAAATCCTTTGGGAGCTGACCTGTAACCTAATGCCGAGCAGATTGCGGGGTTATATTTTTGTACTTCCTTTCTCGCTAAAAAATTCTCTAGTATACTTGCACATATTTGAGTTAATATTTAATTGCACTACCGAAAGTTTTACTATGGCCTCTAACAGCTTTGGGCGCCCTGCTGTTCTCCCAAACTTTACTTTTGCTGGCCTCCTTCGTAGCGAATATTTGGCATACTTTACAATATTTTTCTGGCAAACGTGCTTGCATGCTGTTTCACAATCACAAAAGCCGTTACTTTCCAGTCTAAGCAAGAAATCCAAAATGATCCGTTCTTGGCCCAGTTCTGTTCAATCTTTTTGTCAATAAATTTCTTCCTTATTTTTTGTCAATAAATTTTCTAAACGATTTCTATAATTTTTAATAAAAGCAAGCTTGTTATCTGCTATTTTTTGATTACTTTTTGGCCAGGTCATACCTAAAAACAAATTGATTCTCATTTGTAGTTTTTGGAAAAATTTATTTTGCAATTGCTCGCTCATTCTCTCCGCTTCTTTCTCAAATTGGATCTGGTCGTTTTTCTTGTTCATCTCATGTTCTCTTTTTTTGCATGGATTTTACTCTCTCTCCGCCACATGTTTAGAGTTTCTACAAAAGCTCTATGTATCCTTTGTTGCTTACTGGTCTACGCAACATCAATATATTTGTCAATAATTTTCTGTTTACATTTTCTCTGACATACGCTCCGTTTTGTCAGATTAGCTTGCCTTCCTACATTGTTTAATTTCCTCACGGCATCAAAACATATCAGCATTGGCACCAAATATCCTTCTTTAGTTTTATTACTGATATTATGCAGTCACTTAACAATCATTTTGAGGCCAACAATGTAAATACAGGGGCCGCCACAAGTAACTGTATAATTCAACATTATGAATGTATCATAGATAAAATATGCAATTACAACACAAAAACTTATAAAAAGTGCAGTAAAGGTTTTGCAACATAAAACATGATATTTGTTGAAGCTCCGAATGCTCTCCATGGAGTTCAATGGGCTTTGATAACCTTTCAGGAAATAAGCTGCATCATTTGGCACACGGCATCAACGGCACTTGAGCAATGGCATCTCTGATTTGCTTTTTAAGTGCAGCGATGCTATGGCGCTTTGCTGTGAGCCGACTTTGTGACTGAAAACGCCTAACAAGAAGAAATTGGGAGGGCGCAAATCTGGCAATCAAAAGGGCCACTCCAACAGTTCTCGCCTGCCAATCCATCTACTGGACACGTTTTCATCCCGCCAGACTCGCACAAACGTAGTATAACCGGCTGGTGCCCCGACCCGGTGAGAGTACAGAACTCAATGCCCTATTCTTCTATCGTAATAAAGACAAAAGCTGCTGCTGTAGCGTAGCCAAATAAGACTGGCAGTCATTGTTTTGTCGAAAATAAACCGGCCAGCAATACATTCTGGTAATATGGTGCATCAAACATAGACGCCAGGTAAGTTTATGTAAGCATGAATTTTAGCCTTCGGATTCTCAGACGCCCAGTAAACACGACAATTGGCAAAGCTGTTCAGTTTAAAAATTGCTTCATCGTACCACAAAACCCGGTCGATGTCTCGCTTTAATCGGTCGACAAACATTATGACAAACATACTTTACACACAAATCGCATTAAACACACAGAGCGGCCATTTACCATCGTCACACAAATTTTCGAAGGAGTACGATGAGGTAGATAAGTCACAAAGGAAAAATTTAGACATATTTTGAAACAAAGTTTCGTTTTACTTTCAACTGTTTTTTTACAGTAAAATTTCGTTTCGTTTTGTTGCACCCCAGTAAAATTCGTTCCGAACACCCCTACTTGTCACCAATAAATTGCAAAACCAATCAAATCCCATCCAAGAAAAAGTGATTTTTCATAAGCGCGAGGTCCCTGACTTTTGCCCGCTAGTTAATTTGGCATTGTCAAAGCCCAATGCAAATCCCGCTTCGCTTCGGTATGATTAGCTAAATTTCATAAGTTGAATACAATGATATTGATTAAAATAGAAAAGTTCTGGTAAACTTATCACAGCTGAAAGGAGTAATTACGAAAAAAATAGAAATACGTATAACAAGCGCTAATTGTAAATCTAATATATAAAGCGCAATTCTATCTGTGTGTCTGCCTGTTTTAATTTCTCTGAAACTGCAAGGGGTACAAGCATCACACTTGTCACGATAGGTTACCACCCCGTGGTGAGCGTCATAAGGAGATTCGTGACGTCACCATCAAAAACATTTTTTTTTAATTGCATTACTTAACGGAGGACAACCGCTTTTTGCTCGAACAAAAACTAACTTCCGACTTACCACATTACAAAACTTTCATTTGCTTGGGGTCTAAAATGACGTCACAATCAACGCTTGATTGCATAATTTGTTTTTTGCTCTTTCTCAAAAAGTGCAGATCGCAGAAACGCGATTAAACGCTGTTTCGGAAGATATTAATTAGGTGATTTTGATATAAACAACTTTACAACAATTAAAGTTTATTTGACTATGCAACGAGCAATGCTATATTTAAGCATTTTAAGCTTTCTACGCATGCTTTTCTTTTTTTGCTTGCACGCTTAAAACTTGCTTTATGATGTCATAATATGTCTAGTACGATGAAACCAAGTCTTTACCTATATACATGAGTTGCTAGTTGCTAGCCAGCAATTTTCAAGGCAATCTCCTATCAAGAAGGTTCTGCCTCCAGCATCAACATATAATAGAAAAATTTGCTCAAAAATGATCACCAGCATCATGCGGTACCATAAAGCAATCTATTACATCATGTCAATAACCCGCGACCGGTTTCGACCTTATTGGGTCTCATCAGGCGGGTGTAAAAAACACTCAACAATAAACATGCTAAAAAAACAAATTTGCCATTGGGTGCAAAAAAAATGCAATGCAAAACAATATGATACAGCAATACCTATATCATGGGGGTCACATTCAAGGACACACACACATGACATGGACAACAAGTCACATCGATAAGCCCTAATAGGGGTGCAGGATCATTGTCAAGACTTATCAATAATAAATGAGTTGCTAGTTGCTAGCCAGCAATTTTTAAGGCAATCTCCTATCAAGAGGGATCTGCCTCCAGCATCAACATATAATAGAAAAAACTAATTTACCTTTACCTACCACTAATCATAATATGAAGATGTTTTCAAACTTAAACCCCTTTTGCAAAATCAGTTTATTTTAATACTGATTTGTAATCTCATTTCTCAACCGATTCAAACTTTTTCAACAAATTAACGGATATTTTATAAAAATTGGTATAATATATGACATGTACATTTATTATTAGTGTTTATACTAAAACAGCTAAACTTTAAGTCTTGTAGTGGAACTTTTTACTCCTCCCAAAAAATGTGGTAAATTGAGTAAAAACAAGTAAGCTCAATGTATAAATGTTATGATAAGGCAATAACAATTACTGTCTTTTGAAAGCTTAGGAGCTTGTTTTCCAGCAATATGTGACTCTAATTTTTAAGGGCTAAAGATTAGTTTATAATGGCTAATTAAAATTATTTGCCATACATCATGTTCCATTTTTAGTTGAACAGTTATATTGCTAGACCAAACAAATCTGCATTTTATAAAAAAAATTAGTTCTTTGGTACATTTAGACTGCTTTTTATCCCAAGCCTCATTTTTTGGCGTTACCTGTCTATGTTTTCAAAAAAATTTATCAAGAAATGAAGTCTCTAAACGTTTATAAAATGCAGCCTACGCATTAAAAACACACAAAATTTTGGTGTCTGCACTTCACAAAATCGCAATTTCTACAAAAAGTAAGCCCTTAATAAATTTGTCTATTTGTTCGCTATAGCATGGATCTTTGGCATTATTCATCAACATATCTAAAAAGATTCATGAAAAAATGATGTCCCTAACTATTTTAATATGTAGCCAACTCCAAGCAACCAAATTGGTGATCACCCCAAAACAGGAAAGAAGGGGAAATGAAAATGGTCTTACATGTATAGTAATGCAAGAGGCTAGCGATGCACTTAGCAAAACTGCAGACAGTGACACTGTTTTGACCTATCAGGTCTCTTCAGTGCAGTTGGTGACCGACAAGAAGCTAGAGGCTTTTAATAAAGCATAGCTTAGACCGCCACACTTGCGGAATCTATACTAGATCCACTTGGTGGATGGTCTGTCAGTACTCTGCGAAGCCGTATCACTCGTGAATGAGTGGCGGTTGTCGCAGGTGCACTAAGTCTAGCAACTGCTAGAACAATAGCGCTGTCACAGCCTAGTGGTCACAAGGTCTTAAATGTATAGTAATACAAGAGGCTAGCGATGCACTTAGCAAAACTGCAGACAGTGACACTGTTTCGACCTATCAGGTCTCTCCAGTGCAGTTGGTGACCGACAAGAAGCTCGAGGCTTTTAATAAAGCATAGCTAATAAAGGTCTAATAAAGGTTTAATAAAGGTCTAAGCTATGCTTTATTAAAAGCCTCGAGCTTCTTGTCGGTCACCAACTGCACTGAAGAGACCTGCTAGGTCGAAACAGTGTCACTGTCTGCAGTTTTGATAAGTGCATCGCTAGCCTCTTGTATTACTATACATTTAAGACCTTGTGACCACTAGGCTGTGACAGCGCTATTGTTCTAGCAGTTGCTAGACTTAGTGCACCTGCGACAACCGCCACTCATTCACGAGTGATACGGCTTCGCAGAGTACTGACAGACCATCCACCAAGTGGATCTAGTATAGATTCCGCAAGTGTGGCGGTCTAAGCTATGCTTTATTAAAAGCCTCTAGCTTCTTGTCGGTCACCAACTGCACTGAAGAGACCTGATAGGTCGAAACAGTGTCACTGTCTGCAGTTTTGCAAAATGTCTTATTTTATCCATTGTAACAAAATACAGGATGTCCATAAAGTCTTCAGCACTTTTCAAAATTTTATTGCTAAAGACTATAGTGGATAAAATCATTTGATTTTTTGCAAGGTAAAGTATGTTTATTCAAATTTTTTATTTAAAAATTTTTAGCTGTTTAAGTAATAGCCATAATTCAAGAATTTAAGTTTGCAAGCTATTCAAGGACTTCAACATATGCTTTATTTTTTGCTCTCATTTTGTCAAGGTGATATTCAATTTCGTCCAAGTATTCTCCAGCATTTCTTCATTTACGGTTGCAAGAACATTGATAATTTGTGATTGTAATATTTGAATGTCACGTAGTGGTGTTCTGTACACTCTGCTTTTTTACATAGTCCCACAAAAAAATTTGGGAGTTGATATCTGGAGATCTTGGCAGCCATGGCGTTGGACCACTTCTCCCAATGCAGCGGTTTGGAAAAGTTTCATTTAAAAGGTCACGAACCATCAAGCCTCAGGGTGGATGGGCACCGTCTTGCTGAAACGCAACCCACGGCTAGGACTCTTCTAACTGAGTAACAATGTGATGTGTCAGCATATCCAGAAAAATGTCTGGTTTAAGGGTCAATTTAGCAAAAATGAACGGTCCAATGATCTGATTGTGCATTAAACCACACCAAACATTTAGTTTGGGACGGTCTTTTTCTTTTTCTTCAAACTCATAAGGATTTTGTGATCCCCATATTCAACCGTTATGCTCATTGACTTTCCAGGATACATGAAAAGATGCTTTGTCTGAGATAAACACTACTTAAGGTAGTCATTGTCATCATCAATACGCTGAAGAGTTTCTTCAGCAAAAGCTGCTCGGCGAGGGCGATCGTCCGGCTTAACCCTTTCACTATTAAAAGTTTTTTTCGATAGTAAATTTATTTCCTTTTAGTTTCTCGCAGAATAGACAAATAAGCATTAAAAGTGTAATTTTATTTTTCATAACGGTCGAAAGAAGAAATGGGGCGCTAAATATTTTGGGACACATGATCCCAATGGTATTTTATGTTGGGATTATACGTCCCAATAGCATTCAACGTACAAATATCATGCAACATGAACAAATGAAAAAGTCAAACAGCTCTAAAACTCAACCAAGAGACATCAAAAAAACTTAGTAAATGAGTTCGGTTATGGTATGGCATAAAAATATCGAATTGCATTGCCTCAACTACATATCACTAAATTCAATAACTGAAAAACAACTTTTGAGTTGGTCTGACTAAACGACAATAATTCAAAGAATGATGCAATCGCGTGAAATTTTATCACGTGGTAAGAAGCAGTGTGCGTGATTATACCACTGGAATACAAAGCCATTTATTTCTAATGCTGTTTATCCCAATAGTAGCTTCAAAAATATCTTTGGGACGTATTGTCTTGTTGGTAGTGAAAGGGTTAAGAGCTTTGGCCGAATTAAAGCAAACAACGCAGCCAAAAAATTTAATGTCACAAATACAAATACAAAGCGAGCCCACCAAATCATCAAGTAGGCCTAACACTAAATAGCTCATTTCTCTAATTGTCAAAACGACAACCATTTGGGCGACGCCATCAACTTTATCTATGTTTCACCTCCTCCCAACTCCCTTACACTTTATAAAAAGCGAATGATAGTTTGTGACGTCATTCTTTTGTTATGGGTACTGTCAGTCTTGATTAATAGACCAAGACGATAACCGTAACATGTACAATAACTATTGCTTGTATTTACAAAAACATTTTGTTGTTGCTCGCACAAATGTTTGTACGGTGAAGCTGGCGCAGTCGCTTTGATTGATACGTTTTGAATCGGCACGGGTGATGGCATTTCTTGCCGGGGTAAAATCGCACCATAGAAACATTTTTTTATTCTGGTTGATAATAGCTTTATAGAGCTACCGGGATCAAACCTAACAATTTGGAAAAAGCAAGGACTCTTTTAACTTCTCTGAGCATACGTAAACAAGGAAAAAAATGTGAATCTCAACCCTAGAACGACCGCAACAATCAATCGGCCGGTAAGGCATTTGGTTTTTGCGATATTTTCTGCAAATGAACTCATAATGGGCTGATATCCCGTACAATCTTCAAACTTGGAAGGAACTACATGCTCTATTAAGGAAATTGCATTACTTCCAGGAACTTTTGTAAAAATAATTGATATGCTTATAACAACCGTACCGGTCAATTGACCGGTAAACAGAGATAATGGTTGAAAACAAGAAATCCATGCAAGAATTTTATTTTTTTGTTACCATTAACGCAAACGAAGCTCAAAGATTGATCAGACCTACAAAAAATTAATTGATCAAGAATGGACGTTGGCAGGAGAGGGCAAGAGGGGGCATTTTCTCACCTGGAAATTTGGAAAAACGATAGGTTTTGTAAATCCAATAAAAAATTTTCTCACGCATTCGACATGCAACATTTTACCATGAAGACTCGCTTTTGTTTAGCTAAATGTTTCATGTGTAGATTTACGAAAAGCCAAAACAGCAAACTATTTTGTAGATGCAATAAAAATTTCTACCCCGCCCCTAGAAATATTTCTTCCAGCGTCCACGCAGTTAGATAACTTATAACTTAGTTTTGCGATGGCAAGCAAGATTAGCACACCGATTTCGCACACAATCCACACACGCACATGTTCGGCAGTTGCAGCATTGATTTTGAGGTTTATTCTGCAGACAAAGTGCGCAAGTGGTTTTTTTCCGTCAGGAAATCCAGCAACCTTGCTTCCAGTTGTAGAGTGCTGTGATAATTGTATAGGTTGGCGTGCAGCCGCTCGATTAAGTCGTTCGGCGGCACACAGCAATGCTCCTAGGTGTAAGAAAAGTCGCGCCTGTTGCCGCGCATCATGCCTATATCTTTGGCTATCACAAATGAGTTCAAGAAAATTATATCTAAAAGATTGAAAAACGCTGCTAAAAGCCATCGTCTAGATGCAGCTTTTGTGCTGTAACATCGCAGCATTTCGTCAGTGGTATCAGCGCCATCTTTGGTGGTATTATAATACAAAATCGTCTCTGGCTTCTTTTTGGCACCGTGGTCGTCCACAATTGGAGTAGTGTGCATGGACGAGAGCAATAAATCAAAAAATACATCTCTTTTCTGTTTGGCCTTGTAATAAAGAAGATGATGCTATTCTCCTGCGTGAAGAGGAATCGTGATGAATACAGAGGCTGCTGTCGTGTGTCAACATGTAGCTCGGCCTGTATTTCCTTCTTGTTCTTTTACAGTGTCCCCATCACTGTAATATTGTGTTGCAAAAGGTTCTTGGCAGTGTTCAACGAGGTGAAGTATTTATCAGTTGTCATATTTTCCCTGCTTTATGATATAGCTCCATCAAACTCAATACTGCATATTCTGCAACGCCAACCTGTGGCCGATCTTCTTTACCTACATGTGGCCTAGGTTGCAGTGCATAGGAACTTTTTACATTACAGAGCATCCAATACTTGATGCCAAATTTTGCAGCTTCTGTCGCATATCTATATATATAAAACTCAAAGTTTGTCTGTCTGTCTGTCTGTCCGCTATAGAAATAAAACTGGAGACATTTAGATACAAACAAACATATGAATCTTATATAACTTTTTCCAGGCAAGCCAAGTACGGTATTTTGATTTCGATCAGAATCGTCTATGGGGGCTACGAGCCTATATTTATTCAACCTATATTAAAATATGGTTATTCAATGTAAAAATTTAATCAGTGTTTACATTTTACCTGATCAACGACGGGTAAATCTGCTAGTATTGTATAAAACTGCACCTGGCTCTACAAGGAAATAACTGTTCATCTATGGTAACTTCACCTTGGGGAAAAAAGCTTTTTTGAACGTTGTTCATTACCGTTTTCCACAACTCCCTAATGGGGGGCATACTTGTCATTTTCTCGTCTTCTTGGCCTCTGCTCTAGTCATCAAATCGAATATATCGTATTATGTCTATAAACTTGTTTCTTGCAATTGTTTCTTGAAAAATCGGCCGTCCGTAATCAAAATTCCAGAAACTGTAAAGTGGCTCATCTCTACCTTTCATTACACCACAAATGATGCAGAGACCTATGAATGCATACAGTTAATCAAATAAAAGTTGAAACTCATCATTTCTTTGTAGTTTTGCTTTCTTCAGTGTTTGCTTTTAAATCACTGAAGAAGTCTGGTGTCCGAGCAACTCCAAAAATATATCTGGTGGTGCATCAACGCGTGCTCTAACAAAACGCTTTCTACCATCTTGCTGAAAACGAATACTTTATGCTCTAACTCTTGCATTTGCCAAACTCTGAGATCTCCATGCTGTGCCATCTCTGCTGGTAACCACGTCTGTCGATGAGTTGCTGGGTTCTAAATAACAGATAAAAAAGTGCAACAACTAAGACGACCTCATGCATATAAATTACGTAAATGATTCGTAAAAACTTACCTTCATCATCGTCGTTGCCGTGATCTGGTACTTGGTCGTCTGATTGATCTTCTTGGTTTGGCTGCAAAATTTGAGTGGTTGCCCTTTTTGCTCGTATGCTGCGTTACCAAGCAGGTGCAAGATTTGCAATTTTCTTTCTTCCTCTATGATTTTCTTGGATGACATAGACAGCAATGAGGAAGATTTTGAAGAGTTGAATATCGTAAATATCGACGAGGATGGTATAGGTAATGCTGCATGCTGAAAAAACAAATTTGCCTTTGGGTGCAAAAAAAATGCAATACAAAGCAATATGATTTTTTTTGCATTCAATGGCAAATTTGTTTTTTCAACATCTTTATTATTGAGTGCTTTTGCATCCGCCTGATGAGACCCAATAAGGTGGAAACCGGTTGCGGGTAATTGACATGATGTAATAGATTGTTGTGTGGTACTGTATGATGCTGGTGATGATTTTTGAGCAAATTTTTCTATTTATTTGTTCCATGAAGGCATAACATAACATCACCCCATTCCAATTCTTACTACTTTTGAATTTTAGGATTAGAGTGCTTTTTTGTAGTACGGTTATGTCAATCTTTTGCTTCTTTTGATTATTAAAAATAGAACGCCTTTTAATGCGATTCCTCAGACCACTAGTGTTGAATGAAGCAAGTTTTAAAAACATGTTTTACCAACTAAGTAAAGAAATTGGATGTAACAATAGAATAAGAAACTAAACTTTCAAAACGTATGCTCCAAGTAGACAATTCACTTTTTGCATTCCCAATGCAAATGTCATTTTTATATTTCGTTTCGCAAGTGCACGAATATTTCTTAACGCCGTTCATTTTCAAAATGACTTTTATTTAGGAAGTTTTTCAGCATTTAGGAACTTTCGTTGGAATGTGTGGCAGCAAACCATTGGTGTTGGCAATGTGTGCATCACGAAAAAATTAATTCAATTTGTAGGTTTTCAAATGGTAAAAAATTTCAAAATTTCAAGATTATTTTTAGTTCAAAAATTCAAGCAGATTGGTAAAGAGAGAGTTCATCTTTTTTAGACAGCGCAACTTTTCTGGAAATGCCTGTAGTTGCAGCGACATGGCAAGTCGCTCTATCGGATCAAAAACAGAAAAAACGCCTTTTCTCAAATTTGCTTGTATCATCATTAATTAGAAAGTTTCAGATAAACAGTTTTCCAAAGCTATATCAAAACATGAAGCTTTTTTGTTGTGATCAGCTTTACCAATCTGTTTTTTACATTTTTTGCCACTGTCAAATTGTTTGGGAGGCCCATCGTTCTTTGTACTTTCTTTCTTAAGCGCCACTGGTTTTGTTGTACTGCAAACTAACTAAACTTATTTAGCGAACGATATTGCAACATGTCTGCATGTTTAGGCGATTTCAGCAATGTAAATTGGAGGAAGGAGTGGTAAAGTCTACCTGGTGACACTTAAAACTTCTTTTTGAACAAAAATAGTTTTTCTACGTTTAGTAGTTGCTGAAAGACATATTCTGAGATTTTGTGAGATTTGGAGTAACATTCTAGGGTCTTTCCGGATATTATAAACTGTAGTAACTCTTAAAGTACTCTGCTCAGTAGCGTATAAGAATGAAGGGTAAATTTGTATTAAAAAATAAATTTAAATTTTAAATTTGCGAAACATTATAAATTGAAAAATTATCAATATTTTAAAGTTATTGGATGGAATTCCTTTAAAGTCTCTTATCTGGCTTCGACCTTCAATACAAGCAAAGTGCTTAAGAGATGGCGTTCATTTTGGCTTTTCTTCAATAAATTTTTGTGATCGCGCCATTAATTTCAGCTATTTTTATTGGAAATGAGACTAATTTACTTAACCTCTTTCACAAACTACTAATTGTTTCTTTTAGTTTCTCTTCATTGGTACCAGGAAATGCGGGTCAACAGCCTTCCGACGATTTGTTTCACATCATCCTGATGTCATGATTACTCCCTCACAATCTATCTGCATTCCTAGGCTGCAGACACCTTTTTCTGTAAAGTAGGTTGGGCATTCAATTTGCTTGAGATCAGATATTTTTACTTTAATTGAAAATTGTTGTAATTTTTTAATATAACGTAATTTTGTAATGTTGAGGTCACCAACAAAACTGTGTCTTGCGTATTGGACGAGACGAGTTATTTCGATTGCTTCCCACCAGATATTGAACAATTAGTGGCTGTCTGTTTAACCGACATGGCTGGTTTTTCGCTAGTTCACTGCTAGTCCCAAATGTGATCCGGTTTCTTTCTTTGTTGTGGGTTTTCAAACAATTTGAATGTTGTCTAAATTAACATCATTGACAGTGATTCAATCACAATCGATAGGATGTTCCAGAAATTCCATTGATATAGATTCAAGCACGCACTCGGATAGTCTTGTTATCAAAATTGCTGGTCAAAAACACCTAAACAATTATTCTAGTGCCTGCAATTGCGTCTTCCAATCGTCCGTATACCCAATTAGATGCTGTTGTTGTTTCTACTCGACTCCTTCCGAGTGATGGGGACATGGCGGAAGACCATAGAGCCTAAAAATCCGGGCAACTCTTCAGGGTCTAAACCATAGGTCGTAGAGAACGAGAGACAGAGAGAGAAAGTCTTTAAAGAGCGAGCGGTGCAAAGAGTCCGTAGCTGGACAGCGCAGGTTGAGATGAGAAGTGTCCTGGGACGGGTGTCTGGAGGCACCGCATGAAGGATTCTCTATTCTGCCAACTCTAGTGAGATACGAGCTTAACAGTAAGCTGTGTCCGTTGCAGCGATGACAAGAGAACACACAGCGAGCGTGACGGGAGAGCACAACTTCCTTGTTGGAAATCGAGGGAAACTGTGTGTCGAAGAATTTAGACGAGACAGTACGCCTCCAGTTCGAGAAAAGACAAAAGTGAATACGAAAGATTAGATGAAAAAGAGTACAAGGGATTGAAGAGGGCATGAGTAACGCTCCCCGTATGGCCAGCTCATCAGTCGCGTCGTTCTCCGGGAGAAACGAGTGTCCGGGGATCCATTACAGCCTGATTGTACAAGAGGAAAGAAAAGGCAGTTCCTGCAGGATCTCTCAGAGAGTTTCAGGTAAAAAGAAAAACGGAGAAGACAAGGTGGCGAAGATAGAGCGAGAGTGAAAGAAGAGGAGAGAAGAGAAATAGCAGACTTGTTGGTGCTTGCAGCAAATGCTTGCAGAATGGCGTAGCCTTCAGCCGAAAAACTTTAACATACTGGCCCTGCCAAAAAGAAGAGAGTGGCCTCAGTGCCACAAAGAGAGCAGTTGGCATAAACGCGGGAGACATCTTTGCCAAAAGGGAAAGAAACTCAGCCATCTGTCCAGTGCAACAGATCGTGAGATGGGAAAGAGTCAAGGTGAGCGAGAGTCGCACCTTGGCGAGAGAAAGGGAAATCAGAGTGGGAGCATAGAGAGGAAAATATGGACTCCACAATGGAAAAAGATAGGTTCCAAGGAGAAGAAGGAGCGCATGCAAAGAGAGCTTCGCTAGGAAAAGCAGTAGGAAGCATGAACGGGTGAGTGTACGCAAAAGCTTTCCAGGAAGATCTGCAGAGTCTTGGTTTTACTCCAATTCTGGCCAAACCTGAAATGAGAAAGGGACGTTGGAAAACGAAGGATCCGCTCATAAGATGACAGAGCGAAATGAGTCAGGTTGATTCGTAGGGGAGACAGAGACACCTCAGAGTAGAGAAATGGAATAGGGGAGGACGAGAGGTACCCGGACGTGCGACTAGCCGCTCGGTGAAGTCGTTCCAATTTGGTAATATTGGTAATGCTAAGGAAAGGAAACCATGCTGGTGAAGCATAAATCAGAAGGGCCAAAAAAAATTTGTACACAAGAAATATACACTCCTTTGAGGGCCGCATGAGAAAGCAGAGATACAACGTAAGGCCTTGAGACGAGGGAAAAACTTGGCCTTCAGCGACGATACATGTTTAGAAAAGGAAAAAGCGTGGTCGAAGGTGATCCCATGGAAGATTGGAGTGGGATTGAAACGAAGGCGGAAGTTGACTAAGAGGAGGTGGGGATCGAAGTTAGCTTTGTGGAGATCTACTGAGAAGAAAGAGGCCTCAAATTTTCTCGGATTGAGAGGAAGACACCAATATTCAGACCAGAGCTCCAGTCGAATTAGAGCTTCTTGTGTGGTATCCACCGCAGCTGGGGCCAAGGGGAAGGCGGACCAAATGGCCAGATCGTCAGCAGAAAAAAACAGCTGAGAGAAGAAGGCAGAAAAGCAGAAAACATCATTGATAAAAAGAGAGAAAAGTACACGGATCCTTGCGGAACACCTCAACGAACTCGAAAGGAACGACTTTTGTGATTTTGAAAAACTATGCAAGCGCGCCTATCAGAAAGAATTGAGTCCACCGAGCAAAGCGAGGAAAGAGACCAGCCAAAATAGATTTGTGAAAAAAGGCGGGGTGCCAGATAGAGGCGAAAGCTTTCGAAAAATCGATAGTAGCGAGAATCGTCCAAGAACCCGGCCTGGGTTTGTTAAATCCATCCGAAATGGACTGAAAAAGAAACAGAATTTGATCGAGAGTAGCCGTCTAAAGCAAAAACCGGCCTGGTGGGGAGAGAGAACGAAATTAGACTCCAGAAAGAAGAGTAGACGCGATAGAATGATGCGTTCAATAAGCTTTGAGATGCAGGAGGTGGGTGAGATAGGCGGGAAGGAAGCAGGAGAGTCAAGAGGCTTTCCCATCTTATGAATGACAAAAATGTCTTTCGGATAGAAGGAAAGAAAAGTCGTTCCTTTCGAGTTCGTTGAGGTGTTCCGCAAGGATCCGTGTACTTTTCTCTCTTTTTATCAATGATGTTTTCTGCTTTTCTGCCTTCTTCTCTCAGCTGTTTTTTTCTGCTGACGATCTGGCCATTTGGTCCGCCTTCCCCTTGGCCCCAGCTGCGGTGGATACCACACAAGAAGCTCTAATTCGACTGGAGCTCTGGTCTGAATATTGGTGTCTTCCTCTCAATCCGAGAAAATTTGAGGCCTCTTTCTTCTCAGTAGATCTCCACAAAGCTAACTTCGATCCCCACCTCCTCTTAGTCAACTTCCGCCTTCGTTTCAATCCCACTCCAATCTTCCATGGGATCACCTTCGACCACACTTTTTCCTTTTCTAAACATGTATCGTCGCTGAAGGCCAAGTTTTTCCCTCGTCTCAAGGCCTTACGTTGTATCTCTGCTTTCTCATGCGGCCCTCAAAGGAGTGTATATTTCTTGTGTACAAATTTTTTTTGGCCCTTCTGATTTATGCTTCACCAGCATGGTTTCCTTTCCTTAGCATTACCAATATTACCAAATTGGAACGACTTCACCGAGCGGCTAGTCGCACGTCCGGGTACCTCTCGTCCTCCCCTATTCCATTTCTCTACTCTGAGGTGTCTCTGTCTCCCCTACGAATCAACCTGACTCATTTCGCTCTGTCATCTTATGAGCGGATCCTTCGTTTTCCAACGTCCCTTTCTCATTTCAGGTTTGGCCAGAATTGGAGTAAAACCAAGACTCTGCAGATCTTCCTGGAAAGCTTTTGCGTACACTCACCCGTTCATGCTTCCTACTGCTTTTCCTAGCGAAGCTCTCTTTGCATGCGCTCCTTCTTCTCCTTGGAACCTATCTTTTTCCATTGTGGAGTCCATATTTTCCTCTCTATGCTCCCACTCTGATTTCCCTTTCTCTCGCCAAGGTGCGACTCTCGCTCACCTTGACTCTTTCCCATCTCACGATCTGTTGCACTGGTCAGATGGCTGAGTTTCTTTCCCTTTTGGCAAAGATGTCTCCCGCGTTTATGCCAACTGCTCTCTTTGTGGCACTGAGGCCACTCTCTTCTTTTTGGCAGGGCCAGTATGTTAAAGTTTTTCGGCTGAAGGCTACGCCATTCTGCAAGCATTTGCTGCAAGCACCAACAAGTCTGCTATTTCTCTTCTCTCCTCTTCTTTCACTCTCGCTCTATCTTCGCCACCTTGTCTTCTCCGTTTTTCTTTTTACCTGAAACTCTCTGAGAGATCCTGCAGGAACTGCCTTTTCTTTCCTCTTGTACAATCAGGCTGTAATGGATCCCCGGACACTCGTTTCTCCCGGAGAACGACGCGACTGATGAGCTGGCCATACGGGGAGCGTTACTCGTGCCCTCTTCAATCCCTTGTACTCTTTTTCATCTAATCTTTCGTATTCACTTTTGTCTTTTCTCGAACTGGAGGCGTACTGTCTCGTCTAAATTCTTCGACACACAGTTTCCCTCGATTTCCAACAAGGAAGTTGTGCTCTCCCGTCACGCTCGCTGTGTGTTCTCTTGTCATCGCTGCAACGGACACAGCTTACTGTTAAGCTCGTATCTCACTAGAGTTGGCAGAATAGAGAATCCTTCATGCGGTGCCTCCAGACACCCGTCCCAGGACACTTCTCATCTCAACCTGCGCTGTCCAGCTACGGACTCTTTGCACCGCTCGCTCTTTAAAGACTTTCTCTCTCTGTCTCTCGTTCTCTACGACCTATGGTTTAGACCCTGAAGAGTTGCCCGGATTTTTAGGCTCTATGGTCTTCCGCCATGTCCCCATCACTCGGAAGGAGTCGAGTAGAAACAACAACTAGCTGAGCCATATGAATTCCTGATCAAACTCAGCTGCATTCATTCATCTCTTAAATTCACTTTTCAAAAAAAGATAGAAAACTGTTTATCGTTTCTAATGCCGAGATTAAAAAAACAGATATTGGCTTTTAAACCAGTGTAAACCGAAGAGCTATTTTAACTGGTTAGGATTTACGTTGGGAGTCCTTTAGTGTTGGTCCTCACAAACAAAAAATAAATCTAATATCTACGTTGGTGCATGGAGCCCAAATGATTTGCACCAAACGTAGGCTCAATGGAGAAATAGATAGATCAAGAAAATATTACTAGACAATGCTATCCTTAATACGTCCTTAACGCTCAGATCGCCAAAAAAATTTCTTAGTTTTCAACAAACAATTTGGTCGTGAAAAGTGCTTGTGTACTTAAGGGTCCCTTGGACAAGTAAACCCTTCACAAACTTGGAAAAAGAACTCAAAACAATCGAGGAGAGCTGCTCTGGTTTCGTCAGCACCCGCTTAGTCTTTACGTCAAAGCGCATGCTGCCAGTAGGTCTCAAGCTTGTTTTACCCACCACTCAAAAAAGCTTTGTCATATATGAATACAAATATCACGGCGATAGTCGATAGGTAGGGCAAACATTTCAACGACTACAGGACTACATCAAGCCACATGTCTCCGAATGGTCACCCAAAACAGCAATTGACTCGTCCACGCCGATTTCAACCAGACAGATCGTGCAAACAAGACAACACTAAACCGGACTGTGACTCTGCCATCGATCAGCATCTTTTTGAAAATGAACAATGTGCCCATTAAGCTATGACAACAAGCGGTTTTTATTCCTCGCTACAGCACGCAGCTCTTTCCACTTTAATCTGTTGGAGGCTGTTTAAAAGCAAGACTCAGCGCCCGGTGTTATGCAGACACAAAGAGTTTGTTTACGTTCTCAGATTATTTCGATAAATAATTGCGTTCTTATTTGGCCTCTTCTTGCGCTTGCTTTAGCCTCTAACTATTGCGAATTCTCTTTCTTTGGCGCGCATTGCTATGCTAGCACTATCATTGGCTTGTTTTGATTGCCTACCGTCCAAATTAATGAGATAAAACAACTTACTAATTTTAGTTCTTCCTTTTTTGACGCGATACCGCCACTGATGAGAGCGTCAGGAAAAAATCATGTGCCTGTCCGGCACAAGACACAGAAGCTTGCCGGTGGGGCCATGATGTCATACAGTATCTTAGGCTGCTGTGAAACTGGTAAACATAGCAGCGGCTTTCATTTTAGCCAATAAACTGTTCTCAATTTTTTGCGATAAGACGGTAACTTTGTCTACGTTCAACTTTTTACGTCGAAATCCAGCTTGCTGTCAAGTTAGCAGTGAATCTCTAATTGGTTAGACGCGGGCATGTATAAATCACTCCAATATTTTACATGGGATACACATACACAAATACGACGATAACTCTTTGGTGTCTATAGCTGTTTGGGTCCGCTGTTGGCTTATTCGGCTTCGAAATAGCAACCACTAATGCTTTTTCCAGATTTAAGAAACTTGATTCACCGCACGCAGAAAGATAGAAACTTGTTTAACCAGAACATCAGGGCAGCAGCGGCATGTTCTATCAGCTCTGTGCATATACAGTAGAATCAGGGCCAGGAGCTTTTCCAGACTTTAGCAGCTGAGGGCACTGCGAATTTCTTTGGAGAAAAATCTCCAAATATACGTTTGTCAGGAGATGTTGGGATCCTCCAGAATTCGGACACTTCTTTCATCACGAGTCTGGCTGATTTGCGATCCTTAGTCTTATAACCCCCATTCTGCACCAACTGCAAAGCAATGAAATTGGTAGAAATAAGGCAAGAGCTACGTTGATATCTCGTCCTGCCAGTCAAGTAGTTGATTGTGGTCAATACCGGCCCTCTGGAGAGCGTGAAGTCGATGAAATTAGCAGCCTCAGATAAGCGATCTTTTCGTTTTTCTTCAAGCCTAGAAAGCGAGGCGGATGCAGTTGTGCTAGTTTGCTTACCCCGTCCTGTGTGAAGGAAAATCTGGTATAAATACTCACATTCCTCATCCCAGCACTGTCTTAAGTCATTCCTACGACCACGTGGTATTGATAATTTTGTTGCTGCAAACATGGTATTGCAAAAGTCCTGATATGTCTCATCAACACAGCTACGGTCAGGAGGAAGTAGTTACTGAAAAAGCTTGTTCATGAAGGTTGTGCGGTTTCCAGTTGGCCTTACGAAAGTTCCAACTCTTTTATGGCTCAGTTGGGAATGGGACCAGATTTTTTGAGGCTATAAGCAGCGACGTTTGGTGTTGAGACTCAGTAAATTTCTCTAAAATACGTCTGTCTAATTGCAAGGTGTCAAGGCCAGTACATGCAAAAGTCAATTCTGGATTAGTTCCGTGTTCCAACGACTAAAGAAAGAAAACTATGAACATCCTTAGAAATGTATGAGTAAGTGAGGTTGCCTTTGGCAATGCATTCTCCATCTGGACTATTAAAATTATAACCGCAATCCGCGTGCTGGCAGTCAAAATCACCAGCATAAGGACAGGAGTGAGGGAACATTGGGAGGCTGTTGGTATCAGTTGCGAAGTTGACGGTTTATAGGCGTTGATGATCTTGCAACCATCAACGTCCACACACAACCACTCAATTGCTGATCCTTCCCGAGATCGATCAGTCAGTATCTTGCTTAGCTTCTCGTGGATAAACATAGCTAGGACATGCTTCATGCTTGAGACCGGACCAAACCTTGAGACCAGCCACTATAAAATATGGTACCACTAGATGATCTGCATTAGTACAGTGTGTCTGTTGCAGGAGAATGACAGAAGCCTTATATCTGGTGGCCAATTGGCTGACTCCGCAGATCTTCCTTGTTAGGCCCTCGATGTTTAGATGCAATATCATGGGCACAGATGGCCCGAATTAACCATCTGTGGACTGGCAGATCTCTTTTACTTTCACGTTCGCTTCCAGCGCCGCGGGTTTATTCTTTTTCCACCCCAAAAGTACCCCCGAATTCATCATCATTCGCCTGAACATGAGCAACTTACTAGGACTCACTGCGTGGAAGCTGATGATATGAGTAACCGGAACACCAAAAACAATAAAAGTACGTCAAACAAAATCTGCTATCAAAAGATAGAATGTTCACTGCCCTTGTGAAAGGACAAAAGAAAATAAAAACCTAAAACAATTGTTAATTTTCTGGAAAACCGATTTTCTTTCGTTAAAACAAGTAAAGAATGGCAAAATTCTAAAACCTATTTTTGTTTAAACTTGATTGGAGGTCAAATTGTTGCAGACTCTTTTTGCCATTTGTTGTGTGAAACTATGCTACTTGGGTTTGACAACTGTTTTTCTACTTTTAATCTTGTTGATAAAAGAGCCACAGGCGTACCAAAATAAACGTCATCCAACAAATTACGTATTTTTTGCGCCATCAAAAGAAATTTGCATCCAATGGTATCACTAAATAAAGCTGCCAGTGTTATAATTGCTTTTTATGAAACATGCCAAATTTTTGGCGTTTCATGAATGTTATCTTATTTGATAAAAAGAAAGTCAGTGTCTTAAAAATTGCTATAAAAAAATAAAGCCTTTCATGTAATTCAAAGTAATAAAAACTGTTGCATGTGTTCTTCATCTAAATCCTCTACAGCAGCTTTATTCACATTTTTGATTTTGTTTCGGATATGCTTCAGAAAAATTATCCAATTTTGTGAGCAATGTGAAGAAACATATAATGCAACCTTTACAAAGACATTACCACAACATTAATTCTTTATCGGAGCTTTTGTTTTGCAGAAAAATACAGTCATTTTTGAAAGTGGCGAACAAAACCAACAAAACAGCAATTCTTACGTCCAATCCATGCTTATATAACTTGAAGACGATTAATCGCTTAAAGAAATCTCCAAAAATTATTTTGCTTTTATGTGATCCTGTACTGAGATCATTTTCAGATTACAAAAGAATTTTTTTGGAGCAAAATTACAAACCTGTAAGTGAAAGAAAATGATTTGAGAAAAGCTTCAAAATTGGTTTCAAATCAAAAAACAAGTAAAATCTATCGTTCAATGCTTAGTTACATATTTGAAGAGAGGCGGTTCTTTTCATTAACGTAAGGTTTTTACATGTTTCCCCATAGAGCCCTACACCAGTTTGCTGGTGCAGAAAAAAATAGACGTCAGTAACAACCTGAGAAAACCGGATATCGGTGTTGAGTAGGCTCTGGCAGTCTACAGAACTAGTATGGAAACTTGTGGTTGCTTGAAGTGAAAGCAGCAATGACATTCCAGCTCTGAAATTGCGAAGAGAAGTCAGTCACCCATTAGAACAACCATGACAAAGAGCTAAACTAATTTTTTTCATAATGTATAATGTAATAAAATTTTGAAGACGTTGGTAATACTAGCTAAAGTAGCTGTTCAAGCAAATAAAGAATGAGAAAAAACTGGCAACGCAAAAATGTAAAATAAAGCAGAGTTCTGTTTATACGTGCGTGCGTTCGCGCGCTTGAACTTGCCGGACTAAGTGTTACCAGGAAATTGGTGAAATCACGAAAACATTACAAGTAAAAATATATTTAAAAGGTTTGCATCTCTTCTCAAAGGATAGAGAATAAGGACTCATCAATTTGCTCTCTACTTTAAACATTTATAAGATTAAACGAGATCTTAACAAATATGTTTTCGCACAATTTGTTTTTCTTAATTTCTCAGAAATTACTGTGCGCAGAAATGCTTTTAAAAACTTTAAATTATCAGAGGCATTTAAATACTGCATCCGATAAAAAAGTTGACAGCGATTTGAGCCTTTCTTGCCTGGCCACAACCGATGGTAGCATACTTTTTTTCTTTGAGCGGTTTTGATTTAACCCTTATACATAAATCAAAAAAGTTTAAGAATAGACAATAAATGTTAAATATTTTTAGTTAAATCTGAACGTTTTTGCATTATCATTTGACTGTCATCGGAGAATCAAAATAACTTCTTAAATTTTAACTTACAATTTAGAAGAAAATTTGTTTGCAAAACTGATAATTGCATATCAACAGCACACGCAAAATGTGGTACAGTCTTACTGCTTGTGACACAATAAAATTAATAAATGGATGCATACTAAATTACAGGCTTTGTTGAATATAGGGTGTAACGTAGGCAAATTGAAAAGTACAGTAAACGCAAAGGCAGTAACCTAACGTCATAAAACATCACAAATATTAAAACACTGAGTGTCCATGAAGTCTTGAACATGTTGAAAATTGAAAATCTCAATTACCATTTAGGATAGACGCTGAAAATTTTTAAATATTATTGCTGATCACAATAATGTTTTATTGTTATTATTTAGAAGCTTTATAGTCGATAAACTTACAGGAATATCTATTTCTTGTGATCGGGAATCAATCTGCAAAAAAATGTGCCAAATGTTAACATTTTAACAAAAACCTTGATGTAGTTTATTGCATCATAATATAATTTTATCAACTTTTATGAAACAAAAATGAAACAGAGTGTACAGGACACGTAGTAAGTAAAATCAAACTTTTGCTTACACTGCCAATGACGATTTTAGGGCCACGGCACATAGGCACACCCAAGAATTCGACCTTACAAATGGAATTGTGCCAAGCCATAAAATTTGCTCACCGCTCAATAGTTTAATTCTGTAATCTTACAAATTATCATTAGTTTGGCGCCCACTCACAAATTTTACTTTGTTCTCTTTTGTATTCATTGAGAGTAATGAGTAAAGTAAGTGATGAGCTGTTTGTGAGCAAGACTGGTCTTCAATTAACAATGTGAAATCGGTAAAATCGGTAAATAGGTGTGCCGCTATAAAATCCAATATTTTGGGAGGGCTTATTGCCTCTTTCATCTCAAGCAAAAACCAGTGCGCATAAGCACAACCAAGAACTTGAGATTACAAATATTATTACAACAAAGATCGTACAGCTGTGCTGTTCATTCAGTACCAATTGGAACAGTTGATCATATCATTGTATGTTTTTGTAGCAACGATCTTTTGAACAACTTGTTTCTGAAACAATATTGCTAATTGAACCTCATAAAGAAGATGAAGATTTTCCGGACTTTTTATCTCATTTCTGGAATCAACATCAGAGGGATTATTCTATTGTATCCATAGGATTTTATTATGAGTATTTAAAAAAGTATTACAAAATGTGGAAACCGGAAGATTTTTTAATTCTCTCTGGAGCTGAGTTAAAACAGGATCCTTATATCGTGATGAATCAGTTGGAATCTTTTCTCGGAGTTCGACATTACTTGGACGAAACTAAGTTTGTTAGAAATAAAGAAAATGGTATGTATTGCGTTCGCAGGATATCCGGAGAACCAGATTGTATTCGACCACACCACATCAAATTTATACCTCCCAACGAAGCAACAATCGAAAAGCTGAAACAACTGTATCTTCCGTACAACCAAAAACTTTTTGGGCTACTGAATCGAACTTTTCTCTGGCTTTAAATTTTTTGATGGGTTATAGATCAAAACCTGAGTTTATATTGGCGCTGTAAATTTGTTGTGTGGTTATGTAATTAGTTTAGAAATGCAGTAGAGTTTTTGCAAAGAGGGAAATGCAGAAAAAATGTAGGGGGCAAAATTTTTGGGCTTTATTTGAAACTTCTGCAGATTAAAGGCATCTTCAAAATTTAGTTGATCTTCCTTTAGTTATCTATACCAAGTTTGTATTGTAACAAGAATACTATTCCTAGGAAACCTAACTGATTAACTAAACCCCTGCATTTTTATGGTTTAACAGTTTGCTGACATTCTGATAAAGTCCACTCTTGGAAAAGCAATTTACGGCAGCTCCACCTGCTTGGTTGCACGTTTACTGTGCAAACGCATGGCACCACTGCCGGTAGCTGGTTATTGGCAGCTCCACAGCGGATTTGAACCCAACCATGTTCATGAATGGAGTTCAAGCTCCATGTTCAAGCTTTCTTGTAACCGGAGGACAAAAAGTAAAACTAAAAAATTTTTGTTGACTTTTTCTTAATTTGTTATCATCACAGAAAGGAATTAAATTATTAAATTTATCTTTGTTATTACTTGTAAAATATTCATTACATAATATAAGTATTAGTCAGAGTTATTTCGTGTAACCTAGGATGCAAAATTTACCCAAAGAAATCTACACAAACGTAAATTCAAATATCATTATTTTGATCAAACTATCCCTTAAAACATAATAATTTCTAGAGATATCACTCGTACCAAATTTTGTTCTCCCTACGCTCTTGCTATTAAGTAAAATACTAATGTAAGTGGGTAATATCACAACGTAAAAATTTAGCGAAATTTTATATTGTGTTATTTTAAAATTTTTGACCACAAGCCTGTTAGCGTTTAAGCATATCATAAAGTTGCGAGATTTTGCTAAAATCATTGCTTGTAAATTTTGAGTGGGTTGAAAAAAAGGTTAGGAACACTGGTTTAAAGAGTGAGGCTGCTTCTTTTATTGTGCGCAGATTGCTGGCTACGATGCTCTTATATGCATTCATAAAAAGCCAGCTTTTTGCAATCGATTTGAGGTTAGAAGCCTGGAATGTACACACTATGGTTGACAAAAATTATATCAAAATGCCTAAATATAGTAGACCTAAAGCCTTTACAAACTAGTAATTTAGAACTAGTAACTTAGAAGCGGGTCTGAACACAAGACGTTTTATTCACAACCAAAAAGGTTTTTCTGTAAACGGAGGATATAAATATAGGACGCATGCATGACACTGCCGATTAGTGGATAATAAAACGCTTGGTAAATCTTTGCGACAATGAAATTTTACAAAAAAATAACCTAGCAACCCAATTCGGCCTATCTGTTGAACGGGAAGTTGCTAGCTATCCATTTGCATATCGCTGCAAACTACATTTTGTGTTTTTGCTGTTTTGCAAGGCCATGCAGATAAGGTAGGGTAAGAAAAAGTGGGTTTTGCATATGGTTTAATTCGACAGTCCACCTATTCGGGCATAATGTTCGACATCACCTCCCGAAGAGACGACAAGTTCTTGAAAATGAAGAAACAAGCGGCCCAATGATTGCATTAGCATTTTGAGGTTCATTTTAACTTAATTTGAGTCGGCGGCAAAACGGCGGGCTGAGTTCGATTCAATTGATGCGCCCCTCGGGACCTTGTATTAATCACGTCCTTGATCAAACCAACATTAGCCTCCTTATTTTTTGTTTCATTTACATTGCAATGAGGACGAGACATTGGCAAATTAAGTGAAAACCCTTATACCAACATATTTGAGGAGGATACTGAAGTAGATCGCATATCAGGTCCGCAATTTGGCCGAGCAGCAGTTGGAGTTGCCCTTCCGATTGCACAAACAGCTGAGAAGTAGTTTTTTACGAACTGTTTTGAAGCTATCGGGGTTCCTTGCTTGTTTCAAACTAAATATCACAATTTTCCTCGCATTAACTCATATTGGATCGGCGTTCCTCTAGAAGAATTTGAAAAACCAGCGGGTTGCTCTGTATCGGCGTAATTTTTAAAGAGAAACCCAGTTTGGTTAGCTACAAACATCCAAACAAATTTTCTTTTTCAATACATTAACTTTCATTTCAAACGCCCACACGGAAACAGCCATTTTTTTCTGTTCGAAACGATCTTAATTTGCGTAAAAATGCTGACTCAGCATAAGAGTTCGAAAAATTTTTATAACTTCAAGATCTTAGAAATGCAACAATTCATTAGTCTCTGCTTGATCATATTTTTTAGGTAACAATTTTTATCTTTAATTTTTTTGTTCCATTACCTGAACAATGGTCTAAAGTGCTGTCACCAGCCAATATTTTCTGAAAAAATTTGCAGCACTGGCTCAGCTGAAATATGCTCTATTTATTGCAAAAAACTTCAAAGAACATAAAAAGACAAAAATATACCAAATGTAGACACAATTTTATTACTTGAGGTAGTCACGAAAGGTCATAGAATGTAAGCAAACACCATACTCTTGACATTTTTTATATTGCTTTTTGCAGTTAGCGCAGAGTTTATGACACTCCGCGTGTACATGGTGGTGTAGACCAATGCTGTGTTTCATTATTCTTCTTCTGCTTGGGCCTGAGGACCTAGTCCTTGATAGTATTTTGGAACAAGCCATCTACAATTGAGCGGATAGATCGAATGAAATCTAAATGCGATGAAGCTTACATTGTGACAAGGAGCATCCATAAAGCCACCGTCAGCATCTCTATACAGTTAACAAACAGCGGTCAATACCACCTCTTTGCTTGAATTGCTGGTCTGTATTGGCTTCTGATTCTGTCAAGCAGGTCCACGCCTCCCATACCTTGATTCTACTGGTAAAAGCAGCAAGGTTACAGGCACTCAATATTTTACTTTCGCCGACCGTAGATTTTCACCATTTTGGTGGAATCAATGTTGTTGAAATTTAAACCAATATAAACAATCTTAAGGCCCTTCCATTGCACTATGAACAGGTAGTTGTCCGAGGGGTAGTCAAAGAAGTCCCGATCCTCTTTCTCAACAATTTTTGAAGACTCCAGAAAGCACTTCTTGGAGCGGCCTTTACGTATAGACCCAAAATGCTTTGAAATTCTTTTCACGCAAATCCGAAAGTAAATGATAAGACGTGCAAAATTTGTCAAAATGATCGCAATGGCAAGAAGGATTTTTTGCTCGAAAGAAAAGTTACAACAACAAGAAAAGTTACAACTTGATATCCAAGAGACTTGCTACTGTTTTCTGCTTCACGCGCTCTAGTACAAGTTTTAAATTGAAAGAGTAGCCATCACATGACGCTCAAACCCGATTTTTGTAGCCAAATCTGATTTCTCTACCACAAATAAACATTTTTGAAGAGTGCCTACCAAATTATGGTACCATTTATTGATCAACAGAAAAAACTTTTTCAAATAGTCCAACTGCTGAAGTGAAGCATCGACTTTATCTTTCACAGGTCCAATTTTATCAAGCTTATCTCCGGTAGAAAGATTATTGTTATCAGCGAAATGTATATAGGCTACTTCTTTATGTCTTTAAATCTTTAATAGGCATTGACTTTGATACTATTGGGCAGCTGAGATCATCATCCTTACTCCAGTATAAGCGCTTACGTGGTTGGCTATTACATCTTGTCAACAAAAGAATTCCGATAAACTTTTCGATTTCCTGCAGAGTCAAATGAATGAGCTCTCTTTCCTTTGAGCCGCATATTGCTTTGTTTCACGAGTAATGAATTTAGTATTCGTCAATGAATGATCATCGGAAAAGCGCTACTGGCTCACATAAGGCGAGATGAGGATGGCTGTCAGCTAAGTGCACAAAATTTGCTTCCGGTGTTTCTTTTATAGTGATTATTTTCTTCCATGCAACTGCATCCGCTTTCTTTCTCTTTTTGTCGAGCGTTTGTTCATTTTTTTCGTTACTTTAAACTGTTTGGAGGTCGCAAGTGATTTCGCATTTGTTGTTATTTTGTCTATGATCCTTTAAAGTTTCTGCAAAACGTTTTCGTAATCCTCTTCTACATCAGTAGCATAAGAATTATGTTGATGTAGTGATATAATAACAATATCCTTCTCAACGCTTTCTGTTGATTCTAAAGCGTCATCAACTGCTTTCTGTAAGGTTTGATATTGCTTGCAAAGCTGGTTCCGTGCCATCTTCAACGAAATAACTTGCTATAAGCTGAAGGAAACTATTCTACAGTAACATTCTCAAAATAAATTTCCTAGAAAAACAGACATTATTAATTGGTAATAAAACTATAATGGAAATGCTTTTTGTGGATTTTCTTTGCTAAAGCAAATTTTTGTTTTGTTATCTTAGACAAGAATGTATATTCCTTTGACGTCCAACAAATAGTTTCCTTTTAACAAAATCAATGTGAACGACCTTTTAACCATTTGTTTCAGCTGCGCTTTCGTGTTGGACCATTGTTCCTCTAGAGGAACATTGCATTGCTAAGCAACCAAAAGTGCGTAGCAAAAATCTTTTATATTTTTTTTCTTAATTGAGTTGAGGACAACCGAATTCTAAAAAATTACAAAAAAAGAACTTGTCGTCCTGGTTTTTCTGGTAGCAGCCATTAATAAGTAAACAGTGCTATGCTCCTGGATGGTATAATCTGTTTTTCGCAATACTTGCCAGAAAAGAAGGAAATTACTTTGATTTAGCGGCTGGCGTCCCATCTTTTTTCCTATTTATGGTTGTACTACTGATGTTGACATGGCAATTTGAAAACCAAGCAAGCTTGTCAAATTGTCGTCCAAAGCAGCATAATCGTTTGACCAGGAATCAAAATAGTTTTGCTGTACAGTAATGGTTGGTTGTAGTTATGCATGCGATAGAAATACACTGTGTCAGCAATACTACCACCTTCAAAACTGGGCTCAACGCATGTGGTTTTTTTATGTAATTGTATGGTTGCAGTGCTTTTGGTAGACAGATACTGTTCCAGCTGTACTGGTAACTTTGAAGCATGTCTTAACACAAGTTGCTATGATATATTACTGAAAAGATTTTTCGGTGCCGATTTAATACAAGGTGGGGGGGCCTAATAATGGAAACACATAAAATTCAATATTATAGTTTAACGAAAAATGTATTCAACAATTTGCAGATATGTGCAATTATATAAAGGTCAATACAAAGCCAAATAGAAAGTTTACTCAAAATGGCCCCTTGTTGTGATTACCCCTCCTCTTCCTCGGATGGAGGTACGGCACCAACGGCTATTCAGGTTCATCCCGTCAACCTAATTGAAATTAGGCTAGGGGAAAGATGGCAGCCCATTTCGAACCAATCATGAGTAGCTGGTAGCCCCACCACCAACAAGGCGGACTGCCACTGGTGGGTACCCAAGAGTCGCCTTCTACGACATGCTGGGTTAGCAACTTCACAATTGTAACCCGGTGAAGTACGGATAGGCCACCTGTCTGCCACATAAAGATGGAGGCGTCCCGTTAAGTGCCTTGCGCAAGGACGCAACAAGCACGCAACAAGCACGCTTGGCCACTTGTTCTCCACACAGAGACGTAGCAGCCGCCCCCCAAACCCTCCAATTGGGGGGGCCCAGGCCAACTTTGGGGGCCCAAGTTAGTCTGAAATTGCTTTTTGGCTACGTGACTATTTTCAGTTCAGCAGACTTGTTTACAACCGATTTAAACTGTAGGAAGAAATTGGCTTGTGACATCATAAGTGAATGCAACGTCATTTTATCTCGCAGAATCTAGAATATTTCGATTGATTTTCTGGTAGAATCTTCAATATTCGATTGACGTAACAATGCCGTTGTTACGCAACAATCATAGAATGGTCTGGAATTCTGTTTGGCTATAAATACCGGGACAATATATATACACTGCAGAGTGCAGATAAAGTATTTTATTGACATTGTATAGAATGAAACGTTCAAAAAGTGGTGCTCAAAAGAGAAAAGAAGCAGCCACTGCTCGAGATGCTGTAGCGAAATTACCCAAGATGACAGATTTTTTCAAGATTACTGTGCAGAGTAGACCTGGCACTAGTACCGAGAGGGATGAAGAAAACTATAGTGTACAAGAAAAAGAAGACTATGACGATCAGCATCAAAGTGATTGTGAATTTCCAGAAAATGTAAGTTGTGATTTATCTGCCAATACGCAACCTTCAATATCAAAATTATCTGAATCTCAATTTACCCCTATCCCTGATGACCCATGTAAATGGTCTGAAAGTATTTCTGATGCTCAACGATGTGATATAGTAAAGCGTGGACCACATCAACTAATAATGAATTTTCCATATAATAACACAACTCCAAGGCGACGTTTTTCCTCCAACCATTATAAACGTGTGTTACCTAATGGTAAAAGTGTTTCACAGTCGTGGCTAGTTTATTCTGGGGAATCAGATCAAGTTTTTTGCTTTTGTTGTAAGCTATTTGGAAAAACACTAAGCCCCTTTTGTAGTGGTATAAATACATGGGAGGGTTTTTCGAAAAAACTGAAAGACCATGAAAACGGCATTTCCCACCAAGAATGCTTCAGTCAATGGATGTTGCTAGCTGAAGGGATAAGAAATTCATCCACTATCGACAAACGCGAGATGAATATTTTTTTTAATGAAAGACGTTTTTGGAGAAATGTTTTAGAGAGACTTATCGACATTGCCTTGTTTCTATCGGAAAGGAATCTTGCTTTTAGAGGATCCGAAGAAGTCTTAGGATCTCCTCACAATGGAAATTTTCTGGGTATATTTGAGCTTTTGGCAAGAAGAGATCCGATCCTAAAAGAGCTTCAAGACAGAATCAAGAATAAAAACACTAAAGATCACTATTTGAGTCCTACCATACAAAATGAACTAATTGAATTGCTAGCGACAGAAGTTGAAAAAGAAAATTTACAGCAATTGAAATTGGCAAAATATTTTTCTATAATTTTGGACTGCACTCCAGATATGTCACATCATGAACAAATGTCTGTCATTCTCCGTTATGTACTATGTAATGAAGAAGCTGCTGTTGTTAAAGAAACATTTTTTGGCTACTTGAGAATAAGTGACAGTACTGGGAAAGGCTTGTTGGACGCTTTCTTAGAAAAAGCGACCGAACTGCAACTCGAATTGTCTGATTGTCGAGGTCAGTCATATGATAATGGTGCTAACATGAAAGGAAAACATTCTGGGGTCCAAGCAAGAATGCTAGACATCAATCCCAAAGCTGTTTACGTGCCCTGTGCAAACCATACCCTTAACGTAGTTGTTGTTGACAGTGCTAATTCATCGACGGAAGCATTGACATTTTTTGGAGTACTTACAAGGTTGTATGTGCTCTTTTCTTCCTCTGCTCAGCGTTGGGAAATTTTGAAGAAACATGTGGAGCTGTCCATAAAGTCACAATCTGATACTCGTTGGGAAAGCAGAATTAAATGCATCGAACCTCTTCGATACAATTTAAAAGAGGTGTTGCTGGCACTGAAAGACTTGGAAGCCATTTCCATAGAAAGAAAAGATGGAAGAGCTGCCTCAGAAACAAAATCGTTGATAGCTCATTTATCAAAATGGAGTTTTCTTTTGTCGGTGTTTATTTGGTATGATATCCTATTCCAAGTCAATAAAGCAAGCAAGATTCTTCAATCGTATGAAGTCTCCCTTCATACAATGGAAACGAAAATCCAGGCAACTGAAAAGTTTTTGCAAAACTATCGCACAACGGGTTATGACAGTGCCGCAACATCTGCTGTTGAAATAGCACAGGAATTGGATATTGATCCTTCTTTTCCTCCGTCAAGAAGTGGAAAGAAAAGAAGATTGTTTGATTACCAAGGTGAAGAGGAACAACGATCTACTCCTGAACTGAAATTTAAAAGCAACTTTTTCTATCCATTAGTAGACCAGGCTATTATGTCAATAAAGGAGCGCTTTAATTTGTTACGTGAGGTTTCTTCCGCCTTTTCGTTTTTGTACACACGAGACAAACTTTTGCTTGTGCAACAAGAAAATGCTCTTCTTACTTGCTGTAAAGAGTTCCAAAAAAAGTTCGGTGACATTGATTCTGATGAAATGAGCGCTGAGCTACAGCGGTTTGTTTTAATTTTACAAAAAAAACGCAATCTCAAAACGGCTCAAGACTTTCTGAACTATCTTCTAAAGACTCATTTATTTGAACTGTATCCGAATGTGTACATCGCACTTCGAATCTTACTAACTTGCCCCGTGACTGTTGCCAGCGCTGAAAGAAGCTTCAGCAAATTGAAACTGATCAAAACTTTTAATAGAACGTCTATGACAGACAGTAGACTATCTTCATTAGCCATGTTGTCAATCGAAAATGACTGCGCCCGATCTTTTGATTATGACAATGTCATAACAGCATTTGCGAACAAAAAGGTTCGCTCCAGACTATTTAAATGATACTGTGTTTTTATAACTTTTTCATGTTTTTCAGTGTCATTGCTTTCGTTTCGCAGTGTCTGCATAAATGTCCTACTGAACTCTGGCATCGGTGCCGAATTTTTTATGACTTGCACCTTCGGTATCGGCATGCTTTATTCTGACATTAGCCTGTTTACTTATGTACAAATTGTGGTGTATTTTCTTAATGCAGCTTTTCAATTTTACACCTCTAAAGTGATATGACCTGTGCGCAGGGGCTCTTGCGCTTACTTTGGGGGGGCCCGAAGTTGGAGTGCTACGGGACTGTCTCCACACTATCCTTTTTTTATGCTGAGCGCCAAGCAGGAAAGCTGTAAATACCATTTTTTTAGTCTTTTGGTATGACTCGACTTAAGAAATGAAGCCCAGGGCTATCGAATATTATAATTTAAAGAAAAATATATTTAACAATTTACAGATATGTGCGATTGCATAAAGATCAATACAAAGCAAAATAGAAAGTTTACTCAAAATGGCCCCCTTCGCAATTGATTACCGCTTGCAGTCTCAAGCGAACTCCCTCTGCGGAGGCACGCAGTTGTTTCTATGCACGCAGTATGTCCTATTCTTCTCAATAGTAATTCCTAATTAGATGATAGGGTTCATTTAATAGCCATTACAATACTTTATCGCATCACCATTTGTTTTTGTGGGAAAGTTTAGCCAGTTCGAAGATTTAGCCAGTTCGAAAATATCAGGCAAGAGAGAAGCTATATTCGCATTACACCGTGCAGGAAAATCGGATTCCGCTATCGCAAAGACACTTTTAATAGCGGGATCGACTATCTGGAAAACATTGAAACGTTTCAAAGAGAGAGATGATTTATCTGATCGTCCGAGATGTGGTAGACCACGCTCCCAACGGTTTAAATCAATGATTAAATGCATTAGAGAGAGGATAAGGAGAAACCCGAGAAGATTCATAAGGTTGCTAGCGAAGACCGCTAACATGAGTCCCAGAACCCTGAGATGATTTGTCCACAAAGACCCGAAAATGTTCTCTTTCACTCTCCAAAAGAGACGGATATTGTCCTCTTTCACTCTCCAAAGCCTGTGGAGAAATTCATCCCAATGTTGACGATTTAAAACGATCTCGATTGCGAGGGTGGCAAGAAATTCTACGGAAACAGCTGCGTGCCTCCGCACAGAGAGTTCGCTGGAGACTGCAAGCAGTAATCAATTGCGAAGGGGACCATTTCGAGAAAACTTTCTATTTTGCTTTGTATTGACCTTTATATAATCGCACATATCTGTAAATTGTTGAATATATTTTTCTTTAAATTATAATATTGAATTTCATGTGTTTCCATATTTACGCCCCACCCTGTATGTTATTATTACGCGTATGAGCTCATGCTCTGTTTGCATGTCTTTCGTCAGACTGGGCCACCACGACGGGTAGACTGCCCGGCCCCACCATCTGTCTGCCACATAAAGACGGAGGCGTCCCGTTAAGTGCCTTGCCCAAGGACACAACAAGCAAGCTTGCCGGCTTGTTCTTCACACTATCCCTTATGTGCTGAGCGCCAAGCAGGGAAGCTGTGAATACCATTTTTTAAAGTCTTTAGGTATGACTCGACAAGGGAAATGAACCCCAGGTCTACCGACTGCGAAGCGGACGCTCTAACCACTACACCATCGCGTCGGTACCCTGTATGTGATCGACTCACATGTTTCAAGTTTAGCTTGTGATGTACCTAACATTGGTCTAACCCTAACTCCAACCCTAACCCTATCACATCATATCAATTTTGCAGTTTCGGTTCAATTATTACATTTGTTGATCTCTTCGAGCAAAAATGTAATTTGATAAGTTGTACTGGTGGTAGATCATATTTCTTGGGTAGATCACATACTTAACCAGCAACGATTTTTCTTTGACCGAACAATAAATTTGTGTAAATTATCGTCACATGTTAAGATATCAACACAAAAGTGGGGGACTCAAAAGAACACAAAAAAGTAATGGATCAAGAAAATGCAAAAGAGAGCATAGGTAAAATATTAACCATACTTCAAAAGTACTTGGTCTGGGAGACACTTTACCACTTTAGAGGAGGGCTAGGATCTCTAATTTTTTTTAGATGGAAAACTCTATCACGCCCTGCCGACTGTATCATTGTAAGTGATTGTGGCATTCTTGAAAGAGCTGTTGCTAGGTGATACGTGGCAGATATCAATGGTTTTGCCGCACAAGTGTGACAATGAAACTATGAAGCTGCGTTTGTATAAAGAACTTTGACTTATTAGTTAAAGCTTCAAAGTGGTAAATTGTGTAATTTCAAAGAGGTTGCGCTGGAAAGAGATGAACAAACTGTGGGCTAGTAACGTTTGCTTTTGCTTTGTTTGATAATGGCACGTTTATACGCGTTTAGATTCAGTTACAAAACTTAATTCTCATTTTACTGCGGTTAAGTACTTGGTTTAGCCAATGGTACAACAAAGAAAAATCATATAAAGCTGATTTATGGCTCTTAGAAATTACTGTTTTTTTGGCTTTGTTAAGCACGGTCTATTATGTCCTTGTGGCACGATGGTACCTTAGTGCATGCCTGTTTGATTTACCTTCAAATTGGACAGCTGTAACTCGTGCAAAAATGCGTCATTAATGCCCATAAATAGCATGACGGGCAGAAAGTAGGTAAGATTTGAAAATATGCCTGTTTGCTGAAGATTAAGCAGCATCATAGGCCAATTTTGAACTTGACCTTTCTCGTCATTGTTTAATGTTTTGTCACAAAGATAATTTTTGGTACCGTTTGTAATTCGAGAGTTATTGCTAGCTGCTTACCCAGAATGTTGTAAAAAGCGTCCTTTTGATAACCTCAATAGTAGCTTGAGTTGCATATAGTGGGGCTACAAGCTTTCAATTGGTATTCATCACTGGTTCAAGATACACATAATCATCCGTTTCATGACATGTCTCCAGCCAAAAAAAGAAAAGAGATCAACATAACACAAAAAAGGAATTTTCCAAATTAAAATAATACTTGCAAACTAGTAACTTACAAACTGCTGGCAAAGAGCATACAGAGATTGAAAGCTTTTCAATTTATTTTGGGCATAAATCCGAGACATTTGATTCGAATATGCATTCCTTATCATGCAATCACGTGACCAATGAATGTAAGAAACAGAAACGCTTAGTTTAGAACCTTTTTAAATTCTAATAATTTGTATGTAAACCCGCTAAATGTCGCCGTCACCATTGCGTAAGATTTTTTGTATCGAGTTTGTTTTAGTCCCTTTTGCGTTAAGGCGGTTTAGAGGTAAGAAGCTAAACTTCCTCAAATCGCTGGAATCTTGTAATTTTGTTCAAATTTGGTAAGTGGTTAGGTATAATTACTTTGTGATTTAGTGTTTGTTCTGGTAGCTACCGATTTTAACCGCGTGTATTGCCATTAGATTGGAAAAAAGTTTCAATTGTCAATTTAGAAGGTGTGTCTGTGTGTGACCACGTGAAGCTAGTCAATTGAGCTATCAGCGTAAAACATTAAAGAATTGTCTTTCCTATCGATTGCAAGTACAGTAATTAAAGATCAACCTCGCCCGCTCCAGCTAGGTAGACCGCCAAGGGAAGTAACAATGACGTCACCGTAAAACTTAAATAACTTTTTGCAACACCTAGCCTCCTAATTCCTGTCAAGTAAATACAGCTTACGATTTTTTTACCTATTGCGCAATAGAGCGTTGTAGTCACAGAGGTTATTTATGCAACTCGCAATCTTAACCCCTTCACGCCCATTGGGGTTGTTTTCGTCAGGCTACATTCATACTTGTCATAGTGCGGTTAAAAGCAATTTTTAGCTAAAACGTTGCTGGCTAAATGCCGATTGTACCGAATTCGATACAAAAAAGCTAAATCCTCCCAAAGTTGCCAATAAAATTTTAACACCCAAAACACGTTTACCTTACCGGTTTTAGCATATTTGGCTAGAAGAAAAATTTTTTTAAATATTAGATCATAATTCCGGCATAAAGGAGTGCTGCTTCCCGTCCTTCACCAGGTAAGGGTAGTAAAGCTACTGACCCAGAATCCCGTAAAAGGTGACTTCTGGATATCCACCTATCCTATGGCATTCCGCCGGGTCAAGAATAGGGCTACCACGCTATAATCTGCATTCATGACTTCACTTCAAAAATTTGATGTAACTTTACGTAAAACTCGTTAGTAAGTTTTAACAAAACATATGTGTTTATCTTTTTGCTAAGAATTTTGTAATTTTGCATTACATACAGTATGTAAGTAAAAATACAAAAAATTTTTTTACAATTAAATAGCTGGCTCTGCCGGGGTCGCCCGGCAGGGACATCTATCAGTAATATCAAGGTTAACAACGTTGTTTCGGTCGGCTTCATGCATTGGGGCTTGAGCAATACCAAAAAGTTAATATTTGTTATTCCCGTGCTTCTTGCACACGTAATCATGATCATCATATTTTCTTAGTCAAATGCTCACAAGGAAAGAATGTTGTCACAAGCCATCATTAATACTTTCGAAACGTGTGAGTGGGAAGGATTGAAACACAATTAAAAATGATGGTGGCGACCAAATGGTGGTTGTTTTCACAGAAACAACCCATTTAGTAGTAAGGTTGTTTTGCGATTTGGTGCGGCCCCCTTCGTATTTATATTGGCTGCTCTATTTGCCTTCTTTCCGATATAGCAACAAAAGGATTCTGCCTTCTCCACCTTCATTCACCATAATCTAGCAGGCGTCCATCAGGGCAAGTTATTTTCAAATAAAATGCTTTCTCTAAATTCAAAGTTACAAATTAAAAGGTTTATGGTTTTATGTTGATTTTTTCTTAAACTTGGAATTTTATTACATTGCTTTATAATTTAGATTTAGGTAACATAACAGGCGCCATATCAGTAAAAGAAACAAATTCTTACTTTGTAGTATATATCAACGTCGCCCGGCAAGGCCCCCATCAGTAACGTGGGAATTAAGAATGTCGGTTCAGCCAGCCAAGCCAGCTTCACCCATCTTGCACTTGAGCGAGCAGTAGCGAAAAGTAAATATTTTATCTGCATATAAGATTTGTTTTCACGACTTGGTGCACTACTTTTCCTAATAGAATTTCTGATTTCGAGATTTTGGATATGCTTTAGCTATATGTGCTCTGTTCGTCGCTTACGTGTACCCAAGGAGGCCTTGCTTTCTCCCTTAGTTTGAAAGTAGGGATCTCATTAGTGATAATTAGCTATTTTAAAGCAAAATAGCAAAAATGTCTTTTATGTGGTTTGATTTCACATAGTTAGGTTGTTTTCTGTTGATTGTCCTTTAAACTATCTGAAATTCTTGCTGGCTGCTTATTATATTGCATGTTTGTTTTTTTTTTTTGTTTAGGCGTGTTCAGAGAATGCTAAAAGAGTCCTTGCGTTTCCCCAAATGCTTACGCTTGATACCAGTAGCTCTATAAAGCTATTATAAAGCAAACTAACAATATTGTTTTCTATTATAAAGCAAACTAACAATGTTGTTTTCTATGTAATGCAATTTCATACAGCGACGTTGTTTTTATTTGTTTTTCTTTAAACTTTCTCAAGTCCGTGCTGGCTACACATTATGTTGCACATTCATTTTTCCTTGCTCAGGCGTGCTCAGAAGATATTAAAAGTATCCTTGCATTTCCCCAGATGTTTTAGGCCTCATACCGGTAGCTCTATACAGCAATTATATGCCACAATAAAAAAAACTTTCCCTAATTATGGTTCGATTTCACCCCTTGGGGCATGCTGTAAGCGGCAGCGAGTTAAAACGTATCAACTAAGCAACTGCACTAGCTTCACCATGCAAGCATTTGTTAGAGCAACAACAAAAAGTTTAAAAAATGTAGGCCATAGTTCCTGTACACGTAATAGTAATCATCTTGATCTATTAATCAAGACTGATGGTATTGAAAAAGAAAGAATGATGTTACAAACTATCATTCGTACTTTTTAAAACTGTAAGGGAGAGAGGAAGAAGTAAAACATAATCAGTAATCATGATGGCGCACAAATGGTGGTCGTTTTGACACTTAGAAAAATGAGCTATTTAGTAATAGGCTTATTTGACGATTTGGTGGGCCCCTATTCTTATTTATATTTGATGTTTTAAGTTCTTTGACTGCGCTATTTGCTTTAATTCCGCCATAGCATGAAAAATGTCATGCCTTTTCCCACAGTCATGTAATCTATTCCAATAAGCGTCTATTAAGATATTTTCAAACAAAAACATTTGCTTTAAATCCAGCTATACAAATTGTTGCTATTATTGCATTATTTTGATTTTTTCTAAAACTTTGGAGTTTATCACATTTTACCTTGCCCCTAATCCAAACCTCTCCACATTTAAATAAAGATTGGTGTTGGATACCGATACAAAGAGCCTATTAATTTTAATTATCAGTCATGGGCTTTACTAATTATGTTCGCAATCAAAATCATAGTACATAAGTTTTCTTCCTGCTGCTGTTCTCCCAATATAGTGGTAAGCATTGTGATGTTATTTAAGATTATGACTTGTCACGTGTCACTGCTTTTAAGGTAATAATATTAGGACGACTCCTTACCACTTTTTTGTTAGTGTCGGCGAAGTTGGACGAGCTTCCACCTCTGACAGTGAGCATGTTGCTTGGTCCTGGCATAAACACAGCTATGCAAAATGCAAACTAATCAAAAATGAAGCACTCGCAGTTCAGTTATTGCAACAGCAGGGCCTCCAACAATAATGTCAAGTTTAAAAATAAGAGATCACCTGGCTGCATCAGCTTCACTCAATTGCAATAGAAATGACTTCAATATTTAGATGATATTTAACTCGATACCAATATTTTGTTGGAAAAGATTGTGTAGGACATTTTTGCCTCCATGCTTTTTTAGGATTGTCACCAATTTGTTCGCTTTGAGTCGACTACGTTTTACAATGTTTAGAGAATTCATTTTTTAATAAATCTTATAGAAAATTTTGATTGATAATGCCAAAGAACCATGCTTTTGAGAAAGGATAGTGAAAATGTATCAAACAACTAACTTTTTTTAAAAATTGCAATTTTGTAAAGTCAAGCCACCAAAAATTTAGCTGCTTTATCCGGCAAGCTACATTTCACTATTTTTATTAAAGTCTTCACTTTTGCCTTAATTTTTTTGCAAATTTAGAAAGAAAATGCCAAAGAACCATGCTTGTGAAGAAAAGTAGTCAAAATGTACCAAGGAACTTACTTCTTTCAAAACATGCAATTTTCTTTGGTTTAGTAGGAAACTTACTCAACCAGCTATAGCTACTGTTGAATTTACACGTATAAATTTTACATAAATTGTTCTGAGTTTTAAACTCGCAGTCTTTCGGTTCAAACCTGACACTAAATTCATTACGTCGTGCTGATACTAATAACATTTGAGCCTTTTGCCCGGAGCTTTTCTAAATTTACGTGTGTTTAATTCGAAGCCAAAGTCAAAAATGTATGTGAACCAGTAGAATTGAGAATTGACTACGAGGAGAATCGTAGGAAAATTTGTAACTGTGAGAAGATTCGCGTAATATAATTGTTGGAGATTGTTACTGCTGTTGTTGGAACACAAGTATATTGTACGTCTTGCTTATATATTTGGAACGGTTCGGCCATAGTCCGGTAAGCTCAACTGTAATACTTGTTTTTTATTACCTATTTATGCTGCTAGTTTTTCTTTACATTGATTCTTTAATATTTAAATTATTAATCCGAAAATTGACAATAACTTGTGTTATAACTGAACCCGTAGTCTAATCCCGTTTTTGCGCATATGGAATTCAAGTAAAACTTGTGCGTAATTGAACCCGTAGCCTGGTCTCGTTTTGTATATGTGATATTCCAGCATAACTTGTGTTGTAATCGAACCCACATTCTGATCTCATTTGTGTGTGCTTCATTTGGTAATTTATTTCCGTGTTTCAGACAACCGTACTTCTAGCGCTCGCCCACATTGATACAGCATCAAATATAAATATTTATAACATCGGGTGGAAGTGAATTCTGGAATACGCGTCAAATTCGGCTATATACACCCGTCTCAGCAGCCTCAGTCTTCCAAAGCTGAATAAAAAGGGCTGCTGTTACAGCTATAGAACATGATATATGACAACCAATTGTTGATCAGCCATTATGTGCTAATCCTTACCCTTAGGTGATTAGAGCAATATATAGCTGAAAGCAAATTTCTGAAGCTATCAAACGACACACATTGCTAGTACGTCATTACAACCATCATACATTAAACTAACCTATTTTTACTGAGCTTACCACATTTTTGAGAAAATAAAAAGTTACACCACAGGTCTTATAGTTAAGCGTTTTCGGTATAAAAACTTATAGTAAATGTGCAAGTCATATATTATCAAAATTAGCTTGAAATACAATTTAACTTCCATTTATAATTTTAGTTTTGCATTGTTTTATTGGCATGTTTTCTACTTCCGATCACACGGAAAAACCGTTTGGGTAGCATAGTAGCGCACTTTTACTATAACCCTAAACACAAACGGGAAAAATTGTTTATCAAAATCCTTAACATCAATCCATTCTTTTAGGAAGCTTTTGGCAACTTGGTCAGAAGGGTCTTGCCACACATCATCCAAATCCTTCTCATTTCCATCGTTTGCATTTGGCCCAATATCCGCCGTCTTTATCGCCCAGTATTAAGCCCAAAACACATTACACTTCTCAAACATGCTTTATACAATCTACTTTTTAGTGTTAGAGAAATCGTTTTACAACGAAGTTTAAGCTACATTTCTTTAAACTCGTACGCACATCACAAGAATGCATTTCCCAAGGTTTTTACCAATAGTTCAGCAAACATATGATTCTTTTTCTAAACTGTGACATTAACATATAAAACGATTTTTTCATGTTACCGGGCACGAAATGGTATTGCCCAATGATTCAGGTGTTGAGTCTTTTTTTGAGGAGAGACGCACTTTGGTAGACTATATGACTCAAACCCGGTGTCAAAAGAATTCTAGGTTGACAATGAATTGCTTTGGTCTCGACACTACTTGAAAATATCACTACAAATTTCTTGTTTTAAGAATTAATGATTTCAAGGCAAGTTATCTCCACTCGTGCTAATGCGACATATATAACTAGAATGCGTCGTTTATTGTCACGTGATAGCCCCGCATATGTAGTCGCACGACAGCCTCACTAAAACTAAATTCCGCCACTTGTTTACGTGATAGCTGCGCAGATCTTCTTTGAGTAAAGCGATGTCGCAGCATGATTTTTCTGCCATCCATTTCAGAATATGGGCCCCGTGGGGCTGAAGAAAGAATGAAATTGGCAAAATCTGGGTCATCAGACAAAATTAGGCGCAAAGGTGATAATCCTTTGTAAATATTGGAAAGTTAAGGAGTAGCTTAATTTATACACACAGACACAATTCTGATTATTATACAGGGTGTTCATAAAGTAACAAAGCACCTGATCACTGCACACAAATATGCAGTCATTACATTGTGATACCGCTGCATATTAAATGAATTCTAAGCGGTACGTCCGTGATGCTCTTGAGCCATTCTTTGCACTATGAATGGAAGTACAAAGAAATTTTGACCGATTTCAGCAAGACGAAGCAACAGCACACACTACTCGACTAAGCATGCAAGCGGTTCAGGGTTTGTTTGGTGACCGCAATATTTTCTGTGGTCTGTGGCCTCTTCGCTCAACGAATTTTCCCTCTCCGGATTTTTGTCTATGAGGAAGAGTTTTATGTATGGCGACAATCCGCAAACGACAACTGATCTGCGAAGAAACAAATCAGATGGTACTCTCAAGGTTTACCCTGATGAAATTGGGCGTGTTTTCTCAAATACGCAGCGTCGTGTCTATTTTTGTCTTCAAGTGCATGGGTGACACTTTCAACTTCTGCTATAGCCAATAAGCTGAACAATTCTTGATTAATTTTAATTGATTAAAGTATTCTTTTCTTGACTAATTTTAATGCCATTTAATAAATACTTTAACCGACAACAGGTCTGTTTTTTTTTGCTCTTAGCAATTGTCAGTACCACCGCACTGTTATTTTTTAAACACTCTGCATAACCAGGTGCTAATTTGGCATAAATTTTTTGAACCAGAAAGTGCAAAAATTTGTTTTGAAGAAGTGGTTTACTTGCTTATTATGTGTACAATTAGCTATATGTTTACAATATCTTGCATGTTTACTTCATTTATTAAAAAACAGTATTAATAAGCGTAGTGAGCTTGTTGAAAGCTTTTACGGGAGATATCGAAATCTAGCTTTTGAATAACAAAATTCTGAAACGATTTGAGCTCAAATAAACACCACAACAAGAGTTTGTCTTTTTAAACAAATTTTTAGTGTTTTGATCGCTATCACACTTTAAATAAAGCTCTGCTTAGCCAAATGCGTATTGACATCAGGATACTAATTGAAAGTACTTCAGAAATTAGGTCATACCAGATATTTACACTTTAATAACATATGTGAAAATAATGAAAAGGTGTGGTATAGAATATTGCCCGAGTCACAACAACTGAATGCTTTAGTCAATAAAACTTTTTTGTGGTGGATGTTGCTTCAAAAAGATCTCGTGATTGAATACATAATTGAACAGAAACAATTTGTAAACAAATGAATATTTCACACGAACAATCTGTGATGAATTTACAAAAATCTTAAATTTAGTATGCTTTAATTGTAACTTTGGTTCAACAAAAAATGCATTTTATGCCTAAAACACAGCTAAAAACACGGCAAACTCTTTTTCAATCAATAGTAAACTCGGCCAATTAAAAAACTCCTGTATGTCATACAATACTAGATGAACATTTTTCGCAAGTACATCATGAAGTTTTATATTGTGCAGATCCAACGCACGGCAATTGGTGAATCAGTAAAAACAACTTTGTTGTACATTCCTGTATAGTAGTTGCCCAAAACCAGTTGCAGATATTTTTTACCTTAATCTTGCTAAATAATAGATAAATATTCGTAGAAGATTTTTATGAAACTTTATATCGTACAAACAACACAACGCAGCTCTCTTCCATGAACAAATGGTTCACATTGCACTGACGGACAATGGGTTTCAACCATGTATAATAACCCATGTGTAAGGGCAGCATCAGATCCTGGAACCACTTGAGGTGTATCATCAACACACAGATACGGTTTTGAATGAGGGTGGCCATTATTTTCGGCCATAATATATCCAGTATATTCTTTTTTCCAAAACGGAGGACAAGTTTCACGTCCAGGAATCATTATCTAAAATTAATAACAAAATGCTAAAGTCAGTTTCTAATGCATACAGGCTTTTCTGCGAATTCGAAAGTTTTAGCCGGGCTCTGTGAATAAACAAGGTAATTAAGTCACAAAATTGTCATTTTATTTAATCACCTGATTGACAGTTCCCTTTGCCATACAAACAGCACAAGGCACATTGAAGTTATTCACACTATTTCCTTCGGTTCGAGAAAGATCAAACATATCAAGTAAAGCGCCGTAATATTCCATTCCGTAAATCAATGAAGCTCCTGATAATTAATATTTTATATTTTAAAGTTGCACAGTTTAGTCTCGCGAAAGGACCGAATGAAATCTCGCAGCTGACCAAGATAAAAACTGCTAACAATCGTCACTCTAACATCCACCGCTCTGCTTTATAATTTAATGTATAAACAAGTAGTATTTTGATAAATTCAATTAAAACTCTCTCTAAAATCATCTAAATCCCAAACAAAAAATATATTAGCTATGCTTTTTTCAGAAAAAAGTCAATTGCAAAACGCAGATCTACTGAAAAGTCTGAATAAAATTCTTTAAAAACTACAAAAATAAATGGCGGTTTTTTGCCAAAAGTACTCTTGTGTTTTCCTATGTACCGAAAATCTTTGCAATAGAATGGGAAATATGAATCTCTTCACCCAAATTTGCAACATCCCATTGAATCTCTTCATGCAAATTTGCAACCTCCAATCGGAAATTCTTCACTGGATTGAGTGTCAAAATTGGTGATTTTACTCTTTAGCGTCTTGAACGCGTTTTTTAGAGATCACAAACTTGCTTTCAGATTTTTTCTCTGGCAATTTTTTTTTGAATAAGGGCATCGCCTTTTTATGCACAGCTCTTTAGTACGCCACTGATTATAAACAAATTCTTTTTGTTAAACACCTATGTTATTTCTGCCCAAAGCAAAGCATATAAGTTAGAGTTTGTGATGCAGCAGATGTTTTTCACGCAATGTCAATTAAAGAAAGGCAAAACATTTTATGGTTGCTTTTAATTCTCAGTTATCAAACTTTCCTAACTACCACTACTTACAGTAGAACCTATGAAACAAACATATTTTGCTATTCTTTCAAAACTTGATTCCAATAAATCATTTGAGAGGCGGGAAATGTATCTCCATACGTGTTGACATTCCCAGCAGACGCTGGAAAAATTTTTCGTTTACAAACTGTGATCAAGATCCCTACACAAATTGATTTTTTATAAATTTGGAAACACTTCTCGCGTTGGTTTTAGAAAAAGGAAAGGAATTTTGAAAAACAGTTGAGTAATAGTTTAGTTTGTTTTAAACATTTCGTCTACGATAGCTTGCTTGCTTCTAGAGCTAGAGTAGTAAATTCGGCTATTGGTAAATCTCAATACATGGTTACGTATTGTGAACAAATGATGCTTCATGTTTGAAAAGGTTATTGTATTATTGAATCTTGAAATGACTCATGATTTTTGAAATGCATTTCCCGTTGCCTTGTGAAATAAAAATTAGAAAGGTAATTTTTAAATCAGTGCTTACCAATGATCTCTTTTTTTTCCAAGGTTTAATTGCAGTAAATACCAAAGCCTAGCTTGAAAACGCATGACTTTTTTAAGGCATAGATTGTCTTTGTTTGTTCTAAGCAGACGTTGTCTATGCTAGATTATCAGATGGATACTTGTTCAGTATTTTTCTCTATTTTACATAATATTTTATTTTGGTTTAAAATCTGAAGCTATAGACAAAAATTTTATGAAAATTTTTTAATCTCACAAATTTAAACGTCAAAAAATTTCTTTCATAGTGTTAACATATTGCTCAAAAAACTCTTTCCAAAAATTTGGATCTTCCAGAGTATGCACCTAATTGAAAACTAGTTGAATATTTCGAATCCTGTCAAGAAACTACAATAAATTGAAATGAAATAAAAGCTTATTCAACTCATTGAACACTATAGAAAAAGAGACTTTGGGAGAATGCAAAGCAACCTTAAGAAGGGGCTACGCCAGCCCAAAACAAGTGAGGAGGACAATTAGTAGGCGAGATAACTTCAGAGAAAACCTTGATGGGATGTAGTAACGATTCACGACCGGGAACATTATTACAACGTAAGTGTTTTTTCGGCAAGGAAAAATATATAGCTTCAACTCGAAACCAGTACAACCTCGAAACGTGATCTTCAACGCAAACGCCGGTTCCGCTCCTCCCGCATCATGCGAGGTAATACTGTGAGCGCTCAACACGAGGTCTCTCGATGATAAATCTCGTAGTCAGTCCATCACGCCACGCTACTTTTAATTAAACAATTGTTTCACTATAGACCAATGGATGTCCAAACTGTGCTGGTAAATGCTGACACGTCACGCACCTCAACAGCAAGCATACAACCTAGCACAGTTAAAATAAGTTGTTCACGAAAAGCATCAACAAGAAAAAAACACAAACAAAGAACCGAAGAGGTAGCCTAAAACAAAAATGGATGACTACTAAAACAATTAATGCAACAGATGAAATCATTACTGCAATTTTTCTCAAGTCTTATTGATGATAATATAGTAATCTTGCTGACGAAATGGGTAGTAATGGTAAAACAGCTTAGTTAAATAAAGGCCGTGCATAGATAATTCCCAAAATGCACTTTCAAATTTTGATGAACCTATCTACCAGTTTCTGTCTTTCTTTAAAAATAATTTTATACCAGAATTGGTTATCAACCTGTTTTTTGATTAAAAGTTAATCATAGCTTACATCGCAGCAAAAACTAATAAATGTTCCCAAAAAATAGTGATGTCAAATAAAATATAGGCGGAGAAAGCCTTAACTTGAGAAAACGGGGATAATTTTTAGTCTATAGTAGATGCTACAAAAAAGTTCATGACTGAAAAAATTCGTCAAGTTTGTACGAGGCTTGTTTAGCACAAGTTCAAATTTACTGAAGAAACAACTGAGCCATGGCGTATATAACGAGATGCTTGCCCGAACTCGCTTCAATGCTATGTGCTTACTTATTAGAATTAGTTTGGGCAAATCAATGTCAATATTTCAGATTCTTATGTCGTAGTTTATTCTCCAAAGATGGAAAAGAGAAAAAAATGTAAAAGAGCATCTAATAGGTGCAGTACCCTAGTTTATTTTAAGGCCATTCAAATAGCCTACTGTGTAAATTTTAAATTGTTTTTGTGCACGTGCCCTTCCTATAATAAATTACAAAGCTTTTGTGAGCTTCTGTAATCTTTTCATATAAAGCGCAGACCTAGAACAAAAAACTAAGATATCTCCACTGTAGGCTCTGTTTGCCGAAACTTATACGCTGAGACTCCGGCTTCATTGTGAAGCGACGAAACCACAATTAACTAAGCTTGATAATTGGTATTTGGCTTCTAATATGACTGCGGCATTTGGCGTTACTGGTAAAATTTCTCTCCAAACTTTATGAACTTTGTGAAATAGAAGTTAGTAAATTCTGGGTCCGCATTTAAGGCTGGAAACTTTCTGCTGGGAAATGCAAAAGCAGCATTTTAAAACCTATATGCAAGGAAAAGATACAAATTAAAGCACCCTTAATTGAAAGTTTGCTTGTGATTTCAAAAACTGCCCTTCGAAAAAGAAAGAGAGCTGATGGTCCGAGGGAAAACGGTCTTTCGAGCCGAGGTCGGTTTTCAAAGTTTTTTCTCAAACAGGTAAGTTATTTCATCGTTGGGAGCTTCTTCTGCACTGGGGACAGCCAAAATTCGTCTTTTTATAACTCAAATAAATCATGGCTAGGCAATTATTTAATTATTTAACTGGTTGTAATACTGTTAACGTTTAACTAGTAGCCTAATAAATCCAAATTTAACCATTGCAAGGTGGTTTTTCTAACCTATACACAGAAACTTAATCCTGCTTGAATTATAGAAGTTTTAAAACTTTGTGTTTTTAAGCATTAATCATGAGAGAGACGTAGCGTGATAGCGTGGAGCCGCTATAAATTATCCTCAATTTCACATAGCTAAAAAGCCTAAATACAATCTTTAGCCATTTACCTATCTGTGATGTTGGCACAACAATACCATACCATACCGCTTAAATAAAATCTTTAAACATTTAAAAATTACCAAAATCACTCTAAATTTAGGGTAGCAGTGGGTCTCACCCCTTCTAGCTACGCTACTAATCAGTAGTATCTTGAAGCATATCTCAAAGTTTCCAGCAAACGGAAATGCCTGTATTATACGTCTTCAAAGTGCAACTCTGATACATAAATTACACAATTTCAACTTTCAAAAAGATTACTGCAGAGACTGACACCTACATTAAATGAAATGTTACAACAAAGCGATTAATTAAGTTTTGTCACAAATATGCCTTGCTCCGTCATAATGATTGATTCCGGTTTTTATTGACTGAGAAGTGCAATGCTAAAGAGCGTTGTTTGCTTCAAAACATTAATCGCAACAGCAGTACAAAAACTTTGATTTTTGTTTAGAACCAAAAAATGGTTGAGATAGCAAATTTAAAATGTTTTTGGCAATATGGACAACTACACGGAAGGTATAGGAGAAACTGAAACGAAGAAATTTGCAGAAAGTGTTTCTTATTATAATCAACTAGCCGGCTTTTCCGGCGTCACCCGGCAGGGGCCCTCCATCAAAAACTGTCGGGGTTTAGTATTTCGGTTCAACCGGCTGCACCGGCTTCACCCTTCGGGATCTTGTATGAGCAGTAGCGAAAAGTGTGATTCTACACGCCTGCACACAAAATCGAGATCATCACATTCTCTTAATCGTGATTGGTAATGCTCACGAAAAATCTTGCCGCAAATTATCGATGATACTTGGGAGGGAGCAGGGATTAAAACACAGTAGTGGCAAAATGTTGGTTGCTTTTACAGAAATGAACTACATTATTTAGTGGTAAAGCTATTTTGCGATGTTGTCCTCCCTTTTCCTATCTATGTTTGTAATATTAAGTTTTTTGACTGCGCTGTTTGTCTTGTTTCCGGCATAGCGACAAAAACGGCTATGGCTTCCTAAAAATCATTTACCATATTTTAGTAGGCGAACATCAGGCCGAGTTATTTTCAAACAAAATATTCTCTCTGAATTCAGTTTTACAAATTGTCGTGATTATGGTTTTATGATGATTTTTTCTTAAACTTGGAATTTTATTGTAATGCTGTAGAGTATAGATATCAATAACTTAACAGGCAGCAAATCAGTAAAAGAAATCATCCTTGCTTTATAGTATATATGACGGCGCCATCCACAGAGACCCCGTCAGTAACGTCGGGATTGAAAATGTCCGTTCAGCCGGCCAAGCCGGCTTCACCTATTAGGTTCTTGTATGAAGAGTTACCAAAAGTTTATGTGTTTTCTGCACATAAGATGTTTACGACTTTATGTGCTCCTTTTCCTAAAAGAATTTCTTGTTTAAAGGTTCAGGCTATGCTTTAGGTCTATGTGCTCTGTTCATTGCTGACACGAACTCAAGAAAGCTTTGCTTCTGGATCAGGGTTTAACTTAAAAATTTAACTTATTGTAACTAAATCCTGCTTGTTTTCTGACATTTTCGTAACAATAATTGCAGTAGCTAATGAACTTTACTTATCCGTGTTCTAAAGATGAATATGTTTATGAACATAGACGTAAAAGTAGGTCGTTGCTTAAGTACACCCTCACCCTCCGAAACTGTTTTCAGCCCCACCTTATCTCATCCCAGAAATTTGAAAAATGAGCAAAATATTCACTTTCTAAACGTTGGTCTCCAAAGAATTCTTTAACTTTTGGAAGACAAAAATGCCTTCAGCTCTCCCTTCTCCAGAAATTTCAAACCTTTGCAAAAGACTTGATTTTGAAAGATTGACTTCTCAACCAAAAGGTTTTTACCTTTGTTTGGAGCCAAAGATAGCTAAAAGATTACTCTGAAAACCTTGATCTCAAAAAATAGAAACAAAGATCTTCAACCTCGTTTGAGGCAGAAATGCTTTCAGACCCCTCCTCATCTTTTACAAAACTTATATGGTACGCCTATGTTTGTGAAGGCTTAGATCAGGGATTGGTATATTCAGCCAAGTTCGACCTATTAAAAACAACTTTTTTTCAAAAGATGCAATTTCAGTAACTGATATTGATAACTTCGAACAAGCTGATTTTGCATTATGCTAGCTTTTCAGCTTCGGCAGTGAGCCAGTAAGAGCAACAATACTAGTATGGCTACTTCAGAGCAAGCGCTAGGTGATACATTTCATACCAATAAGAAGGGAAATTGATTTCGATTGGTTGCTATAGACACAAAAAAAATAAAAATGCATCCAATTTTTTCCAGAATCGAGAAGTAGGTTACAAGCTCAAAGCGTACTGACATAAACACAGCTAAACACCAAGTTGCAAGCCTGCTACGCAATACGGAGATGAGGGCCTATGCAGTTTGTTTCAAGATATAATGGAGATTTCACCTCAAAATTCACATTTAAAAAGGTTCAAGAAATATCTAAATCTACTACAGAAGTTGCAAGAAACTTACAACATAAAACAATGGGCCATTATCAGTATTTATATAGTTATTGGACAAACGGTCATTTTGACTGCTCGCGGAGATTTTGGTGATCAAGATGACAGTTGCACAAAATAAGCAACTTCTATTTTCAAAAAAGTTGTTTCACCCGAAAGCTCACCGGCGTGCATAAGACCTGAAATGTTTGCATTGTAAGATAAAATGCATTAAAGACTGCAGGTGATCAACTACTTTGATGCAGATCAAAATTAAATGCTAGAGAATTAAAAATATTATATTGCTACTTTGTGCGCTTGTAAAATTATGAAAACGGAACAGATAGGATGTTATTTTAGGTTAATAAAAAGCTGTATACGTAATTAAAAATGCAATTTAGAGTTGCAAGAATATTAGTGTAATCAGGAGCGTTGACAAGAAGGTCCCGGGGATACCTTTGTTACCTGGCCCGGATATTTTTAGAGGGCAAGGATTTTTGAAAACGTCGCGCGCAATTTTAACGATAAGTTAAGCCTAAGCTTTCTATTTTTTCTGTTAACAAATTCATAACTTGTATAAATATTTTTGGGACATGATGACTAATGTTTTCCTCTTTATAGCTACAAAAATTTTGCTTTAATACTCCTTTTTAAAAAAATTTGGGCCTCCAGAATACTTCCTGGGCCCATGGCCTGAAACATATAATCTCGTTCCTGTGATTCTTAAAACATAATTTCCTGAACATAACATATTTTTATGCTCCAAATCCCACAATCTTAAACCCAGATATCCCATATGGATCAATCAATTTGTTTATGATCAGATTTTACCAAAGGACTTGCCATCAATTTTGTTGTGTTTTGTTTTCTCTATTAAACAGAAAGATTGCACTTTACTTACCGATTACTAGAGATTGATAATGATTCATTTCATGTTATTCACAATTTGTTTTTTGACTTGCTTTTAGCCTTATATTATTTCATATACATAGTATTATAACTGTCCTTGATTTATTATCCCTCATATAGAAATTTGATTATTTGAAAAATATAGTAGGGAGATAGCAATGTCTTTTTCGAGTCAGAGTGGAGCTAAAAAAAAAGCGCAGAAAGAAAAGCAATGTCCGAGCAATTATGTCAAACACTTACCCATTCGTAACTGAATTAAACCCGGCAATTCCAGTTTACCAGATCCTTGTTGAAGGGGCCCCGGGATTAATGTTGGTTCTGGGCCCGGATAGTTCTCTCAACGGCCCTGAGCGTAATTGATTAATTGCAGTACATACAAACCAGGTTAATTATTGAATTTGTAAAACTTGATTTTGTTTATTTGCAGCGTTTTGAAAATTTTAGGGATTATCTTGTAATAAGCAATTCAAGTATGAGTGACACAAGCGATTACATTTTGAAAGAAAGAATGATCTTTCTCAAGCTGCAAACTTTTCAAAACTGAAAGTGTAAAAATAAGTCAATAACTGGCAGACTACGATCGAGAGGAATTCAATGTCAAAAGATTGACAAAGCAATTAGTTAGTATCCAAAGAAGTCAACAAGAAAGTTATTAGCAGAGCTTGGAGTACCATGCACCACTTTAAGAAAGCACATGAAAGTTGATCTCAAACTGTTTTCATATCGGCCAATGTTTGTTCGAGAGCTGTTAGATGAGATTTAAACCGCCGACGTGACGTATGTAAACGAATGTTCGAGGAATTTCGGGCGGTGTCAAAAAGACGATGAGTCATTTTCAATAATGAATGCGCAATATACCAGAATTCTCGATTGCGGAATATTGTGTTTTGGCCCGAGCAGAACCCACATTTTTATGAAAAAGTGTAACATTATCCACAACATGTCATGGTATGGGGAGCAATGAATAGCGAGCATTTGTTTGGACCATAGTTCTTTGATGCAACCGTCAATTATCTTAATTATTTAGCCATGCTTGAATATTGGTTCATATTACCACTGCAAAGCCTTGGGATTGAAAGCAATGTCTGGTTCCAACAATATGGAGCGCCAGCTTATTTTGTAATGACTGTAAGTGAAGATCTTAATGAAGTTTTTCCCAGGCGTTGAATTGGCCTTGAATCTGCCACCTTGCCAGCTCCACTTGGCTGGTTGCCTCGAAGTCCTGCCCTGACCACATGTGATCTTTTTATGGGGCTTTATATAAGAAAAAGTTGTAAATCAGCGCTACACGAACACTGATGAGCTGAAGCAAGCAGTGACAAAGGCTTTCAATGATGTCACACCTCAAATCCTAAGCAGAATGTCTGCGGAGCGTGGCGTCAAATTAACATATGTATTGACAAAGATGGGGCACAAAGGGACTCAAAACACCGGTAAATAGCGACAATTCTGAATTGGGTAACAAGACCTAAAACCAAACAAGGTTTTTCAAATCAAACTTACCGTACAGTATATGTTGTATTAAATTTACAAGGGGGGAACAAGTCTTTTGGCTCTACCTTTACGTAAACGACTGCAACCCTCACACATCTTTTTCAAAACACAATTAATACACATCGTAATGGATTTATAGAAGACTAGCCGGCTCTGCCGGCGTCGCTAGCTGTAATGTCGAGGTTAACAATATTGGTTTAGCCAACCAAGCCGGCTTTACCCAATGGACAGTTATGAGAGCAATAATAAAATCCAAATGTTTTTGACATAGCCAAATCTCGTTCCAAAACAAAACCATCGTTTTTTAAAACGCAATCGATTAAAAATAACACTATGGGTGGTTGCACATAGCCATTACATTTCTCCCTAATTTCTCGAGTCTCTAGCAACGTCTTGTTTCCACTGTTTCTACCATAGGTGCCCTTATTCTGAACAAACTTTATCCGTTCAATTCAGCCAGTTTTGAAAGCATATTCAAAATTGTGAAATGGCGCCAAAGTGATTGACAGGTATTTTCATGATTGAGCTATTATCTGGTGGGACCACTCCTGATGACTTTTCTTAACTGTGGGCATATTTGTATGAAATAATGCCTCTGCCTGTTGGTAGGTTGCTGAGTCCTGGCATAAACGTAGCCAGAGCAAACTAACCCAAAATGAGGCACTCGTTATTACAATCAAGGCTCCATTAGTAATGTCGACGCTAGCAATATCTTCTTAGACGGCTTCACCCATTCGATTAACGTGAGAACAGTAATAAAAAGTTAATGTGTTGTTGATGTATCCAGTTTACGTTCCAAAATCGAAAATACCGTTTATTAAAAGGAAATCAATTAACCGAAAAAAACATTACAGGGGGTCGCGCATGGCTGCTATTATTTCAAAAAGTTTCTCGAGTTCCTGGCTACGTCTTTCTCGCCTTTTTTGGTGCTAGGTAACTGGACTTGCTCACAATTGAAACAGCCAATGATTTCAAAAGTTTTATTTGTTTATTTTGTGAAGTTTATACAAGTATAACTTTTAAAGTTGAGGGGTAAGGGATGGGATGGGTAAGGCAAAAGTGGTTGATATGCATTTTTAGAAATAACCCATTAAATATTGGTATTAGGACTATCGTTTCCGAATTTTTCGTGATCGTATTCCTATTTGTACAACCTAAAGGCACTGGCTCTTAGTGCTAGCATAAACGCTGCCATGCAAGGAACAAACTAACTCGAAATAAAACACAGTGAAGTTATTGAAGGTGCAAGAACCCCATCAGTAATATTGAGGTTAAGCATATGAAATCAGCCAGTTGTGCCGGTTTCACCCAGTTGGAAAGAAATTTGCTTCATCATTTAGATAGTATGTAGCTTGAAACCAATATTTCGATGCAAAAGATAAAACAGCACCATCTTTATCTCCTTTTTTTTGAAGGAGATCGTCAATTTTTGTTTACATTTTAAAAATTTAGAGACTAAATTTTTTTATGAATCTTTTTGAAAATTTTTACTGGTGATCCCGAAAAGTGATGTTTTTGAGGAAAAATAGTGAAAATGAATTAAAGGGTTTATTTTTCTTGAAATTGCAATTTTGTAAATCCCAGGCATCAAAATTTTTGGTGTTTTTGACCCGTAGGCTATATTTCAAATTTTTAGAGACTTCATTTCTGGATGAATCTTTTTGAAAATTTTTTAAGGTAATGTCAAAGAGCAATGCTTTGATGAAAAAAGTCAAAATGTACCAAATAAATACCTTTGTCTAAAAATTGAATGTTTTTTGGGTCTACTAGAAGAATTTTTCAACTAAAAGCAGAGATGTGGAAGCGATTATTTTTCGACCGCTTCCGATTTCGCTTCCACCAACAAAAAACGAGAAAACGACCGTTGACAACTTTTTTTAACTTTTGTGACTCTGTAGCCTGCCCTCTTCTACACTTTATCATTTTGAGGGGAAAAAAACCTTCATTTATTGCAATTACTTTACCTACTTCGCTTGAGCTTATTGTTCCGAACTACTCTGTGTTTCTTTTATTTAAATATTAGAAGTCGTGTTGCATTTAGAACAGTGCTTTCATTCGATCGGGTCAACTCCTCTGACCTCCTCCGCCTCAATGACTTTGACATACCTACTCTTCTTCCTCGTTCCTCTGGCAGTCGCTCCTACCCTGACATCTCCTTTGCTCTTTTCTCTCTCGCCCTATCTTGCTCCTGGGAGGTGCTTCAGAACCTGTGTTCTAATCACCTACCAATTCTACTAACCGTCCCTCTTTTTCCGGTCTTTCGCCCTAACAAACGGCTTTCTTCCTTGAATTTTCGGAAAGCTCGTCAAGATAACTTTGCTTTTTACTTTGACTCTCACTGTCTTTCTGCAGAAAAGAATGCTCGTCTTTTTTTCTTTCCTTTGCTGCTGTTCTCTTTACTTCTCTGACACCGAATGCCCTCCTTCCAATCTGGTGCTCTGGACAGACGGCTCTGTTCCTTTCCCTTTTGGCAAAGACGGCTTTGGCGTACTTGCCAACTGCTCTCTCTGTGGCATCGAGGCCACCCTTTCCTTCTCAGCAGGGCCAGTATACTAAAATTTTTCCGCTGAAGCCTGCACCATTCTGCACGCTCTTTGCTGGTCTCTGCAGCACCAACAAGTCTGCCATTTCTTTTCTCCTTCTATCTGACTCTCGTTCTGTCCTCGCTACCCTGTTCTCTCCTCCATCTTTCCTTTTACCTCAATCTCTGTCAGAAACTGTTTTCTCTCTTTTCTAGTTTTATCAGGCTACAATGGGTCCCCAGACAATCGTTTCTTCCGGACGACGATGCTGCTGATGAGCTGGCCAGACGGGGAGCGCTACTTGCGCCCACAGCAATCCCTTTTAGTCACTCTTCTCTTATCTCTGGTATTCACTCTTCTCTTTTCTCGGACTGGAGGCGTACTGTCTCATCTAAATTTTTCGACACACCGGTTCCCTCGATTTCCACCGAGGAACTTGAGCTTCTACGTCATGCTCGCTGTGTTCTCTCTCGTCTTCGCTGCAATGGACACAGCCTTCTTTAAGCTCCTATCTATCTAGGATTGGCAGAATCGAAAATCCTTCCTGCAGCGCTTGCGGACACCCGTCTGAGGACACCTTTCATCTCATTCTGCACTGTCCAGCTGCGGACTTTTTGCGTCGCTTGCTCTTTAGCAATTTTCTGTCTCTCTACGACCTCTGTACCAGACCCTGGGGGAGTTTCCCAACTTCTGGGGCTCCATGGTCTTGTGCTATCAACCTATCCCTTGGAAGGGATCGGGTAAAAACAACAACAGCAAAACTGAAATTGCAGACGCACTATTACGTTACAAAGGGAGTTAGCAAATTCAGACGTTCCTAAAGTTGTAAACAGAATTACGTCACAATCTACAACTTGCTATCTTAAGATTTCAATACTATTTATATACACGGAACACCACTACATATAAGTAATCAATACCGGTATACTGAAATAAGAAATAAATACTAGTAATAAACGAAGAACCTTCGTGGTCCCCTCAAGGAACCCTTAAAACTCACATAACACAACTGCATGTTTTGCAAAACCCCTGTTGAAGAGCACTGATGTGGAATGATCGAGTTGTTTCCGTCGTGAAAAATTTCTATTTCAACGTTTTCAACCCCCTAACCATGGATAGTTAAGTTTAATCAAATCATCATTTTGTTAGCTACGTTTCATTGTCCAAGCTATCTTTTTCTTACCAATAATCGATATGTAATGTGATGCTAGTTATACTTTTTCTTGTTCTCTCGCGCTACTGATATCGCACGGTCGTTCAGACTTTTTGTGCAACTTCACCGTTTAATCCACATTGGGAAATGGACAAAACTTTTTCGCCAAGTTACTCTTCAAGTTAAATAACTTATGTGGAAGCGGAAGCGGTAAAATTTTCGCGCTTCTGCTTCCGCTTCCACAGAAAAAGGACCGCTTCTACCGCTTCCACATCCCTGACTAAAACTGAACATCATGTATGGCAACCAATTTTTGATCAGCCACAATAAACTAAATCTTACCACCAACTAATTAGAGCAACGTACAGTATTACTGGAAAGCAAATCTTTTTATCGTCCAAACGACACTAATTGTTAGTACCTTATCATAATCTGTATATATTGAACTTATCTGTTTGTGCTCAGCTCACCACTTTTTGGGGGAGAGGTAAAAAGTCCCCCAAAAGGTCCTATAGTTCAATTGGTTTTGTACAAACACATATAGTAAAGATACAAATTTTAGGTTGTTAGAAATGGCTTTAAATAACCGTCAATTTTTTAAAAAGTTTGAAAATCGGTGGAAAAATGACGTCCCAAATTAGTGTTCAAATAAACTTATTTTGTAAAAATTTTGCAATTTTCGGGGAAGATTATTATGTGATAATCTTGGGCATTGATCGTAACAAACAGCATTATGACATCATAGAGCAAGTTTAAAGCGTGCAGCAAAAAACAAAGAAGCAGGCTGAAGAGGCACAAAATACTTGAAAAAGAGTTTGTGTTTGCATCGTCAATTGAGCTTTAACTTTGTAGAGTTATTTTTATCATATACAACATGTTAATATCTCCCAAAAAAACGTTTCATCACCTTTCTATGGTGAGTAGTTTTTGAAAAAATTTAGAGCACAACTTGTGCAATCAAGCGTTAGTCGCCGACTGCGTTTCAGAGATCTGATAAGTCAGAACAGTGTCACTGTCTACAATTTGCTCAAGCTTCAGCTGTGACTTCAGTTTAGATTCCAGAAAGATGGAAATTTTTGTGAATTGGTACGTTGGAAGTTGGCTTTGTTTAAGCAAAAAAAAAGACTTGAAGAACTTCAGTTTAGTTTAGTGTAATTCGTGAGGTCCACAGTTTCGCACTCAAAATATGTAAGCTGGCCGAGTTCAAGACAACAGGTGGAATTGTTATTCACTCTCTTCCGTATTTACTGGAGTGGATTTCAGAGCAAATTTCAGAGATGTCGCCTTTACAGAAGATAGTTGTTTACTGGTCGTATTTTTTTTATCTTTCATAACATTATCCTCGTCACCCAACATATTGGGTCTACTATTGGTGTCACTATCAAACACTTCAATCAGTTAGTTGTCTGGATTGCAGTCTTCACATTCCGAAACGCTTAACTTTCTTCTTCCTCATCAGATATTTCACCCAGCCAATTTGCCATTTTCTCTGTAACTTAAAAACGTGACAACTTTTTTGTTTCATGCTCAAGTATGAATACCACTAGTATCAGCAATAATACTAGTCTCAGATAAATGTTTCTAAAACTGGTAACTAGAAACCTGCTAGCCTTCTTTGATATTGTCTACCCATAAGCAACAACAAATAGCAGAGATTGATAAGAAAAAAGGCAGCTAAAGAAAAGATGATAAATAATACCGTCAGCTTATCCAAGTTTTTGTTGGTGATAAAACTATTGCATCCGCTTTACAAAGTGCTGATGAAAAGCTGCTATTTTATGTGAAAGGGTGCCAACGTATGAAATAGGTCCATCGTTATCCAAAAAGTAGTCGCATTTTTGTTGCTATAATTAATTTTCCGGTGAAGTTGTAGGCCCAAAAATTTATAAAAATCTTACCATATACTGTATATTGTAAAAGGAATTACGTTTCAATAACTTAAGCACAGGCATGGTGTCGTAAAAAAACCTGAGCTTGGATTCCTGGGACCAATTTTTTAATTTATGGGTGAAACGAGATGATAATTTGAATTCTCAAACACTTAAACACGGTGCTATGACAGTGTAGTCCACCACCTATAACAGGGGTGTCAAACATGCCGCCTATGACGTAGCATTTTGTGACCTGTGTAAGGATTTTTGTGCGACAGTGCGAATGCCTGGTTCCCGCATTTGGTTTGCGAAAAATTGAGGTTATTTAAGTTGAGACTAGGTGAATCTAGGCATGAAGCGACGGTCGACAACGCTAGAAGCCGCTGCTGGCATTACAGGTAATTACCTGTTTTTTCAGAAACATTTCGGGCTACGCCGCATGACTTTCAGAGATCGTTGCCTGGAAAAGTAGTAATCTGCAGATAATGCCTTGGCTGGTGTGCCGCGAAATTTCATCAACCGGTTTTCTGTGCCGGCAGACAAAAAGTTTGGGGACCACTGATATACAGTCTTACCTGCTTAATTTTTTTTTCAACAGAGTGTGGCCCGTATGAAATCTATGTATGTAAATGTGGCTTGCAGCACTGCATGAGTTTGACCGACCTATAATATTTAATGCATTTTATCTGGTAATGCAAATTTTGTAGGTCTTATGAAATCCTGATGAGACATCGGGCAAACAGTATTGCGAAAATAAAAGTAGTTTAATTTATGTAACCGTGATCATCAGTAGTTAGTTATTTAGCTCTAATGCTTGAGTCATTGAGCACTCTCGCCGCTACTACGGAGATCACTCTCTCTCAAAAAGCATTTTAGACCAGTCTGGATCAGGGCTTCTAAACTTTGTTTAAAGTCGTACCCGTTAGTTTCATTGGAGCTATTCTCTTCGCTCTAAGATATTGAGTAAAATCTTTACTAATACGTACAAACACAAAAAGTAAATTTTGTACTCCTTCAATGCTAATAACTTACTACTAAATAGAACGAGTGCGCAGCTAAAAATCTTGTCGATTAGAAGAAAACTTAGAATCAAATGTCCCGATGTTTCAAACATAGCGTAAACTCCAAATAAAGCATTTTATTTTCATTAGAAAGATTTGACACCAGGGCTGGCAAGGATCACGGGATCACGAGAACATTTAAGGCCAGTAGGCCACAAACAATCATTTATATATACCGCGTTTCCGAATGGCGGTGCCAGAGCTCAAGCGTTCTGATAAAAAAGCCAATATAAAAGCGCTTCACCTTGTACGCCATCTCGATATTTTCCTGGAGTGTAGTTCACATTTAAATCAAGACAAATCACGTTTGATCCTGCTCCAGCTTGGTTGTGATGGCCTCCCGCTGCTACACCTGTTGATTAGTCGTGATTAAGATCCATAACCCAGGTCATATGCTTAAATCTTGTAAGTTATTGGATGTGTTATAATTTTGGCTACAAGGGTAGATATAACTAAGAATAGGAAAATAAAATTGTGTTATGAAGAACGCTGATTGGCAAGCACAAAAATCCACACCACTAGCAGAAAGAACGTTTTAAATTTGTAATTGGTACTAACAACTTAAGTTTTTCTTTTATTGTAGTAAATATAAATAAGAACGCAAAAGCAACACTACGTCAAAGACGTTGCCAGGCGAGTTTTGAGTAACCAAGTTCATCAACTTCTTTTTAAGACAATTTGATTATTCTGTCATGATAAAAAATAAGACTTTTCGCAATTAAAGATTACTTTGAAAAGTGAAATAGCTTATCAACATTTATGTACCTTCATAAACAAGCTTGGTGTGTTCTGGTCCTTCGCAATTTCTACTTCCCCATCTGATGTAAGTCGCTCCACTACGGTCTGATTACACAACAAAAAGTTAACATTAGCAAGCATTGTTTGATATTGTTTACGCGTTATATTGTGTAGCTGCATGTCAGTTTTGAAGTTTTGGCCTCTTGCTTCGCTTTACTATTGATAGCAAGTGAGTCAATTTATTTGGCATTTATGTCGCCTGTTAAGGTTGAGGCTGCCTCCAGACCGCCACGATTACATTTGTTTATCGGTTTTCTGCCAGTTGTTGTTTTGAGTTGCCAGCGAGCGGACGGCAGTTTTTACCTCTTTGTTGTTGGAAGATTTTACTACTTGCCCTCCACAGAATATTTAGGAATTGCGTTGTCTCTACTGCTTGGATTAAGTTCTTTGGAAGCTTAGCAATGAGGTAAATATTTATTTTAGTCTTATTCTGTTGTAGGTAAGTTAGCGCTTTTTACGATTATTTATGCTTTGTTTTTTATGTTAACAGGAACCGTTTTCGAGTATACTCTGCGTCGCCAGTGTGGCTGTCGCGTTTATTTTGGAAATAACTGTTGCATAGACGCGTACACTGATAGAACAGCCCCACAGAAGGGAGGCGAATTTGAGACGCGTTGGCTAAAGGCTTCGACTGGGCATGTGACAGATTCAGCACTTGGCCCACGCTGAATCAAAAGATCTATTACAAGCATGGTCAATAAATAGTTTTTGTAAAAAGTAATACAAACGAGAAAGTTCTCCAGAAAATGAATCAAAAACGGAATTTGCTTGGATGTATAGAAAAAAGACAGCTGGAATTTGTTGGACACGTCATCCGCAAAGAAAAAATAGAGAATATTGCTTTAATTGGAAGATTTCCGGGAAAACGTGCAAAGGGGTCACAACGATATGCATTTATAAAAAACTTAAACAAAATTTTCAAACACCGTACTGAATTATGAGAAACTGCACGAAACTGAACATCATGGCAATCCATCGCAGTATATCGAGGGCTGAAACAGCCATGACACAGAAAGAAGAAGAAAAATGCATTCGTACAAAAAGAAGTACTCACGAAGACTATGTTAAATACTATTTTAAAATTTGGTATCATTTTGATTATTCTCTTCTGTTTTCATTGATGTTAAAATTTGAAAAACAACTGCAAAACTGAGCTTGCAAAATTTGTTTGATGAAACAATAACGGTTAACTTAGTTGTTAAAGATAAAACAGCTCAGTGTGAAATTCCAATGAGTTTTCATATTACATGCCCGAAAATTTCAAAAAATTCGTGAAAACTTACTTTTTTAACCAAATATTTAGCAAATTGGTAAAAACATTGCAAAATAATCGAAAAGGGCGGTTTTAAGTAAGCGAGCATTAACCAAAACAACCAAACTTACTTGATGGTGCTCGATCTGCAAACTGAATAAAAGAAAATGAGTTACAAATATGTTCATGAATTTCAAATAATATTTGTGAAGTTTGAGTTCAACCATCTGCTAATTCAATAATAGATTTTTTTCGTCAGTCTAAATTAAATGGAACAAATATGATTTTATGTAAAAGAAATATGTAGAGCTGCTTCTACCTCACCATCCACAGCGCTTCTTTTATTCACGTGAATTTTTCCCTTTACGTCACGCCGTTTCAAGTGATTGTTGATTTTGACGTCTTTCAATCGATTGTTTATTGCATTCAAGTGGTTTTCCAGTCTAAGAAAGAATTTTGTTATATCTTCTCAAGGTGTTAGCGATTCGGCTTAGAAAGTGAAACTATATGAATATTTAATATCCCGTAGCCGGCGCCAACAAAATCATACGCAGATCTTTTACTAAATAAAATATCTAGACTCAAACTAAACTAAATCTGCGATCTTAATAATGCACTTGCTGGCTCATGCATAAAGTTTATGTATATTTAAATTGTATCGACTAGTTATCCCAGTTTATTTCTGCTATCAACATTTTTTAATAATTTACTTTGTCATTTTATGATTCACATTTTTCCTTTCAACAACATATCCCAAACAAATCAATATGAATCCAACAGCAAAAAACAGCTTTTTAACTTTCATCGTATATGGTCCAAATTTTTTTCTTGGATTCAACTTAGAAGCAGATTTGCCATCGTAGTCGTACAACTCTTGAAGCTTCATATTTCAATATTGTAAAACAAAACGTGTTTCTATCAAGGAAGATAAAACAATTTGTGATTCCCGTTCAACAGAGTGCAATGCTTTATATATTCTTTGAATTTCAAGAAAAAAAATTTTTTCGGACGTTCATTTTCGTAATTTTTTTTCTTGATTTGAATAGGTAACTTTTAATAATTATTTTCATGAAAATTTTTGGATTGCATGAGAATTATTTTGATACAAATTTCTTTCATTACAACGTCACACACTTTGCGGCAAAATTAGTGCAATCACTAGCAAGCAGTTGATTTAGTTTAAATTCGACCGTTAAACTTGTTTGCTAAGTCATTGCACTTTTGCTTTAATACTACTACATGGATCTTGCTGTAATTATTTGCAGTGCTCTGAGTTTGCTATCCAGTAGCAATCTCTCCAACAAGGTAGGGAGGAGAGTGCAGTAAGAAGTTGAATGAGTAAACGGCGAAGGCGAATGAATGTCAACGATTTGAGAAAGTAACTAACTTCTAACTTCGACAAATAACATATAAAAATGACGTGCCAGGGGTCACAAAATGACACCGGTTTCAACCAAATGCTAATGCAATCAAGGTTATCGCAAGGGAAGCAGTCACACTGTTGCAACTAAAAGCTTCTAGGCCGCAAAAACTAACATTACGAGTTAGAACAATTGAAACGGGCTCAAAAAGCCACCGCCCCCTTCGACAAGAAACCAATGTAACAAAACTCTATTGAATACAAATGAGATAAAAATGGGTTTTCAGGTTTTCTCTGGCCAACTTTTCAGTTTTTTGTCATATCATTTTAACCCTTTAAGAATTATAAAATTCTATTCATAAAATTTTGGACAATTCCTTAACTGTTTGGTAACAACAAAATTACAATGAATTTCAGAGAAATGGTGATTACGTCGCAAAGAAATAATGATTCACAATCATGTAGCATATGTGTTATATTATCCCTCAAAAGGTTAAACACAAGAGTAAGAATACAAACAAAAAATTTAAAATAAAGTTCGGACCTTCACATGATATCTCAGTAAATTATGTCCATCTTTAAAAGTGAAATTTCAATTTGTTACGTTTTCACGATGTAACCTTCTGCTTTTTTTTATTCATTTTATCATATACAAGTAAAACAGAATATTAGGTTTTGTATTTAAATATTTGGAGGATAACGGTAAATTAGGAATCTTACTGATATCAGCAGCATGTTAACTAATTGATGCCTATAATTTTTTTTATGAAAACCAAATAGTTTGCGAAGGTTGATTGAAGGAATTTATAAGACAGCAGGCTAAAATCCAATCAACTATATCATTTAAAAACCATCGACAATTTTGCATTCACAAAAAAAATGTGTCAAAGTTTCAAATAATTAAAAACAAAGCTGACATAAAGTATTGGAAAGAATTTCAAAACATGCAGTTGCACAAAAGAAGCATATTATCTAAAACTTAATTAGATTTGAAATGACTGTTGCTTGATGCCATTTGTCTATCTTGCACAATTTTTGTTGTTTTTCACAGTTAATACCTTGAGTTTGAATCTGTTTTATTGTTTGTTTACTGTTTGAAAAGAGCAAAAAATTTCTTGCAGTTGACGCTTAAATTGCCAATCCAATTTATTGAGATAGCTAAAATTAGTTTGATATGTCTGTTAATGCTTGTGTTAATCGGATTAATGTGAAACGCTGAAGCCATTTTATCACACGAATACAACTCACTGTCAAATTTAACCAGTTAACTGCGTACTTTAATTCTGTCGACTGACCGCACAGTGCGTAATTAAATTTTGTGATTTTGGGTGGGTAATTCCATTAAACTCTGCCGCTTTATTTACTGACAACAAAATTGATTTATTCGGTATGATTTTCTGTGACTGAAAATGACAACAATATGATGATGTCATACCTATGAAGTAAACGATGACGTCATAACCACAGCATTTTTTTATTTTTGTGTTGTTTGCCATTTTCTAACATCGTTAACTAAGTGGCAGTGAACCAAGCGTACAGCACACAAAAACGTTGATTTGCGTTTTATCTAATTTCTTATAAGGAGCAAATAAACTAAGCTACAGCTAAAAAATTGCCTAAATCTAAATTTAGAGAAGTGCAAGCCGGAGCTATACCTTGAGTTTCTTCAGTTCAACCCATAAAAAGACCAATTTTCCAGATACAAAGACTAAAGTTAAGCATTTAACTTATTGACAAGATATCTCGTTATTCGCATAAAAGCAAGAAAGCGCATCTGTCAAACACAAGATAGTGAGACCATGCCATGACGAGATATCTCGTGAATTTTTCATGACGAGATATCTCGTGATACGCACTTAACAATGGGGCGCCATTTGTGCACCGCTCATTACACACGCTTTTCAACAACATGTATGACTAAATCAAATCAATTTGTTTAAATGAACACGCCGATTTGATTTAGTCGCAAATGCATGTAAAATAAATGCATTTGTTTTAATGCACAAATTGGTTTGATTTAGTCGTAAATGCATATGTCACTCAACCGTATCACTCTTTAAAGCCAGTGTACAGCGAATACGGCTTTTTGGACATATTTGGTCATTGGACCCTCACGTGACAAGTTTGCGATAGAATGGTTTGAGATAAGCGGCGGGCGCGACGTAGTTAAAAATTTTGAAAGAGATGGTCTGCTGCAAATCGAACAATAAACAGCAAGCTTCTGAGTCCTTTGCCTAATTTTGCTTTTTTTCTCGGCTGTTGCCAAGATGTCAACTTCATCTTCACTTAGTGTATATTAAATATTATTTTCGTTTCTAATCTAGCACTTTAAGTTCATAAATTAACATCAGTATATCAGCGTTGATCTTAAGTATGGGGCCCCTCGGCAAAATAAATTAACTTTATTTCAGTTTTTCCTATTATCTTATTTTCTTTTTTTTGGATGCACCAGAAACACATTTACAATTCATACGAGACATTGCCGATGATCAATCGAAAAGTGTAATGTTGTAGGCTAAGGCTTATTACTGTGTGGATTTTGCTGTAAAAGCCCAGGAAGTAACTGGAGGGAGCTTGATAGGCTATTTTGGTCGAAAAATATGTGTCTTGAATTTTTACGTATAACACTTTAATGGACCTCTTACCGCGAGAACTTAAGTGGGGGCTTTTTAACGCGACAAATCATACGGGGCCCTTGGTATTTCCCCAGTTTGCTCATACCTAAGGCAACTACTGCAGTATACTGTATGTTGCATAAAATCATTTTAATTAGAAATCGTATTGATACCAAACAGATACTTTTTAAACCTTGGCCATGCTTTAAGGCAAATACTTCTTTGCTAATTTTTTCAAATAGTTGTTTCACTTGTCAGATGGTGCTCATGTTATGAAGTGTCAATTGGCACAGATCAGTTTCAATTACTCTTTCCATGAAAATCCTTTTTTCCATTTTTTGAAAAATAATTCTTTTTTTATTGCGTGATGTCTAATCATATTTGCTTCATCGAAACAGTCAAATAAGTATTTTTTCTTGCATGTAGGCTTATTAGTTACTGGTAGTGCTTTGAAGTGTTAGATATTGTCTCACAAACATCTCACATTTCATGTTGACTTGCTGTGAAAGCATCAGATGTTGCTCAATTAAATTGTATAGCATTTTGAATGATTATTCTTCAAATATTAGGCCAATTTTACCCAAATGTAGCTATTGTGGTGAAGTGGAATTTATATTTTAATAAAGAAGAACCAAATTTCATACGAAGCAAGCAAATGCAAATTAAAGCGTGTAATAAGTAAGCTCAGTTGAAAAGGGGACAGCTTAATAGAAATTACTCAGGGCCAATGTGGTATTAAGCACACAATTGTGTGTGTGTGTGTGTGTGTGTGTGTGTGTGTGTGTGTGTGTTTACCCTTCCTCTTCCTTGGGATGGAGGTACGGCATGAACGGTAATTCAGGTTCATGCCGTCAACCTAATTGATATTAGGCTAGGGGAAAAAGTGGCAGCCCATTTCGAACCAGTCTTGAGTGACTGGTAGCCCCAACTCCAACAAGGCGGACTGCCACTGGTGGGTACCCAAGAGTCGTCTGACATGCTGGGTTAGCAACTTCACAATTATAATCCGGTGAAGTACGGGTGGGGCCACCTGTCTACCACATAAAGGTGGAGGCGTCCCGTTAAGTGCCTTGCCCAAGGACACAACAAGCAAGCTTGCCGGCTTGTTCTCCACAATATCCCTTTTTTATGCTGAGCGCCAAGCAGGGAAGCTGTGAATACCATTTTTTAAAGTCTTTTGGTATGACTCGACTTAGGGAATGAACCCCAGGTCTACCGACTACAATGTGGACACTCTAACCACTGCACCATCGCGCCGGTTAGCTCACAATTCGCAGCACACGTTTGACGCTGCATTGCCACAATGCAGACTTTACTTTTTACTATCAAATGCACCAAATAAACGTGCAATGAACTCGACTGTTTCCGTGCAAATATGCTTAACTTGTTAGTATTAGTAAACCTTTTCTTTTGTAGTTGTATCATATTTTTGTTCATATCAATAGGTAGTGTTTGTTTAAGCTGCAACAACCCAAACATCTTGGAAACTTAATGCAGATGATTGAGTGTTGATCAATCACAATTTTTTTGTTTACAGTTTAAGGAATCGTCATAGAAACGTTGATATTGAAAAATTGCATCAGCTTCTTGCACAAAAAATTTCCTTGGAAATGGATTCATGTTTGACACGGCAACCACCTCAGTATCTTTCCACGAAACCACAATGTTATGAAGGACCTGACTTGAGGCAGATTACCTTAAACAACAACCAGTACGCTAGCTCAACCTATCTTGGACATAAGGTCCTTCATGAGTACCAATATTTCAGCAAGAAACTGACAGACTGAGTTTTTTGGCTAACAGCATAAACCTATACAGCCTATGTGGCATTTTGCTTCCAGCAGTTATCCTATAGTAAGAGACTTGTACCCTGTTTGTTGTTCGATTTGCAGCAGACCACCTGTTTCAAAATTTTTAACTACGTCGCGCCTGCTGCTTATTTTAAACCAATCTATCGCAAACTTGTCACGTGAGGGTCCAATGACCAAATATGTCCAAAAAGCCGTCTTCGCTGTACCCTGGCTTTAAAGTTACACATATATTTTATATGCATTTTTCAGTAAATCAAATCGATTTGCGCGTTTAAACGAATGCATTTTCAATACATTTATGACTAAATCAAATTGATGTGTGCATTAAAACAAATCGATATGATTTAGTCATAAATGTTGTTCTAAAACATGTGTAATGAGCGGTGAACAAATGGCATCCCACTCTTAACTAGTTAAGTCGCTGGAAATAATGTAAAATCCTGGCAGTATAAAAGTTTTCCACAAACATTTGACGACAAGGTCTTACATGTATAGTAATGCAAGAGGCTAGCGATGCACTTAGCAAAACTGCCTCAAGCTTCTTGTCGGTCACCAACTGCACTGAAGAGACCTGATAGGTCGAAACAGTGTCACTGTCTGCAATTTGACGACAAGTTGTTGAACTTGCTGTATTTTGCTTCGTTTTGCCGCATACAACCAGACAATCTGAGCGTACAACTACGTTGCTGTATTTACTTTTTTCGTAGTCCGTTGAAAGTCAAATGTTTTTTCAGATGAGCAGGATTACTGTAGTTCCCAAGTGTTACAGCAGAATTACCTTTCAAGTCGTCATGAGTTTCGAACCCGGTTTCTCTTTTTGTTGCTTAGCTATATGTTCTCGCAAGCCTCGTCGTTTAATAATTGATTTCTAGATAACGTCTTGGCCTTTTCTGACCTAGCCTTTTACCGCTGGTAACCTTTATTTTTTTACTTCATCATTGTTATCTCACCAATATAGCTGACCGTTGTTGCACTCATAGTCAGCTTGAAATTTAAATGAGTTACTGCTTGATTTACTTGTAAGCTACGGTTATCTGAACGCTTACGAATACTGTTTGATCATTTTTTTGGATGTGATTTGGTAAAGGTATAGTAGGTGAGTGCTTCAGTAAATTTACATTTGTGTTGTGTGCGTTAATTATTTTGCAGAAAACCGTACCGCATCGTACCAAACCATATCGTAGTCTACATCCTTCAATTACGCTCACAACTTTGATCATCTTAATCACATAACAATGTTTTGAATTTATTTCAATTGGAATTATTTCAATTTATTTTGGTATTTATTTCAATCTATTTTGGAATTATCTCAATTTATTTTGGAATTATTTCAATCAGTTTTGGATTTGATTCAATTGCAATTTAATTAGAACCTGTGGTAAGCGTGATTCTAAATCTAAAAGACGCCGTTAGGCAGGATATCAGGCCAGAAGTTTCTGTAACACCAAGTGTTTTGCAGATGTATATTTTAGAATTAAAAATGGCTTGACAAGCATCGCTCTTTATCACGTGTCCAATTAACGCCAATGTCTATAGGTCTATTGTGTAATTTTATGACTGTAGATTATTAACTTTTCCAACTTTTCAGACCTTCAAGCCAGCAAGAAATGGCATTTTCAACTCTGGTATCTCCGTTTCAAAGCAAAGAGGAAAGAGAAAAGAAGCTGCTCCTTTTTTGTTAACGAAAATACATGTCGTTTTTTTGTAATCCTATCTCATTTAATCATTCACGAGTATGATGAGGTAAAGTTCTGATTGCTGGATCTCTTTTTGACTGGACCAATGCTAGGCTTTGTCATATGTCTGTCCACCGGTGCGGTGGAGTAATGTTTATAGCGCTGATTTGCAGATGTACTTCTGAGTTTAATTCCTTTCTTACTCCATAATAAAGAACTTAAAAATACACCCTTGTGCAAATTAATTGAAACAAACATCCAAACTTTTATATATCCTCATTTCTTAGCTGAAATAAGCGTAAATTGATTACAAATGTTGACTTTTTCGGAGAAAATGTTTATTAGATTATTTTTTATTAAAATAAAATTTTAATGACTTAATAAATCCTATTATGACGTCATTAATGTGTTCAAAATCATTGTTTTAAAACTTTTTGTTTAGGTAGAATTTGTAACTAGAAATTAGAATATTATATAGTTGTTTTAAAAGATGGATGTTAGCCCTAGAAAGCGTGCTAGTATCTTAACTTTACGTGAAAACACAGAAAAGACCTACCGGGAGATATCAAAGATTGTTGGTGTCAGTATATCTACAATAAGTCGTATTATGAAAATGAAGAAAGAAACAGGGTCTGTTACCCCAAAACGCAAAGGCAAATGTGGTCGCAACAGGAAAACTACCCCCAAAGATGACGCCTATCTGATACGGGAGAGTGTGAAAGATCCAAGAAAGACAAGTGACGCCATAAAAACTACTTTGGGGGAAAAAGGAATCGAAATAAGCTCCTCAACAGTTCGTAGGCGCCTCCTGGAGGTTGGGAGAAAAGCATACCGCCCTGTTAAAAAACAGCTCCTTACAAAAACAATTAAGACAAAACGCTACAAATGGGGACTCAAATACAAAAACTGGACAAAGGAAGACTGGAGGCGAGTGATTTTCAGCGATGAAACTCACATGTTTGTCCAGGGTCAAAGAAGTCAGCATGTTCGAAGATCACAAAACAAAAAGATTCGCAATGCCCACATCGACCAGCGCGTAAAACATCCTCAAAAAAAGATGTTTTGGGGATGTTTCAGTTTTTATGGCATTGGTAGCTTGCACCCAGTTGAAGGTATGATGCGCTCCCAGCAATATATTGAAGTGGTTCAACGAAGAGTCATTCCAGTGATGAACCGATTGTTTCCAGATGGATCTGGTGTGTTTCAGCAAGATTTAGCCCCATGTCACACAGCGAAACAAGTAAAAAAATTTATGAATGAAAACCACATTAAAGTGCTGGAGTGGCCGGGAAACTCTCCCGATTTATATCCAATCGAAAATTTATGGTCCATCTGCAAGCAAAGACTTCGTACAATGGACTGCACCTCGAAAAAAAAGCTTATTCAGGCTCTAATTCAAGTGTGGTACAAGGACCCTCAAATCTTAAAAAATTGTTCAAAATTGGTCGACTCAATGCCCAAAAGCATCAAAATGCTTCTTAATAATCGCGGTGGTCATATTATGTACTAATATGTGAACTGAAACATTATTTGAATAAAATATTTTACAAAAACTAAATTTTTGGTGTTTTTGATGTTTGTTTCAATTAATTTGCACAAGGGTGTAGTATTCAAAGCTTCATTGCTTGGTGTTTAGCACAAAACAATTAGTGCAAACTAAACTGTGGTAAGTTCGCTTGTTGTATTTTTGAATTAGACACTCAACAGGAAACCTACATCTTTGTTTATTCACATGAAATTTTGAAATCTCACACGATAAAAATTTGCTATGAAATATGTAAAAAAACAACCGCAAAGACATTAAAACATGCCTTTTATCTTTGATTTGACGAGTAAGTAAAGTGTAATACAAATTGCTTTTCCAAAATTAAAATAAATTTACCATTACCAACATTTGTAAATTACAGTGCTTTGCGAAATATTGAAAAAAATTTCATTATCTTGCAAAGTGGGGAGTTGCGGTTCAGTGCATTTGTGCATCTATTTACTTGCAATTGCATCAAATTTTATACTGCGTATCATGCGATTTGTATTCTTCGTTGTTTTGGGATTGACTCTAGTCGCTGAGAAAAATAGTTTGACTTCACTAAAGTCATTTGTACAAAATGTCTCGAATACTAGAACTCGACTCGTGTCGATATTCGATCGATACGCTGAAAATAAAATTACTTGCATGAACTCTGCCTTGTGATCTCTTTGAGATATCGTACTCTATGAGATATAGTACATTGGAAATAGTTAAAATTACATTCATTTTCACATAAAAATGTTAACAATTAACAATTTTACGTGATGTGAAACAAAAAATATGCCTTTAAAAAATAAGAAAATGGTTTACGTTTTTGGTCAAAAAATTTTGTGTTGTAAGCTAATATCTACCAGTTGATTAATTTACTTCTAAATCATGAATTTTTTTTACCATCAGCTATAGCAGGTAAAACAATTTACAATATTTTTTCACTGCCGTTATTATCATTATGACATAAGAATAGATCAATTTGTACCAACGCTCGCATAAGAATGTGCTGTTATGACATTTCGCAAATCACTCTATCAATCAATCAACGCTGAGACGTGCGAAACAAAAGCAACACAACCCGCTTTACCACATAATGTAAAATGCTATTCTTCTTGTCTTGAGAATTAGTATTTGTTGATAAATTTGGTGTTGAATTAATTACTATGAGTCTGAGCTACCTAAAAACCAACCACAACTTTTTCAAAAAATTTTTCGGGATCTTCGGGGTTTAGCTGTGTTCTTTATCAATCCGCCACTGGTATTCGAGATGCCGCAGGATTACCGCATCCTCTCCAATGTCTTTGGCTGCTGATATGATTGCATTATTTTGCATGCTGCCGAACTTTCCATCAAGTCTTAGTATCTAGTTTTTGTAACCAAATTTAGTGAAAGCTGATCAACATTTATGATGGAGAGCAGTCTGCAGAGGAAGCAAAAAACAACATCTTTTAAACAATATATTGAAAAAATACGAATCAAAACATCCGAAATCTTAAAACTACTTAGACTATGCTTTACAAATTGCTTTGCGTAAGGGAAGACAACTGGGATTGTATGGCAGGAGTGGATGATATTCATTTTATCAAATTTGTCGGAATTTTTTCATGCCCTATCCCCTAAAAGTGTGACAATTCCTTTAAAAATAATAAGATTATTGACTTTATAGGGGTGACATACTGTATGTCCTCAAAACTTTCACAATTTTTGGAGTTTTCAAGCGTTTGTAAACACTCAAATGTTTTAGTTCACTTGTACTCGTTGTACAAATTGTCTACTGAATTAACGTAAGCTGTCAAAACAGTTTTTGCGAAAAAGCATGCTGTTTTAAGAGTTATTCCAAAATTTTACCATAACCACTGGATGGCGCTGCATTCTAAGAATCTTTTAAGCGATTTGTCATGGAACAACAAAATGTCTAACCTGGCATTTGTGACGTTTCAGATATTATCAACTGACACATATTAGCTTACAAAATAGGCGTAGGTTGGGAGGGCACAGGTGCCTTAGCCAGTTCAAATTTTCTTGCAACTGATTAAGGAATCAAAGTATTTTCAGATTTCGAGGCTACATAACATTATTTGCTAAAAAACAATTTTCAAACAATTTGGTGTTACAGACGGACGAAATTGGAGGTTAAAAAATTGATTTCTATAGCAAATAAAAATCGATCCCAAAAAAATGTCATTAAACAAAATGAAGAAACAGAAAAATATGTTTTGGCCACCCAAAATTAGCTTCAGTATACGCTAATAGCTTACAACAATAATATTCATAACCGTAAAAAACAGAATACAAAGTCGTTTAGCGAGCTTCTTTAGTTGAGCTGTCTTAACATCATGCTTGACCAATTTAGTCGGCTAAACAAGAATAGATAGTAAAGTGATCATAACTGATATTGGTCCGTGTAAACTTTTGTTCCAGTGATTGGCTTTTTGAGGTTATATGTGCACATTTTGCACACCGTTATTGGTTTGCGTAAGCTACAGTGGTTTAGTTGTAAAACTTTTTCCCAGGTAATGTGAGTTCCATTGCAAACGTTAGCTTGTTTCGTTTAGTTAAAGCAGAGAGCAGGTTCAAATCTTGCTCGCAGTGTTTTCGGCTGTATCCGTTAAAGAGGATAAGATTCATCACATGTTTTTTCAATTTCGGCAACTTGAAATTATTTTCAAAATTTAATCCCGCTCGCTAAAATAACTTATACTTGAATTAGGGGTGTACAAACGTTTTTGAGGCAGTCAAGCCAGTTTTGCTCAGCCAAATGTCACCGTGGGCCTGGCGTGGATCTTCTCCAAGGCTCTTGCTTTTCTTTAAATTAACTTCAGAAGGGCAAAGTTTTTAAATCAAAGGTTTATATAAATTTCGCACAATCTATCGGTGAACGCTAGAGACATGTACTTTCTTCTCCGGTCCACAATGTCACATCACAAGCCGGAATTCACACAACCTTGCTTATGATGAATAGGAAGATTAAAATCTTGCAAATTGTATGATGTAGATGTAGTTCATGTAGTCATAATGTGTTTGATGTAAAGTCATGATTAGAGTGTTTTCTGCTATCACGTTTTTCTTTTGAAGCTATTTTCACGTTTTATGCATTTTTAGAATTTAATTGCGCTGTAAAGACTTCGCAGCTAGATAAACCCAGGGCTCTGCTTAGTGATAATCTGACCTTAACGGATACCAGTTATCAAGCTGTGTTAGTTGTGGTTCCATAACTTCTCAATTCAGCAAAACTCACTGCAAAAATTTGTCGCAAACAGAGCCTACAGTGCAGGTTATATGCTCAATTTTTGTATATCTAAGTCTAAATGTCATGCGAGAAGATTGAAATAGTCTATTAAACGTCATATATTTTGGAAGAAATGACTTAGTGGAGTGTAAAACATCAGCTATGAAACGTTTAGCCAATATGCCAAGCTATTTGAACTGCCTTAAATAAAACATATCTCCGACAAATGGTACAAAATAAGCTGCGTTTGATTTAAGCTAGTTTATTTTGACTGTCAGATTGAATGAAGGTTTAACAAATATAGTTTACAATCGAAACGTTGCAAGTCAATTATCTCTTTTGTTTTCCTCCTTCATTGTTTTATGAGAACATATTAGAAGAGGCTCAATTGTTTCTTCCAGACATCCTCCAACCAAAAGTTTCAAAACCAAATGCCAGTTTGAAAACGTAAAGTTTTTCAGTTCAGAACTTTTTAAAAAGATCGCAGTCCAATCTCAAACTGAACGCCGTGCGCAGTTCTCATCTCATGCTTATTCCAAAAACATCTCTTGACAAAATTTCATAACCCCTCTTTATTCTCCTCTCTCCATCTTGTTTAATTTTGTATCGCTACAGAATACATGGTGAAAAACGCCAGATAAGTGCAAGTAGATAGAGGTCAGGAAGAGAAAGGGAAAACGTAACCGTTATCTTAGTAAAACATAGGTCACTTACAATGACATCATTAAAAGTTGTGTAACAAGCAAGGATGTCGTGACGTCGAGCTTTGTTATTAATGACGTAAAACATCAATTTTGCATTTTTAGGCTGTGATAAAGTGACGTCAAAGCATAAAAACCATAATTTTACGCTGAGACGTCAAGACAATATCGCGGTTTTGAAATGACGTAATCAAACTCAATGAAGTTCAATGATAAACCAAGTAGTCCATAAACATATTGTCGTGGTTCGGGTGCGTCAGGTAATCCATCTGTAAGATCGAAGGCTTCCGGCGTTCCCAGGCATTACTGGATTTTCGAGGTGTCAAGTCGTAACTGTAAACTTTTCCTCGCTGCACTCTAAGCAACAGATTTATATGAAGTGAAATGATGAGAAGTTTTCAAACGCGAGAGGAATAGAACGTCTGGGAGTTCACAAAGTGCCCGTACTGTGTCGGCATCTTTTTCGACGTCGCAGTTGTAACGTGCGCCGAAAGCAAAAGCCATTGCGCTTCGTTGTGCAGCATACAACCTGACGATCTGAGCGTACAACTACAGTAGCAGTTTTTGAAAACAACTCTGACGTTCAGGTTTTCGTGCCGCCCTCGCAATTAGGCTAGCGGTCTATTTGTTTTTTAGATATTATGAAATATATTGTTGATGCTTCCGGTTACGAGAAAACCTTCACAGTCGCACATAGATTAACTTGCGATCAGACCGGCTTCGAAGTTATCAGTTTTACACTCCTGTTGCAATGCATTTTTATTGCAAAGAATGCAGCTAAGCAGAAATGAATACTGTTAGCAAAGTTTTTACAACAGCTTTCGCTTCTTATTGGTTGCTTTTGTTTTATCAAAAAAATTTTGTCTTAGCAAATATAAAAAGCATGTTCCTCAACAGTGGCGTAGCATCCATATTGGCTGCCCCGTGCCTAAGCAAAAATGCTGTTTCATTTCCCATTTAGCAAATCATAAATGTCGGTGTTCATAGGAGTACCACAATTGTTTTGTGTGAGTTTTCTCACAAATTTTCTGTCTTAAGACAAAGGTTAAAATCATTTTTTGGAAGCCAACTTTTTAAGTGTTCATTTTCCGCCTCAAACGAAGGTGAAGATTTATTTTTGAGGATTGATTTTTGGTATTGCTCCTTCTTTTAGTCAAATATTTTTGCCCTCTTTACGTGGCAACTTTGTGCAGATACATCTCCCACACTCTTTGCTATGCCACTGCTCTCCAATTTTGCAAAAAATTCCAACTTCTTTTGCTCACTTGGTGAAAATATCTTGAGCTGAAAGTTCCTTGAGAATTGGTGTTTTTCTGTAAGTTTTACGAATACCAATGCCGGTCTGGTATTTTCTGGGAGAGAGAGTGGGTGGTGGAGTAGGGGATCCCATAGTAACGGATGGACTTCTTCGGCAAAAATTAGGAGAAGGGGCGAATCCTGAATCTACGCTTTTACGGCCCCTAGATTCTAAAAAGGTTAGAATAGATCAAACATTAAAACAAACATTTGTTTGTTACTGCTTACAAACATGTGATATTAGAAAAAGAGCGCTTCTCTTGCTTTTTATCTCATTAATAATTTAGTTGTTTCTTTTCAATATTTCAATGCAAAAGAAGATGTGTTTGAACAAAGTAACTTTTTTGCATAAGGCCAACAAAAAAACTAAAAATGAAGTAAAAGTATTTTTACAAACCTTTTGGAATAGCGAGAGTGTTTAATTCTGAGTCTATCAAATCTTCGTCCCCATTGCTCTGAAAGTGATTTCGTGAAAGCTTTGGTTATATTGCTGGCCAACAACAGTATTTTATTCAAAATTCCTTCGGGACATGCGTCATCAGAACTATGTCTGACGTGCTTATTAAAGTATTAAACTCTCTCTTCCCAACACAGCCTTACCTCAGGGTGTAAAGTTGAAATTCCCGACTCCAGCCTAGGTGACTCATTTCTGCCGAAATTTTCACTTGCCGCTTCGTTATTGATTTCTTTCAGATTAGTCGAAACGGAGTCAAAATTCTCGGAATTTCGGACGGTGGTAAGAAGCATAACGATCCCAGCTAAAATATATGAATGTGAGGAAGTTTGATTACTCACCAGTACTCAATTTTTGAAAGAATACAAACATTGATACTGCAATTGCCTTAAAAACAATTAGTTTGCCTCACAAAGGTATCTTTTGGGTGCGGACGGTTTTAAAGAAATTTTTTCATTAATTCATTGCCCCTCGCTTCCTCCGGAAGTAAATTCTGTGGCCCCATGCATGAACCTGATAACCCACACAACTATCAAACCGAGAAAAATGCAGATAACTTTAAAGAGCTGTAAAACACAAATGCAGCTGTAGAATGAGATTTAATAATTTTTATTATGTCAATTATATTTACAAACTTATTTGTGAATTTTTTCAGTTGATAAACATCAACACGAACAAAGTTATGAAGCAAATTAAAAAAAGTGATACGATTTTTTTTCATTTTCCGTGCATAAACCTGATAACCCACATATCAGGTTTATGTATTGAAAAAATTATTTGAAAAATTATTTTGGTTTAATTATTCAAGTTAAGCTCAATTTTTAACAAAGATTCAATTGTCATTGGAAGAGACTTTAAGACTATAGTCCGTACGATAAAAGTAAAAAAGAAACTAATGCAAAAAATAAAAATAAAACGTATTAGTTAAACATTATGTACATTTAACGAGCTCGAACTACTATAATGAGTCGCATCATTATATAATACGACAGATTATACACGGGACCGGCAGTTATCTGACAGCCTGCTGTCCTCATTGTGAATGCCATAGGTCCATTTCTAAATAAGTTTTCTCAAAGTTAAGGTCAACTTTATGTCTTGATTCTGGTGTTGTATCTTAAAATAGGAAATGGAATAATTCAGGTTGGAAAACGCATATGCCACGTTTTCATGAAAGAATGGAAGATGATTAAAAATTAAATCATGCTCTTTTCATGCTCATAACTAATTTTTAGTCATCATTTACAAGCCTCTTTTGTTATGATAGAATTTATGAGTAGCATCATTAAATAGTTTACTGAAATTCACTAGATCTATCCTTTTTGTTGTTAATCGCTCCTCCTCTCAAGCTCTTTTCTCTGTACTTTTTGACAAATAGGATGTATTTGCACACTGCTAACTTTACAGTAATGTCATAAAAAACAACACGTAACAGACTTTCACCAACATAACATGGTAAACAAATAAAAAACTGTACTAGTTCTCTAAAAAATGTACTAGTTGTCGCAAAAACAACACAAACCAAATATTTATTAAAATACAGTTATTTCAAAAAATAAGCATCTCAAAATCTTCATGGCTGACAGTGATGGATTTATAGATCTTGGGCAAGATTTCATCATGGCCCCCTCATCGTCTAAGATTTACTAACCAGCCACTCGATCGGCAATTATCGGGTGATTTCTGCAGATACTCTTTTATGACGTCGGGAAAATATCAATATTACTGTACTGTTTCGCTATCAAAATTTCCAGTTTCATTTATTTTGCGTTGATTACGCTGTTTTTAAAAAATATGTCTTGTGGTTAGTGCCTTTATTTTAATCTTAGAAGTTTTAGGATGATAGAAAAGATAGTTGGGACGTAGAGGTATATTCTTTTCCAAAAGCTAATAAAGTTTTATGACAATTTGTAAAGCCATAAAGAGGACCCCTCAAAAAGGGGAGACCCGAGGCAAGTGCTTCACTTGCCTCAACCTATACATCCACCATTGATCGCTGAATCCCGATCGCTTTTTGCTTCAGCACATCTTTTCCTAATGAAAACAGGCGTTCCACTGTTGCACTGGAAAATATGGCGGTGTTGTAATTCACAAATAACCCGCTCAATGTCGCATTAGAGAGCAACATAGCAATCGATTTGCTTTGGGGCTCGTGTTTTTTCGTGAAAAAATGGTCTAATAGCTTTTCACTGCTGCTGTCTTTTCGTGACTTCTCCGAAGATGCTCTTGGGCAATTTGTGATTTTTGAACGCTTTGCACTTTTGAGACGATATTTGTATTTTGACGAGGTGTTGGCTTAGCGCTAGCGGCAACTGCTTTTGAAAAAATTAGCGCAGCTTCCGCTAGCGCCATTGTGCACAAAAAGTAAAGCCGGTCAATATTGTCGCTAGTTCACAACAACAATAGTGGCGCTAAAGCAAACGCTAACCCAGCACTAGCGGTCGCTATTTCTAGCGCCACTAGTATCCACACTGACTAGATCAGAGATATCAATATGAGGTATAACTTTCGTGCATGTATCAATACGAAGAAAGAGGAAAAAATCATCGAACTCTAAACAGTAACCTTAAAACGCTGTCGAATGAGCAAGCTGGTGCATGACTCCTCAGATCAAGGACCATACCAACAACATCTGACTTGTTATGATTAATGTCGCTAGATGATATTAATGCAAACTCAGGATAGGAATTAAATCAGCCTGACCAGCTTGTGAGTACCAATTAACTGAATTTTTATTTAAACATTAAAGAGCTTAAAAGATTTTGCTTTTAAATGAGTGAAAATGTGACTCAAAATATTCAAATAATTAACGCCCATCATCAAGAATCTAAATTTAGATGTGTCGCCACTTCTCTTAAAATCACAAAACTAACTGAGATGAGACTATGATGCTCTCAATCAATCTGACCAACAGAGCAGACTACAAAAAATGGTACTCATTTCCTTTTTATTCTAGTCACATTGAGTGCAAACTGTCGGCTGGTATATAACGATACTCTCTTATGTCAATCCGTTTCTACAGCTCACTTAAGACCACATTTTGAGTTTTGAAAAAATACTCCTTCCATTTATATCATTACTTAAATTAAGCAAAGGTTCCATTGCAAAAGCATTTTTATTCAAAGGTAGATCTACAATTCCAGACAATTCACCAGAGTCAGAGACAAAACTACTTGGAACAGCACTTTTCACACCAAATATACCCAACATGCAACACACTTTCAGCACATATCATACAAAGAGGTATAATTTTAGAGAATCATGAACTTATTGCTCTCCACTAGCTCTAGTAACGCGTTTAACGGAAGTTTACGCTTTTTTTTCGATCTTTCAGCGGCACTTTGCAAAAGAGCCGCCATCTTGATTTGTGGGTAATCAGGTTTATGCACGGAAAATGTGAAATGAAATATCAGCAATATTTGGAAAAATTATCATAAAATTTTACTCACTCAATTCCAATCGCTGAAAAAATTTGTGAATCAAATATACTGTAGAGTAAAAGTAATGGTGTCAGGGTGCTAACTCATTTTTATAGAAAATGTGGCTTATCAGGTTCATGCTTGGGGCCGCAGAAATATAGCCTAAGCCCTGCCAAAAGTCACAAGCTGTTACTTGCAATATCTTTCCTGTTTATTCTTTGAAGTGCCCATAACAATTCATTGAGTAACTGGTCAGTGTCCTCACGATGACCTGTCCACAGCAACAAGGAATGGAGGACTTGATTGGTCAGAAGCTTATTCTCCCTTCGCACCTAACCATAGTGTGAAGAGTTACAAGAAAGTTTTCTGATGGCCTAATAAATGGGCAGGGTGGTCGAATGAGTTTGATTGCAATTTTGTTGGCAATGATAGAGGGGTCTTATGTTTAAACCTCATGATAACTGCGTTGTTTTGCACTTTGGCAAAGAACTTCACGTACATTATTTCTTCTTGGTGGATTCCAACATCCAATAAATTTATAAAATGTAATAAGAAGCAATTTATGATGAATGTTGAAATGCGAAAACTCCAAACCCGGTCTGAACAGTTGTCTCATGCTTTGCACCACTGTTACTCTTTGGTGGGCTTTAAAATAAATATGCAACCAATAGCAATTGTTGAATTTACACGTATAAATTTTTGTATAATGTTCTGAGTTTTAAACCCGCAGTCTTTCGATACAAGTCTTGACACTCAGTTCATCATTTCGTGCTGTTGGTAGTTGCATTTTGAGCCTTTTGCCCCGAGCATTCAGGATTTGCGTTCAAGCGCGCACGCTTCTTGCTTTCAAATCGGCGTCGCGTCTTTGCATCGTTGTTGCTGTGCTGTTGCAGCTGCGCTGCATTCTCGGTCAGCTAAGCTTTGCTCGCTTGCTGCTAGCCTTATTCAAATAGACCGAGTCAAAAAATGTTTGTGAACGAGATTAATTGAGAAATTTACAACTGGGAGAACGGTCGAAAGCATTTTTGTGTGAAATAACTGTCGGAGAATAATTGTTGGATATTCACTGTCGTTTTGAATTACCAGTATACTGAACGTCTTGCATATATATTTGGAACGGTTCCGCCAGAGTCCGGTAAGCCCAATTGTAATATTTGCTTTTGTTACCTATGTTCCCGCTGGATTTTTCTTTATATCGACTGTTTTATATCCAAATTATTAATCCGAAATTCGAGCATAACTTGTAGTAGTCTGATCCCGTTTTGAACCCCGTAATCTGATCCCGTTTTTGTGTATGTGAACTTGTGTGTAATCGAACCCCCATTATAATCATATTTGTGTGTGTTTCATTTGGTGATTCATCTCCGTATTTCAGATAACCGTACTTCTTCACGCTCCGCCACGCTAATTACCACTTTAATATAAGAAATATATACAACTTCGGGTGGAAAAGTGAATTTTGGAGTGCGCGTAAAATCGGCTACATCCTGTCTCAACAGCCTCAGTTTTCCAAAGACTGATTTTATAGGCTGCTGTTACAGTAATAATGTTACTGTTAAACATCGATTGTAAGAGCAGTAACAAATGTTTTATTAATACTGATAATTCAAAAAACAGCTAATTTGCTTTCAATGTAAATAAATCACAGAGGTTATACTGCAGGAGGTCCTTAACAAGATGTTTTATAAAAACCAGTGCAGGTTTCACTTTGCCCGAAGAAACCCTAACCCACTATATTATAATGGGTCCCATCGAAAAAATGAAACCTTAACGGGTTTTTGAAGAACGACTTGTCTATGTCCTCCTGTTGCCAAAGTGCGCTTTAACCTGGAGCAGAGTAATCAAGATGGAAAATTTACTGTAGACGAAGCAATTAAAACAGCTTAACGCAAAAGACACTCAGGGGCAATAAATTTGAAATGTCAAGCTTGCTAGATAGCGTAGTTAGATTTTGTAACAAAATAATATGAAATTCTATGACACTTTTTGGTTTCAACTATTTTTTAGCATTACAACTGAATAATTTCTGGGCCATATGTTGTTCTTCACTAGCTATTGCTCTTGTTGTTGAGCGTTAAACAGAATAGTCTTGACATCGCTTGATAAAGAAATTGAACCCAAGTCAAGCAATGACAAAGCGTTTGCTCTAACCACTGTACCGATCTTTTATATTGTTTGCTTTTGTTGCCATTTCGTTATTCCATAAAAAATACTTCCACAAAACTTACTCTTTCTATTTGCTTTTGCTTGAGGCCAAGTACTCTAGGCAGGGCTGACCAGCCCACAGGAGTTACTTTCACAATGTCGTGGCAGATTACCTTGTAAATATCCGACATATCTGAAAGAATAACATTCCTAAACTATATAAACAGCCTTTGCTGTTAGTGATTGCTGTTGAAGTAACAACCTCCCGACAACATCTTGCTGATATTATCGGTGTTGAATTAATGGGTAATTGTTGTTTCGTGGCTATGTTCTCAGGCCATTTGTGGCTCATCGCACTCTGTTTAATGATAACTAAGCCAACTTGGTTTCCTATTTCACTCTCCACATTACTTTAATTGCTGGAGATCGACCAGCAGGAAATCTGTAAACACTATTTTTTATGTATTTGGGATGATTTGGTTCAACCCTTTTCTTCTTTGAGATGGAGGTACAGTGCGAACGGCACTCCAGGTTCACGCCGTCAACCTAATAGAATTAGGTTCGGAGAAAAAGTGGCAGCCCATTTTGAACCAGTCATAAATGCAAATTACCAACTGTTTGCCCCACCACCAACAAGGCGGACTGCCATTGGTGGTATCCATGAGTCGCTTTTCGAGACATGGTGGGTGAGGCCGCTTCACAATTCTAACCCGGTGAAGCACGAGAATGCCACATAAAGGTGGAAGTATCCCATTAAGTGTCTTGCCCAAGGATACAACAAGCAAACTTGCGGACTTGTTCTCCACACTAACCTTTTATTTTTGCTGAGCGCCAAACAGGGAAGCTGTGAATACCGTTTTAAAAGTCTTTTGTTATGACACGACTTGAGAAATGAACCCCAGGTCTACCAACTTTATAATGGGCGCTCTAATCGCTACGCCAACACGCCGGTGGTTGGATTAACAAAAGGTGGGTGCAGGGTGCACGTGCCTAGAACCTGTTGGAAAAAATGAAAGTCTGATGTCGAGGTAAAAACCTTTTTTCAAAGAATACCTTACAACTTCGGAAAGTTGTGAGGGAGTCTCAAGATTTAACTTTTTAATAAGGATCCACAGGAGTCTTCACTGGACTTAATCCGATCCTCAAAATAGTAAGTTACAAACGGACAATATTGCAAAATGATATAGTCATGTTTATATCCAACGTATCTAACCTCTTATAGCCACGAAGCTAAATCTCCCTTGCAGCATATCAGCAAGGTAGCCTTGCCATGCACCATAGCGAGATCGCAATCCATCAATGAATGCTTTGTACGCAGCCTGGCCTCGTGATTGAATAATTCGGAGGAAAGGACTACAAATAAAACAATTGTTACAAAAATCTTGTTGGTGCATTAACAATTGTCAATGAAAAAGCGATTCTCTTGACGCCTTATTTGCTATACAGCGGCAAAAGATTTAAGCCTGTTGAAAATATTTTTAAGGGTAAGTATCGACGATATTTTGTGAGAAGACAAAGAAGTTTTTTTTCTATACTCTGCTTTAAAACTCTGTAAACTTCTTCTCCGTATGGGCAAGATCCTTTATTTTAGGAAAACCTTATCAGATTATGAGCTTCTCATTAGCCTTTTTGCTAATCTTCAGTCTAACTAAGCCACCACAGCGGGTAAACTGCTTGGCCCCACCACCTGTTTGCCACATGAAGATGGAGCCATCCCGTTAAGTGTCTTGCCCAAGGACACAACAAGCGAGCTTGCCGGCTTGTTCTCCATGCTATTCTTTTTGTGCTAAGCGCCAAGCAGGAAAGCTGTGAATATCAATTTCTAAAGTCTTTTGTTATGATTCGACTTGGGAAATAAACTCCTCGTCTACCGACAGCGAAGCGCACCCTCCAACCGCTACGCATCGCACCGGTCTCAATACACTGATAATCTTCTATAGGGTTCTATCAAAAGTGAATTCTCCCAGGTACATAAACAGACTTTTTTGTAAGTGTTGTAGGGTTTAATTAAATCTATTCTGACGTCTCTAAAGTCAAAAACAACATCCAAAATAAAATTCATCCTTCTTTTTGTGACGAATTAGTTAAGTGTTACCCAAATATTAAGCCTACGCTCTTTTTCAGGCAAAGCGTGATGGTCAAGGAGGATGAAACAGGAGTATTGAGCCCTTTAGCTTTTGAATACACTTTTGCTGCGGCTTGAAATAAAACTTTCAAAAGTAAACGCCTGAGAATTTTGGAGAAGTTTTCAATTAATAACTGCACACCTTCTCCTCAAAAATGTTTGTAAAATAGTATTGACAACTTCACATCACTAAATACAAGATAAAAAGACGATCAGGAAACTGCCAAAACTTAGCGTTCTTCAAGACAGCAACTGCATGGATGTTGTTGTTACGGTCATCGCAAGTTGCACTTTCAGCCAGAAGCTTGAGCTAAATCGTTTTCTTTTCCGCACAAAGCGTAAAAAAAAACGATTCAGCTCGGCCATGTCGCGTATGCTTCGTGACTTTCTGAAGATCGTCCTGTATAGACATTTGACTGCCAGTTGGTCGCAGTCAGTTAAGCCTGTCATTCTCATACCTTTTTTGATGCGGCGGATTTCAAAAAGACTTTCTATATTGCGACGCACCATACAACACAACTCATTGAGGTATTGGCTCGCCGTTCTGCTAGGTATCAATATTGCTGTTCCGTTAAAGACCTTGTTATGGAGATTAACATTTTTTAAAGAATTTCCTAGTCGACTTTTGGGGTATACTCTTTTCAAAACAAAATACTTGGTAATAGTTTGTTTGAAAGAATATTTTTGAAGTTTCATAAAAGTAGCGCTCCTGTTTTTAGGAGCTATTGCTTTTCAAGCGTTAATGGCAATTATGTTCGTGGCCCAGTCCTTTTTCAAGCAAATTTTTTGGTAATTGTTTTTTGAAGTCAATGTTTCACGTGAACTTTCATAAAATTTGAAGGTATTTTTTAGTAGTCAAGCTTATTCTATCAAATTTTGTGCCTTTTTCGGGAGGGCGCATAGCTTATCTGTCCCCTCGCCATGTTATTGCAAAACAAACGAAACACCCGAGGGCGTCGTGATCACAGTTTGAGATCCACTGTTTGAGTCATGCAGCCGATATGAACAAGTATTTGGAATAAAGAAAAAAAGCCACAATTTTTAAATGTTTTGTTCCCCAATATAAGAAAACATGTTGCTGGAAACTGAAAATTGCTCATAAACTTACGCGTTTTGCTCCATGTCTGTCTGTCTGTCGGCGCGTATTACAATCACGTCCTGCCAAAAGAGCACTCCTCTTCCCACCAGATAGTGGAGGAGAGAAGAGGGTTTCTTGGTGTTTACTTCTTGCAGTAAAATGGGATAAAGTAACCTCATAGCTATTTCTTGATGTTTGGTAAGAGGTTCTAAAAAAAAGAATTTTATTTTGTAATACAATCTGGTCATGCCTAAAACTTTACAATCACCCAAAAACAATCTTTCTTCAGTTTTGCTTCAGGGCTGCCGATACCGCCGGCCCAGCGCAGCAATGTCTAACACTAGCCTGCGAAATTTCCGCATGGCTTAAACCGACTCTTTGGAAACTTAACACCATCAAAACAAAAATACTTTTACAGATGTGAAAGATGAGTTTCCACTAGCTCGGTTTTCTTTACACATAATATGTGTTACAGAAACTACAAACTTTTTTGTGGGCAATGTACTTACCTATATCCAGCCATTGCACCCACGGCAGGCGTTCAAAATCCAAATGCCAATCTTTTTTTCTGTATGTTCCATTTGATGTTTGAGATACGGTCCTTCTTATGTTGGAGTACATTACTTGCCTGGGCCTAAATCTATCTTAAAAACCTACGGAATGAAAACTTCCTTTTTGCACAGTGCTTACTCTGCAAATGTAAGCTGGAATAAAACCAAGAGCTGTTTATTTAAACCAATAGATGGTTTGTGTTGATGTCTGTGCTTTCATGGTATGGATACGTACCCGGCGTGAAGCGTAATACGCAGATTTACACTGCAAACCTATGAATATGAGGCCACAGAAAAATTTTTTGCATCGTGATTGAGACTGAAAGGCCATGGGATTGAGCTGCAATGATATAAAAGATTTCCAGTTCAAATCTTACGCTGGCTTTCTTTTTGCGCTGTTTTCTCTTGTATGTGGCTTTTAACAAGATACAAACTTGTTAATCAAGCTACTGGATGCAACATTGCAATTCAAGAACTTAAAAAAAGGTTGAGGCGTTAGTCTTGTGTCTAGCACTGCTGTGTGTCCTGCGAGATGGCATGCCGAGTTAATTACAAAATATTGATTTTTGCGTGGGCGCCCAAACTGATTTAAGTTTACCCTGATACGTAAGAAAAATGTGACTTGTATTTGTTTTGCTGTTAACGAATTCTAATCAAGTCTTAATCTGATTGACTATCCTTTAATTGTGCTTCTAAGCACTTTTTGGCATTCAGGGAATCTTGCAGAAATTTTTTGCCAATACCTTTACGAGAAGCATAGCTCTCTAGTCTAACTTGTCTAAACCCTAAAAAAATTATTTGTTGTTTAATATCTTTGCCGATTTGGTGTGCATTTTTAGTCTTTGTCTTATGCCAACACTAAAAGTGGAATATCCCACGGTCACTTTAGGTTATTTCGCTCCTTTCCAAAATGGCTAAAAATTGTTGAATAATTCGCCCCAAATCATGAGGAGTCTAAAATTGACAATAAGTTGATGACAGCTAACCTCTTTTTCAGTGCGTTATCGGCTGCCTGTACCTCACCCTTGTAGCGGTTTAACCGTTCAGATTTTTTTTGATAAACCTTTCCGTACATTTTCCGAACTTAGTGCGCTTTACTCAGGGGTGAAAGGCCCTAAAATGACCTACACTTAAAGATAACACAGTTTAATTATTTTAAATCTTGTAGTTAAGCTTTCTGTAAGCTCATGTGTCAAATTTTTTTATTCGATGACTTGTGATAGAAGGGAGATAGAAAAGATTTAAAGTTTACTGTAAACAAAGCGATTGTGTAAAGAAAAAACAGAGGGCAAAAGGAAACGCTTTTGTTGCCTGTAATATGCTACACTGCTGTACATGTAACTACAAAAGAGACAATATCCAATCTGTATTCACAGCCAAAAATCTCCTGTTAGTTTAGCCTTTTCAAATTAAATCACGTCGAAAGCAGATCGACAATAGCTATTTGCTTCCAGCTGGCGCCGCATTAAGCCTTGTGGATAGACGTACAATGTAATCTTTGATCAAAGTTGTGTTTTGCTACGGGCAAGCTAAACAGCAGAACTTTTGAATCTTTTAACACTTGCATTCAAAGCTTTTATTCAACAAATGCTTGTTTAAAAAAAAGTTGTCTTAAATTTTCCTAAACATTGAATTTCGCTCGATGATAATAGTTTTCAAAAATGTTACGCATTGGGAACTCTTCTGAATACAGCAGGGAGGCAAACTGTTTCAAAACTTTCTTTTCTTCAAACTACGAATTTTCAAAGTGTGGTTTTAATGCTTAATTGTGGAAATGTTATACTTAAAATTTGGATTAAATTAAAAGTTGAAAAAGCGGATAACGTGACTGAACTCCAATTTTTAAAAAAGTTGCTCTCTGGTACGGGAGACATTTTTTCTAAGATCGTTTTTATTGATAACAGTATGCGTTAGAATTATGACGACCACTAGGCGGCGTTGATTGATTGTTCCAAACTTCATGCTTGTACAAACGAAATCTTTAAAGTTTAAAACTGCTTTTTTGAAAGTTATAAAGTTCATAAGTGGTGCAAGCATCATTGTGACGTCACTGGCCCCTCGCTGCATCCACTTTCTAGCGATGACTGATTGTTCCAAGCTTCATGCCTCAACAAATCATTTTTAATCTATACCGTTTTAAAATCAATGCAGTTTTCTAAAAAAAGAACAAAATTTGTAGGAATGATTTGTGATTCTGATATCATTGTGAGGTTGCAGGCACTTATGACTCCCCCTAGGGTGTGGCGATCAATTGTTCAGAGTTTCATGTTGTTGCAACCAGTAGCATAATTTTGAAGTTAACACAATTTTAGTAATATCAGACAATGACATTTTAAGGTGACGTGATGGTAACATTATACACTCCTTTTCACATCCACCTGAATGCGGTGTTCAATCGTAATAAGTTTCATGTTTTTGCTCTTAGTTTTGAAGGTAACAAATTTTTGCTAAACAGGAAGCGATTTCACACTCATAATATGTATCGCGATCGCAACGTCATCGTGACGTCAAGACCTTTTATTACAACCCTCTGGGATGGTATTAATCGTTCTGCCAAGTTTCATGTTTTGCCACTAATATTTTTGATGTTGGCACAATTTACTACAAACCTACCGATCTCGCTCCCAGAAAATTTGATGCTGACGTCATAGCTCCTTATCACACACCCTGGGCCTGTAATTAATAGTTTCAAGTCACATGGCTCTAGGACAAGCACTTATAAATTTTAAGTGTTTTATTCGCAAATGATGTCGCTATATTTTAATTAATGAAGCTTTGCATTTAATATTGACTTTGCCACTTTAAGTGCATCATGAAAAATACGGCTGATAAGTCAATATTAGTAAATCCAGTGCTTTTTATATTGCATCTAGTAAAGACAAAAAGTCTCAACGTTTTTCAACCAACGGTTATCTTGGTTTCAAAGTATTGTCAAGTTAATATCCCGATCAGCGACTTTCATAGCAATTTGCTTTTGAAAAAATAAACACTTTTAAACTTTTGGTCATTTTGAGGTCTAGCCTTGTCAGAGAAAATTGTGGTGCAACTACTATATATATATATATGAGGTGTGTCCGAAAAGTAACTAGACTAGTGTTATACATATTTTATTGAAATATATTGAAATGTACCAAAGTCAAATTCTTTCAAAGTAATCCCCTTCCACTTTAAAACACTTGTGCATTCGTTTTTTCCAGAATTTAATTCACTCTTGTAAGGTATTTTCGAGATCTTTTTGAGCACCGTCGTCGCAGCCATTTTGATGAAATCAATGTCAAAAAATGGGTTCTTTTCAGAACAGATTTGATCTTGGGGAAGGGGAAAAAGCTACAGGGGCCAGATCAGGGGAATATAGGGGGTGTTACAATGTTCCTTTCTGAGAGAAACTGACCAATACTCAGGGTTGTGTGAGCAGGAACGTTATCGTGACGGAACGTTCATACGTGGGCTTCCCAAAGGCTTCGTCTCTTGTCACGCACTGATCTCACAAGGCGCCACAAAATGTCTTTATAGACGGTTTGGTTCACTGTTTGGCCTTGGGGTAGGAATTCGAAATAAACGATGCCTTGAATTCGGTGTTGAATGGCAAAACAGGTGTTCATTTTTTTTTCTTTTGGAGAACACCCTCGTTTTGGATAAAATTCTTTGATGCATTAGGCAAATGAGCGATTGACCACATGATCTTTAACATAAAAAACATAAAAAGTCATCAACGTTGGTACAGAACAGAAACGCTATTCAACCGAGCGCCCTAGCCATGATCAGTACTCGGAAAGTTGCCCTCGGTTCAAGAAGGTTGGCGACCCCTGCTCTAAACGTTTATGAAGTGTAGCCTACTGGTGAAAAACACTTAAAATTTTGGTGCCTGCACTTCACCAAACTACAATTTCTACAAAACATAAGTCCTTTAGTACTTATTTATTCTTTCTCAATTGCATGAATCTTTGGCAATATCCACCAAAAAATTCAAAAGGACTCACGTCAAAATCAAGACTCTTAAAACTTTAAAATTTAGCCCATTACAAGCAAAAGATCTATTGATACCCAAAATAAATAGGAGAGAAATTAAGATAGTCCTGTTTAAATTTTCTCCAACAAAATATTAAATCAATACATATGATCTAAATGTTGAAGCTATTTCATTCCAATTAGGTGAGGCTGGCGCAGCCACCTAATATGATATTTTTAACCTCGAGATTAATAATGGAGGCCGTGCTACTGCAATTACTTAACTATGAATGCTTCATTTTGGGTTGGTTTGCTCTTTGCATGGTTGCGTTAATGCCAGGACCAAGCAACTTGTGCGAAGTCAGGGGCGTTAGCTCATACAAATTTGTTTACGTTTACGAAAAAGTCTTAGGTAGCGGTCTTAACATTTAAAGGCTAAATTCTGAAAATACATGTCAATTATCTTGGCTTCCTCCCATAACTTTGATATACTTTCAAGCACTTGCTGATGTTTGCAGATACAAGTCTGTTTATTTTAAGAACGATTATGGTGAAAACGGGACAAATAAGATGCTGCCTGCACGCGATAAACTCGGAAGACACGTAGTGGCTATGCGCAGCGGCCTATAATGTTGTTTTTAACCGACTGCGTTTTAAGAAATGTTAATTTTTTTTATAGTATTCTGTGACATCTTACGCTGCATCAAAGTGCAACAAGTGATTATTTATTTAAGCGCTGTTTAGCATGGTTTTTTCTTCTGTCTTAAATCCTTTTCCAAAGCTTTGTTCCGTCATAATTTTAGATGACATCACAATGCTTGCCATTATTTAGTGAGAGCAGCAGCAGGCAGAAAATTATCCACCATCATTTTGATAGTAAATATGAACAGCAAAGCCAATTACTGATATTTGCATCGGTACGAAACACCGATTTTCACTGGCCAATATGTCCGCTGGAATTCTTTCAGCCCTAAGAAACGGAAAATAAATTTAATATCTACGCTTGTACACAGAGCTTTGGCAATCTGTTCAAAATCTACTCTTTCAGCAGAACTATCAAAAATCCGTTCCATTTTGATAAACAATGGCTACCCTGAAAATATTATTGACGCAGTAACAAAAAGAAAAATCATTCAGTTCTTCAAACCTATTCCGTCAGGTCCAAAGAAATGCCCAGTCTATTTACACTTACCTTGGCTTGGAAACGTTTCGACGACGTTCGAAACGCAAATCAAAACAGCCGTTAAACGTTGTTACTTTGCTGTCGAACCGCGTATTGTCTTTACCACCAGACAGCTTCTCCCTGCAACCACGAAAGATGTACTGCCTGCTTCTCACAAAAGCAATATTGTTTACCAATACCTGTGCCACTGTGATAGTCGGTACGTGGGCCGTACTTCCCAAAGATTGCAGCAGAGAATCACGCAGCATGTGCCGAAATCTGTTCGAGGTGGGCACACTTTTCAAGATCGAACCTCATTGGCCCGTTCCTGTAAGCCAACCAAATCCCTCAACACCGAAATTTCTTCATCAGCGATTGGACAACATCTCCTACATAACCAATTATGCGCACAAAACTATTCAGATGATAAATTTTCCATACTTGCACATGGCCGAACAGCTTTCCATCTTTCAACTCTTGAAGCTACTTATATCAAAACATCAAAACCTAATTTGTGTAAGCAAAAAGAATTCGTATACAGCTTAAAAATTTCACATTAGTTTCCTCTCTTTTCATTGGTCGACCCATCGACCAATCACTATCGAGCATTCCTCTATATAAGCGAGTAACACTTCTATCTTTTTTCATTCTGACGTATTTCTCCTGAAGACGAGTCAGACGAAAAGCTTCGAGAAAATGAATGTATTACTTTCCGCAATATTCGATTTTTATTTAAAAGCTTGGAGGTCTGCTGGATTAGGGGCAAAGTTAAATGTAATAAAATTTCAAGTTTAAGAAAAGATTTAATCATAAGAGCATCAGTTTGAAATATTGCAATTAGAGGGAACGCTTTGCTTGAAAAGAAATTAATAGTCGCCTATCCAAATAGGCTAGAGGCCCATGACTTTCGGGGAAGGCATGGCCTCTTTTCATGAAAGAACTTAATGTCACAAAAATCAATACTAAATGGTGTTCATTAAATCGTCAAATAGGCCTACCACAAAATACATGTAGCTTATATCTTTAATGGTCAAAGGGACCACCCCTTGGGCGCTGCCATCAATTTTGACTATGTTTCACTCCCTACAACTTTAAAAAGTACGAACGATAGTTTGCAACATCATTCTTTTATTTTAATACTTCCAATATTGATAAATAGATCAAGATGATCACCATTACTTGTACAGGAACTATGGCCTAAATATTTTACAACTTTTCGTTGCTGCTCTCACATACGGCGAAGACTTTTTTACGGCGAAGACAGCGCGGTTGCCTTAATTGATACGTTGTAACTCAGTCTAGATGATGGCATGACCTGCCGGGGTAAAGTTGCGCCACACTTAAGGAAACATTTTTTTCTATTTTGGTTGATAATAGCTTTACAAAACTACCAGGATCAAACCTAAAAAATTGGGCAAGCAAGAACTGTTTAACTTCTTTGAGCATAAATACCTAAGCAAGGAAAAACGAACTTGCAACGTAATGCATAGCCAGTAGCGACGTGAGAAAGTTTGAGGGGAAATCAAAAAACAACGTCGCATCGTGAAATCGCACCTCATGAAAGATGTCGTTTGTATTTTTCTTTGTAACAGCTTTATGGAACTACTGGGATCAAATCTAAAGATTTTGGGAAAAGTAATGATTTTCATTTCCCATGAGCATGCCAAGCATGGAGAAAAGAACATGCAGAACAATGCATAGCCAGCGAGAACTTAAACTTGTGCTTTCTACGATTTCGGAATACAGCAAATTGTCCTAGTTTACCATAAATGCAAAGTTAAATATGGACATTTTGAAAATCTTTGGAGAAGAGGCGGGATAAAAGAAATTGGCCTCCTTCCTCATTGGTCATGGACCTCATGTCATCCTCCACGCTTATGAATTGCTCCGACTCGGGTTTCAATTTGAATTTTTCTTTTATGTTCTCAAATATCATACTTTGCTTGTGCAAAGCTACCGGCAACGGAAGAATCACGTGGTTTTACATCACAGAGTGATGTAAAACCACGTGATGAGTAGTAGCTATGCAATGCATCAGCAAGTAGTAATGTATGATACAAGAAAATCATGTAAAAGAGCATCGCGTTTACTTAAACATATAATTGTTTTTGTCAATTGCAGTTATTTTGACGTTTTTTCATGTACAGGTAAAGTTACACTCTGCTCTATTTTACCTTACGTCACAATTAACTTATATACGTTTTCTTCAAGTGAGAATGCACTTCGTCATTCTCTCTCATTTTTTCTTGGGTCTGTATGTATATATGAACTAATTTCACATATTTTGGATCATATTATATGATCATGATAAATTTTTCAAGGAACTGTCTGCTTGAAGCGTTGTTTCATTTCTTTGGCAAAATTAAACCGGCCTCTGGGTTGCCAATCATTTTAAACCACTTCAACAAACAAAACTATCAGTATTGTACGCGTTCTGTGCGCAAATGCGAATATATTCTACAGCAATATTGGTAAAATCTAGTTTGTGAACTACAGTCATGAAAATAAAGCAAAATAACTCGAACATTAAATCGAGCCTTAAGCCTTAATGTATTTATCACAAGCAACACTAGAAATATAGACGTTGGTCACATAAGTGCACCCAAAACTAATAGCTATGAACAAAGCGAGGTTGTAATCGCTACCCTCAAAATAGCACCTTAAGCCGTTTTTCTTATGTTTCACTCCCGGCAAGATGCGTCTTGACTTAATAACCTGACGGTTGCTTAATATTTTCTGCCTTTTGCGCCAGGAAAACTATTTTTGGACGCCGATGTATTTTTTGCAAGTGCTTGAAGCACGCTCTCTTGCTCGATATTACCTAATATGATTCATAAATTTTTTTGTGTGGCTTTGTATAGTTATATAATTACTCGAGGAAAGCTGGAACTGATTACGTATACCAGGCAATTAAAACTTTGGAAGATCATCAACAGTTGAAAATGAAGAGTGTAAAGGAGACAGCACAGCTCCAATTACTGAAAAAATAATTTCAATTTAAAGCATAGAAAGAATTACCTGTATGATTCCGCCTAACTGTAAGTAACTGTTACAGCAGCCTATGAAATGTAAAGCCGAATTTATGCGCACTCCAAAATCTCACACTTCCAGCCGATGTTATAAAAATTTACTGCATTGAAGTGGTGTTAACGTGGCGGAACGTAAGAAGTACAGTCATCTGTAACACGGAGATAAATTACCACTTGAAGCACACACAATTGAGATCAGAATGCGGGTTTGATTACAACATAAGTTATGCTCGAATATCACATACACAAGACGAGACCAGACTACGGGTTCAATTACACACAAGTTATGCTTGAACTCCATATACACAAAAACGGGATCAGATTACGGGTTCAGTTATACACAAGTTATTGTCAAATTTCTGACTAATAATTTAGATATTAAACAATCAATGTAAAAAAAAAAACAGTGGCGTAAATAGGTAACAAAAAACAAGTTTTACAATTGAGCTAACCGGACTATGATGGAACCGATCCAAAATATATACAGAACATTCAGTAACTTGTAATCCAAAACAGCAATGGCAATTTCCAACAATTATTTTATACAATTCTTCCCACAGTTATTTAACACAAATATTTTGACCGTTCTCCCAGTTGTAAATTCTCAATTATACTGATTCACATAAATTTTTTGACTTGGTCTTTGAATCAAGCACACGTAAACTTAAGAAAACTCGGGGCTAAAAGGCTCAATTTGTTACTACTAGCAGCACGACATGATGAACTGAGTGTCAAACTTGTATCGAAAGACTGCGGGTTTAAAACTTAGAACATTGCATATGAAATTTAGACGTGTAAATTCAACAGTAACAGTCTTGCCTTAAACACTTCATATTCGGTAGGGATAACGGAAATCGAAAAACGGGTCAAGACTGTTAAATCATGATCCGTGTCAAACCTTTACCACCTGTCAACTGTGATTGAGGTATGGGGTCGAATTCCACTTCTAGATTGGCCTATAACAAGTAAGTATTTGTGATCTGGAAATAAACCAGTTATCTCATTCTCTCTAAACAACAATAAGATCAACTTTAAGATAATTTTCACCTGATAAAAACGCTTCCGTAAGAGCGGAGAGCAGTTAAATATCTGATCGCATGGTAATCCAATTCATTATACAAACTTAGCAGTTTGTCTACCCAAAATATCCAATATTCAAGCACTTAACTGACTTTTTGTGCCATCGGTCGGCTAAAACGTTATGAGCGGCATCATTTGGTTTTTCACTGTAACAAGCAAACACTCCTTCCATACTTGTAGTAGCACTTTTTTGTTTCGAAGTGTAAAAGTCTAACCACATTTGAGCTTTACAGCCTGATATCATAAAAACATCGTGTTGTTGTTATAATTACCCCTCCTTGTCCTCGGGATGGAGGTACGGCATGAACGGCAATTCAGATTCATGCCGTCAACCTAATTGAAATTAGGCTAGGGGAAAAAGTGGCTGCCCATTTCGAACCAGTCATAAGTGACTGGTAGCCCCACCACCAACAAGGCGGACTGCCGCTGGTGGGTACCCAAGAGTCGCCTTTTACGACAAGCTGGGTGAGCAACTTCACAACTGTAACCCGGTAAAGTACGGGTAGGCCACCTGTCTGCCACATAAAGGTGGAGGCGTCCCGTTAAGTGCCTTGCCCAAAAACGCAACAAGCAAGCTTGACGGCTTGTTCTCCACACTATCCCTATTATGCTAAGCGCCAAGCAGGGAAGCTGTGAATACCATTTTTTAAAGCCTTTTGGTATGACTCGACAAGGGGAATGAACCCCAGGTCTACTAACTACGAAGCAGACACTCTAACCACTACACCATCGCGCCGGTTACAGAAAACATCATCACCATAGTTGATTACCTCTAAACCGGTTGTTAAAGATTTCATTTGGCTGTTTAACACCTGATACACTATGCTAGTTGCAACACAAAGAAAAAATTCCAGCTGCTTTGAAAAAATATTTTTCATTCGATGTAAAAAGTTAAGGAAAAGACATCAATTAGAATCTCCAAACATCGGTGATTAACAATCGCTTTTTCACCAAGGCATTAGCGGAAACCTTACCGTTTGGCGGAAAGAGACAAGGGAAATATAGCCTACCTTATTTAAGACGTTTACTTTAAAAAAAAGAAAATAAACCATAATTGGTAAACGGTTTAGTAGCCAAAGCAGCTCATGTAGATTATGATAGATTCTTTTTTGGCCAAAGTTTTGTTGTAAAATGTTCTGGGCTCCAGAGCACATTTGGACTTCACAACCTAACATAATCATCATCGGTAGTTGTCAGGAAAGCATCTTGTTTGCCAATCAAAGTTTGATGCAAAATCAGTTGGTAAATGATACATGTAGGTATATCCCGCATTATCAACCTATGACCATTAAAAATAAAAAAGTGTAAGCAAAAGAGGTAAAAAAATGATCTTAGCCAAAAGGATATTAAAATGATTTGAGATTGTTCATAGTTGATTTCCCAAATGCGTGCAGCCATCTTTGCTAAGCAAGCTAAAGTTCACGCAAAGATTGCGATATATGGAAGGGAAAACGAGGAAAAATTTTGACAGTGCGCTGCCATCCATATCTTCGGCTACAGCCAGTAAACACGCTTTCCATCTGTAGTGTAATAAGACCGGTAAATTTAATCCAGTTATACTTGCTCAATCTGCATAAGCTGGAATGTTTTTAAAAAACGTACGCAGGCTTATCAACAAAACAAAAGACAATACTCAGGCATACATTTGTAGATTGTGCAAGCGACGTGACCAACCGTCATTTGCTTTTAAGCTCACGTGGAAGTTCAACAACGTCTTGAAAGCTAACTCAAGCTCATTTGAAGCTCAAACCATGGCTTAAGCCAACTACAGCAACATGCGTGGGAAGCCGGTAACTTGGAGAGAAAAGCAAATATAACTTTCAAAACTAATCAAAGCCATACAGCAAACTGCATTAAGCATGCCTCTGTCAGGGTAGACTTAAAGATGAGCGAAACCTTAAAAATCCTAAATGCAGAACGGTAGTTCAACTACCCCAACCTAAACTTTCAGCACAATGCTGCCACAAGCTTGCCTCCTCCGCAATAATCATTTTGTAGTAGCTGTGGTTCAAGGTCGATGGCATAATTACTGCTCTTACTTACACTTACCTTTCACGTCAAGTTGCGCTTAAATTACAAAAAGTAACCACTAAAAATTAAGTTTCTACAAGCATTACCGAAGATTGCCAGGAACCAAAAAGAAATTGGTAAACATTATGCAACGAACTAGGAAAAACATATCGCTGTGTTAAATCTGTTTCACGTTGCACACTCAGCAACGTACGCAGCAGCGTTGACTGTCTCTTGCTGAAAATATGTTTAATGCTCATGAGCTTCTTGACAAATGAAACAAATCTTTCGCTTTCACATGCAGAGTGTGCAGATGAAACAACTTCAAGTGCAGCTCAGAATTAACGCTCAAGGCTTAAAAGCGTAATCATCGGAAAAGTGATGGGGGAGAATTTAGTATTTTTACTATTGATCGCATGCCTCAACGGTCTTGACTTTGGCCAACATCTATGGACAGCTTTTTAAATCAACAAACTTACCTTCCAAAATTACAGGTTACGTCATTACACTCAATCGCCTTCTCAAATGGTCTCCCAAAAATCAAATCGATGACATCACTATAATGAGCCTATTATGACGAAAGTATGACCCTGCTATGCTTGATCTTGATTACATTGATTCAGCAGTCGAGCGCATGACGTTGCAATGAAAGAACCCTGCATTAAAACCACTTATATGCCGGCAAATATTTTCTTGAAAATATCATTCAAAGTTAATTGTTTCAACGTGAAAAAGCAAATCTCGAAAATGAACGCCTGAGTAAAAACTTTTTTTCTTTCAGATTGGAAGAATATATAAGCCTTACCCCGTGTTGAGCAAGAATCTCAAATTGCATCTTTCTCGATTCTGACAAGTTACAGCTATAGTTACAAACATGAAGCTTCAAGAGTTGTACTACTATGATTGCAAATCTTCTAAATTAAATCAAAATAAATTGCTTGGAAAAAATATGTTGAAAAATAAAAACTTGTTGCTGTTTGTTGGTTTCTCGCTACTCTGTACTGGTTTCTATTTTGAAAGAAAAAGCGCGAATCATAGAATGACAAAGTAAAAATACATAAGTTGTTAGCAGTGGTAGATTTAGGGTGAGGCAAGTGATGCCTATGGACCGTTTCAGACATCCGGACAGTCCTATAAGCTCTTTCAGCCCTTCGAAATAGTGGTAATCTCCAGAAAAAAGGTTTTTATGGAGAACTTGGGCAGTTGGGAACTCCTCATGGTTCTTGTCTCAGGCCCCTGCAGTCCTTAATCCACCGTTGGTTGTTGGTGACAGAAAGCAACTGGATAATAAGTTGATACGATTTGCATTAAAACAAATAATTTGTTTGAGGTGGAAGCAGTGCAATATTCGGATCAAAGGTTAAGTTTAGATGAAATTATGATGTTTGGTCAGCAAACGATTTTGCATTCCTTCTTTTTTGTTATGAAATTTTGTTCGACAAAAGATATTGTTGGACAATGATCATGAAATAGTGTCAATTTCCTATATCAACTTGCTTGAATTAACAAATATTAACAAGTTGCTATTTAGACTTGAAAACCGGTTCAATGCAGTAAACAACTTGATAAATGACGTCAAAGTCAACCACGGCTTGATCAAACGTGACGTGGAAAAGCAAAGTGAAGTGCATAAAAGAAGCGCTGTTGATGGTGATGAAGAGGTAGCCTGAAATATTTTCTGTTAAAATTTAAATGTAATCCTATTCAAATTGCAAATACCATACAATCTTAGGTTTCGTATTAGCAGATAGCTGGCACGATGGTGTAGTGGTGAGAGCGTCCGCTTTGTAGTCGGTAGACCTGGGGTTTATTCCCCTTGTCGAGTCATACCAAAAGACTTCAAAAAATGGTATTCTCAGCTTCCCTGCTTGGCGCTCGGCATTTAGTGTGGAGGGTATGGAGAACATACCGGCAAGTTCGCTTGTTGTGTCCTTGGGCAAGGCACTTAACGGGACGCTCCAACACCTTTATGTGGAAGACAGGTGGCCCAGACACCGAAATGGCAACTCCCAAGCGAGTGTGGACCTCCCGTCCAAAATATAGCGATACATCGCTTTCTCATGAATGGATGATAATTATGGCAAATAAATAAAAAAAAGGATTGTTTACATCAGTTTTGATTAATATCTGTTTTCCATCAAAAATATTTTAACTAATAATCTTTTTCAGTTCAGTGATGTCACCTCATCAAGTAAGCTGGGTTCATTTAATTTGCAGCTCTTTTTCCTTACTTGTAGCAATTTTTTTGTTTTGAATTGTTTTCACCAATTTTTCCAGATGTGCCAGGGGTTTAAAAAAACACATTTTTTAACTAACTGCGAAGCTTCTACATGTAAAACTGGTTCGAAATTTTACTGCCTTTAAGTTTAAAGCTTGTTTACATTTTACATTATGCTGTTTCATTTTTACGACTCAATAGGTTAGTGAGCGTATTTCATCACAAGTTTCAGTCGTATTGTTGCTTTTGAGATTTTTCTGAAGCCAAAAATTTAACTGCAACGCAAACAAAAACGCTCGAGAAAAAATCAGCAGATGGTTGTAAAGATAAAAAAAAAAACTTCCTGCTGAATTCTCTGGTAAAATTTTATCTTTTTCTTGAAAGCTATCAATTAACGATGTTTCGTATGGCTAGCTTTTTGTATTTATACAGGTCGTGGTGGAGCGACCTATATCAGATGGGGAAGTAGAAATTGTGACGGACAAGAACACACAAAACTTGTTTATGAAGGTACATAAGTGTTGAACATTGATGAGCTATTCCAGCTCTTAAAAGCAAACTTAATGATGGTATTACTATTTCTCCGTTGTGATAAACAAAAAAAAGTTTTTTGTTTGCCATATATATCCTCCATTCACTAGAAAGCGAATTGTATCGCTATGTTTTGGACAGTATGTCCGCACTCGCTAAAGAGCTGCTATTTCCGAGCTGCCTGGGCCAACTGTCTGCCACATAAAGGTGGGGGCGTCCCGTTAAGTGCCTTGCCCAAAGACACAACGAGCGAACTTGCCGGCTTATTCTCCACACATCCCTTGGATGCCGAGCGCCAAGCAGGGAAGCTGTGGATACCATTTTTTGAAGCCTTTTGGTATGATTCGACAAGGGGACTGAGCCCCGTGTCTACCGACTGCGAAGCGGACGCTCTAACCACTACGCCATCGCGTCGGTTGAAGTCAAAAATTTTTGTTTCATATGAAGACAAAAATTTTTGTTATTTGAAGATTCACATTTAAACTAGGAATGTAGGGGTAAAAAAAAGAAGCGTGTGAATGCACAAATAATGTGGGATCGCACAGACCGCAATATACATTTTCCAGTCAAGTGTGAAACAGTGTGAGAACACCCTTCCCGCATAACAGCACCCCTGGTCTTTACTCTTGTTGGCCATAACAACATCAAAAACCCTAACATGTTACTTGGAACCAAATTTATAAAGTTTATATGGGTTTTGGGTAGGAAGCGTGGCACTTGCGTTCCCATCCAAACAACTTTGTTCTGTTTTTCGATTTTTTTCATATTTTACCTTTATATTTCGCGACAAATTACTTATATGCAGGCATCTGGTGCGATTTATGAGTCTTTTAATTACAGCAATTCAACAGGTGTAGCAGCGGGTAGTAAACACAACCAACATGGAGGAGGATCAAACGTGATATGTATCGATCTAAACGTCACCTACACTCCAGGAAAATATCAAGATGGCAATCAAGGTGAAATATTTAAATCCGATTTTGTTGATTACAGGCGTTTTTGCTTTCTTAGTCATTGTTTGCATTGTCAACTGAACAGATTTCGGTAAATGTGCAGTAATAACTTTTTCAGCTTATTGTTCTTGAATGTTTTTAATGGCTTTATGTTCTTTTTGTACCGCTGCGTCAAATCTTTGTTACGAAAACGAAACGAGCTAGATGAAAATTACACTACCGTTAAAATTCCGAGTTTTCACATTTAAGTATCCCTTTACACTAGCATTCTCAGCCAAGGTACACTTAACATTACGTCGTATACCACTAGATATTAATGCACGCCAATTTACTTTTTTCATGAGCAAAGTCTTAATATTATAGTGGCTGCAATAAAGGCTGGGCTGCCAGCAAAAAATTTAAAAACAGCATTTTCAATTCAATCTAAAATTCTTTTGTTTGAGTGGTTTGCGTTCCACACGTAAATATGTGATAATTTATGTTCAGTAATAATTTCTTCCTGTCTGTTATGTAGCAGATTCAGTAAGTAAGTAAAAAGATTAATTTGTGATCCAGTTTTTAACGAACAACATAAAATGCTTAAAAAATGATTGATTACCCAGATCAAATCAAATTAGATCAAACTAGCAGATTTACCCGTCCTTGATCGGGTAAAATGGCAGATTTACCCGTCGTTGATCGTGTAAAATGTAAAGACTGATTAAATTTTTACATTGAATAACCATTATTTAATGTGTTTTCATGATTTTTATTTCATCGTACAACAGTACAAATAGGCCTATGGTAGAGCCCCATAGGCTCGTAGCCCCCCATAGACGATTCTGATCGAAATGAAAATACCGTACTTGACAGATTTACCTGTCGTTGATCGTGTAAAATGTAAAGACTGATTAAATTTTTACATTGAATAACCATATTCTAATGTGTTTTCATGATTTTTATTTCATCGTACAACAGTACAAATAGGCCTATAGTAGAGCCCCATAGGCTCGTAGCCCCCCATAGACGAATCTGATCGAAATAAAAATACCGTACTTGACAGATTTACCCGTCGTTGATCAGGTAAAATGTAAAGACTGATTAAATTTTTACATTGAATAACCATATTCTAATGTGTTTTCATGATTTTTATTTCGTCGTACAACAGTACAAATAGGCCTATGGTAGAGCCCCATAGGCTCGTAGCCCCCCATAGACGAATCTGATCGAAATGAAAACACCGTACTTGGCTTCCCTGGAAAAAGTTATATTTACCCGATCTACGATTTGCTAGGGATTTTTAAAAGTACAGTCTTGCTCATAACCATCAAATTTGGATTTTTATTTGTCACAAATTTTTTTCTGTTTGTGGTACCTAACAAAAACTTTAAATTTTCAAGGGGGCTTTCTGCCCCCTAATATGGTTGAAAAAGGCTGAAATTTTGGAAAGCTTTCTAATTTAGTGTCTTATACATATGGTTTAAATTTCATCTAAATTGAATATATTTGAATTTTCAAAGGGGGGTTCTGCCCCCCATAGCTCCCTTAGGGGGGCACTTAGAGGTTCGGAACTACTTCCGTTGTCTTCCTCGGAGAATTTTACATAAGAATACACTTTTAGTTTTTATGTAAACTTTTTAACCTTTCTTCCTATAGGGAACACACACACACACACACATACACACAGACATTCACTTTTATATATATAGATTACCCTGAAAATTTATTACCCAGAACAAAAATGGCGCTTTTTCTAAGCTAGAAAAGTTTTGGTTAGAAAAGTATCTTTTAATCATGATCAGATGCGCTAAGTTCAACATTTTTTTGATCACGTCAAGTTTTTCGGTTATTTTCCTTTTCAAGGTTGTAATGGAGTCATTATTAGGCTATAAATACATCTGTTTACACACAATGCAAGGTGACTTTGAGATCGGTTTAACTTTTGTAACAACGTAAGGTTGATTTGGTTTACAATTGCAGCAAAGTACTATTGCTTTAACCAAAACTTTGACCACATAAATATGCACTGCATTTCCTCATAATATAAAATAGATAGCTGTAAACTTGAAAATTTATGTAGGCTTGAAATATTTTGCGTAACAACAACGTTTTTAGGTCTGCACTTGAACAAAGACCACACTCTACTAGAATAGCCTCAACGCTATTACTATCGCTTTATGCTTTGTCAGGTGTACATAAAATAGCGTTAAATTTTAATCAAAAAATTGAGAAGAAAATAATATATTACTAGCCAGCTGTGCTGGCGTTACCAACAGAATCCCCCATTAGTAATATTGGGGTTAATGATATCGATTAATGATATCCCGAGTTTCTCGGTTCCCTGGCAACTTCTCATTTACCCTGTTTTCACCATAAACTCACTCAAACGTATCAAACTTTTATCTGTTAAAATGAACAAGTATCTGAAGGCATATCAAAGTTGTGGAAGAGCGCCAATGTGATTGATATGTATTTTCAGGATTAAGCGAACAAATATTAAGCCCGCTAACGACTTTTTTGCAATAAAGTCGAATATGTATAAAAAAAAAGCTTCCCACGGTGGGTTTGTCTTGACATGAACGCAGCTAAAAAAGAAGATATTGATTCCAAGTAAAGCACTCGCAGTTAAGTTATTCCAGTTGCAGGAGCTCATCATTAATGTCGAAGTTAAAAATAATGAATCAGACAGCTTAACCCAATTGATAGTTGTGAAAAAAACTATAAAAAAATTAATTTTCTTTAAACATGGCCAATTCTTGTTCCCAAATCAAGTAGATTAAATAAATCGTAATTGGGGTTACGCATAGCGCCTGCATATCTCCAAAGTTTCTTGAGTTTCTGGCTACGTTTTCATCATAGGCGTATTCAAGGACTGAACCTGCTCACAATAGAAACAGCCAACGATTTCGCGAACATTCATGCGTTCTTACATGTATAGTAGTAATGCAAGAGGCCAGCGATGGACGTTCATTTGACGAAGTGCAAGGAAGCACAATTTTGAGATTGTGAGAGGAATAAGCTATTAGATATTACGACCACTACTTACGGCTATGGACCCAATAATCTATGCTATAGAGCGCAATTCTGTCAGTATGTTTCTTTGTCTGCCTGTCTGTTTTAACTTCTCCAAAATTACTGGGCATACAAACGTCAAACTTGGCAAGAATAATCATCTCCCGGGATAGGGTATAATGCGAGGGGTTTCTAAGGTCATCATCAAAAAAATCATTATAAATTTTTTAATATTTCTTTGCAGAGGAAATCGATTATTCGATCAAATAAAAACTAGTCCCCAACTTACAAAAATTTCATTTCTTTAGGTCCAAGATGACGTCACGGCTAAGGCTTAATCGCACAATTTGTTTTCTGTATTTTCTCAAAACCGATCGTAGAAACCCTATTTAGCGCTTTTTCGAGATATCAACCAAATGTTGTCTATAAAAAAACGCAACAACGATTTAAGCTGAATTGACAATGCAACAACAGATCCTTTTTAAAGCATTTTCAACATTCTGAGCATGGTTTTTCCTTTTTCCATAAACGTTTCAAACTGCCTAAGTGATGTCAAAAATCCGTGTGGTACGATTAAACTGAGAATAAGCCATGGCAGCAGTTACGTGTGAAACTTTTATTGACTGTTCTTTTGAAAGAATGTGCTGCCTATGAAATGAGATTGATACATTAGAGCAGTGGTTCTCAAACTTTTTTGCAATGGAAATTTTTTACATTGTTTGTAATATCATGGAACCCCTAATTAAATTAATACTCATTTCAATAAAAAGAAATGTTTTATTTGACAAAGTTAACTACTTGATTTCACCAAAACCCAAGCTTTAAACCGATCTCTGACATCTCATGTGCCGCAGTCAACATGGAGATTCGTTCTTCTGGAGATCAACCGCTTTGTTGCCCCGATAGTGATACGTGAGCCACCTTTATTTGCCGGCGAAGAAGAATAACATTTTCTTTTTTGGGGGGGAGATCGACCGCTTTCCGACATGCAATCTTGAAATACATTTGCAAGATTGGCAGCTATGTACACAATTCAGCTGAGCAAAAGTTGCGTGATTCGAGGCGCTAACTGACAAAAGTGAAAAATTCCTACATTTTATTACAGTTTTAAAAAAATTCCTACGCATAATAAAGAATCCCGTAGGGATCTCTACTACCTACAGCTGACCAAAAATCCCTACGAGTGGCAGTTCTGGCTGGCAGCAAATGTGCTGAATGTTGTTTTTCAATGTAGCTTTACGGAACCCTTAACCTTGCTTCTCGGAACCCTTAGATTATTAATGAGAAGAAGATCTAAAAACTACAGTATTAGAAACGTAATGGCAAATTATAGTACTTTTGTACAATCGTGTCGCAAGCCTTAATGATCTTAAACTGTAACACATGTTAAATAAAATAACACAAAGTGAAAAAAATACACGGTTTTTACGTCAAATCTTACAGAAATCATAACGATTCTTTACATTTTTACCACAATAACCTGCTACATGTAATACAATGTTAAACCATAACCAAACCTATTGTACTAACATAACTGTAAGTGCTTGACTTTGGGTTAGTTTGCACTTACCCTAGCTGCAATTATCTCATGATTTAGTAATAGACGCACAGCCCGAGATACAAATAGGCATACAATTACGAAGAGTGGTTAGTAGTATGACAAATATTTTCCTGGACTATTTCAGAAATTGCACAGCAATCGCTTTGGTGCCCCACTTTTACCACAACTCTACATTTATGCTTTCATGACAGTGGTGAAATAACTGGATAAAATGTGTAAAATTATTGACTGTTTTACTTGTTAACGTGTCCACTTTCAAAGTATATGCTGGAAACAGGGCAAATAGGACGTTGCTAATGATTTCAATAACTTTGAGAGACATATAGCAGCCATGCTATACCATCCATAATGTTTTTCTACTAGATTTCCATTCAAAATACGATACTTTTAATTTTGGAACGAGATGTGGTTATGTCAAAAAAATACAATTGAATTACTGTTCTCACTGCTACCTTTATCTTTAACCTCGACATTATACCTTGAGCATTGTGGGCCGACACAAAGTTGCTTATCACTGAGGAACTTTCGTTGGAATGTGTGGCAGCAAGAAAACTTAAACATCAGTGATTGATAACGCGTGCATTTCCACAAAAATAGGCCAATAGATGTTGTTAATCTGTCGTGTAACGAGACTTCAACTCATGGTCTGCACTAACGTAATTAATTTTACTTTTCCCTTTTCCAAAATTCTCGAATCATTTGTGATTATGAAAGGCATTTTTGAAAATGATCGAAAATTTATTGTGGCTAGTTATGCAGCATGTCATCAAAGTTGTTAAGCAAATCGCCAAGCAAAAGAAATTGTTTTGTCGCGAAAGACGTATTCCAAAAATATGTTTCGTTTGTCGGATGTGTTAAGTGCGAGTCTTCACTGATTTATTCAAAATAATGGATATTTCTACTATGATATTTTATTTCACCATTTTGGGCACTAGCGTACCGAGGGGAGAAGCCACTTTGCCATGGCCCCCTCAAATCCTAAAAATGTAAAGCAAAACCAAGCAGTTTTAGCAAAAGCAAACTGGTTTGTGACGTCACACGGTTGTGACGAAACTTTGGCCCCCCTCGGAAACTGTCAGCGTACGCCACTGATTTTGAGTATAAATTTAAGTGACGATTGTTAGCAAATTTAGTTCTACATGAGTTAATTTTACTTCATTAGCTTTATCTAAAAGAGTTAACTGCGTAACTTTAAAAATAAAATTTTGATTATCAGGAAATTCGTTGATTTATGGAATGGAATATTATGGTGCTCTACTAAATTTGTTTGATCTTTCTCGAACTGAAGGAAATACTGTGTTTCACTTCAATGTGCCCTGTGCCGTTTGTATGGCAAAAGGAACTGTTAATCAGGTAATGATGGAAGACAAACTTTGCTTTCTGAATGATATTTGTGTTTATACATTCCTACTAAAATCTTTGGTAATAGATCGTTGATGGTTATAACGGATGCCACTGTTACTAACGTGAATCTTTGATAATCAAATTTTAGTTGATGATTCCTGGACGCGAAACTTGTCCTCCCCAATGGAAGAAGGAATATACTGGATACATTATGGCCGAAAATAATGCCCACCCGCATTCTAAACCATATCTGTGTGTTGATGATACACCTCAAGTGGTGCCAGGATCTGATGCTGCCCTTGGACATGGGTTATTATACATGGTTGAAACCCAATGTCCGTCACTGCAATGTGAACCATTCGTTCATGGAAGAGAGCTGCGTTGTGTTGTTTGTACGATATAAATTGTCAACAAAAAACTGTACAAAATGATTATCTGGCACTATGTAATGCGAAGGCAAACAAAATATATAACTTTGGTCGTATTAATTACCATACAGCAATCAATGAAGTGCTTCATTTCATTGTCTGCTAATCAAAATTTATTTGTGAAAATGGTTGACCTTGAGTCGTAGTCATGTTTGTTATATCCAGTGGTGAATATTGGGTAAGGCGAACGAGGTAGCCACGTCGGGCCGCCCCTTTTTGGAGTTGTCGAGGGGCCCCTTTTGAAAAATGAAGTGTGAAGTTTTTGGCTATTTTGTGGCATTTTAAAATGGGCCCTTGGTCTCAACAACTGTGGAAGTGATAACTAAAAGTGGTTATTTTGCCTTTAATGGTATTTTGCCCTTGCTATCTATTTTGCTGTTCAACGTTTGTGTGTCTTCAAAATTGGCTTATTTGCTGCACTGCTCACAGTATTGTTTTGGCTTAGTAAATGGTAATGCTAACTACGAATAAAATGGTCAAAAGTTCGAATCTTTGCTGGCAGGGTACTTAAACAGAGGTAGTATACATTAAGGAGAGGATGACAGTTTCTGGATACAAGTGGGGGTGTAAGCTAAAAGCTCCATTTTTGTCAAATCACTTTTTTGTCACTTTTCGTCAATTTTGATACATTATAGCATGGCTACTCAACTGGCGGACCGCGGTCCAAATCCGGACCTTTCAAGTATTGAAACTGGACCTCAAGCTCCAGGATGAGAAACAGTAGGTGCAGTCAAGGGTTGCAAAAAAGCTCATGTTCATTCTACCAAACTTTGTTGACTTGCTCTCAATACTAAGTTATTTTCAAACAAATAGCAAAAATTTTCGCGCTTTCTCAGTGCTGAAGGTCTCTTTGTCATGCTTTTCTTATCCACTAAATGTGTCTCCATAATTAAACTGAACAAGTGAGGTAAAGTTCCAAGCCCAGACACTATCTTGCCAGATATATTTTGAAGCACTGCGGCACCAAATGTGACACATGGCTTCAAAAATTCTACACTGCCTGCGTCACCTACTAAACAATCCCAACCATATAGCCACCGGCCACAGTTATCTCGGCACCAAAACCTGGCAAACCACATGATAATTGAAAGAACTTCTAGCTCATATCATTGCTCAGCGTTTCTTACAACCTTTTCGAGCGGTTACTCTTGAGGCGTCTAGAACCTGCTTTTGTTCCCCAGAGTTGGCTGTAGGCTTGGTCAAAACCTCAAAACCTGTTTTTTTCTAAAACCTGTTTTTGACTCCCAACTTCCTTACAAGCAAGCTGGCTTCAGGCGTAGTCAAGGCATAATCGATCAAGTGTTTAAACTAACCTATGACATTGAACACCGTTTTGAAGAAATCACTAAATCAGGCATTGTATTGGCAGAGCATACTGCCGCACATGATAGCCTACTGTATGGAACGAAGACCAAACGCCTTACCTCCGCCTTTGATTTGCTGTTACTTCTATGCACTAAGTTTTCAGAACTGGCTAAAAATGAGAAAAGCGCTTTTTTTTACAACATTAGCAGAACAAACTACACTAAGTCCATTTTTATTTTTGATTTCGATGAATAGTGTAGAGTGTGTAGAAGAGAAAATCCAAATACTTTTTTTGTATTTACTGATAATGATGATTTCATTTTTGTCATTGTAAGTCAAATTTCACTGGACCTCTGGAAGTGCTAAACTTATCCAAATGGACCCCCGTTAAAATGAGTTGAGTTGCTCTGCATTATAGAGATTGACTAATCACAAACGACTAAAAGTCATGTTTTAAATATGTCACTGAAATTGACCAATCACAAATATTTAGCAGAAAATAGAGTGCAGAAGTAAAATATCATTGGCGGCAAAATAACCACTGCCTAAATAAAAATCAAAAACAAAAATTTATTTTTTCTATCACTGTTTTGCGCTGAAAGCTTTTCAGTTCTTTTGAAAGAAACTGTTGTGACAATGTGGGTTTAACATAATTTTTATTTTGCTGATGTGATCAGAACAACTAATATTTTTAGCTGTTTGAGCAGACCAGAATTTGCTTGTGAACTGTCATGATTTATCTATGAAGTCGGTTCAATTTTCAGTTGTATCAAAACGTGAATTAATTAATTCATCTTTTCATATGCAGTTTATTGATGTTAGTGAGATACTGGTGAAAGCGGAAATAAATTTGCTTTAAAATAATAATTTGTCAGTTGCGTTTGTGATGCAAAATAATATTAGAGATATGCAAGCAAAAAAAGTTTTTGCAAGATTTAAAAACAGTAAGTTTTAGTTGTTTGGCATCTTTGTACTTGCTGTGTTCTGATCAAGCCAATGATTCAACGGCAAATTTGCTACATTTGTATATTTAGCTTTTTAGAGAAATTTATGAAAGGAGAATTAGTTAAGTCATTATTCATGATTGGTATTTGCCACTATCTTTGGTTATGAAAGTAAAACAATAAAAGATTTTAGTGGCTTTAACGCTTTACTTGTCTGGTGACTCATCCAAACATGAAGTCTGTTACAATCATATTTATCAAAAAGGTTTGTTTATTCAGATTAAGACAATATTCCTTGATTTGCTGTATACCTTACCTCATACCAGACAGTTTAAGTGCATCAGTTGAACAGAGAGTATAAAGTATTGCATCAAAACGAAGGCGAAAGGAAGAAAGTAGGACCATTGATGATGCAAAAGTTTAATGGACAGATTTATTGTAATAAACAGCCCTACTACTACTACTACTACTACTACAGAACTGAGAGATAAGAAGTGCATTTTCAAGCATCCAAGTTATGTGTATTGATGAAACAGAAAATGATACCAGTAGCCCTATGTAATCAAGTGTCAGTGAGTTCAAAGATAGTAATGTAGAGGATGTTGTTATTGGTGAATTGGTTGCAGACCTGGGCTCAGCAAAAAACAAGGCAACAACCATTGTAACTAAACTTTCTGGTTTTTTTTCAATAGACCTAATGCAATTAACCAGCGCCAGCATTTAAAATTATAGATAACTCCTATCTCAACGCATTACGATTAAATTCAATGGTTTTTTACAAGCATAACGTTTATAACGTTTATTATGTGAAGACTCATATTTTTAGAAAGTTTAAGCTTTGTCTAGCAGTACGCTAGCTAAACATAATGTCAGTCCTTATCTCACAGTAGGTTATGGCATTGTAAAAATAGTTTTTGATGCGTTTATTGGCGTATTTGTTTGTGAACTTTTACCATCGTGGTGAGTTATACTCCATGTGATCACTGCACAATAGATTTATGTGGTTTCAGATGTTTGGACAAAAAAAATGGCCTATGTTGCTGCATAACATATATTCTGCACTATTCTGTTTTGCGTTGTGTTTTATGGCAATTAAGTCACACCAAGTTTTTAAGGAAATTGTGTTGCTGCAAATTATTTGAATATTCCCTACAATTGTGCTGTTACCGTAATGTTTTCGAGAGCAAATTACTCCAAATTTTTTTGAAGTGTGATTAACGGTGAAATGGGGTAACCAGTTGCTGCAAAAAAGCGTTTCTAACGTATGGTTTTGATTATGAATATATCCTAATGTATCTGCATCAATTTTTTTGCAACAATCTATAACCTACCCTGTAGCGTTGTATGATCGCAATTATTTATAGCTACATCAATTTTTCGGGGCCCCTTATTAGAATTTTGCCTCAGGCCCCCAATTTTGAATATCCACCAATGGTTAGGCTATAGTATTTTTCGTCAATTTTTAGGTTACCAAAGCTTCTATATTTTGGAAATTGTATTGTATTTACAATTAGCACAGCATATAGTTTTAATGTGTCGTCTACGAAAATATTTCGAAACAAGACCTACTCTTTTTTGATGGTGCCTATCCATTTCTACAGTGTGTTCCTCATTTTCTGCAGCAAGAATCCGTTTGATTCATTTAAATATTCTGTTAAATGTTATTAAATGATTTGTATTTTGCAACTCTAAAGTTTTTCGTTTTTCCTCCTCCCATAAAAGCAATGTTTGGCTCTTTCCCAAAAATGTTTTTGGGTGCTGGCACTGCCACTTGCTCTAATATTGGCAAGGTACATTCATCTTAGATTTTGCACAAATGATATCTCAGTGGCAATGGGGAGTGGGTAGTGGGGAGAACATCAGAGAGTATCTGACCTCTGAAACTACATTTCTCCAAAATTTTTATCATTTGCTGCAACAGCATTCATTTCTAATCAGATAATCGAGGATATATCGTTAAATAACCTTTTCGCTTACTTCTTTAGATTTTTTATGACCTCTCCTTTGTGGTTTCCAGAAAATTTTTGCCAACACTTCAGCTTTTGAATTTTTGATCTATTGCGTGAAAAGCAAGTAAACGAATCCATATTAAAGAACCAACAAATTGAGTCGATGGTGCATTCGAGTTTTAGTTAATATCATTTATGAACGTTACGGTTAGCGTGCTATCAAAATGATCTTCACATCAACAACAAAAGTATCGATATTTAGCCAAACAAGAAAGCCATATGCATGCAGGGCCGGCGGAACCGCCCCCCGAACCCCCCGGTCGGGGGGGGGGCCCAGGCCTGGTCAGGGGCCCCGCCCATTGAATACCAACCAAAGACCAATATTCAAGTTTCGACGTTAAGTATTTTGATCTACTGTTTCATGTTTCGATTCTGATTGCTTTCGACGCTTTGACTCATTTGTATCGTATAAGATAAGTCAAATTTTCTTAACGAGTGCTTTTGCCTTTAAAAGTAACTTTACAACCATTTAGTCAGTCAGAAGCCGTATAGTTACGTCATAGTCAGATGATGAATTTTTGAAGCTAATTGCCAAAAAGCTGACCAGTTCGTTGGTTGCAGCTACTGTGAAGGAAACAGAGTACAGTAAATAGATTACTGCATTTTTAGATTAAGAAAGATATGAAGTTAGTTTTTCAATATTTATAGTTTAATTGTGACAATGCTTAGAGTTAATTCGAAGTTGAAAATATATTAAAATATATTAATCGATTTTAGAGTTAATTCGAAGTTGAAAATAGCCAATTACGTGCATATATAATTTAGAAGCTATTTTTTAAAAATAGTCTATCGGAAACATGAAACGCCATAAAAGTGGAGCACAGAAAAGAAAAGAAGCAGCTGCTGCTCAGGAATCAGTTAAAAAGCTTACCAAATTAACACAGTTTTTTTCCGTTAGCAGAGCAGAAACTGAAACAGATAGTGCTACTTTGCCAGCCGTCCCTATCAGCGATACTTTGAGCTTAGTTTCAGCAGCAGCAGCGTCAACTGCAGAATCAGAAAATGTCTTGTGTGAATCGGTTGAACTAAATCTACCATCAGTGCCATGTACGTCTATGGGGGCAAAAAATGCGGCCATCGATACTTCATCGTCACTTCCCCACAGTTCGTTTGACCCTCTCCATAGGGACCCAGCGAAGTGGCCTGACGTCATATCAGATCCGCAACGGGTTGACATCATCAGAAGAGGACCTCGGCAAGTTGTAACAAATTTTCCATACAACGCAGCTAGAAGACGATTTTCTTCTATTCATTACAAACGCATTTTGAGTAATGGCGAGGCTGTTCCTCGGTCATGGCTGATGTACTCTGAAGATTCTGACAAAGCATTCTGCTTCAGCTGCAAACTTTTTGGCAACTTAGCTAGTCCGTTTAGTAGGGGCATCAATACATGGGAAGGGTTTTCCAAGAAGTTAAAGGATCATGAAAACGGTGCTTCTCATAAAAAGAGTTTTAACCAATGGCTTTTGCTTAAGGAGGGTATTAACACTCAATCTACGGTGGATAAACAAGCAATGAGGATTTTTCTTGCAGAAAGAACATTTTGGAGGAATGTTTTGGAGCGTCTAATAGACATCGTAATATTTTTGGGTGAAAGAAATTTGGCTTTTAGAGGATCCGACGAAACACTGGGATCATCGCAAAATGGAAATTTTTTGGGTTTATTTGAACTACTGGCGAAGAGAGATCCCGTCTTGAATGAGTTGCAAAATAGGATTATCCGGCACAAAACTAAGCAACACTATTTGAGCAAAAGTATTCAGAACGAGCTGATAAATTTAGTTGCAAAAGAAACTGAAAACGCACTTCTCACGCAGCTGAAACAAGCCAAATATTACTCTATAATTCTTGATTGTACTCCGGATATATCACATCAAGAACAAATGACCGTCATTTTTCGTTTCGTTCAATGTGATGATGAACACGGTGCAAGAGTAAAAGAGGCATTTTTTGGCTATTTGAGTGTCAATAACAGCACTGGCGAAGGTTTGCTCAATGTCTTTTTAAAGCGCTCCGAAGAATTAAGACTAGATCTTGCTGACTGTCGAGGCCAGTGCTACGATAATGGGGCGAACGTGAAAGGAAAAGAAGCTGGTTTTCAAGCGAGATTACTGAAAATCAATCCAAAAGCGCTGTTTGTTCCGTGTGCTAATCATTCGCTTAATTTAGTTGTAGTCGACAGTGTGAAATCTTCTACTGAAGCATTGGTATTTTTTGGTGTGTTAACGCCATTGTATTCACTGTTTTCCTCTTCAACGCAACGATGGACGATACTAAAAAAGAATGTTCCGCTCTCACTCAAATCCCAATCAGCTACTCGCTGGGAGAGTCGCATCAATTGCATCTCACCTTTACGATACCATTTGGCTGAAGTGATAAAAGCATTGAAGGAATTGGAAAACTACTGCTTCGAAAAAAAAGATGGTCAAACAATCAATGATGTTCGTTCATTGATACTTCGAATTGAAACATGGAGCTTTATTTTGTCAATTGTAGTTTGGCATGATATTCTTTTTCACATCAACAAGACGAGCAAAGTTATGCAAACCACTGGTGTTTCTATGGAAGTAGTTGAAAAAGAAATCAAAGCAACTGAGGAAGTTTTAAAGAAATATCGCGAAGACGGGTACAGCGGCGCGGTAGCCACGGCACGTGAAATTGCTGAAGGTTTGCAAATTGAGAGGAGTTTCGCTGAGAGTAGAACCAGAAGAAGAAGGAGGCTGTTCGAATACGAAGCAGAAGATGAAGGTAGCGAGATGTCGCCAGAAGAAAAATTCAAAGCAAATTTTTTTTTGCCACTAATGGATCATGCTCTATCTTCTTTAAAAGAACGCTTCGAGCAAATGCACACTGTGGGTGCAATTTTTAATTTTCTTTATAATCAAGAAAGTTTATTGCAAGTATACGGGCACAATCGTTTACTTAATGCATGCCAAAAATTTTATGAAACAATGGGCGATATTGACCCTGTGGAAATGAATGAGGAGTTGGAACGGTTCGTGGTCATCGTGAAAGAAAATAAAGAAGATCTCAAAACAGCCAACGATTTTCTGAGCTATATCTATCGAAAGCATATGCTGGAAGTATATCCAAATTTGTCCATAGCTCTTCGAGTTTTGTTGACCTGCCCGGTCTCAGTAGCTGGCGCTGAGAGAAGTTTCAGCAAACTGAAGCTAATCAAAACCTTCCATCGATCCACCATGATGGACGAAAGGCTAACATCTCTAGCTACAATTTCGATAGAAAGCTCTTGCGTACGAGATTTAGATCTGGACCGCATAATTGATGTGTTTGCTGCTGAAAAGGCTCGCCGAAAAACATTTTGAAACCTGTATTAAATATACGTTATCTTCTTTGTATTAAATTTATTTTCATTAGACGAGTCAGAGTCAGTTTCTTCATCGACCAGCGATTGGCTTAAGGAGGCTTTACACAGAATACGATGCGATTTACGTACGAAAATGTCGTATCAAATTACGTACGTAGATTTCAAACTAGGGTACGTAGACGCAAAATTGGACGCAATCGCATTTTGTATAATTTTTACGGTTCACTTTGTTTGCGGATAAAGGGGCCCACGTATAGTTTTCGGGGGGGCCTCAGCTGGCCTAGCGCCGGCACTGTATGCATGTACCGTCATCGCATCAGTTTGATATGCCATCTGTGTGTTTACTATATGTCATTTTGAAATCTACTAGTACACTTGCAAAAATTAGTGCTAATGTGAAAAATAAAAGAATACAGGGAAGTCATGAGGTCACGTGATCGCAGAATAAGTCGCTTGGATTTGAGTTCGGAACCAAATCATGAACCGTTGACGTCAGGTCTCGAGTAGAGACGAATCATTTTGTCCAAACAACTCGGTTCATGTCGATTCTTTTTCCTCTACTATAGTTGACTCGAGTTTTTGCAACACTTCATTGCTAGTGTTTAGTTCCCTCTGATTTTTTAAACAATTGCTAAAGAGAGCGTGGGAGGTTAACACAATGTATTTCTGTCACAAGCACTGCTGCAGCAAACAGGACTAAGACCTTTGGTTTTTTAAAGGGTTGCGCATAGCGCCTGCATATTTCCAAAGTTTCTTGAGTTTCTGGTTACGTTTCCAGCATAGGCGTACTCAAGGATTGAACCTGCTCGCAATTTAAACATCCAACGATTTTGCCATTGCGAAATCGTGATATTGTCAAACTAAGACCTTTGGTTATTAAAGGCTGGTTTTCATTAGGCGTAGATTGCAGGCGTGGCGTGAAAATTTCTTTGTTTTTTCATTTAGTTTTATGCGCGCGCTCCGCGCATGAGACTGATTAGAAAAGATGGGAAGTGGTACAGTTAGCTACCTAAACTACCGAAAAAGAGTACAAAAAAATTAGAAAATGACTTGCAGCCCCACCAGCAAATTCAACCACGAGCTGCCACTGCTTTTGTGTTCTTTAAGAAGTGGCTACTTTCGTTCTTGCTCACCGCTCACTTTTGTAATTTTTTTTACGACAGTTTGCTTTGAATAATAGATTGCAAGGCAGTTGGACACAGACGAAAAGCTTCGGAAAAAAATTATTTCAACCAATCTTTAAATGTTGTAGGCCGACAGCAAGTCAACTTTCCCAAAATCGATAGATTACGGTAAATTTTCATCACGAATTTTGGCCTTGATAAATTTTGACTCTTTCCCTGGTTTGAAAAACATGGCAAATCCGTTTCGGCGATTAGTGCAAACCATTTTGGAACGTCAAGCGATTAGATCGAAGGTGTCCGTCCATCGCATTGCATGTTCAAAAGTCATGTGGAGCTTGAAATTACTGCATGGTTGCGTTGTTGAACCGAAAAAAGCAAAGCCTTTTTCTTGGTCATCGCGTTTTCGCAACATTTGACTGACTTTCACATAAGAACCTTTTTCGGTTATCGGTATATTTTTTCTACCCCTTGGTTCCAAACGGAGATTCAAAAAATTCACACAAAAAAGTTTATACTTAGGTGCTTCTGTTACCCAATAAAACACTTAAAATTGTAAATTGACCCACTAGGAAAAAACGGTTGGAGGTCTTCGGACCAGAGCTACATGGATCAACGCGTTTTATTTGAAGGGGGCTAAAGTTTGAAAGCGAACAAAGTCCTATACATTGCGTTCCTCATTTTTGTCGACGAGCTAAAATATTTTAGCACTCAATGAAGTTGCACGTGCACAAAATAACGTTGTTTATTTAGTCATATGAAATATAACCAAGGCAGTTAAGAGACGATGTAAACCGATAAACACTGCAAAACAACAAATATAAAACCGCTACTTCTAATGTAGCTTTAACAGTGAAATAAAGAGCTCTGGAGAATGTATTCCATCGGGAGTGGGGAAATATGTGGTATGTGCCAAGCATTCCACATAAAAAATTCAATTTTCTTGGAACAGCTACCTGTTTTTGCAATTGATTCACTGACAAAAAAGGTCATTATCTTGATAACACATTGATGAGGCAAGACACGACAAACTCTAAAAAAAAGTAAGAAAGGGATTTCTCGAGAATTATATTTACTAGGGATAGTAAGGTCAACCGATCAGTTTCAGCCAATGTTATTTTGCGTTATGCTGTCAAAAATTTTCTCATGGGCCAACAGAAGAGCCCCTAACCCTAACTAACGCCCGGCTTTTTTAAGACAACCTATAACGAATAAAAAATTAAATTCTAACTCTGTACAATACTAGGGTACACGTTAGCACAAAACTTTAGAGAGTTTTTACAAAATTCGATATCTGCTACATCAAATAATACAGTTAGTGCAAGCTACAGACATAGCCGGGAGGTCGGGACACAGGGGCCTGCTTATTAAGAAGCGTTGGCGAGACTTGGGTCCCACTTATGTGGCTGCACGGACTTTAAACGGGGTCTTGACAGAAGACTAGATCATGCACACCTGTAAGCCCATACAGAGCTGTAGTGCATGATATACATTTCAATACACAACCTTTAATAAATAATAACATGCAATATAACATAAAACTTCAAGATCGCTTTCAGTAGCGCAATACCCACGCCTTCCGCCAGACCTGTTGAGAGTCAAGTTTGAAAGGCTACCAATTCCAATTCTCAAATTTCAAAGTAGAAATAATTGTTATCACAACATGGTAGCTGCGACTCGATTGTCAACATAACTTTGCTTTTGCTGAAAACAGCGGCGACGTCACCCGCGTTAGTTGTTTTCCTTGCAACAACCGTGACGCCATAACTTTTGCTGAAAGCAGTTGTTAAGTCAAGCTCGTGATCTGTTTTTACTTGAAACAGCTATGACGTAACAGCCCCCGCTGTGACGCCACACAAGCCATTTTTTTTCGTAAAAAAGGGAAATAAATCTTAGTTGGCAGTTGCAACCGCAGAGGGCAAGCTTGAGACCTCTCAGCCTCACGGTTGCTGCAGCCACCAGCCCCTCCCCCTTTCCCCCAAGGAAAAGCGGATTAGAAGAGAAGTATGATGCGTGTGACTACGCACAAGTCGAACCATAGAGCTGTCAACCCAAGCGCATAAATAGTTAACAAAGAAGAACTCCAGCCAGAAATGCTTCAACTACCGAAAAAGAAAATGTGTAACACAGCAGGAGAGATCACATGGGACAAGACTCCCTATATTTGAAAAGCATTTTTTAATGCTTACTAACTACTTTTTCTTAAGAAAATTTAAGCTTCGCAATCTGCAGTAGCATTTCTAACTCGTCGTACACTTTCTAACTCGTCCGATATATACTATTGTGGCTAGCCCAATGTTAAAGGCTAAGTCACCATGTAGTATTACTGGGAATCAACACGCACGTTAGGATCTCAAGTCAAACACCACAAAAATAAAAAATGAACTTTTTAAAACGAAGTTCTCTTTAAAGACAGGTCTTGCGGTAATGACATATTGGATGACGTGGCAGTCACTGATTGGCTCTTTGAATGGCTATCGTTTGCCGATTTTCCACGTGGCTTTTTAAGCAGCTGCAGTGAGTGTTGAATTTGCAAATTGACCTCCATCAGTTTTTCACACGAACCTTGAGCGCTTGGGTTTTCACCGACAACAGCATATACTGTCCCTGCATAGATGTAAGATCGGTTCACTTGTCATTTTGTATTGTATAAGACTGCAAGTTGCTGATAGGGTGTAGGTCTACCGCTAACCACCTACTTTTGCTTCAGATTTTTGATTAGTAAGCGAGCTTTCAAATTTCGAACCCTTTCCTAACAAATACCGATCAAATGTGGGAGTTAATTAAATAATTTTTTACTTGATATCACTTTCAATAAGTTATGAGCTTTGTAGGTTTTAAGTTAGGGGTGGCCAACCTATGGCGCATGCGCCAAACGTGGCGCATTGCATGGTTAGAGGTGGCGCATGGCATCTTTAACATGAAAATAAATGAAGTTTAAATATTGATACTAAAGGCTTGTTGTCACAATATTACGCCTAGGTTTACTTCTTAATTGTACCTTGGCTGCATCAGGCGATAACCGCAGTTTTCTCGCCAATTCAGGGGTGATCTCCAAAAAAAAAAAAGGTCATCTCCAACATCGCGGCCAATATGGCTTTTTTGTTGGAGATGACCTTTTTTTTTTGGAGATTACCCCTGAATATGGCGTTATTTTGACTTCAAAATATGTATATATTACCACACGTTTTAAAGCAATTAAAGAAATGAATGTTTGTGTGGCGCATCTGAATTAATGGCGAAAAATATTGGCGCATGGAATGAAAAGGTTGGCCACCCCTGTTTTAAGTAGTTTACTCTTTGTCAGTATCCAATATAGCTATACTATAGCAATAGTATAGTATAGTATAGTATATACTATAGCTATACTATAAACTATAACAGGGCTACTTAATTGGCAGACCGCGGTCCGAATCCGGACCTTTTAAGTGTGGAAACTGGACCTCAAGCTCCAAAATGAGTAGCAGTAAGTGCAGCCACGGATTGCAAAAAACCCATGCCCCTTTTTGCCAAACTTTGCTGACTTAATCTCAATACTAAATTACTTTTAAACAAAATATCAAACATTTTTCAAGCCTTCGGCGCAACTACGCATTTTTAGAGTTGACTAACGCCGCCTTTTCAAGGACTAACAAACAACATGATCAGCATAAAAACACAGGAGAAAACCTGTTTTCCAGTGCTGAAGGTCTGCTATTCATGCCTGCCTCGTCGAACAAATTAGCTTCTGCAATCTAACTGATCAAGAGTGGTAAAGCTCAAAACTCAGACAATATTCCGCCAGATATATTCTAAATCACTGCGGCCCCAAATGTGTTACATGGCTTCAAAAATTCTACACAGCCTGCGTAATCTATCAAACAATCCCCACAATATGGCGACCAGCCACAGTTATCTCGGTACCAAAACCTGGCAATGCAGTGGATGACTGAAAGAGCTTCCAGCCCATATTGCTGCAAAGCGTTTCTTACAAGCTTTTCGAGCGGTTACTCTTGAGGCGTCTAGAATCTGTTTTTAATCCCCAAAGTTGGCTATAGGCTTGGTCAATGCATAACCGGTCAAGTGTTTAAACTAATCTATGACGTTGTTATACAATAAGCTATTGTAGAGCTATACTATAGTTTATACTATACTATACTATAGTATTATATAGTAACTATATATAGCTATACTATATTATACTATTAGGGCTATACCGCCAAACGATTGTTTTACCGTTTGATTTTGGACTGATTGACTTCTGGAAATAAAGGTTGGTTAAAAAATCGCTCGCCGAGTCTTCCAAGCTCCCAAAAGTGTCCGAAGGCCACAACTTTCTAAAAACAAACGCAAATGCATGTTTACATACGTTACAGAATACAAAGCATCTATCGCTCGCGACTATGTCGAGCAAATAATCGATAGGCAGAGTTTGTAAAGAGTTTTTGCTATTTGAGGGACAGCTTAAATGCCAGTGATGAAAGCGAGGCAGCAGCGGCGACAACAAAAAGAACACTTGGATGGGTAAATCGATGGATGGATGGATAAAATTTTGAAATCGTGAGGAGTTGGTTACTGCGAAATGCTTTCGCTAAAACACAAGGATTTATCGGAGTTGTTGTTCGAAAGTAAAGCATGGGGTCTGGGGAAAGATGAGACGATTTTGAGAGCAATGACCTAGGCGTTGCAATGGTACGGACTTGTCATAAGAGATATCAACGATGCATTGACAAAAGCGTTAAATATTAAAAACGATAGCGACCAAACATGAAGTTAAGAAGAAAGATGGAAGAGATAAAAATGACTGCATTAAAGAACGAAAATGAAACCGACAAAAAGAAGTGGCGTAGCGGTGTTTATTAAATGGAGAGGAGCATGTTGTCAATCCGCTATCTCCGTAAATAAAAACAGAATGAGATTTTAAATTTGAACTCTTTTATTGGTATGCATTATATTCGCGTATGTCTCATAAAGCATAGTGCAAGATGTTTAAAATATATCAAACATCTTAAGCATAGGCTATTGGATAAGTTTTGGGCCCAAAGTTGACCAAATAGAAACATAATTTCAAAAGTGTACCAGGTGTAAGAGGCTAGCGATGCACTAAGCAAACTGTTGTCAGTGACACTGTTTCGACCTATCAGGTCTCTTCAGTGCAGTTGGTGACCGAAAAGAACCTAGAGGCTTCTAATAAAGCATAGCTTAGCCGCCACAATTGTGGGACCTATACTAGATCCATTTGGTGGAAGGTCTGTTAGTCCGTACAAGATATTTTTGGCAGATTATATTGCCCTCAAAAATGATATAAAGAAGTTTCTGCGAGCACCAAATGATATTACAATGTGTTCCCCAAAAATTCCACCACTGAGTGGTGGTTGTAAGACATCGTCCCACCATTCTCAATGACCGAAAAAATGACAATAAAGTTCTTAGACGAGAACTTCTGCAACTCATCAAGCACGATTGAGAAATCGAAAATCGTTGCATAATCTTATTCATAACAAAAACGCCGAAGTCAGGCTTTGATCAAGTTGAGATGTTTAACTCTCTACATTAGCCTTCGTCAATAATCCTTGGCAAAACACCATGAAGTGTTTTTTAAACAGTTTAGGGCATTTTTGCAGGGGAATTAACAAGGTTTTGGATTGAACATCTCAAACCGGTTAAAGCATGACTCCATCATGGTTAAATAGCAAACCATAAATAGTAAATATAAATAGATATAAATAAATAATATAAATAAATAGATATAAACATAAATATAAATAGCAAACCATAAAACCATAAATTAAATAGCAAGCGGCGCTTTTGATCAGCAGCCACCGATAAAAGTCGCAACGGCAGCGCGGGCCCTGGCTTGAATCCGCAACCTGAGCTTGGAAGCAATCGCTGGTCCGCTCGGCCATGCCACAGGAAACGTAACGCTCTGAGCGCTCAACCCGCGGTCTTTCGATGACAAGTTTCGCGCTCAATCCACGGCGCCGTGCTGCCGACAAGTTATTACGATAACTGTAATTTTCGGTTAGCCTACCCCCTCAAGAACGCCCCTGGGCTCAATTGCTCTCTGAAACTGAACACTCATTTCATTGTTTATTTGATAAATTTATTGATGATAATGATGTTTATTGTCGCCCTACTTCTGAGTCAAGATATTCAAGTTGCCTTATTTTTCACAAAAATGCTGTTTAAAGTTCATATCTATACCTTCTTTTAGATAGAGTCTGCTTCCAGAGCATTTTAGCTACGAGAAGCCAATGATTCACTTAAGAGCGTAACTACAGACAGTAAAAAGTTTCCCCCTTTCAGGTCTCCTTAGTAAGTAAATAAAGCATGGTCCAAAACTTCACACTTGCAGGACCTAAACTAGGTTGACTGAAGTGAACGCTACGTCAGCATACTGGGAAGTCGCAGTATCGCAGTCACTAAGAGCATCCAGCTTATCTAGATTTTCGACAAGCAACAAACCGTCTGTTTACCTCAAAACGCAAAGTTGAATATGGGCATTTTGAAAATCTTTGGCGTAGAGGCGGGATAAAAGAGACTGGCTTCCTTCTTCATTGGTCATGGACCTCAGGTCATCCTCCACATCCGTGAATTGCTCCGACTTGGGGTTCGATTTGAATTTTTCTTTAGTGTCCTCAAACACCACAGCTTGCTTGTGTAAAGCAACTAAGAGATCGGCAACGGCGGAATCCTAAAAACATGTTTCGAAATAGCCGCAGTGAAAGTATTCCAGACGTAGATTACATAAGTTCACTCGAAACTAATCGCTATGAACAAAGCAAACTTGTAATATATACAGATCTTAAGCAGTTTTTCTTTTATTTTTACTACCGGCAAGATGCGTCTTAACTTAATAACCTGATGGTTGCTTAATGCTCCCTGCCTTTTGCGCAAGAAAAACCATTTTTGGGTCCCGATGTACTTGTTGCAGGTGTTTGAAGCACCCAAAAACACCATAAACGCTTTTTCTCGCCCTCGCGCTCTCTTGCCCAATATCACTCAATATGATTTATAAAGTGTTTTGTGTGACTTTGTATTGTTACATTGCAACTTACTCGTGGAAAGCTGGTGCTGATGACGTATACCAGGCGATTAAAACTTTGGAAGATCATCAACAGTTGAAAATGAAGAGTGTAAAGGAGACAACACAGCTCCAATTGCTGGAAAAATAATTTCAAATCAACGCATAAAGAGAATCAACTGCGTAAGTCTGCCTAGCCGTAATTGTGACGAGCAGTCGAGTTGCCTCAAACGCTTCAAATTCGGCTGGGATGACCGAAATCGAAAAACAGATGACGCTGGCTATGTTCTGCAGTAAACCTTGACATCTTTCGACTGATCAAAATAGATGTGAGGTCGAGTTCCACTTCTAGCTTTGTTTATAAAAAGTACGTAGGTGCAAGATCGAGAAATAAACCAATTATCAAATTCTCTTTAAAACAAACGATTTTAAATTCAAGATTACTTCTAAGCCTGTGAAAAAGAATAGAACCAAAAACAGCTTTTAAATGTCTGGTCGTCTTATAATCGAACCAAGTACATGCACTTAGCAGTTTCCGGTAGCAAAAATATCCAGTATTCTGAAACTTAACTGACTTTTTGTTCCAGTGGCAATTCGTGATCAGTGGCATCATTTGCTTTTTCATTGTAACAAGAAGACACTCCATCTATACTTTTGGTAGCGTTTTCTTGTTTTGAAGTGTAAAAGTCTAACTGCGCCTAAGGATGAAATTTTGGTTAATTAAAAAAACAGTAAAACTGTTCTAGTCTCCAGACCACATATGAGCCTCACAGGCTGCTGACATCGTCGTCGGCATTCGTTAAGAAAGCGACAGGAATTTAAAAGCTCGCTTGCTAATTAAACTCTGATGCAAAAGCGGGTGGATAGTGGTAGATATACACAGCATCAACAACGTGCAACCTTGTAAAATACAGGGTGTCCACAAAGCCTTTAGACAATTTTGTAAATTCATTAAAAAATTTCAAAAAATGCTATCAAAATGATTCTTTTTGCATATTAATCAGTTGTTATTAAAGTTTATGATTTCACTTTTTTTTATTTCAGAAATGAATTAGCTAAATAAATAATTGATTTCCAACCCTTGTTAAAAATGACTACTCCACAAGAAAAAGCACAATGTGCTTTTTAGTTTATCAAAACGAAATCTGATATTCAAGCACAAAGAAATTTCATAGGTAAATATCCAAAACGAGCCCCAGCACGTCAGTCGATTCGCAATTGGCATAAGGAGTTTGTGGGAACGGAAGCGTTGCTACTAAAATCGAGGAGTGGAAGGCTAAAAACTTCTGAAAAAGGCATTGAGCATATTCGTCAGTCATTTAGTCGTAGCCCAACAAAGTCCATCCGCTCTGCTTTCGTTTGAGCTACGTGAAAGATGTTGTGTACAGCACCAAAGTAAAAGACATAAGTGACCTTAAGAAAAGAATAATTGCCCCTGTGGAGACAACTGATGAAGAAATGTTAAGAAGGACGTGGGCTGAAATTTAATATCGTTTAGATGTCCTCCGTGCTACAAATGGGACTCAAATAGAAATTTATTAATGCTTTGAATAAAAACTTGACTATTTACTCGATATTATTTAATCATTTCAGAGATAGAGTTTATTAATGTTTTAAATAAAAACTTGATCATTTAATTGATATTATTTAAACATTTCAGACATTTCCAACGTCAGTTGTAATATCAATAAATTTTTTAAATTGTCTAAAGACTTTGTGGACATCCTGTATTTAAAAAACAAGTAAAAAGATCAAAGTTGATTACCTCTAAATCGGTTATTAATGGTTTCAGTTGGCTGGTTAGTGCATGATACACTGAGTTGGTTGCTACACAAAGAGGGCATTCAAGCTGTTTTGGAAGATCATCTACCATTCGACGTAAAAAGTTAAAGAAAGAGACATCAATTAGACTTTCTCAAAAATTCAGTAACTAAGGTTGGTTTTCACCGGGGCATTAACGGAAACGATAGCGTTCGGCGGAAAGCGACAAGGGAAAAACATTCGAATCAAAGCGTTTTCTTTGGAAAACAAAACAAAAATTCACCAGTGGTTTAGCGGCCAAACCAGCTAACTTCCCTCCACAAAGATAAACAATTCATATAGATTACAAAAGACTCTTTTGCTGCCCGGGTTTTGTTGTAAAATGTTCTGGGCTCCAGAGCACATTTGGACTTCACAATCTATTATGATCATCATCGGTATTTGTCAGGAAAGCATCTCGTTTGCCGATCAAAGTCTGATGCAAAGCCAAGTGGTTAATGATAGATATACACCGCATCAACAACTTACAATTACAAAAAATAAAAGAGTATAAGCAAAAGATCTAAAGCAATTAGCTTAATCAAAATAATTGAGCTTCACAACCTAGCATAATCATCGGTATTTGTCAGAAAAGCATTCAGAATTTAAAAGCTCACTTGCTAATCAAGTCTGATGCAAAACCAAATCGCGGACATACTGATAGACATACACCGGATCAGCAACTTACAATCACAAAGATAAAAGAATATAAGTAAAACAGCTAAAAAAATCAGCGTAGCCAAAAGGATATTAAAATGATTTGAGATTGTCGATAGTTGGTTTCCCAAATGCGCGCAGCCATCTTTGCTGAGCAAGCTAAAGTCAACGCAAAGATTGCGATATATGGAAGGGAAAACGAGGAAAAATTTTGACAGTGCGCTGCCATCCGTATCTTCGGCTACAGCCAGTAAACACGCTTTCCATCTGTAGCGTAATAAGACCGGTAAATTTAATCCAGTTCTTCTTGCTCAATCGGCATAAGCTGGAATATTTTAAAAATACGCACAGGCAAAACAAAAGATAATACACAGGCATACGTTCGTAGATTGTGCAAGAGACATGACCAACCGAAATTTTCTTTTAAGCTTGCACGCACGAGTTCAACAACGGCTTGAAAGCAAATTCGAGCTCATTTGAAGCTCAAGCCAAGCAAACTTAAGCTCACGTTTGAACTCAAACCATGGCAAGGTCAGCGGAAGCCTTTAAAGTCGTAAATGCAGAACGGTAGGTTAACTATCTCCACCTAAACTTTCAGCACGATGCTGCCACAAGCTCGCCTCCTCTGCAATAATCATGCAGTAGTGGCCGTGTAGCTCAGCTTTAAGTTTGGTAGCATATATACTGCTCTTCGGGCAACTCTAACTTAAGTGTCTTAAGTGTATAAATGCCATGCACTTACCTTTTATGTCAAGTTGCGCTTAATTTACAAAAGAAAACAATAAAAAATTAAGTCACTACAAGAATCACAGAAGATTATAAGAAACTAAAAAGAAATTTGTAAACATCATGCAACGAATTAAGAAAAACATATCGCTGTGTTAAATCTGTTTCACGTTGCACACTCAGCAACGTAAGCAGCAGTGTTGGCTGTCTGCTGAAAATGTTTAATGCCCTTTGAGCTTCTCGGCAAGTGAAACAAATCTTTCGCTTTCACATGCAGAGTGTGCAGATGAAACAACTTCAAGTGCAGCTCAGAATTAATGCTCAAGACTCAAAAAGCGTAATCGTCGAAAAAGGAGATGGAATTTTAGTATTTAGTAGAGGGGGAATATTTGTATTAGGGGGAATTTAGACGTCATCAATCATATTGCATTTTTACAGGGTCACCAATGATTAAAATCAAAAACAACACCACAATGACGTCATTACATTATGACGTAATTGGGAGACTGTTACCGCGCCTTAATTCGTGACTACGCCCTTAGAGCCTTTATAATTGACTTTGAATTACCTCAGGCCTTGATCATGCATCAAAGGTTCACTCCAAAGCACCGACGGACTGAGTGAACCACTCATGTTTAAGTGCAACTCAACCGAGTCAACTCTAAGGAGAAGAAAGAAAGTTAACTCAGGTAAAAAGCAATTAATTACGCTCAAGTTAATTGCGAAGAATTAAACAAATTAATACACCACATCAAGAAACAAAACGGCGTGTGCGGGCGTGTGCGTGCGTGCGTGCGTGTGTGTGTGTGTGTGTGTGTGTGTGTGTGTGTGTGTGTGTGTGTGTGTGTGTGTGTGTGTGCGTGTGTGTGTGCGTGTGCGTGTGTGTGTGCGTGCGTGTGCGTGCGTGTGCGTGTGTGTGTGTGTGCGTGTGGTAGCTGAGTGGGAGTGAGTGGATGCGTACGTGTAACTAATCTTGAACTGCATGAAGAATCTTGGCATATTTTGGAAAAGCAGTTAGCATTTAAGTATCAGTTTACTACTAACAAAAGATGTGTGGCAACTCGTAGTAGTTGTTTGTTACTAATACTACAAACTAGTAGGTGAGTGCAAGGTATCTTTTACAAAGGAACTCATTTCCTTAAAGTGCAACAAAAAGCTAAAGGAAGTGTCACAGATGAATAACGTAGCAACATGCAAAAAGAAGCCAGAACATTGTAAAATGGGTCTTGCCTTTGCTCAAGTGACTGGAAGGAGCCCAATGAGATCCTCTCCTTTTCGGGAGACGAGTGGGGGCTCAGAGAATTAGGAGTCTCCAGCGAGGTCGCATTGCTCCGAGAAAGACCTTCAAATAATATTGATGACATTAATGCCTTTCACTTGGAAACAATAACATTAATCATTTCGCTTATTTGTCGTCATGCTTCAACGAATTGGTTACACATTTACAACAGAGCTGAACGTTTTTCGCCTGCATCAAACACTAGCCCAAGCATCCATCGATGTGTCGAATACAACTTTTTATTCAGAAGGCTTTGACAAAAGCATCATGTAAGCCAAAAACGTCAGTTTGTTAAACATAATAGAGAGCGAGAGCGCTGCGCGCATAAAACTAAATAAAAAAAACAAAGAATTTTTCACGCACGCCAGCAATCTACGCCTACTGGAAACCAGACTTGTGTGCACGACATGTGTGCCTGAAAGCAATCAACTGTTCTGTTCGGCTGCGTGAAGTGCAGTGTAAGGCCTTGAGCGTTGGACTACTGTAGAAGATAACTGCTCAACGAAACGCGATTCAACCGATGTGAGCATAAGCTTGACCACGTCATCCAAAGGATGTTTTTGGTAGAGCCTTTTGATAACCGGATTAACACACCAGGCAGAAAACTCACCGCTGGAGACGAGGTCATCACCGGACTGGTTTCCGTCCCAGCTCCCTTCTTCGGAGTCGGAAAGGAGAAAGTGCACTTGATCAGTCACGCTCTTCCGCGGAGAAAAAACTCTATCGTCTTCTGCAAGACACAACAATAGATTGCGTGTGAAATGTAGAGAAACCACAAGCAGTCTTCGCGGAAGAACACACGCCCTTTGCAGACACTTCTTTGAAAAGTTATTGGTATAAACCAACAACGAAATGAAACTCAGGTTTGTCGACAGTGAAACGGGTTACTTTCAAAAAGAACAGCCTACAACTATTTAATACTATACAGAATGCATTTGCTTTAGTGTAGTGGTAATTGTTTCGAACGTTAAAACGAAAGGCGCAGATATCGAGCACCAATAAAGCTCCATTAGCATTCGTCAGGAAGAGCATCCGGAATTTCAAGAGCTGCGTTGTTCCAGTAAAGTCAGGTGCGAAAGCTAGTGGACAGTTGCAGACACACACACAAAACGACCACGTCTAAGTCTACGAAAAGAAAGCTTTTCAATAGGATCAGCAGCACTTGGCTCCACAAGTCAAAGTCAGGCACCCGAGCTGCAATTGCATCAACCGAGCACGTTCATTGTTCATTCGTCTGGCTAATACCTGCAGCAAAGTCATAAACAAGTAAAGCGCTCAAGTCGAATTCTGTATGCATGACACACCTTTCTTTTCTGGCAAGCCAGGCGGAATTGGTGATACAGCTCTGATGTATGTGCTTGGAGAAGACTTGTTCGAATACGTTCGATTTCGTTCCATAGACAGGGTACGGCCATTGACAACAGGTTGACTCTAAAAGTACTATGTGAAATAACCACAGCTTGTGGTTTACTGTTAACCTATAAGTGTGCTCTGAAGACCCGATCACAACAGAAAAAAGCTATTGTAACTGGATAAAAACAAAATGTCCTCCGCTCTTTTGCACCACCTGGCAATAATACGGCATGAACTGTGGGCGCGGTGCTGCCACGAGCTTGCCGCTTTTGCAGCAATCACTGCCATAGCAGCCATGCAGCACCCACGACGCATACTAATTGCAAATCATCTCGTGTCGTGCAACTCCCACGACGCATACTAATTGCAAATTATCTCGTGTCGTGCAGTCGTGCAGCTCCCACGACGCATACTAATCGCAAATCATCTCGTGTCGGGCAGTCGTGCAGCTTGCACGACGCATACTAATAGCAAATCATCTCGTGTCGTGCAGTCGTGCAGCTCGCACGACGCATGCTAATTGCAAATCATCTCGTGTCGAGCAGTCGTGCAGCTCGCACGACGTAACCTCAGAAGCATCTCACCTCGGGCGCTTGTTTTTGTTCAGTGTCACTTGCAAGAGACTCTGTTGATGATAGCGAAGCTCCGGTGGGTTCCTGCTCCGAGGAGGATTCTAATGAAGACTCAGAATCGCTTTCAGAAACATTACCAAGATGATTCTCTTCCGCTTCTTCTTCATCAGGAACATTGGACAACGCCTTGAAAAATCAAACATAACGAAAAGTTCAATCAATGTCGCAGAAAACTTGTTCTTCTTATTGCATGGAAACCTTTCCAGTTCTACGCAGAGCAACTTGCATTCACACCTACTTTGGAGTTACCAGCACTGATGGCACAGTGGATCTCTAACACAAGTAGTGCAACCGAGCGGGAAAAATTGGTGTAGAATGCAGTGAGGCGCCGTTTGTAAAAAGAAGAGTTTTTATTATGCAGACAATAATCATCGCAAATTGTATAACAATTTGACAAATTGAACGCAACATTACAAATCGTATTACAATTTAACAAATCGTAATCCAATTCGACAAACAGCAACTCAACCGCAAGATCTTTACTCAACCAAGTTTACTGGAAGATCTTCATCACACCAAAAAAATTAGCATTTTCTTGCTTTTTAGAACAAGTTTTTAAAACAAGTTCAGCATGGGCTTGCTAAGCGCCAGTATATATATAGCAATATAAAGGGATTACACGGTAAAGCTCACTAGAAGTTTCAAGAATATCCTATCATATACTGTTTTCGTGCCTTTGCACTCCCTCTCTGTTTCAAGTTTCTGGTTTAGGTTTAGCAGTAAAACCGGGTCACATCCGGGTGATAAAAAAAAGCGAGAGTGCCAGAATAGATTTTTGATACAGCCGTAAACAGAAAAAAATTCCTTATGTGGGCTGGAAATCGTGGAAAGAACTATTTACAAAAACCAATATTCTACGGGGGGAAAATTTGACTAATTGCCAAAACTGCAGGCAGCACCTACAAAGAGCATTTTGCAATCTGTCAAACTGCAATACAGTTTGTCATATTGCAGTTGATTTGTTAAATTGCGTTACGATTTGTTATATTGCATTACAATTTATCAAATTGCAGTTGATTTGTTAAATAGCATTGCGATTCGCCAAATTGCATCGACTGTAGTCTGTATAGAATAAAAACTTTTCTGATGAGCAGAATTCCGCCGGATTGCTTTCAATGAACTGAGCGCGATGGTCCCTTGCGAGGGTAAGATCCGAGTTCGAATCTCAAAAGCATCCAACCTTTGATAAGTTAGTTGGCTTCCCTGGGACATCAGTCTAATGGATAATGAAACAAAATGATTTATTTTAGTCGATGGTAAAATTTTTCAATAGATGAAGGAATATTCAGAAGAAGGTTAAAGTGAACATCAACCGAGGTTTCAATGCAATGAAAACGCAATGGAATTTCGGTTGGTGTTTGCTTTAACATTTCCACCAACATAAAAAAAACATAAACATAAACATAAGATAAGATAAAAAAATAAACAAAACATAAACACAAACATAAGAAAAACATAAACATAAAAAAACATAACACAAACATAAAAAACGAAAGGCAGAATTTGGTGGAGATAATGTTCAAATTGTTCAAAGCACTCACCGGCGTCAGGTCGCACTCTTCCGGTTCGTCCGCTTCATTTGTTTCAACCACGCCGTTCAAGGCGTCCTCACCCCCAGTGTTCCATTGCATTCCTTGATTGAAATTATCTGTACTTTCGCCCTAAAAAAAAATAACAAAAGCATCAAAATATTGATGGAAAATAGAAAACCTGACGAACCATAACTCGGCCATTAGCCAACAAAATAGCAAAATGAAGAAAAAAAAACATTCACAAAGTACATAAAAGCAAAAAAACTTAAAACAAGAATGAGCATTAGAAAGTACTTACTTCTATTTCTTCAATTTCGTTCAGAAAATCGAAATGATATTGTACTTGATATTGGAACTCGTCCACGTTGATTTTGTCATCCGCATTGCTTTCTTCGGTTTCTGATGAAATAACGTCGTTAAATCGCAAGCCGACTACTAACCTTTGACATGCATGTCAACATCCACACTAGCAAAGCAGCGACAGCGGCGCTACTCATGAAACAATTGCCCGGGTTTACTTCATATTTTCCAACTTCTAAAATTCCGCTGGATTGCTTTGTATTACATTCAATGAACTGAGCGCGATGGTCCCTCGCAAGCGTAAGATCCGAGTTCGAATCTCAAAAGCATCCAACTTTTGACAAATAGCTCGCCACTTAACCTAGGGTGGAATAAAGCGGATAGACCTTTAAGATCAAAAGAAAGGAGCTGGCTTCCCTACACTCACCAAGGCCGGGACCCTAAGGAAATAAATAGCCAAAGCTCGAAATCAAGCAAGGGATCAATCACTTTTATTGGGGTTTAAACACATGACCGTTCGATCACTGTCTGCAAAAGCACTGCTACAGTTCCTTGACAACGTTGCCAACATTTCAACGCCTGCTTCCTTGGCCATTGACCAAGCCCGACAAAGAGGGTTTTGATGTCTGATGCTTGATGACCAATCACGACGTTGGTCCTCAACAATCTGTTTTGCTTAAAGACCCACCGCAGAAGCAAGCCGTGTGAGAGTCAAGAGCACAACAACAGCGTGCTTCTGTGGGAGGTTTCCCGCTAGGGCAGCCTTTCTCGGATGGCACCAAATAGACAGAGTAGGAAAGTACAGGCAAATTCCGAGGATTTCAAGGCCTAGCGCTAAACTTAACTCTAATCCCAACTCTAAACCTAACCTTAATTATAACCTTAACCTTTAACCAACCGTAACCCAACCCTAACCCCAACTCTAAATGTAATATACTTGTTTAGTGAATACGGAAAAGAATGGTACCAAACAAGCCCTGGCCCTAACGCTAACTTTAACCCCACACTAACCTTAACCCCAACATTAAATGTACGTATGTACCATGCCTACTATGCCTGTTAAGCACTACCAGGCTTTCTCCACGACACCGTCAAATCAACGCGCTCATGCATTCCCCTGCGCTGGATGGTTTGCCAAGCACAAAGAGCTTTTGTACTTAAAAGCAATTTCTCTCTTCATTCTTGGCCTCTGCGCTCGCCGTCTCTCGACTCCTTGTAGATTAAAGAGAAAATCCAACTTTTTTTCAAAAACAGGTTGCTTTTAAACAGCTTGGAACAAAAAATCCGCTTAGCCAGAAGCGTTTCATGCCACTTCCGTCAGTGGTTGTATCGCATCAAGCCGTTGAACGAAACAGATACTTACCAGGTGACGACCCTTCGTCTGCAAGTTCTGGCAAATGACTGGAGTTCATGACGTCGTCTGCACTCTGTAACACGATCAAAAATTGACAATTTTATGCGTATTTAAAGTAGCTTCAAACAGGATATTTACAAAGACTTCTTCTTACAAACACTTTTGAGAAGGAAATATGTTATGACATGTATTGAAAGTGGCGAAAAAGATAAGTACACCCTTCTATAGTTCGAAAATAAAATTAGCTCTTCTCTCTCTTGCGATGAAAGCACTTTGTGAATCACCCGGGTTTACAGATAAAACTATAAAACACTATTTCTCTTGCAAGGTTTCATTGCTTGAGATAGAAATGCAACGGTGCCAGCAATACTGACACTTCGAAGCACGTCTGAACACAAGACGTACTGGACAGGATTGTAAAGAGGACAATAATACTACAGACCAGGTTATAAAACTTACTTTGGGCAAAGCCTGCATTCCGTCTTGCAAATCGCTATTAAAGGAGCAAACACTCAACACATATCGGAGTCGTTCTCTTGTTCGTCTTTGAGACAAGTGAGGACGCCTCCATCCGGTGCCGAGCGGTGAAGAGACTGTTAATGAAGTTCAATCACGTGACATTGCGTAGGCCACATTCATAACAAAGCAACTTTACCGGCCAATATTTGGTGCTTAACAAAACCGATGCTTCCTGCCTATACATAGCGAACATAACCCTTTGAGGACCAAAAGAATTTAATTCATAAAATTTGAAACAATGCCGCAATTGTTTGGTAACAACGGAAATATAATGGATTTTAGATAATTGGTTATCACGTCATAATGATATAACAAAGGTCCTCAAGGGTTAAATAAAACAACTGTCGTTTCTTGCCGTGCACCTGATCTCAATCGGGTTTGCAGTGTAAACTCGGACATCTGGTTCAAACCACGTCTCCATCCAAAACGAAAGGTAAGAAGGAGGGGTAAAATAAACAATAAAAAAAAGAAACAACATGTACTACTTACTCTCTTTACCATCCGGACTTCTGCGTGGTGATAGTTGAGGCTCAGATAAATCCAATTTGAACGATAGAGTCAATCCAGGTAGTTCTATCTTGTCTTTTTCTGACACTAAAATACAACAACGATTAACAAAGTTTAAAGCACTTTGCCAATGGCACATGCCCACAAGCAGTCAAGCACAGCTTAAAAATCAACAAAAGTGTAACGTGCGTGTCATTGAAGGCTATTTTTCCAACTTAATTTTTGATTCACCGTTTAGTCAAATGAAGGTAAGGTTTACTGATACAGACGATTAAACTTTTCAAATTTTATTTTTGATATCATAGCTTTGTTTTTCCGGGGCTGACGAGTTGTCATTCATTTAATGCTAATAATTGAAATCTCGGTGTCAGCGAAACAGATAGGCCGGGCCAGCTAATAAAAAAAATGGCAAAATTGTAAACTATTATCATCATGTTTGAAATAATCTGCGCACGGAATTAAAAACAAAAAAACGGATGCTTACCTCCCTGTAGGAGTGCAGGAGCTGAAACAGGAGCTGCCAATTGAGAAGAACGACTAACAGCCAGCTTTAATATGCTCAAAGCTTCCTTCCAGTGTTTATGCTGTTGATATGTACATGTTACAGTAATAATGGACGCAGATCGACTTATATCGGTAGCTCCGAAAGTCATGCTGTTCTAATCGTAATGCTTTCACTTCAAAACACAGCGAAATCTTTTTTTTCTACATAGAACTTGCGTTTAGACCCGCTTCGGAGTTAGACGCAACGGTGGCACAGATATTTCTACCCCTAGCACTACAATTAAGCAGAGAAAAATGGTGTGAAGTGCCGTTTTCAAACGAGATGTCAACAACATTAACCATACAAATGACCTATAGACCTTCCGTATTTCGTGATGGAAAGAAAGGAGACGGGATTCGAAGCCACGTCTATGCCAGCCGGCAAGTAATGAGGAGCATGCAACTGATGATCCTTACCAAATCGCCTCATGAGACACAGGGTTTTAAGGTCCTACATGAAGACAGCTAGAAACAAATACAAGCATTTTTCCTCCACTACACAAATACAAGCATTTTTCCTCCACTACACAAATACAAGCATTTTTCCTCCACTACACAAATACAAGCATTTTTCCTCCACTACACAAATACAAGCATTTTTCCTCCACTACACAAACACAAGCCTTTTTCCTCCACTACACAAATACAAGCATTTTTCCTCCACTACACAAATATCAAAACCGATCGAAAATAGTTAACCGCATGTAAGTGTACTCACACTCAAGTGCTTTGCTACTGTGTGCAACAGCTCTTGTATCAGAGCGCCTTGTGAGCTTTCCGACCAGCTTGAAGAAAGAGAGAGAAGACTGTGGACAATTTGCAGGCAAGACAAGTGGAACGAGACATGACCTGAAGTACATCAAAATAACCTTGTCGCAAGTCGCGTGCAGGAGAAGAAATTTAGCTCTTTCCTTTTTGCCAAATAGCTCAACGAAGTACGGAAAAAATAGCATAAAACGTTGCACAGCAAAATATCTAACAAGTCTACCTTAAAATACACTTTAAGCTTTACAAATTCACCTCTCTCGAGCATTTCGGTTAGGAAAGTCAACTGAGTGTCCAACGCCAAAGGGAAAGTTTCATACACATATTTGCACACCACGCTGATCCAAGTTTGCACAGATTTGTTGTAAGTGTTTGTGCTGTACAGATGCATCACGTGGGCCAGCGACTGAAAAACACAACTTTAACGAGATGGCTCAGAAGCATTTTTGAAAAATTATTTTTTGTTAAAGCAACTTTTTTCTGATGCAGGCATTAGAAGTAATCGTTCCGTACTTTAGAACAAAACGTGATAGTATTAAAGTCCTTTATGGCACCATTCCTATTGGACAAAAAGGAGATCCGGATTTAAAGGCCCATGTTGCTCCGGCAAAAGTCTGGTTCGAAAGCGAGCCGATAGCGGCAGACTCGTGCTGCACCAGCACGTTTTTAACTTGCAAACGGGGAAAAAAGTGGACAGAAAACCTAGGTTAGGGACATCACTTTTTCTGAACCGGATATCCTTTCACAATCTCCGGATCACTTGTTACAAATCGACTATTGCGCATACTTTTTTAAGTGACGAATTTCATCGAGCTACAATGAACGATTCTACATAAAAACATGAAAATGTAGAAAAACGGATTCATCAACCTCAATCGGCCTACAGCACTTCAATATGACGACGTCAAAAGGATAAGAAAATTTGGGTTGCTTTATAAGTGACAAAAATATCACCCTATCAAACCCCGGACAAATTTTGAAAGCGGTGAAATAATGAAACACCTTACTAAACGTAGTGTAGCAAATTCATACATTTTCATTTTCTTTTTAAGGCCTGGCTCCCATCTCGAATCACCAGAGTCGAGCAGTTGTTTACAGCGACCCCCTTCCCCCCCCCACTTACTTATATCGTGGTTCACCAAATTATTCTAGATAACATATTTTTGTCCGCCGCATTTGCGTTGCAGTAACAGTGGAGCTAAACAAAGGACCAGTGGTTTAAACCCGCTCCGAGGTTTCTATCTTTCGCTCGGCGTTACTTCTAGTATCGCTGCTGCAGTTTAGAATCCGCCAAGCGCAGGAAACCATCGCTAAGTACCTTTCCTGAGGGCTAGCTCCAAATGCCGTCATCACGAGGCTTAAACGCATGACCTTTCGATCATTGTCGCATCAAACACCGTTTAAGCCAATCGACGCGTTTGCAGAACTAAGCATCGGCTCTACTGCCAAAAATACTTGCGCTCTCGTCATAGGGAGTTCGCTTGTTGTTGCTGCCATACCATTTTCTCAGAATGAAGGTAGGCTTCATCGAAACCGTCGATGAAGACGGTAGGCTTCATCGACGGTTTCAGTACACCCGGGGAAGAGAGACTCCCCACTGCTTTTAGGAGGGTCTCAAGGCAGTATTCTTTACACACGTTACTTTCTCTAGCAACTTGTCGCTCACCTTTAGTTTTAAGTGATCTTTGAAATGTTCCACACAGACTTGAGCGATATTTTGAGCACAGTCGCAACAAGTAACGTCCGGGTCGCCAAATTGATTTACTAGACGAGGTAGAAGAGCGACCACGTTGATAGCAAAGCCGTTGCCTGTGAACAATGCAGTTTAGGTCAAGCGACGACACAAAACAGCACAACTCTATCGAAGAGTGCCCTCGCACTTTCAAAACCGGTCCGCTTTTTAAAATCCGGTTGTGTCTGTGTCAACGGAGGTGGCCGAATTCACCTCATGTTCCTAGAATTTTTCTTTGCTTCATAAGAATACAACTGTATAGCATCTGAGATTTGCAGAACAGCGACATTGGAGTCAAGCTCGAGATGGTTCGGAGGTTCCAAGTATCAGCGCTGCGCTTGAACTGCTTAGTATAAACCCAAAAAATTCACAGCAGTTGGAATATTTCATTTGAAGCGATACTGTCACTGACCAGATCGCCACGAAACACTGTTTTGTCAGCTTTTATTATCGGGCCTGACGTTTTTTCGGCGTTTCTAGTTCCGAGAGTGCTTTCCAGTTACTTTGGGAGAGCCAAACGTAAATTTTGTAAATACATTAGAGCGGCCGTGGTGTGGCGGCAGTTGCTCATGACTATATAACAAAAGGTATGAAGTTTGAAACTCCATGAACGCACTACCGACATTCGTCAGGTGGAACATCGAAAACCTTAAGTGATTAGTTGCTCCAGAAAAATGTCCGATTCTTAAGCAAGTGCGCAGTGGTAGGCATACACCGAAGCGACACGTCTAAGCCGGCAAAACAGCGTGAAGGAAGTAAAATTGAGTAAAGAAATAAATACCTTTGAAGCAAACATCTGGATCTGTTGATTGGTCCTAACGACTTGACAACCAATCTAGCCCGCTGTATCAAAACAATTTTTTGTTGAACAACATTAAACATACCGTCGCGATGTAAAGACACGATGTTGAGATGGGTGACCACTGTCAGATTACACAAAATATTAAAAGAAGCATCAAACGTAAAGCTACAGGTGAGGCCTTTCAGCAAAAGACTCTGCAACCCTTTGAAGCTGTTCCACTGAATTTGGTTAAAAGACCTGGAAAAATAGAAAAGTTTTTTGGTCATTTTTTCCGTATAATCGAAGGTTATATCTTGCTATTGCGGTGTATGTCTACTACTAAACCACCTGCTTTTGCATCAGAATTTGCAAGCAAGTTTTCAAATTTCGAATACTTTTCTGACAACCAATGATGCTTATGTAGATAGTGAAGCTCAAGCGAGCTTTCAAGCCCAGAACAATTTAACTGTGTTGTTGCTGACAAAATACGAAGAATCAGCACGACTTTTGCAGATGGTACTAGCCATCGTACACGCCAAGGACACACTATTAGCCGAAGCTATCTTAGCTGATGACTTTGTACTGAGGGATGTAAAGATATACATCGTGAAGCTCAAACGTGCTACGAAACGAAAAACACAATCTCGACAAAATCCGCTCACCGTTCAAGCATAAACCTTCCGTCAGGTTCGTTGAGAGGCAAATATTTCAATACTTTCTGAATGATATGAAGCGCCATCAAATACTCGTGCTCGTAGTCGGATTCAAGTACGCCAATAGCAATCCAGAATATCTAAAAGCAAATGGCAACTCTGCAGAGATGTGAAAATAGAAAAGAAAAAAGAAAATGTCGGTTTTACGTCATTTTTCCCCGCGTTTCGCAGGCTCAGACGTGCTGATTCAATGTATGTCTACCACTACACACTCGCTTTCGAACCAGACTTTTTACTAGAGCGACGTAGCGCTTAAAATTGCGGATGCCCATCCTGACCAATACCAGCGGCGTTTCTATCCATTTCGAACTCCAGACCTTTTGCTCTAAAGCCCGCAACAATACCACTACACCACGGCGCTTATACAAGATGCAAAAAAAAATACTAATATGATTCAATTCAACAAAGTATGTGCTGCATGGCCCAATGCAATGAGCGTTGCATACAGCTGTGCCGAGCGGGACGGCGTTTGCATTGAAGCTTACGTTTCGAGTTCAAGCTATGACTTGTACCAACCGCAACGACTCGCATGGGTGACTGCCGACTCAATACCTGTCAGACCACTTTTTGATCACCCATTCTTTCGGTTCCTGTTGTTATCGACAAGTTGGTAATTCCCATCATGTTTAAATTCATCGCAAATAGTTAGAGCTTGAGGAAATACCTGGGCTAATGCATTTTTCGATTCGTCGAATAAAGCTTGCAGGGCTGACGATGGTCGCGTTTTGGTGGGCGTTTGATAGTGATGCGAATCAGGCATACTCGTTTGTAGTAAAGTTTTTTCTTCGGCTGAAATAAATTTGGAGTTAAATATATTTCATCCTGCTGTTCAAAAACCTTTTGCCGGCTATAAAAAGTGTCTTTCAAAGTTCATTAAAATTTTGAAAAATTTTTGAAATGTTAAATTTTATGCGACTGTTCTTGTTAGTTTTAGATTTTGCAATAAACGTGCTGGAACTTCACGTAGCAACGCCGCAGAGCCACACATTACGCACCGTCTATTTTTAACTGCAAAAGTGAAATTGACGAATAATGGGTATGAATTGAAATGCAAAGTAATTTGGAGCTTGCAGGCACGGCTTGAATGGTGTCTGCATGAGGTAGATCTTGTGCCCTTTGGCTTATTGACCTCCAGGGGGGCCACTAAAGGAACTGCACAAAGACAAGCCTCGCTTTCTTGGTGAGCAAAAACGACCTGTTGAAGCACACACACGAAGCGCTGAAGCAGATGCGGCGCGTTATTGAAAATCCTGCTGTTCGCATTATTGCCCACAGAAACTGAAACAGGGCCTACATTAAAAATGTCAAATACAGGAAGTCTCCAAAGAATACATTTCTCTTGATATATTCCTCCATAATCACAGGACTTTTCTGACCAAAATGCTTTGAAGCTTCGATGATACATAAACTACTACTTGTTCTACCGAGATGTCCAATATTGTAAGGATTACCAGAATATTGCTAGCATATAAAACGAGCAATACGTGTCCAGCCCCCCCAGTACTGCCGATTAAGTTTTTGCTAACGACAGCGCCGTCAGTTTGTAGTGCCCACCAAGTTTTTTTTTCAATTAAAAATTATTTTTAAAAATTTTGAAAAAAGATATTTTGAAAGAAATTGCTGAAGCATGACGTTTTAAATCTGGCAAATTAAAAAACCAATGGTGGTGCTGCAGCTCTACAGTACTATAAGATGAGTCGCCACTGATCAGTAGCAAGTGCCCACCACCACTGGCATATGCTTGTTTGATCGACAAGGGCGCTGTTCTTCGGTGCATTTCTAGCAAAAGCAAGATCGGCATGAAGTGCTTTTGCATGGCAGCAACGCGGAAAACCTAATGTTTCGCGTCTTATTGGATCCTTGCCATGTAACGACACGTACATTTCAAAACGTTAGATTCCTTGTCTGTGCCCTACTTTTACGCGGAGGAACAATTGAGCGACATAGCCTACCCTGAACATGATCATTACTCGTCAGGAAAGTATTAGGAGTTTAAAAGCTCGCTTGCTAATCAACGCCTGATGCATGGACAGCTAACTTAACATACACCACAGCAACGATGTGTTGAGAGTTTTCTTTAAAAATGTTGGTTTAACAAATAATAAATGTTTCCTAAAGAATCTATACTAAAAAGAGTTTCCTCCGAAAATGTTAGTTTTAAAAGCTCACTTGTTGATGGAGAAGCTTCAATCATCGGCGGCAGTTCTAGTTCAGTGATTTTGGCTTCCTCCAATCGCTTAATAGTCACTGAACCGGAACGACGGTGCATGTGACCTCTGCGCATCACTTTTTTCATGGATACGGTAGATGGAACTTCTAAAACAAAGTTTTTTTTACTCCATTTCTTGTACTTTTCCAACAATTTTTCGCATTCTTCTCTAAGGCTTTTTCAACATATTCACCGATGGTTACGTTCGCCAACACAGAGGAAATCAGTGAAGGGTTTATAGTACTTTAATTCCGTTCTCGTTGCTGAACTTCTTTGTCGGGATAAAAACGTGGCAGGAATTACGGACCACAGGCTGGCCGACATGTTGTTGGTCACCCGACCGCCTTCCGAGGGATGGGGGCGTGGCCGGCGACATCGCATAAAAGTACCAGAGGAAAAATTCGCCGACGCAGAGAAAATCAGTGAAGGGTTTAGTTTAATACTTTGCCATGAAAGCATGGCATGGAACTACGGACAACTATAGGCCGGTTAACTTCCCAAATAATTCAAATATACCAAAAAAGGCAAAAAGAGAAAGGTCTGCTGGGGTTGAGTGTTACAACACACAGAATGAAATGCGAGGCATTTTTGTAAACAATTTCTTGCTCGGTGATAACCTGCAGTTGGTGTAGAAGTCGCAGATGTGGTTGTTGGAACAACTGGAGCGGGCTTCTTTTGTTCTTTATTGACATTTCCGGTCGTTCTAAAAGTAAAACTTATTTAACTGCGCTTTATTGTAAGGTGTAATGCAGGTGCCCATACGTTGCTGTGGCTACATTCCTTCAGGCGGGGGGCACGGCAGAACACCACAGAGCCCGAGAAGCAGGGTAACTCGTCATGGCCTGGACCAGAGGTCGAAAATACATAAAATCGCCAAAGAGCCCAGAGCAAGCCAGAACAGAATGAGATGAAAAGTGTCCCGAATCCGGTGACCAAAGACGCCGCACAGAAAGTTTTCTATTCAGCCGATTGTTGAAGATAAAAGTATCTATTTCTAGGAAGACATTGGGGGTGATCAGTCAGCAAGCTTTGCTCTTGAAAAGGGTTGTAGGGGGCGGAATAAGCCCAGAAGTTTCCTACAAATCTCACGACCACCAGCTACAATTGGCAACTCAACTGCTTTAATAACAAACAGCTGTCGATACACGAAAGGCTTCAGAACAACTGTAAGTAATTAATTTTCAGAACAATTGTAGCTTGAGAGCTGTGAGCAACAACCACAACTTTTGGTTCCTAAAGGAATTCTTAGTCACACATAAAACTCGCGTTCAAAGCTTCTTCAAAGTTGCCAGTGTTGCTGCGACAGAGCGTTTCCATGGTAAGCGCTGTCAAAGAAACGTTACCACAAAGAGCATTTATTGAGATAATACGCAAAAATTCCAGCAATCGTTTCATAATATCAGGTTTATGGGTTACAAAAAACAGTTACTTTGTTTCGTCTTTGTTCAAACAGCCACTGAATATCTCGCACGTCTGTAGCATTGTAAGAAGAATTTCGATAGCCCAGCTTTGCGAGGCGGCGTCGGTGCCATCAGCTATGCAGTCAGTCAGGGATACCGATAAGCTGGTGATGTTTTTCTGATGTAGGGGGGCGTTAAGAGCTCGAAACACCTGAAAAGTTGTAAAAACTTCAGTTTCGCTTTTTCCTGCGGCTGCGGTAAACGTTTGCGTTTGCGGTCTTACGTGAAACACCGTTGTGGTCAGACCTGCTTGGGAGCTACCGGTGCTGCTGGCACAGTGCGTTTCAACGACCATCATAAAATTTCTACCAGAGAACTGCCTAACCAATTAGAGTCAAAAAAAACTTAACCTGATAAAATTTGCAATCTGCATCACGTATGTCGTTCTGCTGATGAGTGGCAACCACACAAATTCCTTTATTTACGTTTGCCTACGTAAACATTATGCTTAAATAAAGGCAACACTAAAAAATTTGTGTAAATACAACTCACAAACAAGATTTAGTTTCAATTTTAATGCATGGTGAGCAGCTTAATCAAATGGATCAAACATAGTTTACCTGAAGTGCACGACCCGCGCAATGTTTATTGCCAGTTGCTACGGCAAAATTCAACGCTTTCTCGGCAAGCTTCTCTGGTAGGCCGAAGTCGGGAATCTAAAAATAGAAAATATTCAGCCAAAACTTTTTGACCTAGACATTTTTTTTTAACAAATATACCCTTATTTCGTCACCGGCCCATATTCATACGGGGTCAAATTATCGCTTTGTATGTGATAATTGTAAGTCACAATCAATTCGTATTGCTTATCACTAAAAAAGGCGAAAGGTAAGAGAGCCTTAAAGAAAAGTAACAGTCATCAAGTGCAGATAATTTCAAGCTTGAAACATTGAATTTATAAAACACAATCATTAAAATATTGTTCATAAGAAGCAGTGAGAGAAAAATTAGTTGGCAGCTTATACAGTGTGTTCAAAAAGCACTTGGAAATTGCTACGAACCAAGCAATGTCAAATGATTTCGCCAAGAAAGTGCGAACGGTATCATAAGCCAACTGTTGCGTGCTTGTAGAACAACGAATGTGCCCAACTTCGGTTTTTCAGAAAAACAAGCACTACAGCAAGTATCAAAATAATTGCTAACCATCGAACCGATGACGCTCACTACTGAAGAGACAAAGGATTTCAATTTTTCTGTACTCTTAAGAATTGTATTCTTAGGAGAAGCATCTTCTGCAGGCCATAATATGCCAGCTGTGCTGTAAAATAGAACCAAATAGTTATCATCATGGCTAAACATCTGTATTTGTTCGCACTTTACACTTTACAAGATTCTTTTTTGCTTCTAAAATACCCCCACTACAGCTTCAGCGTACGCAGCAATACTCCAGCGTAGGCTACAATGCTTCAGCAAACACAACAATAATCCAGCATAGGTAGCAATACCCCAGAGTACGCAACAACACTTCAATGTATGCAATAATACTCCAGACCGCGTTGCAATAACCCAGTCTAGCAATAATACTCTGGTGTACGCAGCAATACGCCATTGTACGCCAGAAAATCTAGAGAAACCGTTCAACGTACTTCAAAGACGCAGAAGAATGGTTTCAATCTTCAGAGCGCATTTGACCTTCACAACCTACCGTGAACACGATTGGGATTTGTCAGGAAAGCATTTGGAATTTAAAGGTTCGTTCGCCAATCAAGGCCTGAGGCGTGAAGTAGGAAGTTAGTGATGGACAATTGGACACATACCGCAACAGCAAAGAAAACGCGGCGCCATAAAAAAACTGCTTCGGGGAAATAGCTCGACTACAGTTGACCAACATATATGACGCATTTGATTGTTCCAGTGGAAAGCTTGTGTAATGCGATGTAAAAATGGAAGTAAAGTGTCTTCGAAGCATGAGTGTTGTCCTTGTAAAAAACACCTTGCGATGATTACTCAGCTCGGCAAATTCAAACGAGCAGTACACCAATTAAAAGCACGAAGCGGTTTGTTGGCTCTTGAAGACTCTCCAAACCAGATTTGGACAATCGCTCTGTGCTTTGCGCCACTGTCTTATTCCTGCTAATTTGAAAGATAAAAGCGCTTTGTGTACTTAAAACAAGAAATCAAAATTACAACATACGGTTCCAGCAGTCCTAGCACGTAAGCCGATAACGTTTTGATTTCAAATGGTTGCTGCTTGGCAGAGTCGTCCTCTGGAGGGCGCAACTTCAAAAGCGGGTGCTCTGAAACACAAAACCATCACATAGCATAGACATAGACAGGATCATAACATCACATAGACAGGATCGCTGCAACGCGATCCTGTCTCACCGTAACATTTTACGCATGCGCACCAAGTAAGGTCACAGGTTAGTTGCCGTCGAGTTGAAAGTTGAAATGCAGCACGTAAACAGAGTTGTTTACACGTTGCAGTGCAAGCAAAGTCAGTTTGTGATGTTGATAAAACGAGTCTGATTATAAGAATTTCTTTGAAATAGGCTTTTGAAGTTCACGTTTAGGCGGAACTTTTACCTTTACAATGGTAAGGCTACCAGTATGCATATATGACTGGCTTAAAGATTTCCGCTTTCACATACCGTATTTGCCGGTGTATAAGTCGACCTTTTTCGATCAAAAATCGATCTAAAAAAATCGACCTCGACTTATACACCGAGTCATGAAATTATACAAAGGATATATCATAAAATCGTAAATTTCCGTCGAATTTTAGGGGGTCGACTTATACAACGAGTCGACTTATACACCGGCAAATACGGTATCCCGTATAGGATGTTTCTATTTGCTTCATTGCAGTGTTACGTACATGACATACCCGAGTTAGGCGGCGACCCTGGTTCGATTCCGGAGTCAGTAGTCGATATTGAACTGGGAGTTGTACCTGCAAAAAACAACGGCCGCGGTTAGAGCTTTCGCTTCGCAATTGGTAGACCTGTGTTCTGTTCCCCGATGTCGAGTTCTAACCCAAACTAAAAAACAGATCTTTTGTTTGGCTGCTAGCAATAGAAGTAATGTATATCCCTTTGAGGGATAATGTAACACATATGTTACATGATTGTTAATTGTCATATCATTATGACGTAATGGCCATTTTTCTGAAATTCATTGTAATTTTGTTGTTACCAAACAATTATAGAATTGTCTCCAATATTATGAATTGGAATCTTATGATCCTTAAAGGGATATAGGGAGGATGAGCTATAAAACCGATTTAATTCAGTCATAATTTAAAGAGTGCAAAGTGCCTCAGTAACCTAAACAAGAAGCTGCTGGCACGATGACAACCAAGCTGACATAACAGAATTGCTTCATCCTGTAGGACAGTGGTTCCCAAACTGTGGTGCGCGTACCACTAGTGGTACGCGAGAGCCTTTCAGGTGGTTCGCGAGCAACTTGCTTGATAAGTGATAAGCTACAATAAATATTTAAAATTGAAAATACTTTAAAATTATTGGGTCATAATTGATTGTATTTGGGCTTAACACGCCGATAGAAAGGCCAGTGGTCTAATAAATAAAATGAATATAAAAGTTGGTTTGAGCTGTAAGGTTAACTGCTGGTTGCAGTAGAATTGCAGTCTATTTATTCATCTTTCATTTACAAGATGAATAAATCTCGTATTTAAAACTAATTTTTATGTTGCTAGAAATAGTCGAAGTGATATAAAATATTTAGCTGAATATACAGTATGTAGTGATTCAGTTTTTATCCGGTGTTGTCCCTTTAGCATGAGTATATAAAAGCTAAATTATATTTTGTTTAAAAGTAATTAATATTTAGCTGAACATATATAATATTTTTCTAAATGCCAAAGCGAAAGTACTGTCCAACGTATATAAAGAATATGTTCATAGCCATTGGGCATGGGGGAGAATCTCTTCCACAATGTGTAATTTGTATGAAGGCACTTTCTAATTCAGCTATGAAACCCAGCCTTCTCAAGCGTCACCTTGTGACAAATCATGTTCGAGAGAAAGAACAAAACGAGAGTTACTTCCAGCGACTTGGAGAGAATGCAAAAAGACAACGCCTAGACAAGACTGGCGTGATTTACCAGAAAAAGAAGGGTGTTGTCAAAGCATCGCATGAAGTTGCTCTCCTAGTTGCTAAAAGCATGAAAGCACTTGCCACTGGCGAGTCTCGGTAATGCCAGCAGCAAAAATTTTGGTTAAGAACGTAATTGGAGTGGAGGCGGATGCAAAGCTGAAAACTGTAGCCCTCTCTTAACAACACGGTTAAAAATCAAATAGAGGAGATGCCCTTCGATATTGCCGATCAAGTAATTTCGGGTGTGAAAGACTCAAAGTTTGGGTGTTCTATGCAACTGGACGAGTCGACGGACATAACAAACAATGCTCAATTACTCGTCTATGTGCGCTATACTACTCAAAATTATGATGTGAAAACTGAGTTGCTGATGAGCAAGCAACTCTCCAGCACAACAAAAGGAAAGGATGTTTTTGAGGTTCTGGACAATTTTTTCAAACAGAATGAAATAGACTGGAAAAAATTGATTGGGTTGTACAACCGACGGGGCTCCCTCCATGCTGGGACGTAAATCTGGGTTTACAACTTACATGGAAACTGTTTCATCAAACGCAACCACTGTTCATTGCTTCATACATGGAGATTTGCCCCTCGTGTGAAGATGCTTCCTGAGAAAATGCTACTATGCTTGAAGCAAGTCATCAAACTGGTAAATTTTGTAAAAACAGCTGCCGTAAATACCCGGTTGTTTAAGCGACTTTGCAGAGATTTTGACTCCACACATACTTGCTTTCTCTATTACACGGAAGTGCGCTGGCTCTCCAGAGGTAGTACGACAAGGCGTCTTTCTGAACTGCGGGATCAAGTACTTCAATTTTTCGGGGAAAAGAATCACGATTTTCAGGCAGATCTTGAGAGTAGTAAAGAGTTTGTTACAAGATTGGCCTATTTATCCGACATTTTTAAAGTTCTAAACAACTTCAACTCCAAGGTCCCAACGGAACTTTATTTGAGTATATTTCAAAGCTGGAAGCGTTCGTCCGTAAACTGGCCCTCTGAATAGAGAACGTGAAAAATAAAAAGTACGCAATGTTCAAACTCCTCACCTCGGTTGAGGTCAAACCTAAGGATGAATTTTCTGAACAAAATGTCTGCCATCTTTCGCGACTAAAAAAGTAATTGATGCATTACTTTCTTGACGTTACATCTTGCGCTTATTCCACCAACCCATTTTTCGTCGATCCAGCCGATCTGTCTGTGGGGACTGGAGAACAAGACAAGCTAATAGACATTTTAACTGATCAGGCAGCAAAGATTAAGCACAAGGAAGGCGGTTGTTCTATAAATTTCTGGTTCAGCATGGAGTCATCGTACACAAACCTAGCCACTCACGCTGTTCCACAATTATTGATTTTTCCGTCAACGTGGGAGTGCGAGCAGGGGTTCTCGGCTTTAATGAGCATAAAATCGAAAACGCCTGAACCGCCTTGCTACTCCTGGGCATGATTTTAGATGCGCTGTAAGCAAAGTTATTCCTCGAATTGACCAATTAGTGGAGAAAAAGTGACATCATCCAACTACATTCTTCAAAAAGCAACTACGTCATTAATACTATTACTGTGTTTTCAGTCATTTTTTAGTTTTTTTCAATTCTGGGCTGATGCTAGTTTAATAAAAACATTGTAACTGTATATTTCTGAGCTATTCAATTATCCGAATGTCGGTGGTACGCAAACATGGTACGAAAGCCTTTTTAATGGAACACGAGTTGAAAAAGTTTGGGAAACACTGCTGTAGGACTTGGAAGGTTCGAAGGAGAGGCGCGGTGCCATGGCTCCCCCTAACAGATTATTGTGCTCCCCCTAACGGATTATTGTGAGACAAAGTTCGAAACAAACGAGATTTGAAGGAAGCTGACCTTCAAAAGTAAAAAAGGGCTACATGCTGCGTTGAAGAGCAAATAATAACCACTTCGAAGATCTTCAAAAAAGTCTTGAAGAGCAATGAGGAAAAATGACGATCACTGGAAACAAAATCATCTCCAAAACAAGGATTTTACGTATTAATGAGAGACACCATTGACATTGTCAAAGGGATCGCGTTTCAAAAAGCTTAAGAACTCCAATGATCGAATGTATGACTAACAGCTCAACATCAGCTTTGCACCAAGTAATGTGACAAAGTAGCAGTTGTAGATATTTTTCTGCTCACAGGAGAACACCTTGTGCTGAGACCTGCTTAGAATTTACCACTACTGTTTGCAGAGAGCGTTTCAACCTCAGACAGTGCATCCACGCCAGGAAAATTGCTGCAAAGCGGGCTTTCCAACTGCTACCCGTGAATTGCAACACTGCGTCTACTTTCATGCTTTTGCCGCAAACACGTTTGTTACCTTTCCTTAAATGACTCAGTGATGCAACGGCGTCGTCAAAGAACCTTTCCGAACAGTCCGATATCACCGCGGAAGAGGCGAACTGAAAAGCAAAGCTCGATTACATTCCATCACGAACGCAGTGGAACTGTTCTAGGCCTCAGAGCACACTTGAGCTTCACAACCTACCATCAGTATAATCGGTATTCGTCAAAAAAGCGTCTGCAAATTTAAAAGCTCGCTGGCTAATCAAAGTCTGATGCACAAGCAGGTGGTTAATGGTAGACATGCAAAGCATAAGCGACAGCTAGATCGTGTATAGCGGAGAAATGGACAATGTTTTATACTCACAATAACTTGATCTTTCGGTGATAGTAACTGTATGATGATATGAGCAAGCAAGTACTGGCATTTTCTCGGCACATCCTCTTTGTCCACGTCCATACCAAGAAAAAGAGATAGCAGCAAAATAGGCAGATAGTTCTGTTGGTAGACAAATGCATTAAACTATCTTGCATTAATAAATCGAAGCCCATGTTTAGTTCATTTTTTGCATTTCCTTTCTTTGGTTTAAGAAGCAACTGATTAATATAAGTTATCAGCAAAGACTGAAAACAAATGACTGCCATCTACAAAGCCTTTCGGAACACAGTTAGTAGAAAACTTAAGTTAATAAGTTAGCAAATTTTCAATTCAATTGAATTTGTATAAATTGCTTAATTACTTAAAAATTCAAGCTTTTCTTACAACGCCCAAAGAAAAAATTATTAAGCTTTTTCTCTAGTATCAAGCAATCTTTACTACGAGACTACTACTATGCGAGGGGAGTGCCGGGGTAACTGGGACCCTCGGGAAGACCAACAGCCATTTCGACCCAACCCAAACGGGGTCGGGGACCGCACTACCACGTTGAATCGGCTATTGATTGATTCTCTCTAGGATTGGCACAATCGAGAATCCTTCCTGCAGCGCCTGCGGTCACTCGTCCCAGGACACCTCTCATCCCATTTTGCACTGTCCAGCTACGGACTGTTTGCGCCGCTCGCTCTTTGGCGACTCTCTGTCTCTCTACGACCTCTGGTCCAGGCCCTGGAAAGTTGCCCGGCTTCTGGGGCTCCATGGTCTTCCGCCATGCCCCCATCCCTCGTAGGCGGTCGGGTAACAACAACAACAAGTGTTGTGGCGAGCCACTGGCAGTACCGTGTTGAAGATTCAGCTTTTTACTACTTCTGTAGATGCGACCAGGAATGCTCAGTATTCTACAGTCTTTGGTATTAAAATTCAAATTGGATCTGCTACTAGCTTCAGTCATAAACGGTAACAAGAAACACCTACGAAGACGAGTTCAATTGATTCATACCTTCCAATCGATATCAACTCCGTGTTCTGTTATTATTTCAGACAGGAGAACGGTCGCTATGTTTGACCTGCAAGATTATAACGTGTTACGTTCAAAATGCTGTGAAATTTACTTCTTACAAGTGCTAACTAGTCCAGTAACTTCGAAACTGGTCACGAAACACGCCGTTTAATGTGGAAAAGAACTAAAAAGAAAAAAAACAAAACTTAATTCGTGGCATGTTCGATCTTCTGGCGATGATGGCTTCCCTACTCTTCCTTGGCATGAACACAGGATTAGAAAGGGATTATCCACATCTCCCATGGCAAACTCAGTTAGACAATGTAGACTGGTGACCCCAAAACCAACAAGGCGAAATTCTGCTTGCAGGAAGATATTAAAGGCTTCTTAAGATATGCAGTTTCACTATTCTAACCCGCTGCGCCTCGGGGAGCATCACCTTGCGCCAGAAAAGCAACTTTCAGTTACTAGTTTACCTCAACAATCCATTAGATTTTTCTATGTGTTCCACCAGGAAGTACTCGCTCAGTCGAAAGTAATAGAGTGGCTCGGTAGGTAGCGGTAGAGAGCAGGGGTAGCCAAGCTCAATATTTTGACGCCACTGGAAAAAAATCGCCTTGCTAAACACTGACGCATTGAAAATTCTTATGCACAATCAAAAAACCTACTCGAAGTTTACCCTTTACAGCAAGCGATACCAGTACGAGCCAGCAATAATTTTTTTCGCAATCTTGACTTCGTCAAAACTATTTTTAAAACATTTTTGATTTCTCCCTCGCCTACCCAACATTCGATGTAAAAGCGTGCTCATAAATCTTGTGCTTTTCAATAGGACTAAGAAACAACCATCGGCACCGCTTGAGGAGCAGAATCAACCACGAGCTCAGCGCTGCCACAACTCTGCCTCAATCACTGCAATGGTAGCCGCAAACCTTAGCATGGCTGCACCAATCAACAGCAGCCTTATCGTGACTGTTGGCCTTCCGGAGGTCCCAGTTACCTCGGGCACTCCCCATTCATTTTTTCGCTATACTGCCCCATGAACGACCGCAGAAGGGCAGCACAAAGCTTCTACAAAATCGGTTGCCTGTTTTCTCTTTTTCTTCCCTCCTGCCCTTCTGTTGCCCTTCTTCGTTTCCTCATTCTTCTCTTTCTCTTCATGAGCGGTAACGTTCATCCTAACCCTGGCCCCATCTTTCCTTGCTCTGTGTGCGCTGGAAATGTGACCTGGCGGGGCAAGTCCGTGCAATGCTGCGCTTGCTCCAAATGGGTCCGTCTAAGGTGCTCACAACTTTCTTTATCCAAATTCAGAACTCTTGGCAGCTCTCACTCTTGGAGCTGTCCCCCATGCCGAATCACTGTGACTCCCTCCTCGGACTCCGCCGACATGTATACCTCCACTGTACAATCTGGCCCCCCTCTGCTAATGCAGCGCTCTTGCCCCACCCTCGTCTCCAAACCTCTTATCCCCCATCTGCCCATTCTATATCTTCTTCCTCTGCCCCCCCCACCACCGTCCCTTGCTCCTGCCTCCACTCCCTCTGACTCTCTCAGGGTTCTTCAATCGAATGCTGGAGGTCTTCAAGCCAGGAGCACTGAACTACTTCACTTTCTTTCGTCCCATCCTGTCGACCTTATCTGCATTCAGAAATCCAATCTTAACTCCTCTTCCTCTTTCCGGATTCCTGGATTCTCTGCTCTGCGTTCTGATCGCACCCACTCCCGGTCTGGCATTCTCTCTCCTGATGCCACGCACGGGGAGGAAATATTCGACTGGGTCATCTCTCTGACCTCCTCCCTCTCAATGACCCTGACACGCCCACCCTTCTCCATCGCTCCTCTGGCAGTCGCTTCTCTCCTGACATCTCCTTTGCTCCCTCCTCTATTGCCCTTTCTTGCTCCTGGAGGGTGCTTCAAGACCTGGGTTTTAACCACCTACCAATTCTTCTATCTGTTTCTCTCTCTCCGGCCTATTGCCCCAACGAGCGTCCCCCTTCCTTCAATTTTCAGAAAGCTCGCTGGGATGGCTTTGCCTCTTACTTTGACTCTCACTGTCCTTTAGCAGAGGAATACTCGTCTCTTTCTCTTTCCTCTGCTGCTGCTCTTTTTACCTCTCTGGCACTGAATGCGGCCAAATCTTCAATTCCTTTCGGCCGCATCAAAGCCCTCCTAAAGCCTGGTGGTCTGCTGAGGTGGAAGAAGCGGTTGGTGAAAAACGCAAGGCTTTTGCTGCCGCTCACAGAAGTGATGATGATCGACAGGCTTACATCTCCGCTTCTCGACGCGCCTCGTCAGTCATCACCAAGGCCAAGGCTGAGGCATGGCAGACGATTTGCTTTTCTTTTTCACCTAAATCTAACCCTAAATCTGTGCACTCTCTTCGCTCTATAGTTGGCTCTCCTTCCTCGTCTTCCTCCTTTCCTAACTTTTCCAACTGTTCTTCTCCCAGGAAATCAGCTTTGGTTTATGCCGCTTACCTGCGATCCCACTTTTCCGTTTCTCAACCAAAGGCTCTGCGTAGCAGAGCCAGAGGCTACCTTTCTGAGCTCCGCCGAGCCACGTGCCCCGTGGAGTCTCACTCGTCCTTTTGCTCTCCTTTCTCTCCCGGCTGCCTCCAACCTTCAACCTTGCGGCTGCCTCCAACCTTGCCTGGTCCACTGCCACTGGCCCAAACAAAGTTGCCTATCCCATGCTAAAGCACCTTCCTCGCTCTGGCATGGATTTTCTTCTTCACATCTTTAATCTTTCCTGGTCTTTCCATTCCTTTCATTCCATCTGGAAGACATCTTCTATTATTCCCATCCACAAGATAAAAAAGCTTCTCGACTCTCCTGCTTCCTTCCGGCGTATCTCTCTCCCACCTCCTCCGTATCAAAGCTTTTTGAACGCATCATTCTATCCCGTCTACTCTTCTTTCTGGAATCTAATTCCATTCTTTCTCACCGCCAGGCCGGTTTTTGCCCTGGACGGTATACTCTAGATCAAATTCTGTACCTTTCTCAGTCCATTTCGGATGGGTTTAACAAACCCAGGCCGGGCTCTCGGACGATCCTCTCTACTATCGATTTCTCTAAAGCTTTTGACTCTGTTTGGCATCCCGCCCTTTTCCACAAACTGATTTCGGCTGGCCTCCCTCCTTGCTTTGCTCGTTGGACTCAATCTTTCCTTTCTGATAGGCGTGCTTGTGTGATTTTTCAAAATCACAAAAGTCGTTCCTTTCGAGTCTGCCGAGGTGTTCCGCAAGGATCCGTTCTTGGCCCTGTACTTTTCTCTCTCTTCGTTAATGATCTTCCGGCCTCTCTGCCTTCTTCCGTCAGCTGCTCTCTTTACGTTGACGATCTGGCCATTTGGTCCCCACTGCGATGGAGGCCACACAAGGAGCTGTGTTTCGATTGAAGCGCTGGTCTGAGTACTGGTGTCTTCCTCTCAATCCGAGCAAATGTGAGACCTCCTTCTTCTCAGTGGATCCCCACCAAGCTAACCTCCAGCCCAACCTCCTCCTACTCGGCTCCCGCCTCCGTTTCAACCTCACTCCAACTTTTCTTGGGGTCACCTTCGACCGCACTCTTTCCTTTTCTAAACATGTATCTTCGCTGAAGGCCAAGTTTTTCCCACGTCTCAAGGCCTTACGCTGTATCTGTATGTTTGCGTCCACTCACCCGCTCATGCTTCCTACTACCTCTTCTAGGGAGGCTCTTTTAGTTTACCCTCCCTTTCCTCCTTGAAATCTGCCTTCCTTCACAATGGAGTCCACTCTTCCCACTCCATGCTCTCGCTTTGATCCCCCTCTTTCTCGCCAGGGTGCGGCTCTCGCCCACCTTGACTCTCTCCCAGCCCATGATCTGTACTCTGTACAGACGGCTCTATTCCTTTTCCTTTTGGCAAGGGTGGCTTCGGCGTTCTTGCCAACTGCTCTCTCTGTGGCACTGAGGCCATTCTTTCCTTTTTGGCAGGCCCAGTATGTTCAAGTTTTTCCGCTGAAGCCTGCGCCATTCTGCACGCTCTTTGCTGGTCTCGGCAGCACCAACAAATCTGCCATTTCTCTTCTCTTCTCCTACTATCTGACTCTCGTTCTGTCCTCGCCACCCTATCCTATCCTCCATCTTTTCTCTTATCTCAAACTCTGTGGCAGATCTGGCAGGAACTGTCTTCTCTCTCCTGTTCTATTAGGCTACAATGGGTCCCCGGACACTCGTTTCTCTCGGGGAACGACACGGCTGACGAGCTTGCCAGACGGGGAGCGCTACTTGCGCCCTCCGCAATCCCTTGTAGTCTCTCTCCTCCTATCTCTCGTATCCACTCTCGTCTTATCTCGGACTGGAGGCGTACTGTCTCATCTAAATTTTTTGACACACAGGTTCCCTCGATTTCCACCGAGGAACTTGTGCTCCCTCGTCAGTCTCGCTGTGTCCTCTCTCGTCTACACTGCAACGGACACAGCCTTCTTTTAGGTTCCTATCTCTCCAGGATTGGCAGAATCGAGAATCCTTCCTGCAGCGCCTGTGAACACTCGCCCCAGGACACTTCTCATCTCGTTCTGCACTGTACAGCTACGGACTCTTTGCGCCGCTTACTCTGGCGACTCTGTGTCTCTCTACGACTTCTGGTCCAGACCCTGAAAAGTTGCCCCGCTTCTGGGGCTCCATGGTCTCCCGCCATGCCCCCATCCCTCGGAAGGGGTCGGGTAACCAAAACAACCTTAACACGGTACCCAGGAGCTGGACACCTTTGCAGCAATTGCCAGGGGCCGTGCTGCGTTGAAACGCGGTACTATAAACTTGCAGCGAAAGTTTACCTTCATAAATACGTTTTTCTTTTCGCTGCAGCTGTCAATAGAGATGTTAGCCGTGTCGTGGCTAGCAGTTCGAGGTCTTTCAGATGATCTAAAAATATGGTATTTCAATGTTATTTTTGTTCGCAAATAGGTAAGCAGCTAGAAGCAAAAAAGCAACTTTTCTAGATCAAGCAAAACATCATTTTACAAAAGTATTAATGAACGAACTCAACGGATTTCAAAATAATGCAAAATAGATAGATAAAAAGAGTTGAGTTTTAGATTCATACTTTGTTTTTGCTTTTTATGAAGATACTACAGGATTTTAAAGTAAGGAACTTCATATAATTTTTGTGTTTTAAAACTTGATTGACATTTAATTTTGCTTCATGACTTCAAGCTAGATTGAGAAATCCACTTTTCGGTTCACCCGGTACAAGTTCGATTCGCTGGCTAGATTTTACTCGAATTGAACAAGGTAATAAAAAGGGGTATTTGAATTATTGTAGTGTTCACTAGGTATACCATTAAGATCAGATTGAATATATCGTAGACGGAGTAAATCGGTAACTGTCATTTGCAGCATGTTGTAACGTTGATTCGAATAGAAAGAATTGATTTAAATTTCCGCTACAAGCTTCGCCCTAGTCAGTACATTAACTTAGGTCTGCTTAACAGCTTATATTTACGTTCAATGTTTTTGTCGGCATTTTCCAATCAAACACCGAAATGAATTTGAAACGACCTAAAAGAAATTACTGTTTCGGTCATTTTGACGAAAAGGAAATTTGCAACAACGCCACTACGTTGCAATTTCATTTTCTCTACTTCTGCAACACCAATTTATTCACCGAACCGGCGAATTTCGCTCGCTTTTTGCTCGTACTTATTTTGTTTGTTTGTGTACCCCTCCTCTTCCTCGGGATGGAGGTACGGCATGAATTCATGCCGTCAACCTAATTGAAATTAGGCTAGGGGAAAGATGGCAGCCCATTTCGAACCAGTCTTGAGTGACTGGTAGCCCCACCACTGGTGGGTGCCACTGGTGGGTACCCAAGTGTCGTCTGACATGCTGGGTTAGCAACTTCACAATTGTAACCCGGTGAAGTGCGGGAGGGCCACCTGTCTACCACATAAAGGTGGAGGCGTCCCGTTAAGTGCCTTGCCCAAGGACACAACAAGCAAGCTTGCTGGCTTGTTCTCCACACTATCCCTTTTATATGCTGAGCGCCAAGCAGGGAAGCTGTGAATACCATTTTTTAAAGTCTTTTGGTATGACTCGACTCAGGGAATGAACCCCATGTCTACCGACTACGAGGCGGACGCTCTAACCACTACACCATCGCGCCGGTGCTCGTACTTATTTGCCAGCAAAATTTGTAAGTTGGTTTATGACAATATAGAAAAATACGAAGTGCGGGCGATTTCGGCTGGTCGGTAGATGGACCCAAAAACTGAATGGGGATAAACGACACAAAAATATTTATTGATTTTACCCATTTACTTACTGAATACCAATATCAAAATTATTCCATTTACAACTTCAAAAAATATTTAGGTTCATGTAACGCTTTGTTTAGTAATGTTGACAGAATTACGCCCAGCGGTTTTCGTGCCTTTGTTAGCGATTTCACACCTGCACCAACGGTTACGTGCTCACTAAATTATTAGAGGGGGGGCACTACTCAGATTAATGGCCGCAGTCAATGGGGCATGAAATGTGCTAATCATGAGGCAAGACTGTCGAAAACCGCTTTAGTATTGCTTTGATTCAAGGAAAAAAAACGCAGCCATCGACCGTTGGTTTTCAACTTCTTTCGCGCCTACGCACTACGCACGCGCCTACGCTGCAGACAAACTTATACGCTAACGTCTAAGCTTGACTGTGTACCTGCAACATGATTCTGATGTTCTTGCGCAACGGCAGTAAAATGCCACTTACATGTTTTAAAACGTCTGTGCACCAGCACAAACACTTTAACAGCACAGAACTGCGGGAAAATGTAATTTTTGTGTAGTAAATTCTTTAATATCAGCAGCACTGCAGCGCCACTGTACAAGCGTGACTGAAAAAAAGAACATGTCCGTAGTTTTATGATGGATTTCGGTTATTTGAACTGAAATTTTGAAAAACCTAGCCTACACTGAAGTTATTAGCAGTAGGACACTGCACGACAACGAAATCGTCGTGCTTTTATTGTTGACGTAATGCAGCCATCCCAACAACCCGAGAAAAATTTTAAAATTCGACAACGATTTCCGATTCATAGCAATTTTGTTCAGTTTTTGTGAGGATATTTTGTTTGAGCGGATCCTAAAACAAACCCTGCATTTTTGTGATTCTACCAACAACTTGACCTTTTATCTAACCTACTACCCACATGAACAATGTGCTGTCGATTTACTTTGTTTGTCTTCTTCCGTGACGTACAGTACGTTGTTTCAAGCATGACGTCATATACAACAAACAAACCGATGTGATCGCAACTAAGCTGGTCACGTAAAACGTACAGCCTTACCTTGATGCTCGGCCTTCCTTGGACAAAGACCATTTGGACATCGTGTTCGGATCAGCCAGCGGCTCGTGATGACTTAGGCGATTGCTACTGGCCGATCTCGGCGAAGCTAGCGTACTGGCTTCGGCGGACAAGTTGGGCAGAGAGTATAAGCTGGAAGACATCTTAGCCCTGACAGACATGGGCCTCGGAGAAGGCTTTTCGAAGTCTCCGCTTTTACTCAAGCTTATATGCTGTAGGGACATGTGGTGAGGCAAGCTGTTGGTGAGCACCGTGGAGTGCCTTGGAGGTCCGTTGCGGGCTCCTGACAGATTAACAGCGGCCGACGAGTCCGCTTTTGTGGTGTTGATCCTTTGGTAGCTCGTAGGAGCAGAGCTGGACAGAATGTTAAAAGAGTTCTTTTTCTTCTTATTCCGTAGGTTCAAAGATTGAGGCGGAGAAGTCGTCTGCGCAGGGCGGAGTCTGGTCAGATCCTTGAAATTGCAACCTTCAAGCTTGAGGTACGGCGGTTTGTCAAAAATTTCAATAGCAAAATTGGGCACATCTGAAAGCTAAACAAATCCCATTCATAAACAAGAGATGTGATGAAAAAAAAGGAAAAACCTTCGAATACTCTTGAATTATTTCATTCACATGAAGTTAGACAACAAATAGCATTACCAACTTTTCCCGGCTTTAGCCGGAGTTTGCTGGCGTTACCATCGAAAAGGCAGACGCAAGAATTCTTGCGCAGTACTGCCTTGTTTTCAGGGCCGACTTTTTTCCAAGGCGCGTTAAGTAGTAATGCTCTGTGACGAAAGTATTTTCCAACGACAGCACGATATTGCACTTAACTTCAGCTGAGAACGCAGCAAAAGTATGCAGAAATGGCTTATGTAGAAATTTTAACAATACATCTTTGAAAAAATGCAATACAGCTTTGCTTTTGGTGACGCTTTTGCCAGTGACGTCAAAATCTAAAACGCTCAGTGTCTAGAAATTAAGTTTCGGTTACGTTCCACGTCCACTGTAAAGGCTGGTTTCCATTAGGCGTAAATTGCAGGCGTAGCGTAAAAAATTCTTTGCTTCTCTATTCAGTTTTATGCGCGGAGCGCGATTTTTCACGCTACGCCTGCAATTTACGCCTCTTGGGCAAGGCACTTAACGGGATGCCCCCGCCTTTATGTGGAAGACAGGTGGCCCATAAACCTCGAAAAAGGCAACTCCCAAGCGAGTGCGGACTTCCCGTCCAAAGTATAGCGATACAATTCGCTTTCTCGTAAATGGAGGATAAAAATGGCAAATAAAACAAGCGCTTACTTGGCACTCATCGACCAAATACTGGACGACTTCTATTGGCTTTGCTCTGGCGAAGAATGTTATCAATTTTCGCGTCACAAAAGCAATGGAATCGGAGCCGCCACAAGCAGAGAGAGCTCTTACGAACAGGAGCAGGACCTGAAGGTTGCCCGGCCACGCGTGACAGAGCGTGCTCCAGCACTTTTCGATTTCACTTTCAAGTATTGAGTGATACTAAACAAATTAACATTCAATTTACTGTGCATCGAATTGTTTAAAAATATGAAAAGCTTGATTCCACTCCATTTTCATTCCGCTTTGTCTGGGAGCTAGACATAAAAGCCATTGTTTGTTCATGGATGTGATTCATGGTCTATTTGCAAGTCTGTAGTCCGGCTAAGCTCCCTTCATTAATTCATTGTTAAGCCCCACAACTATCTGCCACATGAAGATGAAGGAATCTACCAAGTGCAATTTCGAAGGCGACACAAGTAACCTTGCCAGCTTTTTTCGCACCAATCGTCAAAAAACAAGTTGTCAATACCAGGTGAACATTTGCTCAACTCGACAACGGAAACAAATTCGAATCTAGCAGCAGTGAAGTAAACACTTTAATCACCCTACACTTTCAACACACCATGGCGCCGAATAAAAGGTCACTCGCTAGACATTGCTAGACCGCAATAGTTATGACTAACCTCTGAAAGAAAATCATCGTTACATAAGAAAATCGCGGCAACAATAACTCACCCTTATCGTCACGTATGTGAGATTGCTTAAAACGAACAACGTAGCTTCTACCGAACCCCAACCTGATGAAGCCAGCATGTTAAGAGGCACGTCGAACATTTTCTCGGAGTTGTTTAACTCTGGCACCTTCTCTTCCTGATTAACCAGGGTCAACTCTATGTTCTTCAGCCAGGGTATCATGTATTGTAGCATTAGCTGCTGCCAGACTGTTGTAGTGGTGAGCATAAACCGCTTGAAAATCTCTAAAAAAAGAATTCTACTTCAAACTATTTTGTTCATGTACAATTACACATATTTTGCACCTGAAAGAGACACAAAGTCTCAACTATTGGTTCATAAGCAGAAGATAGTTGCGGCTAAGTTTACAACGGCCAATTTGAAACATATCCAAGCTTGAAGTGTCAACTTGTTCCTAATTTTTTACTGCATTATGAAAAGAGCCAGTAACCACTAAAACAAAGCATATGGGTAGCTAGCAATTTTGATGCGTAGCTACCAAGACAACGGACTTTTGGAATGCTATAGGCTTACTTTGCGAATTCAGTTCAGCAAAATCTTCATAAAACTTTATAGAAGTATACTATTTTTGTATATTGAAATTTTCTTGTAGTACACAAGAGAAAGCAATGCTATTTGTGATCATCTTTTTTATTTGCACGTGGTTATTATTACTGATACGGTGTAGGGCTGCCCCTGACCACCAGCTTTTGCATCAGACATCTATTAGCAAGCCAACTTTTCGAGTTCTGGATGCTTATCTGGCAAAAGCTGATTAAGCTTATGGTAGGTTGTGAAGCTCAAATGCGCTCCAAACCAAAAAACAATTACGCTGCGTTCGGAAGGATTGAAAACACAGTCAATGCGCTCGTTGGTGCTGTACCTGAAAGCATTGCAATCGTGAACTCCGGGTGTATTTTTGCCAGGTCTTCCGATATGTCATGCTGTGACAGGCAATAAAGACGTGGAGTGTAAAGGCGATCGCAGTCGAGATCCAGGTTCAATTGCAACGACTTGGCCTTGTTTCCAGGCTCTGGAACTCCATTATCCCGCTTGTCATTTGCACAATCGTTTGAATTTAATCCAGGGGCAATCCTTGAAAAATTTAGAAACATTTTTGAAAGAATATTTTTGCCTTTCGGTCACGGGTAAGCCTTTACAGTTAAACTTCCAACGACTTGAAGTCAAACCTGCCTCGGAGTTAACGCTATCGCTGAAACAGCACAGCTCTATCGCAAACATGCCGACCAAGTAGGAAAAACAATGCAGTGGCTTTCCTAGAGGTAAAACAACGACCCAAAGCGAGCATCGAGCTTACTGCTCAAACAAAACGAGATGCGCTAAGCGCTGTCGCGTTAAGACAAAATGCACCACCGGCGAGGTGGTGTAGTGAAGTTAGAACTTCCGCTTCGCGACCGGCTTCCTGAACTCATTTCCCTTGTACAGTGCACCGCACTCTTTTGAAACGATATTCGCAGATCTCTCGCGTGGCGTTCAGCAACAAGAGTAATGTGAAAAGTGCAATATGAAGCTACTTGGGTTATTAAAAAGAGCGCAAACGGCTTGAACGCGAAGCGACGGTCGGTGGTGCAGCAACAACAATACAGTGAGTTTTCAGCAAAAAAGCTTTCCAAAGGCATTTCAATGCTTAGTATTACCTGCTTTGGATCATCACTAGCAAATGCTGTGCAGTTTGCGATACTTCACAGTTAGCGATGTTGAACAGCGCGAGATTGAGGAGCGCTATCATATTGTTGTTTAAATCGCTACAAAAAATAACTTGTTAAGCCAAAAATCTATTATCGTTTGAAACTATTCTTCTACGACATAAGATATCAAAGAACTCCTTAAGCAGTCCTTTTCGTGTTTACATCTTAAACCCGTTACTATACATAGTGACCACAAGGTAGTAAGTGGTTTACAGTTAATCACACTTGAATCTCCTGAGATTGCGGGGGTCTATTTTGCATAATTTAAAAAATGGAGCTATCGCCTGCAGCATCAAAGCCAACCCAAATAAGGCCTTCGAAAACAACGTTTTTCTGTAAGCATCGATGCGATGTATGTCTATCATCAACCACCTGCATTTGTATCAGACTTTTAATTAGAAAGCGAGCTTTTAAAATGTAGATCCTTCCCTGACGAATAGCAATGCGCTTGCGTTAGGTTCAAAAGTCCAAACGCGCTTCGAAGTCCAAAACATTTCAACAGCACTTACACGTAGTTAAAGGCGATGGATATACTGCAAAAGCAATTGATTGCGACCAGAGGAGTACCGGTGTAACACTTGTCGATCAGCCACGACAACAAAGCGGTCTCCCTTCGGTTATAACGCAGCAACATCACAACGGCTTCTCTTCCGTAACGACGTATTTTGGGGTTGGTGTAATCTGATAACACAAAATGTATTGATGAGCAATGGTCGATGCAAATACCCGTCAATCTTGCGTCTATTCAAAAATGTTCATCATTCGTAATCAAAAACCAAATCTAGTCAATTTATCTAAAACCCATTCTTTGCAAATTTACAAAAGCACAAATTTGATGAAAAAACTATTGTGTTGTTGTTGCTGTTGTAGTGATTACCCCTCCTCTTCCTCGGGATGGAGGTACGGCACGAACGACGATTCAGGTTCATGCCGTCAACCTACTTGAAATTAGGCTAGCGGAAAGATGGCAGCCCATTTCGAACCAATCATTAGTGACTGGTAGTCCCACCACTAACAAGGCGGACTGCCACTGGTGGGTACCCAAGAGTCGCTTTTTATGACATGCTGGGTGAGCAACTCACAATTGTAACCCGGTGAATTACGGGTAGGCCACCTGTCTACCACATAAAGGTGGAGGCGTCCGGTTGAGTGCCTTGCCCAACGACACAAGCAAGATTGCCGGCTTGATCTCCGCACTATCCCTTTTTTATGCCAAGCAGGAAAGCTGTGAATACCATTTTTTAAAGTCTTTGGTATGACTCGATTTAGGGAATGAACCCAAAGTCTACCGACTGCGATGCGGACGCTCCAACCACTACACCATCGCGCCGGTAAAAAAAATTATTGAGCCAGCTGTTATTTGAAAGCATGTGCTCCCATGCGTAGTTTGCATGTGGCCAAATGGCTCACAGAATAATCGGTGAAAATTGGCTCAAAGAAAATCATCAATCAATGGCTCCACAGAATTACTTCAAATTTAGACTTCCCATACTTTAGGTAGCCTTAGCAATCAACATTCAAGTAATTCAACCACAATTTCGACGTACACGTATTCATCAGATGCCACTGTTGTTAATAAAGTGCCAAGCGTCAAAAGTCAGTTGTAACACTCAAAAACAGAGACGATCTCTGGATCACTTCGAATCAAACGCGTACCTTTGACATTATCTTAATCTGGGTACGCAGATTTATCCAAGCATTAATCCAATACTTTCAAAAAGTTTACATGATTCTCTCGCTTGGCCGTGAACCATCATAACCTTAAAAGCAACTCGCATACCTAATAAGGCTTCTAACCATGGATAGAGATAACCAGTGTTTTCGTGAAGACCAGACTGATCGAATAAAGCACCAGAACACAAAACAGAACACTCGGCTTTTAGAGCAGTAATATGAAGCAGAGTTCCGACGTTATTGGCTTCCTGCATACAGTGGTTAATCATATATTAATTATCCTTCAAAACCTTTAAAGTGATGCCGAGAACAACTCGCGTTTCAATCTGTCACAAGAACACCTTTACAGTTGTACGTGGAAGAAGTCGTCTTCAGACTTGCTTCGGAATTGTTTTATTTTTTGTTTTTTTTTTATTGTTTTATTTTATTTTCGGAGTTTTTGCTTAAAAACTTGATAAACTGATGCGCCAGTACTGGTGGCAAAGTCACGTCTACCACAAGCAGTGTAACGAGAAAAACTGAAGTAGAATGCAATAGCCAAAGAGCACAAGACGGTTTCGAATCGAACGCGTGACGTTTTGTTAAAAACCGTAAAGCACGTCCGGGGTCGCTGTTCGCCGCTATTTCGGAAGAGCGAGTTTAAAAGATGCACTTCGTGCAATACATACTTTCCCATCCAGCAAGTCCAAGCTGTCCAATGCATCGCCGTATTTGCCGCACCATCGGCCAAAGAGAAAGAATAAAACTCTGCGCGTTTCGTCGGGCAAAAACGCTTTCTGCGAATGATCAGGCAAATGCCGCATGAGGTAGGAGATCTGAAAATAATCAATTCTAGATAGTGTTTGGTGCTATCATGAACTTCATGAGATTTCAAGTTATGTGTACTGCTGACAGTGAACGTCCACCGCTAACCACTCGTTGATTTACAAGCGAGCTTTTAAATTCCGAATAATTCTCTGAAAGATATCGACTCTTTTCGGCCATTAAAAACAAATATAAAACGCTTGACTACCATGGAGCCAAAATGAATTCTTAGTTCGTCCATCAAGTTAGGCGTAAAGTGAGCTGAAACAGATGAACCCGAGGAGAGAAGAGTTCCGGGGAAAGGAGAAGCAGGAGTCTGGAATGAATAATATAGGATCTTTCAATTTACTTTCTAAATTTTTATCCTTCAATTGCAAATAAATCTCTACAGTTATAGATAAAAACAACTTATATTTAAGCGTTTGAACTGCTGGCACAGTGTAACACAAACAATGCAACCAACCGGAGAAAATGTCGTCAAGTGCCTTGTCCAAGGGAACAACAACGTAAAATCAACAATGAAATTAAAGTTTCGTCAAAAGCATTAAATCAGGGGTTCTCAACCGGGCGTAATTTACCCCTTGGGGGTAAATTTTGTTAGCAAAAAATTCACTCTTTTACCTGCTACCATAAGCATCGGAAGAAGTAAAAATACAAAAAAAATTTGGGGGGTAAATTTTACTTTTGAAATTTACCAAAGGGTAAATGAAAGGATAAAGGTTGAGAAACCCTGCATTAAATGGTGCCTTGGTATTGAATTTGACAGAGGGAAAAAGCAGCACTTGCATTGAAATAGAGTGATAAGAATAAAAGGATGACCGCTCTTTAATTGATTAACCAAACATTTATGCTGGATCTGTGATCTTAATTTCTGCCTTTCATGGTTAGGCCATGAGGCTATGTACAGCAGTGATGGCTGCAGAATTGGCGAACTCCTGCCATGATTGCATAAAAATAGGAATCTAACCAAATTTACAGAATGGAAAAAAGTGCTTGTACCAACGAACTAGTTGTTGTGGTAAAAACATTTAATTACCTGTTGTTGTGCTGACTGGCCACCAGTGATAGGAGAAAGTGAAAACTCCGACCTGTCGACCGACTCCAAAAACGCGCACGTATCTTTAATGTAGTCCAGCAGCATGGTGCTTAATGACGTTTCGACGCTCTTGGAAGGATTTGAACCCACGGGCAACTGCATGTTAGAAGCGGCGCATTCGCTCAACACCTGTTAAGTAAGACTAAACTAATTTATAGGCGAAACAAAGGTTTCATTGCGGCTTTAAACGACGCCGTTTTGCCAGCAGCTTATCATGACGTTTTTATCAGTGGCGGTATAAAGCAGTGATGTTCCTAATTGAAGAAGAAGTGCAATAAAGTATTGATTTTCCACCATTTCGCTGAAGCGGAACCACTCCCGTGGCTCGAGGAACTCCTGTGCAATACTTAAACTGTCCGATGGAAAAAACAGCATTTCATTTAAGTAATAAAATAAAATGAAAATTTGTGTAACTTCTGGCGGAATCCCTGGACTGTACTGGCACAATCCCGGGGTTCTGCGGAACCCTGTTCGAAAATCACTGCAATAAAGACTAAATTAATTTAGAGGTGGAAAAAGGTCTCATCACGACTTTAAACGACGCTGTTTTGCCAGCAGCTTGCCATGGCGTTTTTATAAGAGGTGGTATCGCATCAAGTTGGGAAAGCTTAAGAGAGCAGGTTCTATATGCCGTGAGAATATTCACCATAGCCCTCAGGATTTTTTCAAAGTACCATTTTTCAACGTTGCGCTCCGGAAAAACTTAACAAACCATCAATTTCACTAACATTTTCCAGTACGCCGCAAAAAACTCTACACGATTTTGAACTAAAACGCACCGATACTAAAACAAATGCTGTTTGTGCATTGTTGGTGTTTTGGAAAGACAGTACGGTAGAAAGATGGTAGAAAAGCACTGCGTCAGTAGTACGTCGAGGCCTAACTTGCTGTGCATTAAAAAAAAAACACAGGAGCGACTTAAAATACAGTGACGTTTTAACGAGCAACTATTCGTTTTCGAAGTTCAGAGTCCCTTTCGAACGTCAACTAAAATCTAACCCTCCACCAAAACCTGATTTTACGTCATTGGAAAAAACGAAAGCTACAGATATGTTTAAGACAGCCGTGTTACAGAATCTTCCACAGCCAATGCCATCAGAGAAGAAGATCGCTGGAACGCAGCCGAAAGAGCCTTCAAAATAGCTGCCGACAGTAATATTTCCATGGTTGAAAGGATATCAACTCATTGGGTTTAAAAATATGTTCAAATGAAGCAACATCTGATGTAAGTACCAAGCGCAAGCCGAGCCAAACCGGAAGATAAACAATGAAACATGTGCAGCTAGTCACTGTTACATCACCTTGTGTCTGGCCAGTCTTTCCATCACTCGGGCTAGCACCACCCTCGTGCTATCTCTCTTTCGTCGCCGTCGCATGTTGTCCTGCCGATGCGACTTGCACGCTTCTTGCATTACAGTAGTGAGCTCCATCATTAGATCGGGAAATGCGGTGACACTAAATTTTAATGTCGTTAAGAGAAAACTTCGCATCCAAATAGATATTGGTCTCAGTCAATTTTGCATTTTGAGATTGCGTTTCGTCAGGAAAGGCAAACTGAATTTGAAGTGACATGTTGCTCCAAGCCTGCTTCCAAAGCGAGTGAGTGGCGCGACAAACACTAAAACCGGCGAGATGGTGTAGTGATTAGAGCGTCCGCTTCGTAGTCGGTAGACCAGGGGTTCATTCCCTGAGTCGAGTCACACCAAAAGACTTAAAAAAATGGTATTCGCAGCTTCCCTGCTTGGCGCTCAGCATAAAAAAGGGATAGTGTGGAGAACAAGCCGGCAAGCTTGCTTGTTGCGTCGTTGGGCAAGGCACTTAACCGGACGCCTCCACCTTTATGTGGCAGACAGGTGGTCTACCCGTACTTCACCGGATTACGATTGTGAAGTTGCTAACCCAGCATGTCAGACGACACTTGGGTACCCACCAGTAGCAGTCCGCCTAGTTGGTGGTGGGACTACCAGCCACTCATGATTGGTTCGAAATGTGCTGCCATCTTTCCCGTAGCCTAATTTCAATTAGGTTGACGGTATGAACCTGAATTGCCGTTCATGCCATACCTCCATCCCGAGGAAGAGGAGGGGTAACCATAAACAAACAAACAAACACCGAACCAGCACGGCTGAGACGGCGGAAGAGATAAACGTAAACTGAGCTTTAGTTTATGCGATGCAAGCAGGAAATTTTTATGAACATAAGATTGAGCATACCTGGTAGAGCCAAGACCAACAACAGCCGAATCCCTCAACAAAACATTGTTTTCTTGCCGCAGCAACGTTATCAAACGTTGAAATACCGCTGACGGCGTCGCCGTCAGACGTTCCGAGTCACGTGACAACGCTATCAACCAATCAGAAGTGCCAGTTGCTATTGGGTGCGGCTTTTGTTTCTGAAACATGGAAGGTGATGTAAAGATGAATGAATCTGTAAATCCAGCGTTTCAGCGGGTTGGAACAGCGAAGCCGCTCACCCTGCATGTCGTAAAAAGCGATTGTTGGCTAACACCGATGGCAGTCCACTTCGTTGGTGATGGTGTCAGCAAGTCAGCATTTAAGACTGGTTCAAAGTCCATCGCTTCACCCTAATCCGATCAGTATGCTCCTACTTGCACGATTGGTGAGAGAATTCAATCTTTCGTTTGACATCGTGCTTTCATCCCAAAGGGCGGAAATCATCAACATCACCAAAAAGAGTTCACCCTTCGCTACTAGGCCATTTGTAGCCTTATCTATCTGTTAGAAATTTAGGTAGAATCAGCTGACAGAACACTCAGATATCATCACAATAAAACTATCTATCAACTGCTACCAAACAAGATTGAAATGCGTATCAACATACCTCAATAACACTTGCATTAGTGGGCGCACTGCGACATGCAAAGACAGTGTAATTAGTCCACAATGATAGCAATGTATCAGTGCTACTTGGAACAACATTGCCCTGAAAAAATATCAAGATTAACAGCTTTATAAAGTGAAGCCATGTTACACACAAGTTAAGGTCAGCACCGAAAATGACAAGTTTACAAGAACAACTTTGCATTCATTTAACCTAATGGCAAATTAGTAGTAATTGTTCTGGTCTTCAGAGTACATTTGAGTTTCACAACTTACTACCAAGAGCGAAATCGGTATTCGTGAGGAAAGCATCCGAAACCTAAAAGCTCGCTTGCAAATCCAAGTCCGACGCAAAAGAAAGTGGTTTGTGGTAGACATGCACAGTAATTAACAACGCATAACTTTGTCTAATACAAAGATACAACATCAAATTTTTGATCACTAAACTTTCTTCTACCTTTTTGCTGGATGAAGTTTGGATGGGATCAATATGGGTCCACAGTTGGTTTAACCTGACGTTGATATTTGCCCACGAAAATTCGACAGCTGCTCTACAGAAGGCTGGCACTCGGTTTGGTTTCATGAATGAAGCGATGAAAGAAGTCCACAAATCAGCGTTATTGTTCTAAAAAGGTTGATAGGTTTGTTTCAGTCCCTACTTACTTATCAATATTCTTTCTCACTTAAGGCTTTAGTACAACACAGCCTGACATATAAACCATCAGAATTAGCGACTTGAAGACCAAACTGATGGTAACCTTCAAAGCTATTTCAACTTCCTTAAATCAGAAAAGCACCAACGTTTTGAAACTATCGGACATTTGGGTCTTAGAATTATTTAGCACAAAATCCACCCTCCCCAAAGAAATTATCGTTTGTATTCACAAGAAAATGCACCTCGCATGTACAAAGCTGCTGAGTAAAATCCTCGACCATTCTATATGATTAAGAGTACGGATGACCTGCGTGGTTTGTAGACTGAAAAATCTTGCGAATCATCTCTTTCCGGTCCCCTTATTGCACTGATTTTCGTAACTCGCATAAAAAGCTCATCAAAACTTTACCCCTTGTGTCATAATACATGCAGCCGTTGCCGTATACTCACCGAACTGCAAGCAGAGGTACATTCCACCAACGAAGTCACGTCACACTTCTCCGACACAGCCAGCACGTTCTTGCACTCATTGGTAGATAGATAATGGGGCACTTCCTGATCAAAAACCACCTCACTGGCCACGGCCGGGCAAAGACGGTCCAGGACATCAATGCAAAGTTCACTGCCTAATTTCTTGTAATTTAAAGTGCGGGCGAAGTCTTTGACCTAAACGAAAAGCAGGATCAAGGTTGCAGTCTTAAAGTTTTCTACAAACCTCCAATCTCCACCCACCAGTTGCACCTACCGACCAAACTAGAGGAATAACGAGCCTTGACCGATTCATCGAGAGAAGTCGCCTGCACCAACCAACAGCCGCCTCAACATGTTGATGCGGTCCCCGACCCTTTTGGGTTGGGTCGACATGGCTGTTGGGCTTTTCGAGAGTCCCAGTTACCCAAGCTCTCCCCTAACGCAAACCATTTTTTCGCCGTGCTGCCCTCTGAACGACCGCAGAAAGGCAGCACAAAGCCTCTTTAAAATTGGTCGACTGTTTTCTCTCTTCTCCTGCCTCTCTCTTGCCCGTTCTCTCATTTTCCTTCTTCTCCTGATGACCGGCAACGTTCATCCTAACCCTGGCCCCCATCTTTCCTTGTTCAGTGAGCGCTAGTAATGTGAACTGGAAGGGGAGCTCGGTGCAGTGCTGCATCTGCTCCGAATGGGTCCATTTAAGGTGCTCAAAATTCTCCTTCTCTCGATTCAACACTCTAGGCAGCTCTCACTCTTGGAGCTGTCCTCCACGCTGCGTCCCTGTTTCTTCTGGAGGTTCTACACCTTCCAACATTGGGTCTTCCTCTTTGGGTTCTTCCAGCTTGTATGCTTCCACAACCTGTTCAACCTGCTCTACTTGCCCCCCCCCCCTCTGCTAATGCAGCAATTCCGCCTCACCCTCGCCTTCACACCTCCTACCCTCCATCCACCCACTTTGTATCACCTCCCTATGTTCCCTCTCCACCCCTCATGTTTCTGGCTGTTCTCCTATACCTCCTGCTTACTCTTACCCCAACTCGCTCAGGGTGCGGCGGTATCACTATTTTCATCAGGCAAGACCTATCCTTTACTAAACCTTCTGGCTAACCTTTCTCTTTGCTTGACCTCTATTCTGATTGTGTAGGGGTCAACATTTCTGTAAACGACTCCTCCTCGCTCTCTTTCCTTAATGTTTATGCCCCCCTATTCGCTCTTCTCCGACGGATAGAAAAACCGACTCCTTTTCCACCGCCATAAATTTTTTCATTCTGGGGACTTCAACTGCCATCAACCCTCTGGAACTCGAAAGGTACTTTTGACCCAGGTGGGGAGAAAGTATTGGATCATCTCCTCTGACCTCTTCCCCCTCAATGACCCTGAGAAGCCAACCTTTTTTCCTCACTTTTCTGACAGTCGCTCCTCTTCTGACATTTCCTTTACTCTCTCCTCTCTTGCTCCTGAGAAGTGCTTCAAGACTTGGGCTCTGATCACCTACCAGTTCTACTAACTGTCGTTCTTTCTCCGGTCTGTCGCCCAATGAACGACCTCCTTTCTTTAATTTTCAAAAAGCTCGTGGGGATGACTTTGCTTTTTATTTTGACTCTCACTGTCCTTTGCAGAGGAATACTTCTTTCATTCTCTTTCTGCTGCTGCTTTCTCTTTACTTCTCTGCCACTAAATTCGGCAAAAATTTCTTTTTCTTTCGGCCGCGTCAAAGCCTGGTGGTCTTCTGAAGTGAAAGAAACGGTTAGTGAAAGACATAAGGCTTTTGCTGCCGCTCATTAGAGATGAAGAGCATCAGGCCAACATCTCTGCTTTCCAACGTGCCTCGTTTGTCATCGCCAAAGCCAACACTGAGGCATGGCAGGCAAAATTGTTCATCTCTCTCTCTTTAATCTGACCCTAAATTTGTGTATTGCTTAGTTCTGTTGCTGGCTCTTTGTCTTCCCCTATCCCAATTCTCTTTTCTGAAAGGCCTCTACCTCTCCTGCAAGCCACTCTGCCCCATTTCTCTCTGTCATCTTATGAGCGGGCCCTTTGTCTCATAACCTCCTTTTCCATTTCAAGTTTGGACAGACTTGAAGTGAAACCAAGACTCAGCAGGTCCTTCCGAAGAGCTTTTGCTTCCACTCGCCCGCTCATGCTTTCTCCTACTTCTTATGGAAAAGTTCTCTTTGCTTGCCCTCTCTCTCCTCCTTGAAACCTGCCTTCCTTCATTGTGGAGTAAACCTTTTTTTTCCTTTGCTTCCGCTCCGATCCCATTCTTTCTCGCGAAAGTGCGGCTTTCGCTCACCTTGACTCTCTCCCACCTCACGATCTGGTGATTGAAGCAGGTGGGCACTGACTCTTTCCCTTGGGCAAAGGCGGCTATGGCGTCCTTGCAACTGCTCACTTTGTGGCACTGAGGCCACCCTTCCCCTTTTCGGCAGGCCCAGTTTGTTCTAGTTTTTCTGCTGAAGCTTGCGCCAATTCTGCAAGCTCTCCACTGGTTTTAGCACCAACAAGTCCATCGTTTTTCTTTTCTTTCACTCCGACTCTTGCCCTGTCCTTGCCACTCAGCACTCCGCTTCGGCTTTCCCTTTACCCGAAAGTCTCTTGCAAATCCGCAGGAACTGTCTTCTCTTTCCTCCTGTACTATCAAGCTACAACGGGTTAACGGACACTTATTTCTCCCGGGGAAACGACGCAGCTGATGAGCTATCCTCATGGGGAGCGCTACTCGTGCCCTCTGCAATCACTTGTAGTCTCTCTCCTCTTACCTCTCGTATCCACTCTTGTCTTTTCTCAAACGGGAGACGTAGCCTACTTTTTCACATAAATTTATTGACACACTGCTTTCCTCCCTAAGCTCTCATCTCACTAGGATTGGCAGAATCGAAAATCCTTCATGCAGCGCCTGCAGACGCCCGTCCCAGGACACCTCTCATCTCATTCTGCACTGTCCAGCTACGGATTCTTTGCGCCGCTCGCTCTTTGGCAACTCTTTGTCTCTCTACGACCTCTGGTCCAAGCCCTGGGGAGTAGCCCAGCTTCTGAGGCTCCATGGTCTTTCGCCATGTTCCCATCCCTCGGAAGAGGTCAAGTAACAACAATAAATCGCTTATATAGCGGCTTCCTTTTAACCATTAACATCGCCATGAGCAAATGAACTCTGCACACTACTACAGGTCAACACGAAAGCTTAAAAAAGTAAACATTATCGAATTCCATCTAAACCTATCAACACTAACATTGATCCTATTTTGATTGATTTGACTCAGATGAAAGCCACTTTCATGTTTTCAGCTCCTGAGCCAGCTCGTAAAACCTTACACCTTCGAGAAAAACATTGGCGAAGTCAAGTCAAAGTCTGTACTTCAAGCACAACACACTGCGAACGAGTAGATGCTCTACCACTAGCCTTTGGTAAGACTGAGCAATCGCTATGGCTAGCATGCTCGGCCTCAACACCTGACTGCCACATTAAAAGTAAAGCTATTTCTTCAAGAGCATTCCTTACAAGGACACTGCAAGCAAACTTGCCGGTTTCTCATGCACGCAATCTTTTTTTCGCTCAAAGCCAAGCAGGGAAGCTGCAAACACCATTTTTTCCTTTGTTAGGGCCCGTTTGAGGCTTATACGAGTAACCTATCGCGTTTGAAGCGCAAGCTCTAACCGCTCCGTCATCCAGGCAGTTTAAGTGTAAATGACGACATAAAAATGAGAAAAACCACAAAACTCACCTCCTTCAAAAGCAAGCAGGCGAGCTTCCGCGTAGCGCTTCGGTTGTTGCATAGCAACACCAACGCGAACCCTTCCAGATGGTAGATCAAAGGAGCGAATTGAGTCCTGCGGTCGTGGGAGTTCATGTAAGAAGGCGTGTGAGAACGGGACATGAAATTGCTACAAACAATAAACAACGCTGGTGAAAGCCGCTACAAGAAGTTGTCCCATCTCTCTGTGTAAGACGGTCACCTTTTTGGATCGCAAAATCTATTTTCGACTGCATAAACAATTTACTAGCCGAAGAGTTGTCAACGATACTCTTAAGTTTCGGAAACAAACGCATAACATTTTTTAAAACAGAAGCTCTCGGCTCCAAAATCGACTAGTGTATCTTCCAAATTAGGAAAAGTCTGCTATAGCGTAAGCTACTAGCAGGTACTGAACCAACCTGTCAAATGACTTGCCCACATACCGTACATGTACTTTACAAGTCACATGATGTAGAAGTTTTCATAATCAATCCGTACCACGTATTGCTGTATCAGTAGGATTAATCATTGGATCTGCCTCCAGTTCAAACAAACTCTAAGCATGTTAAAAGCGGTGCTGGGAATGTATTCGAGCCCACAACAACCGGTCGAATAACGGTCATTGCTTCATAGGTGTAGAGCATGATTTGACTGATGGCTTTCAGAATAGTTAAAACGCACATAGTAGCATTAACCACAAACTAGAGTTATTTATATTAATCTGAGCGTCTGCAAGCGTTTCTTAGTATTTCTGATAAATTGACTGGTTTTTAGAATTTGCTTGGCAGAGTACATCATCGTCACATGCTTTTGTAAGAGTGCAATAATTAGCCGGGTTTATTTGATGGTGTACGGCATAACAACGTCACTTGAGAGAGTGAGTGAGTTTACCCCCTCCTTCTTGGGATAGAAGTACGGTATAAAAGGCAATCCAAGTTCACAACGTCAAGCTAATTAAAATAATAGTAAAGGAAAGCGGCAGTCCGTTTCGAAGTAGTCGTGAATGCAAATTATAGACTCTAAGTTTCGTCGCAAACAAGGCCGTCTGCCATTGGTGGGTAACAAAAGTCGCCTCTTATGTTTGTCATCTAGCTGTTACAACGACTCACTTGAAAGTGCATTGTTGTTACGACCAAAATGACTAAGTGACGTTTTTGTATCGGACACCAACGTACGTCTCTTTAATGCACCCCTGTGGTCACCCGACTCAGGACACTTGTCGTCTCATTCGGTCTTGTTCTCAGATTCTTCATGGCGCTTTTTGTCATCTCCTTTTTATAAGGCATTTGCCGTGCCAGGCCGCGAAAAGTGGTCCGAACTCCAGGGCCCCATGGCCTTACGCCAAGCCCCCATCCCGAGGAAGAGGTCGGATAGCAACCAGGCCGCGAAAAGTGGTCCGAACTCCAGGGCTCCATGGCCTTACTCCAAGCCCCCATCCCGAGGAAAAGGTCGGATAGCAACAACAATCATGACAACTCACTTGGTTGTGGTGTAAGAATGAAGAGATTTATTCTGACATCCGCTTATCAGCTGCATCAAATGCTTCAAAACGTTTTCAAGCAAAATATGATGTATGTCCGTAACCTGGAAAAAAACGACAGTGCGTTACAAAAAGTGGCTTTAAAAAAGTGTTTAGAACATTTCGGTGCACATTCATCAATGGCGACGTTATGAAAATAGCGGCCATAAACATTTCATGACCTTATTTAAGAAACACATTTTCGAGCCAGCTGAATCACTACAATGAGACTACGATTGATAACGGTTTTAGCTCAAAAGCGAAAAATTGGTAGAAAAAGTTTGGGCGTAGCGTTTTCTTTAACAAAATAGTCATTTTACATTTACTTCGCAGTCTTTCATATGTCAATTTTTTTTTTTGCTTGATTTTACAATCATTTTTCACTGTTTTGCAAGTTCAGACGTGCTGATTCAGTGATGTCTACCACTACACACTCGCTACTGAACTAGACTTTTGGATCTAGTAACAAAACACTTTTAGGTTTCGTCTTTCTGACGTCTTTCCTGATAAATACCGCTGGTGCTCTTCATGGATTTTCGAACTCAGGTCCTTTAGTTCTGAAGTCAGTAACTGCTAAAACTACACCACGGCGGCGGCTCAAAACAATGTTTGAAGTAAAAAATCATAAAACAAAGTTTGCAACAAACTTGCCTGCTTCATTATGAAAGAAACGTAAGTGCCCACCACGTCTTCTCGTAATTCGGGAAAGTCTTGGGCAAAAGAGAGAAGCGAGTTAAAGGAAAGATGGCGGAGGTCTTCATCTATGTGAATAGTAAGTCGGGCTAGCAGATCAAACAAGTCGATTAACGACATATTGCCCAATGGTATCAGCCTGTAAACATTTGAACAGGTAAAAGTAAACACAGTAACATACTATAGATTCGTTTTTTAAAACCACTTTTTGAACTAGCACGCTGGTCGGTAAACTTCGATTGCCCAAATCCGCCTTTCAATGGTCATTGCAAGTCCATCGAGCGTTGTAGAAAGCTGATTGAGGCAAAGGCTCCACACATATTTCTGAGATTGGCCACAACTTGCTAGTTGATTTCTTTATGGAGATCAACTTTTTGAATTTGAGCACGACTGCAAGCCAAAAAAACAGTGGTTCTCAACCACTAAACAGTGGTTTCACAACCCACTAAAACAGTGGTTCTCAACCGGTAGCCACAGCACGTAAGTCGGGTGGGCCACGGACCTCTGTGCATTATGAAAATGGGTTTGCATGCAGAACAAGGTTGAGAAATGCTGGTCCATATTAACAGTTATATGGACCGGTACCTGTGAAATGGAGAGGCAATGACTTTTTTTTTTGGAGATCAACGTCACTGCCGTGTTATCTTATGCTTATCCCAGTAACAATGTGTTTATTGCATTAAAGTTCTTATTAAAATGGGCCGCAAAAATTTTTGGTTCTTCAAAGCGGGCCACGGCACGAAAAAGGTTGAAAAACACTGCACTACAAAGTATCCATAGGCCCACGATTGATTTGCGGCCCAAAATTTTGTACACCAGTGCTCTACAGTCTGTCTACGCAGACGCCAAGTGCAGCCTGACTTTGTGTAGACCAGGCTTAAAGCGCATGCAAGAGCATTTTGTGTACGCGTCTGCAATGTTTCTATGGTAAGTAAAAACTTAAGAGCTGTACTTTTCTGTCTTTTTATTCTTGCCGATTGGTAAAAATCAAAGAAAACCTTTGCGACCGGTATCTTGAAAAACAACTGGTTGGCTTCTAAAAATCGAGGTAATAAAAATGTTACGGCTTGTTTTTAGTTTTATCTTGTAAGGGTTTCACGGGAAATAACTTACGCTTCAGAACCACTGTTCCAGAAAACGTTTGCAGCGTGTGAGCAAAAAGCGATTTCAATTTCTAAAGGCAAAAACGATGGCAGCATTGTACACGTTACGCAACAACCCCTTAGCAGTGGATCGATCCTACAGATTTTGGGCATCTTGCAGACAGACAGACAGACAGACAAAAACATACAAAGAATTTCAGCAAGGGCTTTATCGGAGGCTTTCAGTGTTTTTGATCAAGTGAAAAAATTGATTTCGCATCTATTTCACAGCTTCGCAGATTTACACCTGTTGGTTCACTGTGGGCTTGCCGCCAACAACTCGCTTTTGAACCAAACACAGCTTTCCTTAACCAATTGAATGCAAAGGCATCGGTTAAGAACGTACCACAAATAAACACTGAGCTTAGACGCTCGTTCTCAGTTCAACTCAACAATTCCTAAACACTTTATTTAGATATCTAATTAGAATAAATACGTAATTAAATTAAATTATATCTAATTTAGTCTAGCATTAAACCGCTTACGCAACTGATGATGCTTTTTGTGTAAGAGCAATACATTTTAATAAAATGTTTACAAAGAATTTGGATTTTTTGTTTTACAAAAGCATTGCAAATAAATCCTATTTTACGCCCTTAAACGACTGCAAAATCTGCCAACGAAACGGAAAAACTTAAAAAACCATAATGGATCAGACCCAAATGAAATAAATAGTCGCATTTAATGAGGCCAACGGTCAAACAGTCCTGGGTAGGAGAAAACAAGCCTTCCAAATGATACCAGAAATGCTGAAAAAATTTTTCGTTAGAATCGGGCCCATCTACGCTTGAAATGATGTCAATAGCGATAAAATAGATGGCTCCATCGCCATAGAGCAGTTGAAACAAATTTCTTGATGAGTGAATCAAAATGAACCGTCTACAAAAATATCTTAAAGATACAGCTTTTTCAAACGTATGGCTTTTGCGAAAAAAATGGGTTGTTCAACCATTTAAAGAAGGCTCAGAATACAGTCACTAACCCGTACCTAGGCATCGCCGCAACGCAAGTTCGAAATAAATCGATTTTCGGCTTGTTTTCGACTCCAATCACGTCAGAAATACGATTGGTCATCATCATGCGAAGACCAACCTGTACAACGCAAGTTACGTCACATAATAAAACAAACAACGCATTTGCTTAGCGTCAAGCTCGTGCATTCAAAACCGAGAAGCTGAAACTCGCTTCATGATCTCGGCTCTTTGTTCGTTTCAAGCTTCAAAAGTTAAAAATATTGGGTTACGTCTTGATCCTCCCAGTTACGACATCTTTATCCTCCCAGTCACGGCAAATCCTTCTCCGCTATTCAAGGAGCGCTCAATGCCTCTTCGGAGCCACCAGTAAACTACCTTTCCAGTGCATTTCTACATCGCACTGTGCAACTAAGCAAAGGAAAGTGCCGCAAAATGCCTTCTCCGAGGCCGCAACAACAACGAACCCCGCGTCTTCACGACCGCTAACCGGCCTAGCACTTCTACTAAAACAAAACATCTTCGTCCCGACGCTTCGCCCGCATCAAAGTGTACCTTCTGCACGAAAATCAACACACCAGACCACACCGCAGAGAATGCAACAAAACACTGATTAATAACTGAATTTTGCATCCATTTTTTTCGCGCCGTGCAAGCTTAGACGTGCTGTTAAGTGAGCAGCTGCCAACATCCGGTCGCTTTTTAACTAGACTTTTACGGAAACAACACAGCACATTAAATCTGGCAGCGCTCTCTGACAAACATCAAGGGGGTATAAATGCAGTTTAAAGGCTGGTTTCCATTAGGCGTAGATTGCAGGCGTGGCGTGAAAAATTCTTTGTTTCTCTATTTAGTTTTATGCGCGCAGCTCTGCCGGCCTTAACATTGCAGGCAGTTGGTTTCGAAGTCAAGAACTATTACCACAATACAATGGAGAGAGCCAGCAGAAAACATACCTGCGCATCTAGAGTGCTCAGCATCCAGTCTAGAGCCTTCTGCACGTGCTTGTGGTACTGCTGCACCCCAATGGTGCGCGCATCGTCGTCCGTTAACATCTTGTTCAAAAACGTCTTCTTTACGCGAAGGGTATTTCCCGAAGGCATTACTCCAACTGACGTTGGCATTGGAGGGGCTCCGTCCTTCTGCTGCAAACTGTCCGTGATGACCAAGAATGCTCTAAGACCTTGAAAAAGACAACGTTAAAAGAACGTGTGCCTGATATCCTGTACACACGTTTCCCGCTGTGAAAATGGCAGGTATTCAAGCGCTGACCAAGGCTGTAATGAAAAGCAACGCCAGCCATCCCCAAAAGTCCTTTATAACGCAGCCATCCTTTCGCACCATGTCGCATTGTCATCCTTCGCCTCATAAGTGACGGTCGCTCTAAGTATAAATCCCAAGCCACAGCAAGCGCTGCGAGTGCAGTCGTTACTCGCTGCAAAAACCAAACCGGTATTTGCTTGTACCGGTTTGGGCAATTGCATTCCGCAGTTAACTGGTGCAATTGCACCAGCAACGTAAAAAATTGCTTGGCGTGGCTTGGGCTCAAAACAACCGCGCCAGAGCTCCTTTGGAGTTGGTAGCTTTCGACAAGCGCTTGAATCGCTTGACATTACTTCTCATTATTTCAGTGCACGTTAAAATTCTCCACGCAGAGGATATCATGGTATAGTGCTTTACCTAGAGCGCAACAAAGCACTCGTGAGGTTTGAGCACACAACCATTCGATCATTGCTATCAACGACTCGATCACGGTATCAACGACTTTTCTACCTGCTCTTACGTAACTTTCAACCCTGGGCAGCGCATTCACTTTGACTGCACATTGGACATGAAACCATTCTATCGAGTCGGAACCTTAGTTGCAACAACGTGTTTGTCCTTCTTCGTGGCTCAATGGTCAATGAAAAACCTTTCAAAATGTACTTAGAAAAACCTTGACGTCAGACCGGCTTCGGAGTTACCACTACCGCTGGCACATTGCCTTTCAACTACAAGCAACGCAATCGAAACATAGAGAAATTGGTAAAAAGCTTTTTCCGAAAAAGTAAAAATCCAGAAATTACACTAATCCTAACCAGGATTGTGAAAAAAAGGATGAGAAGAGGTTTCTTTATAAAAATCCTCGTTTTACAACGCTAAAAGCTAAAAATATTCATTTAGACTGCATACCTCAAAAGAAATTTTTATCATTTCTTTCTTCCCCCATCCCTGAACTCAAAACTTTGGCTACGCTCCTAACCCTAACCCATCACTTACCAATGTTCATCCGCTCCGGCTGAAGGGTCACGAGCTTGGTGCTGCGAGAAGACGAAAGACCAATGCAGAGTAGATCCATGATGATCTCCTTCATGGCAAAATCAAGCCTTTCTTGGGCGATAAATTGGATGATCTTCACGTAAATGCTGAGCGGTGTGTCCTGGAATAGCACGCTGGGTTTATTGTTGCCGCCATAAAAGTCGTTTAGCGATGTCTGTTTAGTAATACCACGTTGCACGTGGCTGGTGCGGTGTATAGCTACCAGTAATTACCTCCTTTTGCGTCAGACTTTGATTAAGTCCCTCCTGCTTGCCTGGCGAATACCGAACATGCGAATGTTAGGTTGTCAAGCTCACCTGCACTACAAACACCCGAACAGTTCTACTTCACCACGGTGCTGTTTGACCGAATTACACAAAGATGATCAATCTAGGTCAGAGGCATACTTCAGGAATTGAAGTTTAGTGCAGAGGTAGCAACCTACCTCATAGCTTTCATCTTACAATAGGAAACAGCTGTTGTTACTACTGGTGAGTCATTCTCGCATACCAGCACCGTATTATTTAGGATATAGAACCGATGTGTGACGGTTGTGTTTAGGAGCCATGTTATCGCCATTATTTTTTGCCATTTTTCTTGATATTACACAACGTTGTCCTTGCCGGTGCGGCGTTTATCCACCACCAGCCGTGTGCTTTGCAACGGCGGACTTTTACAGCGACTTCACAAACGCAGCTAAGTACGAAACAGAATTAAACATTTAGCAAAACTGCAGACAGTGACACTGTTTCGACCTATCAGGTCTCTTCAGTGCAGTTGGTGACCAACAAGAAGCTAGAGGCTTTTAATAAAGCATAGCTTGGACCGCCACACTTGCGGGATCTATACTAGATCCACTTGGTGGAAGGTCTGTCAGTACTCTGCGAAGCCGTAGCACACGTGAATGAGTGGCGGTTGTCGCAGGTGCTTAAACATGATTCAGAGAAACAGCAATATATCACAGCTTTTGTTTTTTGCAAGATGCAACAGCATTTTTTGTTTTTTGAAAGATGCAACAGCATTTTTTGAAAGATCCTACAGCATTTTTTGTTTTTTGATAGATCCTACAACATTTTTTGTTTTTTGAAAGATGCTACAGCATTTTTTGTTTTTGAAAGATGCAACAGCATTTTTTGTTTTTGAAAGATGCAACAGCATTTTTTGTTTCTGGAAAGATGCTACAGCATTTCAGATTTAGTTTTGCCCAGTCGCACCAGGTATTAGAGAGCATCGAGTGGTACAAATAAACATAAAAAGCATGAATAACACGTACTTTCCCCAATACCAACCCTTTGTGAGACAGACATTCGTCATATAATGACGAAAACCTTACATGATTGATGTTCCGGGTTAAAAGACAAAACCAATCATGAGACTAATTGAAGCGTGGCCAGAGTTGCTGCGTAACCCAAAAAAATAAAATACCAACGTTGAAACCTTTTAATCAATTTTATTCGCGGTAACGTTTCGGCACTCAACAAGGCCCGGGCACCGCAATCGGCCGAAACATGGAAAGGGGGCAACACACAAATACGACCCGGTCGCTGCAACGCATTTGTTCACAACTAATCCCTGGTTCAGTACATTGCGCGAGCGCTTACCTTCGGCACTACGCTTCTCGATCCTGCAGGGAACAACGCTTTGACGATGGACCACAGGCGGCTCTGGGTAGCCGTGTTGCTCTCGCATTTAATGCGCACGGTGTAAGCCCACAAAAGTCGGTAGAGAGACTCCAACGCTACTCTTGACAATTTCTGGTCACGATTCTGAAAAAAAAATTGTCAATCCCAGTTTTCCATGCTCCGGTTAATCGCAATTACTCCGTTTTCGTTGCCAACTTTGTGTCTCAACTTTTTCTTGAAACAGTTGCGATACCATCTGCGCCATTTGTGATGTCACAAGAATTTAATAGCCAAGCCTAGTAGGCAAAAAAACGCGATACCGTAAATGTTTAAGAGCAAAATGCTGTTAGATTACGCGCAGCAGCATTCACAGCTTTGAAGAAACCTGATTTGCCGCAAGCTTTTAGTGACGATTTTATCAACCTCAATTACGGGGCCAATGGAAGGAGATGAGCAGCACCTCTTAACGACGGGTAAATTTCTTCATTTAGGAAGTGCCTATCTTTATTTCACTCCCTTCAATGAAACCATAATATTTTAAAAGCTACTTTATAAGAAAGTTTGCTGACAATTGAGCATTTGAAGGGCAAACTAGTAATTTGTTTGGTTAACGGGCAAAGAGTAAAAAAAAGTTTAGAGCAACTGAAATAGAATGAACATGCTCTTGTATATAAAGCAATTAGACACAGTTATTTTTTACTGTAACCTCATTTCTCTGCAACGCCGGACATTTTTGAGACCAATATTGTTCCAACCTTAAACGATCTTTTTGAAAATTCGTCTTTTTTAACGTCGTGTCTGCTTTGAAAGCAAATACATTACTGAACTGTAGCACCAACCTTTAAATTTGAAAGGCAATTGTCCAGAAAGATGTGCCAGTTGTTGAGAAAGAACTGCTTTTGTGATACACACAAAAGACAAGTCACTAGCGGGTACATCGCCAACTGGTTTTTCTTTCTTCTCGAAAGCTCTAACGATGTAGGATAGAGAGCGTCGACAAAATCCCGAAGAACAGGAACGTTTACTTCAGTTTTTACGGCCTAAACACAATAAAACCTTCAAACACCGCAACGATAAACTTTTTGCAGTGTAACAAAATATTAACTTCGTGCAATCCAATTAACTATAAATACATTGGAGGAACGTTGAACAATTCTTTGCAGCGAAATTTTTTATTCAAGAGTAACGACATTTGGTGCCACAAACAGTCTGCCATACCACCACTTAAAAAAAAGCGAGGTTGAAAAAATAGAGATTGCGAAAGCTATATTCCACATTTGCCACGGAACGAATTTCCTACTAAAGCTAAAGGTAGTACCACACTCAATTTCAAGCTTTGGGATTGGGAAAATTAAGGCTGATATTTGCCTCCGCACACCTCACTAATCATTCATTCACGCGTATGAGCTCATGCTCGGTTTGCATGTCTTTCGTCAGACTGGGCCACCACGACGGGTAGACTGCTTGGCCCCACCATCTGTCTGCCACATAAAGACGGAGGCATCCCGTTAAGTGCCTTGCTCAAGGGCCTAACAAGCAAGCTTGCCGGCTTGTTCTCCACACTATCCCTTATGTGCTGAGCGCCAAGCAGGGAAGCTGTGAATACCATTTTATAAAGTCTTTTGGTATGACTCGACTCAGGAAATGAACCCCAGGTCTACCGACTGCGAAGCGGACGTACCTCACTAATGAGAGTAGAGGAGCCAGATCCATTCTGTCGACCGCCTTGTCTTCCACACAAATATTTACCCGCGTTACTAGACGATGGGTATGAGCGACGAGCTTTTTTTAAAAAATTAGTCACAGCTAGGATTTGAACAACAGTTTAACGCTTAAAAGGTGAGTGCCTTAACCACAACACCATCGAGCTAAATTGACCCAATAATAACAAGAAAAACTTGATAGACCATAAATATACATAATTCAGTCTCTGTATTCAGAAAAAAAGAGAGGTCATTTGACAACTGGTTGCATCAAAAAAGTTTCGAACAAGATTAAATACTGATCTTTACCATTAGGCAACCAAGAAAATTCAATATTTCTTACTAAAAAAAGTCCTTAAACTAATAAGACCTGCAGAACTACCACGAAAATCACTACACAGTATCATGTTAATAGTGCCACAGCAGCTACGATTCCAGCAGTGGTCATCAGCAACCATTTTCCCTTTGGTTCCTCGGATTTTTTTCCTTCTAATCCTTCAAAATTTATGAATGTCTGCGAGGCCCCACTCAAATCCAAAATTGCTCATTTTGAGATTGAAAATATTTTTTGAAGTTCAACTCTTTGAAAGCGTTTGCTTGGCTTAAAATTTGGCTTAGGCTGTTTTTTGATGCTGCATTCGCTCAATTACTAAATGCAACTATTTCTGTTCAATTCGCCGGGCGCTTCTTGCAAAGTCTCGCGACGCACACTTTCGGAACGGCTTGCTTACACCATGGCAATTACATAAACGGTACCGCGGCTTTGCATCACATTAACTCTTTTGCTCCCGCGTGAAAAGCGAAAAAAAATGTCCGTAAGGTGGCAGCGCGAAAAACTGTCATAATCAATCATAATTAATCATAATTATGTACCTCAAGTTTGTTTGTAAATCATTACTCAGCTGTCTACTTCTACATTAAGTGTGATATATCGTTGAAATCTACATTTCTTGAGAATTTCAAATAGAAAAAATATTTTTTTTGAATATGCAAATTTTATGCAAATGAACCCCCCCAACTGGGGGGTACTTGTCTTTAAAATTAAAAAGGTACCCTCACCTCAAAGATCACTACAGATTTTATTTTCTACCAATTTTTTTAGAAATGGTCGCAAAAGGATGCTAAGGAAATAAGCTTTCAAGGTACATCACTCAAAACTTACCTAAATGCCTAGGTTTTCTACAATTTGCAATTTTCTGAGGCAAATGACCTTTTTTTTGACCGGTACCAAATTTTGGTAGTTAAATTTAGTACCTAAAATATGATCAAATGTTATTATCTGCTAGAGGTTAGCCTAAACCGTGTAACAATATGTATTTTTGAACAGGGAATTTCTTCAAGATTCAGAAAATATTAAGTTTAAATAGAATGTGCTGTCACTGATAATGAAACAGCCGCTTGTTTACACCCTTCCCATGTGTTGAGAAACAAGGGGGACACAACAAACTTTGATTTAAAGAAGACAAACTTCTGCTAGCTTTTAAACTTGTATTTCGCTTCTTGTCTCCTTGGAAATTTGATACAAAATGACGACTTTATTGGTGAAACATTTGCAATTTATTTTATGTTTTTATAGGGTGTAGTTTTTCTAAAAGTTATAATTTAGTGAAGGTAAGTCAAAAAATTTTGGGGGGTTTTGAACTGACATGATGTACAGTACTCATTTTTGATCAGTAAATATCATATACCACTTAGTCTAAACTATTTAAGGTTATATATTGCTGGAAAGCAAATTTTCTAAGCTATCAAATGTAACCGGTATTTAGCAACATATCATATTTTTTACGCACTAAATTTACTTTTATCTACTTAGCGCTCAAATTTGTATGGGGGGGTTTTGAGACCCCTAAAAAATTTGGAAATTTGAAAACGTAAAATTTATCATTATCGCTTGAAATTTTGTCAAATGATGCCCCAAAAGAGTAGTTTTCAGACTGTGTTAATGATAAAGGGTTTGGTTATGTGGTAAAGATGTAATCTCAATTTGATTTTAGCGTAGTTGGCACGTGCTGAGAATTTGTCCGATTTTGTCGTCTGCAACTGGGTTGTTGGTCTTTTTAACCCATTTTGGGTATAAAAATCCAAGAATTAAGGCACAAATTATACATCTTCCGATGCGTGAGGAAATAAGCGTGATCTTTTGAAAATTTTATGAAAATCGGATGAAAAATAAAGTCACAAATCGATTTTTTATTAAACTAATTTTGTAACTCAATTTAACAAAATTTGAGGGGAACACTGAAAACACGAGATCATCAATCGATGATCGCGGGAGCGAAAGAGTTAATCGTTCATTTTCCTAGCAGTCGATCACCACACACTAAGTGTAGGAAAAAGTTTTCGGAAGTACTAGCCTTTCATCTTCACTTCATGCGAAAAAAGCAATCACAAGGTTCACATCTCGGCTGGAAAATCCAGATCAAACCATTAAGTAAAATTGACAGCAGAATAAATTTTGCAGTTATTTTAATAGTTCAACTCTAAGATGAGTGTAAGTACAAATGTTTGACATAATTAAACAACAGACATTACAGCTAAATCTGGCTGAGAAAATAAGCAGAGTTAATAACAATATTCGTTTCAATTGCCAGTTGTTTTTTGTTTTTTTTTGAGTTGGATCCAAATATTCCAGCCGGCAAGTGAAGGTTACTGCTTATTGAATGCTTTCACTCAGAAACTAACAACGGTAGGCTGCTACTATCACTTTCATTTACAGTAGACCAAAATAGCGATTATCCAGGAGGCATCCAGCTTATTTTTTCTTTACCTTACACATTACACTCCAACAGCATGAACCAAGAAACCTGCGGGTTCACTTAACTTTTTTAACGTGTTTTCGTTAAACGCATAGTGGACCACTAACACCACAGTTTGTTAGTATTGAACATCATTAAAATATTTTTAGGTTGCTCGTGCAGCTGCAGAACAATTCCAAACATCATTTCATTGGGTTTTAAAATCGATTTTCATTATTTTAATTACATTAAAATAACTTGAAAAAATTAAATGGGCCGTATGGTATTTTCAAAGCTGCATTAATTAAAATTTTATATCACCAACAAACTATTAGCGAACTTTACTTCGTAAAGCAAAAATAACGAAACTGCAGTTGATAGATTGATACTATGGTACTAACCATTGCCTAATATGAGATTTCTCCCTGTAATGCATGAACCTAAAAAACTGTTAAAACAATATCAAAGAAATGATTTGCCTTGAATATATTGGTGGTTAAATGTTCAAAAAGCAATTATCATTTCGGACATTTAACTATGAAGCAGCATAACCTTACACAAAAGCTCGCTAAAGGCTAATAATTCAATCAAATGGTAATGATTATGGATAGAAATAGTGAGGCGGGTTGACAGGGAGGCAGATAAAGCGTCCGACTTTAATGCAGTATGTGGGTGGTTGAAATCTCAATCGAGTCGTACTTCACACGAAAGAAAAAATGTGGAGAAAAAGAAAAAAGCCAGCAAGTTCGCTTGTGCCCTAAGGTATTCGTTTAACGGAATTCCTTCACCTCTAGGAGACAGACAAGGGATGAGGCCAAGCGGTCCACTTGTCGCGGTGACCCAATCTGAGTCAAGACTAGCAAACAGAGCACAAGCTCACGTGCATGGATTATCGTCTTGACTATTAAGCGCCAAGCCAGGACCTAACTAGACCTAAGATCACGAGAAACCCTCCGAAAAAGAAATATGTGCTTTTGGAGTTCTCACAATGGCCAACTTTTTCGTCAAACAGTGCAACCAGGCAGGTAGATGGTCATGAATCTTTTTTGCAGTTTACATCCGTATCTAAATTTTCAAAGAAAATTATTTTCGATGAAGTTGAATCAAAAACAGTGTTTATTACCGGATTACGGTGTTGCCGCAAAACGCAGTACCGGTACAGCTAATTTCATGGCAAAAACGTAACCAGTTCTTTTGTCATAGTAGCAATGTCTACAGGGGTTGCAAAAAGATCGAGATGCAAGTAATGCGATAACAAAAACAGAGGCCGATGGTAAACCTTTGAACTAAGCCACGGGAAAGCAAGCGAATTGGTATTGCGTTATGTTGAACCAACCTACGACACTTCCGAGCCATGTACCGCCAATTGTTTATCTTTCAACCGTGGGAAAATTCTACCGTTATTCATAGAACAAGCTCAGGCCTGCACTGGAGACGGTTATGTTGGCACAGAGCTTTTCTCAAAAATGCAACACTACAGTCGTTGAGAGAATCAATAGCATGAACGCTCAATCGTTGTCGCCACATAAAGGCGCTCTAACTCACTTAACCACACTGCTAATAGAGTTTGAACAGTGAAGCTGCTCACCCAGCATGTCGCAAGACGCGATTTTTCAAAACCCACCAATGAAAGTCCGCCTACTCAGCGATGGGGCTAAAAGTCTGCAGTCAGAGTATTCATGACCGGTTCGAAATAAACCGCCGCTTTCTTTAGTCTTATTTAAGGCTGGTTTCCATCATGCGTAAATTGCAGGCGTAGCGTGAAAAATTCTTTGTTTCTCTATTTAGTTTTATGCGCGCAGCGCCCGCTGAGGTTTAGACTCAGTTCACGGTTTGACGCGAGATCGCCGTTCATGCCGTGCTTTGTCCAAAAGATGAGGCCAACAACTACACGACAGCAGCGACGTGCATACTTACAGCAGCAACTGGAATGAGGATTTCAACAAATAAGCTTGCAAGGCTATGCTTAATCTCTCTATCCTTCACTTCCAAACTGTAGCCAGCCAACTCTCTTAGAAACCTGAAGAAAGCAAATACAAAAACCAATGAAAATAATTGCAGCCAATAGCGGAGGCAGTTGCCTTATTCCTGACGTGATGTTTTCTAACAACCACCTTTGACTGCAAGGTCGCGGTAGCGTGGAGGTTAGTACATCCGTTCTACATTTGGTGGACCTGGGTTTGATTCCCAAGTCGAGTCATACCACAGGCTTTAAATGTTGCATTCACAACTTTTCTGCTTGGTGTTCAGCAAGCGATGGATGGCGCAGAAAAAAAACCGGAAAGTTCGCTTGAAATCTGCTTATGTAAGGCACTTAACAAAACACTTCCATCTTTATCTGCTAAGGCAGGTGGTGAGGCGAAGCAATCTACCCTTAGTGGAGGCCCAGTCTAGCTAAAAACTGGTAAACAGAGCACAAGTCAATACGCGTAAATAAAATAAGCTATAAGAGCTGATGCATGGATTTTTGGGATTTACAAGCTTAAGGTTCAAATATATAATGGAGACAAAAATTAAGGATTTTTAAAAGCAAATGTATCGGATAGAGGATAACACAGTCCTAATTTCGTATCGGAAAAAAAATATTATCGCGTTTCGACATAAATTTTATTTCCAATAAGCTCCGAAGTGAATTTTTAAAACGGAAAAGTTCGAAAGTTGCAGATTTTTGGTATCGGTTCCGGAAAGTATGTACTATTGCTAATTATACAGGGTGTTTCATCTCAATATGTCACTTTAGAAAATCTCATATCTCAGTAACTGGCAAAAGTAGCAGGATAAAATTGGTTTTGTTGGAAAGGTAAAATCTCCAATTTTGTTGCTGCAGTGGTTTCGCCAGACCATTGTTACGTCACAATCAAGGTTTAAGCTTTTTGCGTAAAATGCCGTTTCTACCGATTTGCCTCTTATTTGCTTAAAACGTCTTTTACTGGAATGGAGAAAGCGTTTTGTGCTATGGAATTTGATAAAAACAACTCGTGGACATGTGTACAACGTAAATTTCGGACCAGATTTTCAAAGCAGCCACCAGACCGACGTACCATATAGAAATGGAACGTGAAATTTAAGGAGGAATGTTTGTGCTCCCGAAAAAGAATTGTTCCATCACCTTTAACTGAAACGATCGAAAGAGTTCGAAACATCTTCCAACGGAGCCCCAGGAAGTCAATCAGAAGAGCTTGAACTTCAGATGCCTTCAACAACCGTTTGGCGAGTGGTAAGAAAACACCTGCATATGATTCCTTTCAACTGCCTTTGCTCCAGCATTTGAAAGACACCGACAAATCAGCTCGCGACGACTTTTGCACCCAAATGTAGGTGATGTTGGAAGAAGACGGATTTGATGACCGTCTTGTGTTTAGTGACAAAGCAACCTTCCACGTAACTGGCAAAGTTAACAAACGCAACACACGTATATGGGGAACTGAACACCCTCATGCAATACAGGAGCACGTGCGAGATTCTCTTAAGGTGAACATGTTCTGCGCCATATCGAAGAAGTGTGTGTATGGGCCTCTCTTTTTTGAAGGAACAACGATCAACAGTGAAGCGTACCTTGCTATGCTGCAAAATTGGTTGATGGAACTTTTGTTTGAGGGAGAGCGAGCAGACTTTATTTTCCAACAGGATGGGGCATCACCTCACTGGAGTCTCAATGTAAGACAGTATCTGAGCGCTACTCTGCATAACAAATGGATCGGACGTGCCGGAAATGATGATTGCGTGCTCCTGCATTGGCCCCCTAGATCTCCAGACCTAACGCCGTGTGCCTTTTTTCTCAGGGGCTATGTAAAAAGCTTGGTCTACGTTCCTCCTCTTCCAACGTCAGTGGATGATCTGAAGACTCGGATAAATGAGGCCTTGAAAACCATCGATCCCAACATCATTGTTCGAGTTTGGCAAAAAATGGAATACCGTTTCGATGTGTGCCGTGTAACCAAGACTTGTATACTAAACATTTGTGAAAAGTTTAATAAAACGTTTATTTCTTTGATTTTTTAGTTCAAATTTTTGCTGTGTAAACTTAAGATCATTAGTTTTCAAAAAAAAAGTTTGGTTTTTATATCTTCTACAGCTATTGAGATATAAGTTGTCATAAAGTGACATATTGAGATGAAACACCCTGTATATTGAAACATGCTTCCACAAACGAGTAATAGATGTATGTGGCGTATCGTAAAATCAATTCACAATATTGCAGTGGCAGAAACAATTACAATGATGAAACAATGGATTTGTCGGTAGGACACACCAACGCATAATGTCATTTTTTTCCGAATCATGCACGTTTTTCCGAATTTTTCCGAATAATGTCGTTTTTCCGAATTATGCGCGGATACACGATGCTGATAAAACAATCTGATACAACAATCGCTTTGATTAGCAAGCAAGTTTCTAAGTTTCAGCTGCTTTCCTAGTACACCCTGATGAAGCTTAAGGAAGCGTATATTACACCACATATCATAATTTTTAAACGCTATGCCAGGAGTGAGCAAACTTTTTAGTTGGAGGGCTGCACTGACCATTCAAGAGTTGGCCGAGTGCCAGTGCTTAAAATCTTGCAATAGCTCTAGACGTAAAGGCTGTCTTGATACCTCACTTGTAATAGAAGTGTATTTATAAAAAAAACACTTTATTACAAACCTTGAAACTTCGAATGGTGTGCGTTCTCCGAAACAAATAAATGTAACATCCAGGAAAGCGGAATTAATATTTTTATTACTAGCAATGTTGACTACTAAAATAATCGCATGAAAATTTCGCAAATATTTCGTCATATTACATTAGATACATGAAAGTTTCTGTTAGTGTTGGGGGGCCGCATAAAATGCTCTGGCGGACCACATGCGGCCCGCAGTTTGCCCACCCCTGTACAATGCCATAGACAACAAATGTAGCTATCGAAGCAGCCTACATAAAATAACTCATCGAAAACAAACGAACAAACAGCTCGGGCAAACACGAAATGAATTTGCGATCTGTATATGTCACAAATCAAAATTAAAACTGGAAGTGTGATCTTGAAAGAAAACGAAGATTCCCTTAGCATGCACGGTAACACTTGATAAAAAGGTTGATGATCAGTTTATCACCGTTTATCGTAAATGCAACAGCATAGAATGATACTCGGTGGCAAAACGATATACAGTGATCCCTCGCTATATCGCGCTTCACCTATCGCGGCTTCGCTGCTTCGCGGAATTTTTTACAGTGCTTTTTTTACAGTGAATCCTTATTGGCTCAGGGGCTTTACTGTTGTCTAGAAGTGAAAAAAGTTGAAAAAAGAGAAAAAAGTTGATATATACGTTAATATTTCTATTTCTTAAACATATTTTGGGCCTGAAAAGAGGTTTTGTTTTTTGTTTCATTCTGCAGTACAGTATTGCATTGTAAAATAACAGTAAAAAATAAAGCTGACAACTTCGCGGATTTCACCTATCGCGGGTTATTTTTGGAACGTATCCCCCGCGATAAACGAGGGTTCACTGTACACTAAAAATGGATGTACACAGTATATGCTTTTGTCCGATTTTGTACCTTTTAGCTTTCAAGCATTTTTTGCGGAGTTTCATTCCCTTGGATATCACCATGGTGTTACACGGGATACCTTGTTGTGAGAACTTCCGACTGTGTGGGCAAAATCTTTGTGGTGCGCTTTTGTCCGTATATGCTTTTGGTACATGCTTAGCGGGCAAAATCGGATATTTACACCAGGGTTTTTTTAAGGCGTTTTAGGGGCCCGATTTGGGTCCCTAGAATGAGAGAAAAGTATGCCCATGTAATAGAGCAGGGGTGAAGTCGGAGATCGATTTAACTTTGAATTACATTACACGACCTCTGGAGATCGATACCCGAAGAGGTAGAGATGGCATGGAGGTAAAGACCTTTTTTTTTGGAAATCAACTTCACTTCGAGCTACAATACACAATACCTGGAGAAGAGTGCTAAACACATCTACTCATTTCAAATTGGTCAAATACTTTTCGGGTCCGTCCAGGACCATATCAGGCATCTAACATTATCTTAAAAAAGCCTGTTTAAACGCATACTGCAAACCATCATCCACACATTGGAGCGTATGAATATTTCCGCGCAAAATGCACGAGCAAAAAACGTACAAAAAACGCATAACGATGCACAAACAAAGTACAGTGCGTACAACGACCTTAAAACAAGCACTACAATCAAATTTTATCAGTTGAGCATGCAGCTTGTACATGGCCAACTGGCCGCCATATCTAATACAGCAACTTACCTAAAAGAAGCTTCAAAATCTTCAACTGGGTACATTTTGACTCGAAAAAACTTCATACCCATTATTAGCCCAACAATAACTCGAGAATTGTTTTCAATTTTTTTTGCTTCTTCCAACTCGGCCATGAACTTGCATCGCACGTGCTGGAACCTGCAACGTAAAACTGTCAAACAAATCCTTGCAACTTTCAAAATTTGTCGTCATTGGAAACTAAAAATCTTTATTGCTACATGAAAAAGCCTGTGTTCTGACCCGCTTTGGAGCTGCCAGTACTTCTGGTGAGCTGTTGACAACACAAACACTGCAAAAAATCGGGAATAGTCAGCGCTATTCCTGTGGACAGTTACTTAAATACCGGTAGCACTTACGAGCACCGCATTGCCTACTTGTAAAACCTCATCTTCCTCGGTTCTAATGAACGGTGTGAACAAAAAACCAAACGCCTCAAACCTTATATTTTTTCGAACAAGGTAAACAGCCATTCTAAACCAGTCAGAAAGAAACTGGTAGACCACCGTCAACACAGCGGAGTGGCCAATAATGCCCTCCTAAACAGTAACTTTCCGCGTGCACCTTTGCATAGCTTCGCGACAATAAACGATCAATAGTTCACTCACTTTGTTTTAGCCATAACGCCAATCACTTCTGCAAATAAATCCACAACAATTCTCGCTTTATTATTGGTCGTTTCTTGACTAGCCAGAGCAGCATTTTTAAAATGCGTGAAGGCCAGGTTCAGAATATCTTGAATCTGTTTTTCAGGCAAAGGGTGAACTGGAAGCTGCTGTAGAACTTCGATCAAAACCAAACAAAAAACGATGGAAATAATCATCTAAAATTAAAAATTGTGTTTGGATTAAGTATATGGTGTACATAAACACTTGTAGGCATTTAATTGATGGCGTTTACGTAACGATGCCAATAATTTATTAAGCTTAAGTCGCAAGGCAAAGAGGAAAAAATTGAAACATAATTTCCATCATACTTTAAATTTGAAACATCATACTTTTAGTCGGCGCTTTTATGTTGAGTTGCATATATATAAACATGACCCTCGTTCAACCGAACCTGGTCAATCCGGACTTCGGTTTATCCAGACAGAAGCCGTGAAACAAAATTCACGAAGTTCTCTCCACCTCACTGTTCGACATCCCAAACCCCACCCATGTAAATACATTGTAAATATTTCAAGGTAAGCAAAATTAAAGTGCTGATATCTTCAATCTTTTTCAGAACGGTTATTTCATTTTATTGGCATTAACTGTATACATTTGTGTTATAATCATTTATCCGGACCCGTTTTTGCACCATTTAGTCCGAATAAACGAAGATAAAGTGTATATTGAACATATTGTTAAGGATGATTATTTCATTTAATTTGCATTGTATACAGTACAGTAAACACATTTGTGTTATCCGCACTTTTTCATTATAGGGATTGGTTCCCGCACCATTTGGTCGGGAAAAACGAGGGTCGAGTGTACGTGGTACTGTCATTGTGAAGTATTAATAGAAGAAACCATTAGAACTTGAAAAAGCATAAGTTTCTCGCAGGTGAGATCAATTACTACACTTTGGTGAGATCAAATAAATGCACTTCCAAAAATTTCAGTTCGCATTAATTTTCTCCAGATACTCTTCTACCAGCAAATGGAGCATGGCAAACTATTACTAGCCCTAGATACAAGGCCATTATGGGAATAGATTTTTAAACGATTATCAATGAGATTCCAATAAACCTCCAATGCTGCATAACCCAACACTCTGTGTTTATGAACTTTGAAAAAACTGCATGCTACTGAAAGGCATAAAATGCATTAGTAAGCTTCTTTTTATCAAACCACATAAAAATTTAAAAATAAAAGCAATTACTAGTCCAAAAAAAATTCAGCGCAACACAAGCCATGCTTTAGTCTTACTGCAAACACTCTCAATGCGCAAAACCAACAAATTTGCGGTCATACCTCTTTTAAATCCTTTTTTGTATCTTGTTCCTTCATTAGGCTATCACTAAAACAAACAGCAAAAAGTTTCAATTTTATCTATTAGCAAACAGTGACGCTCAAAGCAAAATCATACAAACATTTAGTTTTGTTTTGCATTGGTCCAGGAAACGTACGAAACCAGCAGTGACTTTTACATATAGAAGTTTTGCTCGGTAGTACTTCTGATCATAGACGCTTTAGATGTAAAATTGCAACGGAGGCCAATGACTCACAGTTCAAATTTACAACACCAATCCATATATGTTGCTTTCAACTTGTATTTTAACTCCAAATTCAATAGCACTAACGTGTATAGATATTGGAAATGGCAAAAACGCAAGGCAGTTGCCAGTGACTCTGACACATTATTTGCTTGCAAATATTTAGGTGGCAGAAGAAATCATCAAGCAATATCTAAGACAAAATTTGTCAAGTCATCACTCAAGTCCTCCACAATTAAGCGATGCTGACGGCAACTCGATAGTGTTTCATTTGTGAAAAATAAAATTGATCCAGTTTTGTTTACGCATTTGTGTGACTTCATTCTACTGAAATCATCTGAAGCAGTAGTAAATCTTCACTTACTTTTTTGCTTTGACTCCAGTGCGAGCCAGTCGACCTTCGACTTTGATACCGCCATTGGGTACAGATTGACTAAACCTATTCAAAGAAAAACAATGATCAGCAAAACGGGGAGCCAGCTGTGAAAGTGATTATCTCTTGCACTTTAGAAGTAACTGCTGGAGCATGTCTTGTTCGTCATACGAGTATTTTGGCAAAATAATAGCACTTTTTTGGCAAACAAAACATCAAATGACAAGAGTGACGGCAAGTAGCAATTACAAAACACAAATCTCTTTGGGTTATAATTTAAAGTAAAATCAATCCTTTACAAATAATCTGCCAAGACTCAAAAATTTTCTTGAAACATTATAAATGTCAAGGTAAATTCGGTGCTAACTAAAATCATAAAACAAACATAAAGTTCTGAGCATGCAACAAATTTGAAGAAGTGCACCTTTAGTACCACTACCTTTCTCAAATCTTACTTTCTTGAACTTTGTTTTGATTTTGGTTTGTATTAGCCAGAAAACATTAATGACAAATGCCAGTTGTTGTTTGGAAAGACATGCTCTGACATGAAGCTGTTATGTGCCACAAAAAAAGGAAGAAATTAGAACATCAAAATCCACAAAGAGTCCTGTAGAATGGGACACTACTGACAGGCAGAAATTCCACAGAGTAGATCGGCATTTAGGGTTGAAGCTATGGTCAGAATTATAATTACAATTAGGGTACGAGTGCATAGAATTATGCAAAATTTCCATGTTTTAATAATATCCAAACAAAATGCTTATTATACCAAAAACAATTGAATCAAAACAATTCTAGTTATGGTTTTAATTACAGAACATGACATGCAATGTCATCAATGCAAGTTTGGTAGCAATGACATTGCTAGCATTATCTTAAGTAACAGCAATACCACAAATTTATAGTGCTAAATAATCTATTGGATTGCTTCCCGGTCTGCACTGCTCTAAATTAAAATTGGTTCCGTAACTCAGCAAATAGCGATGTCAGTATTGTGTGAGTTATGTGGTTACACAATAGCTTAGCAAAAAACAAGTAACCTGCATGGAATATCCACACTATGCAAAATTTGTACTCTTTCACTCCTTCTAGTAAACTTAAGGCTCCCCAAACATTGTGATCAGCTACAGGTCACTATGATCTATTCACAGTTCAGCAACTTTACCATTTAAACAGAGTCTCCAGCAATGACGGCAAACAATATTCTGCCACACATCCAAGTGCACCAAGAAGTTGATCGAATTGAGCATCTTCACCACGTTGTAATGATTTCATAATTTGTTTTGAATCCTGTAATGAGCAAAAAATGCTTGAAAAAAGCTTCTGTTTTGCAAAATAGAAGAACAAATCATTGGTTAGCTTCACCAATATTTCATTTAGCCCTTTCCTTGACAAAAACAAGCATGTTGATTTTTGCTAAATGTTCCAATTTCAGTCATCAATGAGTGCACTTGTCTAAAATTTGACCTTCAAAAACCAGCTACAGATGCACATACTCAACAATTCTGAGCATTTAGAAGCTGTTCTACAAGTGAAACGAGTATTCTTGTCACATTGTATGCCTGGCAAAGGCGACAGGGGGGGGGGAGCTGTAGGATTTCAAAAATTCTCTTACAAGACTTACTTCCACAACCACGGTCGTCACATGGATGCTGTTTTCATCCACATTACCACCCATTTTTTTGTACCCTTTTCAAATAAATTATACCCCAAATGCCTAGTTCTGAGAAAGATAGAGAATAAAAACCTTCCTTAGAAGCTTGAATACTTCTAATGAAACTGCCAGTTCATCAGACAATGACTATTTCTCAACAAGTGGGAAGGAGGAGGAGGAGGGAGGTAGGGGAGAGCATAGAAAAGCGTAGAGTTGTCAGAGAAGTACAAAATGCAGCACCACAGTTTTCCATTAACCACAAAAACGGGGAAAAACAATAATCACAATCTATTTTCATAATCAACACGAAAAATTCTATATAGAACCAAAATCAAAAAAAATTAGCCTAAGAAAGAAACGTTTTTAACTAAAAAGTTGTTGGAAAAAAGATTAAAACTTTGCCATGCCACAGTTCATTAAAAAACTTGGCCAAAATTATCAAATTCATCTGACTGCAATTAGCCTATGCAAAAACATGCATATCGTTTAAGTTAAAATGACTTGACTAGCTGTTCTGCGAGTCTGAAAAAATATAGAGAATACCACCTGCAGCATCTAGGACTTAGACATGAAAAAAACAACTTTTACTTCTTGTATTACAAAACAGATCTTATCACTACACTTTAATCAGTTAATGCTATGTAGAAATGAATACCACTTAAACTGCAAAAATTCCACCAACTAACCCTAACATTAATCCAAACCATTACTTCCTAACACTAATTAATCCTAACACGAACCCCAATTCTAACACCAATCTGTTATTCCACATTTTGGTTGAATTTACTTATCAGGAACACTCTCAGTGAAATTCTGCATTTTAGTTAGCCATATTGTGATAGAAATTAAGCACAATCCGTAATAGCATAATCTTAAATTTTGGCCTCACTTTACAGTGGATAAGTTTTTAAGTATCATACCTGTCCATGGGATTCAGACAAAAGTGTCTCCACTTTTTTGTTCACTTGGTAAGTAAACTCATTGAACAAGTCTTGAAGAACAAACTCTCCAGCAACTAAGGGAGAGTTTGCCATAATTTAGTGAATCACTTTTTTCTTGCTACATTAGGCTATAAAATCTAAATAGCCACATCAATCAAGAGCCAATATAGCCTATCATTTTCAGTAAACAATTCTGTAGAGAAGAAATGCATATTAACACTTGTGCAATCTAGCATATAAGCTGTCTGGGAAAGCAGATAATTCCAGATATCATGCGAAAATTTGAGAGTTTCTGTTTATTTGTTTATGTCAACAATCCAGCTACATAACAAAAAGGCAGTGGCTATTTTGCTGTCGACGGCAATTTACCCTCAGAGACTATTTTGCTGTGAGTTATTTGTGATTTGTCAATCTTAATGACGTACTAAACATGTGACTTTTGGTCGTTTCTGATTGGTCAATTTTAAAAACCAATTATAAAAATTTTGCACCCCCAGGTCTCTATCCCCCACCCTGTACACTCCCTTCCAGTGTACACTGCCCCATACATTTACATACCGGGCCTGCCCCTTCAGTGTACACTGCTTTTCTTTTAATGCCCTGCCAGCTGAGATGCGAACCCGCAACCATGGTATCCCAAGACCAGCGCACTATCCACTACACCACAGTGTCACTGACGTAATTATAGCAAATACGGCTATATAAACTCGCGTGAATGATTATGGCAAAATATATTCCAAGGGCAAATTGCCGTTGACGGCGAAATAGCCACTGCCTAACAAAAAAGGAAGCCAAGCTACCCAAACAAAATTAGACAAATTGCCAATGACTATTTTGCTGCCAACAGTATTTTACCTTTGAACATTTGAGATTGGTATATTTCAACAACAAATTAAAAACGTAGCTTATGGTCGTTTCTGAAAAGTTTATTTTAAGGCAGTGGCTATTTTGCTGTCGACGGCAATTTACCCTCAGAGACTATTTTGCCGTAAGTTATTTGTGATTGGTCAATCTTAATGACGTACTAAACATGTGACTTTTGGTCGTTTCTGATTGGTCAATTTTAAAAACCAATTATAAAAATTTTGCACCCCCAGGTCTCTATCCCCCACCCTGTACACTCCCTTCCAGTGTACACTGCCCCATACATTTACATACCGGGCCTGCCCCTTCAGTGTACACTGCCTTTCTTTTAATGCCCTGCCAGCTGGGATTCGAACCTGCAACCATGGTATCTCAAGACCAGCGCACTATCCACTACACCACAGTGTCACTGACGTAATTATAGCAAATACGGCTATATAAACACACATGAATGATTACGGCAAAATATATTCCAAGGGCAAATTGCTCTCGACAACAAAATAGCCACTGCCTAATTTTAATGATGCAATAAACACAAAAATTACTTTGGTGTACCAGGCTCCCTCAGTGTACATAGCCCTCTATATTCACATACCAGGGCCACCAAGTGCAACTGCCTCTGTCTAAGTATTCTTCCTGCAAAGATTTAAACCCACAACCATTGCATTTGAAGGCAACAGTACTATCTACTACACCACAACATCACTATGTGCTTTGCAGCAAATGTGTTTATTTACAGATACATTAATCATGACGGAAAAATACATTGCAAGGGTAAAATGCTGCTAATGGCAATAATAGTTACTCTCAAACGAATTTGATATAGGTAATAGGAAACAACAAAATGATCATATGGCCATTGACTCTGTTGGCTTTATTAGCAATCAAAAAAAACAACACTAAACTAAAAAAAGCACCAGCAAAAGCACATGCATACACACACACACATGCGTATACATTATTAAATGCAAAACAATGTACATAAACGAACACACAATGTTATGCAAGAAAAAATACCAGGTAAGCTTATACACTACAAAGCTAATCTAAACGTTAAATCCATTATTTCAAATCCTTTTCTACTTTTAACTGTTAAAAGCAAAAATTCTTATAAGTGGTTTGGAATTAATGATGCATTTTGATAGGCACTTCCTGGCATTTTTGAAAGCCTGCAAATACAATCATATACTTTCCCAAGTTAATTTGTATTGAGGGTAATAGGTACTGGTAGTAGTCTTTACTTTGTGATCTTACGTTGATCCTACTCAGCTAAACTTTTAACTTGAGTTGATTCATTAACCTTGTCCTCGCACTCCAATACCAGCACAACCTAAGAGAGTAACTTAGAACCACCACAGTCGGTGGCAATCGGTATTTAGTGACCTGCCCAGCACCAATGCGGAAAGCACAAGCAAATTTTTACAGAAGATCGCATTAAAGCGGACTTGCAGATAAATAAACTCCGTTTAGGCAATTTTTAACCAAATTAACGGATAGCGGAGCAGACTATTGCTGAATTAACCGTCATTGTCATAGAATGATAGGAAAATTTCGTTCACGTAATCAAACGTCATCAATATTTGCTCCCAAAAAAAGTGGCTAACCACTTTTGGTATTTTTTCATTGAATCTGAAGCGTTTCATGTCACATATTGTTAATTTTGCTATGCTGTAATCGCTTAATTTTGGCCATCGTCTTGTCTTTACAGCAGTGTTAGTGTCGTATAAAACTACTTCACCAGAATTTCTCTTGCCAGAATGCTTTTGACGCACCTGTTTCCGTTCTGTAAAGTGCAAAAACTATTGTCTCTTGATCAATTGCGTGGAAAGTTATTCCCTGATAATTGTGCAAACCGTTCTCTTATTTTGAAATCACTTTTATTTTAACACGCGCAAACCATTAACTTTAGTAGGCAGTAAATTTCATCTCAACATATGCTGATAGAATACAGAATTTTCCATATGCCAAGTCATTCATTACATTTTGTGTTACATCATAATATATTTTTCTCCTACGGTGACAATTTTTTGTGATTCGAATTTTACAGAGTAAAACAATTTGGTTATTGACAAATAAACGCGGTACCAGATTTGTATTGCTGATATTTCTGTCCGCAACAGCTATAAGAACAAGCTTGGGCTACGGCCGAACCTTACTCTCAGAAGCCGTTTCTAATATCCAACGACCGACTTTAGCTTGACATTAAATAAGTCATATTGTTTCTTGAAATTAAAAATGAATAAAAACAAGCAATTGCTAAATAAATGTTTGATATGTTTTTACTGATGTTAGTGTTGATGCTGTTTTTAGGATAGCCATTGTCCAGTAATATCTCCTTGATCCGTTCTATTTCTTCATTGGGTCTACGCTTGGTGCAAAAACCGTTTGCTTGGTGCAAAAGCGCTTGGTGCAAAAGTGTTTGCACCAAGCGTAGACTCAATGGAGAAATAGAACGGATCAAGAAAATATTACTGGACAATGGCTATCCTAAAAACAGCATCAACACTAACATCACCAAGAAAATTGCTCAGTTCTCCACCCTTAAGCGATTCGGCCCTGAAAAGTGTTCTGTGTACTTGAGGGTCCCTTAAATAGGTAAGCCATCAACAAACATAGAAAAAGAAGTCAAAACCGCTGTGGAAAGCAGCTATGGTTCCGTCAGCACCCGCTTGGTCTTTACGTCTAAGCGCATGCTGCCTGTGGCCCCTCAAGAATGTTCTACCTGCCATTCAGAAAAGTTTTGTCATATATGAATACAAGTGCCACTGTAATAGTCGGTACGTAGGGCGAACATCTCAACGACTACAGGATCGCATCAAGCAACATGTTCCGCAATGGTTGAGACAGCAATTGACTCGTCCACGCCGATCTCAAGCACACAGATCGTGCAAACGAACCGACACCAAACCGGATTGTGACTCCGCCATTGGTCAGCATCTTTTAGATAATGATCGATGCGCATTAAACTATGATGATAAGCGGTTTTTAATCCTCGCCGCAGCGCGCAGCTCTTTCCATCTTAATCTTTTAGAGGCTACTTATATCAAGGCCCGACGCCCAATGTTATGCAGACAGAAAGAGTTTGTTTACACTCTCAAACTCTTTCGATAATCGTGGCATTTGGCCTCCTGCTGCGCCTTCTCTAACTTTCGCTATTGCGAAATCTTTCTTTGGCACCCTTTGCAATACCAGCGCTATCATTGGCTTGTCTTAATTGCCTAACATCCAAATTATTCACATAAAATACTTATTCACTCTAGATCTTCCCTTTTGACGCGGTACCGCCACTGATGAGAGCGTCACGAAAAGCTTATGGCTCAAACAGCTTTTTTCAAAGCTATATTAAAATTCTGTACCACCAACAAAATATTTTTGTCAAAAATCGTTGCAAGCCAGTTACATTTACAAATCAGATGTAATTTTATGACCTATAAATATTCCTTAAACAGATTGTAGATGGCTATTGCCTTGACTGCTGGACCAAGTAAGGGGTAAATAAAAAATTTACAATGCTTTTTGTAATTACCAGATTATGGTTAATTTCGCTAATGTACTTACGGATACGGGTATCTAAATGATGTGCGGGTGAATTAAAAAGAAGAATAAGTGATGATTAGATCATACTTCTCTGAAAGACAAATCTTTTATCAAGTTGGCATATTGTACTAAGCTTGGACTCGCCAATTAAAAGGCTTAATTTCAAGCGAAATCATTTTTGATTAAATTTATTTGTTTCCGACTAATACGCTAGCAATAATTTACTCCAATGTTTAATCAGTAGTATGTAAGTCATCAAATTAAACCTCAAAGTTGATGTTCGCCTTATACCTTTCCAACATAAATTGCAGCTTTTTGTGAGCCATTTTTTTGCTCAAAATATGTGACGTCGTATGCAACCTTTCTATTCTTGCAGAATAAACAAGAAAACGTATCTTTGGCAGAATAAAAAGAGTGAAAAAGCGCAGCACTGCTAGCGTAGGCAAAAACAAACAAATATTGCCGCAATAAACAGCGCTTCAGTAAGTACGCCAACTTTGCAAGACATTTGCATTACAATGCGAAATTTAATCACTTATCCATTAAAACAAAACTACTTTTAATCAATCAAAATCTTAGATTTCCTTTAACATAATCGCAAAAAAAACTTGAAAATGTTACTCTTTCCGTAGATTCGCTCAACTTGACAATTTTGAAATTCAATAAAGTTCCTAAAATCTTGTGGCAATTAATGCATTTCTGCACAAAATGAATCTAATGGCAATGAACTTGAGGCAAACATCAAATTTTGTATTTGATTTTTCCAAGCTATCTACGTTAATTGATAATTATTGAAGTCATTAATGCTTGCGTGTTGTTTTAGTAAGACCTTCAAGCAGCTTTTAATGTTTTGAGTGATCCGTTTATGGTTGGTTTACGCTGTTACTGTGAATTCTTGATCGGATTTTACGAGCTTGATAATGTTTGATATCAAGCAAAAGAGGTGTTAGTTGTGACTCAAGATCATAACAGTGAGATCTGGTATGAACATTAGAAGCAGATCGACAATGTTTATATAGAATATTGTCTGAGGACAACACCTGCTGTAACTTAAAGAACTTTTTAGTAAAACATATGGCTTTGCATTAAATGCATCTTTCTGCGATCTTTTTGTCTTAACAAAATTTTTTAGTAATAGCTTTGCTAAATTTAAAATTAGAAAACAACATTTTGATTGCTGTGTTAATGAAAACAATGATCTCTTTGAACAACAAATGTGTCATTTGACTGTATGTGCGTGTGGCCGTGACACCTCTAAGAAACACCTGGCACAAAATGTGATTAAAGATTACCCCACGCAAATGCAATGTTTCTACAGGAATCTTTGTAATGCAATATATATTTATGTTCAAAATTTTATTGATCAGAATGGTGTTTTCTCAACTAAGACGTTTAAAAGCCTCCTGCTGAGCTAGTGCCGTCGGTTAGCAACTGTGATTAAAGCTTAAGGCAGTGGTTCTCAAACTGTGCGTCGCGACGACCCGGTGCGTCGTTTCAATTTTCCAAAGGCGTCGCGGGATAATTTGGTATTGTGCCATTAAGTCTAGGGTTTTATTGCGTCAAAAGAACTCTGATCGCAGATTCCTTTCTCACTTTCTTCTGACATTTTCACAATAGTGTTTTTAATACACTGTTGTAACGGTTGACTTGTTATTCAAGAATCAAATTGCAGAAGTTTAACTTAATTGGCGAAAAATATATAAAGAATAAAGCATTCAGTTGTATGTTGGACGAAAACAGGGAAGATGAGTTACAAACTTAGAAGAGCGTAATTTTACGATTGAAGATGACAGACCAATCCAAAATCTCGGAAGCATAGGGGCAGTTATTTATGTAGATTATGGGTCACATTTATCTTGCAGTGGGGCAAACTAAACTGTAGGATGCTGTCTGGTGCGTCGCAAAGTCTCGCAAGCTTTTTTGAATGCGTCGCATCGCAAAAAGTTTGAGAACCACTGGCTTAAGGTGATTCACAAAATGCCTTGCTTGCGACAAAACGCGACCATATGTTTGAAAATTAATTTGCAAAGATTGGAAACAGAATTTTCCAAAAAGGCTCTAAAATCCTTGCTGAGCTATGCAATAAATTGGAAGCATCGACGATATTCCCGATTTGGTGTAGGTTTACTAAAACCGTTTTATATCGATCAAATTAAAAGTGACTTTAATGTGAAAAAGACAGGAACGTCGTTGCCAATTGAATTTATTACCAACTTGCCTTCTGAAAAAAAATAGGTGAAGGAGCAATCAACACAATCTACGAAATGATAATCACCGTTGGCGATAGAGAACTACATACTGACGTCAGAAGTCACATTAATTTATTGCTAAATACTTCACCCGTGAATCAAATTTACTAAAAATTTTTTCTTACATCAAGTAGCTGAAATATTCCCAGAAGCACAAAAAGAATTTGCTGAATTTTTCAAAGACCATGCGGCAAAAAATAGCTTTGATAGCATTAATCTGGGGTCTTTGGTTGCAAATAAAGGATATGCACCACTTGTTGAGAAAAGGAGCCTTGAAGACACTGATACCGTTTTTAAAAACTTTTCTATTCAAAGCAGGTATTTCTTCTGCTGTTGTCGTCAAGACCAACGCTTAGTACAGACTAGAAAAGAGGGATGACTTGCGCTTTCTTTAGATAATCCTCCCATGAAGATGCTAACAAAGAGAAGGCAATTAAAAAATTACATGCAAATAGGCATTTAACTTTCTTTGTTTTATGTGATATGTCCCATTAAAATTTTTCTTGAAGTAAGTTTTTTCAATTGTTATGTCTGTTATGCAAGTCTATAGACCTCGGGCATAAAACTCACTGTTGGCTATGCTACAATAAGCGTGCCGTAAAACATCGTCACTAAAAACAGCAGAAGGTAATTATTCAAACTTGGTAATTGGCTTTAGTGGGAAACTAGAACAAAAAAGTTAAGAACCGCGCTCTGTTAGAACGTCGAGTCACCTAATTAAAAATAGCTGACTGCCTACCGACACAATTATCTCAGAATCATTGACGTCTGATCTACGTAGATTATAGACAGTGACATCGCCAATACTTATCGGGTCTTATCAGTATTGCTGTCTAAACTTCGCTCAAAGTGGATCGTTGGACTCTGGTAGCCTATAGGATAAATAATCATTTTGGATTGCAACTTGAGGGTTCAGGATGGGGCGCTGGTGCCAAGACATTGTGCACAGCTGCCTTGTCCTTGATTTACTCAACTGCTGAGTGCTGTGCATCAGCTTGGTGTCGCAGCGCGCATACTCGCCTCACTGACAACGTTATTAATGACGCTTTGCGCATTGTCTTTGGATGCCTACGTCCCACTCCAACGGACAACTTTTCTGTTCTCTCAGGCATCCAGCCAGCTAAGCTTTGCCGCCAAGGAGTGACACTCTCCTTGGCTAATCGCAGTTCTTTGGACCCTGGCCACATTCTGCATGGTCAGCTGACTGAGCCGCAGGCTGCTAGTAAGGAGAAACTGAAATCTAGACACCCGTTTGTTTCTGCCGCCCGGAAACTATTGCATAACTTTTTTTTGTGTTTGTTCATATTTATCCTCCATTCACGAGAAAGCGAATTGTATCGCTATGTTTTGGACGGGACGTCCGCACTCGCTTGGGAGTTGTTATTTTTTGAGGTGTCTGGACCACCTGTCTTCCACATAAAGGCGGAGGCGTCCCATTAAGTGCCTTGCCCAAGGACACAACAAGCGAACTTGCCGGCTTGTTCTCTACAACCTCCCATAAATGCTGAGCGTCAAGCAGGGAAGCTGTGGATACCATTTTTTTAAGTCTTTTGGTATGACTCAACAAGGGAAATGAACCCCTGGTCTACCGACTGCGAAGCGTACGCTCTAACCACTACACCACCGCGCCGGTTATCTGAGTTGAGCAATCACGCTGCCCAATGGACGAACTTGACATGGGACACAGAGTACTCCAAGAGTATGTCAGCGCTCGGTGCCTTCATTCCTAGCGTCAGCACAAGACCCATTGCAATGAGTTTGACCAGAACAGCTTGGGTCAAACTCAATCGCCTGCGTACTAGCGTTGGGCGTTTTGGTTCGTCCATGCACAAATGGGGTCTTGCTCCTCAGCAAAATGCGAGTGTGGCGCTAGGAAACAAACTGCAGACCAGATTATTTTGACATGTCCCATACATCGGGCACCTCGAGGAATAATGGCTCTGACAGTTTTGGATGACGAAACAGGGTGCTGGCTCAACGCTATCACTGCCAGCATCTGATCTAGGCAACACAGCAGGTCGGGCTGGTAAAAGGATAAACCTTCGATCCCTATCCTTTTGTTGTGTCTGACCTGGATCATAGATACCCTGCCATACCACAAAGAGACTTAAATCATGTTTTGTATGGCTAAGCTCGGTCGCCATTGCAGCTAGAAAACTTGAAAATCAAAAATGGTAACTGCAACGTAATTCAAAATTGTTTGCCAACCAGTGTAAATAAAAAAAATTTGCTCTTTGTTTGATAGACCAAAAAATTATCACAAGGCTTACCAGGTGATCATGTGAAAACCACTTGAAAAAGGGCATCAATTGATTAACTCTTTCGCTACCACGTGAATAGCGACAAAAATGTCCGTAAAGTGGCAGTGCGAAAAACTGTCATAATTTATCATAATCAACCATAATTAGTCATCATAAAATATCCCAAGTTTGTTTGTAAATCATTACTCATCTGTTTACTTCTACATCAAGTGTTATATATCTTTGAAATCTCTATTTCTTGAAGATTTCAAATATAATAAAAACAAAAAAAATTTTTTTGTTTGAATATGCAAATTAGCCTCCCTAACAGATGCAGAGTTGTCTTCAAAGTTAAAGTACCCTTATCTCAAAGATCACTACAGATTTTATTTTCAAACAATTTTTTTAGAAGTGGTCGCTAGATGATGCTAGGGAAATAAGCTTTTAAGGTGCATCAGTCAAAACTTACCTAAAAGCCTAGATTTTCTACAGTTTGCAACTTCCAGAGGCCCTTGACCTTTTTCTTAACCAGTACTGACTAGTACCAAATTTTGTTAGTTTAATGTAGCACCTAAAATACGATCAGCCATCATCTGCTAGAGGTTTGCCTAAACCATGTGTTGCGTTCCTGCTAACTCGACGCATATACAAATTATAACATAAGCCTCATAAATCCGACTTTAATCAACTAAAACGCTTGATATCTAAAAACATAAGAATAAATAGAACATATACAAACAAGAACGCCTAAACTAAAGATTTAAACTGAAGCACTAGTAAGACTAACAAAAGCGACTCCACTGAACTGATAAGAAACACAACTGTAACAGAAAACCATCATTGGATCCTAGTGCTTCAGGCAAACATTAAACTAACGCGCAGTAATCAAGAAACAAATTACAAGCCACGTTTAAACCTGACGCGTTACAAATTTACATCACCATGTAACATTAAGTATTTTTGAAAAGATAACTTCTTCAAGATGCAAAAAATATCAAGTTTAAATAGAATATGTGGTCACTAACAATGAAACAAACGTTTTTTTACACCCCTCCCATTTGTTGAGAAATCAGGGGGATACAGCAAAATTTAATACAGAGAAGCCAAACTTCTGTTAGCTTTTAAACTTGTATTTCAGGTTCTGTCTGGTTGGAAACTTGATACAAAAGGATGACTTTAGTAGTAAACATGTGATCTCAATTTGATTTTATGGTAGTTGGCTCTTGCTGAAAATTTGGCAACTTTTGTTATCTGCAACTTGGCTATTGGTCTTTTAACCATTTTTGTGTAAGAAAATTTGAGAGTTAGGGCACAAATTATGTATCTTCCGATGCGTGAGGAATTAAGCGTGGTCTTTTGAAAATTTTATGAAAATCGGTTCAAAAATAAAGTCACAAATTCATTTTTCAGTAAACTAATTTTGTAATTCAATTTAAAAACATTTGAGGGAAACACTAAAAACACGAGATCATCACATGATGATCTTGGCAGCGAAAGAGTTAAATTCAAACCGCAAGAACACTGCCTGCTTTCAAATCTTCAAGTGAAGTTGCCGAAAAGCTGCAATGTAACTTACATTCGTCAAAATATTAGCGAAAACTCGAACTTACAATGACCTTTGCAAACAAGCAATCCAAAATTGAAGTTCAAGCCACGGTGAAACGAAAAGCGTTGAGAAGGACACCTTGGTCGGAGCTAAAGAACAACAAACATAAAAAATTAATAGTTTTGGAAATTATTTCACATGCCTTTCATTTTATGGCATTTCAAAAAGATGAATTGTTTTTTGGCTTCATACAGCCGTCTTCGATTAACTGATATTTAAACTTTGGACCGAAGCCACAAATATTTTTCTGCTTCGGTTCGCTGCCTTTCGGTTGTACTAGAATATCCGCCGGTGGCCATCACTAGACAAGATCAGAAAGATAAGAAACTTAATGGTATTGATTCTGTCGATGGTGAAAGTTTGTAAGTGACCCGTAAAACCACACAAAACAACTATGAGCAGCGAAGTATCGACAAAAAGAATAAGTTTAGTAGGCTTAAATTCATGATATGCTAGTTGAAAACCGATCAAGTAGCCGGATGGTTATAAGTTTATAACTGTATAAATAAGCATAGCTGCATAGCACGGGCATAATGCAGCCATAGTACACTGATACAAGGATAGTGTTGTTGTAGGGGAAGTGAAAACCAGTCGCAGCAACATAACGAAGCCTTACTTCTTTTCTTTCAAAAAATAATTATTTTTAATTTTATGAAGTAAGATTAGGCTGCGGCTATTTTGCTGTCGACGGCAATTTACCCTCAGAGACTATTTTGCCGTGAGTTATTTGTGATTGGTCAATCTTAATGATGTACTAAACATGTGACTTTTGGTCGTTTCTGATTGGTCAATTTTAAAAACCAATTATAAAAATTTTGCACCCCCAGGTCTCTATCCCCCACCCTGTACACTCCCTTCCAGTGTACACTGCCCCATACATTTACATACCGGGCCTGCCCCTTTGGTGTACACTGCCTTTCTTTTAATGCCCTGCCAGCGGGGATTCGAACCTGCAACCATGGTATCTCAAGACCAGCGCACTATCCACTACACCACAGTGTCACTGGCGTAATTATAGCAAATGCGGCTATATAAACTCGCGTGAATGATTATGGCAAAATATATTCCAAGGGAAAATTGCCATCGACGGCAAAATAGCCACTGCCTTGAGATTAAGCATTGATTGGGTACAATAAGATTTTACATCAAAAGCTGCAGTGAATTTTTCGATAAAATTGAATTTATTGTTTTGCTAATTGTACGTAAATTTCAATGTAATTTTGTATAAAATTATTACAGAAAAACCAAAAAGGTTGTAGTTATCAACTGCAGTTGGTATTTGAACTACGGTAGTTAATTATTTGGTAGTGGCTATTTCGCCGTCGACGGCAATTTGCCCTTGGAATCTATTTTGCCGTGATCATTCACGTGTGTTTATATAGCCAAATTTGCTATTATCGCACCAGTGACTCTGTGGTGTAGTGGATAGAGCGCTGGTCTTGAGATACCAAGGTATCGGGTTTGAATCTCAGCTGGCCAGGGCTTGAAAAGAAAGGCAGTGTACACTGAAGGGGCAGGCCCGGTATGTAAATGTACGGGGCAGTGTACACTGGAAGGGAGTATGCAGGGTGGGGAATAGAGACCTGGGTGTGCAAAATTTTTTTTTTGGTTTTTAAAATTGACCAATCAGAGACGACCAAAAGTCACATGTTTAGTACGTCATTAAGATTGACCAATCACAAACAACTCACGGCAAAATAGTCTCTGAGGGTAAATTGCCGTCGACGGCAAAATAGCCACTGCCTAATTATTTTCCTTAGCCTATTGAACTATGCCTATAATATGGTTACTATGCCTGTACTATGTCTACTATGCCTATTTATAACTACCGCAAGTAGCCTATCCCATTGCTCTGTCAGCAGGTCAGTGTAAGGTAGCCCATTACACTAGTACCTGTACATGTAGTAGTTAGGTCATACGGTTATTAAAAGTTGATGAGTTAAGTATAGTTAAAAGAGTGTAATTTATCGGCCATATTCAAAAGAAATAGATCAAACAATAGCTTGGAAAAACGAATTAATCCATAGGTTTAGCAAATTAATCAGTAGTAGAGAAAGTAAAGTCAGCAATAGCAAAATCAATATTGTTTTGCTTTTAACGCTTCATCCAGTATGATTTATAATTTAATCGCATGCATGGCATGAGGTTCTACATGACATAAAGAAAGATCCTAAACATAAAAACTTTTACTCCTGAAATAGTATAATGGAATGAAGAAAAACTCTTGAGAGTGATATTTTTGTTTAAAAGTTATTTCTTTTACTGTTTTTTCTCTTTTTTCTCTTTGTTATTGCCAATTATGTGGACTATATTTTGTTGTCATTTGATAGGATGGCAGCTGATTCTGATGACCTCATGGCTTTTTCTCTGTCTCCTTCTCAAGTGACTGCAAAATATTACATTTTCCATATTTTTGTTCATACAAATTTTTGTTTTATTGCAGCACTTGATAAATAAACTTCTTGAACTGAACTTGAAGTACTAGGCTAGTTGATTTGGGGATACTGATGTTGTGTTGTGTTGATAAGGAACACAAGAATCAAGCATATCTATTCATGTAAATGGCTTTGTAGTGCACCAACTCAAATCAAAAATCAGCTAGGTGTTTTGGTGCTTGACAATTGTGCATAATTGAAACAATTTCAATTTAAGCCTTTAGCACTTATATCGCTTAGTTATTGGATGACATTCCAAGCAAATTCAAGTTGGCAAATAAATAAATTACAACAATGAATGATTTTGATGCACTCCCATTGGCAACTGGACCTTCTATTGACTTAAATAAGGTAAATGCTTTTGTGTCAAGCATATGTGTTACTGCACTGCCAGAAAGAGCAACCAGGAAAAAGATTTATTATTTAAAAGGTTGTTTTTTTGGCCCTGTGGATGGAGGTAACTGGATTTGTCTCTTGTTTCTAGTCATTGTAAAAACAGTGGTGTGCTACTTGGTTCTGTTGATGGCATCTTCCTTTCTAAACATGTACTTGGTAAATAGTTTTAATTGCACTGTATCCCTGTATATTATTAATATCCATAGTCTTAGCTGATACTGAATATGTGTTATGTTAGGTTGGTCCATTGAGCCAGCAACGATCAGTGTCATACATGAACAAGTTTTTAGTCAACACAGCAAATTTTTTAAACAATTTTTCTGCACTTGCTGAAGAAAATCTTGCAAAACAAGCATCTGAAATGCAAAAACTTGAAGTTGCAATCAACATTTTGGAAACTAAGGTAGCCTATGTTTTTCAATAGCTTAAACTGCTGTTATAGTAGTTACTGTTTTTAACTTGTTTGATTTTCATCAGTATCCTTGTTGAGTGACTGTGCAAGAGATGCAAGGTTTTGTTGTTCTCTCGTATTGGTTTTCCTGCAGGTATTTTGAGCAGCATTTCACGAAGTAAATATACTAAAATGAACCAATTATTGCTTCACTGGTCGTAAAATTTCCTATTTGTTTTACCTTCTTGGGTTTCTTTTTGCTGCTTTGGTGAGAAATCAGTGGCTTATTTGAATACTACCAAAACGTGGAAGTTCTTCTGACTAACTTTACTCAGATTTGCAGTTTTACGGAATTTCCACATTTCAATTGCATCTACTTCTTTAAGAGTTCTACATTATTGTAAATTGTATTTTATGTAGGCATATGCCAATTTTGCGTCATGCCACATTATATTAAACAGTGGTTTGTTCACTTTTGTGCCTACTTTGTGTCATAGCCTATTATATTAAGCAGTTGTAGGTGCACTTTTATTTGATGCTCCTTTAGGCGGCACTAAAACTCAACAAAAATGAGGTTTCATTTTCATAAGCCATTAGCTAAATTTAAAAGTTGAGCTGTAATCTTTAACTCTATGTGCTGTTCGGTGAAAAACGTAGTTGAAACATTGCAATACTTATACTCATCAACCCAATGACATTAAAACCAGGAGATATCTTGTGAGTAAAAACTGGGCTGTTATCTGTATAGCATGGAGGGTAAATCGATTGACAGAGAAGAAGAAAAACTAGGTTAAATGTGTTGAACGCTCATTTTTATATTTACTGGTAAATGGTTAGATCCTTTATCTTATCTGTTAAAAACTCTGTTGAATGGTCAAGCCAATGTAAAGTAGTAAGCTCAACAAGTTATTATCGTGGCTAGAAAGAATAGAAGTATGTGAAGTTTTTACCAGCCCATGTTATGGTGTTTTCTGACTATCTTTTTTGGGTTTCCTTAAATTTCTTTTACTCGTATGGTGCAGGTTGTATGATTGAGGTAGCAAAAAAGTTATTCTAATACTATTGTCAGATTAAGAAACTGCTGATTGTGGCAAAAACTAAACTAAACTTTAACAATTTTTTCATTTTGTTAAGTTGGCATCTATTCCTGGACTAGTAGACAGCACACCAACCGAATCCAAAGTCACTCTAGATCCGCCTAATTCTTCTACTAATGCTCCTAACGGGCAATCAAACCCTCCTCAACCTCAAGAAGATCCTGCTCCGTTAAATGTCCTTACCGTTAAAGAGGACCCAAGGTATATCATGAAATTTTTCTTGTTGAGATAATGTGCAATGCATCGGAAATAGTAAAGCCTTAGTTATCATTTCATTAATTTTTCTGCAAGACTTGAAATGTATTGGAGCAAGTTTTTTCTAACATTAGTAGGCATGCTTTTTGAATTTTTAGGCACATTAGTGGTCAACTGCTTTTAATTTTTCATTTGAGTAAAAGTAGATTTTTGTTTAGTAGTCTGGACTGCATAAGTGCTATGTATTCAATCTTGCTGAGATTTTGTTGCTTGCCAAGTTGTAATTAACTTGCTAGAAATGCTATGTATTTACAATAATAAATTTCAAGCAACCTTATTTGTATTTACAGTGAAAATGTGAAAGTAAAGTAGGGGTCTAACTTTTTCTGTAAGCTTGTTGGCGACGTGGTCGAGAAGGTTACAGTGCTTTTCAAATCGGTCATGATCACGCTTTCAAACCTGCCCTTGCCCTTGTAGTTGTGTCCTTGAGAAATGCACTTTGCGCCAGTTTTCCCTTATTGGCTGCAGTGCTTGTGATAACAACTCACTGTGTCAGGAGAAATGGTAACTTCAAAGCCTGAATACAACGGTTTCCCATAAGGCTGCAAAAGGTTATTTCATGACTTCAGGATTAAATGTGTGACTTAATTCAAAAACGTCTTACAAATCAGTTTTTCCAACAATTGTTTTTTGTTTAGTGAAAGTAGTGTACCAGGTTTTTAAGCTTCCTATGGCACCCCCTTAACTGTCACGTAATACTGTAGCTGATGATTTGAGGACTTTATTATTAAGCCATATAATTCATCATTACTCCAACCATAACCAAATCGTTCTAGGCCTTGTGGAACTCGTGTTTAGATACCCTTTTAGAGTAATGAGTACTGTCAGAGTACAATTTATTTTTGTTTACTACTATCGACTTGCATTTGCTGTTGCTGCAATTTCTACTTATTGCGCAGTTGTTTTTGACTCTCGAGACAGCGTCAGTGGTACTAAGCATTAAACAGCAAAATTGTCCTAGTGTGCTTTGGAGTTTCCCAGTCTCAACATTCGACATCATTGTGACACTCTTGACACTTTAAAAAGTTCATTTTTTAGAAAGGGTGATTCTTCAGGCAGCTTTTTAGCCAATGAAGCCAACTCAGAATATGCCGCTAACATAACAGTGTGTTGATGTTTTAGATATGCAAAATACCTTAAAATGTTCAATGTGGGTGTACCGAAAGTAGCAGTGGAAGGCAAGATGAAAGCAGAAGGCTTGGATCCTAACTTGCTGAGGTATGTGGCTTAGAAAATAGTGTTATTGTTTTTGTCTTCTCCCCATCTTGAAATCTTTATGCAGTTTTTTCGCTTGACTCTTAGACTACTAAATTCAAAAATTTCTATTTAATACATACTCTCAACTCAACTGGCCTGGTAATGGCGCATTATTGCCCAACCAACTCTACCACTGTTGTAAAATCTCGTTTTATAACCTTTTGGATATTACAAGTATTCTCATTTTCTGACCGTTTTGACACGGTTTCAAATATCTTTTATTTGAATAAGCCACCTGCCTGTTGTGGTAATTATTTGTTTGTCTCGTACTTTATCCTTTCTCCTGCAAGGTGCTCTTTTAGTCTGCTCTCCTTTGACCCTGTTTTTTAGTATGGAACTCACCCTTTCTACTTCATGCTCTTGCACGCGCAAATCGCGATCGCGCGATTTGATACGAAATCAAGATGGAAGATGACTCTGTCGTTTTTCATGTGGCAAAGTAGACTCCGACGTCCTTGCCAACTGCTCACTTTAGGCCATCTTTTTCGGCAACCCTAGTTTGTTAAAGCTTTTCTGCTGAAGCCTGGGCCATTTTTCAAGTTCTCGCTGGTTTCGGAAGCACTAGCAAGTGTGCCACTTTTCTCTGACTCTCGCTCTATCGTTGCTACTCTTTTCTTCCTTTTTCTCTTCTTTCTCACATCGTTTACAACAATCCATTCTCTTATTGTCCTTTTCTATCTGGCTACATTGGGTCCCTGGTTACTCATATCTTCTGGGTATTGACACCCTTGACGAGCTGGCCAGACAAAATGAATTGCTTCAGCCATCTACAGTTTCTTTACGTCTTTTCCTCTTCTTATCTGTACATCTCGTATCCTCTCATATCTTTTTTCGGACCAAAGACTCGTCAAAATTTTTTGACAGATGCCTTCAGTATTTACTAAAACAGTAGTATTTCAGGTCTTGCTTGCTGTGTCTTTCTCTCTTCTTTCTACTGCAACGGATTCAGCTTTTAAACCCTATTTCCAGAGTCAGAAAAATTGAAAATCCTTCATGCAGCCTTGCGATCATTTGATTCAGGAGTTCTCATCTCATTCTCTCCTATTCTGTCCCGCACTCTTTATGCCGCTTGCTTTTTGGCAGCTGTTAATTATTATCGACCTCTGATCCAGGCCGTGGGGAGTCCCACATATAAAGAGGTCAGGTTACTACAACAATGGCCGCAGTTTGAAACTCGATTAAAACGTGGATAGTACTCGTCTGAAAGATCTGTTTTAGCGCTGTACTGCTCCATTACTGCTGTACTGCCTGCTTCAAACCGAGTAAATAGTGACAGTCGCAATCAAAACCAACAGGTCTAAGCTTCCACACAAGCGGCAAGAACGCAAAATTCCACACAAGCGCTTGACTTTGCGTTTTGTAGAAATATTGCTATCGTTCAACTAATGTAATCCAAGTGGTCGACTTGGTTTGAGGTTTTGGTGTATTATTTTTAAAAGATTACTTTCTTCAATGCTAAGTACGTTGCGGCAAACTAAAAGTTTTGTGCAGTACTCCCGACGCACCAGTGCCAGATGGTTCCTTGAATGCTGGCGGCTCTGGAGGTCAAAGCTCATCTGAAGACGACTTCAGTGATTAACTACATGCGGCAGGGACAGATGTGAGTTGCCAGAAGAACAAGTTCTATTTACGAAAAGTAAAAATTTAATTAAAAATCTTTTGTTTTGATGTGTGCAAAGCAAGTGCAAAGTTTTGATGTGTGCTTTAGGTGCGCTAATTCCCTAGGCTTACAAACAAAAGCAATTGCTCTACCAGTAATGCAAATCTATAATGCATTGCACTAAATTCTATTTTCATAATTTGAAAACCCAAATTAATGTCACTTTAACTCTTTTAAAAAACGCCTTTTTTCATTCAATCGAAAATGTCCAATCTTTAAAAAGTTTTTTACTTTGGTAGTCAATAAGAAATTCCACTCTTTTTCGTTAATGCACATCATGAGGTAAGCCTCGGGCGTAGAGATTGCCCAAAAATTTCAAATTTGTGATTTCGCTCTTGCATCTGTGCATGTCACTGTGTATTTCGATCTTTTTTGTGTTGAAGTTTTAATATGCTGTGTCTGTCTCTCTAAACTGTATTAACAAACCATGCCATTACGTTAACGTCTTATGCAGTAATTTTGATGTGTATTTTTATCGTGTTACAAAAGGGTCTAAAACTCATCTATCACAAACCACTTATTTTTGCACGTGATTTTATTATGCAATGATTCTCGCGGAAATTTGATCCGCAGTAACTTGCCATGACTATTTCAAGACATGTATCTTTGGCTAAGGTTGGTGGCAATGGTTAAGATCAATGATGCTTTTCTTGTGACTGACGCTCAAGAATACGAAGTTGTAAAGATTAGGGCGCAGTTATTGATCAATATAGATGTGCAAGTATTTATCCACTGTCAAGTTGGACTGCAATATGCTTCCTTGAGTATCTGCGTGGGTTTTGTAGTATTTAAAGCGTGCGCTTCGCAGTATGCATACCTGGGTTATCGTTCTTTGGCGAGCAATACCAACATTTAAAATGGTTTCCGGCTTGGGGTACAGCAATTGGAATAATGGCAATGTGGGGGTTAGGGAAATATAAAACTCAGCTTACCTAACTCAGTCGTAATCAAATAATGCAATTGACCTCAATGGCCAGAGCAAGAAACCACTGTCGGCGACAAAACCACAGCTACCTTTACAGCAAATCTATAATGCAAGACTTTTATGAGGTATTTTTTTTTAGCATTAACTTTTCCAACACATGTAACAGTCCAAAGTCGCTTCAGTGTTAACTGTTGGTATAGCAATTGGTGCAGTGTTTGACCAGGTTTAGGAATATTGCTGGTGACTTCATATTTGTAAAGTATGCCCACATAAAATGTATGTAGGCAAAGTATTGAATATCCAATCTCTCGATTGAGTGACCAAAAAGTAAAGCCACCCTTGCAGACAATGCTTGTATATTAAGATTTGTAATTTGCACTTGTATTATGGTGATTGCAGTAATATAAATATACATATAACTGTAGTAATACAATTATATTAAGTTTTAAATAATATATACTCATGAAAAAGGAAAATCGTGTAAAGAACTGTAACTTGGCTTCAAGTATTTGTAATGTAGAGCTGTCTGCGGTTTGGGACTGTCATACTGTGCCAATTGCAAACCACTACTAAAACAGCTTTATAATAACGTATGTATTAATAGCATTTTCAACGATAAAATATAGTAGACAGTACAGGGGGCAGTAAAAATACTTGAAATATCAGACTTTAAGCAGGTTATTACGATGTACTGCAACTCAACATATTTCACTATCATAAAGTTTAGCCAGTTAGTGGAATTTGTTCTAGAAATTTCATGATGCACGCGAATCAGTTATTAAAACTGAGCTTATGCATGCTTTAAGACATCATAATTTGGTGTCTGCGTAGTACATTACCAGGAGAACATGTCGGTACAACTATTGAACCACACCACAAGTTACACTAACAGTTGCTGATGCGATGCACGTCTACTAACCACCTGCTTTTGGATTAGATTTTTATTAGCGAGTATTTTATATACGGATGCTTTCCTGACGAATACCGGTGCTTGTCTTCCGTAGAAGCAGGCTACAGCAAACATACCGAGTTTCCCTTCCAAAAAACATTTACGAAGGCAAAACATTGCACAAAATATTTAAGTGAGCGAGAAACAGGAAATCAGAAAATCTCTGGACGCTGGGGGAAAAACGTCATCTCCAAATTTATAAGATCCAACATTTCTGCCAAATTTTTAGGTGTAGTGCAAAAAATGATTATCTAATTCTGTAACATAGATCCACAAAAGCCATTGGACCATATAAAAAAAGACTTAAGAGATTGTAAGCTAACTGCGCGTTTTCATACAGCAACTGATCCAGTTTAACGTCAATCTCGTGACAATTTTTTAAGTATGTTTAAAATCTCAAAGTTATAAACAAGAATATTGTGTTCCATGTTTTTTTGGGGGTAAGAGGAACACGGAAAACATGTACGACAGAAACATTAAATTAAGAAAATCAACGCTAAGTACTGGGTTACAAGGCAAACAAATATATTAAAATTTGACTTAGTACAGTATTAAAAAGCAACATTTAAAGCAAGTCCATTCGAACAAGGGCAATTTTTAAAAAGTGATCGTTTAGTACCCTACAATTGAGTTATCGCAGGAAACCGTGCAGTGACTTCATTATTTGTACCGTTTTACGTTAAAAATTATAAAAACGTTGATCTTCAGATTTATACCGGCAGGTATCACAACAGATATAAATTAGATGCTGTTTCAAGCTACAGCTATAAACCCAAAACCAAGTCTTATTAGCATCTTGCGTTTAAACGATTTAACGTCGCTCATCAGTTCACTTAACCCTTAAAGGGACGATTGACTACATTTTGTAGTCATGGGGTATTTAAAACCCCGCCACACCCATACTTCTCTAGATATCCAGGCATTCTCCAACTATGATGAAAGGTTTTATGAGATGTTTGCTGTGTGCAAAAATTTTTGTTCACGCTTCATTGATTTTGAAGTAATCAAGAAAAGTTACGTTGAAGGACGATAGACTACAAAATGTAGTCATTCATATTTACCATTACAATCAATGCATAACGCTATTTTAGAAGTGTAATTTCACTCTCCAAACATACTTAGGTAAAACTAGACACTGTTTATTCAGTTGCTGTTCATGCAGTTGAGTTAGTAAGCTTAGTTGTCAACATCGGTGTGTTTATTTTGGCTAAAAGCTAAGACCATGGTTGTTTTACGAAAACAACTATAATTAAATTGTGTTTCTCAGAATTTTAGCAGCAAATATTGCTATAATCAATTTGCGTCTTGCAGCATTTTAGCAGTATATGTGACGTGTTTTTTTAACTGAAGGTCAGTGAATTCATCTCTAAACAATTCTATAAAAAGGAAGGTCAAAATCATACCTTGTAGAATAGCAGGAACGTACACTATGAGTGCTATGAGGCTAAGTAATGAAACCTTCTCCTAGCAGCGATAGTGACGTCACAAAGTGGAAGGAAAAGTTCTTCAGCCCCGTTCTCACTGAAGCCGCAAAGTACTGTTGGCGTATAGTTACATAAAGTTATGTATTCGATATGCAAGTACAGGTAGCTTCGGTGTGAAAGGGGCTGCACACAAATTTGGGGTCTAATTTAGAATAGTCTAGGCTCCATCAGTTTTTGTCCCTGTGACTGAGGTGGGTCGATGGTTATTAACTTTTTTACTCGAACAATTGTTATTTCCTTACTCAAACACATACTGTAGATTAAACCTCGCCAGTTTTGGTGCCTTACCCACGATATTTCTTTTATTAGTGATCGTCTGAGAATCTAAATTAGTGCATCATTATTATTTTTACAGTGTAATTGTTCTTAGTAATAGGCCTGTGAACGCTGTATGGTACAGTATGGATAAACCAGTAATGTTTAGTGAACTTTGTGCTAATTTGGGCATCACAGAAGATGATTTATATATGATGGTGATGAGGATGAAGACGATTTGATCGAAACTGCCGACAGTCTACGGGATCCGTCAGATAACGAGGAAGAAGTTGGTGTAATTGCTGATGATGAAGGTGATGTTGAAGTGTTCGTTGAAAGAGGAAGTGATAGTTCAGATGATGATGAAGAATCAGTAAACAGTGAAGAAGAAAACGATCAAGATGATAATAATCAATTTCTAAGTCCAAGTGGTATTTCGTACACATCTCGTCCGATTCCATCAAGAAGACGACGAAGAAATGTGCTAACGGAGACTCCAAGAGCAATTCTTAACCCTCGGAGTGAGGTGGAAAGTTTTGAAGCTTTGATCAGTGAAGAAATATTGCGTACAATTCTCATGCATACGAACAGGAAACTGCGAGAAATACGAAGGAGCCTTCACGTACGTTATCCAACAATAAATTTTTTGATGGAGGAGTTAAAAGCAGGACTGGCTCTGATTTTGAGAGCTGGACGTGACAGAGACAATTTTTCAGATCTGCAAGGTTTATGGCAACCAAGTGATAGCAGACCCTTTTATCGTACTGTGATGTCCTTGAATCGTTTTAAGCTTTTATTGCGGTGTCTTCGTTTTGATAACTGGCACACACGTGATGAACGAAAGCGGATAGATAAGTTTGCAGCTGTATCCGAAATATGGAATATTTTTCTTGGAAATGCAAGGCGTGTTTATATTCCAGAATGTATTACTGTCGATGAACAGCTGGTTGGCTATCGAGGAAAAATTCCTGGACGCACATACATGCCTTCTAAGCCACGGAAGTATGGTATAAAGATTTTTTGGGCTTGTGAATCTAACACTGGCTATGGATTGAATGCAATTGCATACGGTGGTAAGGAGGGTAATCGCGTTCATCATAATTTGGCTCAAGATGTTGTGATGAAACTTTTGGAACCTTGGTACGGGACTGGAAGGGATGTTTGCACTGACAACTATTTCACGAGTTACAGTCTTACACAACAATTGCTTCAAGAAAATTTAACGATTTTGGGTACCGTACGGAGACATCGTCGGGAAATTCCATTAACATTGAGACAAAAGACCGAATTATATAGCAGCCAATTTGTGTTCAATCACTCTGATGGAATATGCTTGGTTGCTTACCAAGCCAAGCGAAACAAACAACCAGTAATGCTACTTAGCTCCACCCACACCGAACCATCAGTGGCCAGTGATGAAAGTAAAAAACCCCACTTGATCTTGGATTATAATGAAAGAAAAGGTGGTGTGGATAGGTTTGACCAAAGCATAGAAGCATTCTCTTGTCGACGAAAAACTGTGCGCTGGCCCCTTTTGTTTTTTTACGACATGTTGGATGCAGCTGCACTCAATGCCTACGTTATCCTGAAAAAATGTGGGTACCAAAGCGATCGGAAAGAATTTCTTACCAACCTAACATTGCAACTAGCTACACCTGCCATACAAGCGAGGCTTACCAAGACGAGAACACGACGATCAGTTCACGAGGCAGCAGCTGCAATGGGAATTTTGTCACCAGCTGCAAGAGGAAACAACTCGCAAGTTTTTACAGCACCGAATCTGCCAAAGAAATGTACAGTGTGCAAAAGGAACTCTAGAAGGCAATGCAGTTTGTGCAAAAAGTCGGTTTGCCCACAACATTCCGTAGTTTTGAAAATTTGTAAATGTCATCATTGTGCAGATGATTGAAGAAAGACATCTTTCTTCTTCTAAACGAAAGGAACTTTTGTGGCCTGTGTATTAAAATTACTGTACTTTGTTTTGTGTTTTCTGATGAGTTATGCGCAAGACTGTATAGTTTTGTATGTTTCAATATTCAACAATGCGTTTTATCATGCAGATGCAACGTTGTGCTTCGTTAATTTCTTTTTGCTGCTAAATTGACGTTAAAAATGATCAAGTTGTATTCTTTAGCCTACATTCGTTTGTGGCTTCTGATTATTATTTTTAGTGAATGAGTACAAAGAACAAGTTACCCATCCTCTATTATAGGGCTGCACCAGCTAGACGCAGGCAGCAAGCCTGCATTTTCACTTTTTAGCTGTATCTGCAAAATAAGTTTATCTTTTAGAGACATTGTTAGTAACCACATATTTCTTGAACAAAATGCCGTTTTTCATTCATTTCTATTGAGGAATTAAGTACCAATCAGCAATGAAGCATAAACTATCATCGCGAAAATAAATTTACATCTTAAAGCCACATGTTAGGCCATGACTACAAAATGTAGTCTATCGTCCTTCTACGTATGCGATTATTAGCGTCCTGATAGGGGTTAAACAATTGGTCTAATGAAATCGTTAAAGTAACGCGCAACAAAGATGGCAAACAAACATATTTAGCAGTGATATCAAAAAATTAATTTTTCAGTTACGTTTGTTTTCTGTAAATTGCTAACTTACTGCTTTGATAAATGATACCACTACGGCTTGAAGCAGATACATTAGGCATGTTTTTTTTTAAAATCGCACAATTGTTTCGAGGAAAAACTAGGCATAAATGTCAAATAAAATTATTTATGTAGTTGTGTGTCATTGAATTGTGGGAAAAAGTCAGAAATTCAACAAAAACCGACATAAACCATTTTTAGCAGCAACCGATCAAACATCCCAGTGCAGCTCTTAGCTACATTTGCTCTAACAGTCCAACAAACGGACTTAATTTATGTTATGATATCACTACCGATTGATTTAAACATTTTAAAAATATCCTTCCCAAAAGTTTTTCGTAATGCCGTGATCTGCGGCAATATGACGTCAAAAGAAAAAAACTAAAGCAACAATCTTTAACCTGGTGTACATTTCTACATTGTGTCTCAACGGTTGACGAATTGAATATCCTTTTTCTGGAGAAAAATGTGTTCTGACCGTCAATCTCGTAAATTTGTACCTCATTTTTGTTAAACGATTTCTTTTTTGAAAATCAACGTTGGAGCCCTAGCGAAATACGTTTGCTGGAAATATTAAGTAAAGAAAATTCAATAATCGGGAAAAGGTTAGGATTCATGCAGTATTAAAAAAATCCTGGCTCGAAGATAGTGTTGTCAAACATTTTCCAGTTGCAAACACCAATTTGGAAAAAGATCCTAGCAACAAATGTGAGAACACGGGCTACCCCTCTGCACCCATGTTTTCATGAGCGCAGCCATAAAAAGGGGAGAAAATCAAGACTAGACCCATTTGTAATGATTTCACCATAAAATCCGATCGTCTAGCGTGGATGGCGGTTACGTCATAGCATGCTTCGCGCAAGCCTCCGTCTTAAATACGTCATAATTCAACAAAGAAAACCGTAGCGGGCAATAATCGTGAGTTAAGCTGGAGCTAACGAGACCGAAGGAGTCGTCGTCAGTGCGTTTTCATGCTGGCACTTGTAGATCATGCAGCGCAGCCTAACACGCGCCTCCACAACCGCTTCTCTCTCGTCGTGTATCGAGCTGTTCAAGGCCTCGTTCTTTCGCTCGAGGTCGCGATTCGCTTTGGTCAGCTCGTCGCGGATTCGACACAGCTCTTCTATTTCTGCTGCGTCGTCAGAGTCCTCCGAAGAGTTCGAAGCGTTTTCGGCGAGTGGCGGAAGACCTGCAAGAAAATGCGCACAGCTCGACTCCACAATGGAATAAAGTAGAATAAATTCAGCCTCAAATGAAGAACTACAATTTAAAGTATTTTCCAAAGACAAGTCACTACCTTTACACGCCAGCTATGCTTACAATGCAGCACATTAGTGAGCTTGAAAGTACCCGCCGGTTCGGCTCGGCCATGCCGCCGACAATTACGGCTTAATTGCAAGCTGTGAAACACGCAAACGACGAGTTAAGCCGCGTTTGCGGCTTAAAGCCTGTTTCCACTCGGCGTAAATAGCAGGCGTAGCGTGAAAACTTTTTGTTTCTCTAGTTTTATGCGCGCAGCGAGAGAACCCGCCTTAACTCTTTGTTTGTTGTATTTCACCGTTTGCGACTGAGCCAAAATAAAACAAAAAACTGAACCACGCTGGATTTCAGTGTAGACCAGGCTTAAAACACTTAGTCTTGCGCCGCTCAGGCAACAACTTTTCAAACCAAGTAGATATCTACGTAACTGGCCGGTCATTTACCATTGCATCGATGACATGCAACTTCGATAGAAATTACAAACAGGCTGTTGAACCACATGAATAAATGAGAGCTAAAATAACTTAAAAAGGTTGGTCGTTTTGGCCGAAGATTTTTAAAGTTCTATGCAGCAAATCAAAATTCTTAACCAACACCCACCATTATTTGTTCCATTTATTTGCTCAAAGGTTTCTCCACTACTTAAAATGTCATCGGATGATTCGGTGGCAAAATCGTGTTGTTGGCTAAAATTTAACAAAAGTAGCGTCAATATAGAAGCGCTTAGGTTTCATAGGCTCGTAGATCATCTTAGAAAAAGACAGCTCCTTCGCTCGAGCTAGATCTTTTGTTTTTGACTCATGTGTATCAGCTCATGCTTTATTTTCTAGTATTTAGCCAGACTGGGTAACCGCGACGAGTATGTTACTTTACCCTACCAACTATTCACACAAACACGGAAGTATCCCTGCAGGTGTCTCACCCAAGGACGAACTTGCCATATTATTCTCCATTCCGTGCCCTTTGGCCAGAGCGTTCGGCAAGTAAGCTGTAAACACGTTTCTTAAAGTTTTCGATCACTCAACTCGCGAATCAAATCCAGGACCAGCGACTACCACTACCACTACTACAGGCTCTAACCACTACACCACTGCTTCGGCACTTAACGGGATTCCTTCGTTTTTATGTGGCAGTCTATCGGAGGCGGTGGCCCGCTCTGATCAAAGAAATGCAAACATAGCACGAGCTCATACCCATGAGTGAATATACTGTTGATAGAGCATGAGCGTCCGACTCGAGTAGAATGTATGTCAAAATAATCTAGTCCCAAGCCACATCACGTTCAAATGATTCAATACGAATACTGTGAACGAACTTCCCCAATTGTATAACATCAAGCAAACGCTTAATTTTCGTCTTTCCCAGAATTTTAACAGAAGCAACACAGCACTTTAAATACAGAAAATAAATGGTGTTTTCTCAAGAGTGCGGAGCTTCAAGTCTTATGTTATGAAGTCACAAACATCCAAACATAAGCATTCAAAAAGCTCCTTAAAAATCTTTTTGTTGAAGCAAAGCCGCAAAACAAGGCTTCAAAGAGAAAAAGACAACACGCATCACTATACTTTTAATAACTCGAGTGTCCTTTTCAAACTTAGAGCGAGCTTCTAAGAACAGACGTACCGTGTGGTTTTCACTTCTGCAATATGTTATGCCAGCAATCATTTTGAATGATTTAAGCTACAAATACTGTCAGTATTATTTGATGAATGATACAGTAAATTTATCAGAGAAGATTTCAACATAAATGATTGGTGAGATCATTTGGTCTTGTTTTTACAAATGCTTTTATTTCACTTTCTAACACGGCAAATCCGCAGTAAGAATCTCATTATGAGAGTTTTTCTGTTACACTTGTCAGATAAAAGATGGAAAGAAAAACCAATTTCAAACTACCACTAGAAAAGTTGCCGTCTAGGTTTTCTTAAGAAAGCAAAAAAAACACTGATATTTAGCCATCTGCTGGCAATGTTTCAATTGCATAACGACTAGAAACGGGAATGACTCTGTGCTTTTTCTTAAACAAAGTCACGTTGTGAAATTATACAAATCTAAATTGATGGACTGGGCAACAACACCAATCCAATGAAACAGCAGAAATATGCTGATCAGATTTAGACAAAGTAAAGTGTCAATCTTTAAATCAGTCATAAACGCAAACTGGTAGCTTCTACACCAACAAGTGAGACTATCATTGCCAGGAACCTAAAAGAGGCTTTCAATGAAATGCCGGGCGGCCAAAGGTGCTTTCTACACCCAGCGAAGTATTCATTACGTAGGCCTATACGGAGCAGTGTACCACGAAAAACAAAGACCGATAAGTTTCCTACTTTTTTAAATCTTCCAATATTTCTTTCAATCTCTCTACCTCCTCTTCTTCCATCTTAATCCTCTTCTTTAACTCCTCTTGCATCACTAGTAGCTCCTCCTGGAAGAAAAAGCAAAAAGTAATCTTGCAATGTTGCCAAATTTCTAGAATAGAGCCTACAATCATAAACTTAAAATAGAGTAAGGTTCTGAGCTTCAAAACGCATTTGAGCTTCACCACCTACAATAAGCGTGAAGGTATTCGTCAAAACACCATCCGAAATTTAAAAGTTCGCTTGCTAATCAGAACGTGATGCAAAAGCAGATTGCATGCGATGGAAATATATTTTATCAACAATGTGATACGTTGTTTACCAAAACCTAACTGAAAGCGCCATTGCAAATCACCTGCTCAACCATTGCCTCTCTTTCCTGCTCCAGAAGCAATCGGATGACCTCCGGATCATCCACATCCTCCTCTGCAATGTCTCCGGATTCTGGTACTTCTTCTTCAACTGGCTCTGCTTTAACTTCAGTTGTTGTAGCTTCATTCTCTGGCTGATATTAGAAAGCTTTATTAATGACACTAATCAAGGAAGGGCCACAAAGTGCTGAAAGAGGCCCCTATTTTATTTTGTAACTTCAAAGTTTGGATTAAAAAGCTTTGTAAAGATCATTTGGCACAACTTTGTAACGGGTCTAACATGAAACCAAGGTTAGCAAAATAGGAATTAGGTTCTCCATGTCAAAGAGCAAGTGTAATTTTTTTAGTTAAGCTTATCTTTAAAATAATCCATTACACTTTCGCAGAATGCGCAAAAGGCAACATAGCTTCAGGTTACAATTGCTGCAGAAATTAAAACTAACAGATATAACCTGGTACTCAACTACTATATATAACTAATACTCAACTACACAAGTATATAATCAATTGCTATCAATAAAACATTCATTGATCCCAAACTGGGGTGATTAACGTTGTGTTGAAAAAGCAACAAGAGCGGTAAAAGCTCTTATCGATTTTACGTTTTAAGAAAAATGCTTCTGCGAGAAATCGAATATTGTATATGGAAAGAAAATTAGTTTGCAATCCAACTCATTTTAATAATGCACTGCCTTGATATTGTACCAATTCGCTAGTTGGTTTTCCAATTGAAAAACACTATGCACCAATTTCTCTGCGCTCATACCAAGTAAAAATGCACTACGAAATCAGCGTTTTGGCAACTCAGAGAATACGAAGTTGTTCTAAGGGTAACTACAAATTTCCAATAGTCTGAGCGTCAAAAGATGCATGCAACTCAATGTAAACCATACTTACTGCTTTTGGCACAGAAGGCGCTTTAGGTTTCTTTGTTGCAGGACTTGAACTTTGCTGCTTTTTTCTTTCCAAAGTTAGGTTGTTGATTTTAGTTTGACATTTTTGCCGTTCAAAATTCCGGTTCTACATAACAAAAAGTTCATGCAATGTTCTACAAACTTTAAAATTCCAGAAAGTTGCTGTTGGTATGTTTATCTTTTTTCTTGATCGGATGAAGGCACGACGTGAAACGTTAATTCAGTTCACAAAGCAAATGTGGTCAAGATCAGACTGGGGCAAAGTGGATATTTAACCATCACTTATGAAACGCTTGGTGGGAACAGAACAGCTTCGTTATTCAATCTGGTGTACATCAGGATTAAGCTGTTCAACCATGCGTTTAAACGAAGATTGCTTTTGGCCACCACAGATGACAGTCCGCTTTGTTGGTAGTTAAGCTAACATTGTGCGTTTTCTTTCAACGACTTGGTTGTAATAGACTTTCACTTTCCGCTAGCATGATCTTGATAGGCTTTCAAGGCGAACCGAAATATAGACCGATCGAAATATAAACTAATCGTTTCATGCCGTGCCGCCGACCAGAGATATACACAACAAAAAGAATTTGATCAAAAATCGAACAAAGTATTTGCAAATGTGTGCCTTTAATTAAGAGTGCAACAGAAACGACCTACCAATCTCTTTAACTGCGTTAATATTCTTTGTACTTCCCAAAGACGTTCGTCCTTCTTCTTGTCTTTGCAGCCAGTCTGTACCGAAATAAATGTTAAAACTTTTCTTTACCGTGCTCAAAAGCACTAAGGGGTTAATCCGGGCGCGGTAACCATCCTTTAGGAGTCGAAACGACAACTTTTTTGAGCCATTGTTCAGAATTTTGCCCACAAAAGACGTTTTCGTTTCACAAAGGACTGAAAATATTTTTTTGTGGTTGGAATTTTGACAAAAATGAACGTTTTAGAGATAAGGTTCAGGTCTCAAAACCTTTTTTGCAACTATCTCAATAATCTTTGGTGGGAGGCTTCATTTTGCATTGGGAAGAGCACTCGCACAAATTTCGGACCCCTTAAAAATCCTGGGTTGTTTAATTCCCCTGAAACCTATTTATACGCAACTTGGCTGTGTTGATGTATGTATACTACAAACAACAGGCTCTTAAATAAAAGTTGGGCGTTTCAAAAATTATTTTATAGTAGCGTACCTCCAGTTGATGATGCAGGCGATTTAACAAAAACTCCTGTCTTTGTATTTCTCGCACTACTTCGGCAGGAACGGCAGAAAACTCGGGCGTTGTAGCATAATTTTGCCACCTCATAGGCTTCACTAGCTTTTTCAGCTCTACTTGACCGAAGATTTGTTTGCTGAAAACATGGAGACGTTGGTCGCGATGGCTCCAATACTTCGATTTGCAAAACAAAGGATGCGAGTTCAACGCTTGCATTGGTAAGAAAATGTTGCACTTTTGAAAAAAAAAGCCATGGCAATTTCTTTCGTTTGGTTGTAGTTCTTGTGGTAAAATTCTCAATGCACTTGGGAACGCGGGAAACTCCAATGGAAATCTGGCAACTCTCCTTTGTTTAGCCACTCTCTCTCTCTCTCTCAGGCAAAAAGAAAAAATATTTGACATACTTACTGGTTTAAAAAGAACACGTTCAAAATCCGGTGACTTAAGTGCAAGGTAGGACTCAGTACGATTGATATATTTTGAATGGTCATTTTGCTTTGCTGCTCCATTTTTATAATGTTAGTGAAATGAGTAATGAGCCAAGATATCAAAGTGCGGTTGCATACAGGTAACTTGGCAAGGTTTTCGCGAAGGCCCTGAAACAATATCTTTGAAGCATTATGGAAAAGAAAAGCTAACTTTAGAAGCGTAAGCAGAAGTAATGCCTGTAAACTAGAGAGCAAAAGATGCACATCCGAGAGCAAAGGCAACCTGTAGTGGGTTCTACGCAACAAAAAATACTTGAGCATATTCTTGTATAATGGGCAAGCAAAAACAGCTTTTCGGGTTTAGCAGCGACAGCATGGTCTATGAAGCATCGCTACTGTGCCTTGTATGGAAAGACTTCACAAGCAATTTTGCACGAGGCAAAAATCAAGTTACTACTGCGACTTTAGGAATCTTCTGAAAACTCTTCCTACAAAAAAGTATAAAGATGAAAGAAATAAGAAATTTTTACTAAAAAAACAAAAATCCCGAATTTATGTTAAAGTGTCGACATGTTTCAGCTCGCTACACAACAAATCATTCCCGATCTTATTGAATAAATTAAAACTGAATAAGGTTTAAGTAGTAACTGTAATACGGAACCTTGTTCTTTGAGTAAAAATTTCTACTTGGGCGATATACATTCAATCACACCCGCATCATTTTTCTTTCCAATCGATAGCAAGATTTTTTTGGTCCAACGTTTTGCACTTGCACAAAATGGCTACGCAGGAACACTTTGAGACAGTTAACACAAACTGAAGTTAAAGATACTTGAAAATTGCAAAATTTGTTCGAGTTTGAGTTTGAGACACTGCCCAGTAAACGTACTGTCTTCAAGTAGGTAGCCATTCACCCGTAGATAGCGTTGCCGTCGGCGTAAACCGTAATTTAAACCTAAAACGTCGCCATTTATTCGCAAACTTTACCTTTATTTTTTCACTTCGTCCATGTCTAGAAGCGGCATCTTCAAAGTCACTTAGGCGTTCTTTCGTTAAAACATGATCGGGTAGCTCTCTCAAATACTGTTTCAGCACTCCAGCCACAGTGTACGCGTCGTAATCATCCAAATTAGGCTCTTGTTCTCTAAACAAATAGCAAAAGGTGACAAAATGCATTAAAACTTGGCAATTTTAAATTAACTATTATATTCAATTACACATGCATATTTTTGACCACACAAAAACTAAATGGGTTCGCATAAAACTGCAAGTGTCAAGATGCAGCTGTTAAAGTTCCAAGTGCTGCTCGTACAGTTACAATCAAGGGAAAATTGAAACCGACCTTAAGAACTGGTTTTTCCAGAAACTTGCAGTGGCTTGTATTCGAGTTACGCTGGTTTCCATTAGGCGTAGATTGCAGGCGTAGCGTGAAAAATTCTTTGTTTCTCTATTTAGTTTTATGCGCGCAGCGATCGCGCTCCGCGCATAAAACTAAATAGAGAAACAAAGAATTTTTCACGCTACGCCTAATGGAAACCAACCTTTAAGCACTCAGAGCGCTACGTTGCCTGCGGCATGGCCGAGCCAAACCGGCGGTTACTTTCAAGCTCACGATTCGGGTTCAAACCATGGCTCGCTCCGACCGCAACAACTTCTATGAGCGTGGCTGCTGACTCGACGGCCGCAAGGTCACTTCGCAGATTCTAGTTCTATTGGGTTTGAGTAAGTCCTAGTCCTTATCATTTTGCCAAAAGAATGACAACACAAGTGCTGCTGAGCTAGCAACCATTAAATTGCACGACCTTCTGAGTAACTTCAACAGATTCTAAACACTCTATTGTCACACCTCTTACCTATTATACGCTCTAATAATTTCGTCCATCTTGGTCTTAATTCCCGAAATCCTGTAAATGCCTTCAGCAGTCAAGCCCTTCTCTTCCACATAGTCGATGCACTCTCTCACTACTGCCGGCAAAGGTATACCGTCGTCACTACACGAGCGTTCCACCGCTTCAGACAAAGGCTTGCCAAACACATGAACTTCAGCTGTAAAATGATGAAACCTGATTGGTTAGTGCACAGAGCTTCAAATAGTGAGGTATGTGGAAAGCTTCTACGGTTGCCAGCCAAGTGAACCATGCAACAGGAAAAGCGGATTGTCGCTGGGACAACAACAGTGGCTAAGAATTCATGTCATTGACGTCCAATGCACGGCTTTTACTCAAGATCGAGTAAACATATAGCTTGCTCCCGGTTCACATTACTTGTATCAGTGAGAGTCAAGTGCGAGATCTGCAAAAACTATTTCTAAGTCTTCAGTAGACTCGACGAGAAAATTGAGGCCAGGTATACCAACAGCAAAGCAGACGCTTTAACCACAACAGCACAGCAACGATTGAAAATAGAATTGGTACGACACACGAAAATAAATTATGCTCAGGGTGTTTCACAATTGCTAAAACACAACGATCGGGCTCCAATCGAAGATCCTAAACGATACAATACAGTAGACGCCGCTTAATATGACCACCTTGGGACCAGACCATTTTGGTCATAATATCCGAATGGTTATAAAAACCGAAGCCGCCATAACAGCTCCTGAATCGACGCCGTAAGCCACAAGAAGTCCAAATACCGTCAAATTCATCGTTCACCCGAAGTAACAGTGTGACGTTGGCAGTAAAACAAAGTACAGTACTTTAACACTACAAGTGACGGTAAAATTTAGTACAGTGTGTAACAATATGTTAAAAAGGCAAAGTTATATGTGCGTGGCGGGAAAAAATACTGTACTGTAACAAGAAAGACGGAGAAAATGTTGGTCATATTATCCAAAATTTGGTCATATTAAACGGAGAACTTTAAATGAAGAAATTCCGGACCGTACCAAATTGGTCATAATAAGGGGCTGGTCATATTATCCGTCGTCATAATAAGCAGCGCCTACTGTAATGATGATTACATTTGTTGCAGGACAATATTCAAAAATCTGCATCTGTTTAACCTCGAATTAGATGTAAAACGTCAAGAAGGCTCCTAGATTACAAGTTACAGATATCCATCAGTACGTGTTACAGATAACCCTAGTGACTGGGGTTCAAAGTGCTATCGGAGGCCCAGAGGGCGAGAAGCCCGTTAATCTACGATCTTCGCAAGTACCGCGAGCTTTAAAATTTTTGACCAACTTAAAAATTCGACTCCTGTTTGGAAATGAGCCGAAGCTACTCTTCCTTCTGTACTTAGCTTGAACAATCTTGAAAAATTTGATTTCACGTCTTCAAACAAAAGATCTGCTCCACTGACTAAAGCATGAGTAAACTATTTTTTGTATAATATGTAAAAATGTTAACTACTTCCCTGCGACAATCTGAAAACAGAAAAAGAATAAAGTCATTAGGAAAGATTTTAAAGGCTGCCACTGTGTTTTAACAATTGCGAAACACCCAGTGCAGTGTATAATTACGGTAATCCATAAAAGCGTTATATATTGAATATAATCGTAAAAATAACACAAAACAGAATCAGCACATTCTACATACGATGGTCTTCCCGGATATCTTGAAGTGCTTCTTCAGTAGGTGCAGTGCTGGTTGATATTCGTTTCTGCTTTAATTTTGATTTCTCTTTCTTGTCTCTAAATTCAAATTTCGTAAAACACTGCCAGAAAGAGTCTCTTAACCCACTATTTCAGCAATCTAAAGAGTTTTTTTACAAACTTCAAAGTTTTTTAAGCATGAACTGCAACAGGTAAAAATTCAATTTACAATTTCAATTTACTTACCAAGCATGTGACACCATAGCTACTATGATTTCTATAATCTTTTCCATCATGATTTTTAGCATGAATTTGCTGGGACATTTTTCGCTCTCAATTTTTCTGGATATTTTTCAGTATTTGTAATTACCAAATAATAAGTCAGTATGTTCTATTATACATTCATAAGTCAGTATGTTCTATTGTACATCCTTATTCAGGGTATTGCGCGTTGATTTACTATTTTTTCACAACCAGCAACAGTTCACAAATTCTAATTTCACGCTTTATCAACATTAAATTACATGTGTGCGTTTTGACGTATAGTGGCGTTTGTTTTCTATTTCTTATAATAAGCTAATAATTTTATTGCATTGATTTGTTTTCCACATTTATGCTGGCCAAAACAAATTCCCGCGCGCTAGATTTAAGTTGGCACACTTATTCTTCGGCTTCTAAACAAAGTTTTGCACACTAACCGCGTATTTGTTTATTACCTAAATGAAACCTTCAAGTCTCTGGGCAAGCTTGCGGATTTCTTCTTCATTTCTTTTGCCGCCGCTTCTTTTGATTTGACGGCAGATGAAGGAGCATCATCATTTGGCGACGACATCACATCAGATACAGAGTGCTTGGATCGCTTCCCATGCTTGCCTAGCAACAAAACATAAAGCTGGCTGGTTTGTACTTTGTGAAAATGAAAATTTCATTTATAATGTAATTGAACACCACAAGAATGGAGAGTGTTGAAGACTGGAAAATAGTCTTAGTCTTTGCATCAGCAGCCATTTATATAGAGTGGCGCACGAGTGTAATAACAGTAAAGTAAAAGATGCTACTCCTAATTGGAAGAACACAGAAATATATTTTGAGAATTTTAATATGTACAGATGGGTAAACTTACATATATTTAACGCATGTGTTCAAAAGTCAAGAGTCAGTGTACGCTGCGGCATGACCTAAAAAAATGACAGAGTGAATGCATAATTCATCAGACAATCAAAGGTAGACAGGTAGTTTGCAGCGACCTCTGCTAGCTAAACTGGCGTGTAAGTCACCAAGCTGATTCGTATGCAAAGCCTAGCTAGTAGAAATGATTCTTGCAACCGATCGATGAAGACCTGCAGCAACAGGCAGCCAACTTAGGGAGAAGAATAATCAAGACATCAGACTTAGTAGGTCTTTAGTGTTAACACACTCGTGCGGCACCCTATATATGTCATTGTGGTTGGCAAAAAGTGTTTGATTGGAAGCCCTTAGTAATGCCATATAAACCTTCTGTGCATTAGGTCCCCAAGCGTCCAACTTCAAGTTGGATTTTTAACTTGTTGTACCATGATGTCCTCAAACCTCTTTGTCACTAAAAAAGTTTTTATAGTCCTTGAAAATACCATATGCAAATCAAATCTAATCAGCTGCTACTACTATCAAATTAGCGCATTTTAACCACAAGCACTACACCGAAGTAAAAGACATGGTCATATATTACCTAAAAAAAGGAATTACGTTGGTATGAAGGAACAGCCATAAAGCAAGCTGATTTTTTTTCAAACTGTAAAATCTTCGTGATTCTTATTGCATTTTTATGCCTTAAAATGTCATGACAGTGATGGCAGTGCTAAACCTAGGACAGACATGACCAAATTATTCTGTTGAATGTTATTATTTTTACTTTATCAGTAACACTAGTGAAGAGTAGATGTGTAATTTCTGCAATCAAAAAACATGCAACTGTTTGAACAATTCCATGTTGATTTAAAGTTTTTATCCTACATTTACAGGAAAAAAATTTTGACTGTCAGATCAGGAACAACTCATGTTCAGACCCAATATTTCTAAATACACATCAGCAATATCTGCAATGTTCGATGATGTTCAATTTAATCACACAAACAGCCTAAGCTTTGAATGAAAGTCTGTATGATTGTTCTAGGTATAAAGCAAAGCCCTGACCAGTCTATGACATATTGTTGTGACTTTTATAAAGGTGCCTTAAAATTACTTTATCTGCATGACAAATAAAAACATACAGTGAGCTCTTTGAAGTTAAAAACTTGAAGCAAAAGTAGGCAATTTGCAACTCACTAAATGCCATGGTTTTGTATTGAAGTTGGGCAATGTCTTATTAGTATCTGACACACACAGGGGGTACCACAAAGTATTTGAATTGTTTTGAAATGCATATCTAACCCATAGCTTATTTATTTATTTATATAGTTTTTGGTTTACTTGACCTGGACCCACCAAAAATTGCACACTTTCTGACCTGGGATAGCAAACAAAAAAGCACCAAAAGTTGTGCCAAAAGCACTCCTGACTTAGCTTTTCCTCTTTTACCTTGGTTTACCTTTGTCTTAGCAAAAGCATTCTAACCATAATCTAAAAAAGCACCAACAATTTATGGCTTCACACACCTTTACTAAAAGAAGGTTTTTTGAAGAGCTTTGCTTTTGATTTCTTCTGTGAGCTTGTTGGCTTTTGTAGGGATTCCAACTTATTTACTCCAATTTCCTCATCAGCACTTTCATTTTCTTGAGTAAAATGATGATATTTTCTCTCTTTCTTTTTCTTTGATTTTGAGTCATCACAAGATTCTCCAGAATCCATTATTTGTGAATGACAAAATATTGCTCTAATTAACAATTTACTTGTTTACAGGTATTGGGTCTAAGCAAGAGCAAAAATATTTAAACATGAAGATGGATGCTTTTTGTACATGCAATAGCTGGACTAATAGTCCAATATTTGACTAAGTTTTTAAATGTATAACAAGTATATATAACTAAAATGTAAAATACGCATATGTACTAAAATGTAAAATTCTGCAGAGAGTGTTCCAAAGAAATATATAGCTTACTACTGAAACGCAGCAATTCTGCAGAATTGCAAATCAGAATTATGATTGAGATTAGAGTTTAAATTAGGGTTAATCTACATCAATTTCCAGGTTTTAGGACGATCTGTTTCTTTGTTTGCCAATGTTTGGGCTAAACTAATGAAGTTATGGCTACACAATAGGAAGAGTCACAGTTGTAGGACACAGAATAATGCACTTTTTTTTTTGCAGCAGAAATAAATAAATTAATAGCGATAACTGTTTTAACTCATTGCACACAAGATAAAAGAAGAGTTTAGAAGCCATCAAAATAATCTGCTGGAGTGCCAGTATTCAAATTATCTGCTACTCGTACAAATTATTGCAGTCACCACAAGTTGTAAATGCAAATAGAATCATGAGCACCAAAACAGGTGACTGACTAGTTATGCAAGGTATAAATAATCTCAATTGTTCAATCACTTGAAAAAAGATAACTTATCTAATTCATCAAACAGATGAGAAACAAGAAGGTTGAGACACTTCATACCAGACTACAAACCATTCTGTGGTGCATGTGATCTACAAAATAACACACGACACCTTTTCTTGCTTTGAAATGCTGGAAAATTAGAACAAGCACCAAGTAAAATCAAGTTAATTTTAGCAGATAAAATTAAGAACAAGGGTACAAACACACTTTTACATGGAGGTGAATGGTGTTTCTATAGTTCTGTCTTTTACTGGTACCTGACACCATCATGGGTCCTACTAAATAGTTCATGTCTACAACGTTCACAGTGAACTTTACAATGTTTTGCAATGTCAATCAACTCCAACTCTAACTTTAGCACTAACCTCATATAATGTAAATATTGTGGGTACTAAAACATAAATGTACTAATTAGAACTACCACAATAACACCAGTACGATCTGCTGCAACATTTATTGCCTATTCATATATTTCTGCAGAGCAAATTCGTATGTTGCAATTTAGATTTTAAAAATGTTGATCATTGCTGATTAAAATGAAATGACAAGAATTTATTCACTCTGTCGAATTTTAGAAAAGCGAGTTTGTTTAATAAGCCTAGTGATAAGACCAGTTCGGTACACTACAATCATTTATTTAGCATTTTTCTTGTAATTCTGTTTCTGTGCATCCCTACTACTGCATTCATCTTTCAATACGCTTATGTGATTGCTCATACAAGTCTTATTATTCTGTAGCCAAATTTTCCAAATCCTACTCCGTATTTAAAACTTCCACCTGCTTAGACTAACAGACTGCTAAGTGGACGTGCCAGCGAAGATTAATTATTTATTTATTTTCTTTAATTTTTTGTGCTCGACCGCGCATCCAAGAAAAAATATTGGTTGTAGTTCCACTTCCAGACCAGGGGTCGGCAACCTTTAACACCGAAACAGCCATTTGAATCCGGTTTCCACAAAAAAAAACTTACTGGGAGCCGCAAATACTTTTTGACATCTAAAATGGGGAAAAGACGCATTTATCCAAAAAAAGATACATACGCTTATTAGGGATTTGACTACCTTTTTGAAGATGGGCTATAAAGAAAATACTGTATATTGCTTTTTTGACCTACCTTTACACTTTGTATAAACAACTATAGTGTGTTGCTTATGAAATCCACGAAGTGCTACAGAGAAAACTAAATTTTATTTATAGTGAACATACTTTAACATTCTTAGTTCTTGAAAAATAATCACAATGTCCGAATGTCTCTTTCAAATAAATTAAAAAGCTGAACTTAAACAATCCATATAGCAAACAAAAACAAAAAATTTCGTGAGCCGTTATCCTTATTTCGCCTTTGGGCTTCGGGGTATGTGCGGCATCGTGCGGCGTTAATGGAACTTCTGCTTCAGTACCTCTGCGCACAGCGTCTGCAAATCGGGGCTGTACGAAGTCACTTTCATCTTTACGCAGGACTCTAAGCTGTTATCTGTGAGGCGTGAATGGTGTTTGTTTTTAATGCAGTTCATGGTGAAGAATAGCTGCTCATATGCATATGTGGATCCGAAGATCGAAAGGACTCCAAAGGCATATATTTTCATGTTCATGTAGGTGTGGGGGATAGCATTCCATGTTTCAAACACAAGTTTGTCTGGTCTTGGAAGGTTCTCAATGTCACTCCATTTGTGATTCTGAGCAAGAGCGGCTCACTGATGAGCAACATCTTCAAGATCATCTGCTAAGAGTTTGAACGTGGATACCCACATGTCTTTGTCAGCTATGTCAGCAAACTCCAACTCCAGATCAGGTTGACTTATACCTGCAAATGCAGTCACATTAAGCAGGGATGGATTGATGTTGAGGGGAGTGATGGGGAAGGACAATGTGGCTTTTTCCTCTCTGAACTCACGGAATCGTTTTTCAAATGACGCTTGCATTGTGGTGATTGCAGATTGCAAATACTCTAAATTGATCAGCTCTTGATCTTGTTTGAACTCCCTTAAAGAGGGGAAGTGAGACGGTGTGCCTCTCTGCAAATCTCTGGCTAAAACTGTCAGTTTGCGCTCAAACGCCAACACCTCCTCCAGCATGTGTAGCGCTGTTGCTCCTCTCCCCTGAAGAGCTGTGTTCAGCGTGTTCAGGTGTGCTGTCATGTCCACCATGAAGTGTAGCTTTTCCAGCCACTCGGGCTGCTTCAGCTCAGGAAAGGAGAGTCCTTTGCTGCTTATGAAAGTTTTAATCTTTTCTAGACATGAAGCAAAACGTTTCAGCACCTCTCCTCTGGAAAACCACCGGACTCTGTTGTGCAGCAGCAGATCAGAGTACGTGCTTTCAACCTCATCAAGTAACGCACGGAATTGGCGATAATTTAAACCCTTTAATGCAAATGAATCCCAATGCAAATGAATCCCAAGCGAGTGCGGACTTACTGTCCAAAGTATAGCGATACAATTCGCTTTCTCGTGAATGGAGGATAAATATGGCAAATAAACTTTACCATTATTTTATTGACAATCTGCATGACAGCATTCATGACCTATGTGCATTTTGGAAGGAAAGTCTGCGCGCACAATGCCTCTTGGTGCAGGATACAGTGAAAGCTCAGCAGCTTTCTATTCAGTGACTTCTGCAGCAAGGCAAGACTTCTACAGCAAAGCAAGGCCCCTGTGCGCTCCAGTCATACTCGGTGCCCCATCGGTAGCTACTGACACCAGGTGGGTTGTTTTTATGTCTTGGCTCGTAAACACTCAAAAACAGTCTCGCAGACGTCCTCCCCAAGTGTCTGGCATTTTAGTGGTATCAGCTCAACCATTTCTTTTTGTGGCCCAGCAGAATTCACATATCGACAGAACAGCGCTATTTGTTCGATATCATTTTTGTCTTTGGACACATCACAAGCGATTGAGTAGGTTGCAGCTGAATTGATGTCTTTCATTTGTTGTTTTGTGATATTTTCTGCCATTTCAATGGTTCTGTCTTTGACTGTCTTCGCAGAGAGAGGCATCTCTTTGATTTTCTGAACAATTTCACATTTGTTTTTAAAGTCCGCAAATAGGTGTTCTGAAATCTTAAGGAAAGATTCTTTCACATTTTCTCAATCTATGAACGGTTTTCCATGCCTGACTATTTCCTGAACGGCCACAAAACTTGCATATGTAGTCCAATCTGCAGACTTCAACCACTTCTTGAATTATTCTTCGTCAGATCAACCTTCCGCATCAGTTCCTTAACAGCTTTTTTCTTTCTTTTCCCTCAGGATATTTTTCAGCAAAGGCTTTGTGTGTATTATTGAAATGACTTGCGACATTGGACCGTTTATTGTTGGCCAGTTTTTCTCCACAAATTAGGCATATCGGTAGGCCACTCTCGTTAGAGGTAAATGCAAATGAATCTGCCCAAGCATCATTAAATGTTCTGCTTTCCTCAGATATTTTTCTTTTCTTACATTTCTCCATATCTGGCCTTGTTGGGATTGAAAGTCGCGACAAAAAACAATAAAATATACTATTTTTTATTGATATCTAAATATTTAATATTTCAAGATCACAATAATCTTCCAAATAAGAACTACAACACTTAAAAAATAACTAGCACAAATAAAATACACGTAAATACTTTTTTAAAAGTAATTTTTTTCCCAAGCCACTCTGAGCCGCAGTGTAAGAAGGAAAGAGCTGCATGCGGCTCCGGAGCCGCAGGTTGCCGATTCCTGTTCCAGACAAATACTACTAAAACGAAGCCGCGCATTTCCGCTCTGCAGTCGCGTTCAATTATAGGAAATTTAGGAAATACAAAATATCCCAATAACAAGAAAAAATACCAAGCAAATTACGAAAATCGCATTAACAAAGAATCTTACAGAAATGCCAAGTTTGACTCAATTCATCATGCAATTTTACAAAATCAGATGATTATATTTTTAGTTTTTACGGACTTTCATCAATTTCTGATTTCTGCAATATCCATGCTTTAATTGGTAGTTTATCCATATTTCCTTAATTCCTTTCTCGGAATGAATTTTTGTATTTTTGTAATTCAATGTTGCAGCATGAATTTTCGTATTTCCACGATTCGGCAATTCTATATTTGCCTATTTCCACATCAATTTCTGTAAAATTAGACTTGCGTATTTTAGTGTACCGATGTCTATCTGGAACGCTCTCCGCGTGTTTCTGCATCTTGGCACAATGTCTTTGTGACTTTTATAGCAAAGCAATTTTATTCGCACAGACTCGCTGCGTGGCAGTGCTGAGCAATGTCTTTATGCTGATTGTGGAAACAAAAAAAGGCTTTTTTTTCGATGCTAAAATCAAAAACTAAATAAACGTGATCAAAAACCGATTGCCAAAAAATGACAACTATACATAAAGATGAAAACAAAGATGCTTTCAGATTAGAAAACAAAGAAAGTACAATGGTGTTGTGCGAAGCAGCTTATGAACTGTCAAAAAAACGTAGACGACAAGCCAAACTCCGGGCGCAGGCAAGAGGTGAGATGTTGAGAAATTTTATGTGCATTATGTGAACCGATGATTGCAAGCAAGATCCAATTGAACAGAAGTTTGGAGTAGGTCAAAGCTTTCCCTTGACACATCAATAAATTTATAAAAACTTGTATTTGAAAGTCGTTATTTTTTAAATAGGCCTACCGTTACGTAACAACATCTTGCCAGAACTTTCCTCCGTGGATTTATAACACTCCATCGAACCTAAGGCTACGCTATAACTTCCCCAAAAATCGATTCCAATTATAAACTAGGTAGCCTGGAAACTACCAGTCCGCTGCTAAAACAATATCAATGCTGTAGGTTTTGTCCAGTTATCGTAATAAGATCAGCGTGCATGTGCTTACCTCGTGAACTGGAAGCTATTTGTAACATCTTTGGCCTGCGACGTTCCGGCAGTTACGTGGGATGCTTGTTGCATCTAATGCTGTTGCAGGCTTTATAAATAAATGAATTAACTTCTGCCTTTTATAGATATCTTAAAATTTTATGCTGGGTTTGTGGTAGTTTTGCTTTAAATTTCGTTGTCATGTCACAGCCTGGTCATAAAAATGTTAATAGTTGTGGGTCTATATCGTAGCCAATTCTATTGCTTGGAGCTTAGCGAACAGCGTAAGGTTAAGAACGAAACTGAATTTATTCAGTTGAGCTTAAAAATTTTCGAATCCAGGGATTAGATTTAAAAGTTCAAAAAGTCTAATATTATTTCGTTTTATGATGTTGCGCTTTTTTCTTCCTGACATAATTAATTTTTGATTACGCTTGCTAGGTTTTTGTTGTTGTAGTGTACTACCGGTAATGTATGTACATAATCTTTCTCTTTGTTTGAACTAAGGATTTCTTATTTTTCGAGTTGTTCTATCATTTTTAAAACTATATGTTTTCAAAGGAACTCACCCACATATCATACCACCACAGAGATTCAAAAATTTTTCGGTTTTGAATTGACATTTTTCCAGATTTCTGTCTCGTAACAGAAAAGCAGGAAAACGACGCCAAAATCGAATTCGCGACATTTCGATGCAAATCCAGAGCCGTACCAAAGCTAAATTGAGCTCAAACATAACACGGGCACATTGCCATCAAAATGGGTCTCAATTGCGAGTGAAAAACCCAAACTTTTTTGCTTCTTTCTTAAAAACCCTCTGTGCTGCAGCGGCAATAGTTCCATTTTCATTGCAGCGTTTTCGCTGCTCAAAAACCAGCTCTGCGTCCTACCCCTTATAACTACAAGCCTGCCGCAGCTGCAGAATACATATTTTGATTTAATAGTTTTTGTTTTATTGTGGAGTACACCCGAAAAAATATTCGTGAGAATGGAGGTTAAAAGTCTGACAAGGAATTACTGTTTTAAATGCTGTCACTCATTTCGGTGCACACTTCGAAAGATGATCTTTGAAAAAGATCTTCACCGAAAAAAGCATCCCATAACAAATTAATCTCCAAAAAATATGCAGAATCAATGAAACGGGCAAACAAAATACCGGTCTTTATTTTTCAAAAATGTTCTGGAGTAACATGGGGAAAATAGATGCATTAAGACAAAAAATTCCGCATTTTGGTCCGCGATTAAACTCAATCAAATAATTGCGTTAGATATCACAACTGCTGCTCCGTACCAAGTATCCAGTCAATCGATATCATCCACATCCGAACTTTGCAATCTTAGGAAACAGCAACGGGCGCTCTTGGACGCTTCCCTCTGTCCTGTATACGACGGAGTGCTGAAACGTAGAGAAGCAAATGCTCGAGAAAGACTTCGCGTCAAAAACCTCAACTCGGGATTCGCAAAGCTGCGTTGCATCTTGCCAACGGTAAGTAGAGCAACGGATTCCGGAAAAGCCTTCCTCCAACCTATGAAATTTTAGCGAAACCGTACTGAATGATAAGTTTAAGGTGCTGTGATGACAGTTTAAAACTTTTGCCATTAGCCTATGGGTTTATGAATTCCGCTTACACGCCAGAATAACTAGACTACTTTACATTGAAAGGGAGAGCCGGAAGAGAACATATCGTCAACTACCGACTAAGTGTATCGATCAGTGTTTGAGTGTTCCTCAAACAAAAGAAATTTTTTTGAGTTCCTATTAGGTCTATGCGCATAGCGTGTATTGACTCTGCTAGCCACATTGCAAGATCATCATTGGCAACGTGGTCAAGTGAGTTGCAGCACCGTTTATCGTGGCAATAATTGTGAGTTCGAACCTCAAGACCGCGGCTTTGTGGTACACCTGGCAAAACACCTTCATAGCCACATCTTCGGCATGGTTGCAGGGTTAAGGTAAAAATGTCCTGTGCCAACAGAGCTAGAACTTCAAAGCAGGTCTGAACACAGAGATGTTCTAGCACAATGTTTCTCAACCTTTTTCGTGCCGCGGCCCATTTCAAAGGGCTACAAATTTTTGAGGCCCACTTTCATGTGAACTTTGATGTAATTATGACAATATCACTGGGATAAGCATAAGATCTCATGGCAGTGAAGTTGACCTCCAAAAAAAAGGTCGTCATTTCTCAAATTCACAGGATGGCTAGTTCACAACACGGAAGTAAAGTTGATTTTCAAAAAAAAAGGTTATTACATGTCTAGTGCACAGGATAGCCCCCCTAGTTCTGAGATACTGGTCAGTATGACTGTTCTTATCTACCAGTATTGCTCAACATTATTCGGCATGCAAACCCATTTTCAAAATACACAGACGTCTGTAGCCCACTCGACTTACATGCCGTAGCCTACTAATGAGCCATGGCCCACTAATTGAGAACCGCTGTTCTAACACAACCAACGATTGGTTTGACAGATGGTTTGACAAACAAGTCTACGAATGATTTGACAGATACCGACAACCAGTTTTGGTTTACAAGATTAGTGTAGAGTAGCTGCATCACGAGGAGACCACAGATGTTAGCTACACTTGTAATCTTGAAAAAATTTTCCATTAGTGGCGCCACACAAGAAAAATACTTTCCAATTCTACCCTGCATTCCTCGCTGCGAGCAGGGGAGCACGTGGTAAACTGCTCAATGTTGCTAACGATAATCGATGTTTATATGTACCGCTTACAAAAGATTTTCCGTCACCGAGGGATAGTTATAATTGCGGAGATTTCCATCTTAATCGTGGCCGTGTTTGAGAGCAAATTTTAAATGGCTGGAGCTTTAAGTGATCCTAATCATGGATATAAAATTTGTGACCAACGCAAACAATTTTTCAATAGAACGCATGCTATTAATGCTTCGTCTATTGCAAACTTACAGTTTTTTTATTTTCTGGAGATCAACTTTTTCAAAGCAAGATTTTTGCCCTTTTTGGTCTCCAAACAGATATGGAGTTGTCTTTTTTCACATTTTTTGCTTCTGTCATCCCGTTTGGAAGAGCATTGCTCTATCCCAGGGGTGGCCAACCTTTTCAGTCCATGCGCCAAAATTTTTCGCCACACAAGCATTCATTTGAAGATGCGCCACACAAACATTCATAGCTTTTCATTGCTCTCAAACGTGTAGTAATATATTTATACTTTGAAGTCAAAACAAGGCCATATTCAGCGGTGATCTCCAAAGAAAAAAGGTCATCCCCTGTTTCGCTGCACCTTTTCCATCAGTTTTGGCTTAAATATGCCACCAAACGTGAGGCCAACCAAGTGCGGACTTTTTTTTTTTTTTTTTTGGAGATGTTATTGGAGTGACAAATTTTTCGGCCAGATGAAAGGACACTTACCCAAATTGCCCGAAAAATCTTAAACCTGGAATGCGCCACCTCTAAACATGCAATGCGCCAAATTTGGCGCAATGCGCCACGGTTGGCCACCCCTGCTCTATCCTTTCTTTCTTAATACGCCTCTTATCCTATCGAGCTACAAGTAAACCTTTTGGTACTTCTTTTTCGCAAAATTTTTTAAACAATCAAGCTCTGCCATACATGTATACTCATAAAAAGTATTGGGAGGATAAAATCCGAAACTGTGACTAAAGCACTATTAAGACCTTCAACGCCAAAATAGATCTTCATGGCAAAAACTCGTAAAAAGGCTTTCCAGTATAAGTTGATTTAAAAAAACAAACGCTTTTCATCGTGAAAGCCATAAAAAGAGTCAATATTGCAGGTCGATCTACAAAAATGATGGTAAGCTGGCAAAGCAGCTTACGAGCGAAAGGGGCATTAACTCGTATGCTGTTTTGCCAATTAGGTGCAAGGCTTACAATTTCCACCTTCGCCTATAACTTACAAAAATGATTTTTAAAATTATTGCACTCCCACGGGATATACGCTAATATTTCCCAGTTTTTTAAGATTGTCAATTGATTTTCTTAATCTATATGCTAATGTCGCATAATATTTTTGCGTAGCGGTTGAAATAATTGAATATTCTCTACACAAAATCTACTGTCCAAACAGCAGAAAAAATATTCGTTTTGAAAATGGAATCGCTAAGCTGATGAACTGTTTTGAGTTTAGTTCTTCATCATAAAGATCACTTTAGGTTCTTCCTAATCGGAAGCCTAGTAAAGTGGATACACTTCAAGGAGCTATTGATTACATACATCGATTAGAGCGCTTACTGGAGGAAACTGGAGGCGTCCCGAACATCTCAAGTTTGACCCAAACTAGTTATTCTCATTCCCGCCAATCGGTTACAGAATGTCCATTCCTACCGGAGCGGAACGACGCAAATGACTCGATAACAAAAAGGTAACCAAAGAATGGTGACAATTAGGCAACTCTGAAAAGTAAACAATGGTTTGTGTAGAATATTTCACGCTAAATGTGAACGCTTTCGATTCATTCCAAATAAAAATATTTTAAAACGAGGGCAATCGCATGGACTTAAGCATGTTATTTTGATACCTGATGATGGCTATTGGAAAGCCGAAAACGTTCAGATTTAATATAACACTTTCGATGAGTTTTGTTGGCTGATTTTTGCAACGACGTATGTGGTGCCTGCGGGCTATAAGAAGAACATCTCTTCACTGAAACTACATTTCATCATTAGGACAAAATCAATCCAAATTGTACTGGTTACTCCATTAAATTTGAATCACGAAACTCAAAAATCGTAGTAAGCGGTTTAAATGTCGGGTTTAGGTAATCTAAAAATAATTTGTTTGCTCCGAATGTTAGACTACGAGCAACGTATTCTCATTAGTTCAAAGTGCGGTTTAAATTCAATTCAAATTGCGAATATTGTGGAGGGGAGGGCAATCTAGAGCTAGAGGTCTTGTTATTTTATGAGTGCCTTGGTTCAAAAAAATATTCTTAGGTGCTCAAGGAATCTGAAACAACAGTTATCTCGCTCTGACGGTTCATCAAATCCGCAATTCAATCCACTGGCTGATCACCACCACGTAAGCCTAACATAAAAGTCTCACCTCGACTGACCCAACGGCGTAGTGGTTGGAACGACCGTTTCGCAGTCGGTAGACCTGGGGTTCAATCCCCTTTTCGAGTCATACCAAACAACTTTAAAAAGTGGTATCAACAGCTTCCCTGCTTGGCGCTCAGCATTTAGGGGAGGTTGTGGAGAACAAGCCGGCAAGTTCGCTTGTTGTGTCCTTGGGCAAGGCACTCAACGGGACGCCCCCACTTTTATGTGGAAAACAAGTAGCCCAGATACCTCTAAAATAACAACTCCCAAGCGAGTGTGGACGTCCCGTCCAAAATATAGCGATACAATTCGCTTTCTCCTGAATGGAGGATAAATATGGCAAATAAAATTTAAAAAAATCTCTGAGGCATCCTGCTATCGTTATAAATGTGTGATAAATACATGTATTCCCAGAATTTGCTTGGGCATTGGTTTTGGGAGGACCCTGTCTCAACATAGAGCTACTGATCAGCGACTATTCCGGTGCAAATTGTGAAATTAAAATTGCATTACTTTCCTGTTGTTTAAGTCTCGTTAACAATGAGGTAAAGAGCGGGTTAACTCTTTGTTTGTTCCCGCGGAACTTATGACTGAGCCGAAATAACACAAAAAGTACAGTTGCGCTTGGCCTTAGGGAAGACTAGACCTAAGTCTTAAAAACACTCAAAGATTTCACAATTTATGCTAAAACACCGTAGTTAAGTAAGGTCAGAAGGCTGCACAGTCGCGTGAAAACGTCCAATTAAAAAATATTTGTTTGATCATTTCGCATTTAGTTGGAATCATTCCTTATTCCTTGATCTCTGGCTAAGCCGCTTACTAGGTGAGGCTACATATGTGCTGCTTTTTATATCATTAAACTCATGTTGCAGGACCATGTTGTATATGTAACACATTTGCCATCAAGCCACGTTTTCAATGACGGTCGCATAGATCCTAGTAGCTTGCATCTCATCCCAGAACATTTCGAAAACTACATGCATTCCCATAAGCTAGGCTTTGAGCTTTCGCATAGCCCTGAAGGTAAGCTAAATCTTTGTTTTTGTGTGGAAAAATAAATGCAGCGATGAGCTGATAGTTGAACTTGTAGTCAAAAGTCCGTGACTTGGGCGCTAAAGCGTTGGGATGCAAACGACAAGCCAGAGAAAAAGTTTAATTTGCTTTCAAGCCTGTGTTTCGGGTTCACACAATTGGTTCCAACACGAAGATATGGACAGGAGTTTGATACGTCGAAGATCCTAATCCTTCCAAGCTCTTGATTTCTTTGTTGAATAAGTTGTCATCATTATTTTCACAGAACAATTGCAGCTCACGCTCTAACTTTGAAATTGCTGGTACTGCTGGTAGAGTGAATTTCTACCACTAGCACTTCAACTGCACGAAGAAATCGTGGTGAAGCGCCTTTCTGAAGGACGCGATTCGACAACAATTTTAACATCGAACGCACAATCTCTCGGTCTCGCTGAGCTAAAGTTGTTTATCAGTTGCATCAAATGTAATAAAGATGCAACAAGATTTCAGTTTTCTTTGAGGCGCACGCAGGTTGAAAATCTGACACCGCCCTTTCAAAAGTACCTGCTTTTGTGACGTCATTGATTTGAAATGGTGCCTTTTCAATAGCTTCATTGGCATTGACCCAAGTTTGATCTTTCTGATTATTTGCACTACGATACTTTGCATTTGCTTTTCGAGGAGATCGAAGAGCTCAGAGCAAAAATAAGTGAAGAAAGACAAGATTTTCAGTTATATGTAGGGTTGTTCCGCCCACCCTGATGAAGAACGACCCCAGTTGTTTCCGTCAGTGCTGGGCGAGCTTACACTGTATTGAGGAGAAAATTTTGTACAAAAGAGGAAAACGTTTGATTGTTTTCAAACTTGTTGAAGGAATGAATCGGTCCACTGAAAAAAGACTGTTGTTTTTTATTCAAAGTAATAAATAATAAGATTTTTAATTAAGGTCCAAACTTTTCTCAGGAAGCCGTTTTGGAAAGGGTCAAGTGTTGACCCGTTGAAAGAAATTGTTTTTCAAAAGCATTAGTGAAGTAGTAGATGTGTGATATGACGTTTTCCACTGAAAAGAAATAAAATTTTGAAGAAAATCCATCGCCTTCTTTCCTATTTTTTTCTTTTTTTTTTTTTTCCTATTCTTTTTTTTTTTTTTCCTATTTTTTTTTTTCCTATTTTTTTCCTATTTTTTTCCTATTCTTTTTTTTTTCCTATTCCTATTTTTTTTTTCCTATTTATTTTTTTCCTATTCTTTCCTAATCCTCGCCTTCTTAGCTACAATTACCGTGTCCCGGAATTTCGCTTTCGAAAAGCAAACCGCTGAATCTCTGAGTCAAGTTGACGTTAAGGAACAATTACCGATGAATCTCGACCTTGGGACTCGTGCCACACTTAGTGGACATTTTGTAGGATTGTTGCGTTGCTAAGAGCAGTCATTTTTAAAGTTGAGACAAATGGACGCACAATAAATAAGATAAAGCACTTTTTTTTCTGTTTATATCAAACTCTACAAAAAAATGACGAGCATGCTAACTTGTTTTATTTCTACTTGAAGTTAAACTGCAAGCCTACCAACATGGAAGCGAACGCTTATTACGTCATTAACACAGCACTGCAACATTATACCTGCAGAAAGAGTGTTTATTTCCTTTGAGTTTCCAGGCGAAATCTCTTTTTCTCACGCACACGTTACGAGATCACGTTGAATTAGACTTTCAATTGGCTGAAACGAACCGCAACGAAAGTGTTTCTATTCCAAAAATAACAAATTGCAATTTTTAAGAAATCACAGGAAAGTCAATGTTCGATAACTGACAACTGCCCGTCACATTGACGCATTTTTTCTCCGCGGACTTTTGCTGAGTTCAGACGAAAAATTAGGATTTTTGAAGGAGAGAATACCCCAGACAACTTTTTTGGTCTCTAAAAAGTCTTTACAATAACTTGGAGGCGTGTATTTATGAGAGCCTTTGTTTATAATCTTTACTACTGTAGATTTTTCAATTATAGTTTCTGGGTTTTTGATTCGGGGTAATGTTGCGAGGAAAACTTAAAGTTTTAGCCTACTTAGTAAATTGCAAGAATTAGGTATCAACTAGCTCTTTTTCTTATACTCAACTTCACATGTAATTCTAGTAATCAAATAACTTCTCTTGCCAAATCGCACTCTCCCACCAAACACATACAATATTCCTTCAATATCGCAATATTTTTCGAAAATACTTTGGAAGCAATTTTTATTAATGAAAAAAATACTTCTTTCAGTGGATCTATTTCGCTTGCTCTCATTAAAAATACCATTTTTAAAATCTTTAGCTTTTACCCGAACTTGGTGCCATAAAGGAAGGGGCAATCGGAAAGTAGGATCCATTTTTGGCGTCATTATTTCATCTCCATATATATTTCTTATTGTAGTACAGCAGGTCTAATATAGGCCTACAGGTCGAAAGAACCTTTGTTGCGGGTCACCACACTCTCAGCATAAGTATACAAGTTGGTCACACAAGTTCAACAGAAGTTGGTCACCCAAAAAAAAGAAAGAAAAAATGGTCAGCAAGGCGAAATGAGGAACAAACATTGGCCTCCGAAATAAAAGGCTTCTATGGTTGCTTTCACAAATTGCGATTTTCGTAACCAGGAATAAAGCTTCTTACAGATAAAGGGAGCAGGTTTTGAGAGGAGATTTCGCTCCTTGAAAATGCGGGCGAACAGAGGGACTCTCTCTTCGCGCTCACTGTCAAGCAGCCAAACCTTGTCTCAAAACCGGCTACAAATGTTGGTAAGAAGCTTTCCCGGTCGCGAAAACTGCTTTGGGCAAACTCAGCCTATGTTTGCTTCGAGACCAAAAGCAAAATTTGAGAACCTCAGCATGCGGCCCGCGAAATAAAGCTTTGCTCAACGTAGCGTATTAGCTGTTACGAGTTGCGCAGGCTATAATAGGTAAGTTAAAGACGGTGCAAATTTGAAACATGCTGTTATCAAAAATTTAACTGATTGGTTTTCGATTAGAGATAGTGTTCAATGTCGATGTTTAGTCACTTTCTTAATTTTTAGCTTGTGAACAACCCTCGACGTCAACCGTCGTCTCTCCTGATTTCGACTCGAACGAAAGCGACGCCAACGGTACTTCCCCCACGTTGAAACCAAACCCTTGGAACTTCATGGACGCTACGGAAATCAGATGTGTTTACTGATTGTTTTTGTTTCACAATAACTGTGAGTTTTTTTTTCGTACTCACAGTAAGAGCTCAAAGAACTTAAGTTTCCATTAAAATAGGGAAACACATGCATGAAAAAATAGCTTATACGTAGCGAAAAGGAGCAAAAGGAGAAGGTGACGTTTGTGATTTGTCATGTGGCTGAATTTTTTAAGATGTTTTGCAACAACTGAGGCTAAATTCCTTAAACTTTCCCAGCTGTTTTTTTTTAGCTTCACGTGAAAACGGTGCATTGTCAAATGGGGAACACCTTGTTGTTGCCTATACTTTTTTTATTGCGGTGGAGGTACTTTTCATTCATTGTCTGTTACTCTCTGTATTGCCTCAAAGAGCGATAAGCTTAATTATTGTACAGTGCAGTTTGTTTTGAACTTTTCATTTGCAATTGGTCTTTATTGCCAAGATCTGTTTTTCATGTCTGATTAAGCTCGGCTACGTATTTCACCTTCTACATTACTCTTGTAGCTGAGAACTAAGCAGGAGATCTGTGAAGACCGTGGAAGTCTTTGAAATAACTTGAAAAAAGATTTGAACCCACTGACTGTAAAACAAGCAAAACTTTGTTTTTGTAAAGGAAGGCTTTCGGCTTCTAAAGTTTGGACCCAAGAAATGATTTTTGCAAAAAAGCATTTTGTGTATAGACTCAAAATTGTAAATATCGGCGTCATATTAAAAAACATAAAAAATGATATCAACAGATTTTTTGTTTGACGCTCAAAAAAGCAATTAATCTGATAAGCGCTGCTTATGTATTTAGGGGTTAGGGATATTTAGTATTTACAGATTGTGTATTTTGTTGTTAAGGCCTAAACTTCCTCCGTTTGGGCCTTAACAACAAAACAAAAAAACAGCATGATGTTGGAAAAGGATTCCCAACTCCCTACCACACTTAGGCTAGTTTCCATTAGGCCTAGATTGCATGCATAGCGTGAAAAATTCTTTGTTTCTCTTATTTAGTTTTATGCGCGCAAGGAGAGCGATGCGTTTTATGCCTAATGGAAACCAGCCTTTAGATGTCTAAAAAAATGATCATCGTTTGCTCGACAAATTGCAAATTTGTCAGTTTCCTTTCACGAATTCTCGGCGCATCTCTACCGCTGCTAGCGAGGAGAATAAAATATGAAGGGAAATTTCTTTAGTCTTGATTAAAATAAGTCGCTAAAATATCGTAACAAAAAAAAAAGGGCAAAAAGTGAATGACAGCTTATTTTGTTGATGAACCTACGAATAGGCAATACACGAGGCTGCAGTTATAGGGTGGTCCGCAATCACATAAATGATGAATTGAAGTGCTTTTTTGATTTCTTGCGTCTTTGACAAAAGCACCTTTGACCAAAGAACTAGGGACAAAAAAGTATAAGCAGTAATTTTGGTTAATTGAAAGCCTTATCAGAGACCAGGGAAGAAAATTTTTAACTCCCTCTTTTTGGTCTGGGCTGTAACTCATCGGGCTAATTTGCATTTGAAAAAAAAACGGCATTCAAGTGCATGTGAACTTGCAATCGTGAAATTGAAAATGTGAAATTACTTGCAAAAACAATGAATTATTTTCCACATATGCCGTTTCTGGTATGCTACGAATCAACTGTTCAGTAGCATACCACTGGATAAACTAGAAGTGGATATATTTTTGTAAAATGGGCCGACCGCAAGGAATACACTAGTTCGCAAGGAGTCTCAACGTTTCTTTTTGCTACTTTTTACTTCTTATTACTTAAAAGTTTTTGTTTGCTGGCAAACTACAGAACCTGATTATTTCTATGTTGTTGTTAATAACAATAACTGTTAATGTTTTTTTGCTTAGCTGTTAATAAAATAAACATAATCAAACTTGTCATATCTCACAGACCTGTATTCATTTAACGTACTTGAACCTGAAATTAAGTTCAGCCAAATACAAGAGTCTTGGAATACGTTTGTATTCAGAAGCTGCTTCGTTAAAGTGGACTGAGCTGAATCTAACTGGCATTACGATAAAGTGGATTTGGCGTACTGCAATTAAGCGGTGCACAACATCAAAGGTGGCTGCTTTTATTGCTTGGAAAATACATTAATCAAAGGACTTGTTTTGTGGTGATAAGAAAGCTTTCAAAAAGCAACCTTTTATAATCATTTTCAGAAGTTAAATTGACAAAGTTCTCTAAATAACATAAAATTCTGCTAATGTTAATGGAAGTAGCTCCTTATCGACGAGCCGTTGTTCCTACTTTTCTTCGAGTATGACTTCATAGTGAGATTTATTTCTCGGGCTGAAATATTTAATTAAACCTTTGGACTTGAAAAGCGTCGTATTACCAGCGAGGTTTTTTGAGCCTACACAAATGCACATAGCGAAGCAAGGTTTTGACGTCACCATTCGCATTCAATGCAGCGTGAAAAGCGCACGCCATTTTTGACCCCTCCGTTTTGCAAAATCAACATGACAGTTTTAACCGCCAAAAACTGTGAGAAACCTAAGGGCATTCCTGTTTGCATTGTTGCCGAATGAGTTCATGACAGTTTGTTCAAATCTGACATGGTTTGTTTCGTTTTAGAAAGAGAACTACAGTAATTTCCTTTAACTAATGGCGGAGCTTGTGCCAGAAAAGCGAGGTGTCAAGACTTTCTCGCTTGATTTTAATAGGCAACAATAATTATTAACCAGTGAATTAAAAATCAGATCGGTCTTCTTGCCATCCGTGACCAAGTATCCAATTTTCTCTAAATCATGACAAAGTAAAATTCACTTTATTGCTTAGCGCAAGCCAAAAATCTGTCAGTACCAAGTAGGGATGGGCAATTCAGAATAATTTACTATTCTAGAATAGTTAAACCGAATCCAGAATCCGAATCCGAATCTTTTTTTGCAATTAGCACAATCAACATGAAAGCATTCATTACAAGTTTACAACAACAAAAGCACAATCAGATAACGAGATTATTGTAGTGCAATACATTTAAGCTTTCTACATCTTTGCCTGTGTGTGCGATTTAGTTTTTGGATCATTGCATGAAATCAGTGTTCTCTTTAAACGCGAAAAAAGTGCGAAAACATGTCCGGCGGATTCGCAGTTATAACTTCAAGATGTGTAAAAAAGTCCGGCGGTATTTGTTAATTTTTTCGCAGTTGCTAAAATCTTTGCAACCAACTGTTTCACGTGAGAGACAGTGAATAAGAATTGGTTGAACCGTCGCTTTTTTAAAGAAGTGTAACGTCTTGCGTAAACAACGCGTGATTCTGACGCAACAGCGAGTTTGGACGATTAAAAATCTTTTGTATCGAAAATTATCTCTCAAGTAATTGACGCAAAGTAAATCAAAAAGTTTTTTCTTTACTTTTTCCGGTCAATTTCAATCGTAGCTAAAAAGCAATAATACTAAAGAGCTCTCAAACATCAGTTTAACACAAGACATCATTTTTGAGGAAAGTTTGAAGCTGGAAGTGGTTAACACGTGTATTTTTTTCTTTACGCTTCAACGCCAATTTCAATAGTGCTTGATAAGATAAGAAAGCGCACAGCTTTCGGTTTCAATTTAGCACAAAAACACCATTTATTGAAGGAATTATTCAGTTTTTGTAAAATACTAATAAACAACCTTTTCACTCTTGCGAATTATGAAAACCAAGTAAAAAAATACGACTTCTAAGTTCTGATCAATCCCTAAAATGTGAAGCAAAAAAGTGGATTCGAGTTTTGATCCCTTTAAAAACGTATATATTAAATTGTAGCCTTTTCTAAGTAATTTACTTGAAAGGTAATTTGAAATACTTCTCTCCCCCCAAAAATTTTGAAAACTCTGCGCTTACACCAATAGAGTTGTTGTTTGGACTTGCTTTTAGATTTATCGTTAAAGATCTTTAACGTGCAATTAACTCCAGTTCTTGCTGCGTAGACGTAACAAAGTAAACAAGATACAACTCGCAAGCTGGCGTCTTAATCGAATTAAGACATATAAATTAAAAAACAGGTCGCCTATAAAATTAAGAAAAATTAATGATCGGGCCATGTGTCTCTGCGTTTCAAAAATGAGTCACATGAAAAAAACAGTTACAAGCACTGAACTAGGTTTAACATGCCATAATTGAAAAAAATAGACTGAGGGAAAAACAAAGGGTGCGATTACACGCAAATCAACGTTATAGGTAAATTTTGAGTATCCGAAATACTGGAATTCTGCAGGAACTGAGGGAAACGTTACGTTATTAAAAGCAGGTTGACGTCATAAATAAAGCCATTAGACTAATTCTACTGTACAATAAAAGCGTGGAAACAGTGCGCGCGTAGCTTACAAATCGCTGACGCTTTAACTGCTTTTGAAAAAATTTGGGACAAAAGATCGGGAGATCTAAATTGGGGTAAACGACATCTTTTATTAGCTTAGCGTACATACTTACAGCAGTACGCTATCACAGACATGTTTTTCTACAACTTTAAAATACGTTACTTGGGCTGATGTAGCGGTTTGTTCAGCAATGTCCATCAAAATTTGTCCGGCGGTTTTTGTACATTTACAAGCAATTTCGCCGACGGTTATACACTTACTAAAATCTTAGAGGGAACACTGCATATAATTGATACTTTTACAAAAAGGAAATCTGTGACCAAGCAACGTGATAAAGCTTGTAAGCAGGATATAAACCGAATCCTATTATTGGATTCGGTATTCTGAATTGCCCATCCCTAGACTACCAAGTTTGTTAGGTCTTTCGACAAGACTCGAAAAGGAGCAAGATCCAGAGTATACGCCTGACAAACAGGCACCCTAATCTCAAAACCGGTTTAGGCAAAATTACCTTTTAGACCTGCAAGTTTTATTTCCAATTTGTTTTTATTTTTTTGGTACTGTACATCAAAATAGTTTGGAAAATTTTGCAATTCAACTAAAAGCTCTTGCTATCTTGCAATCTAGACATAAAGAGTTCATTTCTATCTCGGGATTCAAACGGTAAAACGTCTTCGCCAATGCACTTACAGCAAAGTAGGCTCGCAATAATTATTTCAACGCATGGTGACAACATTTGGAAATCCTTGCAATCTACTGCTTTTTTGTTGTCTGATTGTGCTACAAAAACGTAACCGCGACGTTTCACAAAACCTAAAGGATAAAACGTAACTGATTAATTCTGTATTCAGTGGCGTTCAAAGTGGCGATACCAGCCCGGACTCCAAAAAGCGTCAGTCTCGAGATCATGCTAAGGATTCCCCACTAAAAGAAAATGAACCTTTTGTTATAGGTGTCACTGGCGTACGGCCAGGATCTTTTCCGCACTGCTGCAAATTCAACTGAATAAAAATTCAACAAATAAAAACGTCAATTCCATTTCAAGCAACACGTTAAAAACTTTCAACGTGCCAGCAATGGAAAATTGGCGGAGCTTCATCTTCCACTTAAATTTACAGCAAAACGAAACCGAAAAAGACTCTCCAAGTAACTTTTTTTCTTAAGTGTAATTATCTAAAACCTTAACGCAACGTGTTTTCTGGTGCAGGTGAACAACTGACAACGAAATGCAGTGTAGTAACTCAAACGTGTAATAAGGCTCTTGTCCGTAGGTCGGCAGTTCGACTCCCAGCGAACTGTGTCAAAATTATTTGCGTAAAAAAACATGTGTGATAAGTTGTACTAGGTTTAATCGATCACTAATGGAATTAAACCCATATATTTAGATACCTAAGTGCTAGATCAGAGCTTTTTGGATCAATCTTACGTTATTCTTCGAAAAAGAGATCTATTACCATTGAAAGGACAGTAAATAGGGCCTGATAAGGGTCTTCTGTCAATTTAAACAAAGGATCCACTAGTTTACCTCGAGAACTACTGATCGCTTCTTACAACCGAATTATCTGAGAATAAAACCAACGTTCACCTGTTGCTACGCCCCTGCTGGTAGCTTCAGATCATTGAGCTGGCCCGTTCGGTTGTGGTTACCCCCACCCACTCTTCCGGCTTATGGCCGACAACGATCGAGCGTTTAAATCAGACCAAGGCTTATTCTGTTGAGCCTTTGGGACAGACCCTTTACGGCAATTTCCGCTGCTTGGTTTGAGGCTCGTATTAAAACAGGATTGTGCCAGTAGTAGTGGCCACTACGTAGCGAGTCTGAACAGAGACTTTTCTTCTCTAAAACAAAAATGGCGGCAACCCGACTTAAGGGACCAACATGTTATCAAGCCACGTCGAGTGATTCAACAACTATAGTGAAAAACATAAAGCAAATACAAAACACGAACAAGCGTGCGGCATGCTGTGAAAATAAAAATAAAAAAAAAACGCAAGCACCATGAAAGGCCAAAGATCAGCCACATTAAAGCACCACATCGATGGAGGCCAAAGCACCGCTAATGGTACAATTTTCAAAAAAAAGGCAAATTTTTTTGCAAACCGGTGAACACAATATAAAACAAACCGCACTAAAGCACCGCCAACAATAAAGGTTTAAATACCGCAAACAGTAAAACTTCAGCAAAACTGTACAAAAGACCACAATATAGTAAATTTCATTGATAAAATTACGACAAAACGGCAACATTAACGGCGTAACAAGTTTTTGGCGTTATGCTTAGTAACTCGCTGCTAAACTGTCAATCGACTGCACAACAAAAAACCACCATACATGGGTAAAATAGCACTATAAAACGACCGCAATCGTTGAATCCACTTTAAAAATACGAGACGTACCGCCGAAAAATGGTGAAATTACCGCCAAGTTTTATGCGGATTGCAAGAACTGCACGATAGAGAAACGTACTTCACAAATACTAAAAAAGTTGATTACTGTAAAAGCATGCTTCATAGTTGATAGAGCCATGTGGCAATTTACACGGAAAAAGCTAAACTGTCGAAAAAATAAGACCATAGAGAGATTATTCACGCGTTAATTTTTAGCGATAACCTGATCGTATCATCAGAAAGACAGCTGTCACTTCTGTTCTGTAACTCATAAATCCATAAAAATGAAAATCGCAACAACTTTTTATCTCCGTGGAGCGGTCGTGCTCAATCTTTTGCAATATTACTGACTATAAAAAACGCACCACGCTTTGCTTTTTCACGCAACAACGTTTTTCGTTTTGCTGTATTTACACTTGCTGCCTGTCCGACAACACCAATGATGCACATTTATGCGATGATTATGGTTTGCTTCGTAATTATAATTTTATGTGCCATTGTTAACAATCACGCAATTGTTCACGCGTTATCATTTAAAAATCTTGTGGTCACTAAAGGTTGATACAATTGTGACGTCACACCCGTCATAAGGGCGTTCAGATTATGACGTTTCTGGCGTCAAAATTGCTTCAAGCAGGTTAAGCATTGAAGTCGAAGGAAGAAATGCAGGATGTGTTTAAGCTGATTTGACAAATTGTGTTGTAAATAAGCTATAGGTAACAGCATATTTTTTGGATGACGCGGTGAGTTTAACGAAGCGTAGTCAACATGTAACTGATTGCCGAGATAAGTCTCTTCAACCATTGGCCAAACCAAGGATGCAAAATAACGGCGAGGGAGTGAAATGGCTTTCCAAAAAGTCACCACTCCAATTCAGGGAAGTAGCTGAAATAAAAAGTCCAAACACGGGTACTGTGCCTAACATTTTTTGGGGGCAATTATAAAAAATTCGACAGAATGTACTACTCTCTCCCTGGATCCGTCAATGCTAACGATTTTTTATGCGACGACAAAATATAATTGCGATCGAGTTTTTGAGCTGAGTGTCAATTTAAACCTCCGCTTTTGACAGAGCTTTCAAAAATTACCTTTTGTGAGCTTTCAGAAAGAGGGATATAACCAAACAACTCATTAAGGCATCTTTGGGGATGGCACGACGTAGCTGTTTCATAAAGGAAATATGAAAAGCAGTAATGCACTTGTAGGACAGCAGAGCAAGGATGGTAATATCCCTTTATATCGTAACTAAATTTCAAACTCTGCCTGGCTAAGAATTTATTTATTGTGAATTCTGGTTTGCAAAGCTGAACTGGAGAAGTGTCTTGTGACACCGAGTTAGTTGTGGTTACCATGTGTTCCGTTTTGAGCTCGAGAGAACGCAGGCCTTTTAAATAAATTCTCAACCAGGCAGAGTGTGAAATTATGTAAAATCATGCAATATCCCTTTATACACAACGGATTGAAGTTGACGCTGTCTGCTGTAACGCAGGTAAATTGAATGTTAACGCTGTTACAAGGGCGTAACCAGTCAAACATTTTGAGAGGGGTGACGTAAATTTTTGATTAAAATGACTCTACCTTATAAAAATAAATAATAAAAAAGTTAATAAGTTAAAAGTTGGGTTGGAAATTTTATAGCTTAGTATCTGAATTCGAGTCAAAAAAGATTTCGTGCGACGAAATCTTTTTTGACTCGAATTCGTACACTAAGCTATAAAATTTCTTGTCCTTCCTTCTACGCAGATATGCTAATTACCGTGACAATCCAAATGATAAAATCTGCTGTTACTTTGCTACGGCGACATACAGCTCGGTAATAGAACAGTGTATTAGCACCAAGTATTATATGAACGCATTAAAATACATGCAGTACCGGCAAATGTTGCATCAGCAGTATAAACTGGAATTATTAAAACTGACTGATAACAGGTAAAAAGTATAACGAGTATTTTTCAGACTTTTCTGCGCATGTGCGGCACGAAAGGTCAAAGGTAACGTCAAGCTCATCAAAACACATGCAAAAAAAGAATGGTATATGAGTGGTACATGATGAACAAAGTCGTGTGATAGTTTTAAGTAGCATTTAAAATAGTATTACAGGCTTGTACACTGATTTGGCATTTAGCGCCAGCTGGTGGTGAGAAGATGCACTGAAGATTGTATTGACTTCACGGTCTCAAGAGTCAGCAACCTGTCATGCATGTCGTTGCGGTTGGCGGGAGCCGGAGGGAACATGAAAGCAGACGCCGGTTCTGCCGGGTCATGCGGCATGCAGCGCAACCTGTAACTTGCATGCGAAGGCGTTATAACAACGCAAAACTTTTTCAATACGAGATCAACGTTGAAGCCAAAAGCAATAGGTCTTTGAACTCGACGTTTAACTCATGTCACCGTTTTTGCGACGACTGAACGTTAACGTCAAGGGCCATGTCTCATTCCTTATTCTTACATGCTGCACAGGACCTTAATTAGACGCGCAAACGCAATTCACAAGCTCCACCAATCTTGCTTCCATATCACATGCCAAGCTTTTTGAATTATTTCAATAATCCTTGCTACGCTATCTCTCACCCCAGCCGTGAGACGTCATCGTGCGCAGGCGCAAACAGTGATATGAAGGCTAAGAGTACCGAGAAGCAGGTAATGACAAGCTGATGCAATAGGTTGGCTTTTAAAACTAGTTAAAAACTTTTAGTTATTGATTAAACTCCACTTGCACAATCAAAAAGCTTACGCTGAAGTAGTTCTTTGTTACGCTTGCGTAGGCCAGCTTAAGCTTGAAGTGTGCGAGTCGAGGAGGGTTTCGCGGGAAACATTTTTCGATCACTTCACCAGTCTGTCAGTCTCGTTCGAGTCGCTTGGATTGTCCGTAGAGCTTCGCGAAGAACTGTCCTGCACTTTCCCTGCCAAATCCCCGCCGCCGGCTCCATTCAACTCTTCCTTCGTCATACGCCGGCTTCTGTCAGCTCTCCACTGGGCAGGATTGCTGCGGAAGTTGGCCTGCATGGAAATAACGAGAGCTGAATCAACTTAACGAACACGAGAAGACAGGGAAGTTATGGAGACCGCAAAGTGATCCAACAGGTCATTGTTATTGCAAGTAAGGGAAGAGCAAGCACAAAAAACCTTTTTTTTGGATCTCTCTAAAAGCTAGAAAATCTTTACAACGATTTCAAAAGCTTATCTTATTTAATGTGTCGGCAAACAGCTTTTCCCATAAATTCAAGGGTGCTTTCGTGAGTCTCAAAGAAAAATGTTGCCATGGATTAAAATATTCATTCTCTTTAATTGCTCCTGGTTGCGAACCCGGGCGCAAACCGCAGTTCAAACACTAAGCGTTTCCGCTCGGCCAATCCGCATGCAACGAACGCTTTGAGAGCTTTATCCGCCGGCGACTAGTTTGAAGCTCATCGCTTCACTCAGCCGAAAAGTTGATAAAAATCGCACATGATTCTACAATTTACATGGCCATTTGCCTGCAGCATCACTCTGAAAGAAGTTACACACTTAGAAAGCATTTTGGGAAACAACTAAATCATGAAAAGTATTCCTAAACACGCTAAGAAAATTTATAGTCCGATGCAAAAGCAGGCAGTTAGCGACGGACATGCATCGCAATAACGATGACTAACTTTAGGCAACACGTAAAAATCGGTGCCTGTTGCACCACTTAGCAAGAAGTTACACGCTTATAAAGCATTTCCAGGTTTGGGAAGAATTTCCTGGCTACTGACAATGTGATAGTTCTGGTCTTCAAAGCACACTTGAGCTTCACAACTTTTGCATCGGACTTTGATAAGCAAGCGAACGTTCGCTTGGTAATCGAAGTCCAGATGCAAAAACAGGCGATTAGTGATGGACACACAGACACACACCGCGACAGCAATGACTGCTTCCTTCTACTTGTTCTAGGGAGGCTCTTCTTGCTTGCCCCCCTTTCCTCCTTGGAATCTGCCTTCCTTCACGGTGGAGTCCACCCTTTCACTCTCTCCTCCCTCATGATCTGGTGCTTTGGACAGACGGCTCTGTCCCTTTTCCTTTTGGCAAGGGCGGCTCCGGCGTTCTTGCCAACTGCTCTCTCTGTGGCACTGAGGCCACTCTTTCCTTTTCAGCAAGCCCAGTATGTTCAAGTTTTTCCGCTGAAGCCTGCGCCATTCTGCACGCTCTTTGCTGGTCTCGGCAGCACCAACAAGTCTGCCATTTCTCTTCTCTTCTCCTCCTATCTGACTCTCGTTCTGTCCTCTCCTCCATCTTTTCTCTTATCTCAAACTCTGTGGCAGATCTGGCAGGAACTGTCTTCTCTCTCCTTCTGTTCTATCAGGCTACAATGGGTCCCCGGACACTCGTTTCTCCCGGAAAACGACGCGGCTGATGAGCTGGTTAGACGGGGTGCGCTACTTGCGCCCTCCGCAATCCCTTGTAGTCTCTCTCCTCTTATCTCTCGTATCCACTCTCGTCTTATCTCGGACTGGAGGCGTACTGTCTCATCGAAGTTCTTTGACACACAGGTTTCCTCGATTTCCACCGAGGAACTTGTGCTCCCTCGTCATGCTCGCTGTGTCCTATCTCGTCTTCGCTGCAACGGACACAGCCTTCTCTTAGGTTCTTATCTCTCTAGGATTGGCAGAATCGAGAATCCTTCCTGCAGCGTCTGTAGACACTCGTCCCAGGACACCTCTGATCTCATTCTGTACTGTCCAGCTACGGACTCTTTGCGCCGCTCACTCTTTGGCGACTCTCGGTCTCTTTACCACCTCTGGTCCAGACCCTGGAGAGTTGCCCGGCTTCTAGGGCTCCATGGTCTTCCGCCATGCCCCCATTCCTCGGAAGGGGTCGGGTAAACAACAACAACAACAATAACACAGCAATGACTAACTTTAGATAGCGCGTAAAAATCGTCGCTCATACCTCCAATAAGATGGCTTCGTACAGAAACTTCAGGTGGGCTAGCTCGGTGAATACTTTGGGACGCATTCGTGAAGCTACAGAAGCAGTTTGATACACGTCCACCGAGCTCTCGTTGTTCAATTGACATTGCATGAAATGCCAGCATGCCAGCTGAGCTGCGGACGTCGACCCGAATCTGAAGAAAAGCAGGGTTTAGTGCTGCCGCCGGCAACGCGGCCGGGCTGGTTGAACCACCGCCTACTGTAGCTAATGATCGTGTGTTCAAAGCTTCGTTGTCGATCCTTGAAAAAGACACTTGGCGATACTTTTTTCTGCTCGTGGTAGATGCAAGCTGGGCCAGCCGTTCTGAACAAAATGGTTTAATGAAGAATCGAAAAAGACTTACCAGAAACAGGTGGGTTTATACCCAAATATGGATCTCAAAATCAACGCGAGAGTGCCAATTTTGAGGCCTATATTTTTACCCACCGTAAATCTTACCAATGTAAGACAGAAAACTGCAAAATGACGAGAAATATGTGTCTGCAAACACTTATTATATTCGCGTAATCCCTCCAACAAAAACTGAAAAAATATTTTTTGTAAGTCTACCAGCTCCCGACCTGTCTTGTATGACTGTAGCACCATCTTTTCCTTCTGTGTACCTCACGATGGCAGTGACCGCTTCCAGTTGCTCAATGTTGGGTTTCTTTACATCCCAATTGCTGAGCTGAAACTGCCGGACAGCTAATACATAGTCGTCCTGAAATACATTGACGATTGATCACGGTAAGTCCGTGGTTCTCCGACTTTTTTTGGTTGTTTGCAATAATGGAAGACTCCCAACAGTTTGTCCCTTTTTTTATGATAACAATTTTTTTCCTAGTAATGTTACTGGTGATGATAACCCTCTTGTTTCTTTTTTGCAATGATCTATTTTTCGAAGTTAATCTATAGCTCATACACTAAAGATTGTTGAGAGCCCTTTAAAGTCCTCACAGACAGAAGAGCGAGAACCACTGCACTGAACGACTGAACAAATTCAACCTGAGACTTTTTTGTTCTTTACCTTTTCTTGTCCTTGAAATTGAAGCATGACTCAACACGGATATGTGGATTTACACTGCAACCTAATCGAACTTTATCAAGTGTACAACGGAACTATGCGGCCAACATATGTGAAAGACCCAATACCCCTTTGTCGTCGTAAGCAAAAGCAATTGAAGCTACGTCCTCACCTTTGTTGCCTCCAAAATAAAGTCACGTATTGTGACGTCACATTCGCTTCCAGAGCCATTAGGTGTCGATTCAGAGCTAAAAGTGACGTTGAAAGAGGAACAGTGCAGGGGCTCTTCTTTGTCCGGCCAATAGATTTCCGTTTTGTCGTTCTGCAAAATTTTACGGATCATCTAATATATAAAATCCAAAGTCTGTTTGTTTGTCTGTCTGTCAGTCTGTTTGTCTGTTCCTTATGGAAAAAAAATTAGGAGCACCTAGAAAAAAATAAAACATGCATTCCGATGTATTTTTTTCCAGCGGAGTCAATGGGCCTATTTCCAAGTTCGTACCTCGCCCCCCAAGGGAGCTACGGCCCTTTTTCCACAGGAGGGTCTCAGATAACTCTTCGATTCTAATCGAATTGCGTATTTAGGTTTGGGGGATTAAATTGCAATTGACAACGGATTAAATTGCAATTGACAACGGCAATTTGGGGGAACTCCGAGGAAGACAACGGAAGTACTTCCGAACCTCTAAGTGCCCCCCTAAGGGAGCTATGGGGGGCAGAACCCCCCTTTGAAAATTCAAATATATTCAATTTACATGAAATTTAAACCATATGTATAAGACACTAAATTAGAAAGCTTTCCAAAATTTCAGCCTTTTTCGACTATATTAGGGGGCAAAAAGGGGGCAGAAAGCCCCCTTGAAAATTCAAATACCTATAGAGAGAAAAGTTAAAGAAGCTTCAAAAAATAAGTAAAAGTGTATTGTCATGTAAAATTTTTAAAGGAATACTGTGGAAGTGGTCTCGAACCTTTAAGTGCTCCCCTAAGGGAGCTATGGGGGGCAGAACCCCCCTTTGAAAATTCAAATATATCTGATTTAGATGAAATTTAAACCATATGTATAAGACACTAAATTAAAAAGTTTCCCAAAATTTCAGCCTCCTACGACTATATTAGGGGGCAAAAAGGGGGGAGGAAGCTCCCTTGAAAACTCAAATACCTATTGTTATGAGTAGTAATGATAAAGGAATTAAAAATGAAGTGTATGTCGCTTTTTATTATCTGTATTGAATAACAAGATTTACAAACAAAACTTTAAGCAAATAATCTTCACCTTCACATAGAATATGGTTATGCTAATGTAACTGTTGAGGTATGATATTGTAACCTGTTTCCTCTTCAAGGTGATTAGCCTCCGATAATGCAAGTATTACATGACAACAGTTTCTAGGGGTTAAAAAGCAAGTGTTGTCAGAATAGTAATCACCAGGATAACTTACATGATCTGACCAATTGCATATACTGACGTTGCTTTTTTATCCTATACCCGGGCAACGCCGGGTACCTCTGCTAGTTTTAAATATAAAAACCAAACTAAAAGAGCATAAAATCAAAAAAAGTTGCTCAGCTCTTCTCATCAAAGGAAAAGAAACACTGGTAAAAGAACATCGGCGTCAGGGTAGAAAAAAAGTGACAGTTTAAATACAGTGAGACCCATTATAATCATTCACTGGTAGCCACGCTACCAGTGAATGATTATTGGGTCCGAAATGTCGCCTCTTAGGACACGCAAGGGGGGCAATAGGCAATTTCACTACTATAATTGGGCAAAGATGGGCTTCTACAGCGTAGACATTAATAAACAGCCGTTTCAACTACCAATAGAGATTCGTAGAAATTAAATAAACTTGAGTTTTGACAGAAAGTCTATTGCAACAAATTGGGAATGATTTCGCACGATTATGCGGAGAAGGAACAAGTTGGGCTTCGCGTTTAGAAAAGTTATGCGCAAATAAAATAACAATCTCACCCAGTCCTGATCAAGTATAGTAATGACCGTGGAGCAGTTCTGATCCCAAATCAGTTGCCAGAAATCGCTCTTGGTGTTGCTGAGAGGCAACTGAGTCAATATGAACTGATGGCTGTTTCGGTAGCCCTATAAATACCAAGTCGTGAATCCAAAAAAAAAAACTTGACTTTACGTTCGTTTTTCCCCGATGTTGCAGGCTTTGAGGCGCAGGTGCAGTGTGTGTGTGTGTCTGCCCCTCAATTTTAAATCAGACTGTTATAGAGCAAAACAGCACTTTGAATTTCAAACATCCTTCCTCACGAAAACCAATGGAGTATTGATGCTGTTTCAACCTACGGCCTTTCGTCACGAGTCGTAATAATAACCAGCACACCACGGCAGCTACTTGTTTACAAATTTATGGGCAGCATATGGAAGAGCTCGAGTCAGCATGTTCCCCCCTTTACAGAGAATATCGACGTACGCTGAACGATTCGAAGCGCGTTAATAGAGGCACCTACACAATGAACCTCCTGGATGTGCACGAATTACGTAGGTTGCAATGGTGACACTGCATTTGAATTTTGATAACTTTAAAATAAAATTTCAGTCCTGTAACTCCTTATGATTAACGATAGCACAGGGTTGAGTTTAACGTGTTCTCATTTCTAGCAACCAGAAAATCGCTTGTTGGTTCTACGCATCACATCTGGTGAAAACACATGCTTCTAATTTCCCAGTAAAGATGGCACAGAACATTTCTACAACAAACGGCGGTAGAAATGCGGTGCAAACAAGATGAATTGCGGTTAACGTTTTTGAAAAACACCGCAACGTGGCCATTGCGGGGTTCGAGCGCTACACCACCGCAACCATGGACGGAGGAACAAGCCACTCGACCATTCGGTCGACCAATGAAACAACGAGTGCCGTACTTGAACGTAGGAGGCGTTGATGTAATCAGAGCCTTCCGCACTCGTCCGGTTGCAGAGAGTGACACGTGAGCGAAACACAGGAAGAACGGATCCGGGACGGTTTTTTCGCTCATTTACGGACCGCATGGCGAAGTCGTAATCAAGCACGGCGCTGTTGGAGAAGACCACTTTCTGAAACGGTTCAAAGTCAATGTGTCAGTATTTTTGCTTCCGAGCTTCACGGCTACAATTGCAGCGATTGCTGTAAAAAGTGGTGAGCTCTTGGAACCAGCGTGCAGAAAGTTCAGCTTCTTACTACTTCGCTTGCGCCAGGAAAGAAAAGGAAAGCTGAGAAAGTTTTCAGTTAATGACCAACTGATTAGCAACTTTGAAGACTATCGTAGATACAAAAAAGCTGACGTCGTAAAACGTCACTATATGCACACGGGCAGGTCCCTGTTGTTGTTGTTGTTTACCCGACCCCTTCCGAGGGATGGGGGCATGGCGGAAGACCATGGAGCCCCAGAAGCCGGGCAACTCCCCAGGGTCTGGACCAGAGGTCATAAAGAGACAGAGAGTCGCCAAAGAGTGAGCGGCGCAAAGAGTCCGTAGCTGGACAGTGCAGAATGAGATGAGAGATGTCCTGGGACGAGTGTCCACAGGCGCTGCAAGAAGGATTCTCGATTCTGCCAATCCTGGAGAGATAGGAACCTAAAAGAAGGCTGTGTCCATTGCAGCGAAGACGAGAGAGGACACAGCGAGCATGACGAGGGAGCACAAGTTCCTCAGTGGAAATTGAGGGAACCTGTGTGTCAAAATACTTTGAGGAGACAGTACGCCTCCAGTCCGAGATAAGACGAGAGTGGATACGAGAGATAAGAGGAGAGAGACTACAAGGGATTGCGGAGGGCGCAAGCAGCGCTCCCCGTCTGGCAAGCTCATCAGCTGTGTCGTTCCCCGGGAGAAACGAGTGTCCGGGGACCCATTGTAGCCTGATAGAACAGGAGGAGAAGAAGGACAGTTCCTGCCAGATCTGCCACAGAGTTTGAGATAACAGGAAAGGTGGAGGAGAGGACAGGGTGGCGAGGACAGAACGAGAGTCAGACAGGAGAAGAAGAGAAGAAAAACGGCAGACTTTATGGTGTTGCCGAGACCAGCAAAGAGCGTGCAGAATGGCGCAGGCTTCAGCGGAAAAACTGGAACAAACTGGGCCTGCCGAAAAGGAAAGAGTGGCCTCAGTGCCACAGAGAGAGCAGTTGGCAAGAACGCCGGAGCCGCCCTTGCCAAAAGGAAAAGGAACAGAGCCGTCTGTCCAGAGTACCAGATCATGAGGAGGAAGAGAGTCAAGGTGGGCGAGAGCCACACCTTGGCGAGAGTGAGGGGGATCAGAGCGAGAGCATGGAGTGGAAAGGGTGGACTCCACCGTGAACGAGGGAAGATTTCAAGGAGGACAGGGAGGGCAAGCAAGAAGAGCCTCCCTAGAACAAGTAGAAGGAAGCATGAGCGGGTGAGTGGACGCAAAAGCTCTCCAGGACGATCTGCAGAGTCTTGGTTTCACTCCTAGTCTGGCCAAACCTGAGATGGGAAAGGAGGTTGGGAGACGAAGAGCCCGCTCATGAGAAAAAAGAGTGAAGTGAGTCAGAGTGACTCGTAGGGGAGGTAGAGAAGCCTCGGTGAGTAGTAGAGGGATAGGGGACGACGAGAGGCAGCCGGTGATGGCGCGACTGGCCGCTCGGTGAAGGCGTTCCAATTTGGTGATATTGGTAGCGCTTAGGAAAGGAAACCATCCGGGTGAAGCGTAAGTGAGAAGGGACCGAAGAAAAGATTTATACAGAACAGAGAGGGACTCCTTAGAGGGGCCCCAAGAGGAAGCAGAGATACAGCGTAAGGCCTTGAGACGTGGGAAAAATTTGGCCTTCAGCGAAGATACATGCCTAGAAAAGGAAAGAGTGCGGTCGAAGGTGACCCCAAGAAAAGTTGGAGTGGGATTAAAACGGAGGCGGGAGCCGAGTAGGAGGAGGTTGGGCTGGAGGTTAGCCTGGTGGGGATCCACTGAGAAGAAGGAGGCCTCACATTTGCTCGGATTGAGAGGAAGACACCAGTACTCAGACCAGCGCTCCAATCGAAACAGAGCTCCTTGTGTGGCCTCCACCGCAGTGGGGACCGAGGGGGAGGAGGACCAAATGGCCAGATCGTCAGCGTAAAGAGAACAGCTGACGGAAGAAGGCAGAGAAGCCGGAAGATCATTGATGAAGAGGGAGAAAAGTACAGGGCCAAGAACGGATCCTTGCGGAACACCTCGACGGACTCGAAAGGAGCGGCTTTTGTGATTTTGAAAAACCACAGAAGCGCGCCTGTCAGAAAGGAAAGATTGAGTCCAACGAGCAAAGCAAGGAGGGAGGCCAGCCGAAATAAGTTTGTGGAAAAGGGCGGGGTGCCAGACAGAGTCAAAAGCTTTAGAGAAATCGATAGTAGACAGGATCGTCCGGGAGCCCGGCCTGGGTTTGTTAAACCCATCCGAAATGGACTGAGAAAGGTACAGAATTTGATCAAGTGTAGACCGTCCAGGGCGGAAACCGGCCTGGCGGGGAGAGAGAATGGAATTAGATTCCAGAAAAAAGAGAAGACGGGATAGTATGATGCGTTCAAAAAGCTTTGATACGCAGGAGGTGAGAGAGATAGGCCGGAAGGAAGCAGGAGAGTCGAGAGGTTTTCCCATCTTATGTATGGGAATAATAGAAGATGTCTTCCAGGTGGAAGGAAAGGAATGTGAAGACCAAGAAAGATTGAAGATGTGAAGAAGAAAATCCATGCCAGAGCGAGGAAGATGCTTTAGCATGGGATAGGCAACTTTGTCTGGGCCAGTGGCAGTGGATGAGGAGAGGTTGGAGGCAGCCGCAAGAAATTCAGCGGGAGAGAAGGGAGAGCAAAAGGACGAGTGAGACTCCACAGAGCACGTAGCTCGGCGGAGCTCAGTGAGGTAGCCTCTGGCTCTGCTGCGCAGGGCCTTTGGCTGAGACACGGAAAAGTGAGACCTCAGGTAAGCGGCATAGACCGAAGCCGATTCCCTGGGAGAGGAACAGTTAGGAAAGTTAGGAGAGGAAGAAGACGAGGAAGGAGAGCCAGCAATAGAGCGAAGAAGAGAGTGCACAGATTTAGGATTAGATTTAGGTGAAAGAGAAGTGCAGGTCGTCTGCCATGCCTCAGCCTTGGCCTTGGCAATGACCGACGAGGCACGTCGAGAGGCGGAGATGTAAGCCTGGCGATCTTCATCACTTCTGTGAGCAGTAGCGAAAGTCTTGCGTCTTTCACCAACCGCTTCTTCCACCTCAGCAGACCACCAGGCTTTAGGAGGGCGTTTGATGCGGCCGAAAGGAATGGAAGATTTGGCCGCATTCATTGCCAGAGAGGTAAAGAGAGCAGCTGCAGAGGAAAGAGAAAGAGACGAGTATTCCTCTGCAGTAGGACAGTGAGAGTCAAAGTAGGAGGCAAAGTCATCCCAGCGAGCTTTCTGAAAATTGAAGGAAGGGGGGCGCTCGTTGGGGTGAAAGACCGGAGAGAGAGGGATAGATAGAAGAATTGGTAGGTGGTCAGAACCCAGGTCCTGAAGCACTTCCCAGGAGCAAGAAAAAGCAAGAGTAGAAGGAGCAAAGGAGATGTCAGGAGAGGAGCGACTGCCAGAGGAGCGATGGAGAAGGGTGGGTGTGTCAGGGTCATTGAGGGGGAGGAGGTCTGAGGAGATGACCCAGTCGAATACTTCCTCCCCACGGGGGTCGGAAGTACCTCTTGAGTCCCAAAGCGGGTGATGGCAATTGAAGTCCCCCAGAATGAAGAGATTTCTGGAGGAGGGAAGAATTGAGGGAGAGAAGGAATCGGTTCTGCCATCCGTTGGGGAGGAGCGAATAGGGGGGGCATACACATTAAGAAATGACACCGAGGAGGATTTGTTTAGAGAGATGTTGACCCCTACATAATCAGAGTAGGGATCGAGCGAAGAAAGAGAGGTGGTAGAAAGTTCAGAAAAGGATAGGCCCTGTCTGACGAAAATGACAACGCCGCCACTGGCATGCGAGGCATCAGAGGAGAGAATGCCAGACCGGGAGTGAGTACGATCAGAACGCAGAACAGAGAATCCAGGAATCCGGAAAGAGGAAGAGGAGTTAAGATTGGATTCCTGAATGCAGATAAGATCGACAGGATGGGATGAAAGAAAGTGAAGTAGTTCAGTGCTCCTGGCTCGAAGACCTCCAGCATTCCATTGAAGAACCCTGAGAGAGTCAGGGGGAGGAGAGGAGGCAGGAGGTGCAGAAGTATAGCCAGGAGCAAGGGACGGTGGTGGAAGGGTAGGGGAAGGAGATATAAGATGGGCAGATGGGGGATAAGAGGTTTGGAGACGAGGGTGGGGCAAGAGTGCAGCATTAGCAGAGGGGGGGCCAGATTCCACAGTGGAGGTATACGTGCCGGAGGAGTCCGAGGAGGGGGGAGTCACAGTGTTACGGCAGGGGGGGCAGCTCCAAGAGTGAGAGCTGCCAAGAGCTCTGAAGTTAGATAAAGAAAGTTGTGAGCACCTTAGATGGACCCATTTGGAGCAAGCGCAGCATTGCACCGACTTGCCCCGCCAGGTCACATTTCCAGCGCACACAGAGCAAGGAAAGATGGGGCCAGGGTTAGGATGAACGTTACCGCTCATCAGGAGAAGAAGAAGAATGAGGAGACGAAGGAGGGCAAGAGTAGGGCAGGAGAGAAGAAAAAGTAAGAACAGGCGACCGATTTTAAAGATGTTGTGTGCTGCCCTTCTGCGGTCGTTCAGGGGGCAGCATAGCGAAAAAATGAATGGGGAGTGCCCGGGGTAACTGGGACCCTCGGGAAGGCCAACAGCCATTTCGACCCAACCCAAACGGGGCCGGGGACCGCACCACCACGTTGAGGCGGCTGTTGATTGGTGCAGGGCAGGTCCCTCGTGAGAGCGGCCATTCACTCGGCTTTTGAACCACACTTTTGCTGGAGCAAAGAAGCATTATAAATAATGGATGACCTTTCTGTTAAATACCAGTGGTGTTTGGATGAAGTTTCGGGCTTCGTGCCTGATGCCCTTATGTCAGGACGATTACAACTACATCGTAGCAGCCGCTGTACGTTAGCAACAAACAAGTTAGTTTATTGAGCAATTAGGCAGGATTGCTTGGTACACCCGTAATCCCAAAACGTTTAGGCGACACCATCAAAGCAAAAGTCTCAAGTCTGCGAGTATTCGCGACCCTGACCATAGGCGTAAAACTTTGTTTTGTATTGGGGGGGGGGAGCTGATTTTTATCTCAAACCAAAGTTGAATACCTTATTTTCTTAGATAAGTTTTTACAACCACCAAAAAATTGAAGGCAACAACACTCTGGGTTGCTAATCAAAGTTCGGGGACTACCGTGCTTTATGTTGATAAAAAGGTCACTGACCATGAACTGTTTCTCTAAACCAGTTCTTAAAATGCTTTTCCTCATGTCACCAGCTTCATTTGGTTTCGTTGCGTCCGCAGCTACACTGCTTTGCTCGGCGTTCAAACCGGCGTAGTAATAAGCCAGCTGCATCAGAGAAGTTTCGGTGATGCCGCTGACGATGTATTCCAGCAGCGCGTCGTGTACAAAGACGTACTGATCCTGAAAGAATAATAGTGAAAGGGCGCGCTTCGATATGTTGAGAACATTGGATAATCGCGGTGCTACATGACCAGCATCGCACCCTTTTCAGATAGAAACCTGGCACGATAACTAACGATCAACTAGTTAACCTGCGAGTAATAGCGCTGCGTTGCTTGCGGCGTGGCCCTGCGGTACCGACGTCAAGCTCACGTTTCTGCTTCAAACGGCGGCTTGTCACGACTGCAACATCTGTGGGTGACCGCTGACACAAAGCGATCTTATCTCGTGTTATTCATGGAGCTACATTAAGTTCACATTTCCGCTGTCATTCAGTGCGCAAACAGGCTAAACACGTCAATACTACTGTTTAGCTGTCTAATGTAGTTAGTCAATGCCACTCTTTGCTATGTTTACAAGTGAAATACACGAAAAAACAATTAGCGCATACAGAACGCCATGCCACTGGTTATGTCTTCACAGAACCCAATTTTAGAGAACAAGTGAAACATAACGATATCTTTTATCATTCTTCGCATGACCAACCATCTGCCTCAGATTGCTTTTAAACCATTTGTCAGCAGCAAAAGCAGGTTGTTAAAGGCAGACAAAAGTCGTATCAGTAAAGTAACCTTCCCAAATCAAGCGAAAACACATATTAAAAACATTACTTCTGTCTGCACGAGATAGTTTCTTTGCAGCCGGATATGACGTAAAAAATCCTTTATGTTCAAACTTCCGGTAGCTTGCAGCATTTCAATCATGCTTTGAATGACGATGTAGGTTCCGGTTCGTCCGACACCAGCGCTAAAAAATACATTAAAAATGGGCAATGAGCCTTATATTTTCAGATACAAAAACCTTTGGTGGGTTCCGCATTGAACATCGTTCCGTTCACGTCCGCTTCCACCTATAGGAAGGTGAAAAAGCAGCGGAAATACCATTGAATTACGACGTAAGGCATGTCCGCAACGCAATCATACTCGGCACTGACGCCAACAAGTATCAACTGTATGTGGACAACCTTCAAAGTTGTACATGAAAAACATTACGGTTAGACCTGCTTCAAAGCTGCTATCGCCGGCATTTCTATGTCCAGCAATGCAACCGAGTAAGGCAAAAAGTTTCCGTTAATGCAACCGAGCGAGGTAAAAAGTTTCCGTCAAAAAATAAAAGTTTCCGTTAATGCAACCGAGCGAGGTAAAAAGTTTCCGTCAAAAAATAAAAGTTTCCGTTAATGCAACCGAGCGAGGTAAAAAGTTTCCGTCAAAAAATAAGTTTCCGTTAATGCAACCGAGCGAGGTAAAAAGTTTCCGTCAAAAAATAAAAGTTTCCGTTAATGCAACCGAGCGAGGTAAAAAGTTTCCGTCAAAAAATAAAAGTTTCCGTTAATGCAACCGAGCGAGGTAAAAAGTTTCTGTCAAAAAACACAGCAATATAATTTTGAAAGAAGCATTAAAAGAAGTTTGGAAAAATCGCCACAGTGAAAACTTCTAAGGTTGATTTACTGTATTTCCTCTTTTACATTCTACAACTGAAACATTATTGTTTTTTTTCTTTCTTTTTGGTTGATTCAAAAAGCGTGAGCGTTATTAACCGTACTTCATCTTTAAACAATGATGCACCAACGTAAGCTTGAAGAATACAAAAGCGAAAGCCGACACACAAACAGACGGACTGTCTGAGACGAATCGACGATTTCTGATTACACAACACCAAACATTCTAGTTGCGTAGCTAACCAACCAATCACAAAAGTCAATCAATCACGTCACGAGTACCTGCAGTGAATTACGATCGGTCCAGCTTGCGGCGGATTAGCTTCAAAAGATCGCCTTATGAAGGTAAGGACGGGTAGCGGGTAATCTGGGGTTCCGTGATCCGGCCATTCAGTGAAATGATACTGGGATATCCGCCTTTCTCCGCCTCGAGCCTAAATCGGAAACGTGAATCTTTAGCCTCTTGAGTAGATACTTTGACAAATGTAAACAGTAATCAAGCAACGAACCTGGCTGGGGCATACCCAGCATGTCTTAAGTGGCGGCTATCGGCTGTCCACCAACACCAGTCCTCCTTGTTGGTGGTGGGACTTAACACACCAAAAACTGATTTTTTTCTCATCCCGTGGCGATTGCCGTTGGAGCGCCGCAGGTGACCAATTTGTTTTGGTTGTGTTCATCATGCAGCGAATTTTAGGCTAAGACGCCTGGCGAAGCCCATCCCTCTCCAGGCCTGGCCACCTGTCTTCCACATAGAGGCGGAGGCGTCCCGTTAAGTGCCTTGCCCAAGGACACAACAAGCGAACTTTCCGGCTTGATTTAAAGGCTGAACTGGTGCTTTAAAGACTTGATTTAAAGGCTGCTTTAAAACTGATTAAAAGCTGCCAAACTCCCCGGCTTTTCGATCAGCATGTTTCTACAGCTGTAATTGACAAGCGGTGTGAACTTGGATATTTGTGGTTTCGTTTCATGTCATCGTATCGAGTAAAAGTTTAAACTAGCTTCGCAACCATCAGCATTGCTGGCAGAGTGCACTTATCCACAAACGCTGTAAAGAACCAGGAAAATAGTTGTAAATAAGCGCTTTTTTCTCGGTCACAGCAGAAACCAAGCGGGATTATTTCACGAAGCGAACTTACATTACGACGTGAAAGCTTTGTGTTTTTGATTGAAAAAGTACGAATCGTGTAATTTGCAAACGCTTCTGTTCCTTTGAGAGTGACCGTAATGTGCTTGTATTGTTCCTTGCCTTCCTGTGGCCAATACTGATCGCATTTACGCTGAAAATAAAACCAGATTTCATGTTTTCAGTTTTCTATGAACTGAATTTGCATATGAAGTTATCCCATCGTAAATTTTGGAAAAACGAAGTACAAGGTGTGTTTGAAAAGAAACAAGACTGTGTGTGCTGCGCGAATTAGCTCTACGTTAGGGGTTAGCGCATTGCGTTACATTGTAGGTCAACCAATCATGAAAAAGCAATTGCAGCTTCAGGTCTCTGTAGTAACCGCGCGCTTTTTTTATGAAGCCACTCTGTGCTGATCGTTGTGAGAAATTTAGACCCCAAGGTTTGCTCTAACACCATAAGCACTGAACAACGTGCTTGAAATTTCTCGCCCGACTTAAAAAAACTTTAGCAAAAGTTTAATAAAAAAACTTCAAAACCAAAAGCATACCAACAGAAAGTAGGCTAATTCAAAAATGTGTTTAAAGTTAGGAACTAAACCATGCCTTTCTTTCTTCTATCAGTAAGTTGTTAATCTCACAAATCGCTGTGGATACCAAGCACCTTCAAAGTTATTCCCGTGCTTAACACTAGAATTACCAGGATTTTTCTATACCTAGACTTACCACGGTGTCCTATAGGACACCATAAGTAATGTGGCGTTTTTTCTGTGTAACTGCTGGTGCAGGGGCATGCTCTCCGTAAAAAGCAAAGCACCACAAATTACCTCATAAAAGAGTTTGTTCAAGAATTGGCCACCAGTCCTGGGCAGCTTTTGAATGGGCAGGGGGTCGGGGTACAGAAATTTGAGGTAAGATTTAGAAGTTTTTGTGGAAGAGGTACGGAAGTGTGTGAACAGTTAAGAAAGAGAGAAGTAGATATGTGCTGTCTACAGGAAGTAAGATGGAGAGGGCAAGAAGCTCGACTTGTTGGTTGCAGAGGCAGGAGATATAAATTGTGGTGGTCTGGAAATAATGATGGAATAGGAGGTGCTGGAATTTTAGTGAAGGAAGAACTTTGCGAAAAGGCCGTAAAAGTCCGGAGAAAAAATGACTAAGTGATGGCATTAGAGCTGGCTTTTCAGGAGGAAGTTATAAGAGTTATATGATAGGCTTCCCAGGCGGGAAGATCAGAGTGCGAGAAAGATCAATTTTACAATGACATGGCAAGTAAGTGGGATTTGCAAAGCTTTAGTGAAGTGGTTCTTGGTATGGGGAACTTCAACGGACATGTTGGGAGCAGTGTTCCCTCTAAGATTTTAGTAAGTGCGTAACCGCCGGCACAAGTGCGAAATTGCTAGCAAATGTACGAAAACCGCCGGACAAATTTGCAGGAAAAGGAAAGTCAGAACTGTGACAATGCGCTTCCGTGACGTAATAATTAGCGTGACTTTGTCAGCTCCAAAATGTTCACAAACAATCGGTTATTATTATTATAGCCAATCGGTTATTATAAGGCGGCGGGGAATACCGTACTATTTTTCTTCAGTAAGTTAATTGTGGTTTAATTTGGTCTCAAACTTTACAGCCTTTACAACAGTGATTCGCAAGCACTTTGGAATTACAGGTGAACAATGCGCGTAAATAAAATTAATCCTTTGCCGACGCTCGACATGAGCATGAGAAATAGGACTTTTATAAAGTAATGTGATGTAAGATAGGTTATTACACTATGACACAACAAAAATTACTGCGAACTTCAGTTGTTGCTTGTTTACGGTAAATGATTAAACAACTTACATTTTTCTATCGTAATCAATTAAACAACAGGTTTTTGCAATTGCAAGCAAACTTTCAATCTCAAATCCGAAAATAGTTGAAGAGAATTCAAAACTAAAATTGGTTAGAAGTCATATCCTTTTTTTTTTTAGTGTAATAAATGGCAAGTAAAAGAAGGCTATTTATTCGTAACGTACAAAAACTGTACCATTCCCTCAAAAAATGGTGTTTTTGTGCTTAACTGAAAGCGAGAACTATGTGCTTTTTTATCTTAACAAGCACGATTGAAGTTAGCGTTGAAACGTAAAGACAACATAAAGAGTTCAAGCAAGTTTAGTTTCAAACTTCCCGCGAAAAATGATGTCTTGTGTTAAAACTGAAGTTTGAGAGCTGCTTGCCATTGCTGCTCTTTAGCTACGATTGAAATCGGCTGGGAAAAAGTAAACAAAAAAAATTGGTTTTACTTTAGGTTAATTGCTGGAAAGATAATTTGTTATACAAAAAAGTGGCAATGGCGCGCGCGATATGTTAAGTCGCCGTCACTCGCTGTTGCGCGATGTTTGCGTGAGACGTTGCACTGCTTTAAAAAATCCTCTGTTCTAACTTGGATTTCTTTTCACTGTCCCCCATGCATTTAACAGTTGGTTAAGATTTTGCTCAGAAAATTGCAAAAATTTTAACAAAGCGAAAAAGTTACCAAAAACCGCCGGACATTTTTTACGCACTTATGAATTTTAACTGCGAATCCGCCGGACACAATTTCGCAAATTCGCACTTTTTTTGCGTTTAAAGGGAACACTGGTTGGGAGACGGATTGATGGTTTTGAGGGTGCGCATAATGGGTATGGAATTGGCAAAAAAAAATGTTTAGGGAAGAAGACTACTCGAGTTTTGTGATGAAAAGGAGTGGTGCGTGGCGAATACATGGTTTGAAAAGGAGCAGAGAAAAATAACATACAGTATGGGTGGAAATGAAACTGAGATTGATTTTGCATTGGTTGGTAAAAACAATAGAACGTATTTAAAAGACGTGAAAGCCATCCCCTGGGAATTGCAACATAAGCTGGGGGAAACAGACATAGACAAAAGAAAGTTGCAGAAAGTAGTGAAGAACGAACAAACTTTTAAAAGGAGGGTTTGGAAGTAGAAGGAAAACAACATGAAAGCAAAATTTCAAAAAAGAGTTACGAAATTGGTTGATGTTGATGCTCCCAATCAATGGAATACTTTAAAAAATATTATGCTGCAAGCTTATGATGAAGTATGTGGAAAGAAAGGTAAAAAAAACCATGGGGATACATGGTGGTGGAATGAAGGGGTAAAGGAAGCAATACAACAAAAGAAAGTGGCATACAAGATGTGCAAAAATCGATCAGAGGAAAACAAGGTTAAATATAAGAATTAATGATGGGCGATTCCGATACAAGCCCCAATACCTCATTAAAATTCCAATTCCGCTAAGAGTCCCGATTCCGATACATGCAATGTATTCATGATGATTTTCAGACCCTGAAGCTGGTTTAAGAAACAAATACTTTTTGGACAAAGTACTTTTATTAATTATGCATTCAGAAGGAACATAAATAGTTTTGTTACAGCAAAATAGAAAAAAAGTTTCTTATATAATAGAATGAAATGAAAAGAGTAAAGGTTTAGAAAAAAAAATATTCAAGTAAATTTTGTGAAAGTATTTATTCACATTCAAGTCCCAATATTCTTAGATTGTAATTTAAGTTGCAACCTTACGAATTCCAAAGAATCGTTTGCAGAATCGGAAATATGATTAAAATTCTCCGATTCCAATACCAGAAAAAGTTCCGATATTTCCGATTCCGAGTACTCGTCCCATCACTAATAAGAATATCAAAAATCGAACAAAGAAAGTGGTTGCTAATTCTATGAAGAAAGAAGCTGAAAAAGAGTTAACAAAATTGAACAAAAAAACAAATAACATTTTTGCACTGGTGAAGTTCATGAAAAAAGATGGAAAAGATATTGAAGGAGGTAGATGCATGAGAGGAAAAGACGGAACGTTAGGTTTCAGTGAAAAAGACAGAAAAATAATATGGAAAAATCACATGGAGGAGATTATGAATAAAGAGAATGATTGGGACCACGTGACAGCAGCAAGTATAATAGAAGGACCTATTAAAATGTTACCCGAGAAGAAATGGCGAGAGCAATAAAAGTAATAAAACCAGGAAAGGCAACTGGACCCTCTGAAGTATGTGCAGAGATGATATCTGCTAGTGGAGAAGTAGGGGTTAGTGTGATGGTGGAACTTTGCCACGCGTGCTAGATGGGAAAGTAATGCCAGGTGAATGGCAAACAAGTGTGCTGGTACCGATTTTCAAGGGAAGGGGAGATGTAAGAAACTGCAATACTTACAGAGAAGTAAAGCTGTTGGAGCACGCCATGAAGATCGCTGAGACAGTGGTGGAGAGAAGAATTCGAAAATTAGTAAATATTGATTTAATGCAGTTTGGTTTTATGCCTGGAAGAGGAACGACAAACGCATTGTTTGTAGTGGGAAGAATGCAAGAGGAATACAGGGATAAAAAGAAAAAGTTGTACATGCGTTTTGTGGACATTGAGAAGGCATTTGAAAGAATTCCAAGAAAGATGATGGAGGGGGCGATGAAAAAAAAGGGTTTACCTGAAATAATCGTAAGGGCGGTGATGAGTCTCTATCACGGGGCAAAAACGAAAGTTCGAGTGGGATCTGAGTAATCTTAGGAATTCTTGGTACAAGTTGGTGTACGTAAAGGATCTGTGTTGTCGCCACTTCTTTTTGCAACTGTAGTGGATATAATCTCGGAATATGCAAGAGAAAGATTGATGAATGAAATTTTGTATGCGGATGACTTGGTTTTAATGAGTGAAAGTATGGAGAATTTGAAAGAGTTTTTTAAATGGAAAGAGGCGTTTGAAAGGGGCTGAAGGTGAACCTCAAGAAAACCAAAGTAATGGTAAGCGGTTCAAAAGGTGAGGTCCTCAAGAGTAGAGTCATCCATGTGCCAAGTGCAGCAAGAGGGTGAGGGCAAATTCGGTGATGTGTGCGAAGTGTGGTAAATGGATACATGGTAGACGCGCGAAAATGAAGAGGGTGACTTCAACTCTGGCAAAAGGTTTTGTTTGTGAACTATGCGTTTATACAAAGGAAGAAACTGCAAAATTAGATAAAGAATTATCATTTTTTGACCAGGTTGACTTTGTGAAGAGCTTTTGTTATTTGCGGAACAGGTTGAACGCCAGTGGTAGAAGTGAAGCAGCGGTAACAGCAAGAACGAAAATTGGATGGATAAAATTCAGAGAATGTGGGGAGTTACTTTATGGGAGAAAGTTTTCGTTAAAAATGAAAGAAAGGATTTATCAGAGTCGCGTAAGATCAGTAATGCGTATGAGAGCGAGACGTGGTGTCTTAGGGAGAATGAGATATCAATTTTGAAAAGAACTGAAAAAGCCATGACGAGAACAATGTGTAGAGCAGGGGTCATCAACCGTGTGCCCGCGGGCACCATGTCGCCCGTGAAGGCAATATGAGGTGCCCGCCAGCCTGTTTTAAAATATTCTCAAAATTGTTTCAAAATCGATGGTGGCTCCAAAGAAAAAAATAGGTAACCTAGGGTTGCCAGACATCGGCCACCGAAGTAATGGCAACAGATATGTAATAGCATCACCTGCCAATACATAATAGATCGAACATCAAGTCCAGGGTGTTGCAAACTTTAGGATAAGTGCGCCCCCACTTTAATCAATATCCAAAAAGTAGCCCGTGGTCCAAGAAAGGTTGGTGACCCATGGTGTAGAGTTAAGAGCATCGAGAAAACAAGGACCTAAGAATTTATGAGTTTGCTGGGTTTAAAGGATGCTTTGGATGGATTCTGCGGTGATATGGGCATGTCATGAAAAGGGATAATGGTGATGTTTTGAGAAGAGCGTTGGATTTTGAAGTGGCGGGAAGAAGAGGGCGTGGGCGGCTAAAAATGACGTAAAAGACACAAGTGGAGAAGCATATCAATCAGATTGGACGAAAAAGGAAAATGCCATTGAGAGAGTTAAGTGGCGTAATGCTGTTTACAAACTGTCGAGAAACATGAGGTGAATCCGGCCACCTGCGATAACGCGAACAAAACCGGATCTAAAAAAACTGGATCTCTCTCCCTCTCTCTCTTTCTCTCAACAGAAGCACTCAGACTACTGGAGAATGCGTCCGGGGATCACGCATTGTCGAGAGCTCGGTCTTTCGAATGGTGTAGGAGGATAAACAAAGAAACAGAGAATGTGGGAAATGACTTTTGAAGTGGGGGGGCCTTCCACTAGCAGGACTGATGAAAACGTCAAGCCTGTCAGCTGGAAGGGCACGAAAATTGCCTCCTAACTGTTAGAATAATCGCAAATATGGTAGAAATGAACTAAGAGAGAATGCAAACAATTATTACGAAGGATTTGGAAATAAGGATTGAGAATGATCAGTGCGAAAATGGTTCCGAGGTTGTTGAATGAGTAAAAAGAGCAGCGAGAGCAGGTGTGTCACGACATCCTGAAACAACTCGAAACCGAGCCGAACATGCTGGGGAGAGCAATCACAAGTGATGGATCCTTCAGTACTAGCCCTCACCAAGCGCCAGAACTTGAATGGTAGAGAAGACGTCAAGTCCAATATCACGGTAACGTTAATTGTACTGGCACAATCCTAGCAACAGAACCAGGCCATTAACCAATACATTTACAGGAACATCGTGCGGCGTTTGATGCGGTCAGTGCAGAAGAGGCGATAACAGTATGAAAAAAAAAACATGGCTGCAACAATGCTGTGCTGGTGCAATCTCTATATTCACGAGATCTGGCTCTCTGTGATATTTTTATGTTAACCAAGCTCGAGATATTCATGACAGAAACACGTTTTCATGATGTAAAAATTGAAATGACCATGACGAAAAAAGCCATTAAAATGGCCGTGACGAAAAAAGCCATAGAAATGGTTGTAACGAAAAAACTCCACGCGATCCCGGAAAAATCAAGAAAACAAAAAAGGCATGACTGAGAAGGATGGCAAAGGCGTACAATTTCAAAAAAATGTCTTTGAAGGATACATGCTGTATTTTCATTTTAAATTTGCAAAATAAAAAAGATGCGCGATGTCTTGTTGCTTTTCAAGCATACCTCGTATAACGAACATTTCGTTAGGCACAAGGTCTTTTAGAACTAAGCTTTCAATAAAGCCGTAAAAGTTCGGCACTGCGCGTTTCTCCGTTTTATAAAATCAAAGGGATCAGTACCCGTTAATTCTGCTTGCTATTGTGATTGGCTTGACAAATGGTAGCTTCATCATTCCAATAATCATTATTCTAAAAATATCTTGCTGTGTTGGGTTACAATAGTAAAGCTGCTACACCCAGCCTGACGTAACAAGCCACAAGTGGGCGCCCACCAACGAAAGGTTGCCTTGTGGTGGCGCTACCAATCAATATTTATGACTGACTCAAAGACCGGTACTTTTCCCTAACCCGGTCACCATTCCCTATGCATCCTGTGACCCCAACCTATCCTTTTCGTATCCACTCTTTGGCTTCCTGTGACTCAATTCTTCTTTTTTCTCATCCTATTTTTTGTCTTTCCTTGGCTACCTTCTTCATTTTCCTTCTTTTCTTACTCTTTTCTTTCTGTGGCCTCATCCTATCATTTACTCAGCACATTGCGAAGACAATAATAAATAAGATCTAGGCAAACCCGCTTAAAGGTTAGAAACCGCTGGGTTACACCGACAGCGCATTGCTTACATCAAACAGAAGGAATCATCACACCACTCACCCTCCCTTTCTCGACCAAGTTAGTTATCATTACAATTGTAGCTGTGTTGTTTTCCCAAATCATCTTCCAAAAATCGTTAAAAGTCGCCGGCAACGGTCCCTGTAACGTGCATCGCGTTATAAACGCGGAGGCATAACATAACAATGCCAGTAAGGGGGGGTTACTGACACATTTATTTCTTCACAATTTACGATATTTATACGCCCTTCGTGGCGAATTTATTTCCTTACTGTGATACCTTGCTTTTTATTTGTTTTATTTGAACATAATTAATCCTTGATTTAACAACTGTTCATTCTAATTGTTGCTTGATGGTTTTAAACATTCGCTTTTTTTCATCTATTGAAATGATTTTTGAGGGAGCTGTAGATTAGAACCCTACTTTGTAAATTAACCTCGGAGCTTTCCATCGTCATTTTGTCCTATTGATTTTCTATTGATATATTAACAGTAATATACTTTGGTTGCCAGGCTAAAAACAATAATGCCGCCATTACTTGCAAAGTGTGCGCGTATGAACCAACGCACGACGATTGTACGGCAGAAGATTAGTGTGACAGATTAGTGTGATTAGTGTGACACTTCGACCAGCAATTGGCTGCCCGCCGACGGATGCCAGCGCCTCAGACGCGACTCTGAGCGCATTTACCGGTACAACCGCTCAACAGCGGTTCTTCGCAAAGTTCATTAGGGGGGGCACAGGGCCACGGCTCGACCACTAGTTCCACTTGCACAAGAATTTTTCAAAATCAACGCTTTGAAGAAATTGATCGTCAAAAAAAAGTCTACTGCTCAAGCGGGACCAAGGTTTCTTGTTGGCACTGTCAAGGGGAGCGTAGCTCAAAAAAAAAACGAGCTCCTGTGCCAACCACCAAGTAGAAAAGTTATTATAGTACTATTCCCGTGGCCAGTAAAAAGCAGTCACATGCTGGGCCCCCCCGCCAACAAGATCTTGGTGAAGAAAAGCAGCCTCGATTTCTTCCATATCATTAACTCCTAAAACCAAAAACTTTTTATTCATTTGTGGTACCTTGCATAGTAGCGAGGCACTACGAATCGAAAAAAAAACTCGCAACTTGTAATCGCCCTTTTACCAGTACTGAGTGACTTCCCAGCTTACCTGGCATGCAATAAAGGCTTCCGGCTTTTGATAACTTGATACGTAATTTGCGTTAATGTAATCTGACGTCCGGTGCAATCCGGAAGGACGCTGGCTACGATTGAGATGCAATTTCACACGGCTGTGATCATCTGAGATAAAACAATATGAACTTCATAAGGCAGACGTACGGAAAAACAAAAATCTGGTGAAAATCCAATTGACTAGGACAAGATCACAGTTTGAGGACTGGGAAAAAATATCAAATGGGTACAACGAGTCGCGAAAATATAAGTTGGTAAGCTGCTATCCAGAAAAACATCTCCGCGGAGAGTGGGGGCACGAACAGCATGAAGACGATAGGTTTCGATAGGAAAGCATTAGTTATTCAAAAGCTGGCTTGCTGATCGAAGCCTGATGCAGAAGTAGGTAGACATGCAATACATCTGCAACGTAAAGTCTCGCCTAATACAGCTGAAAACTTTTATATTTTGCTCTTGTACCAGATCAAAACGTAAATTCACGTTACTTACACGCAACGATGTTCGTGTATCTGTTTTTTTCTTTATTTGCAATCATTTTTGAAACTTCCCATGTAGGCTGCGGCCCGGAGGAATTTTGAATTTCCTAAAGAATAACGACAACGCTGCATCACACAACGTTTTTGTTCCGTTCAGTTCAGATAGCCCGCCTTCACATTTGCATTGGAACCATACCTGACAATTTAACTCGGGCGGCAATGGCTTCAACCAAAGCGAACAAAGAAAAGCCGACATAAAAAGTCAACATGTTGGGTGTTTCACAAAAAAGGTCTCCGATTGTTTTGGGTGCAATTTTTTAGAAGTGTTTACAGTAAGCATGGGAAAAAGTTGTCTGAAACGCGGCAAAACAAAAGAAGTAAGTCTTCATGGAGCGCCGTAGCGTTGGTTGCGGTTTGCGGCAGAAATACGCCGTGCCAGTACCACCGGTAACCCCCGAGCGGGTTTCAAACAAGTTGTTCGGTGAACAGTAAGAGCATTTTCCGTGATCGAAGAAATAAGATATATCTTAGTATCAGCACGACGTTTATGTGTGATCAAGAGAATGCCATGTTTGTTTTCTTACGTCGAAGCACACGCTACAGTGCTTTACGCTGATAGAAACAAGCTGTCGATAATTACGTCACGCACCTCGAATTCTTCGATGAACCGCTGGTCGTTATTATTGTGGCGAATTGCCACGTACTGCAAGAATTCATCAGCCGGTACGGCTCCTTCGGCAAGAGTAGCTAAAGCAAATGAAAAATGAGAGCCTAAGAACACTTTCAAAAGCATAACTAATCGACAATCAATGTGGCAATGCCAAAATTTAATATTTTGTTTTATCGCAACGTAGAGTCTTAGCGTAAGCTGAGAACTTAATATTTGGGCTAAAATCTAAAAAATAGCAATTACAGCATGGATTGTAACACAAAAACCAATGTTATTTCACGTCATTACACCTCAACTTTGCAAGGTGATACGTGTATTGTATGTCTACCACTTACCACCTCCTTTTGCACTAGACTTTAGATTGGCAAGCGAGCTTTTAAATTCTGCATGATTTCCTGACGAATAACAATCACACCTACGGTATGTTGCGAAGCTCAAATGTGCCCTGAAGCCCAATGCAATTCTCACTGCACTAAAGTATACAAGCAAACTTGCGGGTTGCAATTTCCTGGCATGAATCATGCGGAGCAATGCTCATTTTCAGGCTGCAATTTTATTGATCTGCGAGCCTGTAGTCCATATCAAAACAGGCTACTATAAATTGACCTATTAATCTCAATTTACCGACTCCGATTTTCTCTATGTACTTAAATTATCACTTCCTGTGTTAAAACGTCAAAATGTGCTGATATCATCTCACTTGCAAATAAACTTAGCAGAAAGGAAAAAAATCGGTTTTTAAACCATTTAATTTTTAACTTAATGCAATGATTTAATTATGGAAGGATTGTGATATGTCAAACAATTAGGTTGAAAATAGTTCTCAGGCGCATTTTATGAAAGTTTGCTAGGGTGTATTATTTTTCTAAACGTAAATCAAACGCACGATAATCATACTCTAATTATATAAAGCCTGAGCTTGCACTGCTAAGTGTCCGTATTGACGAAGTATACTTCGCTCTGCCATTTCCAAGAGATTGAGCTGTCTGTTGGCAGAAGTTTAAAGCTTTCTCACGTGAACAAGCTTTTAAATGTAAAAATGAGTTATTGCCAACCTGGTTGCAAAGGAGGAAGATTGAAAGTGCTTTCCATTCCAATGCTGCTTTGTCTGCGCGAGCGAATGTAACCGCCGTTACTGATCTTGTACTTCCTGCAAAATTGAAACTCATCGTTGACTTCCGCTCACAAGAAAGCCGTTACTTTAACGCACAAAACTAACCGGCTATTGTCGTAGCGCGTTTCAACCCATACGAAGCAACCTTGCAAGAAAGGCTGCTGTCATGCTGCCGGAAATTCAATTATTTTTGTTTACGAGGTCTAACGGGTTTTTTAGATTTTTGCTGTAAGGCTACTTTCTATCTCTCACTTTGAAAGGAAATAATGACAACTGATTCAGCTCATCGAACATAAGGTGAACGAAGAGTTTGGGAAAAAGCGAAGAGACCGCGCACTCTTCGAGTCAGCAATCACACTTAGCGTTGCTTCGCATTCGGCATTGTCGTGCCAACCTTTGCTCTCAAGTTCACCCTACGGCTTCAAACTACGGCTCGTGGCGACCACTACGGCACGAGCCGTAGTTGGAAGCCGTAACGTGAACTTGAGAGCGAAATTTGGCTCGACAATGCCGAATGCGAAGCAACGCTTTCAGAGCTCAAATTACGATCTTTCGATGACTCGTTCGATGAGAAGCCAATTGCGTTGCACTGCAGTCGACGAAATTCACAACAAATCGCGATAGTTTATCGCTGGAATCGCAATAGCTTTCAAAATGCTTCACAGCTGCGCAGGAAGCAAATCGTAAACCTTCATAGAAAGCTATCGTTCGTTGTAATTCTGACCATGATTGCCGGTTTCAATCAGTATTATGACGTCACAGCAGCCAGGTTCGTGTTATCGCACAATGTAAAAAAAAATTGGCAAACCATCCTGAAAAATGATCAACACAGAAAAAAAAGAAGCGCACTTGATTGATAAAAACAATGTTGATTGAGCAGAAATAACGCCAACGCTCTTGCCTTGGAAGATGAAAAAAAATCATCATTACCGTGAAGGCTGCATGGTAAGACGTAAACTATATCAGTGGTTCCCAGCGTGAAGATTTCTTCGGGTCGCTGGTTTTTGTAAGAAAAGTATATAGTTAATGATTCTTTTTCGATTGCTTTATTTTGTATAATGTAGCACTGTTGAGCATATGCAAAATCAAAAAAACGGGATGAAAAGAGCAAAGGGGGTCTGGAGATGTGTCGAAGGTCATCTAAGTATTAAGATTTTTCAATAAAGGCATTTTTTTCAATTTCTTCTTCAACTTAAATTGTATTAATTTCTACCTAATTTGTTGTCACTGATCAATGAAACTATCTGTAACTTGTACGTCGATGGTAGGAAAACATGCGTGTATGACATACGTGCCGCAAAAGCACTTGGTACGGCTAGTCAAAGATTTTAAAAAACGCTTTGGTTCAAACAAAATTACTTTAATAGGGCAATTGTTAGCTGGAGCACAAATGGTAAGAGCACAATTAGGTGGCCATACTTCCAGAAAGAGTTGATTTAAAAATAAAAGGTGTTAATGTAAGTTCCAACTCTAACGTCCCCCACTAGCACATACAAGTGTAAACGCGCCTGCCATAAAGGAGTCAGGAATTGCACTAATTTAAATGTTTGTTGTTTGTTTGTGGTTACCCCTTCCTCTTCCTCGGGATGGAGGTACGGCATGAACGGCAATTCAGGTTCATGCCGTCAACCTAATTGAAATTAGGCTAGGGGAAAGATGGCACACCATTTCGAACCAGTCTTAAGTGATTGGTAGCCCCACCACCAACAAGGCGGACTGCCACTGGTGGGTACCCAAGAGTTGTCTGACATGCTGGGTTAGCAACTTCACAATTGTAATCCGGTGAAGTACGGGAGGGCCACCTGTCTGCCACAAAAAGGTGGAGGCGTCCCGTTAAGTTTAAATCGTCATCCTAATCTCGGTGAGTGTAGATATGTGACCTACGGAGAAGTATTTGATTGCTGTGCCTTTCACTGTTTTAAGTTGCGTATGCCTGTAGTAGAAGCTTAGAGATAAGGCCCATTTCATTTAACCTTGCAGGCAAAATTAATCAGAAAACCTAAGTAACTACAATAACACAATTTTCAATGATTTTTCTTTTGAAATACAATTTATTTCTGCAAAAATTTGGTCACCACCACTTGTTTTTGTGGCTGTGCCCCGGTTGTTGCTTAAAAATAGCCCTATTATACGAGTGGGAAGTCTCGTGATGCAAAAAACTTGACTGCCACCATTTTTTATGACCATAAAAAGTTTTCGCTACATGCTATTTAGCAATTGAGCATATGATTGAGTCATCGCGTCAAATAACGGAAGGAGTCACGAGGTTTTACAAGTTGGCTTTTCAAAAATTGTGGTCGCATTAATAACGCTGGAAACCAATCTACATTGTAAAGCGCAATTCTGTCGGTATGTTTGCTTGCTTTAACTCCCCCGAAAGCGCTGAATTTACAAGCAAGCAACTCGCAGGCTCAGTAGCTACGACTGATCGCCGCTCGCGGATGAGTGTAAGGGTGAAGGACACATTTTTTGAAAAAAAGCGGTTTTTTGCTTAAACGAAAGCCAGCACAAGACTTACCAACTTCAAGAATTGTCACCCTTTTACACAATAAGATGACGTCATAATCAACGACTAATTATATAATTCATTTTGCCAAAAAATACTGGTAGTAGAAACGCGGTTGAGAGGTGTTGCGGGAGATACTAACAAGGTGCTTACGATAAAATTAATTCTCTAAACAAATTGAGCTTTATCGACGACGTAGCCAGGGACGAGTATTTAAGCTTTCATTAAAGCATGTTTTTTCCTTTTTTTAAACGCTTCAAAAAAGTACGGTTTCGCCGAAATGCTGGCGCCACTTCAGTGAAAACAGCAGCAGCTGTACTTATCTTTTTGAAAGTAAACGTGTATTACGGATATACTGTCTGTTTAAGTACGATGATAATTACAGTACTAACATACTGGATTAAATGTAGTGTTCTGATAATGTAAAAGAAGTGCCAAAATTACAATAACTGACCACGTTAACCTATCTTTGCAGTTGTCATGCCGCACGTTTGAATAATCTTTACCACTAAGACATTATTATCAAGTGCAACAAAATGCCGAGTTTTAGTGTGAAATCTTGCAGGATTTACAGAAAAATTATCCTGTTCTTCAGGAGGAAATTCCGGTCGGTTGGTAATCCACTCGAGCCATAACCGAACTTATTGTAATAACTGAACTGGTGAGTTCCAGGTCACTTCGCCCTACCATGACTACGTTTATGCTGGGTACAAAAAACACACGCACAATCAGAAAGTTTGTGTCAAAACTAGGCCTACAATTACAAAAAAGGTAGAAGTAATAGGTCCACTTCTTTATAGCTCAATTCCAGTATATAACATTGCATTTGCTGTTTCTAAGCATTATCTTAATTTACTGGTAGAAAGATAGGTATTAAATGGGTATAGTTTATGAAACCCAAAGTTTGAAAAAAGCCAATCCAAAAAAATAGGTCGGTAGATCTTACACCACTGTGAGAAATCATAGTCACCGAACATAAAGTCGAGCTCATGAAGAAAAGAGTTTTTCATAAAAATGGGATAATAGTTGCACCCAAAAGGGTTGCATCGACCAGGTAATCGATGCAAATACAAATGTAGTGCATCGATCAGGTAAAAATGAAGCCTCGTGCTGTCGGCTCTATTTTCGAATCATCCCTTTGCCCATAGCATCATGCAAGGAAGCTGCGAATACCATTTTTAAAGTCTTCGATTTAACTCGACTTGGGAATAGAACCAAAGTGCACTCGCTGCGAACCTGACGCTTTAACCACTACGCCACCACGTGGGTATAATTATAATTTGATTTACAGTAGGGGGATTAGCGGTGCAGCCTCCCCTAACATCTCAACATGAGCAAAGGCACCGCATTATAATATTTCGACTGAGTTTTGATATTAAATTAACACGATCGTCAAAATTTTAGCTCTAGGATTCCTTTAAAGACTTATCAAAGTGAATAGAGGAGGAACGTAAGGAGTGTTCCTTATTATTTCAGTATTATTGCAACTATTACAATATAAAATATGGAAATAATTGGATATTGAAGAAATTGTTTATGGATATTTCACTGTATGAAAAATTGCTTTTGGATTATAATAAACGGATAAAAAACCAAAGAAAAAGAAGCGAATACTATACAAACACAGAGAGCAGAATGAGTGACAAAAATCCGAAGGCTATAGGCCATATACAGGGTGGCCGATAAGTAGCCCGACAGTTAAAAGAGCAAAAAATGTACTCAATTTCATCATTTAACAAATTTATTCATCTAAAGCCTTAACATTTCAATCATTCCATAAATTTATAGAAAGCGCGACAACAAGAACAAATGATTATTAAAATAAACGTTCCAACTGTCAACCATTCTGTTCGATGCATTTGGTCATACGGAAAAAACGGATTCACAGACTCTGGCGCATAACTCCTTGTTTGAGTTAATAGCATTAAACTGCGTCATGATAGCCATTTCAAGATGAGCCAGACTACCGGATTTGCTGTGGTAAACCGGGTCCTTCATAGCGCCCAGAAGAAAAAATTCATGGGCGTAAGATCGAATGATCTAGGAGCCCACTCGATTGTACCACGTCTACCGATCCAGCCACCAAGTAGTGTATTCAGTAGATTTCTTACGCTCTTGGCGTAATGCGGAGGGGACCCATCTTGCATGAAAATGAGCGAATTACAGTCAGGACGCCGTTGCAATTGTGGTAGAACATAGTTGCATAGCATGTCATGATAATTGGTTCCATTAGGCCACTTATTGATTGTCTTTCATCTCTCATTTAACTGTCGGGCTTCTTATCGGCCACACTGTATATAAACTGAAAAAAAGCATTGAAAACCACGTCCAGTTGCAGAAAAAAAAGAAGTTTCGACTCATAGCCAACTAGTGCTGAAAAGGTAATGGTGATTTTTTTATGTTTTTGTAATAGGTATGTGATCTCTCATTTTACTCAACTGATCCCCAGTAAAAAAACCTTTTGTCGCTATACATAAATCTATTGTTCAGATCTGCTTTGGAGTCACCAGTACTACCGGAAGAGTGCATTTCTAGCATACGCGCTGTAACCATGCAGTAGAATATCGACATCATAAGCTGTTCCAAAGGAACAAGGTTTGTACATATAATTGATTTTTACCTGTAAGCATAGCATCCGATCAGAGATAAAATGGCTAGTACTGCTACAAGTCCAAAAATTATAACCAATGTCTCACTATTGTCACCATGAGAGTCGACTGACTTCGTCTTTGTAGGTTTACCTACAAACGCAAAATATATTTTTCACTTGCGGATGATGTGCTGTAAACCACATTCAAATTTTTTTTTCACAGCAGTATATATACTAAACAGGAATAACAATTATACAGTTGTTGTTTATTCACACAGTTTGGAACCATATAAAAAATAATAAACGTAAAAAGTATTGAAACTATGAACATTTCTTGAACTGTAGCTCTTGCAATGGGTTGTGGTAATTTTGGTCATGACAATAAAGCATTTATAACGTCAAGTAATGCCGTTTCAAAAGGTATGTGTAATGCTTTAAAAAGTTAAAAATCGGCTTTAGTCTTAAACTTATACAAATGAATGTACAATTTAATACAACTACAGTATCAACGAATGGTAATATAGCGATGTCTTGTCACACGAACGACATATTAATGCAAAAGTATTGAAAAATGAAACCACAAAAATCAAATCACACAACCGCAGTCTTAAACACAGCGAAACCCGGCAAGTCGGCGGTGCCGTGGAGTTTGACCGCCTGAACCGACCCAACCGCGACGTAACTGATGAGAGCCCTGCGAACGACGCCGGCAAGTAATATATAATCAAAAGAAAAATTTGAATGTGGAACATACAGTGGAACCCGACAAGTCGGCGGTGCCGTGGAGCTTAGTCTTGTGCATTTAGTCTTGGATTTGGATATAGGATCTTGGATTTAGTCTTGTGGATTTAGTCTTTAGTCTTGCAATAATGAAACAAATCACGGGAAATTTTAACCAATAAACAATATTAAGGACAGCATTAAGTTGTCAAGATGCTAAAGTGGTCATGCTATTTGGGTTTTCACTGTGTTTATCTAACTATTCAAATGCATGGTGCTTCGTCTCATTAATGCCATCAATCGTGGCCTGTGTCAGCTTTTAAGAGTTTTCACCGAAGGTGTGCAAGTCAGCATATGTTTCACCCATGCTTTAGCAGGCTGGAACAATGAAGCTGCTTACCCAGCATGTCGCAAGAAACAACTTTTTGGTGGTACCTACCAACGGCAGCAAGCCTCGTTGATAGCTGTAGATTGTAAAGCCTGTAGTGTAAGGTCAGTAGCTTGTAAAGCAGCTGCCAGTCTGTAGCTTGTAAAGATTGGTTCAAATTAGATTGCTCCTTTCTCGTATGATCTGATCTTTATTAGGTTACAGTGTGTACGGGAAAATAATCGCTTCATGCTTTGCTTTCACCCACAGAAAAGCATGATTAAATATACACAGAAACTGTTTAAATAGTGTACAATTAGCTTTCTATTTAAAAATGTCTTGGTAAGAGAAACCTGCATATTGGCGCTTGCGATAGCTTACCACTCTCAAGACTAGAACAAATCTCTCGACTCACCTGTCACGTTTTTATCGTGGCCATCACTTGGGTTGGTTTTTGACGAATTAAAATGAGTTGCAGGATCTAAATGAACAAAACTACGTTATATTGATAACAACATCGTGGTTGCCAGTACTGATGGTACAGTGCATTTCTACCGTAACCAAACCAGGGGACGTAAAGTTTGCGACGACAAAAGCTTTAACAATGCTTTGCTATTGTAAACCAAACAAAACAAAATCTAATATGGGTTTGAACTTGATTTTGATGAAACAAGCCTCCGACTAAAGTTTGATTTTAAAGCCTCAGGTCAAAGGCTGATACAGAAGTAACAAAAGTAAAGAAATTCCAATATTTAAGAACTTATATCTTGTTTACACGTAAAAGAAACTATCGGCATGTTATACATTGCTGATGCGTGTTTTTCTACCGTTACCCAGCTTTTTTAAAAGAAAATGAAAAATGAAAAGACGAATAAGAAAAGAAAAAAATGAAAATGAATGAAAAGAAAAAAGAAAAAAAGCTTTTTGCTAGCTTTTTCATTTCGTATACTTTTGTTTATAAATACCAATGAGACTTAAACAGAAGGGGAAGTCTTAAATCTGTTTTAAAGACCATGAAACAACTGCACTACACAATGCACATAACCGTACCTAAATCTTTTATTGGAATACACTGTGGCAGAGGCATATCCCAAGTTCCATTTAACAAGCATCGCAAATCACCAGACCCGCTTCTGAACTGATAGTGACGATTGCATTCATAAAACACTGTTTCATTAGGCTTATATATAGCAAAGGGAAAGCGAGCAATAGGAAGGCGGTCCGGAAATTTGGTAGCATACACAATATCTCCAGGGTCACCACAATAACGACCTTTTTCTGAAATGAAAAGCGATTGATAGTTGCAGTACAATCTGCTTTGGTGATGCCTTTTATTCTGGCCAATTAACTGTATATTGTTCGCAAAATAACATAGCTAACACTTCCAGTAGTCGCATGAAATCTTGGCACTGGTACGGTGGTGTAATGGCCAAAAAAGGTCCGCTTCACTGCCCGGAAGACCCGAGTTCAATTCCTTTGCCGAGTCTAGCCAAAGACTTAAAAGTGTTCTTCACAAGTCTTCCGCTTGGCACTCAGCAATAAGAGTAATGCATAGGGTGAAATAAAACCGAGTTGAAACTTGCTCATGATCAAAAACAGCAGTGCGTCTCAATGATCTCAGCATGTAGCCATATTAGGCGTCACAACGATTATAAAAGGATCTTGGCCCTCTCGTGATCCAGAGTAAAAAGGCGATCAGAAGCAAATGTAAAGCTTAGAGCTACCCACTGAAGTTATTACGAAAGAATAGGTACTAGATTAGCACGTTTCTCTGAGCATTCTTTCCGAAAAACAACCATCGTATTTTGGTTAAAGCGACACCAACTTTGAAAATCTGAAGAAAAAGAGTTCTAGCTTATGACGATTTTTTGCAACGCTATTGCAGGTCACAATGTTTGCAACGCCATTTCAGGTCACAATTACGTCTCACCTTTTTTTTGCAAGGTGAGCAACCTTTCAGTGCACTGCGTGGTATGAACCGAAAGACTAACTTTTAGAAGGAAGTGTATGGGCTAAGCGCTAAAGCATCACACTGCCCGGAGCATAATGCAGATTAAAAAAACTGCAACATGCAAGACGAAATTGTGTGGTCCACGTCCTCAGATTGATTTCTCAAAAAAAGTCCCCACATTCAAGATGCGATGCCATACAAAAGAGTCCATTTGAAAACTTCGCCTTCTTAAAGATCAATATCGAAAAAATCCCTAATTGAAAAGCAATGGACCTATTAAATACATTACTGAAAAAAGGTTTTCTATTCGAAAATTACCACCTCTACAAATATATCTTTAAATAAAGATCATTTGACAATCTCCCATACTCATGTTTATCTGGCTTTTCAAACATGATTTTATTTATCACTGAAATTTGAGAAAGCACTTCACTGCAACTTTTTTTACTTAGAGGTGCATGGGGCAAAAATGTAGTGTGGCAGCATCAATGGATATTTTACAGCAGATCTCAACAGAAGTTCTTAATATTTTGTCAAGAGCAAAGATCTAACCTACCTTTGCCACATTTTGATGGCTGACAGCATCGATAACCCTCATCAGCATCATTATCAATTATGCAATGATGGTTTGTTGAACAAGAACCTATACTTTCTGGACAATTATAAACAGGTAAAGCAGTGCTTGAAACTGAATCAGGAGCTGATGTGACTTGAGTCGCAGTCTTTCGTTGTAATGCTGCAAATAAGTAACCAATTTTATGCAGAATACTGACAGTTGTCTTGTTCATCCACTAGCAAAAACACATTCTTTGGCTTATGAATCACAACTGTGTTCAGATCGACTTTGAAACGCCACAAATATCTGACAAAAATTTAAAAGCGATGCTTTTGGAGAGGTTTTGTTCTTTCATAATGCCTCAACTTGTTGTTACAATAAAAACCACTACGCTTCAGCATGCAATCATTTTATCAGTTTCTTTTTCATTCAATAATGGTTTGGAACAAAACTCTATCCGTTAAAAGTCACAAAAGTACTTTTGAAGCTCTGAATCAACCCATGCCACAAGTGTAACTAAAAAAAATTTTTTTTACAACTTTAGACCAATTGACACACTCTTCAATTATGCTACCCTTTCGCTCAAACTTGATTCAAATCCATTGTACCAGAGCGTCTGGGGGATCTAGATAAACATCTAAAACTACTTCTATATTTGAATTCTGAAACCATCCATTCTTCTACTATGAGAACTGAAACGCTGCAGTGAGAACTCTATAATCTCTATCTCAAATAATCAGCATAAATCTCAAGCAGAGAGACAAAAAAACCTAAGTAGGCATATAAACCTGTTGATGAGGTCAATGAACCGGTTGAGCTTTGTGTAGTAGTTAAAGCACATAAAGGAGTAGTAGTGTTCCATGATCCATCTTTTAAACATTCCAAAACTCCACTATTACCAGTCAAATAGTAAAAATCATTGCAAATGTATGTAATAGTATCACCAACTGTAAAATTTCCCCCATCAGGGGATCTTTTCCCGTTAGGTACGCTGCCAGGATCATGACAATCTTGGACAGAGCCTGTAGTAAAAAAACAAAGTTTTCTTGATATAGACGGAAAGAGCCTTTTCAAATGTTTTGTTGAACTGAACTTAACATAACTTTGCTATATTAAAGAGCATTTTTCTTTGCGCATTCAATGTTTTTGCTAGAATTTAACTTTCAGCTAAACTGAAGCTCAAGGTAAACGTAGCCCCATACTCCAATTTAAGCTTTGAAGACGACAAGTTGGCTAAGCTTTCATTATTCTGGATTTACAGCACTGATGAAAGTAAAGGAGCCGGTTCCTTTTCTTTGTCTGCCGTTTCTTAGAAGCAAGTATCTAATTGCGTTATTACAACCTGGATTAAAGTGGTTCGTGGTTTTTTTGAAATTTGGCTCGCCAAGATTCAAACTTGATTCTTACGATTTAAGGCAAATGTCTTAAGCAAAAACCTTTGATAAACCAATCAAAAAAGCTGAAATATGGTACAATACTTACCAACAACCACTTTTAAACCAACCAAAAGGAAGACTAAGCATTCAAAAGCCAGCATTTTACATATCGAATGAGTTAAGCTCTGAAATTACATGCAAACATAATTATAATACATGCATTACTTGACACTACTTGTTTAAACATAATCATACAATTGGTGTGTTATAAAAATGACTTGTAAGTATACAGTACGCCCTGTATGCCAACACATTGACCCCAACTATTCCATTGCATCATCACAGAAACGCTTTAACAAATCACGTAATTCATTCGAGAATTACATGTATAAAAATATTCTTAAAGCGTAAAGCCAGAACAGGAGACGGTAAACTGCATTCTTGCAGTGTCCAAAAATACTTAATTCACTTTCACTCGATAGGCATAAAACATTGCCTATTCGGAAACTGTGCCGGAAGAATTATTCTCTGCAAAACCACACATATCACGCCAGACACAAAGATATCAAGACAAGAAGGTATACTTGGGTTCCTATAGCCACTAAAATCAGTAGAATATAAAACTTGGTGTAAGCTCTCAGCACAAGGCCACGCTGAGGACAATTGATATGGTACTGAACGAGTGAACAAACGTTCTGCATGTAGCAGCAAAGACTTCCGTGGATGATGACTGAAGACACCATGACATATCGAGTGCACTGTATAAGTACAAAAATTATCGCAAAAATCATGCCACAACTATATTAGCAATCACCATTGTCAAAATTATACACTACAACAAAAACAACACCAGATTCAGAAATGAAACATATCAAAATGTTTGCTGACTTAGGTTATTATCAGCAGCTCATTTGGTAAAAAAAGAACAATGTAAGAGAATAGGATGACAAATCAGAAATAGTTCGACATTAATTTGGCTGAAATTAAAATTGATAGTGATGAGGTTGTCTGCAATGCAAATACATATAAAATGTTTCTTGTTCTATAAAACACTTGTCAATTTATTACTGCACCATCAGCCTTAAGATAATTCGCTTTTCAGGGTGAAATATCACAAAAACCACAAATATAAACATTCAAGTGACAAAAACACAATCATAATCTTAAACCTTCAGACGAAATAGGATAACGTTTCCGCTACAAATGGGGTAAGACCATTTACTGGAGTAGTTTCTGCTATGTTGTAAATACACTCACCAAAGCTTACGGCGAAGACACACGTCTATAAAATTGCTTTAGTGAAAATGCTAATGTATGTCACAAGGCATTTATAGCGCACTGTTTCATATATGGTGAATAAATGCAAAAAAAAGGTAATTGAGTAATGTACGTGAAGAGGCACTGAGTTGAATATTTCATATCGTAAATAACACTTTGCTCATTTGAAATATAATTTGCTGATGCAGAACCGCCAGCTTAAAACATATTTATAAAACTCTTGCATTGTTAAGCATTAATAGGAATCGAAATTATATATACAGAACCATACGTACTACAAAAATTCTATCAGCCTTAGAAATAACTGTAGATTAAATCCAACTACAATTTCTTCAAATTCTATTCCGTCAAATTTGGGGACTTCTGGGAGCTAAAACTAGTACAAGTGCTATTGCACCAATCAAATAATCATCATGTTGTAAACTAACTTGTTTGGGCTCAAGAAATTAACAATCTGCAATATGCTTGGGTATTTTCAATACGGTAGTTACATTTTGATGAAAAACCCATACTTCAAACAGCTAAACTGTAGTTTTGATATAGTCATTTGCTCAAGAATCGTATATGAAATGTAGAAGTAGCAAAAGATAATGTAATTTTGACATTAAAAAGGCAATACTATTATGATTATATATCTTTTCAGCATTCATTGCTATTACAACTGAAAAATGACTGCGTATAAAGTTCATCAATGTTAAAAATGCTATTGATGCTAGAATCACCTGAGTTTTTAAACAATTTAACATAATTGAAATGAAAAATACAGGCTAGATACTAATAAAATTATTCTCGAATTTACAAACAGCAAGCAACTTTACATTTGAATTACTAGCCTAGTAATTTACATTTCTGGTACTCTTGATAACTAGACAAACATTTTCAGTATTACGGTAGGTACTATTTATTTACAGACGTGACATTTTTTTCTGGTAAGCTAACATTCAATGTTAATCTTCCTGTAATGTCCTCTAAATTGTCAATTTTGTACTTTGAATTTTTCAATATTGATGCTTTACACTATACTTATCAGACCGCAAATATTAGCTGAAAAGATAGCAAAAAAACAGATTCAAGGCACGCAAAAGACACTGTATCATCTGCTAGCAATTTATAATAGATGTCTAGCCTATTTTATGTCCGCTATGAACAAGAATTTCAGATTTGAATATTTTCTGGCCTGATTTATTAAAGTTATGAAACCATTATCAAGCTGCGATTTTTATCTGCTGACCTAGAAAAATGTAATACTTGCATGCTTTGCACTTATGTTTACAGTGAGTGTGTAAACAAGCCTTGTATTATGAAAACAAACCACAAAATATTAAATGTAACATCCTACTAAAGTTTTTTCATTTACTTAGCTTATCGTCGGAGCAGCATATAAAAATTGAATACTTTAGTTTTCATAAGTTTAGTTGAGTAGTATAATAAGGTCAGAACAGTAGTATAACAACTAGTTTAATATTTTTTGATTTGTTTATCGTATTTCAAACTTATTTTGAAATTACCAACTTACCAGGTTATATATATTGCCTATGTAGGAAAACATTCATTCTTGGGTACAATTTTGAAGTATTTATTAACAAAATGCTAACTGATAGTGATCAAAGAAAAATTGTTATAAAAACACGTGATCATCAGAATGTAATTAGAATGAAACACAAAGAAATTAAATTGGTTACTATAATTTCTTTAAATTTTTGCTTCTTAAGGACTAAGCCTAGAAAAAAAAATAGAAATCAACAATAATAAGAGCTATGAACCTTGCAGGTTGTGAACAACACTGTGGTAGTTAGGTAGTGTCAGTAAAATTATATCAGATTTCGTTTAAGAAGCTAGTAGTTAGGTTATGTATGACTGCATGAGTTGCAGGATATCAAACGACAAAAAAACATCAGTGACACCAATAACGACTAATATCATTGACATCAAACTGGTTAATGGTCTTCAGTGGGAGCAGGAGCTTCTTCCTGTGTAGGAGCGGGTGCTTCTTCCTGTGTAGGAGCAGGAGCTTCTTCCTGTGTAGCAGCAGGAGCTTCTTCCTGTGTAGCAGCAGGAGCTTCCTTTTGGATGGAAGTTACTTCTTGAGCTGGAGCTTCTTCTTTTGCTGGGGAAATATCCTCCTTCGCTGGGGTTTCTTCTTGTGTTGGAGCAGCTGGTTCCTGCTCTGCAACTGGCTCCTGTTCCGCAGCTGGAGCATTTTCTGCTGGAGCTGAAGATCCTTCAGCAGGAGCAGACCCATCTTTATTATCAACAAGATCCTTCAGTTTTCCTTGTTTAAAAAGTGCTTTAGTCTCATCTCCACCACCAATGCATTTTTGGTGGACAAAAACACGTGGAACAGTGCGAGCCCCTGTCATTTCCAAAAGAACGTCTTGGATGGTTTGACAATCCGATCTTCCAGACAACAAAATTTCTTCATATGCCACACCTAAACTTTTAAAAGAGGAGGTGGCTTTGTAGCAGTAAGGACTAAACCTCTTGGTAAATAGAACTACTGGATGATCATTGACGGTGCTTTTCACAAACTCTTTTGCCTCCTCAGGTGTATTGTAAACTTTGCCTTGGTACCCTCCCATTATATTAGTTTAACACAAATGAAAAAACAAAAAGACTTTGTAAATCAAAAATAACACAACCTGCAAGTAAAAAAATTAAGGGTAAACGACTTGTGGTAGTATTAATTATCTACGCCATTGCAGTATGTACTTTTGAAATATAGTAAAAAATTTCTTTTTCTAATTTGTTATTTAATTTCTTTTTGCCTCCAAATGTGTCACATCACTTTGGGAAATCCTGTATAGAAAAATCTAGTTTTTACTTACATGCTTAAAACTTGGCTGAACCATTTGTAATTCACAGCAATTGTAAACTAATAATCAAACTTTATAATGTTACAGAAGCGTGATTGTTGCCCAAAGAAGCATGGTATTAAGCTATAACGTTGACTGCCATGTCAACAATGATTGTTGATGGCACATTTTCATAGAGGGCCATGTCAACAATTAGTGTTGACACTTTTTTCCTTTAGATCTGCTCATATTTCTATACCTTAGATTTGAAATATAAGACTGAAAGTAGGGGGAAATAAATTTATTAGCATCATACTTTAATTTTTTATTGTTAACAAAAATTGAAAAATCGTGGCCCCCAGGGTCGTTTTTGGAAAACCCAACGTGGCAGTCAACGTGTTAAGAGTGGTGTCTACAGCTTACTAATAATTTCACTGACAATAATACAAAACAAACTTGATATTTTAAAAGGAAAATTGTAGTCAGAATTAAAGTCGGCACACATGATGTTGCTAGAAATGAGCCAATTCAAAGTATGTACCATAGAAAAATGTTAGTTTGTTGACCAGTGTTATTTTGTGCACTTTTTAATTTTATATCATTGTAAAGGGACTAAAACTTTTAATCAATGACAACATACTAGCTCCTTTTCAAATGTAAAAAATAAAAAAGAATGATTATCATTTAATGCTACATTGAGAGATATAAATCAAATTGTTTTGTAGTATTAGTTGATCATCAGTTTAAACTGTGCCAGAAGTAGTTGATTTAAAAGAGCAAAGCTTCGAGAGTTTGTGCAAGAGTTAGAATTACAAAAATACACAGCACCCACAACTCATTAAACTACTTTTTGTTAGAATTGGTGATTTCTTTGAGCACAATCCAACTTTATGTTAAAACATATGACATCAAAACAACAACATGTGCATTATTCAACAAAACAACAACAGGTTTTGATGCACTAGCAATCAAAAGAACCACTGTACTTTTCCAGAGCCACCCCACATTTTAATGACTCAGATATAAATTTTAATTCCTGCAGCAGATTTGTTTTTTAGATAGGGGTTCCACTATAATTTCATGTCTAAAAAAGGGATTGTGAATTATCTGTGGGTGCAGATTATTTCTGGAAAAATATGGTATATTTTTTGACAGTGGCTATTTTCCATTAATAGCATTTTACCCTTGGATGCTATTTGGTTGTTAAATGTTTGTGATTGATCAATTTTGATCATATATTACCAAGGAAGTGGTTATTTTACTGTCAAAGGCATTTACCCTTGGAGGCTATTTTGCTATTGCCATTCATAGGTGTTTAAATAGCCATATTTGCTATAATTCTGGCATTGATAGTGTAGTTTAGTGCAGCTGCCTTGAAATATGGTTACAGGTTGGAATCTTCACAGGCAGTGCACACTGGAGGCAGGGCCTGGCATGTGAATAGATAGTGTAGTGTGCACTGGGAGGGAATGTACAGTGTGGGGTGCAAATTTTTTTAGCCTGTGGCTATTTTGTTGTCAATGGCATTTTACTCTTGGAGACTATTTTGCCCTGAGACATTTGCCATTGATTAATTTTAATGATGAATCACAAAATTTGTGCCCCCAGATTACATTCTCCCACACTGTACCAGTGTACACTAACCCATACATTCACATATTGGGGTCCCTGTCCAGTGTACACTTCCTTTGTACAAGTGCCCTGGCTAGCCAAGATTCCAACTTGTAACCATGGCATTTCAAGGCAGCTGCACTATCCTTGCACCACATTGTCACTATCAGAATTGCAGCAATTATGGCTATATAAACACACAGAAATGGTTACAGCAAAATAGCCTACAAGGGTAATATGCTGTCAACAGCAAAATAGCTACTTCCTTTTTTTAATTTATCATTGAAATTGATCATTCAACAATCAAAGCCACATGCTCAATACGTCATTAAAATTGACCAATCAGAAATGTCTGACAGAAAAATAGTCTTCAAGGGTAAAATTCAGTAGATGACAAAATAGTCACTGAATATTACCAATGTCAGTCTTGGCTGTTTGTGTTTGGTTAATTTCTATGGCAGTTTACACACAAAAATTTAACCAAAGTGTGCACTCCCCTATACATTCATGGACCAAACTTCATCAGTATACACAGCCTCTGTCAAAGTACTCTGCCAGTGAAAACTCCGACCCAAGTCTATTACATTTAAGGCAGTGGCTATTTTGCCGTCGACAGCATTTTACCCTCAGAGACTATTTTGCCATGAGTTATTTGTGATTGTTCAATCTTAATGACGTACTAAACATGTGACTTTTGGTCGTTTCTGATTGGTCGATTTTAAAAACCAATTAAAAAAATTTTGCACCCCCAGTGTACACTCCCCCACCCTATACACTCCCTTCCAGTGTACACTGCCTCGTACATTTACATATCGGGCCTGGCCCTACAGTGTGCATTGCCCTTTCTTTTAATGCTCTGCCAGCTGAGATTTGAACCTGCACCAATGGTATCCCAAGATCAGCGCACTAACCACTACACCACAGTGTCACTGGCTGAAATGTAGCAAATATGGCAATATAAGCACACGTAAATGATTACGGCAAAATAGTCTCCAAGGGTAAAAAGCCGTCAACGGCAAAATAGCCACTACCTACATTTAAAGGCAGCAGCACTATCTACTGATCCACTATACCACAGCATCACTACAACCAATGTAACTAATGTGCTTATTTAAAAACACATTAACGATGATGGCAAAATAGCTTCTAAGACAAATATTCCAACAGCAAAATGACAACTTTCATATTATTTACTTTGGCTAGGGTGGTCAAAGCGGTATTTGTTTTCTTGTTGAATTTGGTAAGCTACAAAATCACAAAAATTTGCCAGATGCCATAGACTAACCCTATCCCTAACCTCAATCCTAACACGGACCTCCAAATTAAAGAAACTGACATTTTCCAAGGAAATTCATTTTACATTTTTCATGGCATGGGGTATTTTAACTTTTGCCATGAACTATCTAGTTAGGAACATGGGCATATTTACCCTTCAGCTCAAGGCCACTGTTTGTGTACACGTTGGGTTTTTTAAATCTTGGCATAAGGCAAAGTATAAAACATCTCTTTGCAACCATTAACCAGTATCTGTTTTTTAAATCACAAATGATGCTAGCCATACAGCAATAGGCACATAGCCATTTAAAAGTTAAAAGTACTAAATTTTAGGCAAATAAACAAGATTAATTCTGCACACAAAATTCACCTGCCCGCTAATTTTTCTCTTAAAAAATTCTGCTGGGAGGATTTATGAATATGCTTATAATTTAACCTAGCGCTTAAATATGGCGATTGGGAGGGAACCTGACCTAACAGTGATTGTTTGGTTGTTAACCCCACGGATAAGAAGGCAATATCAAAATACGGAATGCGATTCACGAAAATACGGATCAGACCAACGATCATTACGCAGACTAGTGGTTACCAAATTGTGATCGCAGCACCCAGGTTCGTCGTTCAAATTGCCTTAGAATGTCGGAGACAAATTCGTTTTGTGCCAACAACTCTTGCTTTTATTCCGTCAAAAAAGCTTTGACTGCAGATTTCTTATTAAATTTCTTCTAACTTTCATAATTAATGAAGGTTGCAGGCACGTGATTTAACGTCATCAAAATGCACTTTCGAAAACTCCAATTCCATTCAATGCCAAAACACTGAAAGTGGCTGACCACTTTCAGTGTTTTGGCATTGAATGGAATTGGAGTCATATCGTTTCTTGCTAATCAAATGAAGAAACGTGACAGTTGTTAAATAAACGTTAAATATGATGTTTTACTGATGTTATGGAATGAATCTGAAATCAAAGTAAGATAAGGGGTGCAATAGAAAAATTTGCTCAAAAATGATCACCAGCATCATACGGTACCATACAGCAAACAGCAAATTGCTGTATAGTACTGTATGATGCTGGTGATCATTTTTGAGCCAATTTTTCTATGATACTTTAATGCTGGAGGCAGATCCCTCTTAATGGGTGATTGCCTTGAAAATTGCGAACTAGCAACTAGCAACTCCTGTATAAGATAAGAGGTGCTAAGGTTTGTTTGTTATTACTAATCGTTGGGCTAATTTTATGGGCTAAACATGCATGCCTATTTGTACTTAGCTTCTGTGAGGGTTTCATATTCGATTAATCAGCATGTTTGGGAATGTTGAGTTTAAGTTAATTGTAATGTGCTACTTATACAGTATATATTTAGTGGCATAAGCATACTGAAAAGTTAAAAACCTAAATTATACTGTAGCCGAAATGACAGGGCAGACTTCTGTATCGTTTATCGTATACTGGATTAGTTATTGTTGGATAAAATCAGTAAGTTTTTAACTCTTTTGTCAATAGTGCTTCCAGACAAGTCATACTGATATATCACATGTATATTTGTGACCTTAGCTACTCCTTAAACAATATTTTGGTCTATTACCTAGGCTGCTGGATAAAGGGTGATTTAAAAACTTATGGTACCGATTCATTTATTCATGCGTATGATCTCATGCTCTGTTAGCATGTCTTTTGTCAGACTGGGCCACTACGACGATTAGACTGCTTGGCCCCATCACCTGTTTGTCACATAAAGATGGAGGCATGCCGTTAAATGCCTTGCTTAAAGACACAACAAGCAAGAGCTTGCCGGCAGGCTTATGATACCAGTAGAAATGATCAGATAACGGTTGTTTTTGTGAATGTACCAACGAGTATTTAATTGGTATAGAGTTTATTTTTAACTAAGGAGCAAATGGTATTTAGATCAGGGATGGCTCATGTATGGTACTGTGGAACTGCAGCACCCCCAGTCCCTACTCCATCTTATCGATGACATTCGATATAAATAATTAATCTCTTTTTTTTCTTTATTTTTTTTATACTTGTACTTACATTATAAAATACAAAAGGAATAATGAAATAATGAAAATAAATAATGAAATAATAATAAATTATATAATACAAAAGGAATAATAATTTTTCAAAATAATGGCTTGACCCTAACGTTTCGCCAGGTGAACAACATGCAAACTGGTCAAGGTGTAGAATTTTTAGATGTATTTCACCGAATTGAAGAAGATGACCCAATTGGTTTCGTAACAAAAAATTTTACGAAACCAACTGCAGCAGGACGTACGTTTTTACATGGAAACTCATACCATCCACTTCATATCTTTAAAGGTATGATTTTTAGTGAAGCAGTGAGATTACGCAGATTGAACGAAAGACAAGAAGACTACCTAAATAGCATAAACGAATTAAAAGATAAATGCTTTAGTTCCGGGTTTAATAAAAAAGTGACACAGGCCATGATTCAAAAAGTAAGCACTTGGACAGAAAGATTTAGACCTACTAATCAGAAAAAACAGACAGAAAAGAATCCGATTCCATGGGCAACAGGCTTTCCACAATTTCTACAATTTACTGATAAAGAACGCTCCATAAAACCAGAAGCCAATGTTATATACAAAAGACCCGCATGTCTGGCAAATACATTAACGAAATACAAAACTTTAGCCCACAAACAACAAAAGATTTTAAAACTGGGCTCATCAAGCCCGTGTGGCAATTGCGCCCTTTGTGGAAAATTTAGCAAATATGAATGTATGGTAAGAAGTGTAAATTATATTAAATGAGAAAAAAACAACAGACAGGTTTAACTTAACCAATCGTTAAATTGTAGAAATTATGGTATTTATGTTGCTAATTGTGTAAATTGTAATGCTCAATACGTTGGACACACAAAAAAAAATTTTCGGTTAGATGGAATAACCACAGACACACTTGGAAAAAATTTGATATTTCAACCCAAAACGATAGTACCGCTCTCCTGCAACATTATAAATCTAATCACAATCTTTTGTTAGCACGCCGTCCTAGTTTGCCACAGTGTTTTTCTGTTATATTTGTTGAAGAATTACCGTTTGATATGCTAGATATATGTGAAGACAAATGGTTTCATAAACTTGGTGTGTCTATAAACCTACGAACTATGATTTTGCCAGCTATTAAATGATTTACGTCGCATGTCTCTTGTCATTTTTTCTTGTTTATGACGTAACACTTGTTTCATAAATTTTTTTTTGAGCATTTTATCTTATTACTTAGTAACTAGCTATGAGCGAGTAACAAGTTTTAGTTTTTTTTTCTTTTTTATGTCTTTAGTTTGGTACTATATTGTCTGTTTAGCTTTAGTCGATGAATAGCATTATGAAGTGTTTTGTTCGAGTGAGTAGTTAGTCAACCCCCTTAGTTTATTTCCCGTTCATGTAAGTAAGTTCACAAAATATTATTAGTCAGCTTTGTATTTTTATTTTTTAACCAGTGTGAGATAGTCAGTTCTGTTTTCCTATTTTATAATTACGGTAAGTTGGTGTATGTATTTTGTTTTTTCGTTTTACATAGAAATTGAAAATGCCTGTATAGGGCGAAATCGATTTTTCTTATAATAAAGTAGCTCAGCTGATCTAGTGTATCTTGATTTTTTCTATAATACAAAAGGTTAAGCTCAACAACCATCCTAAGTTGATGAAAAAAATATAAAAATCTTTTTACTTCAAAGCTCCTGCAATATGGTGTTTGAAATTAGCAGTAGATTGCAATGCAGCTGTAGAAAAAGAACTGTCGCTCATGCAGTACCTTCCCTTGTGTGGTGGTGTAATAAGGGTTTCTTTTTGACGGACAACTGGCAAGCTGTGTGTGTGTGTGTAAAGCTGATAGATAGTGACAAAAATTAGGCCTATAGGGTGATTTTTACATTTGTATAGAATATAGACTCTCTTGTATAGAATATAGAATATATACTCTATGACGCCTACCGTAGGCAATATTTTGGTAAACTATGATTTTGATTTTTTATGTGTTTGTAATCTATAGAATGATAAAAGTTACCGTATTCACAGTATGATGATCAAAAACTGGATCATATTGCCATAAATAAGCCAGCCTAGCAAGCCTAGCTTATTTATGGCATTATTATCAAGTTTATGATAATTTTATTTTCAATGCCGTAACTTTATCCATAGGTTACAAACACCTAAAAACCTTAAATTATAGTTAACCAAAATGTTCATTTTTTTTATTACGCTAATTTCTTTTTTTCCACAATAGTAAAGCAATGACTAAAATTAAAAAAAAAGTTTATATATATTTATATAAATTTCTGTTTTAAATTAATGTAACAGTTTAGGCTATTTGTAAGTAAATTTTTTTATTTTGTTTTGCTTAGAGTTTTCAAGTTTATGCATAACTTTCCTTTTTTATTGTTTGTTTATTAAAACAATGGCAAAAATTTTCTGAAGTAGCCCCCATTAATTTTAGCTACGAGCCGCCTATGATTTAGACGGCACTTCTCTTAGGGGCAATTTTTTAAAATTGGCGCACAGTACTAAGTTTAGACTAGCCAACTGAAAGACCTAATTTCAACGAAAATGCCTTTGATTAAATTTATTGGTTTCCAAGAATCCAACTAGCAATAGTTCATTCCAATTTTAAAATAATTTTTCATTAGTTTTCAAAACAATCTAAAAAGTTGGTGTTTGCCCTATACTTTTCCAGCATAAACTACAACGTTTGGCCAGCCACTTTTTTTTGCGCGAAATGTGTGACGTTATATGCAGTCTTCCTACTACAATCGTGGTCAAATTATTGGACCATCTTTCCAAATCAATCCCATTTTAAACAATATTTTTTCAAATGAGAAGATGGCAGTTACAATCTAATACTTAGAGTCTTTGCAGCATCGTTTTGCCTGTTTGTCGCATTGATTCAACTAAAGAAAAACGTAAAAAATTATTTGTTTCGCACGTTTATGTATAGTTTCTATGGCTGTAGTATCTGGTCGTCTTATCGACAATCTACCTTTCACCGTCTCCGAGTAAGCTACAATAATGCTTACAGGATACTATTTAACTTACGTCGTCGAGTGGGGCTATTCTGAACACTTTTTTTGCAAAATCTTTTATGCAAATGTGTGGTTATGTTTTTATTTTGTAATTTTATGTTCATAATATGAGCTGAGGTTCATTGAAGCTAGGGTGTAAATTTTGGTTTACTGCGCGTAGCTTTTCATGAGTTTGTGCCCGAATTTCTTAGTGTTCATAATAGCCCCGTCGATGGGGCTATTATGAACACAAATTTATTTTTCGCTTCTGTTCATAACAACGAAGCGATTGGGGTTATTATGATCAAATAAACGATGTAGCGCGAAGAAAACACAATTCATATATCTTATCTAGCTTGAAATTGTCTTTTCATAAACGCGTATTGATAGTAAACTTTTTGATCTTGAAGTGGTGTTTTTTTGTAAACTCAATGCTATCTCTCTGTTCAGTTCTCATTAAAAACAACTTTTAATTATTTTTTATAAATTGCTTACTCATTTCTTCATTTTTGTGGCAAGTTGTATTAGAGTAACCAGCAAACTCAGGTCAAAAAGTAATCAAAAAAAATAACAGATTGAATGGCACATCAACAACGAAAGAAATAAAAATAACGAAAAGACACAAACAAACCATTACCAATGCAAGAAATACAAAGTCATTTTACAGCTCTTCATTTGAAGATTCTTCCCCATAGAAATCAGGCGGAGTATCTCTGCTGTTATCATATGTGGTGAAAATATCATCAGAGTCGCTATCTGACGATCTGGTGGCATAAAAAGCTGCAGCTACAGCTGTGTGCCTACTTTTTCTGACACGTTTCGATGAAACATTTTGCTGTGAATCATTTCTTTTTCTTCTGGTAAACAGTCCGCTCGGTCCAGGAATATCTTGTTCTATATGCACTTGCTGTACTACTTCCTCCGGTTCTAACGATGCTGGTTGAGGTCCAGTTAGGGAATTTGCAGTAGTTTCACAATCAGGTGATCGTTTAGAAACGTTTGTTTGATCATGCAATTTAGCATTTCCATTCCCAACATTCGACCCCACATCATCATGGAGGTCAGATGTTGAAATACCCTTGCCTGGGGCAACATCTATTCGTTTCTTTTGGCGTCAGTTACTTTCAGGAGGATTTCTCATAGAGTGTAACATGTTATTAATTGCACTGCTGACAGCAAATGCTGATTCCTCCGTAGTTTGCAGACCGGTAAGTCCTCCTGGAAGTCTTGCAATAACAGGTTGCGCATTCAAAGGACAAATTCCACATTTCTTAAATCCAGACTTTAAGTTGTCGTTAGTTTCATGAAACGGACATACTTTATCGCACAATTGTTTCAAAAGTCGTGGAAAGGTATCTTTGGAAAGCAGCTGGGATTGCTTTCTTTGGCTTGATTTCCAAGCATCCAAGATTTTTCTCCACTTTCTTTTCAAGGGGGCAAAAAAAGCCACGTCCAAAGGCTGGAGTAAATGGGTTGAATTAGGTGGTAGGCAAATGAAAGTTAAGTTGTTTTGCTCACTCAGCTCCAGGACACGTTTGGAAAAATGACTGCTTAAATTGTCGCCCAGTATGACTTTGCGTCCATCCAGAGTCCGGCAATGCGGGATAAAAGTGAATTCGAACCAATCTGCAAAAGTGTTAGCATCAAACCAACCACTCTTGCTGCGATTGTAACGAGTATTTTTAGGACCGCCTTCTGTCCAAGTTGTCCAAAGGTGCTCCGACTTGTATACCACATATGGGGGTAAAATTTGGCCACTTGCAGATCCACAAAACATCAAAGAAACTTCAGCTTTGGAGCTACTTCGTATTCTTTCTGGATACTTGGTGCTTCTTTTAAAAACACACATTTTTGTCCCAGGGTCATCACTCAAATTAGTTTCGTGTAATTGAACAGGTTTTGTGGGGTACTCCATTTTCATCGCCTTCAGCTAAAGACTGCAGTAAATTGTAAAAAATGCAGTGACATCTTCTGCTGAAAGTGCTGCTTTACTAGGAGTAAGGTTTTGGCATTTTCTGAGTTTAATTGTGTCCTTATTCCTCTTCAAAAACAGTCTTGCCCATTCCTTACTTGGGAGATTGTCGCAAAACTGTGGAACATGTCTGCCTGCTTCGCAGAGGACTTGCTTGGCAAACATTTTAACGTCAAGAATATCAAATGGATATCCCCATTCTCCGAGACAAGCAAGGTGCTGTGCCATCAAAAGCTCTGTTTCTTTAGAAAAAACAGTCGGATGACCCGCATTTGAATATCCTTTCCCTTTGCCTTTCACTTGGTTGGAGAGGGTGCCAAGAGGAATTTTGTATTTCTGATGCGCCTTTTTTAGCGTTAGAGTACCTTCTTTCACTTCTTTCACAGCATTTAGCAGGTCTTCAGGGATATAAGCTTTGGTCCTTTTCTTTTTGTATTCTCGAACCATTTTGAAACCTACAAAAAGGACAATTAATATAGCATCTTGTCACATGAAATAGATATGGAGCTATTTCAAACACCGTTCACAATAGTCCCACACACATCAAAATAATAGGTGTTCACATGTAAATGAATTTGGTTTTTGCATCGAACCATGAAACAAATTAAATTAGCCTGAAAAGTCATCACAACGCATTGGGCAATCTGCAAAATATCATGTTTTATAATAAAAGACTAACTTGCCTCGTGCAGAAACCAAAGTTGACAGCTTTATCTTGATTACCGTTTTCAGCAAAAGTTTTTGAAGCAATCTGCCAGATTAACTGCACATTATGAAAACAATTCTATACTATGGGTTGTATCTACAGGTCTAACATATATCAACTAAATCTGCAAAAAACATCAAAACAGTAAAATAGTATGCAAAATTTTGAAAACAATATTTTTCTAAAAAAGTGTTCAAAATAGCCCCCTAGTTCATAATGACCCCGCCCGACGGTAAGTATATCTTCCACTCTTGTACAGAACAATATATGTACTTTTCAAGCATTGATTCGAAAATACCTTGCTTGCTTTATGATTTGATGTGCAAATTCTTGTGATATCTGAATTTCCTCACTGGTAAATTCTGATGATTTCTTAACCAGCCAGTTTTATAATCACTTTCTCCTCCTACATGACCGTTAGTCTTTTGCCTTCTCAGGGGCTTCAACCATCTCTGCAACTCTGTGTTTACACTCTGGGTTTGTTTGTTGTTTATGCTCTGCGTTTGTTTGCTCTCGTTGAGCTATTCTAGTGTGATTTATGTTGGACTAAAGTTGACTTTGCTGAAAGTTAACGGGTCTGTTAAATAAATGAAATAAAGACAGTTCCAAGAACTTTGAATTCAAATTTAGCTGATTTTTATGGCCAAAAAATGAGTAGAAAATTCCTCGTTTCTGGAGCCATGCGGATTCAAATCATTTAATTTACACAAGAACAATGTTCAGAACGCCAAATTAGTTGACATGTGAAGTAAAACAAGAAAGGAATGCATAATTCTACCATAAAATTCCATAACCATGAACTTATATTGAAATTGTCAACACAGTAAAGAAAAACTACTGGCTGAAATCAAAGCTATCAGCAGAAAAGCAATTTTATCACAATTGAGCTATACCGCGAATACACCTTATCTTAGCAAATACTGAAAAGTGGTAGCCTACAAAAGTTTGTAAGAAAAACATGCAGGTTGAATGAGGCTACTTATCAATGAAAGAAGTATTATTTGGCATGAATCCACTATTGGCTACAGCAGTTCAACCGAAACAGGATCTTTGCATGTTAACCGGCAAAAAAAATTGTTCTAAACTCAATTCAAGTAATGAAAAATTCACCTGCGTCATGATCTCTGAGCGAGGAGGGTGGGGTTGTGTGCCTGTTAATAAATCTTTTGACTTATTCACAGGCACTACGGGGACCACAGGGGCCATGCCCTCCAAGTTTTTCCAATCCGATCAATAAATAGAGGTACCTTCAGTATTATTGCTACAAAAGGTCAATCTTAAAAAAATAAAGTGTCATCCAGCTAAGTTTGGTTAGAATCAGGGATGTGGAAGCGGAAGCTGGAAGCAGAAGCGGTGGAAGCGGTCCTTTTTGTGTGGAAGTGGAAGTGGAAGCGCGAAAAATCTACTGCTTTTGTTTCCATATAGCTTTAGTCGATACTGAAGCCAATTGCACAAGTTCTCATTTGAAGGAAATATTGTTGGACACTTTGAAGCAGTTTAACATTAGCAAGCAACAAGTATTAGCTTGCGTTGTTGACAATGCGTCAAATATGACTCAGACTGTGCAACTACTTAATGAAGATAAAGTAGATGAAGACGATGATGAAGAGATTAACGAAATACAAGATTCATTATTAATCGACCATACCATATAACACATGAGATGTGCTGAGCACAATTTGCAGTTAGGAATTCGTGACGTGTTAAAAAAAGGACGAGCGAAAAAGTTTTTAACAAAATTGCAAAAACTTGCTCAACACCTAGGTTCACCCCACACCGATGGAATTCTAAAGCGTCGTGCTAACAAGAGAATGCTGATTGACATGCTGACCCGTTGGGGGAGTACTTTCCTCATGCTTCAACGATTAGTGGATTTGAAATGTTTCGTTCAGGATCTCGGCTCACATGAATCATACCTTACCGAAAGTGAATGGGCTGAGGTTAAGATGATGATCGAAGTACTACAAATATCTCACGCAGCAACAATTTATTTTCAAAAACAAGACTCCCTCCGGGAGAATGCCTGCTTCATTGGAGAGAAGTCATGTTTAAATTGGAGAAGCTGGAAAACAATTTGGCTTCTGCTCTTGCCACCGTCCTGCAATCACGCCAAGAGTTTTTTTGCGGAAAGAGGCTTTCTTAGCAGCAGTTTGAGTAAGTAATGTTTGTTGACTTAATTGTTGTGACGATTTACCAATATTTTTTGTTGATATATTCAATTTAAAACTGGTAAGCGTTTGTGCACTTGGGTTTATTTGAGTCGAGAATAACAACTAATGTATTAGTTATATTAGGATTGACTGACTTATATAACCGCGATATTATCATTTTACTCTCTTTCTTGATGGGTTGATGCTCGATCGAGAATCCTCTTGAGCAACCAGAAGCAACTACGTGCAAAAAGCGCTCTTCAGCCAATTTTCTTGCGCATTCAAAGCACTTCAAGCGAAAGAGCAAGTGCTAATGCATAAACTGACTCAACCCGAAGTGAAGTAGCATCGGTATCTGACTTTGATGCGTATTTGAACTCCTTACATTCAACAGCAGCTGCTAAGGCATCAGCTACAGCGTCTGCAAAATGTGATTTTATTGCATTTGCTGAGGGGCTTTCTGATGCAGAGCGGCTCGAAAGTTTGAAACTGTCAAATGTTTGGGACATTATTTCCAAATACCCCCTTATTGTACAACCAGTATCGCTAATCATTAGCTGTTTACCCTGCACGCAGGTATCCGTTAAACGTATGTTCTCCCCACTTAAAGCTCATACTTTGTGAAAACAGAGCCAATGGGCAATGAAGTAACTGATACCACTGTGTTTATGCGGACAAATGAATTTGTGTAAAGTTGAAATTATTTTATCTTTGCTGTCGTTTTGATTGTTTGCTTTTATTTTTCCTTCTTTTAGTCGTTTTGGCCACTTTTGTATCTTTGGTTACTCTTTTTGATTGCAGTAAATGACAAATTTCGTACTGCTAAGGTCAACAGTCGTTTTCTCGTTTTTTGTTAGTGGAAGCAGAAGCGGTTGAAAAATTACTTGCTTCCACATCTTTGGTTAGAATACGACAAAAATTGAGGGTAAAAAAATATCGACCTTAAAAAAAGGGATCTGACAAATTTTCTATTTTTGGCTTCCCAAAAGTTATGCTTCTGGTACGCCACTAAATATAACAGCTAGTTTCTATTTCCTTACGTCTGTAATCACGCGAGCATTAAAAAAAATACTGGTATTCTGTTGATTTCCTAAAAGAAAAATTGTGACTTTTTATGACAATTCAAATTTTAACATACGATTGTGCGCTGTCCATGGTTCGAAAGTTGAGACAACAATAAAAGGATCAATGTTTTAGACTGGCATGTCAATAGTCCAATAGTGAAGCCAACCAAAGATTTGTGGGTAATACTAAAAATAGAACTGCTAAACAGAAAGTAACAAATGCCAATTTTCATGGAGAAAGCAATCAAGAAGTTTAAACAAAACAATCTCGCATAGGCTACTTCAAAGTATTTTCAAAAGCTATGAAGAACTCTTTAGCCTGGGTTTCACTCGTTGATCTAAAAGTAAGGTAGTTCATAGTTGAGATACACATTTATAAAGTAGGTAGTAATGAAAAGGTCTTCGGGTTTGATGACTGTTGAGATTGAGCAAAAAAATTTACCAGCTTAGATGATAGAATTTTCCCCGGGTTAAAAATCATTGGTCTACAACGTGTAGGTAACAAAACAAGCACCCAAATAGAAGCAAAGAAAAGTAAAAAGGCTAATAACTTATTTTAGCAAGAACCATCTTTCATGTTGTCAGGTAAACAACCAAATGAGTTTATTTTTGACTGCATAAAGCAAGTTGTTTACAATACAAAAATACAAAACATCGCAAATGCTTTGGCAGCAAGGTAGCCTACTAAACTTGGACTTGTGGCGGTTTTGTCTCGGACTTGCAGTTTTTATAAAAAAAAACAGTCCAAATCACTAACTTACTAACTTGCTACATTTTTCATAAAATATAGTTTTTTAGCTGCGTTCAGGAGAGCTAAAGTTAGAGTTGGAAAGATTTTAATCCCTATACATCTTTCAACGCTGAGAGGGTGTATATTTTTTATATCACTGATTTGTGTTAAAAATTTATGTTTAGGGGTCACTGGTTTATGTTTAAAATTCTGTCTCGTACTTGGGACTGCAATTGCAATAAGGATGGACATGAGTGAAAATATCTGTGAGTCCAATCCTTTGTTTTATTGTCAGGATCCTCCCTTAAACGAAACGAATCAACACAAAGAAATCCATAGATTTTCTAAATTTCTTCTATTTGAGATAACCCAAAATATGGAAATTCAGATTTACGAAAATGTGAAAAACACCAACTAAATTACGGAAATCGCAGAAATACACAAGTTCATGTTTAACTCGAAATTACCAAAATAAGAAAATTTATTCTAAATAAAGAATCACCGACATACGGAAATCGCTGAAGTAGAAAAAATTTACGAAAGTCGAGAAAATCTAACAGCGTAAATATCCAATTGGGTAAAGTTAGGTGTTTAACTTTAGTTAAACTAAGCATTTTCTTAAATTCCCGTATTTGTGCAACACCCTTAATTTAGTCGGGATTTTTCATAATTTCCTAATTCCGTATTTTAGTGTTGTTTTCTCTTTGGCATGTTTTGCCATACACATTATGTAAAGATGCTAAATACAAGTGTAGCGTGTCGAGTAGCAGCGGGTATTGACAGTTGCAGCACTTGTTTGCTTATGCAGATAAAAAGTTCAAACGTTTTGCACGCATTACATAACTAGCGCTAATTCACAAATGATTTGGCGTAATAGTTATAAGTTTCTGTTGTTACTTAACACTTTGGAAAAAAGTAAAAGAAATATTTTTGACTAGCAGAACAGGAATACATATGGTACAGTAGCTTGAGGAGTAGCAGGAATCGTATGCAGGTATAGGCTTAGCCTACATGAAAGCCAAATAACAAGCCATAGCTTACAAAATAGAAAATTGTATACTAATGAAATGTTCTATAGTTATCAGTGTTTCCTAGGAAAATGTGTCAAAAGCAAAAAGAAAAGCTGTTGCTTCATCATTTTTTAAAAGAAGCACATAATAACGCAATTTGCTTGATAGAAGTATTGTGTTTTTTTGGTGATTTTTGTGATAGTGTCTTGAGTAAGAAATAAATTGATCTTTTTGTGCAGAATTGCATAGGCCTAATCATTTGCAGTGATATTCCAACACACAACGTAAATGATTTCCCCTGTGTACTTGGCACTGGTTTTACAAATCTATTGTGTGATGTATATTTTAGTTTGAATTGTATTTATATATTTGTTTATGTTTTTTAATGTTATTTTTTACTGGTTTTTGTTCTTCTAGTGTTATAGCCAAATCCTGTGAAATAGTTTGTTTCTTTCGTTAGCATTATTTGTTGTTCCATTTGGCTTCTTGTTATAAGTGCATCAGGTTATTTTTGTAGTAAAAGATAATCCAAATTAGACCTAGCCTATGGCTCAATATTACTTCTAATCATCTTGGCAATGGCTATTTTGCCATCAAGTTTACCCATAGAGGCTATTTTGTTGTGAGGCATTTGTGATTGCCTAATTTAATGACATATTGAACATGAGACTTTTGGTTGTTTCTGATTAGTCAATTTTAATGATGAATTCAAAAAGATCTGCACCCTCAGTGTACACTGCTTTACACTGTACACTTCCTGCCAGTGTACAATACCCTGTACATTCACATACAAGGCCTTCCCTTCTAACTTTTAATCATCGCATTTCAAGGCAGCTGCCTTACCCACTACCTCACATTATCACTGCCAGAATTGTAGTAAATATAGCTATTTAAACACACATGAATGGTGACGGTAAAATATCCTTCAAGGGTAAAAAGCTGTCCACGGCAAACTAGCCACTTCCTAATCATTATCTAGTGCCTGCTCTGCTATTTAAAAAACATAATCTGCCCAAATTAGAAAAGTTTTGCAAACAATAAATTGTTAAGTTACCGGTTTTTATGAATGATAGATGTATAGCAGCGGTAAATTAAGAAATTAAAATTCAATCTTGAACTTAAAAATGTAAGCAAATGGATAAGTTTTATATTAAATCATCAGGTAAATTAAATTATTGATGTTATAAAATTTGAACGAGGCAAATCCAGTGCAGACCGTAGGTACTTAAATGTCATATTCAAATGAGGATAAAGAAATGTAGCATTACATGTATAGGCCGACTAATTTTACCAGAATTTTCAGTGATACTTATGCTGTAGTAGATAACTTGGATGTACTGTGTCAGTGTACCTAGCGCATTTATGATATAGCTTAATTATTTCTCTGTATATACTCGGTTTAAGATGTTGATTTAAACTTTCTTGATCCTTGATGAGAAATCTTACCTTTGAGCAGCAGTTTATGCATATTGTAGAACTTAACTTAATAATAGTGTTTGTGTGTATTTTTCCACTATGGTTGTGGTCAGTGTTCCCTCTAAGATTTTACTAAGTGCGTAACCGCCGGCACAAGTGCGAAATTGCTAGCAAATGTACGAAAACTGCCGGACAAATTTGCAATTTGCAGGGAAAGGAAAGTCAAAACTGTGACAATGCGCTTTGGTGACGTAATATTACCGTGACTATGTCAGCCCCAAAATGTTCACAAACAGGTAGCATGTCGGTTGTTATAAGACGGCGGCAAAATGCCTGGCTATTTTTCTTCAGTAAGTTAATTGTGGTTAAATTTGTTCTCAAAACTTTACAGCCTTTGCAACAGTGATTCGTAAGCACTTTGGAATGGCAGGTAATAAATGTGCGTAAATAAAATTAACCTTTTGCTGACGCCCGACATGAGCAAAAGAAATAGAACTTTTATGAAGTAATGAGATGTTAGGTAGATTATTACGACTATGACAAAACAAAAATTACTTGCAAACTTTAACTGTTGCTTCATTACGGTAAATAATTAGATAACTTACATTGCTCTATCGTAATCAATTAAACAACAGGTTTTTGCAATTGCTAGCAAACTTTCAATCTCCGTTCGAAAAGTATTTGAAGGGAATTCAAAACTGAATTGGTTAGAAGTTGTATTCTTTTTTATTTTTAGTGTATATAAATGGCAAGTAAAAGAAGGTTATTTATTTGTAACATACAAAAACTGAACCAATCCCTCAAAAATAGTGTTTTTATGCTTAACTGAAAGCGAGAACTATGTGCTTTTTTATCTTAACAAGCACGATTGAAGTTAGCGTTGAAACGTAAAGAAAACATAAAGATTTTAAGCAAGTTCAGTTTCAAACTTCCCTTGAAAAATGATGTCTTGTGTCAAAACTGAAGTTTGAGAGCTGCTTGCTATTTCTGCTCTTTAGCTACAATTGAAATCGGCTGGGAAAAAGTAAACAAAAAAAATTGATGTTACTTCAGGTTAATTGCTGGAGAGATAATTAGTTATAGAAAAAAAGTGAGGCAATGGCGTGCGCAAAATTTAAGTCGCCATCACTCAATGTTGCATCACAGCCACACGATGTTTGTGTGAGACGTTGCACTGCTCTAAAAAAGCATCTGTCCTGACTTGGATTTCTTTTCACTGTCTCCCATGCATTTAACATTTGGTTAAAATTTTGCTAACAAAATTGCAAAAATTTTAACACAGTGAAAAAGTTACCAAAAACCACCGGACTTTTTTTACGCACTGTTGAATTTTAACTGCGAATCCGCCGGACATAATTTCGCAAATTCTCACTTTTTTTGCATTTAGAGGGAACACTGGTTGTGGTTCTACCTTCTTTTAAAATTCTGACATTTTGGCATGGCTAAAAGTTTTTATCTATGTACTAAAAGGTAATTGCATGAAACTTTAAAGTATAGATAATGTCTTTGGAAATCTCATATCTTTGGCCTTACTATCAAAAATTATTGGATCTGCTTCTAGGTCTTTTTAACTTTTAGCATGTTAAAAGTTGTTAGTATGGTTTTTAGTATGGTCCAAGCCCAGGGCTATTAATCAAACAATAATGATTGGTGTACTCATTGGTGTACAACATGGCTTATACCATAATGACTTAGGTGCAAATCGTAGTGCCTTTAATCACACATGTGATAAAAAATGTTAAAGAAAAGTACTGAGGCTGCTTAGCATTTAGTGCTTTAATGTTATGCTGCGGTTTTGAGATGTTCTTTGACTCTCTACAATTGTTCGCATGCGTCTATATAAATCAATTTGATGAGAAAAATTGACTTCTGGAAAACAATATTTTGTGGTGTCCTGAATGCAACCTTTACTGCTTATGATTGTGGCATGTCAGCACTGGCCAGATTTCGTCAAGACTAACATTGTTTTTCAAAGGTTGATTTTGGATTGCATGCATAGCCTTTGTGCTCTCTTCACCTAATGGCTGAGACTCAATGTTCCTTCTATGTTTAAACAACTTTGGGTGTGCTTAAAATTCTGGCTTTAAGCTGAAGATTGGACACACTAAAATACAGAAATCCAGTTTGCAGAAATACAAAAATTCATGGTGAAATTTGGAATTACTGAATCATGGAAATATGGAAGTGTGTAATTGCATTCTAAATAAGAAATCACTGAATTTTAGAAGTATGCAAAATTGAGCCTACCAACTGAAGAAGCACAAAAATAACTGAATTTCACAAGAATGGAGAAAATATCTTTTAAAGTGCAGAAATAAGAGAAATCGGGAAATATATGGCAGTGGACAAAAACTATTACTACAGCTACCCACTACAGTAAAATTAAAAATTTTGAATATAAAATAACATGCATTTGCACAACTTTTCATATTTTGGTGATTTTTGTAAGCTAGTTGGAGTATTGTTCATGGTTAAAATGGTTGTAGGTTTGAACCTCATGATAGCTATGTTGTTGTGCACTTAAAAAAGGTATTTTATGACTATCTTGTTGTGCACTTAAAGAAGGTATTTTATGACTACGTTAGCCTGGCTGCACTGTTCCAGCAGTACTGGCAACTTTGAAATGGGCCTTAGCACAACATTGTTCTATTGTAACTTGAAAAAGGTTTTTGTGTAATCAAATTATAAAGATGAATGACAAAGAATCTCACTAAGGACCCTATAGATTAATGGAATGTGACATCGATTTTGCTTGGCCTTGCTACATGCAACGTATTGCTTTAGATGCTTTATTTGATATTTTTGATAGCAAGTTTCACACTCAATCCATCACGTCAGGCTGCTAACTTGTCATTTTATCGCCAAATTGCCATAAGAAATAAATAAAGAACTGTTCTGAGATCTCTAGTGGTGTCTGGTGTTCTGGCAGGCTCATTAAGCAAACAACCAAAAAGAGTTGTTTATTTCCAACTTACAATGTATTTACAGGCCGCTGTGTAAACTTTGTTTAAACTTTATAGAATGACTTCGTTTTTGCTGCGTACTATCAATATTTTAAAACAAGCAGTGCAAAATATTCATTCTTTCAACACAAGTCAATCTAGCGTGAATGCAAATGCTGCAAAGCGATTACTTTCAGTTAGCATGGGTTCAGGTTAGTACAAACACATTTTTTGTCTTGCAATGCTTTCCTCAAAGTCAGCCACAAGATTAGGTGCGTTGGATCGCTCTTCATCGTAAAAGCAATTAACTTCTTAGTGGCTACATTGTGTCATTAGGAATGGCATTTCACAACTATTTCCTGTAATTGCTTGCACTGCTTTTGATGGAAGTGCAGCAGTGTCAGTGGCAGTGGTAACTTTGATGCAGTTCTGAACACAATGTTGTTGTTGTAATTTGATAAAAGGTTTTCTTGTGACCAGATGATAAAAATAGAGCTTAACCAACTGAAGTGCTGTTTTACTCAAATATTTTGTAGGTGGAAAAGATTACAAATTAGTATGCACGTGCTATTGCTGGCTCACCTTGCCTGTCATTTGAGTTATTGAGATATAGGAATTTATTCACTCTAGCTCTTCCCTTTTGATACGATACTGCTACTGATGAGAGCATCACAAAAAGCTCACGGCAAAACGGCTTTTCTGAATGTCTTTTTTTTTTATTCACACCAAGACCATAACTAGAGTTTACAGCAATGCCTACATGAACAATATTTTGTATGTCCTCACAGTTGTACTTATGGCCCCATTGATAAATTGATTTTTAGTTGTTAAGTTATATATTGTATATTAAATTACATATTTTTGTACAGATAGATAAATACGCTGTGAGCTAGTTGTAGTTGTTTTCAAAGTGTATTGTAGGATTTATTGAAAAAAACACTTGATTGTCAAAAGTGAAATTGTATTGTTTGCTTTGAGAAGATTTGTAGCTATCTGTGATTTTAACTTTTTTTTTAATATTGCAATTTAAAAGCAGATCATTTTCAGTCGGTGTGCCAATTGCTTAGAACAATTTTTCAGCCTTCACTTGTTAAAAAAGCCTGTTGATACTGGCAAACAACACCAAATTTATGGTTTAAAGTTCAAATGCCAATGTTTATTTTTGTGATGTTGTGGTGTTGGTGGTAAATACAACTTGTCCTGCCTAGCCGACGAGTGGTAGGAGACAGCTCGTATTCGAGATAACAGATATTCTCATATTTGTAGTCTTCTCCGACGAGTAATCGTAACCCGAGAAAGCAACTACAACTAACCTCGATTTTAGTTGACGTTGGCTTACTGAAGAGATCTTTTAGATCGAAACCGGCCCGTTGGCACCTCTCAGATGTTTTTAGTATTGCTGGTAATCTGAACGCTGGTTAGAATCATGTATTTACCTAAGATATTACTTTAATCGTCATAGTAGCAATGTTGTGTAATGTGTTCATTATTGTTATTATTACAAAATGAACCACAGTGTTATTAAGCCTATTAATCTCCACTCTCCACTCCACTCTGAAGAACATTATTTTTAGTAAAGTGCTAATGTCAATGTCTGCAATCCGACATACGTTAGATAAAATGCTAGCAATTTTTTAAAAACTAATTTACCTTAAATGAATAACGATTGACAACGATAGTGTAACGTTATAAACTGATCTTTATTGTGTGCATGATTTCTTTCCTGTTTCGCTTTTGTTGAAAGCCCTTTAACTTACCGTATATGCTTGGGTGCATCGCTTGTTATAGAAATGCAGTGTGCCAACAGCACCGGCAGCTACAGAGCAATTGTACCCACAGTGTTATATGTGTAAATGAAAACTGTTGAAGGCTATAATATCAGAAAATTCTGTTGATTGATCGATAGCTGAAGACGCATTACGCAGCATTTGCATTGACAACTAATTAACCTTTTCACGTTTGGACCCGAAGTTGTTTTAAATGTTGCAGCAAAGTTCTTCCGTGACTGAAATGCAAAAATAAACTACAAGAAAGAGGTTCTATTTTTTGTTTTTTTCTGCAGTTCTTTTCGCTTAGTGGATTCATGTGAAGTAAAATTGTTTCAGAGCCTGCTGTTGACCCTATCACCATTGACAAGCGAGAGAAAGTGACTTTGATCGGCCTAAACCGACCACACAGACGGAATGCGGTCAATCGAGACATGGCAAGACAGCTCACTGTTGCTTTTCAAGCGTTTGAGAATGATGATAATAGCGCTGTGGCTGTGCTACATGGAAAAGGTTAGTGACGAATTAGAGCTTACTTCGATTTTGGCTACTAAAGGTTAATTGGGTTTTTATGATTGGATTGTTTTAAAGCAGAAGTTCCCAACTGGCACCTCACGACGCACTCGTGCGTCGATTGGAGAAAGTAAGGCCGTCACTAGTTTACAAGTAAGAGCGTCACAGTTTACTCTCTACCTACGTTGAGAGCCTTTTGTCTTTATCACTGACTTTATGACCACTTTTTTTTGTAGGTCAGCTTATGTAGAGGGAGTTTTTGCCCCTATTTTTGATTTGATGACCTTTTTAGAGCCTTTTTTTTGAGGTCGACTTACGGAGTGCGTCGTTTTATGTTGTGGGTTGGTTTAGTCATTGTTGGTTCATACTCGTTAGTAACCCCTGGTTTAATGGCTCATCTAATATCCAACATACGTTGGGAAGTTAAATAGATTTTTTGTTAGTGAAAAATTACATCAGCTTCGCATAGTAGAAAATGATCGCTAGTGAGCTCAGTATTGAAGTGTTTGCTATTTTCTTTACTTAATTTAAGTTTAGGTTTTTCTCCTATATGCTTGATTTCAAGACCAATTAGTGCCAGTTTTAGTACTTTTAATCTCGTTTTTGCAAGAGAATGTGCAGTTGCATTTCATGTCAGGACATTTCCAAGTACGTCACTGATTTACTAGATCTGCTTTTACGTTGTGTACAAATCAACATCTATTTTTTGTTTTGGCAAAGTGTACTTCCAACAGGAGTTAAGTTTTTATACATGTACTTGCGTAATCAATAACAATTCTACTTTTGTTGGCAATTAAGCATTGCATTCAGTGGTTCGCCAGCGATTGTATTGCAATTTTACTGTCAAGTAACTTTATTCGACTTACCTATGCCTGCGTCACTACTCGTGGCAGAAATTGACTGCACATGCAGTAATAACAATTGCGAAGTGGGCTTTACACAAATTGTTCTATGCAGAACAGTAAAAATATTTTCTGGCCTGAAAATTAAGAAATATTTATCATTAGAAAGTTGATCTTGTGCATTTGTCCATGCGTATATGCTAGCGCTCTGTTTGCAACGATGGAGAAATCTAAACGGGCCCATTAAATAGTCGGACTGAACCATTAAGACTTGTAGACTTCTCAGTCCCACCACCTTTCTGTAGTCTAAAATTGGCAGGATCCTATTCAGTGCTTTTCCCAAAATTACTGCTAGCAATCAGCCGGCTTTTTCTCTTCGCAATTTTGTACATTGAAGAATCGTCGTTTTCTTTATAGTAGACGGCAATTCGGAAATATATGCAACTGGTAAACAGTGAAAGAACAAAGTTCGATAGATCCTACTGCAATCGCTCAATTTTTTTCATGTTTCGAGTGTAATCCATTGCCAGAAAAACTTCAAAATATCTTCATAACTTTACAGGCGATCATTTCTGCTCTGGCTATGATTTAAAAGAGCTAGCTCGGAACGGTAGTGAGTGGATGGTAAACGATGAATCGCTTGCTCATATCACTGCGTTTGGTGCAATGGTACGTTTTGTTTAACCCTCTGTTGGTCATTAACGGAATAACATGCGCCCAGAGCTGTCAGTAACGCTGGTGCAGCGCCTTTCTGTCGCCAGCATTTTAGCCAAACAGGGAAAATTAGTAGCTGAAACTGATCCATCGAGCATTAAAATACGAAATTCATCTGTTTTCCTTGTTCAGTCTAAAAGTTGTAACCACACAAATTGATTTAGTAGTGCCTGAATTTAGGTTGGTTTCATTTTCAGAGCAACAAGTTACCAAAAATATTTTACAAAAATCAAAATAAATAGTTCGGGAAAATTATTCTAAACTGCTTTTTTCGAAGGCATATGGTAGGTTAAACTCAGGATGTCTTGATGGAGACCAGGCCCAGAACTGGTCCAGTTTCATCAATGCCCGTTGAATGTGATTTTACATTAAGTTAGTTATTTGCGTTCAATTTCAAGCTCTGTTGGTTCGTGCTCTGCTGAGTGAAAATTTGCTTGCTTTGCGCGTTCGTGGTCGATCATCACTGCCATTTTGAAACTTAATGAGATTATACCGTTCATTCACCATTCTTTGAAAACTCCTAGTGTGCATTTGGATTGCACTAGCTCAGCATTTCAGCGTAGATTGGATTGCTTGTTGAAGATGTGTTCGCTTTTGTTTTTGAATGCATATCACTCCTGAACCGGTAGAATTGATATTCCTTCGTGTAGCGCGTGTGGTCACCCGACTCCGGTCACTTCTCATGCTGTCTTGCAACAAACTCGTTACGTCACACTCGCTCTGGCAACTCTTTCTCTTTGTTCTCTTTCTATTTCTGTTTGTTCTCTGATCTAGACCGTCGTAAGTTGGTGCCGACCTTCATGGTCTTCCGTCATGGTTCCGTCTCAAGGAAAAAGTCGAGTAGCAACAACAACACTTTGTAAGCTGTTGAAGTGAAATTCACAGCTTGCGTCTATGGAGTGAGAAAGGGAAGTGGTCTAAAACTGACGATTTGTGATATGAAATGTTGAGACTGCATTCAGAGCCATTTTTCCGAAGGTTTTAATCCAAAACTTTCTTCCTGAGGAAATTGTTTGATGGAAAATGTCTTTGTCGATTATCATGTGCACGAATATAGCAGGAAATGAAATGCTGTTGGACAAGAGACAGCTGGCTCTCGTTGGTTAATGGATTGAATAATTTGCTCTGATTGGCCATTCACTTGGTCTATAAGAGCCGGTTATTTTTCGCTTTTTTGCTGTCATTTTCCTCTATGTCTTTGCTGTTTTACATTTGTTTTTTTTGCGATCTCCCTGGAAGAACTTTACCCGACGAAATGCATCCTAAACACACATGCTGTTACTATACATTAGATCTGTAAGCGGCTCTTCAGGCGGAAATAGTTCACCGTACTTGAGATCGATACTGCAAGCACATGATACAGCGGAGTCATTTTACAACAGCTAAGCCGTAAATTACTGACGACGTGTTCGGTGTCTAATTTCCTTTACCGGCTCATCAACTAGGAAACTGGTTGATGGTTGTAGTAATCGACTTTTTCAATTGAGGTTAATTTGGTGGTTTCCTTTAACCTAACTGCATGTATGCTTTTAACGCTGTGGTTTGTAACTTTTTCAACTCTTGGAATCCTGCTTGATGAAAAAGTACCGTATTTATCCGATTGTAAGCCGCTCTTGAAAGTAAGCCGCACGAAATGGCTATAGACAATTAATAAAAGCCGCAGCTACAATTGTAAAACTTAAATTCTTTAACTTATGTATTATCTTTGAAACCTACCGCATTTAAAAAAACAAAAGTAATTGAATCATTCATTATTTATTCACTTAAATATCAGATTCAAGCATTATCGGTAATGTCATCATCAATAATAACGTTTACATCTTCAATTATACTTTTAATGGCACTCTAATCATCGGTGGCAGCGGCATTTCCATTTTTTAGACAAGAGATTTTTGCGGCATCAGATGTCGTTATACCACATACATCAAACAAATTTCTGACAACATCTTTTGAAACTCTCTTCCACGCTTCAATATCCTATTGAATTTGTAACAAATGGCTTGTTGCTTTTATGTTCCCACCCTTGGTGTATTCAAAGTCTTTCTGACGAAGCCATTCGTCGTAAAGAAAAATGCTTTGAACGGTTTATTGATGCATACATCAAGTGGTTGTAAAAAACTTTGTACAACCTCCCGGAATAACTGACATTAATGTGTTGTATTGTTTTAGTTGTTCTTATATAGCATCCGAAATGTGGCATTTAAAAGAATCCCCAACAAGCATTCGTTTTGAAAATGCAAATTTCGTCCAAACGGTTTGTAGCCGATCCAAAATAGATTCATCATTCATCCAGCCATTTGATGTTGCTGCAACTACAACTCCTGGGATGGACGAAAGTTCCTTTTTAACCTTTTTAGCTGGTATTAAAACAAAGGGTTTCAATTTTGTTCCGTCTGCTTTCACACCTAGGCATACTGTGGGCCGATATTTTTCATGCCCAGTAGTTTGAATCGGAACAGTTCTCACACCTTTTTTTTCGATTGTAGTGGCACTAAGCATATCTGCCCATATAGGTGTTTCGTCCATGTTCGCAATCATTGCTCGTTCAAAATTGTGCAACTCTCTTTGCTTTTTATTGAACTCAACAAAGTTGAGAAGTTTTTTTTGTAAATCACTTGATATTGTTTGTCCAGTGGTCGTACGTCTTCTAAGGGACAAATTAAATCGGCTCATGAAATTCTGCAACCAATCACGAGATGCTACGAAATCAGTCAAGCCGTCATCATAGGCCATTTGTTTAGCTCAAACTTGCATCAATTTTGAGGAGACATGATGTTGTTGCTCCCGTTCAAATGCAATTTTTTTCCATCAGTTCCTTTTCCGCAGTGGATAGGATTGGTTTTCTTCCACAGCCAAATTTTAACTTCTTTTTTGATTGTTCTGGCAATTCATGAATTTCTGCTAAATTTGCTTTTTTGTCTATCGATTTATTTGTCTGTCTATCTATGTCCATCTACGTACAATTGATTCGTCAATTTTAAACTTTCTGTCAGTCTCTCGATTAGAATGATTCTTTGCAAGCTTTATGAATTCTAATTTGAAATCAACTTAATAGGATCGCCTTTTACTCATGATGCAATTGCACAAAATGTTAAACACTGCAGTGGTTCTGCAAAAAAAATACTACATGAAAATTTGCTACAGAAAGCTTAAAACTGCTTAAAATTTTGCCTCAAATTAAAACAGATGTTTCCGTACCGGTAACTCTACTAAACTTATCACAGTAAGTTGCTGCTAACTGCCGCTATAAAGAATCAAACTGCTAGACTTTTAGACTGCTAAACTAATCGACTTTTCTAAGCGAATACGCATACATTGCTGGTTTACACAACAATGCCATGTGGTTTCACAATCGAATTGCGCAATAATAGGTACCTGCAATGCGCAAGTGGGTCTGTGCATTGACCGGTACGACTGAGGTCAATACAGTAGCTGTAGCTGCGATCTGCAGTTCTCAATTCGTAGCGAATGTTTAGAATGTTCGCTCCTGAGGTCGTTACATTTTGTGAAATTCGTAATTTAACTAAAATGCTGCAATGAAAAAATTGTAAGCCGCGCAAAAATAAAGCAGAAAACAAAGTAAGCCGCGGCTTACAATCGGGTAAATACGGTATGTGCTTTTTGAATTGTATTTTGATTAAAAAAAACAACTCAATTGGTCAGCGGCAAGTCACAACAATTTACTTGGAAACAACACAACCAATCTTATATTAGTGATTTCTGTTTTCGTCTTTTCCACACAAGCTGATCAATGCAGGAGTTTATTGGACTTATAGCAGAGGTCTCCAATCTTTTAAATGAAAATGACTTCAAAAGTTCCAAGTACTGCAAAATGATGCCAGTTTGATAAAAACTTCTGAAAAAGTTAGGTTGTGAGGTTAGCCTTAAATTTTTCGTTATTGCAGGGTCCAACGAGAATTCATCTGCGCAAGCCTGTCATCGCTGCTCTTAACGGGTATGCTGTGGCGGGTGGGTTGGAATTAGCATTGCTTTGTGATTTGAGGGTGTTTGAAAAGTCAACTAAGGTCGGAGTTTTAAACAGAAGATTTGGAGTTCCTCTGATCGACGGTGGAACGGTAAATGTTAACTGTGCTTGCGGGATAACCCCCCCCCCCCGTCACAAGAAATCTTCTTCGGTTGCACACAGAAGAACTTGTAGTAGCTATTATTACTGGAACTGTACCTTTTCGCCACAAATAGTGCAACGAAGCGTAAGAACTTGGCGTATTGTGCTTTAGTATGAACACAATGATAAAGTAAACTAGCAAGTTGAACTTTGTGCCTTCTTATTTACTAAACCAATCAACTTGCATTGCTCGATAGTATAACGCTCACTGCGTGTATGGTCAGTTGGATTTAGATTTGAAGCGATCCAAAAGCGGAAAATTTAAACTAAATTGGTTAATTATGAACTTCCATCATTCATTGCCATCGTTTGGAATTGCCATTAAAATAAATTCCGAAATTAAACGATTGATTTTGAAGAGTTCATCATCAACTTAGTTTTTGATTTTCCCGTTTGGGATTGATTCAAAATATAAATCGATTGATGATAAACGCACAGTTTATTCATCTAACTTAAAATAATTTCCTGCTGTACGAAGTTATATTAGTAAAGCTGCTTACCCAACATATTCTAACGTTAGGCACACACCAGTGGCAATTAATCTAGTTGGTGCTAGAGCTGCCAGTCTAGAATTTGCATTCATGACTTGTTTTAGATTGCCTACCGCTTCCCCTGGCCTGATGTTGATTAGGTTTGCTGTATGTGAACGTAAATTACGGCTTCATGCCCTGCTTTTATCCCGAGAACGAGTAGAGGGAAATCTAACATCAACGATATTGCGAAGACTTTTGGGGTTTGGTTGTAGTTGAAAGAAAATGAAGACTTCAATTCGGCTGCTTTCTTATTTTCACTTGTGTCTTCATGGTCGACGAACATGCAGTTTGAGCATGAACGTGAATACGTGTTCTTGTCGCATGTAATGCCCTGAGAGTTGGCGGCAATACACTTCAGACACTCACGAACTAAGTAGTATCGTTGTACAGGTTGACCATCACTAATCTGGAATCATTGGGACCTGGGGAGTGCCCGATTAGCCATTTATTATCTTAGAATACACAAACCCAGTTTTGAAAAAAGCTGTTAGAGCCATAAGCTTTTCGTGACTCTCTCATCAGTGGCAATATCGCGTCAAAAGGGAAGATCTAGAGCAAGGCTGTCAAACTCATTCAGTGCTGCAGGCCACACCTACATACCTGGATTTTGTACGGGCCCGACTCTGTTGAAAAAAAATTAAAGCAAGCAAGATTGTACATCAGTGGTCCCCAAACTTTTTATCTGCCGGCACAGGAAACCAGTTGATCAAATTTCGCGGCACACCAGCCACGCAAATCTATTCCCGTTGATGGTGAGTGGCATTATTTGAGATCATCACTTCTCCGGACATCGATCTCCGGAAATGATGTGAGTTAGCCCGAAATGGTGCTGATCTCCAAAAATAAAAGAAGGTCATTAACTCTCTCGCCGTAACTGTTACAACAAAGTCAGCGTAGCACGCTGGCGCAAGTATTTCCCTGCCATGTCGCGTTTTTTGACAATAACAAAGATTTGTTCGCGGTTGTAAGCTGCGTGTTCTCAAACAAGAATTATTTCGTGGGCCGGGTTAAATTCGTTTGCGGGCCGTACGTTTGACAACCCTGCTCTAAGAGATTATGGTGGAAAGAGCTGCGTGCTGTGGCGAGGATTGAAAACCGCTTGTTATCATAGTTTAATGCACATTGATCGTTTTCTGAAAGATGTTTACCGATGGCAGAGTCACAATCCGGTTTTATGTCTTTTCATTTGCACGATGTGTGTGGTTGAGATCGGCGTGGACGGGTCAATTGTTGTCTTAACCATTGCCGAACATGTTGCTTGATGCGATCCTGTAGCCGTTGAGATGTTCGCTCTACGTACTGCATATCACAGTGGCACTTATACTGATTTTTCTGGGTGGTAGGTAGAATATTCTTGCGGGCCACAACAATGGTTAAGACAACAATTGACCTGTCCACGCTGATTTCAACCACACAGGTCGTGCAAATGAAAAGACACCAAACCGGATTGTTACTCTGCCATTGGTCAATATCTTTTAGAAAATGATCAATGTGTATTAAACAATGATGACAAGCGGTTTTCAATCCTCACTACAGCACGAAGCTCTTTCCACCATAATCTCTTAGAGGCCGCTTATATTAAGACCCAGCGCCTGGCTTTATGCAGACAGAAACAGTTTGTTTACGCTCTCAATCTCTTTCGATAATTGCGGCATTTGGCCTCTTGCTGCACTTTCTCTAACTCTCGCTAGTGCGAAATTTTTCTTTGGCGCCCTTTACAATACTAGCGCTCTCATTGGCTCGTCTTGATCGCTTACGTCCAAATTAATCACATAAAACATTTACTCACTCTAGATCTTGCCTTTTGACGCGATATTGCCACTGATGAGAGCGTCACGAAAACGGCTCTAACAGCTTTTTTCAAAGCTATATTAAAATTCTGTACCACCAACAAGATTTTTACGAACCCAGTTGCTAACCACCCCATCTTAAAATTAAAATATCCTCTAAATCAGTACAAGTTGGTTAATAAGGAAAAGACAAGCGAAATGTTAATGAAATACCGGTAAAATAATTGGTACAAGTACAATACAGTACAAAGCTGGCGCGGTGGCCCGGGAAATTTAAAATTACAGAACAGAGTACAGGTACTGTTTTCTAAGTTAAATTAGTGCCGGATTGGTGATGGTCAGCCTGTAATATGTTTGCGCCAGGCTGTATTGCTGCATTTACAGGGTGGGGAAAATGTTCCCGGAATTGTTTTTACAATTTATATTTTTGTATTTATTTAAGGCTAATGTCCCAAAATTGATCGTAATCTACTAACTATATCATTGCAATTTTTTAAAATGTTTCCGGAATATATAAAATATTGTATTTAAACTAGGCAAGGGAAATAAAAGTTGTAAGCTTTTTAATATATTTCAAAGCATCCCAAAACGTTATCATGATTTAGTTTTCGATATGTCCTCTTTCAACATCGATCACTCGCTCAACTCGTCCTCTAAAACTCTCGACTGCAGCACATAACTTCTTCTGCGATATTTTGGCCCGAGCTTTAACCAGAGACACTTTCAAAGCCTCCACAGTTTTGTGTGGGGAGCGACAGGCCTCAGTCTCCAACACGGACCACACACTGAAGACCATTGGGTTGAGATCGGGCAATGAAGGAGGCCACAATTCCTTGCTCCAAAACCGGGGAAATTGTCTCGGCACCATTCTTGGGTTCTGTTGGAGGTGTGAGAGGGAGCGCTGTCCTGTTGGAAGGTGAATTTCCTATTTTTGAAGTGCTTTTTCATCTCACGCAGAACAGGGGTCAAAATGTCATCGATGTAGGCATTTGTGTTCACTTTTGCGCCCTCTTTCACCAAAATCAGAGGGGATTTCCAAGTTTTTGACCCTGCAGCCCAAACCGTGACGGATGCTGGCTTCTGGCGGCGATAAACGGTCAACATGTCTTCAGGAATGTCCTCTGAATGTCTTGCCAGCACTCAGTCATTTCGGGGATTGAATTGAGCCTCCACAGTGAACATTTTTTCGTCTGAAAAGACGATTTTACCCGTCGGCGTGCTAGATTTCATCAAATTCAGTAGAAGTCGAGCTCTCTTAGCTCTCTTTCTTTTTTGAAGGACAGTGAGCTGCTGACGCTTTAGTTTTAAGGTAGAAAGCATAAGATCAGTTTGGACGATTTTCCTCATTGATTTTGGATCCATTTTCATATCTCGAACCATTGGGGTTCCTCCTCTCATGGACCGCATCATAAACTGTTGATTTTGGAACTTTCAGCTGCTTTGTTATCTTCGAAATGGACGTTCCCGCGCGGTAGAGTTCTATTTTGGCCTCACGTTTAGTCATATTGCCAGCTAGTTATAATGAATTTATTAAATCTAGCTAATCTGGAGTAAATTACAATGATTTAGTTAGTAGATTACGATCAATTTTGGGACCTTAAATAAAATACAAAAATATACATTGTAAAAACAATTCCGGGAACATTTTCCCCACCCTGTAACTCAATCATGCTAATCGATCAAGAGAAACGTACTGATTAGGTTACCGGAAAGTGGCATCTTATATCGACCAATTTTGTAAATGTGCCATAAGTGCAAACCGGTCTCTCAGCAATTGCGTTGGTAGTCGCCTAATAGTCGCTTCTTGACAAGTTGGATAAGTAGCTTCACCAATAACTTGGCGGTTTTCAGGTCAGGCTTCCAGCTTTGATTGGTTTATCCCGTGCGTTGGATTTGATACTGACAGGTAGAACTGTCGACTCAGAGGAGGCTCATAACATGGGATTAGCTAATCGAGTCGTGGAAGACGGCGAAAGTATGTAGTATATCACCGGTGTAAAACCTGTTACGCCTGCGGACAAATTTACTAAATTTTATTCAGTCGGATAAAATTGGAGTGCGCAAAACGTGACCTATTTAAGGGAAAGACTTTTTTTGGTGGTCATTGGTCAATTACTGACAGGCGTAGTGTGTCCACTGAAAATCTTTTTTGGGAGGGAGCAAAAATCGGTGGGCGTGAGCCCGAAGCCTCAATACTTTGCGGGCCCCACGATTTCACCTCTCCAACTGAAAATTGCTCATTATTTAACCTTTTTATATAGAGTCGATAAGGCAGTATTTGTATATATAGTATGGTTTTTGTGATTCCTTCGGTGATGAAGGTTTTTCCAACTTTCAAAGCTGGGTGGAGTTGTCTTAAAAATATTTTGTCAGGGTGAATCCTTTATAAAAAAAATTGTTTGGACGGATTCAATGTAAAATATATGATTTAGTGAATTGAAGCTCTGTTTCAGTATAGAAATGTTTGTATAGATCAGGGGTGGGCAATCGGCGGCCATATTATGGTTAATGTGCGGCCATATATGGCTTTGTGAATTAACACATTGTTTTAAGTTCTATATATGTGGGGCACCTTGTATCAACTGATTGATTAAATGAACAAAATAGGAGAGACCAGGGCAAGTATTAACACGGGTTAAGTTGTAAAACATTTGTAACCTTTTCTATTATTGTGTTTTAAAATATTTTTAATTTTGCCACAGGTCGGCAATCTGCGGCTCATTTGCCTTTCATTGAGGCAGGCGAGTGTGTGTGGTGTTGATACCCATTTCATTGCCACCGATTAGAGCAGGGGTTCTTAACCGGGGGTAAATTTACCCCTTGGTGGTAAATTTGACCTGCCTTGGGGGTAAATTTTGTCAGAAAAAAATTCAAATTTTTACCTATTACAATAGGTTTTTGTAGAAGTGAAAATATAAAAAATATTTGGGGGTAAATTTTATTTTGAAATTTGCCATGGGGTAAATCAGAGAATAAAGGTTAAGAACCTCTGGATTAGAGGTAAAGACCTTTTTTGTTTTTGGAACACACTTATGTATAGCAGACTAATGGTGGCACTCATTGCTCTCTTTGTTGTGGGAAACAGGTCAAAATGGTTCTTCAGCCGTAAGAGGTTGTCAAGCCTTGAATTTTGCGGCCATATGATTAAAAATAATTTTAATACGGCCATCTAAGCGTAAAAGGTTGCCCACCCCTGATATAGATGAACTGAGCACAAAAATATTTGATTGGATAGATTCTAATTGATTGTTTGGTAGAGTGAATTTGGTGCAAAACTGTGCGGTAGGATGGATTGGTCATAGAAATACTCGTTTGAATGGATTTAACGTAAAGTGTTGCGGTTAAATGAATTCAGACTATGTTTCAGCATAAAACAGTTCAGCTGGGTTGATTTGACATAAAAATGTGTAGTAGGGTGGATTCTGGTTTAACTGGTGTAAAAATGTTAGGTTTGGTCGATTCGGTGTAGGAATGTCTAGTTGGGTGGATATGGGGTAAGATGTTTGGTGGGGAGGGTTCGGAACAAAAGCTCTCAAAAGCTGTGCAAGAGTTCTCGTCCCATTATTTTAGAGAATTTTTTATCATTCAAAATAGTAATTATTGTTACCGGATAAAAAACAAAGTATAACCAGCTGGTTAAATCAATTATTGACGATTCTCGAATAGCGAAGTTGCTCGCCCAACCTGTCATCAACGCGACTGGATCTCCATCGCCCACTAACGGCAGTCGGTCTGATGGAGCGCAGCTCACTCTCACTCACATTTTGACTTGGTTTGCAGCGTGAACCTGAGTTTCCTGTCGCGCCTCCAAGAAGGAGGAGAGTTAAAGAGCAGCGACGTCACGTGCAGCTGGTGGCACTTCAGAACATTAAAATGCTATACGGATCAGTCAATCAATTTCTGATATGAGCAAATTAAAAACATTCTACACATCTACATGCTAAACATTGGCAACTTGCCATATATTTTACATTGAATCCATCCAAACATTCTAGAACATCCTACACAGATCAGTCAATCAATTTCTAATGTCTGCAAATCGATCTCGACCAAAATTTCGTTTGATGATCTTAATTGTTGTCTTCATTGTTTGATCTCCATTGTTGTCTCCATCTCTATTGATGAAGAAAGGAGAATTTATTAAACTCATCAATCACAAGTTCGATTGAGAGTTTTAATAGACTGAGAAAGAGCCTTTCAAACTCTTACCGTCTTCTAGTGATCAGACACTTATCCCTGTGATTGCCATAGCTTGAATTCAAACTAGAATTCTCTGTCCGAAACGATTACTTACGGGTCGAAATTAACTCTCTTGAACGTGTCTAAATTCTTCGGCACTCAAGTCTCCCACCCAGAATCCATTAAAGAACTCGTGGTCACGTTTGCTGTGTCCTCCCTAGTCTTCGCTGCTACCTTCACCACCTTGTTTCATTGCACATCTCTCCAGATTTGACAATCCTTTCTAAACCGCCTCTTGCGGACATTTTTTCTTACTCTGTGATGCTCCGTTGCGAAGTCTTCATGCAGCTCTCTATCGATTCTTTCTCTTTGCACTGCCGTGTAAAGTTTCTTTCTCTTGTAACTCGCGGTGCCCACCCTAAAAATGAATCGAATAACAAAAGCAACAGCAACTCCGAATCGATTTGAACACCAAGAAATTGGTTGCCATCCAATCTTCCAAAAATTTTTTTGTTAATGTTTTAATTAAAAGTAATTGAAAGCATTCGTAGGGTTTTTATTTTAAAAAGTTTCTTGCGAAAGTTTACATTGACGTGGCAAAAGCCGAACACTTGTTTAGGTTTAAATCACGCCGTTGCGTTGGCTAATGAGCTGTCACGTCATCCACAGAACTGCCTTCGTCTTGACCGAGATTCGGCGTACTATTCCGTCTATAACTCGCAGTCAAAACAGGTACTCACTGTTATACTTGTTACTTATTAGTACTTATCTGTTATCTAAGTAATGCTACGCTTTGCGTAGGTGCGACTGTGTTACTTATGCCGCGCCATTTTGTTATAGTTTTCTGTGTTTTGCTGTTGTATCTGACAAGGCAAATTTTTGGTAAACATTAGAAAATTTGTTCAAGCGGAAATAGGTCCATTGGAAAGTTGCCAATGTAAATACCAGTGCAAATGGCAATTACAAACCAGTTCTGGGGTCTTAGATATGGCCTGAATTCGATGAATAACGTTCTTTGATTTCATGGGTTCGGCAGTGCAGTGCAATGAGATTGACCGCGAGTTTGGCTAGAAGTTGTAAATTTACTACCCGCGCTGGTTCTCTCTTAAACCGTTAAACAAGAAATGGGCAACAGCTTTTCTGTTTGATCGTAGTGTTTGTGGTGGAGACGAACTGCACTACCAGTACTAGCGACGTCGAAGCTGCTGTGGACGGAGATTGTCAAATGTATGACAAAATCTTTTCCACCGAGCGATCGCACTATAACAGATCTTATTTTCATCAGGACGCTCTTAATTACGAGCTCAAGAACTCGTTTGACGTCATCACTACGGAATCAGTTGCAGGCGCCGAAAAGTTTCTATCCGGAGAAGGTAGAAGCGGCTCCGAAGTTGGATCAAAGAAAATGTAACAGTCAACACCATTCAATCGTTTTTTTCTATGAAAATAACAAGTTTTGTTTGATCCAGATTTGCAACTGCAAAGTATTCTTGTTTTTACAATGCGCGTGGGGACTTCACTTCCAGAAAATTTTCCTAAGTGTAGTCTGGCGTAAAAGTGGCTTTACTGTTGTAACAAATGGATATTCAGCTAGTATTTTGCAAGGAGCAGATACATACCGGCAACACCCCATCTCTTTTGTGTGTCAGAGTTTTTACTGTCAAAAAATGTGAACTGGTCTTCATTCTTTGTTAAGGCCAAGAGTCACTGTTTTGATGAAAAGCTTGAGCCCCCTTAGACTTCCTGGTTTCGCTCTTGCTGTGCTTGCGCTAAGCTTAAGCCGTCTGCAATGGTCTTGATCATACGCAAGTTTGGTTTGAATCTAAGTCAATCCTGATACATCACTTTAACCAATTCGAACTTCGGCTCACTGCGTACGCTGGCATAACGAAAAGTACGCTTGCGTATTTCCGAGCGCATTAGGCTAAACCGATCGCGACAGTTCTACATATTTTTTGCTGTATAATTGTGTTATCTATCTATGTCTACCAACGAGCCAACGATTGGTACGAATGTTGGTTCGAATTCTACTTGTAGCCTTGTTTTCAAAAGGTTTGAAGTTACCGTGTCTAGTTAGATCCCATTATTGACTTTCTTTATGTCTAAGTATTATGAAACATTTTTCATGATCACGTTATTGACAAAATAACCAACTTGCTTTTCAACTGCATGTTTTCGGTACAGTAGGTCTATCTTTTGATTGCTTTAGTTTTGAGCAACTGCTGCGTAGGATAGGAATAAATAGTATTGTAGCTTCAGAAAAATTGTCCGGCCAAAAGCTTTTGTGACGCATAAATCAGAGGCGGTGACGCATCAAATGAAAAGAATTGGAGCGAACATGCTCTTGATTTTGAGAGTGTAAAACGTAGATGCAGCTCTTCCCATTAAATGATGAGCGTGGTGTGGAAAACTTGTAGGAAAGCGTTTTTTTTTTCATAGCCAAGCCAAAGTTCTGTCTCACCTGGGTATTATACGTCATAACTAAAACGATTTATTAGTTCCTGCTTCAGCCAACTTCTACCTTGTAAACTGAAATTTGCTTTTATGTTGATATCAAAACGCCGTACGTTTTTAATACAGGTTGGGCGATAAGTTTCCATACGTAGGAAAAATGCTCATTTCATTTTGCACAACCTTTTCCATGCGTTGGGAAAATACTCATTTTGTTTTGAACAGCCGATTTTATTAATACAATGTGGTCTATGCGATTGCCATTGTTTCGAAAACACATTTTTAATTCGTAATTCCTCACTGTTCCCCACTGACACACGTTAGCACTTGTGAAGATGTGCTTGTATTGATACTTTTCTTGGGGTAATTTATGTGTGATAACGGTCGTGCACTTTTGTCCGTATAAACGCTACAAGTATACTAGCTGTGTCTTCATTGGTGGCCGAACGTCTTGGACCACTTCGCTGTTTATCTGCAACATTTCCAGTTTTCGTAAACCTGTGAATAAGTTTTGCCGCAGTGTCGTGTATAATGTTTGCTCCATGTTTTTTTATTTGAAGTTCAGTGCAGCCATGCGACCGCTTTCGAACCCAATCATTAGCATAACTTCAATTCGTTGCTCTTTTCTCAACTCATTTTCTAGGGTATCTAAAGCACAAAAAGATATACGTTATGCTACCTATCTATCATGGTTTGCAGGTTGAGCGCAAATCTATCTATCTATTATGCTATCTACCCATCTAACTATCTATGGAAACGTGTGGCCCACTCTGTATTTTTTGACAAGATGATTGTGCCGAGGTGAAACGCAAATGAAATTAACTAATTCAAGCTAAGGTACAAAGCAGTTTGATTTGAAGCTGTGCATTGTACTGTGGCAAAGATTTTAAATCGTTAACTTGCTCCATTGGCAAAAATAAAGCTGAATGACTAGATCTGCAAAATCTTTTTAAATCATTACAATGATCGATTTTGATTATTATTCTACATCACTGTTTAGCGTTCGCAATCACTGATATCATGTATCACCAGATCGATTTTCCCTTCGTGCTTCGTGTGAGCAGGATTAACGTAAGGGTGGGGTAGAGCCTAGACTATAGTGATCTTTTTTGGGGTTTTTGGGGTTGCACTTGTTCAGTGTTTAAAAAAGATTTTTACCTCTTTTTCTTAAGTGACTTTGCAAAGAAGGTTCAACTTCCTCACCACCTCGTGCGGCTGCGCCTTTGAATTTAGCAGAAGCAGATTGGTGATGATATGCCGGAGATGCTACATGTATTTTAGTATAAAGCTACTAAGCGGTACTGATTTTTCGTATGTGAAATACGGCATTGTCCTGGGCTTCAAGACTAATTTGAGATTAACAACCTACTGTAAGCATGTTCCGTATCTGTCAGGAAAGCATCTGAAATTAAAAAAGCTCGCTTGCAAATAAAAATCTAATGTAAAACCTCGTGTTGATCGGTGGACATAAACCGCATCAAGAACGTGTGTAAATGAATTATCTTTTGCAGGTATTTTCTTAAGATAAACTTGCCTTAGACGATAGCAAACGTTACTTGCTAAACCGACTCGAATAGTTCCGCGATGAACTTGAAATCGAGCCTAAATAAAAACAAAATGTATTTCATCAGTGTCCAATGTTTATGAGTACCGTGCTTTTGCTTCCATGCCAGTTTCGCTTTGCATAAGGTATATAAAATTTTGCGTTTTGAAATCAAATGCTTTTTTCCTTCGCTCTGTTTTCTCATTTTAATTCCCATCGTTCTTGATTTGTTGTCTTATTAATTTTTTAATGCGTTTTTTGGAGTAATATCTTTTACTTTGTGTCTTGGTATAATCCCAGCTTATTTTAATTGTGCATATGCTGGTACTATTGAGTTGTTGGATTTTTGATCGTGATATGATTAAACGTTTCGTTTCACTGTTAAAGCACAATTATTTAGCTTTTCGTGACCAAATTCATTACTTGAATGAAGTAAACTTTTCATTTACTATTTGCAGTGTTTTTTCAACGTTAGTAAACTTTACACCATTTGTATTTTAGTACGTGCATTTGAGAAACGGCATCTCGGACTTCGTGGTATTGCAACTGCTTGGCTATAAAAACTCAAAATTTCTTTTCTTAACATAAGGTGCCTGAGCTTCATAGCTACATGAAGACTTTTTTTTTGGAGATCAACTTTTTGCCAGGGAAAACTTGACCAGATTGGTCTTCAAAATAACGTAAAGACCTTTTTTGGAGATCGACGTTTTGAAACAGAATTTTGTCTCCATTTGGACCTTTACATTTTTGCTTTTGCAGTACAGTTTGGAAAAGGGACTTTCGCCTTTTATCCTAGCAAAGCGCCCCTGAAAACAAGTTGGACTCTCCATGCGTCACGTTGGGAACGCAAAATGAAAACCACCGCTTTGTAACGGTAGAAAACAGCATCTGATAAATGCTTAATTTGCTCATATTCGAAAAGCAGGAAATTATGACTGTACCAAAACTTTCTTGGCAATTGTTAGTTTTTACAACGCAAGTAACTAAAGCAGTTTATATGCAGCAATATTAACAACTTAAGGCTATATCTGCACGCTCATTTAATAATGACCTGGTCTACCACTTTTTATCTTTTTTCTCGAAAATGTTTGATAACTGCCTTTGGATCACTAGTACGATAGGCAGCTGTATGACGTAATAAAGAACTCTACGCAGACTCGATAGCTAATACATCACAGCGATATTGTTAAGTATTTGTATTTATATCTACCTGGGTTTGAAGGTAAAATATAAGATTATTTTACTTGCTTCGTCTTCTCACTTCAACATCACTAGGCGCAACAGAAAATGCCCGGTTCCACCGATTCAGTAGTGCAACTGGTAATTACAGTTGAAATAGCGGGGCACAAACATGTGCTGGCCGGTGTCCGTCTTCGTAAACCAAACTCAATATCATCGGACACATCTGCAGACTGCATTAACAACAAAATTTTAAACTATAGTAATTACATCGGCAGGTTATATTATTTTCTCAAAATTCCCAATTTTCAATCTCTAAGTTACTGGCTAAATTTAGATTCGGAAACCAAACTTCTTAATCGTGGTACGAAGAACTAATTGGTTTAAATGGGTCATGCTGGAGTTGTAATCAACTAAATTTATGTCGTTTTTTGAAAAGAACCATCCGCCAAAAATAATTGAAGATAGGCCACAAAATAACAGCATTGTAACAATGAAGAGTAAGGTAGTTTTTCAAGCACATGAAATTATTCTCGCAATGTTTAACTGCATGAGCATAATTATGTTAGGCCAAAAGTTTAACTGCTATAAAGATGACTTTCGCAGTGAGAGCAAGTGTAGGAAACTTTTTATTTCCATTCAATAAAGCGTTAAAGAAAAAAGAAATTAGAACAGTAGGCCTACCTGAAAAGGTAACAACAGCAAACTGACGTATGATACGTTATAACACGATTGTGGCACCTAACAACAAAAATAGAACGGAAAAAGAAATTATACACTACATGCCGACAAATTGTAACTCTAACTTGGGAAGATTTATGATTTCACGCTATGTCCAAAGGTAGGGTTACCATATCTAATGAGGCAAAATTCCGGACACAACCGTTCAATCGTTTAAGTAGTGGCAGCAAGGTTGGCAGAGTTGTAAATTTTGGTAAAAAAGTTGTTACCGCTTTCTGGCAAGTTTGAAATTTGTTACGACGCTACCAAAAGTTGTCACTAGCTAACTTACTTATTGACAAATATTTTGGGCCCAATTTTAGTAGATAATGATTTGAAATAACGGTCGGAGATGTTGGAGCTCGTTTTGTGTCACCCCAAATAAAGGTGTTCTCCCCCCAAAAAAAGGCCATCACCTGTATCGCTGCCATTTGTGCTAATCACGGCAAAGTTTGTTCATACCAAGTGGCCCTCTGAAACAGATAGGCCACTTATGGTGACTATTGGATTCTAATAATGCACAAAATTCCGGATATATTGCACTGAATTCCGGACATGTCTGGAATTTTCCGCACGTATGGGAACCCTACCCAAGGGTAAACCGAAAGCAGGACGTTTGATAAGTCTGTATTGAAGCAAAACCTTTCAGGTCGTCTCAAAACAATTCCTGTTACCGGTTGTACTTGGTCATACCCAGGACAAATAAACATATATTTGCAGTTAGCGTATACTGTAGGCTGGTTTATTGTCATCGAAATCAGCAGCAGAGTTTACAAAATTATGCTACAGTTTATCTTTTTGCTTTATGAATCATTAATGCGAATTCATAAACCACTTTGACCTCATTGCTCAAGCAAAAACGAAGAAGGTCAATTTTTGAAACGGATATGTTTTGAAAGATGTTTGTAGTAAGGAATGGATAACTGGAATTCTCTGATAAACTTTTCCATCTCTCCAGGTAGGTTCTAATAAGTAATGAAAAGCAGTTGGCATTTAAGCGCAGCGGATTGGGTGCTTAGAACATACAAAAAGACTCATTGAATTTCTTTAACTGGATCACGATACCACGTCATTTTCAAGAGAAAATCTTTCTCACCTTCGACGTTTTGTAAATGGGCGGTAGATCTTCATTCAATTGCAAAAAAGCCTGCTTTAAACGTTTAGAATGTGATGGGCTTAATAATCATGAAAGTTAGTGGCAAGGGCTCATTTTATTTTAAAGGGTCCCGGATCCACGGGCCAGAGTTATACGATTGTACCTTCTTTCATTTAATTGTGATCTTGCTCTTTTTAGGTGTTAGAAAAAAAATCAACGAAAAGAGGATTTCACTCGTGATTTGTAACAACAGATTCGCGCCTGACATCATCTCGAGATGTAATTGCTGGTTGTGAACTCTGCTGTCGGCAATTGGTTTACAAGTTCATTTTGATATTTAATTGAGCACTTTTATGTCAAATTATGTCTGTAGCTGGACAACTATACAAGAAAGTTTAGGTTACGTGAAAGAAAGTACCCATCGGCAATGCAATCTTAGTGAATTGTTAAACAGTTTAGAGCTGGCTTAATACAATAGCCTATCGACAAATTAATTGCATGTTTAGTACCGTAAAGTAGATGAAAAGAAGTAACCCAATATAAATTATTAACATAGGACAACCAGGAATGTAGTGCTAGAAAAAGAAGTATGGGAGGGCACACCGTGTGAAAGCAAACAGGGTAGAAATACACATCGTCGAGTCTGGTTAGTGCAAAACAGCGTGGAAACGAGTTCTTAAGCTTTCTCACACCACTGCACTCGTGAGGACAGGGGCGTCGGCACAGACGAGCAAAGTAAGATCAGCTGATTTCCCCGGAAAAAATAGATGAAAAGTCAAAATGCAAAGGTGCAAAAATAAGTAGTTTTGAAGGATAATTTACAATTTCACATAAAATCATTTACATAAAGAAAATTTTGCATTTAAATATACAGAAAACTTTATCAATTATTTAGTTTTTAAATCAAGAGTGAAGTTAACGAGGGTCTTCGCCAAATCTGTCGATGGCTTTCTGCATGAATGAATTTTTGTCAGGGTTGATTTAATTTCTGTCGACGCTCACCATACACAGACCAGATAGCCTGTCATCAGACATGGTCGATCTGAGACATGTTTTTGATGACCATGCATAAATATCCTCAGCGAAAAAATTTTTTGCATTCTTTCAATGATCGCTAAATATGGACAAAATTGTTCCAACTTTTTGCTTGTCACCTGCAATGTCCAGATGAACTGACTGAAGGGCTTGGATGATAGGTTCCAAAACTAACGAATACTTTGGCAATGGCATGAAGTAGTGTTACAAATAAAGTGGTTTCAAAAACGGTCCATAGGTGATGGGCGATCTGCCGCCACTTTGCATTAAATTACTGCAGTGCTAAGCACTCCAGCAGTATGTAAAATTGGATGAAATTTTTCCAGAGTCTCATGCTTTTGTATTTGGCGCTCTGCCTTGTTTCATATAGCAATGGGTTGTTTAATATTGGGCATCTACGTTTCGCTTTCTCTCTGAAAAATTTTGTGATGGCCTTCACTGTTCCAATTGTTTTCCGTACCTCGAAATCTGCATTCAAACGATTGTTGACGAAATCAAGGCGATGGATCGAGTATGAGACAAATACTCCAACAAATGGTAGATTTATTATGTGCCTGCACTCCACTTCCTTTGCTCTCCATGGTGGAGTAGCCACCGTATCCTCAACCATGTAGTTTGTTTAAATTTAGACCGCACTTAATGCACTGTTTTGTTATTCACCCTGCAATCGCTTCTGCCTCCATTTCGTTTAGCGGCGTGAAATCAAGAAACTCTTCTCGCATGTCCAGAGAGTGTTCGTCAAAAAACCTCACTTCAATAAGTAATTGCTTCTCTCCCGAAATAACAGCGGTTTCATCCACTCTGATTGAAAAGCCGGCGGAATTGTTCGCTGCAAAAACAATATTATTCCTTACTATTTCTTCACACAGATTGATCATATTATTTGGGATCTGAGCTGATGCATCCTTAGCATTACCACTCGCGTTTTCCATACGTTCTTTCAAAATCAAATCCCCAGTTTCAATTCTAAAACCGAATAAATCGTTCAGATTGCAAAATATGGTATGTTTGCCTCTTAACGCAATGTCGCGAGTACCGCAAAAACAATACTTGACAAAATCGGGGCTAACTTTATACGGTTGCCTACAACTCTGGTATTGAAAGCATTATCTAATAAACTGTCGACGTCTTGCATATTTGACATTGGTAAGAAACTTGTTAGCGTGCTCCTAAACCTGACAATACCAGGCACTACTAACTTGCTTTTGAGCAGATTTACGGAAATCATTACACTTAATTTAGGAAACTGTGATGAATACGCCACGAATGCCACGGTAAATAGGCTGCGGCAAGAGCACGCATAATCTGCTCTGAGATTCACTCAGGGGAGAATACGCTAAACACTAATATTGTTGTAACTATGAATGTCCAAAACGTCTACGTCCTTTGGAATGGGTTGGACGCTAATGAATGGGTTGTATGTTATTGACGTAATTTCCGCTTATATAAATTGTGACAAACTTGAAGAGAGTAAGCGGTCGACCTCGACATGCTGGTTGTTGGTTTAGTATCCGATGTTGCATCGTCGATTGATGAGTAGAAAACACATTCGGGATGGCTGATTAATGAGTAAGAAATATCAGCGATGCTTGAAGTTTTGGGCGTGGAAACATCACCACGGCGATCGCTGCAGTAGTCCTGTTTGGTGGGAGTTATCCTCCTTGTGCAGGAGAGGATTGGCGTCAGATATTTATTCCTTAAGAAGTTTCTGTCATACATTATATTATATTCTTATTATACGATATTCGGGATAAATTTGGCTAATACAGAAGATATATCTTGTGACTCATTCAACATGTGACCATACAATGCTTTTCTCTGAATAGTGAAAATATTGAATTTCTTGACCCAGAGATTTCATCTGGCGGGGATGATTTGATCATGCTATCGGCAGCAGTAAGCTAGCAGTACAACCCCTTTTATATCGTTTGTACGTACACAGTTTGACCCCTCTCTAACCAAAATTCTGTCGACGTCCTTACCCGAGGAAATCACTTTTTCCTTCCTGATTCCGGTGCTTTTAATTGCAAAACTTTGCCCCTAGTTTGATTGTTTGTCTGAACTTAAGTTGCTCCGTGCGCGAGCAGCATTTTTAATTTTTCTCGCAATCAATTTACTGTAAAGCAATAGACCTAAGCTAACAAAGATTATGCATTCAACATACTTATGATTACTTCCTTTAAATCTTTTCTTCTTAAAGCGTGTTAGTCATAGGTCTGAGCTTATGCTAGTATTCAGTTGCAATACACTAGCAGAGGGCTACCAGAGGTAAAAAGTAAAGAGTTTTCAGTTGATTGATTTTAAGTACAGAAGCATATCAGGGCCATTAAAAATTGGTTTGTGTCTGGGAAATAATTGAATTATCATCAAACGTTCTGATAATGGCAAATTCTTTAGCAAGCGCAGAACCTGAGTTAGAATCCAGGTTGAGTTGAAATTCAATAAACAAGTCATCGTTTGTACTAAGAATGGAAGAAAATGGTTAAATATTTGTGTCGAAAAATGGCTGGCAAGCAAAAAACTGCTTCCCTCCCACTCTCATCAGTTCCGAACCAAGATTATTAATGTAAGACAATCATGGATGCAGTGCTAAAAAAAGAGAAGGGCGGAAACGCCCGATAGTGTGGGAAAGAACAGAAATGAACATCGTCGAGTCTGGTTAGTGTAAAACAGCGTAGAAGCGCTGCTTCCAAGCGTTCTCACCCAACTGTACCTCTGAGAACATCAGCTTCTCTCTTCTGGTTCCAAAAATACACCCAACCTCTAATTTGATTGTTGGTCTGAACTTAAGTTGCTCCTTGCGTGAGAAGCATTTTAGATTTTTCTCGCGAACAATCTACTGTAAAGCTGCAAGCTAACAAAGATTATGCATTCAACATAATTGTAATTACTTCCTTTAAATCTTTTCTTTTTATAGCGTGTTAGTCATAGTCCGAGCTTATACCAATATTCAGTTGCAAGGTAGACCTACTGGCGGTAGGCTGCCGGAGGTAAAAATATATAAAGATACAGTTTTCAGTTGATTGATTTTTCAGGTATAGTAGCAGTGCAAGTTGATGTGATATTTGTTTGTGTCTGGGAAGCGATTGAATTGTCTTTAAACTTTCTTATAGTGACAGATTCTTTAACCAGCGTAGAATCAGGCAGAGTTGCAATATCAATAATCTGAGTTAGAATCTAGGCTGAGTTAGAAATTTAATTAACAGGCCATCGTTTGTATTAAGAATGTAAAAAAATGGATTGAAATTTATGTTGAAGAAAAGGCGGCCAAGAGAAAAAACTGCTCCCCACTCTCATCAGTGCTGTGGACTCAGGAATATAGGTGTGTTAACCTTATCCCATCCCCAAAGCTTGGAGTAGAGCATGGGAGCACCTTTTTAATGACTGGCTAATGGACAGCATCCCCTTCTAGACTATCTGTCTGTTTTTCGAAATTAAGAGAGAATAGGCTGAGAAGATTAGGTTGTAAATAGCCAACCGTTTCCAAAACAGTTTGAATTGTTATTTCAAACAGAAAATCAAAAACAGATCCTGACCACGTTATTTGAAAAGTTTTTTTTGCTACCACGATCTGCCGCATCTCAGTTGTTCTCAACCTTTTTCCTCATAGCCTACTTTCAGTTTTCACTAAATCATTAATCCCCGTAATCGCAATCAAATCAAACCATTTTTATCAGTTCAGACGGACTTCCAAAACAATGCAACTGGTGATCAGAAACACTCAGTTTACTGAACAAAGTGAAAAACATTAAAACTTTATAAAGCTATCTCGATGCAAATGTTGCACTTGTTTTCTTGGTTCAATGTTTGGTTCGCTGCTTCCGATTGCACATTAAACATCGGCACTTCCAACAATCTGTTTCGAGCTTATATTTATTTATACAGCAACGATGCTTGATAAAACTAACTTGAAGAAGAAAGTGGTGAGAAAGACAATATTTTTATATCATTTGATGATTTCTGTTTTCTCACATGCAACCTCTGCTATTTTACCGTTGGTGAGAAATTTGCTGCAGATTAAAACTACCTGTTTCAACCAATACAACTTCAACCGAGGCCTCATACAAAATTCAAAACAAGACGCCAGAAAATTGATTTGGCGTTTCAAATCGTGATTTTAAGCTCCAATAAACAGGAAATGCGTTAAATTTTAAGGTTTTTGCTTTTCTAAATATACGTTTTTGCTTTTCTAAACACAAAGGTGTAAGTGTGGGGGATTTTTGTGTTTATGGTTTAAGTTATTGGAACTTTTTCTGCTAAGTTACTTCGGCCCTAAATGCAAGAGCACACTGAAGGGTATTGTTTGTTTTATAGGCGTAAAACTAAGGTGGCTGAGGGCAAAAACGTTCTACAGCAATATCATATGCCCCACAAATTTCAAAAATATGCAAAAACTCAAATTTGAAAAGTTGATCTCCAGTAAAAAGCCTTGAACTTAAGTTTCCTTCAGCTTCCACTCATTAAAAACCAAGTTTACTCCCGAGTTTTGTTTAAAATAGGCACAAGGCAACTAGATTTTCTTGGCAATTTAAAAAAATTGGCAACTATAACTTTTTTTCCTAGCAGACTAAGCTCAATAAATGGGAAATCTATCCAGCTTCTTGTGCTCACAGATAGCCAAAACCGCGTATCAACAAAGCGTGTGAGACTCGTGTGATAAATGATTCTTTGAAAATAGTCTATATTCTGCTCTATTCATTACCTAAGACAGCGGCTGAACAGTCTATTTCTACCTATTAATTCCTTTCTGAGGGTATGCGTTACATAAATTGTTTGTGTTGACAAGTTAGCGAATCAAGATGTTACGGTTTTCGTGATGTAGATGCTTTAAAAAAACTTCATATTTTGAAACTGCCGGTCAGCCTGTCATAAATAAAATTACAATTGGTGGGCTTCTGAAACCGAGTGGTCGAGGCTGTATTAGTCGCAGTTTATTTTTCGACCTAGGGTTTATTCCCTAAGTCGAGTCATACCAAAAGACTTTAAAAAATGGTATTCACAGCTTCCCTGCTTGACGCTTAGCATAAAAAAGGGATAGTGTGGAGAACAAGTCGGAAAGCTTGCTTGTTGTGTCCTTGAGCAAAACACTTAACGGAACGCCTACAGCTTTATGTGATAGACAGGTGACTACCCGTACTTCATCGGGTTACAATTGTGAAGTTGCTAACTCAGCATGTCGTAAAAGGCGACTTATGGGTACCCAACAATGGCAGTCCGCTTTGTTGGTGGTGTGGCTACCAGTCATGAGTGACTGGTTCAAAATGGGCTGCCATCTTTCCCCTAGCCTAATTTCAATTAGGTTGACGCCGTGAACCTGAACTGTCGTTCGTGCCATACCTTCATATCGAGAAAGCAGAGGGGTAATCACAACAGGCTGTATTTTCGGTTGCAACGCCTCTTCACCCCACGGTAGCTGGTTGCTCAATAAAGATTTGATTTCCTCTTCCTTAGCGAAATATAGCAGTGAGGTAGGCCTAAATTATTCTAGCCTACGATACATAAGTAGAGACTCACATCTCTGTCATTTGCTGTAGGCTTAATTTTTATTCCTAAATGACATAAATGTAAGTCTAATCATTTGTGTAGTAATGTAACCCGCAATGTTTAATTGGCTGCTTAACCTAATCTGGTTGATTCACTTGATTATTCACAAATATTTTTGCGTTGGCGTGTGGAATAAGAAATCGACATTTAAGCAAAATTTGTGTATTTATAAAACCAAGCCGCATCCTGAGTTAGTTCCTGCTATCAGTTCTGTAACAATCGCATGAAAAAAATTTATCTAATATATAAAACGCAATTCTGTCTGTCTGTTTTAACTCCTCTGAAACTGCTTGAGGTACAAGCATCAAACTTGCCACGATTGATCACCACCTCGTGCTGAGTGTTATTGTTCGTGACGTCATGACACGTCATAATGAAAAATAATTTTTCAAAATTTGCATCACTTGTCAGAGGACAATCGCTTTTTGCTCAAACAAAAACTAGCTTCCGACTTACTACATTACAAAAACTCTCATTTCTTTGGGGTTCTAAAATGACGTCACAATGAACACTTTATTGCACAATCTGTTTTTTGCTCTTTCTCATAAATTACTTATCGCAGAAACGCGATTAAACGTTTTTCCAGAAGATATTAATAAGGTTCTTTGAAGAAAAAAAAATTATACAACAATAATTGCTTATTTGACAATGGTACGAGCACTTCATTATTTAAGAACTTTAAGCCCTACAAGCATTTTTCTTCTCTATTTCGCTTGCGCACTTTTAAAACCGGCTCTATGATGTCATAATATGCCACGTACGATTAACACAAATGTTCGCTACCGAAGATCATAATATGAAGATGTTTTCAAAAATTGCAACCTTTTTCCAAAATCCATTTAGTAAATAACTGATTTGTGACCTCATTTCTCAACCGATTTTCAAACTTTCTTCGACCAGTTAAAGGTTATTTCAAGGCGAGTCCGATAGTGTATGATATGTACAATTAATATAAGTTTTTGTAGTAAAAAACTGAGCTTTAAAACCTGTGGTGTAACTTTTTACCCCTCTCAAAAGGTGGTAAGCTCAGTAAAAAGAGGTAACTTTAACACAACAATGTTATAGTAAGGTACTAACAATTATTGTGCTTTGAAAGCTTAGGAAATTTCCTTTCCAGCAATATGTGACTTTAATTACTTAGGGTTGAGGATTAGTTTATAATGTCTGACCAAAACTTGGTTGCCGTACACCATGTTTTATTTTAGGTTGAACAATTATCCTACTTGACCTAACAAACTTGCAATTGTTAAACCAAAGTTAGTTCTTTGGTACATTTTGACTACTTTTCCGCACAAGCACGGTTCTTTTGCATTATCTCTTGACGTTTTCAAAAATATTCATCAAAAACTGAAGTCTGTAAATGTTTATGAAATGTAGTCTACCGGATCAAAACACACAAAATTTTGTTGCCTACATTTTACAAAATTCCAATTCCTAGGAAACCTAAGTCCTTTAGTACATCTTGGCTCTTCTTTCTTGATAGCATGGATCTTTGGCATTATCCAAAGTGGTTGAAGGCACACAGTTCAGTCTTCGTGTCACTTCATGCTCCTTTTGAACAAAAAGAGGCCTACCTCAAATATTTCTAAGCGTTTTGTTTGAAAATAACTCGGCCTAATGTGCGCCTACTAAAGTATGAATGCTTTTGGGGAAGCCATAGCCGCTTTTGTCGCTATGCCGTAAACAAGACGAATAGCGCAACCGAAAGAACTTGATACCACAAATATAAACAGCCGTCAAATATACATAGGAAAGGGGCAGTGCCATAGTGCAAAATAGATTTGCCATTAAGTAGTTTATTAGTGTGATTGTGAAAGCAACCACCATTTCGCCGCTATTCAATCCTTTCTCTCTTAAGTATTAACCATAATTTGGGGCAAGATTCTTTGTGAGCATTGCCAGTCACGATCAAGAGAATATGATGATCACAATTTCGTGTGCAAGAATTTTGAAAGTGCTTAAAAATCATTTCACTTTTCGCTACTGCTCACGCAAAAGCCCCATGCGTGAAGCCGGCGCAGCCGGTTGATACGAAATGCTAAACCCCGTCATCACTGGAGAGCTCCTGCCGGGCGACGCCGGCTAGTGTTTTATAATAAGGGTCACTTCTCGCTGACATTTCAAGCAAACTTTTGAAAATATTTTCACTGATGTAGTGCCTCAAGTTATAGCTTTTTTCTCTCACGTAAACACAACAATCAAATTGAAAATTGTTATTTTTTAAATCACGTCAAAAACTTTTTTATACTATGGTGTAAAACACAATTCTGTCGGTGTGTGTGTTTTAATTCCTGCAAAAGTAGCCGCGTTTGATCATCACTTAGGGGTGAGTGTTATAAAGGGAGTTGATGACAATATGATGATGCCACACTTGAAGATACTTTTCAATTTGCATGCGTTGGGTGAGGATAACAACCTTGTACTCAAACAAAACCAAGCATCCAACTTGCCACTAGCCAAAATTTCATCCTTTTAAGAGCTAGGATAACGTCATAATTAAAAATTCATTGAAAGATTTGCTTTTTTATTTTCTCAAAAAAAAGGCTACAGAAAAGCGGTTGAAGGTTTTTGGGAAATTTAAAAAATTTGTTTCCAATGTGAAAATTGACTACGTTTTGAGCATTATCGGCTGCGCAACAAGCTATTAAGCATTTCCACTTTTTTTGAGCATGCTTTTTTCCTTTTTTGTGAGCGCTTCAAAAACGCGTTATTTCGTACCATTTGGCATATTTCTTCACAATTCTTCGTTTTATTGAATACAGCTGTGGAAAGCAGCCGCACTTATTATTCACGGACTCGCTTTCACTTCGAAAGCAAAGGTTAATGGTAAAGCCTATTTCTGATATGCTGCTTGTTCAAGTGCAGTACAATGATTCACACTGGTAAGTTAGCACTGATATATTATCGTACTAACATACCGGCATGAATCTGTTTTTTAAATAATGCAATGGCAAGTACGAAAATTATAGCTGAAGCGAAGATAAGATTCCAGATTGAAATACTTTGGTACAGTTGTGTCTGGCGCTGACTAATCTTTACCTTCAAGACACAATGATAGTGATTAGCACAGTGCAACACAATGCTGAGTTGTAAAGGGAAATCCAGCAGGATTCAAAACATTTAGCCTTTTAGCTCAAAAGCTGCCACTTAAGCCATAACCTGACTTGTAATAACTGAACTGTAGACGTTGGACACTCGGCTGCTGTTTCGCCCTTCGATGGCTTCGTTTATGTCGGGGCCAAGAAACATAGCGCAGTCAGAGGCTTTATTTGACTGATAAAAGTTTATGAAATTAAAGGCTGTTTGTAAGTTATCGCTGACTCAGTTTAACAACAGAAAGCTTGGTATTATACAGGCGCAGTAAAGCGCAATTACGTTTACATGTGTGTTTTAACCTCTCCGAAATTACTCGAGGTAATAACAAGAAGCTTGTAGTGATTGGTCACCATTCCGGAGTGAGTGTCATGATGACGTCACAATTGAAAATAAATTTTTTAATTTGTATTTTTTGATGGAAGAAAGTAATGAAAAACCCGCACTCGACTTTTCAACTCAAGAATATTCATCATTTTAGGAAATAAGATGACATCATAATAAACCGTGGATTGTAAAATTTGTTTTCTTTATTTCCTCGAAAAGTGCTGACCATAGAAACGCGATTAAAATATTTTGCAGGAGATATTAACTTGCTACTTCCGATAAAGCTAATTTTCCAACCTTGAAAACTTTATCAACAAAACAACTAGCGATCATGCGTTTATGTGTTTTTTGGCATGCTTTATTCATTTGTTTTTCATCGCTTCAAAATAACATTGATCCGTCATTGTTGATTCACGGATTCAACGGGGAATTACGCGCCTGACTTAGCCATCAATACACACTTGAACCATTAGCAGTTTAATGATCAGGTGATCAGGCGGTTTTTCTACACAAAAGCACACATATGATAAACACGAATAACAGTAAAACGTTACGCTGAAAGCATATATATAAACTAGCACATAACGAATTTTTGAACTCCTGTTTACGAATCACGTACCGTAAGAGTTCGAGTTAGCCGTCCGGTAAGCTATTATTATTACAATCTTTAGCTATCTCCAAAATGCATAAATTAAGCTCAGAAAACCTTATGTAAACAAATGTGAATGAATCTGCGTACTAAACTGAACAATAAATATCATTAAATTAACTCAAAATCGACTGTAGTTTAAACTCTTACATTACAAAGCTAGCATTATTGTTTTGTTGAACTGGTTAAATATCAGTCAGAATCTTGCCAGCAACTAAAGAAGGCACGAGTCAACACAGGCGAGTAAGTAGTTACCTTTATGACGTAACAACACGAGACTAGACTAAGTATACGAGCAATGCTACAAAAAATGAGCACGGAATAAGAAAGTAAAAAAAACAACGTAACAGTCATAATATCAAGTGTCGTCATGATGCTGTCTGTACCACTCCAGTGAAACAGCAGTATCTGTACTTATCATTCAATTACATTTTGTAAACAAACGTAAATAGTTAAGCCTATTTCTAATATGCCGCCTGTTACCATAGAAAGAAATATTATAGTACTTACACACACGATTGAAATTTGCTTTCTGAATGTGCAATTACAAGGAGACTACGAAAATCTTGGTAACTGATCAGTAGGTGGACTTCACGTCAGAATAACTTTGTAATACAGTTCTGTCGTGCGCTTGATACTTTTAACCCAAAAGATGTTTCATCACGAGTAGCAAATGTGGGACAAAACGCCGAGTTTGATGTGAAATCTTGAGCAGGATTTACAAAAAAATCATTCTTTTCTTTAGCACAAAAAGGTGATTAGTGGGTGATCCATTTAAAAACCATAACCTAACTCGTTGTAAGTTAATAACTAAAATGAAGATGCTACACTTCGGGCTCCAGATCACTTCGCCTTTTCTTGGCGGCGTTTATGCCGGAACCAAATAGCATACGCAGAACCAGATGCTTTCGTTCTGGCCAACACTTACGAAAAAGTCTGATGTAGTAGACCTACCACTTAATAGCTCATCTGTAGAAATACATCTACAGCATCATTCACTTTAGCCTTTTGTAACAATTTCAATACTCTTATACACTTACTCAAATGTGCGAATAAAGTTTGTGAAATTATTAGTTGTTTATGATGAATAATGTGCAGTTTTAATTTTATTACAATGAAATTGATATTACGGGCTTGGTTTATGAAATCCAACGTTTGAAAGGAAATTATAATAGAAAAAACACATTGGTATAGCAGGCTTATATCACTACGTGAGGTTGTGGTGGGAAGGTTTGGCCCGTTTTGGGCGATGCAATTGCATAACTCATTTTGATTTCAAAACAAGAAGGAAGATCTTTTTGAGGTGATAAATCTTTTCAAAAAAGTGGTTTTGCCGATATTAGTCTCCAAACAAATACAACAACCTTTTTTTCTTTTTTGAAATCTATATTATTTTAAAGAGAAAAACTCTGTCTTTTAGCAAGTCAAGTGAAATGCTGAAATTCTGGACAATGAAGAAATTTTTTAAGCAATTACCGACCACCGATTTTAACATTGAAATTTCAGACAAGTCCTGGAAATTCCGGACGTAAGACAAATGGGTCCTGGCGAGACCGGCAAAAACCGGACATTTAACTAATAAAAAAACAAGTCCCTGTTGAAACAACTTTTGAAAAGAGTTTGAGATGAAAGAGGCCTTCTGCACATTTGCATCTGCCCATTTGTGCAAAGTTAGCTCAAAAGTTAATTTGCATCTGAATTGAAAGAATCACTACTTAATATCAAATAAAATTGTTTTGTTATTATTAATATTTCGTATACACAATGTGACAAGATTCAGAAGTTGGTGCAGTTTAGACAAGATATCAAATTAGAGTTGTTCACTTGCTTTAAATTGCAAAGAGGCCAGAGAATTGGGCAAGCTTTTAACACATGATAAGCAGTTTACAAGCTTCCGCATTCGCAGAGGTCGGAGTTTAATTGCCCAATTTTATGCATAAAAGATTGAAATCGGCCAAAACCAGTTCTAAGTCTATTGAGCTAAACCCAGAATTTATTGGCATCTCAAATTCATGCGGTCGGTTGCTAAAGCTTGAAATGTAGGTTTGTAGGGTATCTGAGATATTTGGTGGAGTTAATTTGGTTGCTGAAAGGGTTCTGAGATGGGAAGGAAAGGGTCTCTTTGATTTCAATCTGAAATGGGAGCTGCTGTACGTCCTCGCCGTCCACCCTGGGCAACAGCCTCACAGTTGGCAGAATCAGCGGTAAATCACACAGCGTGACGCGAATTCATCATTGAACTCCAATTACGTCGGTTCCAAATCAAGTTATTTTATGAGAAAATGTGAGCAAAGTTTGGAAAATATATTTGGAAAGCAATTTTTTAATCTTTTTAATTTGATTTAAACTTTTTTATTTTTTGAATTTAACCTTGTCATTTATGTTGAATAGTCAAAACTCGAAGTTTGGCTGGAAGATTCAGCATTCTTCATTTTATTCGTTTTGCCTGAGTGGCCTTATTCTAACCCGATCAAGTTTATAGAGTAATTTCTGATTTGGGTCAATAACTTTGATAAACATGGATGCTTCCAACACTTCTGAGGAACATTTTTCACTTTTGGAGGATGTGATTAGTGAGGAAAAAAGCAGAAATGACCTCTTCAAAGTGAAGCTCCTTTCTCACAAACTTCAACTCTCCACAAAACGCAAATCTGTCTTGCAATGGAAGCGTGTTGTTGAGGAAAAAAAAAGGAATGGGTTTCTCGGGTAAGGATATTTAATCCGCCGATACATGGAAATGACGTAGCAACATCTAAATTGGTTTGTTTGTTTCATTGTATGGAGTCATTGATATAAGCAATTTAAAACGTGCATAAATCAAAGACTCGAGAAGTAACCGAGAAGCAACATTTAAATGAGTAAATAGTAAATGAGTCCACTTCAGTCTCTCCAACAATATCTTAAATGAAATGTTTTTTGCAGAAGCGCTGAATCGAAAAATAACTTTTCTGCTTGTAATCACACCGATTCATGCATTAATGATGTCGTCGCTGCAAAAGGGACTTTGGATGAAAACAAAATTCCTATTTTTCTGGACCCGAATGCTTCTAAAGCGAATAAACAGCTTACAAAAATACCTAAAAATCTTACATCAGAAGATGAAGAACACACGTTTCCTTCAATCCAAACGTCAATAAAAAACAAAAATCTTGACCCAAAACGAGAGAGTACAAAAAGTATATTTTATCTTGTTGGTATTTTTGCGTTTTATTTTTTATTTTTTTAATCTTTTTGTCAAAAGTGAGGAATTTTCTTTATTTTAAAAATGATCTATAATTCTTTGTATACTAGATTAGTTTTCTCTTCTCTTTTTGTCAGAACTAATTTTCCTCTGGTATATGCTTTTGTATGCTTGGACCAGAAATAGTTTATTTACAAAATTGACATTTGTAAATGAACGGCTGGTTTTGGTGTTGAAATTTATGTCCTCAACAAACGCGCAGTGTTTGCCATGTTTGAAAAATAATGCGTAGCCACATTTGATATTTCTAATTTGGCCAATAATTCAAGTCAAACACTAGCTTTTAGTATATAAATGACAATACATTATATTCTATTATGACATCATATTTGTATTGTATGACGTCATCTCATGTAACTTTGCGATGAGTTAGGTTAGATCAGAGGTTCCCAAATTGGGGTCCGCGAACAAATTTATGAAAACTCACTCTAGCCCGACTATGAATTGGACCGAGAGTGACACAATCATGGCAGCAACAAAGGCGTTGACTTTTTTATTTTTTATTTTTGGAGGACATCTCCACTCCACAGGTGCGAGTGAGAGGGCACTTTCGGCACTGACGAATATCATTATCGTAAGTGAGACGAGTGAAAAAGCAATCGTCACATATTCTTGGGGGTCGGCAAAGAATCACGACCACAAAAAAGGGGTCTGCGAAGCCAAAAGTGTGGGAACCCCTGGGTTAGATGGTGCAGTGGATAGAGCTTCCGCTTCGGAGCCGGTAGACCTGGGCTTCATTTTCCAAGTCGAGTCATACCAAAAGACTTTAAAAATGGTATTCAAAGCTTTCCTACTTGGCGCTCAGCAAAATAGGGATAGTGTGGAGAACAAGCCGGCAAGCTTGCTTGTTGTGTCCTTGGGCAAGGCACTCGACGGGACGCCTCCATCTTTATGTGGTGGACAGGTGGCGCAGCTGCACTTCACTTCACGCATTTAAAATTGTAGAGGTGCTCACCCAGTATGTCGTAAGAAGCGGCTCTTGGGTATCCACCAATGGCAGTCCGCCTTGTTGGTGGTGGGGCTATCAGTCATTTGTGTGTGGTTCGAAATGGGCTGCCATCTTTCCCCTAGCCTAATTCAAATAGGTTAACGGCGTGAACCTGAATTGTCGTTCGTTTCGTATCTCCATCTTGAGGAAAAGAAGGGGAAATAACGACAACAACAATAACAGCATGTGTTATTTGTTTTCAGAAAATACTGATTTGGAACAAAGACGGAAAATCACTGAAGCGTTAACAAGTATCCGGAAAGATCTAGTGAGTGACGCAGATAGGACTCACTTAAAGATAAAGGGTATTGTTAGAATCGCCAGCGGCCTCTTGATAATCAGTAGAAAAATTGGCTTATTTCGCGTTTCCTCAAAAAAATCGGCTAGATGGGTCTTGGTGCTATTCCATACCTTTCAAAAATCTTTAATAGACCTACCGGCAGGTTAGTGTTTTGAAGTTTAAGCTCTGCTATATTGCTGAATGCCAGAAGCTTGTTCCGATTAAAAAATTAAACCTGTTTGAAATTTAGCTAAATAGTTTTCAAAATGTTGTGTTTTAAATTGCAGCAAATTTTACTTTTATAGTCAACTAACCTACCCTGCCGGCGTCACCCGGCAGAGTGACGAGTCAGTTATGTCAGGTAGAAATGAGGTTCAGGGGTAACATTTTTTCTAGTAACATTATTTCAAGATGGTAAGACGGGTGGTAGCTTTCGTTCGAGCAAAGAAACCGCTTTCCTCTATCAACAAACACTAATTAAAAATAATATTTCTAATTACGTCGTCATTGCGACATTACGAAATCCTTTGTTCCTTCGTTTCGGGGTGCATAGTAAACAATCGTCCCAAACTCGAGTTTGTGCGTCCAGTGGTTTCAGAGGAGCTAAACCAAACACACACAGACAGAGTAACGGTTTATGACATAGATTACACGAGGTCAGATGGGAATGCTATGGTGCCACATGGGCCAACTTATGGTTGACTTTAAGGTAGTTGATGGTCATTTTTGATGTCGTAGATTTTGTAATTTTTCAGTAAATTTGTTCACGTTTTAAAAAGAAAAGCTCTCTAATTATTACGTAGTTCTTAAACGCTTTAAACGAAAGCTTTAGTTAAAATCTGGACCCAACGCCTCCATTGTCGATTTCATTTTAATTGCCATTGAAATAACAATGGCGTTAAAAAAGTCATTGTAAAATGACTTATCGTGACCAAAATAAAAGCGTTATCAAATAGTGCGTTAATCAATCAACTTTTATTAGCATGACAATCACGTTAGTTTTTTGAAATAAAACCGGAGTAAGCAAACTGTTGCCCACGTGCTGAAATTGCGCGGTGCGCAGAAGAATGCGACTTGTGACCCGCGTTCACAGATTAATCGTTTAAAAAGATCTCTAGTTTAAAACTTTGCTCTATTGAGATTGATCTCGGAAAAAAATGTCTTCAATTTTGAAGCTCTGGGTATGTAAGATTGATTTGATCTCTGCCCTTTTGAACTTGATACCTATAGGTAAAGGACTTTAGTTTGAAACCTCTGCTCTTCTGAAGTTGACCTCCAAAAAAAAAGGATCCTTAAAATTGAAAAAGAATCCGCAGCAAGCCCGATGTATCATACAATTAAGTAAAATTGGCTTGCTTGCGAAAAAGTTTGCACACCCCTGATATAACGCATATGTAGTGCATCAAAAACATTATGCTTGTCTTTGTTGTTACCTTAATTGAGCTTTTTGACATGGGTTCAATTCAGATCTTCTAAATAAACATGTTTGGATGGCCTTAATTCAACCGAATACTACAAAGTGCAACTCTACTGTTGGTTTTTCCAAATCATTATGCGGCCTCTGCCACTTAAACTTCTATATTCTTAATACTGTGAATAACAAAATCCAAACCACAAATCTTTAAGTATGTATTGGGGGGAAGAGCAAATTCTTTTTAGTCATTTCAAAAATACCTATGACTTCTTTTTTGACAAAGCGAACAAATTTTTGTCAATATCAATTTTAACAAAACACTTTTATTTTTAATCCGTTTAAACGAAACCACTCTATTTATGAAATAGAATTTGACTCTCCTTTTTTCTGTAGATTCTCATGAGAATGGAGGACCACAGTTTATCTCGAAAGCTGCTAAACATTCGTGAAAGTTTAAACCGTGAGAGAGCAGCATTGAGCTGTGACGAGCATGCCAAGATGTTGGACATTATTACTTGGGAAATAGAGGCCGAAAAAGAACTGAATGAAATGCATAAAGGTAAAAAATTGTAAATGATAAAATATAGCAAAAACGTAATTGAAAATTGCTGTTTATGACCCAGTAATTTTTCAGAAGACCATGAGTTCAGTCATTTTTGTACAAATTACACGGCTGTTTTGTAATTATAAAACTGGTATAAAAACAATGTTTTTACGTGCAGGCTCGTTTGGGACTTTGAGAACCTAAGATAGCTGTGGTTCTCGATTCTGTTTTAAAAAAGTTCCGAGACTATTAACAGTATTTCGAAATTTATTGGCAGCCGACAACTATAAGGCAGCTGCATCAGCATTTCTTTAAAACCGTCCCCATTCGCAAATGCATTAAAACTTATTATCGTTTGAACTTCATACGGTGGTCTTGCTCAACGTTACTATCGATTGTAATACCCTAGGCTAAGATTCCAAAACTTCAGCAATAGATAGAACTTAAATCATGGTTCAGCATTTGTTTACCAAATCTTAAATTTGTGTCGGGTTACTTGCGAACAAACCCAGCTTTCTTACAATAAAGATTTACAACCACAAACCTAATTACAGCAATAAACTTAGCTATCTTATCATACTCCCAAGGCCTGGGTCATGACAAAGTTGAGACTCAGTTTTTTTGCTTCTTCTTTGAGCCACGAATTTGTTTCTAAACTGTTTGTAAATACCAATTGGTCAGCTACGTGTGTTGTTAAAGCAATTCCCCATCGATATTTGAAGCTGTAACTTATAGATTTTCTTTTAAAATTTTGTTTTTTTGTTAGTGAGCGACTTCTCTGGCGCACTCTTGCGGCGTCCCGATTCTGTACTCAGATCTCCGACTGTGCTGCATCAAATGGGAATCAACAAAGTGACGTTCGATTTTAAAAGATTTTCGGTCATATGAACTAGAACAGCGGTTCCCGAACTTTTACACCGGCGGACCAGTAATTTTTTATAAAAGGATTCACGGACCAGTACGCAAAAATTACCACAGCAAAACACAAAACAAACAATAGTTTACCACAACAAAACACCATAATTGCCTCATCTTAAACCAGGCTGCGAACTCGTACTTAAACTCAAATTCGAAAGAACTTGATCTTTTTGCCGAACTCGATGTCGAACTTGAACTCGAAACTCAAAATTTTGGGTAACTCGAACTCGAAAATATTTAAAGCAAGTTCGAGTTAGGTTTCATTTGTACAATATCATTATAACTGAATTTGAAAAGAATGAAATCTATTTATTGGAAATTATGGATCTTATGCAGAAAGTAGGCTTAAATCAGGATTTTTCTAAAGTTTTCTAAGCCCAACTTAAGTCATCGATTTCATATGCAGCAAGAAGTTTTTGCGTTTAGCCTGGCTTGACTACTTGTTTCAGTCAGCCTTTTATAAGTTATCATTGTACAGTAGATGGATTAAATCGCGACATATAAAAGCAACGAGGCAAAACCTAGTGATTGCATTGCTGTTGCTAAATTTGGGCAATGGGTCCCAAGTAGCTTAAATCAGTAAAATGGTTATGTAGCATGTTGCACCACTTACTGCAACCGCTTTAACCAAAGCTTTTTGCAAGCAACAATTTCCATTAGTATCTCACCACAATAGCGTACAGCGCGTCACCTGGCAGTATGACGCTACAAGATATATTATTTTTAACGGGAACCTCATAACCCCTTCATAAGCTGGATTTTCAATGACTGTAACGTCATAATACATTAAGCCGGGCTTTTGAAAGTCTTGTTTGAGTTTAGTTTCTGCATATATCATCAAACTTCCCTTTGTAAGCCCAATTTGCGCAAGCTCGGCTTAGGCTTAAGCTCGACCTAAACTAAGTCTGCTTTCTGCATAAAATTCTAAATGTTTTATGAAAACGTTAAGAACAGTGAAAAGACCAATTTAAAATTTGGAAGGAAGACATGGCAAAGAAAAAGAAAGAATAGGACCACATGGTGGAAACTGATGTAGTAGAAAGACCAGTGGAAAAAGTGGCTCGCAGTAAAATTGTGAAAGCAATGCAAAAAATGAAGTCAGGAAAGGCAACTGAACCACCTGAAGTAAGTGTGGAGATGATAGTTGCAAGTGACGATATTGGGGTTAAAGTGGTGATAAAACTAAGCCAGCGTGTATTGGATGGTAGAGGAATGCCTGATCAGTAGAAAACTAATGAGATTGTGCCTATCTTTAAAGGAAATGGTGATGTGATGAGCTGTGGATCATATAGAGGAGTAAAACTGCTGGAACATGCCTTGAAAATTGTTGAAAGGATACTAAAGAGGCGAATACGAACACTAATCAATTCGAACAAAATGCAGTTTGGATTTATGCCAGAAAAAGGAACAGTTGATGCGACATTCATTGTGAGGAGAATACAGGAGGAATATCGAAAGAAGGACAAGAGATTGTACATGTATTTTGTTGACATGGAAAAAGCTGTTGATAGAGTGCCAAGAGAAGTGATGTAGTAGGCCGTGAGAAGGAAGGGTCTATCAGAAGTAATGGTTCGGGAAGTTATGAGCTTGCATAATAGTACAAAGACAAGAGCGAGAGTGGGATCTGTATATTCAGAAGAATTTGAGGTAAAAGTTAGTGTACATCAACGATCTGTGCTGTTACTACAATTGTTTTCAATTGTTGTTGACGTTATTACAAAAAATGCAAGAAAGGGTGTGGTTAATGAACTACTGTATGCAGCGACCTTGCTCTTATAAGCGAAACCATGGAAGACTTAAAGGAAAGATTTTGGAATCGGAAGGCTGCACTGGAAAGTAAGAGTTCAAAGGTCAACATCAGAAAAACAAAAGTGGTTGCAGGGGGTCGGAAGAAGAACTATTCAAAAGCAAGACAGATCCATGTGGAGTTTGTGGGAGGAGAGTCATGGCCAATTCAGTACTGTGCACAAAATGTGAAAACTGGGTTCACGGAAGATGCGCGAAAATAAAGATATACCGCTAGGTTGGCAATACATTTTGTTAGCTCAAAATGTAATGAAATAATGGAAGGAAAGGTGGATTCGATCGAGGAGTTGTGCGATGAAGTAGAGATAGTGAATGGATTTTGTTGCTTGGGAAACAGACTAAATTCTAGTGGTGGCTGTGAAGCGGCAGTCACAGGTAGAGTAAAAATCGGTCGGATAAGATTAAGGGAATGTGGAGAGTTGTTGCTTGGAAATAGGTTTCCTCTGAAGATGAAAGGTAAAGTTTATCGTTGTTGCGTAAGATCTCCAATACTGTATAGAAGCGAGGCATGGTGCTTAAAAGAGAGTGAAAAAGCAATTTTGAGGAGAACGGGGAGAGCTATGGTGAGAGCCATGTGCGGTCAGAAAGTTGTTGACAGAATGACGGCTGACCAACAGATGAACATGTTGGGGTTGAGGAAAACTATATACCAGTTTGCAAAAGAAAATGGAGTTAGGTGGTATGGACATGTGCTGAGGAGGGATGACGATAGCCTTTTGAGGGTTTCTTTGGATCTTGAAGTGAGTGGCAAAAGAAAACGAGAATGACCGAAGAAGACCTGGAAGAAGCAAATGGAATAAGAGACAGAGAAGATTGGTTTGAAGAAGGAGGATGCCCTGAATCGAGCAAAGTGGAGAGACGGAGTGCGAGCAATTGCAGAAGGAATGTAGTAAATCTGGCCATCTCTACTAAAGGGACGACACCGGATAAAAACTGAATAACTACAAGCGTACTAGCTTCTAGAAGAACGCTTCAATTAGATTTTACAGTTTTGCTATGTAAAAAGTCACAGTAGAGAATGGGTGGCCTAATTAACAGCTAACTTTTTATTCGTAAACAATGAATCGCAGACATAGCCCTTGTTTTGATTGAAAGCGCACAATCACGGAACCTACAATTATTCAATTGTAAGTTATTTTTCAATTTTTGGTTTCAATGGAAATTCACAATACAGATATTGCCTGTTATGGCAACGACATTTACTTATTATAACAGATGTTTCAACATAAGTTTGAACGCGCAATTTTACTCCAAACGTGCTTAGGTTAAGTCAATCACTTTATTTTCTGAACTCGAAAAAACTTGATAAATTTTCATAGGCCTTGAACTTGAACTTGAACTCGCAAAAATGAAAATGTTGAACTCGAACTCGTAAAACAAACTGAACTCGAACTCGAGCTTAAACTCCATATATAAATCGACCGAATTCGCAGCCCTGTCTTAAATATCCAAATGCGAAACATTTTACTAACAAAATGCAAATTAGTGGGATATTTGCTTTTTTTTTCTCTGCCAATAAAAGAGAAAAACGAGGCGTCAAGGAGGTTTCTGAAATACGTTGTTGTGACTCGGCATCCAATCAATTTTTTTGTTTTGTTTTAATTAATGTCAATGCTGAAAAAGATCTCTCACATAAGTAGTTTGTTGAAAACACTACCAATAATTTCAAAGCTTTAAAAACATAGTGAGGGATATTTGTCTTCAAGGAAATCCAAAATGTAGTCAGTGATTCTTTTCTAAATCGAGATAGTAAAGTGGAATCACAACCCAATGCAATCAGACTTTCCTTTTTGTGTGCATCGAGAATACACGAGTTGATATCTTGGATAAATGGGTTGTTGATCCAGAGATTTCCATGTCGATAATCTTCGTCTGCTGGAAAATAGTGGTCGAAATTGATAGCCAATCAAGTGTTGACTTACATTAGAATAAAGACATTTGTATAAAAGCCTTGTAGGGAACTGTTGAGTTCTTCAGGCGACTAGATATGCCAGCCAAATACGCAAGTTTGCATAACCACATCTCGTCTAACAAAAATGCTGCTAATGGGGAGTTTATTTCTTCCAAAAAGATTTTTGTTTCCTCGCGAAGTTCAAAAACGCGTGAAAGAACTCGTCCTTGTGATAGCCATCTCACTTCAGCGTGGAGAAGGAAATGTTCATGTTTAGAATCCATACTTTCACCCAATGATTGATAAAGTCTGGAGTTGAGTGGTCGGCTTCGTAATGCGTTCACGATTTTTACAGAATCATTTAGAACGTCTTTTAATTCCGGAGACAGTTTTTTTTGATGCCAGGTGTTCCCGATGTATAATACAGTGTGTGAAGAGCAAGTATTTGTACACAATCTCTTTGATTTTTGCGACTGCACCAGAACAATGGCCTGTCATGGCCGCAGCACCATTAGTACATACGCCGACGCAGTTTCCCGAGTCTGTTTTGTTCTTCCAGAAAATATCGTTCAGGACTCAAAATATCTGCAATCCTGTGGTATGCCCTGGTAAGTTGATGCTGCAAAGAAGCTCTTCCTTGACATCAGTTATCTTCTTATACCTTGCAAGGCAAAGCAGAACACCACAATTACTCACGTCCGTTGATTCATTAAGTTGGATAGCACAGTGAAGCGACTTCTTTACCTCTTCTATGACCTGCTGCTTAACATCTTTTGCCATGTCTTCAATCCTTCGTTGAACGTTGTTGTTGGAGTGTGGTATGCTTTCAAACGTTTTCGCTGTTTTTGGTCCCAAATATCTTTGGCTGCGGTTAAGATACATAGCTTTACTTACTCTTTCCCAATCGTTAACGGTTTTTTGTTTTCGTTATTCGAAATTAAATGTGATATAAAGCATGAAGAACAGATTTGTATGTAGAGGTTATTTTTCTCATTTGCTTCTTTTGAGGGGTCAATCTCAGAGAGTAGTGGTTCAAAATATTCAAGTGGTTTGCCTTTAAGATTGCTGTGCTTTGAATGAAAGTGACGAATTAATTTGGAAGGTTTCCTGGCATCATTCGAGAGAACTTGATGGCAACCAAACATAAAGGGCTGTGGATATTGTTCATCACACGGTGCTACAGTAAAGCCAAATTCCAAGTATATTTTATCATGTTGTCTGACAAAATCTCATTTTTTTTCTAGCTCCCCTAGAATTATCTACGTGTATTCATCTAATTTTTTCCTAGACCTAGGTGGTTACACATTACCATCATTGATATTTGCATCATTTTCATTTTGAGAACTGTCTGTTTCATTAGGCTTACTGCCATCTTTTTTATTAAAGAAAGACAAAATAGATTTCTGATTTATTGATTCCGTAGTAAACAATTACCAGTGTCGTTACTGCAGAATCTGAGAAGTAACTGTCATCTATATATATAAAACTCAAAGTTTGTCTGTCTGTCCGCTATAGAAATAAAACTGGAGACATTTAGATACAAACAAACATATGAATCTTATATAACTTTTTCCAGGCAAGCCAAGTACGGTATTTTGATTTCGATCAGAACCGTCTATGGGGGGCTACGAGCCTATATTTATTCAACCTATATTAAGATATGGTTATTCAATGTAAAAATTTAATCAGTCTTTACATTTTACCCGATCAACGACGGGGAAATCTGCTAGTGCCTCCTAAATTTCCTAAAAAAACACGGGTGTTAAATGGGTGTTTAAAAAGTGACGTGAACTACAGTGAATTGCTGACAAACTCGCTAACTTGTTTAATTCTGAAGAAATGCACTGTCTAACTCTAAACTTTAAAACTTGTAAAATCTAACTGCTAGATTTTACAAGTTTTTGATATAAACTTGTAGCACACTAACTGAATTATCTAAAAATTATATTGATATAAAAAAAATTATGATTTGATATTGAAAAAAATATTTTAACACAATTAATTGATTCAAAAAGAGACGAGCCAAATTTGGTTTATGATAAACCTGAAAACTGCTATAAACGCCTATATACGTATTCATGCTGTAATAAGGGGAACTAATAGTAATAAAGGTTTTAAACAGTCGTGTGACAATAACTAATACTGATACAATATAATGCGAAAATAAACTTCACGTAAAAATAAAACTGCGGACCGGCAAAATTTTTTCGCCGACCGGCGTTGGGAACCGCTGAAGTAGAACAATGTTTAACGCTAGCCAATTATTTTTGGCGGAAAAGGACGTCAGAGAGAATAAGTCCTTTCAAAATGTCTTTTATATTTGGCTTCAGAAAGCAATATTTCTAAAAATATGGATTTTGCATTCTGTTTAAATGTGGCTCTTTTTTTCCAAATAAATGCAATGATATTTTAATTTTCTTTGTTTTTATTTTTACATTTTGCTGCTGTTTTTGTTTTAATCTATTCGCTGTGCAATTTATTTAGGCTGATAAAGTCATTGAAAATAGTTGAATTGAATGAAAGTGAAAAGGTATTTTCGTGTTTGATGATGTGGTCAGATTGTGGGAAAAAAATCTGAAAAAAACTTTTATTGTTATTGTTTTTTATTATCTTAATTTCATTTTCCAGTCACGAAAAATCTTTGCGGTTAGGCACGGAACATCGATGTATTTACTTTGTATTTACTCCACTTCGGAGCAGGAAGGTGGTGATGGATCCTGATATTTCTGCTGCATTGATTCCTAATTAATACTTTAAGAGTCGTTTGTCGCTTGGTTATGACGTCGCAATTGACTGTTGCAGTAGTGAAGCAGCATTTTGGAGTTTATTTTGAAAAATTGCCGATTAAATGATTTTGTTTGTTTTCAGCGAAAAACTACGACGTGTGTATAAGCAGAAGAACAAGCGGAAATGCATCGTTTAATGTTGCTCATCTAGCGCAGCTTTCGAGAGTAACTTGTAAAAATTATTCTTAACATGCAGCTCTAAAAAATGGAGGAAACATTTTAATAATAGGTCATTAATTCTTTACTCTGGACTCAGTCTCATTATTGATAAAATCTTGGTTACTGGCTCTAGATCGATAGAAGATGATCGTCCTTGAGGCAAAACAAAATCATGGTCATTTCTGAGCAAAAAACTAAGATTTATTTTGTGCTAAAACAAATTGCTTCTTAAATTTAATTTTGATACATTTGGCCGAACGAAGTGAGAAATCAGAGGTCGGCAACTTTTTCCTACTCGAGTACCAAAAGTAAACTTTGCAAAATCTCAGCGGGGCAAATCAAGTTTTCGTCAACAGAACGTTTACCTCATTCTTTTTTGCGGTTTAACATTGCGGGTAGTGATAATTGTAAACGCTGTTCCATGTTTTGGCGATATTGTAATCTCAGAAAGCAATTTCTGTCGCAATGGATACCTGTCAAAAAAAAGGCGTGTTATTGAGTTTTTCAATGCAGAACAAGTACCACCAATTGACATCCACAGACGCTCGGCGTGTTGTTGTGTGATTGTTTGTGGTGTCAAGGCGGTGGGTGTCGACTCACTTAGAAGGTGGGTTTGTCAATTCTAGAATGGTGACAGACACATGAGCTGTAAATCATGACCGAGAGAGATCAAAGGCAAAAAATTGTTGGCTGGAATATGAGGCTAATAAAAATCTTTTGTAGATTTTTACACCGTCCAGTACGTGCTTTTGCGTAACAACAAAATTTTCTTCCTCCGTTGAATTTTTTTGGTCAGTATTTTATTTTGTACAAGTGAGGTCATCTAATATATAAAGTGCAATTCTATATGTCAGTATGTCTGCTTTAACTTCTCTAAAATTGCTTGAGATACAAACATCAAACTTGCCACGATTGATCACCAGACCGTGGTGAGTGCCATAAGGGTGTTCGTGCCGTCATCATAACGTCATAATCAAAAATGATTTCTAAAAAATTTGCAATACTTGACAGAGGACACTCGCTTTTGCTCAAACGAAAACCAGCTTCCGACTAATTACATTACAAAAACTTTCATTTCTTTGGGGTCTAGAATGACGTCATTATCAACGCTTTATTGCACAATCTGTATTTTTTTCTTTCTCAAAAAGTACTGATCGCAGAAACGCGATTAAAAGTTTTTCTCAAGATATTAATAAGGTTCTTTGGATAAAAATAATTCTACAACAATAATTGCTTATTTGACAATGCTACGAGCACTTCATTATTTAAGAACTTTAAGCCCTGTAAGCATTTTTCTTCTCTATTTCGCTTGCATGCTTGAAACTGGCTCTATGAGGTCATAGCATGTCCCGTACGATAAACACAAATGTTCGCTACCGAAGATTATAATACATGTATGAAGATGTTTTCAAAAATTGCAACCTTTTTACAAAATCCATTTACTAAAACACTGATTTGTAAATTCATTTCACAACTGATTTTCAAACTTTCTTCTACCAATTAAAAGGTTATTTTAAGGGGAGTCCGATAGTGTATGATATGTACAATTAATATCAGTTTTTATAGTCAAAAAAGTAAACTTTAAGACCTGTGGTGTAACTTTTTACCCCTCCCAAAAAGTGTTAAGTTCAGTAAAAAGAGGTAACTTTAACACCACAATGTTATAGTAAGGTACCAACAATTATTGTGCTTTGAAAGCTTAGGAAATTTCCTTTCCAGCAATATGTGACTTTAATTACTTAGGATTGAGGATTAGTTTATAATGTCTGATTATAAAGTGGTTGCCGTACACCATGTTTCATTTTAGGTTGAACAATTATCCTACTTGACCTAACAAACTTGCAATTGTTAAACCAAAGTTAGTTCTTTGGTACATTTTGACTACTTTTCCGCACAAGCACGGTTCTTTTGCATTATCACTTGACGTTTTCAAAAATATTCATCAAAAACTGAAGTCTGTAAATGTTTATGAAATGTAGTCTACTGGGTAAAAGCACATAAAATTTTGTTGCCTACATTTTACAAAATTCCAATTTCTAAAAAAATTAAGTCCTTTAGTACATCTTGGCTCTTCTTTCTTGATAGCATGGATCTTTGGCATTATCCATCAAAACATTCAAAAAGATTCATCAAAAAATGAAGTCTACAAATTTTAATTTGTAAAGCAAAACGCTTGATGATCACCAAAGAAAAAGACAAGGAGGTATAAATGGTCCTTTCTTATGGTTTGCAACGAAATGTAAGTGTGGAGCTGCATATGATCTAAATGTTGAAACAATTTGTTTTGCAATTCGACGAGGCTGCCGCAGCAGCCAGCTGATTTGATATTCTTAACCTCAACATTATTAATGGGGGCCCCCGCTACTGCTATAACTCAACTGTGAGTGCTTCATTTCAAGTTGGTTTGCTATGTGCATGGCGGCGTTTAAAGTTAGCATGCTATAGTCACTGAAAAGAAAAAATCAAACTTTCTGAAACGGATAAGGAAATTTGCTTATTAGTCAACACAAGCAATTGGAAGAACTCGGTACTATTTTTTTACCTTAATTAACATACAGCCTAGTTACATTTTTGGCTACTCATCAATTGGCATTCAAAAAAAAATTGACGCATTTGAAAGCGAAGACGAAGGGGGAAATGGACATTTTTTTAAGTCTGTTTAACTACGCTGCTGAAAAAGACCAGTGTTTACTTGCAATCATTAAAACTATCCCACGAAATACATAGTACACCAGTCTCGATATGCAAAACGAACTTATTTCTGCCATGAGTTCAATAGAAACCAAGGGCATTATGCAAGAAATTGGAAATTCTTGGTGTACTCAAAGTTGAAGGCACCAAAAACCCAATTAGTTTAGAAAACATTTCCATAATTATTGGTCTTTTATCAAAGAATCTTTGAAAATAGCGGAACGCCATCGGTTTTATCAAGCACCGATTCGGGTAATGCGAAATCAATTACTGTCCTGATTTTGGCGGAGCTTACTAAAGCAGAACTGACTTTGTCAGAGGTACTTAGTCAAGTCTATGATGGTGCATCTGTAATGGCAGGATGCTGTGGAGGAATTCAATGTCTATTACAGGAACGAGAAAACAGCAAGGTTCCTTATGTGCATTGCCTGTACCATCAATTGCCCCTTGTTGTGGTGCACGCAATGTTGCTTGAACAAGTGATCAATGTTTTTTTGCGCGTTTGTTGTAGTCTTTACAATTTTTTTCGCAAGCCCACAGTTGCACTGCATCACAATGGTGAAGAGTTGAAACGCCTGCATGAGCAGAGGTGGACTGGCCATCCGGCAATAGCAACAGCTGTTCTCAATTCTTTTCAACATATAACACGCTTTTACAAGAAATGGGTTCTTCAAGGGCACACAATGCAGAAATACGGATAGAGGCATCAGGACTGCTTCGAGAGGTGCAGGAACAAAAATGCTTTGCAAAGTATGTATTGCTATACAATTACAGTCAAACCTCGGTTTTCGAACACAATTCGTTCTGGAAGGCTGTTCGAAAACCGATTTGTTCGAAAGCCAAATCATATTTTCCCATTAGAAATAACAAAAAAGAGATTAATTTGTTCTATACACCAAAAAAATAACTTATTTACCTGGTTACACTATACCAGGGGCGGGCAATTGTTTTGGTCTGCGGGCCGCATCGCGGTCATGGAAGCTACCTGAGGGCCGCACTTATTGAGAAAAGCATTGCTAGGGCCGCACTGAGGATTGAAGAGTCGGTCGAGGGCCGAATTGACCAAGTATAAGTGGCCGAGGATCCTGCAATAGCCTGCATCAGCTTCGACCTCCTTACATTGACCTTATACCGCGCGTGGACATGGTGGTCTCCAAAAAAAAAGGTTCATCACCTTCTAATTGGACAGAAAATGCGTCTGTACAAACTGTCAAAGGCTCTTTTCAACGTGGCATGTAATATTCATGTAACATTCTCTATTCTCTGTCTCTTTGGTTCAGGTAAATCTTTCTCTTGAGTTGTTTGAGAACCGAATTTTTGTTCGAGGACCGAGTGATTTCATCTCGAATTTTCCGTTCGAAAACCGAGATGTTCGAACTGCGAGACGTTCAAAAACCGAGGTTTGAATGTATTCTTATTATCTCAGTTTCAAATAATTTGTTGATGGTGGCAATTCAATTTACAAGCTTGTGCTGTGTTTGTCAGTCTTGTTATGCTGCTATGCCATCATAACCGCGAGTGGACTGCTTGGCTCCCAGATTAAAATAAAAGCAATAAATTGGATTGCTTCAGATTGTAGGAGAAGCTCATACCAGAACCCATTTCAATGTTATGACCAGCGTGATGGCTTATAATATTAAATAAATATAATATTTCGTGTCTATGAGTGGTTTTGGGACTATCTGCTTCACAGACCCGAATTCACCTCCCTGACGAAACTTGAAAAATAATATTCACAATTTCCCTGCTGGGCGCTCATCATGACAAAAGTAATGCAAGGAACAAGACCGCAATTTTGATAGGTATTGTTTGGTAAAGGCATTTAACATTATATCAGATGCCTCTATATTTATAGTAGCAGACAGATGGTGGGACCAAGCATTCTAGCTAATGTGGCGCCCAGTTAAACAAAGGACAAGCAAACAACACTCAACAATTCATATAGATGTGCCAAAAACAAAGCGCCTAGCAAATACGAAAAGATTAAAACATCTTTTCTATGCTTAAATTTAATTGGCATTTTGCTTTTCTTTACCAAATATTGTATAATGCAATATTTTTTGCATGCAAATATTGTAAGCAAATTACCATTTGCGTAATTTGAAAAGTTATTATTTGTAAGAATATTTTTATAATGCTATGTACAGCGCAAATTCATATCGTGTACAGGAAGCGAAGATTGCCATAACAGTTTTAAAATTTAGGCACACGGTACAGTTGGGAAAAAACTAGTAACTTTAATCCAAAAATAACAGCCAAACAACTTGTTAAAAACATACTGCAAACGTTTCAGCCCTGCTTCTTAATAACTGGGGTTGGGGGTCTTTAAAGTGTAGTTGTTGTTTGAGATTTTTGGTTCTTCAAAGTTCTACACTTCAAAGACCCCCAACCCCATTTAAAAAGCAACGTAGTCCACCGGTTAAACTGTTCTTGTGGTTCTTTCTATATTGGCCAAGCTCGCCGGAATTTATTAAAACGAATGAAATAGCACCAGACTGATCTCAACTCGTCTGTAACTATTTACAATCAAACCCAAACCACAGAGTTGACTTTAACAAACCACAAATTTTCACCAGTTCTCCTGACAAATCCAAACTCCTCATTTTAAAATCTTTTTACATTCAGCAATTAAAACCTAGTTTAAAGTCAGACTCCAAATCTTTCCTTTCCGTTTATTTAACGCATGACCATCGCTTCTTGTGCTTTCATTTTTTTAGTGTCAGTATGGTGTAGTTACTAGTCAACCAATTATTTGCATTGAAAACGGCAACAGTTGAGGGCCGAAACGTTCGCAGTATGTTTTTAACGAGCTGTTTAGCTGTTATTTTTGGATTAAAGTTTTTAAATTGCTCCTGGCATTGCTTTGCTTTTTGGTGGACCGTAGCCACAAATTGGGCACTACAAGTGTTTGGTTATTTTCTGTAATTTTACTGTTTTACAATCACAGGTGATGTCACTGTTTCAAGAACAGCCTCAGGTCACCAGTTTGCTATGATACAAGTAATGTGAAAGGAAGTGAATGAATGTGCGTCGACAATATGGATTAATCGTTGGTACTGTTTGTACGCTGATTAATTAAACATTGATTTACTGGTTTATACGCCAACAAGGTGTTCGTGTTATTGTGGTCTTAAAGAGACCTAGCGCGTATTTCCTAGTGAGGCCAAGCAATTCTACCAAAGGCTGCAAAATAAAATCACTAAGCGTTTCCTGTTTTGAAACATCGCGTCTCAAAAACAGAAGCCAACAATAAACAAAGTCCGTTGCAAGCGGAAGCCTCGTCCAAATGAAGGTGTTCACGTCTTAAAAATCGTTAGTTGTTATAAGCAGTCCAGATCTTAACATCAACATTCGCACCTCCTTACCTCCCTTTTCTTAGACCAATCACGAACAAGCAGGTATTTTTGTCTGTATTACATCACAGTTTTAAGTGTTGTTTTTGCATTGCGCAATTGTTTTCACCAAAACTATTCAAGCTTTCTTGTTTTAACCAAGTAATGTTGGGTTATAAAAACCCAAGCGGGAATCAACACACCCATTCGAAAAGGGAGAAAAGCATTTGTGGGATCTGTGGCAAGAGCTTCACCAGAGCGAGAGATCTTAAAAGACACATTGCAGGTGTACACCAACATGTCGAGGTGGAGTGCGGAAAAGGCTTTAAAAAACTTTCCCGCAAAGATGCGATGGAAAAGCACAAACTAGAGTGCCGTGTTTGTCGTCATTGCAGTGTCAGCTTTCCAAACTCGCTTGAGTTAGCGAGGCACTACTGCGGTGAGGGGAGGAAGAAAAGCGGTGGCGCGAGATCAAGACCGCGTAACAAAAGAAAAGGATTTGATTCCAGGTAGTTGGGTTAAATTTTCAAAACATTGCAATGTGTTAATTGCATTTTTTATTTAGCATTCAAAGCGAAGTTGCGAAGGAGGAAAAGAAGACCTTCTAATTCTTGAATTTGAGGATGAAGAATTAAAGTAAGAACTTACTCTGATTTTCTTTTTGACTGCTCTAATGCTTTGTTTCTCAACAGAGGTTTTGTACTTGAAAAATGGGCTCAAATTCGAACGAGGATTGCAATTAGACCAGTTGAAGATATTTACAATTGTTTTTTAAATTCAATCGTAAATGAATTATTCTCCCAAATTTACAATGAAATTATTAATAATCAAAATTTACGTTTTGAGATTAATTACAGCTTTGGGTATATTTTAAAAAACACTGAAACCGGCGTCCCTTGTTTTTATCACCCTTCCTTAAACAATAATTGTACTTTAAATACAGCAAAACTAATTCGTAGCATAGACAAATTGGTGCGTTTTTTAGAAACTATTTCATAGCAGGATTTTGTTGATGATGTGTCATTACCTGAAACAAAGTGGTCGCTTGTGGCTACTACTAGTATTACTTTCGACGCAAACAAGCTAGAAAATGCCCCAATTGGTCAACCAGAAATGCTTCCTAATTTTATTTCATTTAATCAAGGCGTTAATAGTTTAATTACAGATGTAAACTACATAACTACTTACAAAGATTTTTGGTGTTTTTTTCGCTGCTTAAGTTTATTTTGTGGCTTTAGTTTAAACAATTTAGAAAACGAAATCCAAACAAAATTTCGATTGTATTGCGAGCACCGCCAAATCAACCCTTCTTCGTTTCAAGGAGTTTCTTTAAGTAATTTTATTATTCTTGAGGATCTCTTCGAAACTAATGCCATGGTGTATGAGTTAGTGGAGCGTGAAAACGAAGCAGTTTGTCGACTTATTTTAAATTCCCGTAAAATATTTTCTAAAACTATCAAATTAAATATTTTTAAAAACCATTTTAGCTGTATTTTTAATTTTAAGAAATACTTCAGCGTTTTTCATTGCCGAAAATGTGACGCATTATGGTATCATCAAAGTAATTATAATCAACATCTTAAGCATTGCAACAGTGAAGTCAAGTACAAATATAAAGAAGGGGTTTTTCGACTCACCCCTACCCTTTTTGAAGAATTGGCAGAGCTTTGCTATCTGCGTGCCTGAAAACGATCATCGTTTTTATCCCTATTTCTCTGTTTTCAATTTCGAGTGTATTCTTTTAAAAGAAAATTTACCCCTCAGTACCCCTGTTCTTCAGTAGGAAGCTATTCACATTCCAAATGAGTTGTATCGATTTATTGAGCTATAAAGGTAATCTATGAGCTCTATATGCATGATCACACGAATGACGTGATTATTTCACAAAGTAAATCTCCACGTGGGAACTACCGATTTCAAGACATTTCAGCCATCTTTTGACGCATTCTGGTCCGACACTTTGCAATAAACGTTGTGTAGGTAGTCCACATGATGGTCTAATCCGTTGTTCTAATTTTCTGAGGTTTTGCAGTCTTGTGGAGTAAAATTTGCTCTTAAAAAACCCCAAAGAAAAAAGCCACAAGGTGTTAAGTCAGGTAAACGAGCAGCTCATTCCCGAGGGCCTCGGTGCCCGATTTACATATTGGAAAACAGCTAATTTTAGTAAACTCTGACTTGCCTGGCGTAATGTACGGGAGCTCCATCATGCTGAAAATAACGATTTTCAACAATTGCATTATTTCTCAGCTCTGGGAACAAATTTTCAAGCATTTCCAGATAGTTTTCTCCTGCAACAGTTGTGGTTCTTCTTTGATCATCATGGAAAAAATGGAGCCTATGGTGCCTTTGCTGGAGATCGCACACGACACAGCAAGCTTAGGTAAATCACGCTTGTTCTGCAGGATAGCTTTAGAATTTTCTGCTCCAAATGTCCAAATGTCCAATGTCCTCAAGGACGGATGAGTCATTTCGTAGTGATTGAGCAGCTTTCACACATTTCTATCCTACGGTCATTACTTCCTTCTTTGAGTTTATGTACATTTTGCAACTTGTAGGAAAAGTCTTGATATCTTTTCGTAACATTCGTTGAATGGATGATCGGATGATGTCCAGCTTTACCGCTGTACTACGTATGTATTTCCCTTGACTCAATGCATATGCCTCTTCTACATTCTGAATGTTTTCTTCTGAGCGTCCGCTACTTGATCTCCCTGTACGTTGTGTGCCAGCTACAGAGCCAGTTGCCATAAATTTACGAGGGAATTGCATAAATTGTTCGTCATGCAGAAGCTGAATTAATTCCAAATTTCCTGTTGAAGATGCGCTGAGTTTGCTTCACCGATCCACACGCTTCTTGCCAAACAGCAATTTTGCGCCTCATTTCATGAGTTAATCTTCCTGTCATTATGCGGGTTGGTGGAAAATGTAAACTACGTAAACTAAAACTTTAGTAGTCGTTCACGCTATGTTCTTGGAAAAAATGAGTGCCCTATGATCGTTACCTAAAAAGAAAATCAAGTTTGAAAGTATATACATACTTTTGAAATACCCTGTGTTAAAAAACAGCCTTTGATAAATAATTTGCTAATTCGATTTTATATCATGAGTGGAAGAAAAGATAATGACTGCGCAAAAACATTCTCTGCAACCGTTATATTTTACAAAACATATTACTAAAAGAAATTTATCTACAATGCAGTAAGTTAGTTAACTCTACATCTACTAAAACTTTTGATAAGCTCTGGTCTCCCGTTTGGTATCTTTTTTCTCGAAAATCTGGGTAAATGTCGTTAAACCACGAGTATGAGAGGCAGCTTTATGGCGTACCGTACAGGTAATAATGAACTCTACGAAAACTCAGTTGTTGATGCACTACAAAAATATTATTGTATGCTTATTCATGTTTGTACGAGTCTGAAGATGAAAAAAAAAGATTTTTTCCACTTACTTTGTCTTCTCACTACTATATTACCGGTTCGACATAAAAGCGTCCAGTTTCCCTAATTCTTGTGTGATTGGTAATTACTGTCAAAATAGCGGGGCACTAATATGTAGATACCGGGGTCCGCATTCATAAATCAAAGTCAATCCTTCACCAACAAAAGAAAAGACAACAGAAGATCATTATCGCCACCGTGGATACATCTGCAGACCATGTTAGCAACAAAATTGTAGACTACATTAATTTCTCTTTATTCGCGGTAAATGTGTTCCAGGACCATCCGCGAAATAGCGACAAAATATTCATTTTGTTATTCAAGCATAATTCAAAGGTTTGCTAACCCTCCCCATACTGATATTAAAAAATCAGCCTTCATACGATTAAGCTTTTTTTAAAGCATTCAGACTTTTTTTTCCTTTTGGGCTCACTAGAGCATTGTAAGGGCTTAACTTAAAGTTAATTCCAAACTCACCACTAAGATACGCGAGACACAGTCAAACAGCGTGAACGAGAATGGCGTGATGATGCGCAGTCAATCAGCGATATGGCGCTATGTTTAAATTTTTATTTTTTGATGAATATTTTTGAAAAATTCGCGATGCACTGAAACCGCGAAACTTGGACGGCGAAGTGGCGAGGGAACAATGTGCAATAATTATACCCGCAGGTTACATTATTTTCTTAAAATTACGGTATCTATTTTCAATCCACAAGTTATTGGCTATATCTAGATTCGGAAACCAAGATGCCTAATTGTGGTACAAAGAAATAATTGATATAAATGAGTCATGGGGGAATTATAATCAACTTAATTTATGTCATATTTCAAAAGAACTTAACCGCCAAAAAATAATTAAAGGTGCACCTTAAAATAATAACTTTGGTGAACGTTTATGCTGTTAACTTAGATTCTTACACTAAAGTGTAAGGTAGTGGTTTAAGCATATGAAGTCGTTTTCACAATGTCTTTTCTGCACATGCTTAATTAAGTTAGGCCAAACGTCAAATTGCTAAGAAATTGACTGTTGAAGTAAGAGCAAGAGCAAGAGCAAAAAACTTTTTATTCCCATTCAAAGTAGCGTTGAAGAAAAATTAAATTAGAATAGTACATGAAAAAGGTAAAGACAGCAAACTGACGTATGACACGTCGTAACACGACTGTTGCACCTCACCACAAAACGCTACAAAAAGTAAGCATATAATTATCTGTTACACTAAATGCTGACAAATTGTAACTCTAACTTGGAAAGGTAATTAATTTTACACTATAGTCAAGGGTAAACCGAAAGCCTGACATTTAATCAGTCTGCATCAATTTATTAATAAGGGAGTCATCATTAATAAGTCTGAATCTACCGGTTGTACTTAGCCATACCCAGGACAAATAAAAATATATTTGTATTTATTTAATAGGCTAGTCTGTAGCATGCGAAATTAATGGCAGAGTTAATAAAATCATGCGAAAGTTTATTTTCTTGCGTTGTAAATCATTAATGCGGATTCATAAAACCTATTTGACGTCATTGTGCAAGCAAAAACCAGGAAGGTCAGTTTTTAAGATAGAAATTTTTTCAAAGACTTACAGAAAGGAACAAATTACTGGAATTATCTGACGAAATTTCCATCTATCTAAATGGGTTTTAATTAGTGTCAGGCCTGAGTTATGGGGGACAGTTGGCATATGTGAGTTGTGGGTTGGGTGAGGGGCATAGAATAAGACTCCTCAAACTTCTTTGACAAGATCACGATACCACGTCATTTTCAAGCAAATTTCTTGGCGAGATTTTCTTCAGGAATCTTAATTTTTTAATGTTTTCTCAAACTTTAAATTTCATTGTCTTTCAAGTTGTGATTATTATTTAAAATTTTTGCATTTGCATAAAATCAACTATTTTTCCTGCAACTTATGATTCTAAATTTACCGGAATAACTAAAAAGGGATAAATTAAAATATTTTAAATTCGGTCAAAGTATTTCTTTTTAAAAATCAAAAATTTATAGAAAAATTGGCTCCCCATATGTTTATTTCGCTCCCCTTGATTTGGCATCAAATCTATTGGCCCTGAAGCAAAAAACCTTTTGTTAACAGGCCGTGGGCTGTATTTTATTTGTAAAACCCTTGTTTTCAAATGCAATAGGCTAAATAATCATAAAAGTTAGGGGCAAGGGCTCATTTTATTTTGTAGAATCCCGGTTGCACGGGCTAAAGTTACACAATTGTGTCTTCTTTCATTTAATTGTGAGCTTGCTCTTTTAGTTGTTAGGAAAAAATTCAGCGCAAACACGACTTTATGATTTGTAAACAACAGATTTCGCGCGATGACACCAGCTGGACATGTAATTGCTGGTTGTGAACTCTGTGGTCGGCAATTGGTTTACAAGTTCATTTTGATATTTAATTAAGCGCTTTTATGTCAAATTATGTCTGTAGCGGGGCAACTATACAATACAGTAGTTCAGGTAATATGAAAGAAAGTACGGGTCGGCAATGTAATCTTAGTAAATGGTTAAACAGTTTAAAGCTGGCCTAATACAGTAGCCTATTGGCAGATTGGTCGCATGGTTAGTACTGTAATTTAGAGGAAAGGAAGTTACCCAATATAAATTATTAGTACAGGACAACCAGGAATGTAGTGCTAAAAAAAGAAGTGTGGGAGGGCACAATTAGTGTGGAAACAAACAGAGTAGAAATAAACATCGTCGAGTCTGGTTAGTATAAAACAGCGTGGAAACGGTGCTTCCAAGTGTTCTCACGCAACTGCCCCTGTTGACATCAATTTTTCAATTCTGGTCGTAGCGCTTTTGATTGGAAAAATACACCTTGCCTGTGATTTGATTGTTGATCTGAACTTACGCTGCTCCATGTACGAGCAGCATTTTAGATTTTTCTCACGATTTTCTGTAAAGCTGTAAGCTAACAAAGGTTATGCATTCATCATACCTACAATTACTTCCTTTAAATCTTTTCTTATCAAAGCGTGTTAGTCATAGTTCTGAGCTTATGCTAATATTCAGTTGTAAGGTACTACCAGTAGGCTACCAGGGGTAAAAATATACAAAGATACGGTATTCAGTTGATTGATTTCAAATATAGCAGCAGAGCAGGGTCATTGAAAATTGATTTGTGTCTAGAAAACGATTGAATTGTCATCAAACGTTCTGATGATGACAAATCCTTTAGCGAGCGTAGAACCTGAGTTAGAATTCAGGCGGAGTTGGAAATTCAATAAACAGGCCATCGTTTATATTGAGAATGTAGGAAAACGGATGAGTATTTGTTTCGAAAAAATGGCTGGCAAGAAAAAACTGCCCCCTCCCACTCTCATCAGTGCTGTGGACTCAGAAAAATGGAAGCGTTAACCTTATCCCATCCCCAAAGCTTGAAATAGAGCATGGCAGAACCTTTTTAATGAATGATTGATGGATAGCAATCCCATCAAGCCTATTTGATGGTATTTTGAAATTAAGGAGAAATAGGCTAGGAAGATTTGGTTATAAATACAGTTTCCAAAACAGTCCTAATTGCTGTTATTTCAAACACAAAATCAAAAATAGCACCTAACCACGTTATTTAAAGAGATTTCTTTCTGCTACCAGTGATCTACCTTTCTGCTACCAGTGATCTACCTTTCTGCTGCCAGCGATCTACCTTTCTGCTGCAAGCGATTTACCTTTCTGCTACCACGATCTACACATCGCAAGTTTCACTCAGACTAAACAATCTAACTCGCAGAAGAAAATGGAGAGCAGGGCAACTATGTTTATACCATTACAATGATTTCTATTTTTGTACTTGCAACCCTAGCCATTTTCCGTTGGTAAGGAATTTGCTGCAGGTTAAGACTACGTTTTCCAACCAAGACGGTTTGAATGAGACCTGGAACAAGATTCAAAACAAGGCGCAGAAAATGAATTCGGTATTCTTAAACGTGATTTCAAGCTCCATCAGACACGGGAATGTACCAACTCAGTAAATTTAAAGGGTTTTGTAAAACGCGTCTTTGCTTTCTGAAGACTAATGAGTAAGAGTGAGAATTTTTTGTGTTTACGGTTTGAAGCATTTCAACTTTTTCTGCTTGGTTACGTCGGCTCCAACTGTAAATGTACACTAGACTAGTTTATTTGTTTTATAGCGTAAAGGTATGGTGGCTGGGGGGCAAACACCTTCATCCACATTATTATCAACCCCAAAAAATTTCAAAAATGGGCAAAATACTCACGTTTGAAAAGTTGATCACTAAAAAAAATCTTGATATCAAGTTTCTTTTGGTCTCCACTTACACACAACAAAGTGTTATCTCTGTGGTTTACTAAAAAAAACGCCCAAAACAACTAGCTCTTTTGGGCAAAATACAAAATAGGAAAAAGAACTCATCTTTCCTAGTCGATTAGACTGTGTAAAGAGAAAATCTATCCATTTTCTTGTGCTTACAGATAATCGGAACCGCGTATCAACAAAACTGCTAAAACATGTATCTTTAAAAACAAATGATTCCTTCAAACAAGGCCATCTTTAGCTTTTGTCATTACTTATAACAGAAGCTGAACAGCCTTTTTCGACCTATGAAGCTCCTTCCTAGTATCTACGTTACAAACATTACTTTGGTTTGACAAGCCTCCGCATTAATGCAGTGCTGGTTTTTGTGAGGTAGATGCTTTGAAGAGACTTCAATGGTCGAAGCTGCCTGTCATCATATGCCGTACAAAAAATTACAATTGTCTGGCTTTCGTAACCAAGTGGGTGAAGGCTGTTTTTTCGGTTGGAATGCCTCCTCATCCCAGGGTGGCTGGTAGCTGATTGTGGTTCCTCCTTCCCAAAACATGTGTTTAGGTTTTACTGACGCTGCCTTATAGTTGTGGCGTTGGTTTGACTTACTGTAGCCTAAGGTACATGAGTAGAGATTCACATCCAATAGCGGATTAAGGACTTTAGGGGTTTGAGACAAAAATTATTGAGCGACTCCCTATTGGCCAAGTATTCACTGCTTTGAAGGACTGAAATATATCACTCTTCAAAATTAGGGTTTCGGCCCAAAATTTATCAGTGAAGACCTTTTTTCTGAAGATCGCCAATAGGTTGAAAGGCCTAATATTAATTTACAGAACCTGTCTAAAAGAGTACAAAGGGGGACCAAAAGCAATTGCCTCCTTGCATCACCCTTAATCCACCACTGCTAACATCTTTGTCATTTGCAGTTGGGTCAACTGAACGCCAAAATGTAAGTTTAATTACGAGTGTGGCGATGGACTCTGCTTGGTGTTCTAAATGGCTGATCAACCCAATTTTTATTTGATTATTCACAAATATTTCAGCGTTTGTGTGTAAAGTAAGAAGCCAATTTTTAGCAAATTTTGTATATTTATAAAGCCAGGCCTCAGCCTATATTAGTTCCTGCTATCACTTTTGTAACAGATGTCTGAAAACAAAACTTTGTACTCCACAAAAAAGATCACTTTTCGCTGACGTTACAAGCAAACTTTTAAAAATGTTTTCACTGATGTAGTGCCTCTAGTAATTGCTTTTTTCTCTTACCTAAACAATAACAATCAACTCAAAAATTATTATTTTTAAATCATGTCAAAATGTTTTTATGCTATAATATAAAACGCAATTCTGACAGTATGTCTGTGTGTTGATTCCTCCGAAATTAGTAGGAGTACAAACATGAAACTCGGCGCGATTGAGCACCACTTAAGGGTGACTGCTCTAAAAAGGGTTGATCACATCAAGGTGATACAGCTGAAGATGTCTTTTTAATTTGCATGTGTTGACTGGAGACAACAACTTTAGATTCAAACGAAAGCCAGCACCTGGCTTGCTAACCAACCTAAATTTTACCGTTTTAGAGCGATGATGTCGAAATTAACGATTGATTGCAGGATTTATTTTTTTATTTTCTACAAAATACTATCGAAACGCGGTTTAACGTTTTTCGGGAGACTGCGAAAATCATAATAATTGAACTGTAGGTGGTCTTCACGTCAAAATACTTCCGCAATCCAGTGCTATCACTTGCGTAAATACTCTTAACCCATATGATATTTTATTAGGAGTAGCAAAGTAGACCTAAATGCTGAAAACTAGTGAGATATTTTACCACGAGTAGCCTGCATAAATAGAACAAAATGCCGAGTCTTAATGTAAAATCTTGCACGATTTGCATTAGTGAGTTACGCATTTAAGAATCACAACCTGCAGTAACTTATTGTAAGTTTATAACTAAACTGTAGATGACACACTCGCAATTCCGGGTCACTTCCCCTTTACCCCGCTGGGTTTATGCCGCTACCAAATACTATACACGCAGTCAGAGGCTTTTGGTGAGGTTTACTACTTACGAAAGTTCGCAAGTAATAGGCCTACCACTTAAAATAGCTTATTTCTAGAAATAAATCTATCATTCTCTTCAGCCTCCAGTCACAACTTTAAATTAATGCTCCGATGCTTTTATTCAAACGTGCAGATAAAGTTTGTGAAATTACTTGTTGTTTATGAGTATGCGCAGTTTTGATTTTATTATAGTGAGGTTGATATTGCGGGCATGGTTTATGAAATCCAAACTCTGAGGAAAAATCAATAGAAAAAAAATACAATGGTTTGGTAGGTTTATACCTCTAGGTGAATTCTTGAGTATGAAAAAAATTTTGTCTCAAAAATAGGTCATTATGCCATCAAGGTAATCAAATGCAAGATATTTGGCGGAATATTTGACCCTTTTGGACGATGCAGGAAACAAGACACATAAGTTCAACCAAGAAACTTGACATCATAAATATCATTACGAGAGAGGTCACACCAAGTTGTCAAATTAATCTACCGCAAAACTACTTACATCTTTAATCGCAAGACGATTACCATTATGACGCCAACCCCAAAATTTGCGTGTGGGCCCAACACTTATTAAAAAGAATGGGTAGAATTTGTAAAATAAGAGGGAGTTTGTGAGTAAGATCAACCTTAATTCAAAAGTAGGATGATTGGAGTTACTTGAATAGGTGCAATAACTTCATTTACAATGTGGTTACTATATTTGCAGAGACACGATCCCTGACACATTTTCAGCATTCACATTCACAATTTTGTACACTGACCTTTCATTTACCATGCGCTCATTTTGGTCCCTAAACTAACTTGAAGGATATTTTTCTGTAGATCAACGTTTTTAAAGAGATTGCTTCACTCATGTTGTCTTTAAAACAAAAGGGAAGACTCATTTTGGGAATTAAATATTTTCCAAGAAATTTTTTTCCAATTTTGGTCTCTAAACAAAAAAGAGCACAGTTTTTTCGTTTTGAAGATCAATGATATTTTGGAGAAAAAATCTCTATCTTTAGTAATTTACGAAGATGTTGATCTTCGGGGCATTGGAGAACATTAAAAAATTACTACCGGACAAAATTTGCACATGCCCGGGAAATTCCAGTCGTATGGCTAGTGAGACCAGCAGAGTCAGGTAATTAACCAATGAAAGAAACGAGTCTCTGGTAAAACAACTCTTGAAGAAGACTTTTCCGCATTTGCATCTGCGCACGCGTAGAAAATCATTTTAGAGGTAAACTTGCCAATAAGTTGAGAAAAGCGTTGCTGAACGTAAAATAGAGTCATTTATGAGACCTGATGTAATCGACGTTTGGAAAATATGTTTAAAAAGCGATTCTTATTATTTTGGTGATTCAATTCAATTCTTCTAATTTGACCTTTGACCTTGTAACTTTTACAGTATTACCGAAGTCAATCGTTCAAACCCAAAGTTTGTGCACGTGAGGGTGGAAGGTTCAGCGGTCTTCATCTAATTTGTTTGACCTAGGAGGCCTAGGTCAAACTCGAATTACTTTATAGAGCAATTTTTTGATTAAGATCAATAACTTGAATAAATATGGATGTTTCTGATACTTCTGAGGAACATTTTTCTTCTTTGGAGGATTTGATTAGTGAGGAGGAAAGCACGGATGACCTCTCTAAAGTGAAGCTTCTTTCTCACAAACTTCACCTCTCCACAAAACGGAAATCTGTTTTGCAATGGAAGAGTGTTGTTGAAGAAAAAAAGCGAAATGGCCTTCTTGGGTAAGTGTATTTAAGCCTCACTTATACGGAAATAATGTAGCGATTTCTAGGTTGATTTGCTTGTTTCATTAAATGACATCGCTGATGAAAACCACTTGAAACGTGTATAAACCGAAACAAATTAATGCCTAGTTGGAACAATCAACACTTAAGGTCTTCTACAGTAAAAAGCGCAACTGTGGTTAAGAAAGGAGTCTTTATTGTTTTACAATATTTTAACATGTTTTTAATTGTTTTAAACATTTTTGCAGTACACGAAAAACAATTTTTAAGGTTGTGTTTTAATGACACTTATTTTAGACAAGCCTATTTTAATTCCTTAAACATTTTCTAAAACAACATGTTTTGCAGAAGCGCTGAATCGAAAAATAATTTCTCCACTTGTAATCACACCGATTCATGTAATTATGACGGCATTGCTGAATGTTTGACTTTGGACGAAAACAAAAATCCTATTTTTCATGTTCCGAATTCTCCTAAAGTGGATAAAAAGCTTACAAAAATGCGTGAAAATCATACATCAGGATATGACGAATATGTGTCTCCTTCAGCACAAACTTTAATAAAAAGCAACAACGCTGACGCCAAAAGAGAAAGTACAAATCTTATATTTTATTTTGCTCGTTTATTGTGCTTTATTTTTAATTTTTCTAATCTTCTTGTTGTAAGTGGGTAATTTTTTTGTTTTAAAAATTTGAATAGGTGTAGATTTAATAATTCTTTTTATGCTTAATCAGTTTTTTTTTCTCTCTCCCTTAAAACTAATTCTTTTGTAATACATGCTGTTGTACGCATGAACAAAAAATATTTTATTTAAAAACTTGACTTTTAGCTCTATTTAAAAAACTTGCATAGTGAAAATTGTAATAAAATTCTTCAAATGAACGTTTGGTTTTAGAGTTAGAATTTACTTATTCAACAAACGCACAATGTCGGTCATACTTGAAAAATAATGCATTGCCGAGTTTTATACTTATATATGTATTTTGGTCAATCATTTTTGCAGAAACTGGTTTACACGTAATAAAAATGTCGCTGCATTATTCTCGCTTATGACGTCATATTTATATCTGGTGGCGTCATGTTATGACAAGGTTGTGATGTTATGTTTGTTTTTAGAAAATATCGATTCGGAACGAAGACGGAAAATCACTGAAGCGTTAACTAGTATCCGGAAAGATCTTGTGAGTTTTACAGTCAGAACTCACTTAGGAAAAATCGAGGATGTTTAGCAGTGGCAGCGGCTTCTTAGCAACCAGGCAAAAAATCGGCTTTTTATGCGTTTAGTAAAAATAATCAGCTTCATAGGTTTTTATGCTCCTCCACATCATTTAAAAATGTTCAGTACCAGGCGCTAGTGTTTAGGGGTGCAAGCTCTGTTTTATTGCTAAATTGGAGAAGCTTGTTCTGACTACAAGAATGAACGAATGTTTTGAAATTTAGCTGAATAGTTTTCAAAATATCGTTTTTCAAGTTGTTACAAATATTACTTGTTTTATTTAACTCGCCCGTTCTGCGTGGGCTACCAATTAGTTACGTCAGATTAGAAAAGTAGCTTCGGAGGTTACATTTTTCCAAGTTACCTTATTTCAAGGTGGTCAGTTTGCCTTACGCTGGTGAGCCTGTAGCTTACTTTAGGCTTTTTTTCAAGCAGAAAACCGCTTTCCAGCGACAAAAAATACGAATCAAGAAAAGTTATTTTCAACAGTGACGTCGTTATGTCGTCACAAATCCTTTTACAAAACACTCTGAGTCTGAAAAATCGTGCTGAGTTTTGTGTTTGTTGGTTCAATAATTTCTGAGGAGTTCAAGCAGACACACCCACAAACAGAACTGCGCTTTACGGTATATATTCGACGTGGTCAATCAAACTATAATGCCATATTGCCCAATTTATTGTTGTTGCACACTAGTTGATCATTATTTTGATGACATAGAATCAGCAAACGCGTGGACGTTCAATAAAAACACACGTTCTAATTATTGCATTGTTTTAGAACGCTTTGAATGATAGTGCAAGAAAAAATCTGGGTTCTATTACATCGAATATTGATTTTATTTTTATTGTCATTCAAATTACAACGGTGTTAAAAAATGCTATGAAATGCCTTACTGTGGCCAAAACAAAAGCGTTATTAAAAATTTGATTGGATGAATGAAATTTTATCAGTCTGACAACCAAGTTTTTTTGATACAAAACTATGACTTTCGAGGTCAAATTGTGCAGCTCGTGGAAGGTTGTGACTTTTGGCGCGCGTCCACAGATTTATCAGTCAAAACATAAAAAGTCTTTATGTTAAAACTCCGCTCCTGTAAGGTTAATCTTCAAAAAATATTCTTCAATTTAGAAGCTCTGCTCTTTTGAAGCAGAGTTTTGGTATTCAAAAACCTTGAACAGGAATCTAGTCCTTGAATTGAATCTAGTCCGTGGTAGAATCCGATTGAACAAAATTAGCCCGCTTGCAAATAAAGTTTGCGCCCTCATTATATAATACCTAAGTAACGCATGAATGATAATTTTTTTGGCCTCACTGGCACCTTCGTTGAGCTTTCCAACGTGGATTCAACCCTGACCTTCTAAATAAAAATGCTTGGATGGCCACAAGAGTTCTTTATAATTCAAACTAATTAGTTTGATCGCAAAGTGGCATCTTCATCTAAAGCTTTCAAATATTTCATTCTTTGATTGATAAAATCTGAACAAGAAATTTTCAGGCATACTTTGTTGGAGAAAGCATTTATCTTTTAAACTCATTTCAAAAACAATTAAAGACATTTTTTTGCCCAAGCAGGTATATTTTTGAAATGGTCAATTTTAGTTAAACACTGTCTTTGTAAAATACCTTTCTTTGTTAAGCCCAGTTTAACAAAATACATTTTACCAATAAATAGACTTTGAATCCTCTTTTTCCGTAGATTCTCATGCGAATGGAAGACCACAGTTTATCTCGTAAATTGCTAAATATTCGTGAAAGTTTAAACCGGCAGAGGGTGGCATTGAGCTGTGACGAGCATGCCAAGATGTTGGACATTATTACTTGGGAAATAGAGGCCGAAAAAGAACTGAATGAAATGCATAAAGGTAAAAAGATGTAAAAAATGAAATACAGCAAAAACGTAATTGAAAATTGCTGTTTATGATCAAGAATATTTTCAGAATGTTTTTAGCGCTGTCGATTTTGCCGTTTTTATACGAATCAAACTGCCGCTTTTGCAATTTTGAAACTGATTAAAAATCAGTTTTATTTACATGGAGGATTGTTGTCAAAGGAGAAGAGACAGCTATAGCTTCCCATGTTCTTCTAAAAAAGATTATTGGCAACAAATATTATTCAAAACTTATTGTACCTTCAGAAAGACAAGGACAAGTCCGCTCCATAACCACTTTTTTAAAAAATGTTTCTAACTAGAACAATGTTCTAACACTATAATGTTTGAAACCAGATTCATGGTCTCACTCTACGCTACTTTAGATTGTGACCCCCGTAGTCAAAGTTTCATTATTTCAGGAAAGAATGAAACTTTAACCCTGATTCAGCTCTTAATTAAGCAAATCCTGAACTTGCGTCGATTTACCTCTGACGAACCCAGTTGCCTTGTAAAGGAGATGAACAACCACAAACCCAACTTCAAAAATTTGTTTAACAAGCTTATCATGCCTCGATGAATCTTAGCTTTGGCCTTGCTTTTGAGCCTCGAGTCTTTTCTAAACTGTTTGCTCGTACGATTACTAATTGGTCAGCTACATTTGTTGTCAAAGTAACCCCAACCGATATTTGAACCTGAAACTTGTAGATGATTCTTTTAAAATTTTATATTTTTGTTAGTGAGTGACTTCTCTGGCGCACTCTTGCGGCGTCCCGATTCCGTACTCAGATCTCCGACTGTGCTGCATCAAATGGGAATCAACAGAGTGACGTTCGATTTCAGACGATTTTCAGTTATATGAACAAGAACAATGTTTAATTCTAGATAATCCTATTTAGTGGAAAATGGAGTGAAAGAGCATTACTCGCTTTTCAAATGTATGTTCATGCTTGGTTACTGGAAGCAGTAATTTTAGAAAAGTATGGATAGTTTATTTTGTTTAGGTGCGACTCTCATTCCTAAATAATTGCGATCTTGTTTTAACTTCCTTTACTTTTACTTTTATTTTTTGCGGGTTTTTGTTTTAAATATTTCTCTGTGCAATTCATATTTCTCTATGCTATAAAACGCCATTCTGTGAGTGTGTGCTTTTTAGAAATTGCTGAGCTTAGTAATATGAAGCTTGGCGCGATAGATAGCTGCTCTGGTGTGAATGTCATAAGAGGGCTGATGACGTGATTATGTCGTCATAGTTAAAAATAATGTTTTTAACTTGGCATTTCGTGATGGAATGAAACAGGTTTTTGCTTGAACAAGAGCCAGCACCCGACCGACCCACTTCAAGAAATTTCACTCTTTTGAGAACGAAGATGACGTCATAATTAACAATTGATTGTAAAATTTGTTTTCTTCATTGTCTCAAAAAGGGCTGACCGTAGAAACGTCGTTGAAAGCTTATTCTGGAGATAATAACAAGCTGCTTCTCATAAAAGTAAATCTTGTTGACAATGCTACGAGTCATTAAGAATTTAAGTGTTTTTTAAATCAGCCATTTTTCTTGAGGGCTTCAAAAAAACAGTGTTTCCTTCATAATGGGATGTGACATCATAGTTCTGTCTCATACCACTTCAGAGAAAACAGCTGTAGCCAGCAACTGTAGTGATTATCCGTTGTCATTTGAAAGCAAACGTAAATAGTAAATCCTATTACTGACATGCAGACTGTTCAAACAGAGAGATATATCACAGAACTTGCAGACCGCTTAAGTTTGTTTTTTAATGCGTTTGTGCCACCTGATAATTTAGGTCATATAATTGGGCCTACAGTTTCAAAAAAAGTAGTCAGTGATGGAGCTAATTTTTAATAATTTATCCCTATATATACATATCTTTTGCACTCCTCCACAATTTTAAATTTACTCATTCCAAGCACTTCATTCAACAAAAGAACTTAGAATTTGTTAGATTATTCGCTGTTTCAATTGTAAGCAAGTTAAATCATTAAGCACACCCATGCTGGAAACAGAGCAAGCAAGACTTTTCCAGGGACTCCAGAAAGTTTGCCGGAATTGTAGCGGCTATGCGCAAACCCCTATAACGTTTCTTTGATAAATTTCCTTTCAAAAAAGTTATTTTTCCTTTAAATTTTGCAGCGAGGATTCGCTATATCAAAGCAAAATTAGCTTTTTATTACTTTTTTTCACCACCACTTATGAGTTAAAGCCGGCATAGCCAGCTGAATTCATATTCTCAACCTCGACATTACCAATGGGGGCTCTGCGGATAACTTAAATAGAGCCGGCTAGTTTTGATAACAATGGAGTGTACGAAAATTATAATGACTGAACTTTGGGTGGACTCTACGTTGAAATATCTATGTAGTCCAATGACTTCACGCGCTTAATTTCTCTTTTCCGCTACGGCAGAGATCAATATCATATAATATAATAAAATTTATTCGAGCTAAAAACACCTCAACACTCTGTTTCACCCGAGGCGAATCGTCAGGAGGTCACTCTACAGCACAACACTGATATAAGATAGTATGGATGGAACCCAAAATTAAGGTCAAGGGTGAATACAAAGCGCGAAAACTTAAGGTAAGTTATTTATAATGTAGATCTGCCTTACTCAAGCGCTGCTCGCTACAACTGGCGTGTAGATAATGGTTTGCCGCGCGATGGCGTTTGCAAGACGGAAGGTGGGTGAAGCATGGAAAAAGCTAAAGGTAACGGGTGTGGGTAAAACGATTGCAGGAGCTAAAATAAAGTCAAACCACGGCACAAATGAAAGGAAAAGCAGCATCTACATCATCCAGCACTCAAAAAAAAAATTTTTATTCAGCAGAGATGGCATCTGGATAAAACTCAGTGGTTCCCTGTTCAAAGAAGCAATGGGGTCTTATGACGGAGCACAAATCTGCGAGCTCGTTGGGCTGTTTCTTCTAGACCAACCGTCCAGTATCATTCAAATGAAAAACAATTGATTATATTGCGACAACGGCCGCGCCGTGATCAGAAAAGCGCCCGACCCAGAAATAGAACGTACCAAGAAAAAGCTAATCGCCATTTTTATAATGCACTGTCTAAAATTCATCCTGTTCCGAAGAGATTTTTTGAACGCAACCTGTGACCTCAACTCCGAAACGTTTTAAACCCAACGACTCGCCTCTTTATATCGACTCTCGATCTAACCATCCGCCCATCCCCGAACAACTTGCTCGCATGATTAACAGCAGGATTGCCCAATTATCATGTGATTGTGAGTCATTTATTAATGCTATTCCACCATACGCCGAGGCCTCTAAAAAAGCCGGATACTCATGATGGATGGCATACTTATGCATCCAACTTTTTCACTAAACCGAAAGAAGCCAAGAAAAAAAACATCATCTGATTCAATTACCAATACAACATGGAACTTAACCCTGTAGTGCCCATAGTAGCATATTTGCAACAAGAATTTTGGGGAGTAAACTCCAATTGGGAGTGTATACTGTTACAAATATGCAACATTTTCTAATTTGGTAAAAAGACCAGATCCACCCCGAAATTCCATTACATTCCGTTTAGTTAATATTTCCAGAGTTTAAGAATTCAAGGCAGAATTTTCTTCTTTTGTTTATTCTCTCTTGGGCACTACAGGGTTAAAACAAATATCGGCAAAAAGTTATTCCACCTAATTAGCTAACACTTTTCCTGGAACAACTGGCTTCACAAGATTTGCAACAACTTCAATGCCAAGCTCATTTGTAGCTGCATGCCGAACGTGGTACGCATCATCAAAAGCCATAACGATAAGACGACAAACCCAACCAATCAAACCGACGAGGTGCCTTGCGACTGCAGAACAAAATCTGAATGTCTGCCAAACGGCGAATGGCGAACTAAATCTATCGTTTGCATAACCTCCATTGCAGTTCCCAACATCCCCACACGGAATTATTTTGGACTTTGTGAGGCCGAGTTCAAAACTCGGTTTTACAACTATCGCTCATCATTCAATGACCAACGAAAGATGAACGCCACAAGTTTTTCCAAAGCTGAGTGGGACTGGAAGAACAGAGTAATAAAACCACCAATATCTCGATCCATCGTTTGCAAAGCGGCTGCCTTCTAAAACGGCATTAAGCGCTGCAACCTCTGCCTGGCTGAAAAAACTGGCCATTGCAGCTGATCAACTTATGCTCCCAAACAAACGATCTTTGTTCACCTCCAAGTGCAGTAACCGCATCAAATTTACACTAAAGACATCAATTAATTTAATCTTTATTAATTTTTTCATTTGTGGTTTTTCATTTGTGCCGTGGTTTGACTTTATTTTAGCTCCTGCAATCGTTTTACCCACACCCGTTACCTTTAGCCTTTTCCATGTTTCACCGACCTTCCGTCTTGCAAACGCCATCGCGCGGCAAACCATTATCTAAACGCCAGTTGTAGCGAGCAGCGCTTGAGTAAGGCAGATCTACATTATATATAACTTACCTTAAGTTTTCGCGCTTTGTATTCACCCTTGACCTTAATTTTGGGTTCCATCCATACTATTTTATATCAGTGTTGTGCTGTAGAGTGACCTCCTGACGATTCGCCTCGGGTGAAACAGAGTGTTGAGGTGTTTTTAGCTCGAATAAATTTCATTATATCATATAGTATTGGTCTGACTCAGTCATTGAGTTTTCTGCAGTCTAATAGACTAACCTCGTCTAGCGCTTTACAATGTTTGTTATTGTTCGAATGACCAATTTTGTTAGCAATGTACGCACCAAAAGGGATACTTTGTTGTGGACAAAAACGCACGAAAATCTCTCGCTAAACAACCTACTTTGTCGACAAAACCGAATGTTCACACAGCGAAATATATTGTGTAACATTATATGAACACCCATGCGGATGAAATTTCTTTACAAAAGTGCTTAAGAGCAACAACGTACAATACCGGGAAAAAACACACAAAAACATATACTGTACACATGTACAGCCGCTTTCCATTTAAAGTGCGATAACGGGATTAAGGCATAAGTGCAATGCTCTCATTTGTATTTACTGGTTATTTCTGCCTTCAGAAATGCAAGTTGGATGAAGCCGCTGAACAAACTTTTCTAACCAGACGGAACAGATTGGTAATCCTGCGGAGCGACGCCATCGTAGCCGGTGAGTAGGTCAATAAAATGATTGAAAACAATTTGATTGATTGATTAAATGGAGCAAATAGAAAGGGTTTCCCACATTTGATGAGGTTGACAGGTTGTGAGAAAAAAATCTTAAAGAATGTCTTAGGTCCTTATTTTTATTAGGAGAGGAGGTTGGAGTTGCATTTATTATATTTTTATTCTCCGGTAATAGGAAAGCCCTTGCGGTAATGCATAGAACAACAATGCGTTCGAAACCAATTTGTAGTGGGAAGGTAGCAATGAATACTCATATTTTTGTTGCGTTGATTCCCAACAAATATTATAAGAGCCGTTCATCGCTTTTGTTATGGCGTCACAATTGAATGTTACAGCTGCTAATGTTTGTTTCAAAGTTTTACTTCGAAAGCCCGCGCAGAAAAGGCTTTTGTATATTTTCAGATGCAAAAGTACCATGTGTAGTATAGGCAAGGTCACTAGTAACTCCCTCTTCTCCCCTTAGGTATAAGTTTCCAAAACAACTCATCCGAAAGGAAATGCATCATTAATGCAACGTACTAAATGTATCATTTATTATTGCCCACGCAGAATAGCTGTCGAAAGTGACTTCTAAAAATGAGATTCAACATTAAGCTCTAAATAAAGGAGGAAGCATTTGAGAAATAGATGATATATTTTCTACACTTGGCCTAGTCACACAATTGTCAAAATCTGGGTTACTGCAATACGTAGGTGGAAGATGTTCATCTTTTGGGTTAAACATTATTAAAATCATTTTTGTGCAAAAAAACTAAGATTTATTGGGCATTTAAAAAATGAAACGCCTCTTATATCAAACACGCCGGCTCTGACGGCGTCGCCCGCAGCGGCCTCCGTCGGGGTTATGTACTTCGGTTCAGTCTGTGGCAAGACGGCTTCACCTAATGAGAATTGTGTGAACCGCAACGAAAATTTAGTGTTTTGTATCCACCACCATAATTTCTGTACAAGTAGTGGTGATCATCTTATTTTGAACATTAACCCTGGTAATGCTCACAATAAAAGAATCTTGCCACAGACTATCATTAATATGTAAAGGGGGTGAAGGCTGAAACAGAATCAAATATGATGGTGGCAGCCAAATGGTTGTTATTTTCACAATTTGAAGTAGTTTTCAATATTGTAAGTGTCGTGAATCAAACTAAAGCGAAATTTTCTAGGGAATTTTTTTGCTATTGGCAACTACTTCAAATTTAAAGAAAGTCAAGCACTTTTCACAATTCCGGATTTGTATACTAAGCAAACCGCTCCTGTGGTCAACTCTACATTGGTCAAACTCGTCGTAACCTTAGCACAAAAATCAATGACTTCAAACTACATGGAAAATCTAATCAAGAATCGGACGTTGCAAAGCACCTCATGCTAAATCCTCATCACAGCATTAATTTCAACTCTCCAGAAATAATTGCACACAGAAGTAGCAATAGAAAACTACGCATTAAAGAAATTTTACCTATCCAAAAATCCAACCCCTTGTTGAACCTAGATGAAATGTCCAATCTGATTTATTTATTTAATACGTAACTGATTCACTCACTATCTTGGTTCTCATGCTCCTTGTTTTCTTCATTTTCTCAAGAAGTGCCGACCGTAGAAACTCAGTTAAAGCTTTCGCGTCAATATTAAAAAGTCACTACATTTTCAGATTTATTGCGACAAAAAGTTCTACATTTTCAGATTTATTGCGACGCAACAAGCAATTCTTATCGTAAGCATGCTTTTATGTCCTTATTTTCAACGCTTAAAATACAGAACTGTTTCGTCATAATAATATATACATATAGTGACGTCATAAAACAGAGCTGTCTGATACAATTTCAGCAAGGTAAAATAGAAAAATTTGCTCAAAAATGATCACCAACATCAAACTGTACCACACAGCAATCTATTACATCATGTCAATAACCTGCGACCGGTTTCGACCTTATTGGGTCTCATCAGGCAGGTGTAAAAAACACTCAATAATAAACATGCTGAAATAAAACAAATTTGCTATTGGGTGCAAAAAAAATGCAATAAAAACAATATGATACAGCAATACCTATATCATGGGGGTCTCATTTAAGGACACACACACATGACATGGACAACAAGTCACATCGGTAAGCCCTAATAGGGGTGTAGGATCATTGTCAAGACTTATCATTCCATAGAATATAGAGGCTGCTAGCTGCTAATTAGCATTTTCAAGCAGATCTCCTATTAAGAGGGATCTGCATGTCATTGACATGATGTAATAGACTGCTGTGTGGTACAGTATGATGTTGGTGATCATTTTTGAGCAAATTTTTCTATTTTACCTTAGTGTGATGCTGGAGGCAGATCCCTCTAAATAGGAGATCTGCTTGAAAATGCTAATTATCAACTAGCAGCCTCTATATTCTATGGAACAATTTCAGCAATTACGACAGTTTTCAGGGAAAGTTAGCAAAGCAAGATTCTACTGCAGTTAAACAAAAATTTTGCTTGAAAATAGCTTCGTAGACCAACAGGGATTGGAATAAAGATTTGAGGGGAGATATGTTTTTTGCCCTAATTGCGACAGAGTCAGGACATAGGCCATATACGACGTAGCGAAGAACTTGAGAAAGTTTGGGGGGAAACCAAGAAAACACATTTATCCAGTTTAAAACTACACTTTGAGTTTTAGTGATGACAATGCGTCTTTATTACCGGTAGTTGAGGGATGGTCCCACCTATTTGGTCATACTAACGTTGTTCGGATTGTGACTCTTTGTAAAAACTAAAAATATATATATATACGGGAAATATTTTTTGCCATTTTTCTGAAAACTCTCCTAATAGGCTTACCTGGTCCGGACCAAAATTTTGAAGGTATGCATGGCTCCTTTCGTTTTGTGCGAAGTCCAGGGAATATAGAAGCAGCCACAAAACTTGATATCACAAAAGCAATTACGAAAGGGGCCCACCACCTAATGAAGCTTTTAGGTCTAAAACCAAGCAAATTATTTTGTAATCATACAACCGACTACGATTTTGGCGGCCAAACCCAACTTTGACTTTGTGCTCATTCTTGTGCTAAAATTGAAAAAAACGAAAAAGAGTTTGTAAATGAATACACTTTTTTGAGTTTAACCAGATATGATTTAGAAGTAGGATGATTCGTATTACAGACATAGAGAGTATTCTTCATTTATAACAACTTTTCGTCATTGCTGTTAGAAATGTAGTTTGGGAGAAGCCGAGACAACTGCCTGAACCAATATTTTTTTACTCAACGTAAGTGACAGGTAGTCCTGCCGTACTGCCCCGACGGAGCCGGCGTGCGTAATCGTATCACATTGTTCCCTCGCCATTTTGCGGTTCAAGTTTCGCGGCTTCAGTGCGTCGCGGATTTTTCAAAAATATCTATCAAAAAATAAAAATTCAAACATAGCGCCATATCGCTGATTGACTGCGCATCATCACGCCATTCTCGTTCACGCTGTTTGACTGTGTCTCGCGTATCTTAGTGTTGTACTTGCAACCAACTTTTCGTTTAGCCCTTACAATGCCGCCTAAGCGCCGTGCCCCTGCGAAAGATTCCTCTGGTGAGCCCAAGAGGAAAAAGAAAATTCGAATGCTTTGATAAAAGCTTAATTTTATGTAGGCTGGTTTTTAATATCAGTATGAGGAGGATTCACAAACGTTTAAATTATACTTAAATGAAATGAATATTTTGTCGCTATTTCGCGGATTTTCACCTTTCACGCGTGGTCCTGGAACACATTAACCGCAAGTAACGAGGGATTACTACATATAACATTTAGCAACGGTGCTCATTGTTATTTGTTGATATTGTACAAAGTTATGTATTGTTGATACAATATATGTACATTACTTTCTGCATGCTTTTCTTTTAGACTTTGATCAGCAAACGAATCATTATATTCCGAAAATAAAAAAGGCATATAATTAATTATTACGCCAAATCTCAAAGCAGAAAACCAAAGCCAATGAAATTTAAGCAAAGAATGATTGTACGCCTTACCAGCATACACTGAAAACATCAAGCATATACTGGAATATCCAAGCATACACTGGAGTATTTAAACGTATGCTGGAGTAATGAAGCGTACATTGGAGAAATTTAGCGTACACTGGAGTATTCAAGTGTGCGATGGAGTATTCAAGTGTACACTGAATTATTCAAGCTTACACTGTAGTAATCAAGTACAAGCTGGAGTATTCAAGGGCATACTGCAGTATTCAATTGCAGGCTGGAGCATGTACTGGTTTCCACTTGCACGCTATACAAACAAACACTGAAGTGTACAAGCGTTCACTAGAGTGCACGTTCTACGTTTGCTGCAATATTCAAGCGTACACAAAAGCATGTATTGGTTTCCACTAATTTGTTTTACAAACGTTCTGTATGTTAGAGTCTTTTGCCTCACAGCTCTTCCTGTGTGGAACTTATTTGCAATAAAATTTAAAATAGTTCAGCGCACTCTTGCGGAGAGTTATTTTTTATTCGTAACAATTTGATTATGAATTGCGAAAGATCAGCAAAAACCCAATAAGTGCCAGAAACCACGTAACATGCCTTAATCTTGAAAGGGGGAGGATTATCACCCCAATGATATTGCAGAAAATCTGTAGACTTAGTCTTATTTTGCTTCTGTACTTCATTGTTGATTTCCACACATTTGTTTTCGTGATCAACGTACAATTGGTAGCTTTTTATGATCAAGATTTTTCGGAGATCGTCTTTCGATGGTTACTTCAAAATAGTGAACAGGTTTGCAAATAACGGCTCGGTAGAACTTTTAGCTTTCGTGTTTCCCAACGATTTTCATAGACTTATGCCGATGCCAAAATTGCCTAAAAAAAGCTCAAAAAACTATATTTATCAAAAACATATTTACAGTAAAAATTATTTGAGGTATATTTGAAATCGATTTGCTTTTTTGTTTTATCATATGATGCAATTTAGATATTTTACAAAGCACAAACAAACTGTAGTTCCACCGCGCTCATCTACTTCCTCTTACAGCAGGCCTAAGATCAGTTTACTAAAAAATTTCTGTTTTCTAATAACTCTGGAGCTTGCAAACTGCGGTCGGTGAGGTGAAATTTTGTGGTTCGCTCAAGAATGTGATCTGTGGGCCGAGTCCATTGATTGATCACTCAGAATAAATAATAGGTTTTCAGTTTAAAAACTCTGCGAATTAAGGTTTGAGTGAAAAAAAATCAAGGTTCTTTGTCTGGCTTGCAGTATAATTTGGTTCAGTAAAAATAGCCTACCGTAAAAAATGTTTGCCTATCCCCTGCTTTAACTAAGTTAGCTGGGAGGGGGCAATGCAAGAGGTGTTGTAAAAGCAGATCTTACTCCAATGATGGTCGAGTCCATGAGTTGCAAAATTAAAAAATTGCAAAAATATAAAAGCAAAACATTTAACTTCTTCCTCTTCCCCCTTCTGTAATCAAGTAAGTAGTGAAAAATTAAAAATGATTGAAATGTGTGGCATGAAATGAATTCAATTGAAAATACATCGTGCATATCCTTTTAGTGAAAAATTGCATGTCTTAACATGCTTGGTGTTTGAGCATAATCGAAAACACGCACCTTTAGCTGCGATATGTCAAAGCACTCGCTCCCATGCAAGATCGTGTTTCAAATTATTAAAGCACATGAAGTGTTACGCTGAAACATTACAACAATGAAGAAAATTTTTATGTTGTGATTTTGAAGAGCGTTCATCTTTGTATTTTGCTTTTATGAGTAAGTTGACAATTTCAAATATAACATAAAAACTTTTGTGAAGCTCTGATATCTGACATAATGAATCACTATAAAACCAATGATGACTTGTTACTATTTGAAAGGAAAAATAATTAATTAGCGGAGTGCAAAACAAAACAATTGCAAAACGCGGCTTATAACTTTTCCAAAAATAGTCTTAATGAATTTATAGGCGACGGTATTTCAATTTCACATATTAAGTAAGCAAATTAGAAAAAACAATGAAATAAAGCACAAACACAAAAAGAAAAATCAAGATATATTTGATTTGGTCACACAAAAAAATAAATTTTGTCAAAATGATATACATAGTTGTTGATGTAGTTCAGATCATGATCGAACAACAATAGGAGATCAGGTTCTCCACTAAATTTTTCAGAAGTGGATAAGAAAAGTTAGAATTTTGTTTTCTATTGTGGCTTAAATCAAAAATCTGACTTAGTTGTACTGTAGTATTAATTTATCCACCCATTAGACTTATTTTGTAAAATCTAAAGCATGCATGCTTGTGTTGAGCATCCGTCATTACAAGATAAAACGTTGCTTGAACTTACTATTGAAATACTATAAAAAGTCAGCTAGAAAAACAAATCAAACCCCAACTTAAAATAATTACTGTACGTTTGTTTATTGCAGTTACACACGTGTGGTGCGCCATTTTGTATATTTAACATATTGGCACAAATACATCATACGCTGTAACTACAAGTGCAAATTTGGGCAAGCAAATGGCATGTATAAAACGTATTAGAAATCGCAATATCTCAAATAAATATTTTTTTCTTTGATTATAAAGTGAAACTCTTTTTTGATAGAACATTATTTGAGATTCGTAAATGATTTAGGTTATCTCAATAGTTTCGCAGTCCGTGTTTGCTTCAAAAATAAAAATAAAAATATATTTTTATTCATTTTACATTAAAAATCAGCAAATATCATGCAAAATATATACTATACTACTTGTCAGTCATCAGCATCATTGCTTGATATCTTTTGATAATTGTTTAGCATCAAAATTCAAAATTGAATTAAAAATTGACCAATTTAATTTAAAAAATTCCTTGTATTTATCTGAAGCAAAGTCAAATGATATTCATTGTTTAATGTGTAATGCTGATAAAAATATTTTTTTAAACAAAATATTATTCACTTAAACCAAACACGCACAAATTTTATGCAAAGTAATAGTAATCTCTCTGTTAATATCCATGGACTAACAATCTATACCACTATTTCTTAAAAGATTTTACGATTTATTGGCCTATTAAAAAAATAAAAATGCTACATTGCTGTGATTAGCACTTGATATGGGTTGTTCAAAACAGTTAATCTTTTTTGAATATTTTTTGGGCAAAAATAAGCTCATTTGATCAAACTCAACATTGATCAATTTTATTTAACAGTTGCACAAGGTTCATGTTTATTTCAACAGCAGCGTTGCCTGATATTTAATGTTTAATATCAACAGTTTTTTCTAAATAACCACTTGCCTTTTTGTGTTCTAAGCAAGTTTACCTATTGAAATTGAATAGTAATCTATTTTCTACAATGTTGAAGCCACATTACAGTTGGAAACAATAGTGATTGATTTTTGTTGTCTAATTCTTGCACTTTTTCAAAAAATTGTTTTTATCAGGTGGTTTTCCTATTTTCATGAAAATTGATCAATTTCATGCAATGTAGAAGTTAGGTAGTTATTGATGATTAGGTAAAATGATATTTGCTGTTAAATGCCATTTACTCTTTAAATAATTCGTTGCATATGCTTATTTATTTCAAATTATCTATGATCAAATTGATGCACAGGAACAGCTATGCTTTTATCAATATACTAATGCTGCTTGATTTTGTATCTGGTGCACAAAGTGCTGCTCCTTTTCCGAATGGCCTACTCTTTTGCATCAGCAGAGGTATTGATTTGAATTGAGCATTGATCAATTTCATTTATGATGCAAGCCACGCCACTGTTGGTGTCAGCATCACTGGATATTCGTCTCATGATATCCAGTGCTTGCTCCAAATAATCTTTGGCGTCAACAAGATTATTCATTTGATGCAAGCATCTGCCAATTTCATACAAAGTGTAAGCCATGCCATTGTCAGTAGCAACGTTGCTTGTTATTCGACGTTTGATGTTTAAAGAGTTTTCCAAGTGGAATTTTGCATTAGTAAGTTTGTTCATTTGAATTAAACATCGACCAATTTGATCCAAAGTATAGGCCACAGATTCATCAGTAGCAACATTGATAGATATTCGTTGCTTAATATTTAGTGATTTTTCCAGGTAAAATTTTGCATCAAAAAGTTTATTTGTTTCAATTAAGCATCGACCAATTTCATCTAAAGTGTAAGCCACTTCCACATCAGTATCAATGTCGATTGATATATGCATTTTAATGTTCAGTGCATTTTTCAAATACTCTATTGCATCAGTAAATTTATTCATTTGAATTAAACATCGACCATGGTCATGCGAAATAAAAGCAACATCTCTGTCAAAAGCAACGTTATTTGATATTTTATCTTTGATTGTTAGTGCTTTTTCTAAATACATTTTTGCCTTGTTAAGTTCATTCAGTCCAAATAAACATAAACCAGTTTCATGTAATAAATAAACAATGGATTTATTAGCACCAGGGTTATTCAATATTCGTTGTTTAATGCTTAGTGCTTTTTCCAAATAATCTTTTGCATTAGCAAGTTTATTCATTTTCATTAAACATCGACCAATTTCATGCGAAGTGTATGCAATGCCTTCATCAGTATCGACGTCACTTGATATTCTTTGTTTAATTTTTAGCGCTTTTTCCAAGTGCAATTTTGCATCAGTAAGTTTATTTATTTGAATTAAACATCGACTAATTTGATCCAAAGTATATGCCACATCTTCGTCAGTGTCACTGTTGCTTGATTTTCGTTGTTTAATGTTTAACGATTTTTCCAAATACATTTTTGCATCAGTAATTTTGTTCATTTTCAATAAGCATCGACCAATTTCATCTAAAGTATAAGCCACATCGTCATCAGTATCAACATTGCTTGATATTTGTTGATAAATGATTAACGCTCTTTCCAAATACTCTGCTGCTTCAGTATGTTTATTCATTTGAATTAAACATCGACCAATTTCATACAAAGTATAAGCCACACTCATGTCAGTAGCAACATCACTTGGTATTCGTTGTTTTATATTTAGTGCTTTTACTAATTGTACCTTGGCTTCCGCATTTTTATTCATTTTCATTAAACATTGGCCAATTCCATGCAAAGTATAAGCTACTTCGCTGCTCATATCATTCTTGCTTGACATTTGTTGTTTAATGTTTAAGGCTTTTTGCAAACAACTTTTTGCATCATGAAATTTATTCAACCTTAGTAAACATCGGCCAATTTCATCCAAAGTATAAGCGATGTCTGCATCAGTGGCAAATTCATATGATATTCGTTGCTTGATTTTTAGTGCTTTTTCCAAAAAATGCATGGCATCAACGAATTTATTCATTTCAACTAAACAGCGACCTATATCATTTAAAATGTGAGCTACGTCTCTGTCAGTTTCAAGGTCAACGGATATTCTTTGTCTAACATTAAGTGCGTTTATCAAATAGTCTTTTGCATCTGCAAGCTTTTTCATTTTAATTAAACATCGACCGATGTCATGCAAAGAGCAAGCCACGCCAATGTCAGTATCAATGTCAATTGATATTTGCTTCTTTATGCGCAGTGCTTTTTCCAAATACTCTTTTGCATCAGCAAGCTTATATATTTCAATGTAACATTGTCCAATTTCATCCAAAGTATGAGCCACGTCTTCATCAGTGGCAGCATCTCTTGATATTTTTAGTTTAATTTCTAGTGCTTTTTCTAAATACTCTTTTGCATCATTAGTTTTCTTCATCACAATTAAACATTGGCCAATTAAATTTAAAGTATTAGCCACGTTTTTATCAGTAGCAACATTGCTGGATATTTGTTGTTCAATTTTTAGCGCTTTTTCCAGATACTTTTTTGCTTCAGTACATTCATTGGTTTGAATCAAACATTTACCAATATCACATAAAGTATTAGCCACATCTCCATCCGTGGAAACATTGCTTGATGTTCGTTGTTTAATATGTAGTGCATTTTCTAAATACTTTTTGGCTTCATTGCATTCATTCATTTGAATCAAGCATTGACCAATGCCATGCAAAGTCAAACCGATGGAACCATTAACAGAGATGTGGCTGGACATTTGTTGTTCAATATTTAGCGCTTTTTCCAGATACTCTTTTGCACAAGCAAGTTTATTCATTTTTATTAAACATTGTCCAATTTGATATAATGTAACAGCCACGTCTCTGTCTTTAGCAGCGTCACTAGATATTCGCTGTTTGATGTCTAAAGCTTTTTCCAGATATGTTTTTGCCTCATCAAGCATATTCATTTTAATTAAACATCGTCCAATTTCATGCAAAGTATAAGCCACATCTCCATCTGTATCAACGTTATTTGATATATGCTGCTTAATTTGTAGTGCTTTTTCTAAACAATTTTTTGCATCAGTAAATTCATTCATAGCAATTAAACAACGCCCATTTTCATCGTAGGTAGAAGCTATGCTACTGTTTGTAACAACATTGCTTGATAATCGATGTTTGATGTTTAGCGCTTTTTCTAAACAGTTTTTTGCATCAGTGAGTTTATTCATTTTCATTAAACATCGACCAATTTCATGCAAAGTATAAGCAACATCTTCGTCAGAATTGGTGTCACTTGAAGTATTTTTCATAATCTTTAGTGCTTTTTCCAAATACGTTTTTGCATCAGCAAGATTATTCATTTGTATTAAACATCGACCAATTCCATTCAAAGTGAAAGCAACCTCTCTGTCAGTGCCAACTTCATTTGATGCTTCTTTCATAATTGCAAGCGCTTTTTCCAAATATCCTTTGGCTTCAGCAAGTTTGTCCATTTGAATTAAACACTGACCAATTTGATGCAACATATTAGCTACGTCTCTGTCAGTAGCAATATTACTTGATGTTCGTTGTTTAATATTTAGCGCTTTTTCAAAATACTCTTTAGCATCAACATACTTACACACATGAAATAATTCTTTTCCAATCAACTGGAATTGATCACACAAAACACTTTCATTCTCAATACTCCTTTCCAAAAATGACTTTTTGCTGGTAGATTTTGTTTTTGTTCTAGTTAACTTTGCTAAACATTGATCAAAGTTGAGTAAGCGTTGTTCTTCAGTATTTACTTTAAAAGCATTGATGCAACTTGCAATTTCCATGCCACTTCCGAAACTTGAATATATGTTGATGTTGAGTAACTCTGGTTGAGAATAAAAGTGTCCTTTTTTAAGATCAAATCTTTTAGAGATGTCACATTGTAATGCATAAGCAATTTGAAAGTAGCTGATTGCACTTGTTGCTCCCACAATATCTAAAAATTTTGTTGTAGCATCTTTATCACTGATTTCATCTTTTTGCTTATTGTTGGCCATGTACCATCTGAGTCGTATCTCGCATGCTATTGCAATTGCATACATCAACTTGCGCTTTGCATGTTCACTAATTACTTGCTTTTTTGCGAGTGCACGAATAATATCAAAGCAAGAACATGCTGAAATTTTGTTGAGCCTACCTAATGCTGCTATAAAAAGTGTGGTGACTCGGTAAATATCTTTTTTAACATTGAACTTGCCTTCATCATTAATTTTTAAAAGCACCAATCTTATTGCAAAGTTTTCGAGATCTTCTTTAATTTGACTCAGTATCTCATTTTTTGTGTTTTTATTTTGCTTGATTAAAACACTATTTACTCCAGATTTGAATTTCTTGTAAAGACTTCGTTGGCCATAAATATAGCAGAGTTTGGTGAGCATATCACCTAAGTGGTAACCATTTTTAAGACTTTCTTCAGAGCTTAAATATTTTAACATATCTGGAACAGATTTAATCAATTCTGTTTTCCAATTTTTGTTTGTCGTGGATTGATATCTCCCTAAAGGAAATTTACATGCCCATGGAAAAGTCGCATCAAAAGAGATTCCACGTTTTGTGACGTCATCGTAAAACCATGAACCAATTTTTGAGTTTGTTGCATTTAATACACTAGGAACTATAGTTTCTCCTAAGTTTGTCAAAATGATTTGAAAAACAACGGAATACCATCTAAAATAGTTTAAAGTGTTTTGATTTTTGCCATCAAACTCTGAGTCCAATATTATTACGTGCTCAAAATCAGAAAAGGGAGTAATTTCTCTTCTGGCTAGTGAGCCCATTCCAATGATAGCAAAAGAACAAGGTGGTTTACCCATAATTTTCTCACTATCTTTCGCTACGTTTGACATGATTTTTATGTAGTCAGACGTAATTTTATTTTGTAAGAATTCAATTGCTTTTATTTTATTTTGCTCTTGTTTGCAAATTTCTGTTTCAGATCCATGTGCTTTGATTTTTGGTATTTTGGAAAGCTTTTTATTAACATAATTTCTCATTTTTTCAACAAGTTGTTTAACTTTTTTTGCAAGCCGAAATAGATTAGTGTGCGTTTTTTCAGCCTTAGCAGTTTCAAGTAACTGTTGATGAAGTTCACACAAATCTTGTTCAATAACATGTACATCACTATTTGTTCTCACTAATGCAGCGTTTAACAGAACAGCGGATCTGTTGAAGCAAATCATTTTTTCTATTGTTGAACAGATTTTACTGCGTCGTAGATAGAGCATTCCCAGTTTGTGAAAAATTAAAGCAGAAATTGCGGGATTAACTTCTCTGCCATCATCTTTGCAATTTAATTTCAATTCTCGAACAAGCGTTTTTTCTTCGACTGTTAGTTCGTCTGATTTGAAAATCTCCATTTGTTGAAACAAACTGAAATTAAATGTATACCGTGAAGTTGTAGATGCTTGATTCAAATTTTGAAAGTACTATGTAAAACTTTCGGGAACATGGATTGCCAAATGCAATTATACTAAATCTGATGTTTTAATAATGCAATGGCAGTTATGATATTAGAGCTACAATAATAGAATTGTAAGTGAACACCTAACATTTGGCTACCTTGATACATTCAAGTCGCACGTCTGATCAATCTCAATATCTAACGCATATTGATTACGTGCATCAAAATAGAGCAAAATGTAAAATCTGATAAGAACTCCTTCTGCTCTAGATAAAAATATTTGCTTCTCTAGTGCATTCGGTCGGTTCATTATTCACTAAATTATAAACTATTGTAATAAGTGCACTGTAAGTGATGAACTTGGGATTTGACTTACAATAGGGAGGGACCTTAAACTTAATGTTTGGGGGAGGTAAGGATCCCTTTTATTTTCTGGCTGCGTGTATGGTGGGATAAGAAAGCTTAAGCACGGTAAAGGACTGAAGTTCACAACACTAGAAAAAAGTCGTGAGTAGACCTACCAATCAGTAAGTTGTTTCTGTTACTGTCTAGGCTAATCACTTGCTACCCATTCGAATACACCTTAAAGAAAAAGTGTGTTTTGGAGCATTCTGTTTCTCAGTTTTGTTTGATGAGCTTTTTTTCGACGGTTGACTTTCTGATTAGAAATTGACTTTTTTGACGTAATACAGGGTGGCCAATAAGTAGCTTCACAGTTAGAAGAGCAAAAATCAAATCGATTATTAGTTGAAAAAATGGCATTAAATGTGCTCAATTTATTCATCAACAATTTATTCATCTAGAGCATTAACATTTTAATCATTCCACAAATTTTTAGAAAGCACAACAACAAGAATAAATGATTATAATAAATGTTCAAACTGCCAACCATTCTGTTTCATGCATTTGGTCATACGAAAATAACGGATTCACAGACTAGGTCTGAAATGAAATTACGATGGTATGATTGAATAAATTTAGACATACAGTATCTTGTACGCTATGGGTGCGCACACACAAGCTGTTAGGCTACTTAATGATTATCTTTCATCTCTCATCCAACTGTCGGGCTACTTATGGCCACCCCGTGTATAAAAATATCTTTTGTCTTTGATTGCGTTTCAGAAATTTGGGAGAGATCATCCCCCTTTGCCACCCGCTGCCTGCGCTTATTGCTTGAACGGAAATCAAAATAAAAAAATAGGTCTAAACACCTGTAAAATTGCATCTAGAGGGAATGTAGTGGCTTAAATAATGCTCATAGAAATATTACAATCGAGTGCAAGACACTTTGGGGAGGCATGACCTCTTTTATTGCCAGACTGAGATAAGGAAAAGAAGGCGCAACCAAGGAAATTGATGTTCAAATAGAAGTACGAAATGGGGATCCATCAAGTCATGGAATAGGCTTACCCACTAAACTTGTTTCTGTAATTGCCAATACGATCATCATTTAGACGGCCATCGAAAATTCCAAATAGGAAAGAAAGTATAAAAATTTGTGAAATGGTAAGTTGCTAGTGAGATAAACCAAACTTCACTAAAAAATAAGATTATCACCATTAGAGGAACACGTAGTATGGCTCCCACCTTCATCTTCAACAACTTTTGATTAGATCTCACTAGTGCTTTTACGGAAAAACAAGCTAAGATGGCTAAACTAATATTTTTTATTCGGCATAACTGATGAGTAGCGCTTTCGGGAATCACCCACAACTTTGAAGTTATGCACCTTCTTATTTAGTGGAAACAAGTGACAAAAGTTTGTAAAATTATTGGCTATGTATGTGCAAATCATTGGTTTATTTAAAAGTAGGAAGGTCGGATTTATGAGCATAGTTAAAAAAAATTTAGAGCTCAAGGGAAATCAAAACAAAACAATAGGTGTATACCCTGGTGTTAAGTCTCACCTACGCAGAGAAAATTTTAAATTGCACTATCAAGAGGCAAACTCTTTATCTTTTTACATGATGCAAGATAGTTTTTGCTTCACTGCATCTCTGTCTATACATATTCGAGGAATACGTATCGTCGTTTAAATAACTGCATTTCATCTTGAAAAGAAAAAAGGACTCTTATAATCAGGAAGTCAAGCTTTCTTTAGAGCAATTTTAACGAGTTGTTTGTGACGCTGCAAGTATCTTTTACATGCCATTCATAGAGTAATTTCTTTCTCGGAAACATGAGCAATAATCAGCTCTACTTTGGGTCACAAGGGCTATGTCCCCCATTTATGACAACCTTTTGATACTGCTGTGACTCATGTAATTTGGGTGAATACATCCTGCTGAACATTATTTTTTAGCCGCGCATAACTAATGAATAGCCCTGTCGAGCAATAATGCCTAGCAAAGCAAAAGAAAACCGGCAGTACAGCTTATGCGATAAAGCTCTAGTTTGCAGTCGTGACATTGCAAGTTCAATGCCCACACAAACTGAGGGCTGTTGTTCTTTTGAGAAAAGCACTTTTTGTCAGTTTTCCTCGACAAGGTTGCAGGCTTGTCGTAGAAAAGTGCATTGCCTCAGAAATCTACTTGCAACTCCAAAGTGAAACTGAGCACGATGTTGTTTTATGTACAACCGAAATAGTTTTCCCGTAACCGGTGAATAAAAATAAGTTAACTTATCTTAGTAAGGCTCTCCATTTCGCTTTTTTACCATTACAGTTAAAAATCCAAGAACTGGCCACCAATTTGCGTTTTGTTACACTTCATTATCTTTAGGATAGTAATAAAATAAACTTTTGTAGTCATCAAATTGCACTATAAGCTGATTTGTAAGTTTTCCTCAGCAGGCCATAAAAGGGCCCTATTGCCTTAGTAAGGACCAGCCCTTCAAATGAAATTTTTGAGCATAAAGTGGAGTAGAGGCCCCAGGCATAAATATCTGACGTGATTACAGATTAGTAAAGTGCGGAAGTGGGGTCAGTTAAGCACGGTATGCTAAAGGGTTTCCAAATTGTAGGTCAGCTGTAATCAAGTATCGATGGCACAAAAAAGTATAAAAGTTAAAAGCTTAAAAAGGTCAAAAATCTTATTTATTTTGGTTTTGTCGTTGAAAGAGTGCGCAAACAAGCAGCAAACTACAAAAAAGCGCAACCTTTTATACATTTGGCGCTGAAGACGCAAAACATAGTTGACACTTTTTCACTAGATAATGTCCCTACAATGCTAGTTAAGCAAAGAGATGATAGCAAATATTTAAAAAAGCTTATGCCTTGTCATGCCAATGAAGCTTCAACTCTCACCTACCTCCCCTCCACCGGGTGTGCGCCAATGCCTGTAATTATGGAGTGTCGGAGGGGTGCGGAGCAGGCATTCTTGCCCCAAAATAGAAAAAGGCTATGAGTAGCGAGCTGGCAAAAAAGGAGTTGAGAGGAAAAGGAAAACTGATTTTCCTTCAAAAAGCACGACGCCCAGTTATTGTCTGTTGTGCTCAACTGAACAAATTATAAAGTGCGGCAGATATCAAAAGAAACAAAGAATAAGATTTATCACTTTTTAGCGAGCCACGAGTAATCGCCTCCCCTGATACTTGTGACCCGCTCTGGTTTTAACAAAATTTGGTTCGAGTAATTTTTTCGAATCATCTCGCGGGCTGCACCAAGTGGATTTGCGGACAATATGTTGCATATCCCTGTTTTAGACTTTCATATTCCAAAATATTAAGCATCATCAAAATCTGAGAGCCCTCAAGCATTTAGTCGCTCAGGAGGTGGTTGTCATATTCTTAGGATGAAAATAAAAATAAAGAAGTCGAAAGTAGTTTACCTTTTAAAGCTTTAAATTGAAGTAGTGCTTAGATTGTTGGACAGTGCTTCCGCGGTCCCTAATTTGTAATTAGTTATCGGTATACCTAATTAGCTTTGATTAATAGTAGCTCATAAAATTAAACCAGAGCTCTTCAACCGGGGTTTAGCAAAGTAATTAGAGGGGTTTCGTAAGCACTGAGGGGTCCTCCTCAATGCTTCCTCCAAGTGCGGATACACTACGTCGCCTCAATACTAGTATTGAGACAGAACCAATATTTTATAGAGCAACATTTTGACTGGCGATACTTCGGTTTCGTTAATTGTTTAAGACAGCGGTACTCAATTTCGTCTCTAACTCATAATATTTATGGATGTTAAGGCATATAGGCTAACTGCAATCAGTTGAATAAAATACCGCTTCCACGACCGGTTTCGTTCCTATTAGAACTCGTCAGGTGGACTCAGGTATCGAACCGACGGTCACATGAATTGCTTCATGCGGTTTATGCCACTCCGCCATCGGTCCTTTCAACAGCATCAGTTGTAAGGACCGATGGCGGAGTGGCATAAACCGCATGAAGCAATTCATGTGACCGTCGGTTCGATACCTGAGTCCACCTGACGAGTTCTAATAGGAACGAAACCGGTCGTGGAAGTGGTATTTTATTCAACTGATTGCAGTTAGCCTATATGCCTTAACATCCATTAATTAAAAGTAATATCTTAAACAGGCTAACACCAGCTCCTATAATTGGTATTACAACGTAATAAAGGCACTGGCTTGGCTAGGAATTAAAAGCATATATCGCATCAAGCTCATTGTAGTGAGCGTGCACCATATATAAGCTTAAAATTAACACGAAAGAATCGATGGCGGAGTGGCATAAACCGCATGAAGCAATTCATGTGACCGTCGGTTCAATACCTGAGTCCACCTGACGAGTTCTAATAGGAACGAAACCGGTCGTGGAAGTGGTATTTTATTCAACTGATTGCAGTTAGCCTATGTGCCATAATATCCATAATATCCATTAATTAAAAGTAATATCTTAAACAGGCTAACACCAGCTCCTATAATTCATATTATATCATAATATTTAGCATTTCATACCGTTCAAAAGCGCCAGTCAGAAAATATGTAAGAAAACAAAATCAAAACTTTCGCTAATTATTACGACATCTTCAATGTTTAGTGTGTTTTAGTTTCAAATCCAACATTGTGTGGGAGATGGGGCTTCTCTCCCCAGTCCTCCAGCTACCTTTACTGTATCTATTTTTAAGTAATGTTAATTACCCTTTTAACCGGTTTTTATAGTTAATTGAACACGGTAAATCTCAACTTTGAGATAGCATACCTTTTGAATGGTGGTAGTATTGATTTCGATGTTTTCGCCTCAGCTCTTGAACAGTTTTGATTATTTTACTGAAGAGAATCAATATTTAGCCGGCTGTGGTGGATTCACCCAACAAAAATTTCCTAGAGCAGTAACAAAAGATGTTGTAAACTGGGGCATGTTTTTGTTGTTACCCGCCCCCTTCCGAGGAATGGGGGCATGGCAGAAGACCATGCAGCCCCAGAAGCCGGGCAACTCCCCAGGACCTGGATTAGAGGCCGTAAAGACACAGAGAGTCGCAAAAAAACAAGCGGCGCTAAGAGTCCGTAGCTGGACAGTGCAGAATGAGATGAGAGGTGTCCTGGGACGGGTGTCCGCAGGCGCTGCGGGAAGGATTCTCGCTTCTGCCAATCCTTAGAGAGACAAGAGCTTAACAGAAGGCTGTGTCCGTTGCAGCGAAGACAAGAGAGAACACAGCAAACGTGACGAAAGAGCACAAGTTTTTCGCTGGAAATTGAGGGAATCTGTGTGTAGCTTGATAGAACAAGAGGAGAGAGAAAACAGTTTCTGCCAAAAGGAAAGAGAGGTCTCAGCTTACAGAGAGAGCAGTTGGAAAGTATGCCAAAGCCGCCTTTGCCAAAAGAAAAAGGAACAGAGCCGTCTGTCCAGAGCACCAAATCGTAAAGGGGAGGGAGTCAAGTTGAACGAGAGACGCACCTTGGCGAGAGAGAAGAAGATCAGAGCGAGAGCATGGAAAGGAAAGAAAGAAATCTACAGGGAAGGAAGGCAGATTCCAAGGAGGTGAAGGAAGGCAAGCAAGAAGAGCATCTCTAGTGGAAATAGAAGGAAGCATGAGCGGGTGAGTGACGCAAAAACTCTTCAGGAAGATCTGCAGAGTCTTGGTTTCACTTCAAGTCTGGCTCAACTTAAAATGGGAAAGGAGGCCGGGAGACGAAGTGCCCGCTCATAACATTGAAAAGTGATATGAGTCAGGATGACTAGTAGGGGAGGTAGAAAAGCCTCGGAGAAAAGAAGTGGGGTTGGGGAGGACGAGAGGCAGTCGAAGATGGCACCACTAGACGCTCGGTGAAGGCGTTCCAATTTGGTGACATTGGCAATGCTTAAGAAAGGACACCATCCGGGTGAAGCAAATGTGAGAAGGGGCTGAAAACAAGCTTTAGGAAGAAAAGAGAGGGACTGCTTAGAAGGGCCCAATGAGGGAGCAGAGATATAGCGCAAGGCCTTGAGACGAGGGGAAAACTTGGCCTTCAGCGAAGATACATATTTAGAAAAGGAAAGTATGTGATCAAAGGTGACCCGAAGGCAAATCGAAATGGGATTGAAGCGGGGGCGGCAGTTAAGTAAGAGGAGGTTGGGATGGAGGTTAGCTTGGTAGGGATCCACTGACAAGAACGAGGCCTCACATTTTTTCGGATTGAGAGGAAGACACCACTACTTAAACCAGCACTCCAATCTAAACAGAGCTCCTTGTGTGGCCTCCGCCGCAGCAGAGACCGAGGGAAATAGGAAAACCAAATGGCTAGATCGTTAGCGTAAAGTGAACAGCTGACGGAAGAAGGCAGAGAAGCAGGGAGATCGTTGATGAAGAGAGAGAAAAGTACAGGGCCAAGACGGATCCTTGCGGAAAACCTCAACTGACTCGAAAGGAACGACTTTTGTGATTTTGATAAACCACGCAAGCGCGCCAATCAGAAAGGAAAGATGGAGTCCAACAAGCAAAGCGAGGAAAGCGTGGTGTTGCGGTCCCCGACTCCATTTGAGTTGGGAGAAAAAGGCTCTTGGCATTTCCTCGAGTTCCAGTTACCCCGGGAACTCCCCTCGCACAAATGGGGCATCGTCCTGTAGCTTCTAAAACCGATTACCACTCTTTGAATTAAAACTAGCCTTTCTCACCACTCACACCTTTCACAAATTCTATCTATTCCCTCCGATAAATACAGGGCATAAGTCAAAGTTGGGTCTGGGTGATGCAATCGTTTTTGTTTTACGGTTACAAAAATCAGTTATTTCGCAATACGCTTATTTTACAACTTAGTGCAATTTTTCTCGTAATTTATGTGACCTCAAGATCCGTGTCCGCACTTATGTACCTTCGTTCTGGAACAAAGCAAAAAGAGCTATATCTCCCCGCAGTTGTCTTGCATCCGATCACTCAGTTGGTCAACCATTCCTACATAGTTACGATTGTATAATTTTTGTCTATTATTTCGTACTTTGGGGTAGACATACTGACGTATTTTTTTCTCTTCATTTTCCCTCAGATTTTCGATTTCATGTACTATCTCCTTAATAGCAACCTTCCTACAAATAACTGAAGACTATACTTACTTACAAATAACAAATAATTTAACAAATCTTTTTGCGCTTTGTTTGACCAAGTTTATAGAGGCATAAATTCAAAATTGTGGAAGGACGCCAAAGTGTTTGATGCTTTTATAGAATGGAGCTACGAAGTAATAGGTTTACTACTTTAAAAGTTTTTGTAATTAGAGGCCTGGATATAAAACTTGAAGCCTCTGGCTTGTGATTTTGTTGAAGTTTTAAATACGTGAGCTACTGAGTTATTTGTATGCCTTGGACTGAAATTAATGGTTGTAAAAGCCACCAGCACAGATTTTACAACACTGCTGGTTTTTCCGGTGTGTTTCGCTGAGTGGTTTACACTCGTATCCTTATAATGCCTCCATAGGCTGACCATGTTTTATTGAGACAAAAACGCTACATTGTATAGCAAAAACGGTGCAACCGATACTCAGAGTGCTGCAGAAGTAACGCCCTTTTTGTTATTTGAGCTTTCTAGTTTCTGCTTGATTTCTTCTTTATTTTAGAAATACACCGTTTTTGTATCTGAGTTTTCTAATTAACAATCGTTTCTTTTTTAGTTTAAAAAATGTTTGTTTAAAAATAAATAGTTTCATACTTAAGAAATACAAAAATGGCGTTACTTTTGTCGCACCCTGTATAACTGAAAACCTCTGACTGGCTGCGCTTATGGTCCTTGGCACCGGCATAAAACTCAGTATTTTGTTAGCATTTGCTACACGTTATAAAAATATCTTTGCATTAAAGGCTGGTTTCCATTAGGCGTAGATTGCAGGCGTAGCGTGAAAAATTCTTTTTTTCTCTCACCCCGCGCATAAAACTAAATAGAGAAACAAAGAATTTTTCACGCCACGTCCACAGTCTACGCCTTATGGAAAACAGCCTTAAGAGTACTCAAGTATGCCACATGACTGTACTACCAAGGTATTTTAAAGACAATTCATCTGCAGATCTGTTATTGTAATTTTCCTACTTGCCATTAAAATACAAGGTGCAGCAAAAGTAACGCCATTAAAAACTATTTATTTTTAAATAAACAATTTCTAAACTAAAAAAGAAACGATTGTTAATTAGAAAACTCAGATACAAAAACGGTGTATTTCTAAAATAAAGAAGAAATCAAGCAGAAACTGGAAAGCTCAAATAACAAAAAGGGCGTTACTTCTGCCGCACCCTGTATATTTATCTTGTACTCTGTGATGACCTTTTTGCACGAAGATCATTTGAGCTGTTGCTCTGATGGAAGCACATGGGCGCACTTTTCTTGTCCAGTGGGAAAGGTTTACCTTGTTTTTTCTGCTTTGTAAATCAACGATGGTGGTTTCCGGATGGCGATTGTTGAGCCCAAGTTTCTTTGCCAGCACAGCTGTAAGACTTTTTCTTTTTTGAAGACCAATTGCCTTTCATCAAGGAATCTCGAACGAATTTGCAAATTTGGTAATTATCGTCGCAGTTAAGCAAAACAAACCCAGCACGGATCGAGGCATAGAATACCAAAACTAAAAAATCCCTACGTTTCGTAACAATTTTCGAAAATTTTCTGCGCGAAATCAAAAATAATACCGTGGTTCTGTTTTTTTTCGTTATAATGACATTTTTTTTAAAAACTGGACAATATTAAAAACGACGGGACGGCCAAAAAATACGAAAACAACGGGCCTGTTCCGTTCCAAACTGTACGTCTGGTCACCCTATTTTTCCATCTTTTGATGAACATGTCTTCGACAATCGATTAATTTTTACTCCATTAATATGCTAGCTGTGTGCAATTGCAAGGTGATGTTAATTAAAAAGATAATTATAATTAACTTGTACCAGAACCATTAACTTTCTACTTTCTTTCTCAGTTTATTTATTGCCTTGCTGATGTCTTTTTTTTTTAGTGACTAAAGTTTTTCGTAGACACAGAAAGCACGATAACAAAATTGCTGTATGCGTTCAACAAATTTTATAAAATTTTTGCGTACTATCGAACCCAACAAATTGTTACGTCACAGTTATTATTTGTTGTACTTCATAATCAAGAACTGTCCTGAGTCTAGAACTTCGCATAGAATAGTGCCGCCAAATTCTCTTGTTCTTTTTCAATTTTTTTTGTACGTTGTCAACTGATATTAACGAGTGCAGCATTACTAGAGTAATCAAACACTGCAAACGTATATGCCATTGATCGTATTCTCGCTTTCTTACAGTATCAATTGAACAACTTTGTTAATAAGCATACAAAACTTTATGAGTTGCTTTCTTGCTGTAAGTCTTTGAAAGTCAAGCTTTTAACCTAGTCTTTACTCGGTGTCTTTTTTTCAGCGTTGGGTGCTGAAACATATAACGTTTGACTTGTTTGGACTGTCAATATATCGATCGAGCCAGCGATTAGCTTACGCTTTTTAGATTACCTTGTTTACATTAGTCCACAACTGATTTCCTTCATAAACTGCAGTGCAATAAATATTGCTGCGTAAGCTACTACATCCTTTGCTAACAATTAGCATAATATGACTTTTTTGGACTTCCTTGTTTACGTTAGTTTATATATAGCTTCCTTTATGATTCTTATTGCATCAGAAACAGCTGCATACCTTATTTTTGTTTAGACTACCTTATTTGCTTTAGTTCGTAAAATAGCTTACGATAGTAATAGTTATATAAGGATAAACAGGATGAGGTTTAACAGAATACACAGCCAGTCAGTTAATAATTAAAGCCTATTTAAGAACTTATAAACAAAATATTTGCGGTTATCAGAACGTCAGATAATCTAAACCAGCGGTTCCCAACCTTTTACCCGGGTGACCTGTAATTTTTTATAAAAAGATTCATTCACGGATCGGTATGCAAAAATTACCACAACGAAAACAACAATAGATTACCACAACAAATTATTATAATTGTCTTATTTCAAACAGCCAGATACAAAACATTTTACTAACAAAATGCAAATTAGTGGGATAATTGCTTCTGTTTGTCTGTTAGTAAAAGAGAAAAACGAGGCGAAGGGGGTTTCTGAAATATGTAGTTATGACTCAGCACCCAATCGATTGCTTTGTTTTGTTTCAATTAATGTCAGTGCTGAAAAGGGTCTCTCACACAAGTAGCTTGTCGAACACACTAACTATATTTCAAAGCTTTAAACCCAGTAAAGGATATTTGTCTTCCAGGGAAATCCAAAGTGTTGTCAGTGAATCTTTTTTAAATCGGGATTGTAAAGTGGAATCACAACCCAATTCAATCAGACTTTCCTTTTTGTGTGCATCGAGATTACATGAGTTGATATCTTGGATAAATGGGTGATCCAGAGATTTCCATGTCGAGGATCTTCGTCTGCGGGAAAATAGTGATTGAAATTGATAGTCGATTGTTTCAAGCGTGGACTTAAAATATTCAACACCTCTTTGTGGTTAATATCAACGCTTGACACGTAGCCATTTAAATTCAGAAACATAGTCGTATCTTCCTTTCCACAAGACTGTTCCAAAGTGCCAGCTTCTTTTTGAACGCGTCGGTCTTATTTCTGAGAGTAAAGACATTTGTAAAAGCCTTGTAGGGAAGTATTGAGTTCGTTCAGGCGACTGAATATGTCAGCTAAATACCCAAGTTTGCATAATCACATCTCGTCTAACAAAAATGCTACCAATGGGGAGTTTATTTCTTCTAAAAAGATTTTTTTTTCTCGCGAAGTTCAAAAAGGCGTGAAAGAAATCGTCCATGTGATAGCCATCTTACTTCAGTGTGGAGAAGGAAATATTGAAAACCCATACAGTCAAATGATGATCGAAAAAGTCTGGAGTTGAGTGGTCGGCTTCGCAGTGCGTTCACAATTTTTACCGAATCATTCAGAACGTCTTCTAATTCCGAAGACAGTTTGTTTGATTCCAGGTGTTCCCGATGTATAATACAGTGTGTGAAGAGCAAGTATTTGTGGGCAAACTCTTTGATTTTTGCGACTGCGCCAGAATGACGGCCTGTCATCGCCGCAGCACCATCAGTTCATACGCCGACGCAATTTCCCCACACTATTTTGTTCTTGCAGAAATGTTCGTTCAGGAGTCAAAATATCTCTGATCCTGTGGTAGGCTATGCCCTGGTAAGTTGATGCTGCAAAGAAGCTATTCCTTGGCATCTGTTATCTCCTTATACTTTACTAAGCAAAGCGGAACAGCACAATTACTCACGTCCGTTGATTCATCAAGTTGGATAGCATAGTACAGCGACTTCTTTACCTGTTCTACAACTTGCTGTTCAATATCTTTTGTCATATCTTCAATTCTTCGTTGAACGGTGTTGTTGGAGAGTGGTATGCCTTCAAACGTTTTGGCTGGTTTTGGTCCCAAAATATCTTCGGCTGCGGTTAAGATACATGGCTTTACTAACTCTTCCCCAATCGCGTACTTTTTTTTTGTTTTCGCTATTTGAAATGAAATGTGATATAAAGCATGAAGAACAGATTAGTCTGTAGAGGTTATTTTTCTCATTTGCTTCTTTTGAGGGGTTAATCTCAGAGAGTAGTGGTTCAAAATATTCAAGTGGTTTGCCTTTAAGATTGTTGTGCTTTGAATGAAAGTGAGGAATTAATTTGGAAGGTTTCCTGGCATCATTCGAGAGAATTTGGGAGCATACCAAACATAAGGACTGTGGACATTGTTCATTACCCGGTGCTACAGTAAAGCCGAATTTCAAGTATTTTTCACCATTTTGTCTGACAAATTCTCTTTTTCGTTTTTTAGCTCCCCTTGGAATCATCAACGTGTCTTTATTTAACGATTTCCAGATATAGGTGGTTTAACATTACCATCATTGATATTTGCATCATTTTCATTTTGAAAATTTTCTGTTTCAGTAGATCAATTTCAGTAGTTTCAGTAGGTCAATTTCAGTCAAGTTTCAGTAGTCAATTGTTTCAAAAAGAGACGCACCAAATTTGGTTTATGATAAACCTGAAAACTACTATAAACGCCTATTTATGCATTTTTGATGTAATAAGGGAAACTAATAATATTAAAGGTTTTAAACAGTTGCGTGACAAAAATTAATGCTGATACAATATAATGTGAAAATGAATTTTATCCAAGTGAAAATTGATTTTTATCCAAGTGAAAATGAAACCGCGTACCGGCAAAGTTTTCTCGCGGACCGGCGGTTGGGAACCGCTGATCTAAACCAATGGTTTCCAGCCTTTTTCGATTCGCGAAGCGCTTTGAACGTATTGTTCTGTCACCGCGTATTACTTCGATTCAAAAACCCTTTTGATCTAATATTATTTTCTCCCTTGAACAACATAATCCGAAACAATAACAACAAACAACATTAGATTATGCGATGGGTGCATTTCGATTGCAATGAAGCCATATTTTACGTATCCTGAAACATGCTTCTGCTTGAACAAAATAAATAGGCTACATAATTAAACGAAAGTTTTGTTTATTTATACTAATTTAAAAAATTTACTTTTTTTATACTGATCTGTTGAGATCAAATTAAAAACAAAATTATACGGGTAAGTAAAGTTTAGGAAAAACAATTGACTAAAGAAATAAAAGGAATTCAATGTGTATATTTTTTTTATTAATCCATATATGCCCTGAAGATTTTTTCAGTTAATGCATTACCATATGACAGCCAAATGATATCATCAATAAATCATTTGGCTGTCATATGGTAATGCATTAACTGAAAAAATTGAGCAAGCATTAACGAATACATGCATGGAGTACGAATTAAAACTTACTTTTAGAAAAGTTAGCAGTAATGAAACAGGATAAAGTCTGGAGTTCGTAGATGTTCTTCATATGATTGACAATTCTAACGAATTAGGATTTTTTACTACCAGTTTTATTAAAGAAATAGCTACCAAAAGATTGCTTTTAAATGGCAATTCTTACCACCCTCTATGCATTTTTAAATCCATTGTTTTGAGTGAATCTGTCAGACTACGCAGTTTAAATGAAACAAATGAGTTGTACCTTAAAGATTTAGAGAGGCTAAAAAAGAAATGTATAGACTCTTATTTCAACAAAAAAGTGGTGGAGAAAATCATTAATTTAGCAAAAACATGGACCGATCGTTTTGGACCAAAACCATTGAATAAAAACAAGACTACAGATCCTATGCTGATTTGGGCGTCCGCTTTTTCCAATTTACTCCAACTTACTGCCAAAGAGAAAAGCCTAGTTCAAGCTACCGTCGTGTATAAGCGTCCGCCTACCCTTTCCAGTATGCTTACCAATTATAAAAGGTAGCTCATTCAACAACTGAAAATACTGGTCAAGGAAGATTCCTTGCAAGAAATGTGCCCTTTGCGGCCATTTCAACCATTATAAATCTATGGTACATCAAACTAGTACCGTCACAGCAGCCAATGGTAAAATTTTTGCATTAAAGCAAATCTTGGATTGTTCAAACTATGGCATATACGTGGCTACATGCCGTTTATGTCACAAACAATATGTTGGTCAAACCACAAACAAATTTTCAAAACGCTGGTGCCACCACAGGTTTATTTGGAATCAATTTAAATACGACAATATTGACGATAAAGCAGCTTTATTACATCATTACCACACCTTCCATCGACTCACATTACAGACAAAACAAGATATTGCCGATTGTTTTTTTTGTAACGTTTGTAGATCAACCGCCCAAACATCTTTTATCTATTTACGAAAACATGTGGCTAGACAAATTAAATACCACTATCAACATAAATAAAATGCTCTTGCCCTCAATTAAGTGACTTTGTAACTATTTTTTTGTTTTTGAAATACTGTTTTAGTTTTATTTCCTCTCACATCTCAGTGTGTTATCTATCACTTTCGTCACTGATTCTATAGGTTATGACCCTTCACTCATTATTATGATATACTGCTCTTTGTTTATTTAGTAATTAGGGGTCTCTTTCATCTCACATCTATTTCTATATAACTTAACCTATCATATTAGTTTGAATGTATTTTGAAAAAAGTCGGAGCTAGTTTTATGGCCTGTAGTTTTGATAGCTGTTTATTGTTATTGTAGACCCTGTGCAGATAAATATTTTGCTTCTTGTTAAGTTTTGAAGATTTTATTGTCTTATTACAGCCTTTTCTCTGATTTACCATTAGTTTGTTTGAAAATATTTAATTTTTTTGTGCGATTTTTATTATTTTTTTGCAGAAACTGAGGATGCGTTAGCGAAATTAATTTTTCTTATGGCAAATAAATGTCTAAGCTGACTTTATTACTGTTTGTTAATAGCAGACCCTTTTGCAACATTCTCATTAATCATACAAATTACGATATGCGTACAATTGTTCGCATTGTGACTGATTGAGCTGTGCAATTGTGCTCTCTATGACTCAATCATCCAGAAAGCATAATTTCTTTTAGCTTCATAGGACATAAGAAAAGTGAATTTTTTTCACGTAAAAGAATTTATTTTCCCAACGACACACAACAATTACAGCAGTCAGATTTATTGTAATAATCTTGATCTCGCACAGCAGTTTGTTTTCGCACATTTTCTCAACCATACTTCATGTCTAGTTCATCTTGCAGTTCTTAACAAGATGTTGTTTACTTCTTGTGAAACCTTGTAAAGCAATTGTTGCTCTTATTCAAGCAGAGAAAAACATTGCAGTTGACACACTTGACCCTGCTTCGACCTCCACAACCTTCCAACTTGCAGTATTGCCCTAGACCATCAATAAAATCTGGCCAATGACCAAAAAAGTCATACCGCACATCCTGCACTGGCATGATTGTTTTCTTTGCCCATTTCTGAGGCGGAGAAGCAAGGGATCTAGCACTGTGCAGCTCTGATCTAGGCCTGTCTGCAGATCTAGCGGTACTGTTGCCATTGTCAAAACACGATCGACTTCATTTCGGAAAGCCAATAAATCGGGAAGATTTGACTTTGATGTACATGTTTAAGCTCAAAATCACGATACTCCAGCCGAGAACTGGCAACTGCCAGATCTCAGAAATGGAAAAACATACGGACAGGCCACTTCCTGGTTTTTTCTTTGATTTTGTTTTGCTTTGATTGTACAGAGAAATAAGATATTCAATCTTGTCTACCCCGCCCATGTAATTGTTGTATACAACAATAGAATGTGGATAGTCAATCATAATATGTTCCTCACCAAACTCGCTCCACCGTCTTACTTGATCAATCGGCTCAACACCTCAAAAGTTGAGGCAAGTGTCACAACTCCATTGTCAAGCCAGCGACTGACACAGACGTTTTTTTAAGCTGACACCTTAAAGTCAACCCCACCCCGTGGACCGCTCTTCATTTCCTTCTCAGTTAGAAGTGGACAGTTGCACATGCGATTGCTCTTTAATGTTCCAATGGAACGTATGCCTCTCTTTTTCAATTTTATGATAAAGGGTATGCCAGTAAAATATTTGTCAAAACATAATTTGCAATTCTTGTCTTTGGAAACAGTCTCTGAAAGTCGTAAAACAACTGCAGCATCCAGGCCCAAAGTCTTATATTTTAATGGAATACCAGTTCCAGCTCCGTGGTAAATTGAAGTCAAGAACACGGCCTAATTTGCCACACATTACCCAGTTTTTATAGCAACTGGAGTCGACTTTGATTTCATTACCTGCTTTGCAGGCGTCCTCCCAGTAAAAGGAATCATTTGTTCAACAATTGAGCTAAACTCTTCTCTGGGGAGTTGAAGGCAAGGCTTGCGAACAGCAGCGATGACTGGTGCAATTTTCCAGAACTTGTATTTATTGCTCTCCGGTGGTCCTCTTGCAGACACAGCATGTATGTACTGTCGAATTAAAAAAAATTATTGACTGGGATAATATCTGCTACGCGATTAATCCGAGTAGCGGGTTGCGAATACATTCGGATCCGTGGAAGTGACGCAGTGCCCATAAGCATATTCATTTCAAAGAATTTTTGAATCTCGGCGGGAGTGGTATTGAGATTTGTTCCAGTTTCCCTCATGCAATAGATGTTACTTTCTGTGGCAAATTTTTCAAAACGTTTACTTGGAAAGTACTTCATGAGTATCTCAAGAGGCGAATGCTTTTGATTTCCGATGTGAAAATTGCCCTTCCACTCGATATTGCCAGGAATAAAATCACTTCCACTCCAATTAATGAGGTCTATTCTATTGCTGAAGCTGTAGCCGTAGCACTCAAAGATTTCTTCTTTTTTTTCCCTTAAGTTGTTTTACCAAAGTCGATGAACTAGTACTTGATATTGTGTCGCGTTCATCAGTATCACTGAATCCCCATTCAGAATTTGATAATGACTTAGTTGGCTCCTGAACATAATTAATATCGCCATCTTCATATTCGTCGTCTGCGCTTGAAAGATCTATATCGGATCCATCCAACTGGGTCAATGTATCATCCACGGATATATTTTTTCGTTTCTTTCGCTGTTTGAGCAATGCTGAAAAACAAATGAAGAAAAATTCTTTTTACTCTTGTAAATTACTTTTCAAATTCCTTTATTAAACAAACTTGATGGCATAAAATTTCACGTAATTCTAAACTGGGGTAGTTTTTGTCAGTGCAAACCTATATGGTAAAGACCAAATTTTGTACAAAACTCATATTAAAACAAATAACAAAAAGGCGTCGCCTTTAACTATAGAATACTGTATGAAATTAGTATTATTCCATAAAAAACTGGAGCATAGTTATACTCAGGAGTAACATTTTTTTAACAAGTACTGCTGCATTCCATTCACACCACGTGTTTGGACTAAAGTTGAAGTGGGACACATTGCGTACAATTGTACTAGGTTTTTTTCGAAAAATTCTCTAGGGAAATATCTACCAGTTATATGCCTAAAAAGGTAGGCTATGTAATACCTGAGTGTTACTAATCTATTATATCTACTTCATTGCCAATTATCTTCTCACGTATTTTCAATGATTTCACTTATTTTTGCTCACCTTCACCGTTCGTACTTTCCTTGATAGGAATCAGTCGCAAAAGTACAACTAAATGATAAGCAGCCACCCATATTCCCAACATATTGTATTGTATTTGTATTGCTTTATTTTATTGGATTCCCAACATATCAGTTTTCCAGGAATGAATTGTTTAATAGGGTGCTAACCATAATACAAAATCTTACTCTCATCTATCGATGCATTTGTTGGTTTAAACGCATGGCTGGATGCTTGAAAGGTTTTGTTAAGAATTTTCAAAAATGGTCGTATCTTAGCAAACTTATCTGCTATTAGCAGATAAGCATTATTTGCATCGTGGAAAAACCTCGTAATTTTTTCAAATTGCAATCATTCTATTATGAGTCTTTGAATCGATGGGCCAGTACAGCCTGCGTCTTGGCACGATACAGTAACTAGAAAGAAAAGGAATACCAATAAATGCTCTCATTTCTCCAGGAGTAATCGAAAACTGGTGATTGCCCTTTTGAGATGCATAAATTATGGTCTCGTTTGTAAGCAGGTTTACGGCATCATTGTCTAAAGAATAGGTCAAACATTTACGCAGGATTTCGAGGAAAATCTGCACTGGTTGATTTATATACACTATTTTGATTGTCTCTTGCTTGCAAGTCTTGTTGCTTACACCAATCTCTAGATTTTGATTTTGTGCAATGGATGGTGCAGGTGTAGTTACAGTTCACTGAGTTTTTTAACGCTTCTGACAATAGCTGCTTTCATGGAAATTTGGACAGTCATACATCTGTTTCATCCCTTGAATTTTCGTCAGTACTATCACCATTTTCTAGAAGGGATATGTAAATGGTCACTTCTTTGAAGTTTTTACTATTGGCATATTTTCGTTAAGCAGTTTGTTTTTACCTTAATTTCCCTCTATGCAATATTTCTTCAAGTTCCTCAAAAATTTCGTCCAATGTTATCGCTCTGTAACAAGTACATCATTTACTGTAGATCGAAATACTGTAATTGTGATGAGACTTTCGCAAGCATTTTATTTTTTGTTTCAGTATAATATGCTTTTAACAAAACACTGACTAGTCATATTTAGTGCTACGCGCTGTTGGCAATAATTATACTGATTTGGGCAACAAAAATTAAGTTTAACTTGATAATACCCGAATCTGTTCCAATAATTACGTTAAAAAAATGTGTCAGCAGTGTGATTTGAACCCGCGTCATGCAAATAGATAGTAAAACAGTTCCCGATTTGCCAAGTGAGATATTGGAGTAAGACTATTACAACAAACGCAGGGATACATCTCTAATTCTTTTTTTAAGCTTGGTTTTCCCTCCGATGTTTTACTTGCCCCTCAGAATTTATTAAGCTAGCAATACACCTGAGCAAGCAAATTAGTTCTTTTCTGCACAGGTTCATGCATTTGCTCTAAGTCTAAGATAGGTAGGGTTTCTGCACCAGCCAGCTCTTTGATGATCAGTTAGCTCATCACAGTTGGGAACTAGACGGATTTTCTTTGTTGTATTGCCATTTTCCTGTGAATTCGCACGAATGTTATCCCCAAAACTTCCTTATCACATAATTTGAATCATTCAACAATAAGATTGACATCAATCATTGAAAAAAATTGATTAATACACTAGATTTTTGAAAAAACTTATGCTTTCTTTTACACAGGAATGCCCATTGGTGGATTTATGCAACACTTCAAAGTGCTAGACTTCTAAGCAAAATTAAGAGATGTTACAATTTACACTTTGTAAAACCTCTATTTGAGCGCCACCTCTATTTGAACGCCACCTCTAATTGAACGCCGCTATAGGAAAAGGGTTGAAAATTAGAGCGCCACCCTCTAATTAAACGACACTTTGATAAATTGTTTTATTTTGACAATATTTAAGGCTGAAATTGCCTTTCTAGGTGTAAAAGGCGGCGTTCAAATAGAGGTTTTACGAGGTGTAAATTGTCCGGAAACAAGGCGAGCACCATCAATGCAAGTTTACTTGAAATGAATAGTCGATGCTCGGGATCAGCTGCCGAAGGATCTGATCATAAAGTTGTTCAAGGGATGCGGACTGACCAACACTTTCGACGGCTCTGAGGATTGCAAGATCCACAGTTTCAGGTCAGACAGCCCGATTCCGACTGGACATACTTACCAGTAATCGCCCTGCATTCGTGTTTTTTGCTAATTGTATAAATGTGTTAGATGTTTTTCTTTTCATTTATGAATTTATCTTCTCAAAATTCTGATCAGCTAATCGAAAAATGGAGCGCCACCCTCTAATTGAACGGTATCTCTAATGGAACACCACCATGGGGAAGGGTTGAAAAATAGAGCGCTATGGCGGTGAAATAGAGGTTTTACGGTATATCATTTTAATGTATCAGATAACGCATGTAAAACTACAGGGTATTTCATCTCAATGAGTTACTTTATAATGACTTATATTTTAATAACTGTTAAAGATACAAAAACCAAACTTATATTTTCTAAAAACTAATGCTCTTAAGTTTACGTAGCAAAAATTTGACCTGAAAAATTCAAGAAATAAATGATTTATTAAACTTTTCACAAATGTTCAACATGTGAGCCCTTGGTTACGCGGCACACATCGAAGCGGTATTCCATTTCTTGCCAAATTCGAACAAGCATATAGCGATCGATGGCTGTCAAAGCCTCAGCAATCCAATTCTTTAAATTATCCACAGATAATGGAAGAGAAGGAACGTACACCAAGCCTTTTATATAGCCTCAGAGAAAAAAAGTCACATGGCGTTAGGTCTGGAGATTTTGGGGGCCAATGCAGGAGAACGCGATCATCATTTCCGGCACGCCGATTTATTTGTTGTGCAGAGTAGCGTTCAGATACCGCTTTACAGTGAGATTACAGTTGCTGGTGTCCCATCCTGTCGGAAAATAAATTCTGCTAGCTCTCTTTCAGTCAAAGTTCCATCAACCAATTTTGCAGCGTAGCAAGATACGCTTCACTGTTAAACGTTCTTCCTTTAAAAAAAAAGGCCCATACACACGTTTTTTTAATATGGCGCAGAACACGTTCACCTCAGGGGAATCTCCCACATGCTCCAGCGTTAAGCGAGGATACTCAATTCTCCATATGGGTGTGTTGTGTTTGTTGACTTTGCCAGTTAGGTAAAGGTCGCTTCATCGCTTAAAACAAGACGGTCATCAAATTCGTTTAGTTCCGATATCGCCTGCATTCGGGTACAAAAATCTTCGCGAGCTGGTTTGTCGGTGTCCTTCAAATGCTAGAGAAAATGCAGTTTATAGGGTGTCATATGCAAGCGTTTTCTTACCACTCACCAAATGGTTGTTGGAGACATCTGAAGCTCAGAACAAGCTCTTCTGATTCACTTTCTGGAGCTTCTGAAGATGTTACGAACTCTTTCGATCGCTTCAATTAAGTTGGGGGATTTTTTTCCGACAGCACAAACGTCCCTCCTCCCTAAATTTCGCATGCCATTTCTGTATGGTATGTCTGTTTGATGGCTGTTTTGAAAATTCTGTCCAAAAGTTACTTTGAACACGTGTCCACGAGTTGTCCTTATCAAATTCCAAAACACAAAACGCTTTCTCCTTTTCAAGAAAAGACATTTTAAGGAAATTAGAGAGAAATCAGTGCAAATGACATTTTACTCAAAAAGCTTTATCTTTAATTGTGACGTAACAATGGTCCGGCAAACCACCGCAGCAAAATTTTGGAGATTTTACCCTTCCAACGAAACCAGTTTTATCGTGCTGCTTTTGCCAGTTACCAAGATAGAAGATTTTGTAAAGTGACGTAATGAGATGAAACACCCTGTATTCTGCTAAATTAACATGGAAAAACTTTCACGTTTTCTCATAGGTTTAAAAATTCATTTTGTTTTTTTCATAATTACAGTTTTTAGAAAATTGTCAAACTTTAGACTCGTGTAGAGGTTCATGTTTTTACGAATACTTGTGCAACTTATCAAAGCAGAAGAAAATTTTTGTTCAAAAATGCTTCAGAGCAAAAGCGTATTGAACGGACAAAACACGTGCAAAACCGGACAAAAACTACAAAAAAACGTACATCGTGTAGAGCGATACTTATGTTATAAGTAAAATTGCGTAAGGAAATTGGGGAATAGTCGGGTAATATACATGTACCTGCTCCGGTTTCTAAAGAGAGTCATAAGATTTAAGGGAAACTAATTATGAGATAACATAACAGTTCTGAGGTTAAATAAAAAAAACAACAAATCTTAACATAAAAATTTATATTATATGCTACTCGCACTTTTTTACACTTATCCAAAATAAAATTTGGTTTAGTGTTCTTATTTTTCGAGTTCGTACCTTTGAATATCAAGTAAATTTCATGCAACTACATAATATGCAATTAGGGTTGCCAGTTTTCTGAAAGAATTTTCGCTACTTGAGGAACCGTTTAGGTTATGAAGTTGCGATTTGGGTTTAGTAAGATACATTTCCAATGGTGCAATTTCGATTCCGGTTTAGTGCTTTGTAAAATTTGTGGTTCAGGTTTACCAGAGTCAAATTTTAGAGGTTCGGGTTTGGCTTAGGTCAAGGAAAATTTAAGATTAATACCGGTTTTTGGTTAGGGCTCGGTTTTATGCCACGATTTAAAGGTCACGTGTTCAATCTTCGCACAGTTTCGCTTCGTCGTGTCTTAGAGCGAGATATTTTTCAATACTGTACTAGTTCTTTTTTTTGCTGGTAGTTCATGACAGGCAGTTTTACATTTAAATCAAGCCTAATTATTTGACCGACCAAATGCGACAAGAAACTGTGAAAGTGAGATTAATATAACAATCAATTTATTGAATGTTTGCATCTGAAGCGCAATCAGAAACCATACATGGCTGCACGTGACGCCTCATACAGCAAATGAAACAAGATCAAAGCAATTAATAGGCTACATGTTTGATAATGAGCTGATCCACAAGTCCAGAAAACCTGAGGCTTTTTACAGAGGGCCGGAAAAAAATTGCAGGCTCTTGACATTAACATTTACGCACCTAAAATAGCAATTTCATTTATCTAGGACTTTTCGGTTTTGAAGTGAAATAAGAAAACACTACTTTTCCAATAAAGTACAAACCTTTTCCAAAAAGAGGCGTTTGTATTATTATATAAGATTATTACATCAAAATAATGCAAGACATAAATTGATTTTGGACAGTTTTAGGTGCAAAAGATAACTTAGCATACCGCTGTTACTTTCCTGCATTATTCTACTCATTTGGCAGCAAACTAATACTTTATTGGTAACCACTACAATAAATTACTGATATTTGGTGCGCAATCATAAATATCATCATGTTAATTATTTTTTCTTCAGTTATCAAAACTTTCTATGTGGTTTCTGAAATGTGTTTTTTAACCTTCCCCTCCGGTGCTGCAGAACAGCTATAAGTCACTTCTAAGTTGCATTATTGAACCATGCGTTTTCTTTGCACTGTAAGTTAAAATTCAAATTGGAAACACCACTGCTTTGAGCGTAACCTAATTTACAACGTAAGAAAATTTACTGATAGTTCGCCATTGTTTTAGATTTCGTTAAACTGTATCGAAATGTCGCATTTTATTGGAATAACCATTTGTCATTCGGATTTATTTGTAAAGAATAGTCGATCAACAAATTGGTGTGTAATAAATTTATTATTGTTCATAGGATTATATTTGTCAGTAAGGTAAGCGCGGTGCAATAATGTTTCTAAGTCAGGGGTCGGCAACCTTCTGATGCTGCCGGGCCAAAATCAAGCTCAAGAATTGGCCGCGGGCCATAAATAGCGTTTCCACTAAATCTGGACAAAACAAAATACACAATAATGTCTAGGCTAGGACTAGGTTGTCACGTCAAGTCAACAAAACCGTTGATATTGTGTTTTTATTGAAAGTTTTTGTAAGGTAAGAAGTCAAAATAACTTAACTACTCGTGAACAAACGAAAATGCACAAGAACATTCATTTACTGTTTCTGTCATAACTTTAATACGATGTTTGATATGAAAGTTTATTAAGGTCATTTATTGTCAAACCGCCCATTGTCAAGCCATCGATGAGATGCTTGATGTTGTTTCTGGTCTGCAAGTTTATCGATGTTTGGTTTTAAATTGGAAGAGGCCAGAAGCATAACATCTTGCAAGTGGCCGTCATTTAGTCTTGTTCTTAACTTGCTTTTGGTGTTTTTCATTGATGAAAACAGCTGTTCGCACACAAAGGTGCTGCCAAACATCGATGTGATCTTTTTGGCATGATTGATCAGATATGGATATTTTTCGCATTTAAGATGGTGTTTATAGAAGTCAAGCAATAAAACACCTTTGGCGTGAAATTTTGATTTCAACTCGTCGCAGCACTGCAACTCTACCAGTTCCATTTGATATTGCTCATGCACAACTTCCACCGGCACATCAAAGGGGGTACTAAAAAGTTTGATATCATTCTCTATTGAACGGATGTCATCGAATCGAGACAAAAATTCGGTTCTCAATTGTTGGATCACAGAAACAAATTGATCACTGCAGGTAGGGTGGTGTTGTTGTAATGTAGAAAAGTGCGCATAGTTTCCACTTTGCAACTGACTTTCCCACAGTCGCAGTTTAGTTGTGAATGAACGTATGTGGCCCCACATGTCGTGTATCAATTGGCATTTTCCTTGTAGCTGCAGATTCAACTTGTTTAAATGAGACGTAACATCGACTAAAAATGCTAAATTGCAAATCCAGTTTTGATCGCGAAATTCTGAAGCATTGAGTTTTTTTTGTTCAAGAAAGGTTACGATTTCTTCCTTCAATTGGTACACTCTTAGCAGCATATCACCTCGACTAAGCCACCGTACATTACAGAAATAAAGCAAGTCGCCGTATTGACTCTCTGCTTCTAAGAGCAGTTGTCTAAATTGACGATGATTCAATCCTCGCGACAAAATCAAGTTCACAGTTTTCACCACTATGCTCATGACATCTTTGAAGCTTGCTACCTTTGCACACAATGCCTCCTGGTGAATAAGGCACTGCAATTTAACAATACTGTTATCAATTCCATTGATTTGCATGTGCTTCTGAAGTAAAGACACGACCCCTTTATGCTTGCCTACCATTGATGGGGCCCCATCAGTTGTTATTGACACCAGTCTTGCTAGATTTAAATTCTTGGCTTGAAGGCATTGAAGTAGTTCTTTCAGAATGTCAGCCCCTGTCGTTGTATTCTTCATTGGAATCAGTTGTACAAATTCTTCAAGAACAGTAAAATCTTCGCTTACTCCACGCACAAACACTGCCAGTTGGGCTGTATCTGTAGCATCCGTGCTCTCATCTATAGCTATGGAAAAGAACTGTAGTTTTTTGAAACAATCTTCTTGACTTGCTTTCAAGTTCTCAGACATCTCTTCTATTCGACGGGTTACGGTTCTCGCGGAAAGACTGACATTTAGAAATGCCTCTTTTTTCTCTGGACATATAGTTTCCACAACAGCCATCATGCATTTTTTAGCGAATTCGCCGTCTATAAACGCCCTCTTGTCTTTGGCTATTATCTGTGCTACTTTGTAGCTAGCAAGAGTATTATTTTCCTGTTTAGTCAAAATTTTGTGGAATGCATCGCTTTGCTTTTTCAGACCTTTTTTTAGTCGATCAAGTTTGTCTTTTCTTGCTTGACCCACTAGCTCAGAAAAACTTTTGTGCTTTGTTTCGTAATGACGCTTGATATTGTACTCTTTATTGACAGCAATAGATACGTTGCAAATCAAACAAGTAGGTCTTCCATGGTGATTTACAAAAAAGAAATTGTTTTCCCACTCTTCTTTAAACGCTCTGAATTCCTCATCAACTTTTCTACGTTTTGATAACATTTTTGCTAAATTATATTACAAGGGCTATGTTTTCTAGTTATTAGCTAAAAACAAAACAGAAATTCACTTTTTATTAAAGGAAATTGCTCAGTGGCAAACAAATATGTTACAGTGGAACCCCGCTAACCTGACCACCCATGGGACCGCATTAAAGCGGTCAGGTTAGCGGGGTGGTCAGGTTAGTGAATTTTGCCGTTGAGCATCATATTTATAACAACTGGACTTACACCCTTAAATGCAGGCATTGATTTGCCTAAGTAGCCTATGATAAGCGAAAAAGAATCATCGGAAAGTTAGCAAATCGATATCTTCTTCAAATTGAAACGTTTTGATTCTCTTTCGATCATTAGGTAAATTATCCTCGTATGCAGCCAAAATATCAGCCTTTCTTTTTAGCGTACTCTGTATCTGAGTTTTGCTTACGCCGAAAATCTTAGCGAGTTCCCTTTGAGATTTTCCCTCACTTTCCTTTTGCTTTATAACCAAAACTTTTTCTTTGATTGAAAGTTCACGCGATTTCTTTTTACTAAGCGCCATATCTTTATAAAAACAACTGCAGATTGAAAAATACTAAACTCGCCAGAATGGGTTTTACAGAATGAGTTTAAACTTTTAAGTTAAGCGGTTTTAATCAGTTCGCACGCCATTTTGTGTGTACAGTACTGTAGTTTCTTTGTTTGTTAGTGTGTGCATGCACTTCCCTACATCACACTGTTTATTTGTTACGAAATTTCTTTGTTTGTGTGTGCACACAGTGATCTTATCTTTTTATTTTGGTCACAAAAGTAAATTATTGCGCACATGTGGTCGCTTTGGCGGAGTTTAATTTGCATTGTGGGACCAAGAATATGGTGGTCGCGGTCTGGATAGCGGGGTGGTCGCGTTAGTGAAACAAAATACAATGCATCAACATAGCAAATTATTTGGGATGGCAATGAAGTGGTCCTGTTAACGGGGTGGTCATTTTAGTGAGGTGGTCGCCAACCGGGGTTTCACTGTATTAGAAGGATTGCAACTAAAACGCTCGCTCTCCGTGTTTTCATAGTCGAGGTGCGAAGTGCTTGATGCGTGACGATGCCCTAAGCCTAATTTTTTTCTCCTTTTCCACAGGTCTTTAATCTATTATTGCGTCATGCAATTGTTTAGAAGCGTTGTGTCAGCTCAATTGAATAGTATTCGCCAAACGTCAGTTTGCGTCGCTGAAATAGAAACTACGTAGAAGTCGCGGGCCGGATAAATATACAATTTCGAAAAGAGGACGCGGGCCGGATAGAATGTGTCGGCGGGCCGGATTTGGCCCGCGGGCCGCAGGTTGCCGACCCCTGTTCTAAGTCAAGAGGTGTATAAATGGCCCTTTAATTTGTTTATTTTTTGCGACGTTCTAACAAATGTATATTAGCGTTATTGTTTTGTATTTATGCATAGAAAACAATGCTGCCTTTACTTATGCAATTATCGCTGTCTATTGCGACCTTCAATCGAAGAATAAACAAGTGGCAAGTTAATCAATCTCCGGCAAGTTGCAGAGACTTCAAAGGAGTTAACGGAAACAAACAACACATCATTTGAAAAGAAGTTTGAAGATAATCATCAGTGACTTGAACCAGGTGATTTTCTATCACTGTAGCCGATCAGGTACAGCCAAAACAGCTTTTTATAAGCTTGGATTCTAAGTCACTGTATTGCTATAATAGCCATTTATTTTTGTGAATGTTATAACAGTCGTCTGTAAACTTAAAACAAGTTGCTTGTTTTTAGTATTCAGTTAGTATTAAATTCAATGTACGCTGTTTCGAATGGAAATAAAATATCTTTCGACCATTGCTAATAGATTTCGGTACTTGTGGGTTATCTGTCACCACTTTTTGGTGGCCATTCTTGCAATACTTCTTAGTCGGTATGATTCCTTTGCTTTGGAACAGGCGAACACCCTAACCCTAACCCTAACCCTAATTTTAGGCTTAAACATTATATATACAGTTTAATAATATAATTTAATACCTGGTGAAAAAAAGTGGTGACAGATAACCCACAAGTACCAAGATTTCTCTAGATGGGAGAGGATAAACGATGACATGCAATTAAATGACTTCATCACAACAAATAAAAAGAAAAAATGCACTGTAATTTACGAAGCACATTTATTTGCATTTGGTTCTGATTTAACTCCAGAACAACTTCGTGGCGTCACGAGTTCGTATCCAATGGCGTCACTGTGGGAGTGCACTACGAGTGACACTATTTCAGATTGCCGCACTGTTTTGAGGGGTGACCGTCTACAATCAAACGATTTTGTTTTGAAAGTTTCAATATCTATTGGCAAGTGATCAACTGTTTATGAATTTTGAAAGCGATCGTTGTTTGATGCTATGTAGCAACAATCATCGACTCCACTCAAAGCGTTGCGACGTCTATAAAACTGATCGGTCATAAAGAAATGTGAATTCATGGAAACAGTTCAATCATCAAAGTCAGAATCATTGAGAGTGTGCTCCGTGGAAGTAGAAACGTTCGGGTGCATCTATTACCTGGAATACATTTTAAAGTCACATGATTGCTAGTATATTAACTAATTCAGTATACGTCACGGCTATAGCCTACTCGTCACAATCAGAGGGCTTCTCAAAGCATAACACAACTACACGGTGCTAAAAAGTAATTAGCATTAAAAATTGTTTGTAATATCATAATTATCACTAAAGTCCAAACGAAAACCGTTTTAGGTAACAGCATTAATAGGGAATTATTGTTTTTCAGATGGTTTAAATTGTGTTTAAGCTATTCATGGTATGTCGCAGCATTTTCAAAAATGACCATTCGCATGACCATTCAGGAGCGAGCTAAAATCGCACCACGTTATGACGTATGTCATTCCATTGTCTGGTGCAGAGATGGCGGGGTGCATGTAAAGGTAGGGATGCAACAGTACGTCCGAAGACAATTAAGGGTTGTCACGCAAAGCTTATGACCATAGGCAGTGTGAATGATAAAAAAAGGAGTGGGCGTCCATTCATAAGGCAATTAGAAAGTGCAGGAAATGTTGATGTACGTACGTGGTTAGACCAATATTTTCCAGGACAACAGATGGGACAACGCAGGCCTCACGAATGGCCTCTAAGAACCCCTGATTTCAATCCGGCAAAACCTCGGACACTGAGTGGCTTGGAGATACCAATACAGGAAGTTCTCAATAACATTTCTGATGATATCCTTCAAAACGTTGTTCATTCTTTTCCTGGTCGTTTGAGAAAACTAATTGACGCCAGTGGCACTTGCGCAGAAATATGACAATTTAGTTTTCTTTGTTGATTTAAAATCATTTTTTTATGCCAATAAGTTTTCCATACAATGTTGCACATGCACCATAAACTTTCGGTAATTTTAGAGAGAGAGAATTCGGGATTTATTACAAATTTTAATGCGGAATTACTTTTTAACAACCCTGTATTGTCTCGTCGGCTGTTGCAAAAATTCACATTGCAGTTTATTTCACGACTCATAATTACCGCGTTAATCCCTGAGGTTCAGTTTGAGAAAAGAAAAACAAAAAAAAAGAGGACAAAGCGATTCAATCAATAACAATTGCAGTGTTGAAATTATTTACCTACTATATATCTAGGATGCATACAAGAACATAGCCCAGGGAACGTGCCAATACATAATCTTTACTAAACTGATCAATTTCCATAGGAAACTCTTGTTTATTTTGTTACTTCATGTACTGTAGTTTTTTTCGAGAAATGTTTTACTTGTAATGAAACGAAATTCTTTGTTTTAGTTTACTAGGATATGGTTTAACAATGATTTTAGCCTGAAACCATTTTATGTTTACCTTGCCACCAATTTTTTTGGTTGGTTAGTTAGATAGTAACAAAAAAATACTGATAGCTTGCCGAGCATTTTTCGCTGATTTTTATATTTTTCAGTACACATGAACTTTAAAATATAGGAAACTAAAAGATAAATCAGCAAAACTTGCAAAGTGCTTTTAAAAGAACATGCATTTAACCGGCCTTTGCCAGTTTAATAAAAAAAAACAGTTCACAAACGTCCTTTGGAGTAAACGCCGCTTGGTTGCGAATATAATTTTGTGATGTTTAGAAAAATGATACGTTACTATGGCTGTAAGTCAGGCCACGAACTGCAAGGAGATAGGGAGGAAACTGCTCCCTTGCAAAATCTGGCCCCTTATCTTTGTAACCTTGCGGAAAAATAAGTTCATTTACATCAAAAGTGTCAAAGGTACATAGCAGCCTCAGAATACTGAACATTTTTACTAAAATTGTTAACGTTCTTCGCACGTCACATGACCATTCTCAGAAAATACTGATCTGCTGCTTATTGTTGAAATTAAATCTGCAACTTGATACAAAACTAGAAATTGTGCTCTAAAAACGCATAAATATATTAATGCAAATAAATGGGTGTTGCCACGCAGACAACATTTAAGTACAATAATAAGTTATACCACTAAATATCAATAGATAGGATCACAATGGAATCTCCTCTGTAGCCTAATTTTGTCAATTTTTTTTCAGGATGCACTAAACAAAAAATATTTAACAATTCTTACATAACAAAACCCAAAGTGTGCCCTAGGTAAATTGATGATATTTTTGCGGATTCAGAAAATGAATGAGGCAGTGAACGTTTTTTCAACCTGCTTAATTTAGTGCATTCTCATTCGAAATTTATAATCGAAAAAGTCACTCAGTTATTAACTTTTTCAAACGTTCAAATGGTGATTTTAGATAATAATTTTGAAAGCTCACTGTATCACAAACACAAATACCAGTGTTATATTAAGTTATCATGCTGACTGTCCTAATGGAAAATGCAATAGTTGGCGGAAAATGCAAACTATATCACGCTAGGTTTCCTGAAAAAAACGAGAGCCCCATAATCAATACCTGAAAAGAAAATCAAATTTAAAAGGGTACTTACTTTTGAGACACCCTGTATTTGTATAATTGCCTTGTTGAGTATGTTAGTAAGATATCTGGATCACAACATAGATAGGCTATAATTGCATCCCAGAGTTTTAGAAAATTATTTCTATTTAAGTACCAGCCTTTTGGTGGGCTCATAACATAAATGCAATACGGCGGCTTACTCTTTTTGAAAATGCGAAGACAATCCAAAATGTTTGCTGCCCAACTGAAAAAGTGCCATTGTAGCCTTTAGCTTCTGGGAGCTAAGTGGCGTATTTTAGTGGAATGCTGCTATCACAACCTATGTTTAATTGTAAAACTAATCCTTTATATCAGCCCAAACACTACAGTATTAGATATTAATTTGCTATAGTTTTAATTGCAAGTATTATTGGGTGCGATCAGTGTCGGAAGTTTTTGACAAACGAGCAAACACTACGAATATAAGTCAAAATCCAATTTTTGCGCAATGTGAATTGATCTTAATTTTTATATGAGAATTTTAAATTTAGTTCATATGTCTCTTGCTGATGCTATCTATTCCAAAACGCATTATTGAACATAAATCACTGTTCGGTGTTCACTCTACTTTGAACTGATCTTAAAAGCGGAGAACAGCATGTTGCAAGAAATTTTTAAAGTTAAGCTTTCCGATGATCAAATTGCTTCTAGACAAACACAAAACAGCAGCAACGAATTATTTTCCTACCAAAAAAAAAAAAAAAAATCGCAAGCTGTTTACGCTAAGTTAAATTGCAAACAAATTTTGAGAAACAATGTTGCGTAATTGATATACAATAATTTGATGGCTATTATTCCAATCTGCTAGGGTCGATTGATCTATACCTGACTTCAAAAAGCACAAAAAAAGCCGACCCAGATAGGGTTAATACATGTGTTTGCAACTTCATAAACGTGTTCCCAAATTTAAATTTTATTTTGCATATAAGCTCACCACGAAGGCGATGGACCTTTTTTCAGTTCTGTTTTACGCCAAGAATATTAGTTGATTTAAAATTTTTCAAGACAACTTAGTAATTTTAAAAATTTTTGGTAAAATCAGCTCTTAGCCACACCAGTCAAATACAGCAAGAAAGGGTTTTGAAGTTTCCAAACTTTCAGCACCCTGTTTTTCAAATTCTGAATTTCGAATCACATTGTTAAACTATGACGCATAATGGTGTATTGTTTTAACTACGCAATTGTAGCTTGTATAGTGGAAATAAATTTTTCTGTCGCGATCTCGATATACAGCAAGAAATCTCTAATTGATGTTTTTGCTTTTCTCTGTAAACAGCTATGGCCTAACTGCAGATAAATTGAGGAATGTCATCATCACATATATGTGATCTTTCTGCTAATTGTTTTTGTAATGCCTTTGGTTTAAGTATCAGTTTAAGACAAGTAGCATATAAAATAATAGTAGGAGTACAGTTTTCTTGTGATTAGGAAATTTATTTTGGCTTGTAAATTGGTGGCCAAGACAAAAGCGGGTACCTCGTGTAACCTGCGGAACATGGCAATCAAATTTCAATGACTGGCTTAAGGGGGACTGTCATTCGATGCTTTGGCTATTCCAAGAATCTGGAAAAAACATACAAAGTCATACAAATGACTGTTGTTTCCGTATGGCTGATGTTTCAAGGTTTAGAAAAACCAAAAACTAACGTGAAACTGCGTATTTTTCCATCTTATCTTTTATCGCACCGGTTTGCATAGCAGTGATTTGCAACCAGCCAAAAAACAGAAAAAAAGCTCCAAAAGATTTAGCAGGGTCTCAAGAGATAAGAATAGACTCCAATGACGAATTGAAAACATCTCATACAGACATAAATTCAGAACTATACTTTCAAAGCCTACAAGAATTGCATGATTTATTAAGAGATATGGGGCTCACAAAGTCGAATGCAAAACTTTTGACTTCAAGGTTGAAAGAACGGAACTGATTGGACTATTCTGTCGTTGTTCTCCGTCAAGAAAAATGCGCCAAAGATTTTCAAAATATTTGTCTGTGGCAGGCTCTCTAGGCTTTTGCATCAATGTGGATAGCAAGAGCATGGAAAGTATTTCAAAAAGTAGTCCAAAATGTTTTGGTAAGGAACGAAGCTATAAATTTGAACTTTTGGTGAGCAATCTAATGGAGGAATACAAAAAAATGGGATGTAGCCTGTCCTTGAAAATGCATTTCTTGCATTTTCACCTTAATTTTTTTACTCCAAAAATGGGTGATGTAAACGAAGGACAGGATGAAATGTTTCACCGGGCCATTGATGATATGGAAAAAAGATACCAAGGGTGGTATTTTTTGTGTCCATGATTTGAGAAGATTTTTCGGTTTATAGACGTATGCCACACCACTTCTGAAGTATTCTGGAATGTTTGCTTCCTTGCGAATTGCATATGTAGAGTATATTTGAGCCTAATACTTCTTTGTGTTATTGTGTTTGTAAGTCTAATAGAAAATTATGCTTATTAATACAGACAATTTTTGAAAAAGACTAAAAACAACAAAAAGAGACATTTCATCACAATTAAGCCCCCTCCAGAAAAAATTTTAATATTTTGGTGATTAGTTTGGTGTAGCAAATATTGTACACAAAAACCTTCGAAAGAATTGATTACGCGGTGTTTTCGATGCTATATTTTCAATTTATTAAAGGAACGAAACTTACAGCGCCCCTTCAGCCTCAAACCTTGCAGTGACGCTTTTAAAAGTTTTCCGAAGTTCATTTCTAATAAAAAGCGCTCAAAGTAGGCGGGGGGTGAGTTCATGCTGACAACTATGACGTTTTCTTAAGAAATTAATTTCAATATCACAGTTTATGACGCCCCACAAAAAAATATGTAGCGTTGTTTGATTACAACTTTTTATAGCAAATGTTGACAAACCGGTTTCTCTTGAGATCTGGCGACGCTTCGCAGATACACGAGTTTCTCGTTGTAAGCAATTTCATCACGCGGAGGTAAGGATTGGCGCACTTCCACTCGCTCTTTGATTTTCTGTACAAGTTGATCGATGATGTCATTGGAAAGCATAGACAGATGGTCGGCATACATTTCCAATATATTCACCTGTATGCCAAAAAAAAAACAATTTTAAAAGTCCATGGAAATAAGTTCACAATAATGTTAACAACGATGTTTAATTACACAGAAATAACTAGCTATATTTAAGCAATGTTTATAGTCTGGAGCAGTGGTTTTCAACCAGGGTTCCGCCAGTACAGTCCAGGGATTCCACCAGAAGTTACACAAATTTTCATTTTATTTTATCACTTAAATTGAGCGCTGTTTTTTGCGTAAGACAATTGAATTATATTGCACAGGGGCTCCTCGAACCACTGGAATGTTTTCTTGGGGTTCCGCTCCAGCAAAAAGGTTGAAAACCACTGGTCTGGAGAAATAAGGTTTGTCTGAAGAATAAAAGTTTCCTAAATTAAGCGTTTCCCTCATCATGAGCATAAAAATGGTTGCACACAAAGTTCTATACCGATTTATCAATGTTTAGTAGTACTGTCATTTATTTGTAACACTTGCATCATTGGCAAGAATTAGGAGATTTCTTTAATAACTAAGCAAATAAAATCTGATATATTATTTTATTTCACACCAGGCATCAATACTATTGACCAAATGTTTAGAAATTGTCAAGTAAAATAAGGTTGCAACACAGAGTGGACAAGTTGCGTCCGGCAGGCCGTATGCGGTCAGTGAAAATTTTTTATGCAATTTATTTAGTGCTTATCAATTTTGAAAACATGCAAAATAATTACTTTTAAAAGGTTGATCTCCAAAAAAGTGTTTATCTTTGATTTTGGCCGCAAACATCAAAAAATCATTTCAAAAATTTAATCTCCAAAAAAAAGTCCTCTCGTTCGCGTGTCCTCTACCACGACTCGATTGTATCCCTTTAGAAATTTCTATTTCTGACTGCATCTTTTGGATTGAAAAGTTTGCCTGCCTCTGTAGTAGATCTGTGCGTGTATTCTGCTTTATAAAGCATAGACAGCAAATTTAAATTTTACCAAAGGTTGAAGCTACAGCAGCTTTGAAGAGCTTACTAGATTGCGACTATTCGCTAATGCATACTTTCCTTGGAGAATATTGCTCAAAGAATCTTCTGTCAAAAAACGGACATGCGTGGCCTCAAAGTAAGGAAATCGAAAAATCTATTTATACTGAATTTGCCGCATGTAAGTGTGTGAAAAGCGTGCTAAGAAAAATATGTTTTAATTGTGTGAATACCGAAGAATATGGAACCATAAAAACAATAATTTGATGTTTTGAATTAAATTCAAACTTCTGAAGCATACTGTAGCACAAAGCAAGTGCGAGATTTTTAAAAGTTTTTATTCAAAAATTGATTTCACTTGCATCTGAAAGGTATCAATATGTAAAAATGTGTCACAAAAACATGTTCTAACCTCTTCGTACACGCCATTTTTAACGTCTTTGTTTATTAAATGTATTCTACCAGTACAATTGTACACATCGTGAACGAAGAGGCTAAGTGAGTAATTTCTTAATAAATTCACTAAAACAACATTTTAAGAAACGTTTTACCTATTTTTAGATGAAAGCACGCTGTATAAGCAATAACTTGAGCAAAATTAATGCTAAGTGTCGATAGGGGCACTTTTTAGTAGATCACAATTCTGGGGTTTTTAATATTAAGTTGATATTTTTCGCCATTGAACGGATTTCTCAAAATTCGTTCCTTTGACAAGAAGCCAAACAATCGCTACGAGGAACACAAGATCGTTGATAAATAGGACTAGAAGTTTGCATACAGCCATTTTAGAGCTAGTGCAATGGGAAATCTTTTAAAGTGCTTGTCTATTCAAAGTCTTCTAGTTTTTAGACATTTTCAAATTGCTTCGTTTTAACAAAATTGTGAATTCCTTACAGACTTTGCATGCCAAGCATTATATGTGTTTAGTGGTATAGTGATGCATGAAGATTTTTCAAGCAATTTCGATAATTTCTCCAATTAAGCAAAAACCTAATTTGGAAATTGTTCAAAACTTTTGGTTCGAGATCATTTTCCAACTATAATAAACTCTTGAGCAGAGCTACCTTTTATATTGTCCAATATATTGTCAACTAAAAAGTTATTTTCATTATAATGCGTGTATATTGTCCACGCGGCTAAATACAAATATGGTCTCGCTTCACAGTAGTTTGTAGCAATAAAAATGCTTTCAATTAATGCATTGTATACTTAGCAACTTATGCTGCAATAATGTTATGTTTTATATCAATAATGACTGATCAGAAAATGCAATAAATTGCATTTGCATAAACTATCCAATCTTGTAAACTTACAGATCCAGGAATGTTTAAAATAGCTGTGCATGAAGAAGAAACGCTTTTATTAGCATAAATATGAATTCTTTCGATCTGTCTTTGAACTTGCTTCAGCACCAATCGTGTTGAGTGGGAATCATCGAATAAGCCTATGACCGGAGGAAACATCTCAGCTGCTTTCGAAAAAAGTCTATCACTCTTGCTTTCCGTAGCAAATGAACATGGTGTTTCAACTAAACAAAAAGAAAATTGATAACAACCAATAAATTAATTTTAAGTTTAAGGCTTAAGTTTGGACATTTAAACTGATAATACTATTTACTTTGAGTGCTAATTGTTAATATCTTTTGATTCGCGCAAGAAATTCATTTAAATGGCCTGTGCAATACACAAAAGAAGGAAAAGGCGGCAAATATATATTGTGAAAATGGCTCCTCAAGTTTATTGTGATATGGTTACGAAAAGAAAAAACAAGTCAGTTAACGTGACGGTACTGTTATTTTTTTACATAGGCGATGTTGTCATACCATTCAGTTTAGGAAACATGCAAGCCTCCAAAGCCATCCGTTTGTTTTCCAAGTTCCCTGTAACCAAAGTAAGAGTTTATCACGTGTCAATAAAATCTATTTTATATAGAAAGTTGAAATAATGAGAAATCTGCTCTCTAGTTTAGGCAATTCCCGTTCGTAGTCAAAAACTACGCATAACAGTTTATCTCTCACTCGATTATATAAAAAATATTCTATCATGCGCCCAAGAAAATTCACAAAATCTTGTTCTACCATTTGATTTTTGGAGTACCAACCTCTCAAACTGCTGATTTGCTCATACAAATTTATCAATCAACTACCTGCTGTTTATGTCTAAAGAGGTAGGATTTTACAAAATCATAAAGACATTCAAAGGGATGTGTTATTTGACCAATGCTGTAAAGCGGTGATTCCCAAACTACTTCACCCACGGAACACTAAGGTTCCCAAAGTTTGTTAAGTTAGCCTTGAGTAGAACCTCAACAGCCAGATCAGTAAAAACGCAATAAAAAGTTAATACAAACAATTTGATTAGAAATGCTTTCTTTAATGAAAAAAATGTATTTGCTTTATAGACAGCAATAACTCCAAAAATTTTGATTAAGATTTGATATTTGAATTCTTATATCTGATGTAAAGTCCAATCTGGCACAATCAGGTTATTTGCTGGCGAATGCTGTGGAAACCTTGATTCGCTTAAATTAAGCCTGAGCAACATACTGCCAGATTCTCAACAAGAACCTTTGTTGCGGCTCGCCAGATTCAACCCACAAAGTTACTGCCTAAAAAAGATCTTCACGTTTATTTTGAAAGCAAATTGGGTAAAATAATCTATATATAAAATCGACTCCCAAAACCACGCTCCTTGTCATTGTTTCGAGGCCAAAGCAGAAAAAGGTTTATATTTTGGTTTAGAAACCAAAGGCCTATATTTTGGTTTATATTTTGGTTATTTTGGTTTAGAAACCAAAATGGGCAAAATATTCTTTTCAAAAAGTTTATCTCCAAGAGTGGCAACGCCCCAATGAGAAACCTTGACATTCGACCAAAAAAAATATTTGCCTCATGTAACCTATTTACGGATTTAAGCTGTTCAGGCCTGGTACCCGGATAGTAGAAGCAAACAGAAATAGCACTGAAAACTAAGAAGTAGTTTCTGTTTGCGTGCTTTGTTTTTAAAACATAGGCTAGTTTCTTAGTCAGAAACAAAATTTTTGTGTAGCTTGTACGAAAAATTAGGCAGAGCCCGCGCATTTGTTAGGCAAACTAAGCAGCCCCTAAAACGCAGAACTAATCTTAGAGCTAATTGTGATATAATTATAGTATTGCTCTCAAAAAGACAATAAATAAGTCACATTGGTTGCCACCTTCCTTGAACAAAAAATAAGCATGCTGACGAAAAGGGGTGTTTTTTCCGTAAATTTATGATGTAGTCTATATTCCCAAAGTAATATTAAGACATCTTTTTAAGGTCCATAATTTCAAAGTCCAACATAACGTATTTTTATTGCATAATCATTGAGAACACTTTTTTGGAGTTACACAGTTTGATCAGGCAAAACAATTTCTGAGACAAAGTAAGTACACTACTAAAAAATAAGCCCGCTTCTTAGAAATAAGCACAAAAAACTGTACCAAACCGGACAAAAACCAGCACTACAACGTATACTACGTATACTGCATACAACATTTTGTTCCTTTGATACCAAGTGTGTCAGAATACTTGGCAAAGTTGTTTCAAAAATACATCTGCAGTTATTTTGAAAACATTTGCTTTGACACAAATGCCTAGTTGGCATAGACTTGAAGAATTTGTCAAAAATTTGGAACTAAAATTGCTTTCAATGCAATTGCTATTTGTTGCTTTGTCATAAGCATATCTGATTGGAAAATTTTGAGTATGAATGATCAAGGTTATAGCCGAAAGTTTTTAAGCTGAGCTAGTCAAATAAGAGTAGCATTGTTAGACCACAGAAAATTGTTTAGGCTCTAACAAAGAGTTTATAAAATGTAGACAATATCTAGAAATAAAAAGCTTATAAAATCTATCCAAGGTATGTAGAAAAGAAGTTATTTACAAATTTCACAGTGATGTTTAAGAAAATTGTGCTATGCATGCAAATCATTCTGTGTGTTTTGTAATATATTTTAAGCGTGGCATACAAACTCGTAGCAAAATTGCTGCAAGTTTACTACTGGGTGCAGCAAGCTATTATCTCTTTAGGGTGCCGTAAGCCAAAAAAGATTAGTGACTCACCACTGCAATAACTAATTTACGCCAGATTTATGAGTTGCCACAGCAAAAGCTTCAACTAAAAAGTTATTTTCATTATAATGCCAAGCTACGTCATAATGCTTTTTGGTACCATTTTGGTATAAACTAGAATTGATTCACAGTTAAGCGACAGATTTCTCAATACTCTGGGTTTTTCTAGCAGTTATTATAATATAAGTGGATAAATAAAGCTTATGTGCATTTTTCCAAGTTGATTTTACACATTTTTGGTTCCTTTGCGTTGTGATTGAAATTCCCATTTTTATCCCGGTACTGAGGATTTTGTTAAATTTTCCCGGTCTCATAAACAAGCTGGAAATTAAAAACTCAAGCAAAAACGGCAGCAGCTGTAGTTTCAGTTATTGATATTCGGAAAGCAAGCAAAAATAATTCATTTCATTGCTGATACGTTGCCAGCTAAACTGACATGTAAATGTGCTTTTTTGGTTATACTGTACGATGTCAAGTACAAAAATCATGATAATCAAAATGAATGTGGACTCAAGATTTGACCACTTTTATACAAATGTGTCGGCAGGCCTGACAGGTCTCAACTCCCAAGATCTATTGCCAGCGTTTAGCAAAATATGAACAAAACTTCAAGTGTTGATGTAAATTCCTGCAAAACTAAAAAAAATTATTGGTCCTTCATCTCACAATTTTGGTTGGTGGCTTGTCCACTAAAGTAACAACTTATTGTAATGACTAAAGTGTAGTGCTAGACTTGAGGTTTGAGTACAAACCAATATCGTTTAACTTGACCGTATTGATTAGAGGGGAAAAAGCATATCCAATTTTGTCCTCTCAAGGTTAAGCTTATGCTAGGACCAGGAAACGTACTCGTAACCAGAAGCTTGAGGTCACAAATGTCTTCACGTAAAGCTGTGTAATAGATCTTCCACTTAAAAACAGTTTATTCCTATAAATGCTTTCTTTACTTTGGCGCCACTTACAACTTTAGATTTGTTTCCCTTCCTCATTCATAATAAATAAAATGGATAAAATTTTTGCAAAATGATTCGTGGTTATGAGCTAAAATCACTTTTGACTTAAGTGTAGGAAGATGGGCTATAGAAACAGTAAATGCAATAAAAATAACTTAATATACTTTCCAGTATTGGGTGCAACACATTTAAGGAAGGCATAGCTTCATTCTTTCAATGCCAAAGCAGGACGAAGAAAAGCAGCCAAGGAATTTTCCGACACCATTATAATTACCAAATGGGTGCACAAAGTCCTAAAATAAGCCTACCGCTTAATAGTTTATTTCTGCAATCGTGAAAACGATACGTTTGTCCAAAGATACATTGATTATGACGTAGACCAATCTTTATTCAAGAGTAATACAGGGTTGTAGTAGTGCGAAAATGGCTTTCTCTCACTGCTTTATACTAACCTACTGGAAAATGCGTTTTTCTACTCTGTACGTTCTCACACTTCTTTTTTCATCCCTGCATCTCTAGAGTATGCTCATTATAATCAGGGGTACTGGAGCCGAAGCTTTTATTTATAGCAGTTTCTTGTTACTGCTCTCCTAAGTAATTTTTGAGCGAAGCAGGCACATGCGGCTATAACCAATGTTTTTACCCAATATATCCAACGGTTTGCTCTGACGGGAAACACCGGAAGAGTTGGCAAACGTTAGTAATATATCATTTTTTTAAGTGGAAGCATGGCAGTATTAATTTTCACTACCTGCGTTTGTTTTAAACCAACGGTGGAAAAAAACTACAGCTGCTGCTGTTCTCGTAAAAATTGTACCAAAGAGCATTATGGCGCCAAAAGGCATCTAAACAGAACAGAACTTTATTTGAAATGTCCAAAAAAACATGTCTTAAAAAGAATTGCTTGATGCATTGCCAATAAAAACTTAAGTCGTTTAAAAGTTTCTTTTTATAAAAGGCAGACATACAATGTCCTATAAAAGCTTTTTACTTGCATCACTACCCTCAGTATTTTTCGAGGAAATAAAGAAATAAAATTCTAAAAAGAAATATGAATTATGACGCCATTGTACATCATATAAATATAAAATTTTTCCAGTTGGCAAGTGAGATACTAGCTTTTGTCGGAGCAAAAACCCCTTTCTGTGGTGAAGAACTGCGAATTTTCAATAGATTATTTTTAATTGTGCCGTTATTGTGACGTCGCCCACTCCCTTCTTACACTCACCGCGAGATAGTGATCATTCAAACCATTTTTCATCTTCGTATAACCAGTAGTTTTTGAGGAGTTAACACAAACCGGCAGACATATACACTGTTTGAAATCTGATTAATACAGTAGAAGATTTTAGAAAAAAAATATGTTGAAGCTGCAGTATAAATTGGTAACATAATTTTGAAGGCAAGGATTGACTAAGTTCACTACGGAGGAATCAACAAAAAACCTGAAAGTCTGCTTTTCAAAAAAGAATGCTTCACTGTTACTCTAAATGCGCCTATGAAGTCAAATACAGGCTTAAAGACCTTGACAGTGAGTTCTTGCAGCATCTGCGGCGTGATAAATCTGGTGCAGAAGTCCGCAAATCATATACACTCGACCCTCGTTTTTCCGGACCAAATGGTGAGGGAACGGCTCGGGATAATGAAAAAGTGTGGATAACACAAATGTATACACATTCGATCCTCCTTTTTTCGGACTACATAGCGCTGGAACCGGTCCCGACAATGAAAAAGTCCGGATAACAAAAATGTATATGCTGTACTGTATACAATGGAAATCAAATGAAATAACTGTCCTTAGCACTATGTGCAATATACACTTGATCTTCGTTTATCCAAGCTAAATGCTGTAGGAACAAGTTTGGGTAATAAAAATGTCCGTATTACACGAATGTAAACAGTTAATGCCAATAAAAAAAATGACCGTCTTGAAAAAGATAAAAGACAACAGCACTATATTTACGCTTACCTTAAAACATTTACAATAAACTGTATTCACATGGTTGGGGCTAGGGATATAGAACAGCGAAGTGAAAAGAAGTCCGTGACTTTTGTTTCACGAGTACCGACCGGATAAACCGAAGTCCGGATTAACGAGGTCAGGATAAACAAGGGTCGAGTGTGCTACAAATTTTCTGTATCTTAGTCAATTGTTTTGGAAGACGACAGCAAAGCTTCAATAAGTGGCCGCAAGAAGTGTGCGTGGACATCTGAACATTTCATCCAAATTTGTGGAAACTTCAAACAATACAAAAATCCGTAACGCCTTCTGTAAAAAATTAAGTTCAAATACTTGATTCCGCTTGGATTACCAAAACGCTGTGTAGAAGGAAGTTTTCGGCAACCTCATTCTTTACTGAGGTATCTATGAGAGAAATGCATTGTAACCCTGAAACCAGTCTTACCGACTTGCTCTGCGTATAAACGTAACGTCCAAAAATCGGCCAAATGATCAAACAAAATCAAAAACTGACATGCATCAACCTACAACCTACCTTTTTTTGCGGGTGCTATTTGTACTGCGTTTGCAGTTTCTTTGCAACCGTGTTAAAATTGTGGTAAGTCAGAACCTTTTCAATCGCAACTTATTTCATTCGCGTTATTTGTGAAATTGATACTTCTTTTATACTGTAACTTTAAGAAATAGGATTTTTTGGGAGAGATAATCGCTTGAATTAACTAAATTTGTTACTAAACAGACATAAACGGAAACATCATTAAATAAAAGCACCCAAATTGTAAAACAGTTTTACCAAGTACTGCCACAACCAGAAATCATAAAAAAATGCAGCCTTAAAAAAGTAAAACATTAAAAATTCCACTTTTTTTAAAAACCTACATTCTTTCCAAGATAACTAAAAGTAGGCAAATTACTATCAAAAAGTTCAAATGTTTTCTTAATGTCTAACTTTTAGCTTATTATAGCTATCCATCTCCGAGCTCTCAAGATCTACTCTTTACACAACGTAATGAAAACAAAAAAATCATAGACTTGAAGCTCAGTCAATGCCAACACCAACAACGTTGAACTTTTCCTAACTAGAAAACTGCTTAAAACTGAAAGGTACTAAATATCATGCAATTTGTCTTAAACTTCTGCCAACCTCTCTCAAGGAACTTCATAATGACAATTAGGGCCTCTGAAGTCAATAAAGTCAAATAATTTTTTAGGGCCATGTTACATCATCAAACTTACCCCAAAGCTGATTTTGTTTGTTGAGAACTCTTTTCGATAAGTTTTATAGGTCAAAGCAAAGTCAAAATTTTGATCAATGTCAAAATTTTGTCTTATCAACAATTAATTACAAAAAACTAATTTTTTTGTTTATTTATGTGATTTTTTGAGCAGCTATAAATAATCTAAATATTCTGTTCGCGGTTTTTAGAAAAGTGGTCTAATCTAAACTTCTGTAATAGTAATGCATTATTGTCACAATAAAAATGCATAATTGAGCTGGAAATTCGACACTACACGCGTGCTTGTTCTAACAGTATTTATTTCAAAATCTTGATTGTTGATGCATAAATGCATAATCGCGACACAATTAATCTAGTCCCATAAGAGATTAGGTATCCCTACACGTGGTCTTTTTGAACGGTAACTTGCGATATTAAGTTGTCTTAAAAGATGTCTAAACAAGCAAAATTGTCTACAGCGAAAGTTAGACAAATTTGCAGCCAATATTCGGATGAGGTTTTGGCAACTCCACTAGGCAATGCAACATTATTAGTCAAATGTAAAAAAACTTTTGTGATAAGTCACAAAAAAGTAAGCATCACCAAACTGGATTGCAGAGGAAAAGCAGATTCCAAGGTAAGCAAATCTTTTTCCATCCAGATCTAGTAAACTTCAAGAAAATAATAGTCTCTTCATTCTCAGCAGCAGATATTTTGCTTCATGAAATCATCCAGCTTAAAAGACTTTACTTGCTACGATGGGAAAAGTTTAACCTTCTGAGACTGCATCTTGGGCAAGCATTGCTTAATTAGCATCTCAAAAAGAAAATCAAATTTGAGAACTACTTCACGACCAAAAATTTTTTTGTGGTAGTGGATGAAGCAGAGGTAGTTAAGCAAAACTATATTAATGTGATGGTGGGCAGCTAGAAGACCCGTACTCCCACATAATTGATTGTCTTTCACTGGAGAGCTGTCGCAGAGTTAATGGTGGTTTTATTCTGCACCCTTTAGAGGACATATTGCAAAAACTTAGCACCAAACGACAAAACTTTGCATTGCTCTTAACGGATGCTGGTCGTCATATGTCTCTTGCTGGTAACACAGTGAAGGAATCATACATTTCTTTGATGCATGTCTTCTGCATTCCACACTTACTACATAATTGCGCTATGCAAGCTCATGCGTATTTTGGAAATATTGATGATGTGGTAGCAACGATAAAGCAGCAACAATCAAAAACAAAGATCCCACAAAAAATGTTCATGAATCTGATCTGCCATGATCTCCTGACCCTGTGATTACGAGATCAGTAACTTCGCTTAGAGCTGCGTTGTGGTATAGTAAATACTTTCCTGCTCTTCTCACTATTGTCAACAATTGGAAATATTGGAATTATTAAAAAAAATATATCGTTCTTCGATGACCTTTGCTCAATTCAATCTTACATCAAGAAGCGATAATTCAACTCTGATTCAGAAACAGAAGTAAACTGTACTAACTTGATAATTGCCCCAACCACCTACGTATTACTGCAAAAAGCCCAGCCAATCTTTTCTACTATTGCGCGATGCTTCTCTGTGCTACAGAAAATACTGAGAAAAGCTGGAAATTTTGAACAAGAAAATATAAAAAAATACGTGATGCTGTATTACAGTAAATAGTTTTGGTAATTTTACGGAGTGTTTTCTTGTTAAGCACATGATAGACTCACACTAAAATACATACAATTGTAGTGACGTAGCAGTTTTTATATGCATTTATTGCTATGTAGAAGTGCCATTTGGTAGGGTCAATCGTCGTACGTCATCATAAAACAAATTGAGATTACATCTAACTGCTAACGAAGAAATGCGACTAATAGCTTCTCTAAACTTATGCAAATGCCTTTTCTGCAACATCTAACCAAAATCTGTACATCAAAACTTCAATAATAGGCCAAAATTGTTAAGTCAAAATAAAGTCAAAGATTAATCAAAACAAAGTAAAAAAAAATTTTTTGGTCAAAATGGATGTGGCCCTTTTGATAATAATAATTTGTCTGTTAGTTTTGCAAGTTGTACCCTAGACAGTACAGGCCAAATTTAAAAATGCAGCTCTCCAGATCTAACTGTTAGAAACTATTGCGTTTAACTCAACTGTGGAAGCGGTGTTTTTAATCACTGCGATAGACGGTAGAAATTACAAGTTGGAAATTTAGGCAACCCAAGTTGCTCTAGCAAACCAGTTCGCGCCAAATTTGCACTACTTTTTTAATTTTGATAGAAGTTTTCAAAAAATACAAAAAAAAACTTTTCCCAAAATAAGGATCAAACTGCAAATTCAAGCAATAAATTTGAGGGATATAACAGTTAAAATAATGCCAAGAATTAAGAAACATAGCTTCGACTTTTTCAAATATTCAGGGAGCTCTGCAGCTTCACAGCTTTTATAGAAGAAGAGCCACTACTGGCTTTATACATTAGATTTAGCAACTAATTACCAAACAATACCACTTACCTTTATCTTTGTTAACGTCATAAACTAGGCCAAAGAGAAATTTTTTGACCTCGAAGAAATTTTTGTTGCCATTTGTTTGCACAAGAAACCTTTGAAAATCTTTATCTGTCATGCTAAAGACATGCAGAGCACAGTAATATTCGTGAAATAGTTGATGCGAAAAAAAAAGTGTTTTTTCCAAGTCGAGCACTTGGAAAGACATCCCCTCATAACCGGGAATGATGACAATCAAATCATGAATTTCTTTTTCTTCGAGACCTTCCTTTGCTACGTCTGCCCAAGTTATCATGATTTGGTTGTCAATAAAGGTATTGTAGGCGAGACGAGCTAGTTTGATTTGGACCTTCTGAAACTTTGCTCGGTTGTGTTTAGAATGAAGAAAGTTTTCTAGAACAGTGAAAAATATTCTGGTCATAGTTGTAGCCTCTCCAATAGATTTAGATGGGTTCACCTGAGACAGAAAAAACAATTGCAGTAGTAATGGGCACCTGCATAAGTCTTCCAGTTCCGGACTCAGTTGTTGGAGCTTAAGTGACAAACTTTCAAATCGATCGCCAGCAAAGTATTGAAGTAATGTCGCAGTGTCTTCTGGTGACAGTCCTAGCAGCTGATAAACATTATCTGGTCGCAGTGAGTGATGGAGAGGGAGTAATGCATGAGGTCGTGAAGTGACAATGACTCGAACTTGCGGTAAGAAAATTTTCTTAAATAGACAAGCAATGATAGTGTTTACGCTTAGAGATTCATTAAAGTCTTCATCAGCAGGCTCATCACACAGGTCAAATTGAGCCTGATCAAGTCCATCCAACACTAAAAGACAATTTGATTGGTTGGAAAGAATCCATGAAAACACCTTTTGGCATTTTTCACGAGTGAATCCAAACCTGGCAAATTTTTTGTTGAGAAGTAGTTCCTGCAGAGTTAAACTGTTGCTGTAATTAATTTCTGAAAATTTGAGATGAATTGATAGCCTGTATGTTAGGTTTTTGGCTAAGCGCTTGCTCAACGTGGTTTTTCCAACACCAGGAGGTCCAACTAAACATTGAAACCTGTTTCTGTTGTGAAGTGACAGCAATTGGCTGATATCTACCTGACGATATGCATACATTTCGTCGTTGTTTAGTTTTGCACCTCCTTGATAGAAGTCATTTACTTCAAATATTTCGGGATGTAAAGTTGGGATTCGGGAGGCGTTTATGTGTGAGCATCTAGAAAGGTGGTCAAGGTCGACCTCATTTTCTCTGTTTTCCTCCATCAGCCTCACAAGTTCATCCACTGCTTCTAAAGCAAAACAAAGTCTCAGTCACAACTCAGTTTCGTAATCATTCTTGTTTTAGTTAACTTAACGTTACGATTGACAAAGTTTTTTTTTTAAAAAGGCATAAAACACAGAAAGAGTGAAGTGCTCGTGATGGCCTTTATTTTTGCTTTATCATTCAGTTACATTTACTCTCAGGGGCGTCACGGTATGTGGGCCCGAAAAGAAAATTTTTTTTCCGATTAAGGAAAATCGTGATAATTGGTTCATCAGAATAGTGGATTCACTGCTAGTGTTTCCAATCAGCCACGAGTAAAGAAACAAAACAAATTCTACGTACTAATATATCACAGTGAAACGTGATATGCTTGTAAGTTTTACACTTGTGAAAAAATACTAAAAGAGTTAGGTCAAAAAATAAAGTTTTACCCCAGGTAAAATTTTTAACATAAGTTCATACGACTGTAGCTTCAAATAAATAAAACTCGGCGTGTAGTGACGTTTTTATAAATATGGTTTCATTCTCCAAAAATATTGCATAGTAGCTCGAACTCGAAGCATTTTTTATTAAAAAGCCGGACAGGCTGATTGGCTCACTGACTGTCATCCTGTTAGATTCAGTAAACCAACTAATTATATTCTATAAAGTAATCTCCAAAAACTGAAAAATAAATTAATTTTTAAAGACAGAACGTGAATTTAAATATTATAAAGAGCAGTAAATTTTATGTGTGCCGTTGCCTTTAATCAAAGAGCAGCTTAGCGGTTGACTATCAATCACACAAACAACATTCTGTGGTGTTTTTAAAACCTGAATATCTTTTGAGCAGCGTCTGCGATCATCTAGCGCAGAGCATCTATTATTTTATTTTATCCTTTTCTGCCACGTATTCATTACGCCACAATCACTTTGACGACTTTCTTTCTAGGCCTAGCCTATTTACGACTTCTGGTTTAGGCATTGGCTGTATGGTTTCCATCCAGGCGTTTATCTTGGGGGTAGAGTAATCAAAGCAACAGCATGACGACTGATCTCTCGAGACGAGTTAAATGCAAGCCACATTAATTACGAAGAAAAACCGTTAGTTGGTAGCAAGATTTAACAACAAAATGTGAGATCAATTTGACATTTCCTCTCCTGCATAAAGTGTTGGTGAAGATGAATACAATAAATCCTGAGCTTGAGAGAACCACCTTGCACTATCTTACAAGTTGCATGTGTTGAGTGCAGCTGTTCAAGATAGAATTTAGAAATCGTCTAGTGAACTAACCTTTACTTCTACCAGTGACTCCGCGAGAGAGAAAAAGAATGTGAAGGAAAAAGAAGATTATACCAATTATGATAGCTTACTCCTGAGGGCTTGAGAGCGTTCGCTTTGCAGTGGATTGGACAACGGCTCGATTTCGTTGTTGAGTCATATCGAAAGATTGCAAAACATGATATTCACAGCTTTCCTTCTTGATGCCCAGCACAAAATGAATGGTGTGGAAAAAAACATCAAGTTTGCTCGCTGTGCCCTTGAGTAAGTCACTTTAAAGAATAGCTCCACGTATAATTCGGATATGTCCAACCGTAGGATCTAAAACCAGAGACCCTAAAAACCTGTTTTATATATTTGCTAATAGAATAAATTTCGTTCCTCAATCATTTTCACCTGATGACATGTTTGCTACACTTATTCTAAAGTGTTTGTTAGTGCTTTTGTCTAATTATCTTAAATGGGGTTTGAGAGAAAGGAAGTTTTGCATTACTCCCCTAAGAATGCACGACCGGAATGAAAATGACCTCAAAGCATTTTAGGTAGTACAATAGTTGTATTAAAGTTTTTGAAAAATATTCTTGTCTCTGACTCAATTTGCTGCAACCTTTTTCGTCTGCACTAATCAACAGCCACCTTTATGTAGTAGACCCTGGATGGTTGGACCGACAGATTATTGCCCTCCCTAAGGGTCCTAGATATTTCAAGCTCTCCTCACACCAGATATTTTTTTGGTATGCTGTCCTCAGAACGCCCGAAAAAAGGCAGCACATACTCTATCTATAATCGATTGTCTGACCTTCCCTCTTTGGCTTTCCTGCTCCTCTTCGTCGCTTTCTCATTCTTCCTCTACTTTTGAACGACTGTAATGTTCATATTTCTGGCCTCATTTCTCCCTGTTTTTTGAGCACCAACAATGTGACTTGGTAAGGTTGTTGCTAAGCTGTGCCTCCTCGAAGTGGTTACAATTAAAATGCATCTTCCTCTCCTCTTTGGAACTTAATTTCCTTTTCAGATCTCACTTCTAACGCTGTCCTATCAGATGGATTTCGGCTTCTTCCTGGGGGTCTCCAGCCCACCAACACAATGTCATCTTCTCTAGCACCTCTCCATCTTTGGTCTCTCTTCAAATGCTGGAGCTGATTCTAAATCAATCTGTTTTGATCTTTCATCTATCGGAGGTTGAGCTTCTTTTTTTCCTCTTGTCCTAACTTTCCCAAATCGTAACTTCCTATGTATTCTTCAATCTATGGCAAGCTTCTGAGATCTCACTTTTCCGTGTCTCAGCCAAAAGCTTTTCGTAGCAAAGCTACAGACTACTGGTCCAAGATCCGCCGGGCCTTTAGGAATTAGAAGCCTGATTCCTCTTTTGTCCTCGTTTCACCTTCCGTGAATTTTTTGTAGAGGATAGCACACACGAGAAAGTTGTTCATCAGGGAACTGGCAAAATAGCCTGTTATGCCTGTCATGAGAAATTGCAACACAGCATCATCGCTCCAGAAACCTATCAAAGAGGCAATGACAAGGTGAGGTTTGACCTTCTATAACTCAGGTTCAGCAGAGCAACAACAACAATCCTATGCTTTAAAACGGAAAAAGCACATTGGTGACTTGCTTCAACTGCAAAGATAATGCACAACAAACAAACCAGTGGATCAGTTTGTTATTCCATTTTAGGCTATGTTGCTGTTTTACATTTAAATAAACCAACGCAACATCGTGCACCTATTTTCATTTCTGTATATTCTGCTATTAATAAAATTGACACGGTGCAATGGCGTAGTGGTTAGAGTGTCCACTTCGCAGTCGGTAGACCTGGGATTCATTTCCCAAGTCGAGTCATACCAAAAAGACTTAAAAAAATGGCATTCATAGCTTCCCTGCTTGGAGCTCAGCATAAAAAAGGTATAGTGCAAAAAACAAGCCGGCAAACTTGCTCGTTGTGTCTTTGGTCAAGACATTTAACGGGACGCCTCCATCTTTGTGCGGCAGACAGTTGGTGGGGTTAAGCAGTCTACCCGTCGTGGTGGCCCCAGTTTAACTAAAGACTCTAAAACCGAGCGTGAGCACTAACGCAGTGTATATACATCTTCCTGCATATTGCTCACAACAAATAGCTCAAACGACAAAGAAGAAGCAGAATAAAATTGACGAGCATGGAAGCCAAATGCCATCAAAAATGCAAGAGTCAGTTTGATCATGTTGCTGAAGAGCAAAAAACAGACAAGTGGTGCACCCGCGAAATGACACCAAATTTTCACCGGCAATATAGACGCAATGAAGTGTAAAAAATTCCCAAGCTTCGAGAATTGGTTAAAACGTCTAGACACGACGAGGGGCGACTACACAACCACTTGCAATAATCTTCTACCCAATTGCCTTAAAAACGTGTTTTGAAGTGGAAGAAGCTGGTTAGAAAAGACTACAGTACTTGCTCCCACTCATAGAAGTGATGACGATCATCAGGCTTACATCTATGCTGGACATGCCTCTTCTGTCATGAGCAAAGCCAAGGCTAAGGCATAGCAGCAGGTATGCCCGTATCTTTCTCCTAAATCAGTCTATTTTTTTCCTCCGTTCTGTCACTAATTCTTTTTTTTCTCGTGACTTTTCCAACTGTTCTTCTCCTAGGGAAGCAGTATCGGTCTATACCGGCTACCTAAGATCTAACCCTCTATCTCCCAGCGAAAAGTCCTGCGAGGCAGAGCCAAGGCTTGACTGTAAGCGCTTGATTTCGGGCTGGTTTGCACTTTTCCTGGCTATGCAAATGCCAAGACCAACCAACAAACACGCAAATACAAGCTTTAGATCATGCAAACAGGTCTACAATTACAAAAAAGTGATAAGTAGTTGGCCTGATTTTTAATACCTTATTCCTGAAAATACATATAAATCACTTTGTCGTATTCCATCAACTTTAAATTTATGCACTTCATCAAGTGAACACGTAAGCCTTTGTCAAATCGCTACCCATTTCAATTGTGAGCAAGTAGAGTTTCAAACCACGCCTAAGCTGGAAGCAGGTTAAACCACACGTTTTCAGGAAATGAGAAGCTTTGAGAAAAGTATAGCAGCTCTCAGCAACCCTCTATAATGTTTTGTTTAATCGATTTCATTCAAAAACCAGCACTTTTGATTTTCCAACGAAAATTGGATATGTCAAGAAAACATTGAACATTGGTTGAAGCCGGTGCAGCCGGCTAAACCGATATTGTCAACCCTGACATTAAAGATGGAGCTCTCTGCAGACGACGTCGGGAAAGTCAGCTAGTATATATTTGATTTCATTGTGTATAGTCATCTCAATATTACATATGTTTGACAATAAATGCTGTAACTTACTTTTCTTATTACACATTAATCTGTTCTGTAGATTTTCTTCCATTGTGCAATGCTGTTATAAGCCTGTACTGTTTCTCATAATGCTAAATTTTTGATATTAGCTTTCTGACACAACTTTTGACTTCTTTTGCTATAGTGTAGAAAGCGTAAATTAATTCATTTATTTTACTGATGGCAAAAATAGTTTACCTTAAATTTTTTTTCTCAACTTAAAGTAAATTTCTAATTACGGTGATGCCTTACCAGGTTTCTCAACTTTTTCAACCCATGCCAGCATCTCACATGCCAGCCATTCACCGATCTTTTACCCGAAATTAAATCTGAACTAGCTTATTTTAGGCTAGTCCATCCAGAGTGTTTCTCGCATAAAATTCAAATATGCCCTTCTGGATAATTTCAGATCATGCCATCATTCCACTGCTGCATTATTGCATTAGCCTCATACAAGAGCAACGGTTTTGACCTACAACACATAGGCACTTCACATGTCTCAACCACATTGCGCTAAAATTAACTTGAAGAGATAGCATTTGTGTACAATGCCAGCCTATTACAGTAATAACAACACGGGACAACGTTGTTTCGAGTTACTGACCCTCATTGTCCCGTGTTGTTATTTTGTGTTATACTGACTGCAATAGGCTGACATTATACTCAAATAATATTCCTGCATGTTGATTCTAGCGTAATGCGGTTGAGACATGTGAAGTGCCTATGTGATATAGGTCAATATCGATGCCCTCGTATGTGGTCTATGCAGTAATGCAGCAATGGATCAATGGCATGATCTGGAATTATCCAGAAGGGCATACAGTAGATTCCGCTTAATCGGGTCACATCGGGACGAGCACCAATTGGCCCGATTAAGCGGCTGACCCAATTATCCGAAGTCTTGCAGTATCAGTGCCAGGGTTGTCCTTTGGTACACCCGTTATCTCAGCTAGCTGGCGATGACTAGTGTTTGGAGGTTGCTCTCTAATTTTTCTTAAAACAAAAATCTTTTCAGCAATTGTTAAATCTTTTTGCGGCATTTCTGCTGAGGACTTCACACAATTTGCAACAAAACACAACAATTACGATGTCCAAAAGCATAAAATGACAAAATAAATTGCGTTTGTATTGTTCAATTGTTACATAATAAAGTTGGCTTTGTGATATCGAGTTCTATTGCATTACAAAGGCGGTTTTGCAATTACAAAAATGTATGTCTGTCTACAGCTGTGGCCCGATTAAGCAAAATGGCGGCCGGATTATGCGGATTTAACAAAGTGCATTATCTTTGATTGAATTTCGTTCTTCACAATTTGGCCCAATTAAACGGCTGATCCGATTAACCGGCGGCCCAATTAAGCGGAATCTACTGTATTTGGATTTTATGCGGGAAACAGTGTGGATGGACTAGCCTAAAATAGGCTAGTACAGATTTAATTTTGTGTGAAAGACCTGTGAATGGCTGGCATGTGAGATGCTGGTATGAATTAAAAAAAGTTGAAAATGCTGATGAGGCATCACCATAATTAGATATTGAAGTTTTGGCATTCTATAAAATTGCATGATTTAAATTAAATTGTTTAAAATCATGATTTAAACTGGTAGTGATAGCTATTAACACTTACCTTCATTTGTTTGCGAAGATTCACCAACTTCATCTTCTTCGTGATGAACTGAAATATGAATATAACAAACGTTACCTTTGTTACGTTACCTACACCAATTAACGGTGGCCACAAGATGTTGGTGTAATCCCAGTAAATGCTGGTATCATCTACCAGGCCAATTCAAAAACTGTATTGGTATTAATGACGTTCCACAATGCCTGCTTAGGATCTTGTATGGTCATCAGAATTTTTTTAGAAGTTTTTCAGATTGCAAAAAATGAATATTATATGGCCAAATTAAATGCATTTACAGTCGCTTTTTGTGCGCACTAATGTTTCTGTTTTTTATAACTTGCTTTTTCTCTGTCTGCTGATTTTCATCTTTAAATGAGCAGCAACATTCATTATAACTGTGATATTTTTTCTCGCTCCTGAAAAGTGTAAAACAAAATTACTTAAAAATACATCCTAGTAATGCAATAGATGCAATTTTAGTTTACTCTTATCATTGAACTTCAACTTTTTTCTCTTACACACGACTTTGAATGCTTTGTATTACTTCTGTTATTCTACAGTCTGAAGAAACCGTGCCAATTGCCGTGATTTTCGTTTTGAGGATCATTAAGATTACTTCCACTGTTGCATTTGCAACTACCATTACTCTTACTCGAGATTTTGTGCCCTCTCCCTGTCTCCATGAAAACAAATACTTTTCAGATGACACTATATCCAGCTTCCGCTTTTTTTCTGTCCTTTTTTGCAGGGTCCTTATTCCAGCAGAGTAGCTAAAATCTGAAAGATTTCTGCCAGTATATAGCTAGAGCAAAAATGGAATAAAAAAAAAGGAAAACAAATTTTTCCGTTAGGTCAACCGCATCTGTTACTGGCTCTTGAAATGCGCGGAAGCTACTAGAAGAGATTTTTAAGGCCCTCTTCGAACATTAACGAATAACTGAACTTGTGAATATCGCCCAACAGCGAAAATTTAAATGCATATGGCCAGAGAAATTTGTTAATTTTTGGATGCATTTATTTTCGAAACTAGATTTTTGCTTTTGTGTTTCGAAAACATAATTCATAAAAAATGATTTTTTTCAGCATTTAGTCATTTCTTGGCCGATTTTGTTGGTTCGGTGTTTGGTTGTAATGATGGGCAAACATTTGATTCAAAATTGTTCAATAAAACTGTTTTTTTTCCTGTATAAACATAATACTTTTTACATTTATAACTTTCAAAGCGGTTTTCCTCGGTTTATTACAGCTCGCACTAATGGGATTTTTTCCCAGTAGCCATCGTCTTTATTACTCAGCATGATATCGTTTCTGTTTGTCACGATTTGATCTGTAGTAGAGATGTAGGCTAGATGTAGATTTAGATGTAAAGCTAGATGTAGCCTTATATGATTTGAAAGATGTAGAGCTATTTACTGAGAAACGATATTCGTTTATTTAGATTCTTTCAAGCGACAATATTTAGCAATACTGGGGTAGCATGAGCAATGATATAACAATTTTTTCCCTGTGGACATTAAATTTCGTTTCCAACAAAACCATTTTCAAAGTAATTATACTTTTCTAACAAAAAATTTTGCATAAATTCTACCTCGCAATACGTAAAGTCAACGGAAAATGTCTTGTTAATTCAAACCGCAAGCACCATTTTAATTGAACACTGAGCTAACTGAGCCGACCATGTTTACGGCGCTCCTTGTTCCTTCATTTCATTTAGTAGGAAACGCTTCTTTACACAAAAAGCCAACTTGTTGTCTCATTGCTTGTCCCAAGCCAGAAAAGTTCGTTGTTTTTATTTCCGAGCAGCATCATTATATCGCATTTCAGTTTTAACGTGTGTTTTATGCACAAACGCATGTTACTCTTACATCAACAATGAACAACTTCATTAAGTTTCCTTTTTCTAACTGAATACCCTTTCCTCTAACTTCATTCACACATGTGGCGCAACTTCTTAGATTGCTGGGGCTGAGAATCCACTTGTAGATAAATAGCAGCTCTTCTTTCCAGGAAATTCGCAGAACTGTGACTTTGACTTTCGCAGAACATTGACTTTCGCAGAACTGTGAGTTGTAGTTTTGGAGCGTTGTTTGGAGTTTGTTTTTTAGTTTTTGTTTTACGTTTGGAGTTTGTTAGTTTCGGAGCGTTGAACTGTGAGCTTTGGAGCGTTGTTCGGATGGTGGAATAAATGAGGCTTGACCAATGCCATAGCCAACTTTCATTCCTCGGTGAAACTTTCATCTGCTTTAGCTTCTGATAGTGATAACCCTTTGTTTATACAGCTGACAGTCATGGCATTTCTACGGGCAATATCCAAAAATAAGTAAGTGCAAAAATTGAAAAACTACCATTTATTGGCACAAAGCACTTTCCTGTCACCACATATCGTTTACGTAGTTTTTTAAATTTAATCATTCCTTGTACAGCTATTGTGATTCATCGCCAATCATTACAAGCACATTATCACCTGACATCGTCCATTTGGATAATTTAGGCTTCACATTGTAGTTTCCCATCTTTTGATCTACGACATTTGTTCCTCCTTGTGTAAAATCGTGAAGTTCGATTATCTCAGGCTTCTTCTTCTTCTCGTCGTCTTTAATCACTTTTGGGATTGGCTACATTGTTGATAAAATCAACACATTTCGCTCACTCGTTTGGGCTTTACAACTAATGAAGTTACAATGAGGTGTGGCTTTGTTTCCTCATAGAACACTTTTGTGCTGAGAGGCTCCTGGCCGGAAAGAAAACTAACTTTGCCCACACCTTTTTTCATTGTTTTCCAGATAGGCTAGTAACAACGTAATATTTTTTCCCATAGCAATTCTGCCAATTCTAACGACGTAAAAAATCTGTCAAGGCAGAGGTTTCTCCCTCGCAGAGTGCAAGCTCTGTCCCAGTTATGAACCAGAGTTTTGACGTATTTTTCTATGCTAGCTAAGGAATAGGGTCTGGTTTTATCGGTTTTTCGTGATATGCTATGGCAGTATAAGTGTAAGGAATGTGGGCACTGCCTACACTTCGAAAGAGTAATCCATATTTTGCAGGTTTGTTCTTATTGTTCTGTTCAAATGCCACCCCCTACACGTGTAGCACACAATGTCTCATCCAAGGATAAAAACTCTTGAGGCACAAGCGCTCTCTCACAATTTCAAGCCAAAATTTGAAAAATGTTTCGCATTGCAGCAAAGCGGTCTTGTTTCCGGCGTTCTTCTCTTGTTGCTTTATGGTCAAATCTAAGGTTGGCCAAAAAAACTTAAACAGATTCAATAGTTGGACTAAACACGGCATTGCTATAGAGAGGGGAAAATGAGTGATACACTCTATGAAAAGTACGTTTGAGGAGACTCCTCACCTATCATAGCCCCCGAAAAGCTTCAATTTTAGTGGCAAGTGCTTCTTTCAAGAAAGAAGTATTCCAGCGTGTTTCTGTGCCTCTGAAATTTTTCCTATTCTTTGTCGGATGCATCTCTGTGTAAAAACAACGATGGTGTACATCAGCTCTGCTGTAAAAAGTAACCGCCACGCATCCGACAAAGTAGTGGCATTTCTACAGGAAGGGTTTACCCCTGGTTTGTTAGAAATCAAGTTGGACGTATTCTATCGGTTTGCTCTTGATGTCGCTGAGTGTTCCACACAACGTATTCTTTGGTTCCACACAACGCATTCTTTGGTTGCCACTGCCTCAGCCTGGTTGTTTCACCTTCCTCATCATTACTGTCGTTGTAATGTATGTAATGGATTTGTTTTTTTCACCATCAGATAGTAGCAAATCAACCTCATTGTCTGAAATCTCCGCTTGACTTTCTTCATCACTTGCGATTACTAAGGTAGCAGTTACAAACACGTAATAACTTCTACTCCTATTTGAAGCCATAATAACATTACACCATTTTCTTATATTAAATACAGATGTATGTTATTTTGTCGAACGCGTGCTTGCTGCTATGAAATGAATGTCGAGCTAGAAAACAAAGCAAAGAAGCAGTTCTCGATGACAGAAAGCAAGAAAAATAAATTATTCATCAATTGCATTCTAAAGAGAAGTAAGATAATACCAAAACTAAAACTAAATGAAAACAAAAACAGTGAAGAGTAGCAGCTTGTTCCCAACAAGAAAAACTCAAAGTTATTACATAGATTCAATGTCGATTGTGGAGACGTCGCGTTACAAAGTAAAATGATCAAATTTATTAGCGAAGATGGCCTAGTATTGGGTCAATGATGAGACGGTAAATGATTGATCCTCTTATTTGGTGATCTAATTACACGCGTGGGTGAGAGCGGCTCACACGTGGAACAACAGTAGCGCTGCATGACGTAATTTGAGTAAAAGTCCAAAACATAAAATATCAGTTTTGTAAAATTTTTGCACTGCCTGTCAGCGGCTTTCGGCTTTCTAATGTATTTTCTTCAATGAAATAATTCAAAGTTATTACAATTGCGGGAGGAAAAAAGCCCGTCTAGTATCAGAAAGGGTTAAAAATAATCAGCAAAAGTGTGATATTTTAACCTACGTTTTCGGTTTTTTGAGTAAACATATTTATCCTTTACTGTATTACATTAAATAATTTTGGCTGTAACTTATAGTTAATATTAATTATCGAACTGATGCTATTGAAATGCAAAGCAATGAGTAAGTTGTAGAAAAATAATGATCTTTATAAAATCTTATGTATATTATCTTGCTCCGACATAATATCAGAATTACGTACAAAAAATTGAAAGGCGTTATGGCCCCGAGGCTGCAAATGCAAACGACGCCATTTCCAAAGAACTCAATTTTAAGGAGGTGCGACTTAATACTTGATCACATCTCCCAATCTGATGTAAAGGGAGGCTATGAAACATGATTCTCTTTGTGGTTCTGATACTTCTGGTTTTTCCATCATTGCTTTTTTGCTGTTTTTTTTCTTTTGCGTAATGGATTATTATACTTATAACTTGCGTTTGGAATAACGGGGGTGCTATTTGGGTTGATTTCCAATATTTGATTTTCAACATTTTTGTTTACCTCATTCGTATTTAGGAGACAAGACTTAAACTTTTTATTTTACTTTCAAGATTCTTAAATACACTGATCCCATTCATTACCAGTCTGCTGCCTTCTTTTTCAATGGCGCTCATGCAGGGGATGAGGTCATCACTCGAATCTGATGAGGTTTCTCTTGCTTCACTTTAAAAATTTAGAGCTTTTGTAAACAGTGAAGTGATTTATTGCAACAACAAGTTTAGTAGAAAAAGCTAAAATTAAATGTTTCCAGGCAAACAATGATGTAAAACTCACTTGGATAATGATGATGGTGAACTGTTGTTTCATTGGTTACATTCTGACGATTGTCTACGTTATTTTCTATGTTGATGGAACCTAAACAAAATATTATAAAATAGCAGCAAGATTTTGTTTGTTTGGAATCGAAAGACACCAAGCATTAAGCAACGTTTACCGTGTGTGCTGAAATCAGGGCATCGTCTTTGTTTTGGCCTCAATCTGGATAATGCTGCACCCATGCTTTCTGAATAAATGTTTATGGCAAATTAGTAAAGACAAGTTGTGTTTTGACATAGAACTAAATTTATCAATTCTATACTACACCTGCAATGGTAAATAACTATGAAATTGAATAATGATGACACACCAATAAATTTCCGTTTAGGGAGAAGTGGAAACATTTGTTGATTGTGCGTAAAATTTTACTCAAAAAAAGTGTAAAAAATGCAGAGAGGACGGCGCAAATTCTTTTCCTAACGCGGTTCTGTTTGATGCATTGTTTGAAAAAACGGATTTAAAGGTGGCCCGGAAAATGTTTTCAAAAATAATGATTAAAGTAAACCCATCAAGCAAAGAATAGCTTTGACCTACTTTCTGAACTATTGATAAAGCTTTTCCCAGAAGGAACTCTTGCTATGCCGTCACTTTTATCATCATGTTGCTTTTTGTATAAACGCATTCTCTCATGGTTTCTGAATGTTGAGATGGAGACAATGTTCATCAGGCAGACAACCTGGTTCAGTGGACTGAACATTATTTATAGCCGCAGTGACTGCATGGCTCTGGGTTTAAATCTCACTATATTGCGATGTATGTTCTTGGGAAAGCACTACAACAGTACTAATGGCTGGTATGAGAAGGCACAGTGCCAGCAGTAACTTCACATTGGTCTAAGCAGAAACTGCTTTGAGTCCAATTGAAGCAATTATTCTGTGATCGAAAAGTCTATATTTTATAGAGCGCAAGAATTTGTTTTCTGTTTGCCTGGTTTAACTCCATGAGAGCTGCTGGTAGCCGTTGTCGAAACTTATCATCATTGATCACGTAGCCAAAATATGCGTTGGGATAGAACGTGTGATGCCACAATTAATAATTAATCAAGAAAAAAACTCTATAAAGTAAATCAAATACAATACATATAAGGAGAAATCACACTAATTACATTTTACACAAAAACTGTATGAAATAAACAATCCGCGACAAGCCTGTTTTGCCCTTACGGGACTTATCAGGAAAATGAATTTGCTCACTTCATAACCTAGTTGCAAATTAAAATTGCGCTTACTTGCAAGCAACTAATTATTTTACAAAATTTTATTTGGTATAGTGAGCGCATGGAAAGATAAATTTGAAGTTGTAACAGGACGCTAAAGTGATTGATAGATATTTTTATACGAATAAGCTCTGAAGTAAATAGTCTACTTAACACTAAAATTACCGCCGAGTCGATTTCGACTCGGCATGTTTGTGTATTGTAGCATTCCCACTTTATTATAGCAAAAAGATTTCTAAAAGTCTTTGACTTTTCCATTAATTTATCGTAGTTTCTAAATTTAGTTTTTCTAACTTTATAAGTTGACCGGAAGCCGACCTTTGACCCCCGCAAAATTGGCACCCCATGTATTACCAATGAGTCGATTTCGACTCAAAGCCTGGATTGGGCGTTTATAGTTATGTATTTCGACGGAAGCACACAGTGCTACCAGCTGGTGATCTAATTATTGCCAGATAATAATCTTATTTACAAATATTGATCCGGTTCGTTTTCACAACATGATATTGAGGTCATCGCCCTCGTTTCGTTGATATTTGTTCTAAATGCCGTAACGTGCAGAAGCTTTCCAGCTACTTTGTTATAACTGTACCTAGTGTTTTCAATTTCCATTTGAGCTCAGTTGAGCAGAATCGTCAAACCGTTTTAGAAAAATCAGGCTATTAGTGCAGAATATAAAGCATCTTCGATATGTGCGTATTAGAGAGAATTATTTGCCCGAGCAGTTAGATCATCCGCAAAATAGTCGCGGTTTTTGCAAAATTGTTAGGCTATAGGTCTACATATATGAATTATATTACTCATTAGTTGCCTAATGACCATACTAGTTTTAATGCTTCTTTCACTTTTACAGATAAGATAGCCAAAAGATAAATTGAACGAAAGCTTTTTTTAGCAAAATTTATTTGATAACTTAAAAATAGTTGATATGGCTGATCAAACTACTGCTGATGAAGCTGCGAATATAATTGTGTCTTGGGACACAGATGATGATTGTTCAGATGAAGACGACATGTATTTTGCAGATAGTTTAGGTGAAGACACTGCTGGTGACTGCTCAAATTTAGCTGTATCAGATGCCGAAAGCAGTGACAATAGTGACGATGAGAGCGACAGTGAACAAGATAATCTCATGCTACCTCAAACTACAACATTGTCATCTAACCAGGTGTTAGGAAGAAACGGTGCTTTGTGGGAACGTTTTTCATCAACAGTTACTGGAAGAATCAGGGCACATAACATTTTTACTCCCTCTTCCGGTGTTCCAAGAGCAATTGCAAGAAGTATTGTGACCCCTTATGATGCTTGGAAGCATTTTATTCATGAAAGCATCCTGAGAAATATTGTCAAGTACACCAACGAGGAAGCGCAACGCAGAAGTGCTACTTCATTTTTGTTGGATTTGCAGAAACTTGAAGCTTTTATTGGTCTACAGTACGCACGAGGAATCTACGGAAAAGGCCATCCAGTTGCTTTTTTGTGGAGCAAAAGCTATGGCATTCCAATATTTTACGAAACAATGGGGCGCAATTTGTTTTTCGAAATTTTGAAATTTATGCGATTTGATGATAAGCCAAACAGAAACAAGCGAGGACCTGATATTGACAAGTTTGCACCGATAAGAGTAGTCTTTGAAATGTTTACCTCACTGTGTCAAAGGAAATATGTGTGTGATTTTTCTCTCACTGTCGACGAACAACTTATGCCTTGTAAGTCACGGTGCTCTTTTATTACATTTATGCCCAACAAACCCGACAAATATGGAATAAAGTTTTGGGTAATTGTTGACGTAAATTCAAAGTATGTCTCCAATATTATACCTTATCTGGGAGCGCAAGAAAAAGATGAACGTGGTGGTGTGCCTCTTGCTGAGTCGGTTGTTATGAAGTTAGCCCAACATGTAACTGGAAAAGGATACCACATCACTTGCGATAACTTCTTCACCTCCTTGCAGTTAGCAAAAAGACTTGCAAATGAAAAGATTTCCATTGTAGGAACAATGAGGAAAAATCGAAGAGAATTGTCAAAAGAAATGACAGAGGCAGAAAATGGAGGTCTACATTCAAGTCAGTTCTTTTGGAATAGCGACAGTGGAGGCCTCTTTGTAAAGTATCAGCCAAAATCAAAGAAAACAGTATGCTTGCTATCAAGTATGCATCGATCACCAGATTTGGACCAAACTACGGTAAAGAAAAAGCCAGAGATCGTACTGTTCTACAATAAAAACAAAGTTGGAGTCGATTGCTTTTGACCAAATGGCGCGTCTGTACACCACACGATCTGCAACTCGAAGATGGCCTATGAGTGTTTGGGGAAATATGCTGGATATTGCTGCAATCAACGCTTGGATACTCTATAAAAAATCAACACGAAAACAGATTAGCCGACGAAAATTTATTCTTTGTCTTGTGGAAACACTCATCAACAGAATGGCAAACAATAGCGCAGACAGTGACCTCCCTCAATGTAGACCAAACAGCACTGCAACTCGGAAGCGTCGGCATTGTCATGGAGCAAATTGTAAGAATATGACTGTAACATTGCGCATGACTTGCAATCGTCCATCCTGCGGAAGCTGCTCACAAAATAACACAAGAGTTGTGTATGTCAAATGCAAACAGTGTGCTTCATCCCAGTAAAACATTACGGTTGCATTATCATCCGGTATTTTATTGACATCATTTTAGAATAAATACAATTTTTGCATATTATTTGCATTTTCAGTGATTGTTGTTGGTCAAAAAAAACATATAGAAACTCACTTAACAGATCAATTATAATGTTGAGTCGAAATCGACTCAATGGTAAGCGAAGGGGTAAAAAAATCGCGGTAAACCTAGTGTTAATTAGGCTAAACTAGAACAGTTAATCTAGGTCAGTACAGCAGAAAAATTTTGCCTTCCCGTTATACCAATTCATGCCAAGCTTGGTGGGAAAAGTTTCCCAATACAGATTTCCAAAAAAAAACACAAAATATAATTGCTCAATATTTTCGGCAATCTTTACTCAGGAATTATAAAACTAAAAAATGTGAGAACAAGTTGTTTGTTCATACCACCAACACAAAAATAAACCGACAACTATCTTTTCTATAAAACACAGAAAAAATATGTCCAAATAAAATTTTAATATTTTTCACGTCACGGTGTCCATTGGTCCCGGCTAGTTAGCTATGCAGGGAAATAATTTTTCTCAGTAACCACAATAAATAAAAACTTCAAACTTTGCCTCAGATATAACTCTTACTTGGTATCAAAAGTCATAAAATCTTGAGAACTTGAGACAAGCAGAAAAGAAAATACCAGCAATAACATTTGTTTACAGAGTCCGATGGACTCGGTTGGTGGTGCAAAGGCTAAAACGCCAAAATAAAGAATATGTTGTTGCCCCGTCATTGTGCTTAAATTTTTGTAGAGTTATTTTTGTCAAAAGCAACATTTTATTTTCTGCCAAAAAAGTCTGTAGTCGCGTTTTTGCAAGTAGACGTTTTTGAGAAAATATAGAAAACATACTATGCAATTGAGCATTAGCCGTAATATTATTTTAGACTCCAAAGGGATCAAGTATTTTGCAAGTTAATAAGGTGGGGGATGGCTTTCGCTTAAACAAAAACAGTTTTCCTCAATTAAGAAATGACAATTTAATAACATCATTTTTAAGAAATCATCATGACATCTCGAACCTCCTTACGACACTCCCTCCGTGCTGGTGATCAATCGTGCAAAGTTTGATGCTTCCACGCTTAGTAGTTTCGGAGGAGTTAAAGAGAAGGTACATACGTACGTTTCAAGCAGTTCTCAGTCTTATATATTAGACTAACCAACTCTTCCGGCGTCATCCGCAGGGAACCCATCAAAAACCTCAGGGTTAGCAATATCGGTTCAGTTGTCCAAACCGGCTTCACTCATCGGGCACTTGTGTAAACAGTAACGAAAAACTAACGTTTTTTAGCTCATCAGTAATTTTTGTACACGCAATGGTGATCATCTTAGTCTATTAATCAAGAACGCTAATGCTCACAAAGACAAAATGTAACCAATAATACTTCCAAAATGAGTAAAAGAGTGGTAAAGCAGCTAAAAATCATGGTAGCTGCCAAATGGTGGTTGTTTTCACAATTACAGTGATGAATACTTTAATGGTGAACCAATTTTACGATTTGGTGTGGAGTCTTTCGCATTTATATTTGTGGTATCAAGTTCTTTGGCTGCGCTATTTGCCTTGTTTCCGGCATAGCGAGAAAAATGGCTCTGTCTTCGTCAATGTCAATCACCTAATTCTAATAGGCACCCATTGGCTCAAGAAATTTTCAAACAAAATTTTTTCTTTTAATTCAGTTTTATAAATTGTTCGGTTTATGGTTTTATTTGGATTTTTTCTTTAACTTGGAATTATATTACACTTAACTTTGACCCAACTTCCAACCTCCCGGCTTTTAAACAAAGATTTGTCTTATGTTCGAATGCAAACAGCCTGTCAATTACAAATATTGATTTTTGAGAAAAAAAGGAAAACAAATTCTGTAATCAAGAACTTTTAAAATGTTAGGGATATCGTTTGTTTGAAAAAAAAAACGTTTTTCTTCATCCAAAAACAGAAGCAAAAATATTTCCTTGTGCACAATGAGATTTTAAACCGGAAAAAGTTTTTGTAATACCCCCATAGATTTTCTTAAGTCCCTGGCAAGGCTACGCTATTCGAAACGATCTTTTGCTGTTAAGTGCCAAGATTACATACAAACGTAGTTATTGTTACTAATAATGGTTTGCTAGCAGATAGCCTTTACTTTAGATTATTAGATTTCAATGGTAAGGAAAAGTTGAGGCATGCCATTTATCTGTCTCGAAAGGTTATGCACGAGCGCCTTCAGTTGTGCGGCAAAGAGTATTTAAGAAATAGAGCGTTCTTCACATGGCATAGCGCAGGAGTGGACAAACATTTTAGTCGGAGGGTCGCATTGACTGTTCAAGAGTGACCGATGGCCAGTGCTTAAAAACTTGTAATAACTGTATACCATGCAAGAACTTGCAATAGTTTAAAATCTTGCAATAACTTCTTGCAATGTCGTATTAATGGGCTTTGAAAATGATAGTGTCCAAAAAGATAAAATGAAATAAAAATCATCACCTCCTATTTGGACGGAAAATGCATCAATTCAAGCAAAAAATTGCGTAGCGGCTCTTTCAATGACAGCTTCTATCGTTTTTGGCTCTTTAGTACGGCAAGTGTGGCCACCCCTGTCACATTAAATTACATTTATGGAAGTTTCTACAAGTGTTGGCGGGCTTCAAAAAATGCTCTGGCCGGCCCCATGCGGCCCGCGGGCCGTAGTTCGCCCACCCCTGGCATAGTTTGCCCAGTTGGGTTATGGCATATGTTTTAGTCGCAAATCGCTTTTCTCTACCAAAAATGCAATTTTTAACAACTATCTCCAGTTTTGACATCGTCATTTCGTCACCAAACTCTCTATACCTCTCACCTTGATGTTTTGATAAAGAATGCCAAGTTTCATATTTCTATGAGTAGTTTTGCAAGAGATAAGCTAAAAAGGTAATCTAAAACAAAATTACTTCTTGGGTCGCCAATAATTCTTAAATTAAAAATGATTCTCTTTTGGGAATCATGTTGTTGATATCTCTAGAAAGAGCCATTAACCGCACTTCTATGGTCAGTATGTTTCAAAAATTAAAGAAGCTCATTTTTACAATAAAGTCTTATTATGACGTCATCAAAAATGGCAAAAAATGTAAATTCATTTGAAGTTACAAATCGACTACTGGCTTTAATTCAAACTCAAAATATCGTTTCTCAGTCAAAAAATGTAAATTTTGAAAAATCATTCTTAATTGTCATGTCCTTGTGACGTCATTAAACCCCTTATGCCACTCAAGCGCTTAACCCACAGTGGTGATTAACCCATATTGAACAATTGTTCCACTATTGAAACATAACTTTAAACGTTCACTGATCCCACACATGTGATATCAACAAACTGTTTTTTTATATTTCTATTTAGGGGTTGAAAATACTTTTTTATAAAAATATATCATGATGACCTCATAAGTTTTGTTGTGATTAATCTTCACACTCAGGGATCTAACACCCACTCCAAGTCTTGGTTATTGGGTCGAAACAGTGACGTCATCAAAACAAAATTTAAACTCTTATCAATGCAATTTTTTTTTGAACTTTCACTATTCTGTAAGTGCAAGTTTTGTTTTGATATCATGTTTATTCGCTGAGCTGTATCTGTTCAAAAATTTCGTTCCGACATTGAAACAATTGTCCAATGCATATGCTATGGCGTCATTTGGCATGCTCGCGTCATGACCAAAGCGCCATACCTACAATTGAATTGCTGACTGTATCAAATATTTTTCGAGCCAATAATAATGGAATTAATTTTGTTAACGAACGTTTATAACATTAAATGAATATTTATTTTGAATTACAACTGTTTCTATGGTCAATGGCTGTTTCTGCTAAAAGAGTTTATGACTCTTTTTGCTTGTAAATTCTTTGCGACCACTTGAAAAATGTGTTATAAAATCAAATTTATTAAAATATTGACAAACAATTACAATGTGATACATTAAACAAATCAGACTTGAAACGAAATCACAAAAAAGTTTATTTGCATCGGGAACAAGATGGGTTGATTGGATCATTCCAAAACCATTGCATGATAAGGCAAAAAATATTTGGCTAGTAATCGCACCTTGCACTCGCTGCACTCTTTTCTTGTGTTATTTTTTTGCACCAAACTCAATGGCTCTGCTTTTCGCAATCAAGTGGCAGGTGTTGTCCAATACTTTTGTTTGCAATTTGCTGGTCGCTTTTTAGAGTCCAAGCTGTTTCAGGGCGCATCGCGTTCTTAGGGAACTCGATCACTACGAATTTCGTAAAATCTAATTAATCTTTTGGAGATCGCGTTGAAGAATCACTTGTAATCACACTACACCTCAGTAAGACGTATTGTAAGTCTACCAAGACAAAATAAATACATAACAAAAGAAATAAACCATACACACTGTTTGTAAACAACACACAGCAACTTGTATTTGTGTAGCCTACGTGCTGTATATTTGCCTAATCTATCAGCCTATTGTATCAACTTCTAACCTCGGAAGAAATACTAATCAAGAAATTAACGATCATGGAGGCGTGCTTCCTCTACCTCCTTGCTCTGTCTCCAACTGAACAACATACATCAGAACAAAAGCAACAGTTTAAATCCAAATTTCACATCAGCAAATAGAAACTAACATTTGTCAACACAATAGCAGTCCTTTCCGCAAGTTTTAGCAACAGAATTGTGAAGTTTAAATAAATCTTGACTTATTGTTTGCGAACAAAGAGGCAAAAAAAGATATTAATAGATACCACAATAAAAATAGCAGAGTTGCGAGTCTTGCGACTATGGATTGGACCATTGCTCCAAAAATGGAACATCATGTGTCTCAAAAACTAAAAACTGCAAAGTCAAAATTTTTTTATTGACATGTTAATGGTGTTGAAAAGGCAAACATATTAGAAAATCTTAGTGTTTGACGGTTGGTTCTGGTAGCTGTCCAATATGGGTTAATTGTACTAAGTTTGATGTCTATATGTTCAATAACTTTGGAATAGTTAAGCTTAAAAAGACGGTCAAACACAAAGTCGATTGTTGCATACTTAATATTCCCTGAATTAAAAAACTTTGTTTTGGGAACCATGTTGTTAATATTTCTTGAAAAAACTATCAGCCAGGTTTCTACAGTCAGTGTTTTTTTTAAATTAAAGGAAAATCATTTTTTATCTGAAAAAAAACATGATATAATGTGATAATAAATGATAAAAAGTGAAATCGTTTTGAAGTTGACAAGTCGAGTGCCGCCTTGAATTTAGACCCAAAAAGGCATTCTTCGGTCAAAAAATGCGAATTCTGAAAAACATATCTTTGATTGTGACATCATGATTACGTCATCAAATCTCCAATGACACCTACCCCAGGGCGGTAAGTAATCGTATCAAGTATCTTGTTTGAATGCCAAGTAGTTTTAAAATAGTAAGCACCTGTAAGTACGCACTATCTTCTCAAGAAAATTACATCGCTGATGTTTGTGTGCCTAGTTGTTTACGATTAATTATTAAGACAAAGAAAAATAAAAAAGAGAAAATCGTTGCTTTTACATGTAAATGTTACCAGCCTACTAGCATGTTTAAGTAAAAATTTAAAGGGCAGATGGCCCTTCACGTTATCCAATGCAATAGTGGCCTACAATGTGCAGAAGTTTTCCTTGTTCTCTAATCTCCCAGGCTTACAATTTTTTTTACTTTTACCACTTTACAAGCTATATGCGCTACGCATAACAATTAGTTTGTTTCCAATGCTCCCAAATTTACTAAGCCTATTTTATTTAAACCTAAAACCTTAACAGAAGCTAGCAACAAGTAAACCTACACGTTAGGCCCATACAGGTAGGCTAGCTTAACTACCACCAATAGCCAGTCAAACTCATCACTGATTGACCAGCTTTAACTTTAAATTCTTTCTATAATGTCATTATTAAAAGTTATTTCACGTTTACTTGAGAACTGTGCCTTTACCCAATTTATTCGCACAAAATGCTATCACTCTTATTCAATTTAATTCAAAATAACTGTCAGTGGTCAACTACTATTTTCAAAAGCGAGTTGTGATCACGTTTGATCAGGAAAGCGAAACCTTTGTACTGTTAGTAAAAGGCAGGTTTTCTCAAACTTTGCGTCACGACGCCATGAAACTTCGTTTTAATTTTCAAAGGTTGTCGTAGACGAGATATGGCAATGGAGACAAGCTGCCATTATCTATAAAATGCACCTTCTGAATACGCCGCGCGTCCCAACAACTTCTGACCATTCAATACAGCTCCACACAAGCTTGAATTGCTTAGATGCAAGCCCGGTGAAATTGCTACAACCGACAAGAAAAAAATGGCAAAGAAGGGATACCTGGCGCCTGAAAACCAATGCTTTGGATAGATTGGGCTAATCAGTCTGGGAAGACAGCTCATCGTATAGAAAGCGTACATAAATTTAAGGAATTTTTATCACTGCGCATTGTTACGAGCAGGCCAAACAATCTTTAACTTTTTCCAAACATTTTCTAACATTATGTTAAAAATACCATAACTTGGGAGATGTAGTTAGAAGTAAAAATTCATTAATTAATTAAATTAAGATTTGCAATAAAAATATAAATCCCCCTATTCTTCCCGTAAAATTTCAGAAAAATTGATAAACCGAAATATGTCTGTCCTCTGATGACTTTTTATTACAGTGGTTCTACTTTACGAACACAATGCGAACCCCAACGTTTCTCTCAAAAGTTTGTCAAACCCAAGAATAAAAATCCGAAGACCTCTTTTTTAACGGTCACACTTCGAAGTGCCTTCCAAATAGTCGTTCAGACACATTTTTAGCAGTTACCTCCCTTCAATGCATCTTATGCTCGTTTTGTTGCTAGATTTAGTGACTATCTGGGAGATACAATTTCTAAAATATTGCTGTTCAGAAGGTCTTATCAAATCCCTGGAATTCGATAAGATTCAATCAAACCCAGGGTAAAAATTACCACTTTATAAGAACTGGCACTCAGCTTCTTATATTAATTTCTAAACAAAGACTATGAAATTTTCCGATGAAACATTCTTCTCTGTCTGCTAATGCTCGTTCGAACTTTCTGGCGTAAAAAAATTTCAAACTCCGCTTGCTTACGTTTTTTCGATGAGCCCATTGCTTTACTCTTTTCATCATCAAGCTATCACAAAACAGCAGGTCTTTGGTCGTATCTACACAATGATGGCATGTTCACATGTACAGATGATCACTGAAAGTTTTCATTTAAAAGTCATGCACGTAGAGTTGACCTCGTTATGTAGCGAGATGTCTTCTTCACAAGCAGCAAACTGAGGTTTGCAAACGAGAGTTCTACTAAAAGCAAGAACGACGCTGTTACATTTTTTTCAATCTCCTTTCATAATATTCTATAACACCAAATGTAAATTATTTTCCGAAATTTTACTTGCTTCTAAACCTCTCCGAATTGAATTTAGAAACTTGTTCAACCAAAGTCCAGAGCAACAAATTGATAAAAATATTTGATTTCTTTATCAGTGGCAGTAGAATCGGTGAAAAGCCTAAATAATTTTGATGTGTTTTGTTCCTTAATGATTTCAAGTCTTTGGTACATAAATTCTTTCATTGCTAAAATTATTTCATTTCAGACGGTACAAAATTTTTCGTAATGAGTACAGTATAATTGGCTTCTGGCCATCGTCACATTTTCTCTTAAATTGTAACTCAGCAACCGTTACATAGACCACTTTTTTAGTCTACAGTAATTCCAACGCTAAATTAAAAGTAGCAAGCACACAGCTGACTAATACAATCTGCAAGACTGGCAACCAAGTACTTAAATATTAATCTTGTTCTTATTCTCAAACTACATACTCTTATTCTTCAAATTTTGCTTTTGAAGCAAAAACTTAAACAAATTCTGCAAACATCTTACACTGTAGTTATTTACTCGGTTCTACAGTAAACAAAAGACGAAGCTACTTGCCACGAAACAAACTACTAAGGACAGTTGGTTGTTACAAGAGTATGAAGCGTGATTTTAGTCTATTTTATTATAGTTCAACTTACTTCCGGTCATTGACAGGCGTGCATGAGATTTTGTTGATTAGCATTTGGCCAGTTGCTCAAACTGTTCACGGAAACTACATCGAATCCGCTCAATGTATTATGCAACCACATAAGAACCAAGACTAAAATGGAACACGCTGATTTATGAACAATTAAACCCTGTTATGACAGGCCGCTTCTTGCACGAAGAGAAAATCAAAAAACAAAGAACTTAGATGTAACGCAGGAAAAAGGAAAATATGAATATGCACGTGTAAAAGATTGCTAGCTGTAAACAAGAAAAATAATAAAGTATTAATAAGGAGTAAGATTGCCGTTCTCAACATTGGTTACTAATGATAACTGTGCTTCATGCTCACTGTCAAAGCAAAACCAACCTATCTGAACCAACCGATTATCAACGCCAATTATAATTGTAATACCACAAACAAAGGGTAGTATGACATCACAATAAAACAAATAGAAACTTGCACTCGCGTGATAAAACGCCACTAAAATTGCTTTTGCATAACTTGGCTGACCACTTCAAGGATTTTTGCATTGAACTGCATAGAAGTGATATTGTTTTTTTGAACAAAAGCAAGGATTTTTGCATTGAACTGCATAGAAGTGATATTGTTTTTTTGAACAAAATAGACACTTGCTAAACAAACGTTAAATAGGTTTTATAACTGATGTTATAGAATGAATTTGAAATTAAGGTACGGTATAAAGTGCATAGGTTGACTTATTATTGCCAGTAGTTAGCCCAGTTTTGTGGGCCTAACATGTTGGATTATTTGTAGCCAGCTTCTAGTTAGGGTTCATATTTGAATAATTAGCATAATTGATGATATTAAGTTAATTGTAATGTGCAGCGTGTACAGCATACTAAGTTGTAAGAGCATTATGAAGAATCTAGATTATTTTTTAGCCTTGATGACCGGGAAGACTTCTGTACAGTTTATCGTTGGGTAATGGATCGAGTAAAGTGTAATTAATAAACTTACGGTACCGGTCGGTAGTAATAATTAATTTTGTTATGTAACCTACCTGGGGGTATCTATCTGGTAAGCTGTTAATTTTAAAAGGGAAATAAATGATTTCCAACAACAAAGCCATCAAGCAAGTTAGAATTGGCACAGACTTCTATGATTGGTTGCTAACTCAAAAAAAACATTACTTGTCGTGCCCGCGATGTAAAAGAATTTATGAAGCTGATCCCAAAAATATTTTATTTTTCAACAGTTTGCTGTTTGTCGATGTACAATCTCGCTTTATCATTGCACAACTTAGTCATCATTACACATTAAAGTTGTCAGGCTTGTGGGAGAAAAAAGCCGTGTTTGCAAACTTCCGCTCCCTCGTGCCCACACTTACTTTGTTTAAGGAAAAGTCTATCCCAGTAAACATCTTTCTGTGTTCTCGATCAGCTTCTATGGTTGTCCAATGGCTGAAAAACCCAACTGGTTTTCTACATTGTCTTCCAAAGGTGTCATTTGAGGAACGAAGTTTGTTTATGGATTTGCTCACGTTGCTTTTGCGCTGCAGGACAACTTTGACGTCAAGACAGATCGCACTATCTGTGTACACTTGTAATTATTCTTTGCGATTTTCAGCGACCCATCAAGAATATTGCATATCTTAAAGGTCATTTTTAGATGATCTTTTAAACTGACTACCAGCGTTTCTTCGTCCTTGAGCTAGCTTGGCATAAAGAGCATGTCGTGGCACAGTCCCGTAGCACTCCAATTTCGGCCCCCCCCCAAAGTAAGCGCAAGAGCCCCTGCGCACAGGTCATATCACTTTAGAGGTGTAAAATTGAAAAGCTGCATTAAGAAAATACACCACAATTTGTACATAAGTAAACAGGCTAATGTCAGAATAAAGCATGCCGATACCGAAGGTGCAAGTCATAAAAAATTCGGCACCGATGCCAGAGTTCAGTAGGACATTTATGCAGACACTGCGAAACGAAAGCAATGACACTGAAAAACATGAAAAAGTTATAAAAACACAGTATCATTTAAATAGTCTGGAGCGAACCTTTTTGTTCGCAAATGCTGTTATGACATTGTCATAATCAAGAGATCGGGCGCAGTCATTTTCGATTGACAACATGGCTAATGAAGATAGTCTACTGTCTGTCATAGACGTTCTATTAAAAGTTTTGATCAGTTTCAATTTGCTGAAGCTTCTTTCAGCGCTGGCAACAGTCACGGGGCAAGTTAGTAAGATTCGAAGTGCGATGTACACATTCGGATACAATTCAAATAAATGAGTCTTTAGAAGATAGTTCAGAAAGTCTTGAGCCGTATTGAGATTGCGTTTTTTTTGTAAAATTAAAACAAACCGCTGTAGCTCAGCGCTCATTTCATCAGAATCAATGTCACCGAACTTTTTTTGGAACTCTTTACAGCAAGTAAGAAGAGCATTTTCTTGTTGCACAAGCAAAAGTTTGTCTCGTGTGTACAAAAACGAAAAGGCGGAAGAAACCTCACGTAACAAATTAAAGCGCTCCTTTATTGACATAATAGCCTGGTCTACTAATGGATAGAAAAAGTTGCTTTTAAATTTCAGTTCAGGAGTAGCTCGTTGTTCCTCTTCACCTTGGTAATCAAACAATCTTCTTTTCTTTCCACTTCTTGACGGAGGAAAAGAAGGATCAATATCCAATTCCTGTGCTATTTCAACAGCAGATGTTGCGGCACTGTCATAACCCGTTGTGCGATAGTTTTTCAAAAACTTTTCAGTTGCCTGGATTTCCGTTTCCATTGTATGAAGGAAGACTCCATACGATTGAAGAATCTTGCTTGCTTTATTGACTTGGAATAGGATATCATACCAAATAAACACCGACAAAAGAAAACTCCATTTTGATAAATGAGCTATCAACGATTTTGTTTCTGAGGCAGCTCTTCCATCTTTTCTTTCTATGGAAATGGCTTCCAAGTCTTTCAGTGCCAGCAACACCTCTTTTAAATTGTATCGAAGAGGTTTGATGCATTTAATTCTGCTTTCCCAACGAGTATCAGATTGTGACTTTATGGACAGCTCCACATGTTTCTTCAAAATTTCCCAACGCTGAGCAGAGGAAGAAAACAGCACATGCAACCTTGTAAGTACTCCAAAAAATGTCAATGCTTCCGTCGATCAATTAGCACTGTCAACAACAACTAAGTTAAGGGTATGGTTTGCACAGTGCACGTAAACAGCTTTGGGATTGATGTCTAGCATTCTTGCTTGGACCCCAGAATGTTTTCCTTTCATGTTAGCACCATTATCATATGACTGACCTCGACAATCAGACAATTCGAGTTGCAGTTCGGTCGCTTTTTCTAAGAAAGCGTCCAACAAGCCTTTCCCAGTACTGTCACTTATTCTCAAGTAGCCAAAAAATGTTTCTTTAACAACAGCAGCTTCTTCATTACATAGTACATAACGGAGAATGACAGACATTTGTTCATGATGTCACATATCTGGAGTGCAGTCCAAAATTATAGAAAAATATTTTGCCAATTTCAATTGCTGTAAATTTTCTTTTTCAACTTCTGTCGCTAGCAATTCAATTAGTTCATTTTGTATGGTAGGACTCAAATAGTGATCTTTAGTGTTTTTATTCTTGATTCTGTCTTGAAGCTCTTTTAGGATCGGATCTCTTCTTGCCAAAAGCTCAAATATACCCAGAAAATTTCCATTGTGAGGAGATCCTAAGACTTCTTCAGATCCTCTAAAAGCAAGATTCCTTTTCGATAGAAACAAGGCAATGTCGATAAGTCTCTCTAAAACATTTCTCCAAAAACGTCTTTCATTGAAAAAAATATTCATCTCGCGTTTGTCGATAGTGGATGAATTTCTTATCCCTTCAGCTAGCAACATCCATTGACTGCAGCATTCTTGGTGGGAAATGCCGTTTTCATGGTCTTTCAGTTTTTTCGAAAAACCCTCCCATGTATTTATACCACTACAAAAGGGGCTTAGTGTTTTTCCAAATAGCTTACAACAAAAGCAAAAAACTTGATCTGATTCCCCACAATAAACTAGCCACGACCGTGAAACACTTTCACCATTAGGTAACACACGTTTATAATGGTTGGAGGAAAAACGTCGCCTTGGAGTTGTGTTATTATATGGAAAATTCATTATTAGTTGATGTGGTCCACGCTTTACTATATCACATCGTTGAGCATCAGAAATACTTTCAGGCCATTTACATGGGTCATCAGGGATAGGGGTAAATTGAGATTCAGATATTTTTGATATTGAAGGTTGCGTATTGGCAGGTAAATCACAACTTACATTTTCTGGAAATTCACAATCACTTTGATGCTGATCGCCATAGTCTTCTTTTTGTTGTACACTATAGTTTTCTTCATCCCTCTCGGTACTAGTGCCAGGTCTACTCTGCTCAGTAATCTTGAAAAAATCTGTCATCTTGGGCAATTTCGCTACAGCATCTCGAGCAGTGGCTGCTTCTTTTCTCTTTTGAGCACCACTTTTTGAACGTTTCATTCTATACAATGTCAATAAAATACTTTATCTGCACTCTGCAGTGTATATATATTGTCCCGGTATTTATAGCCAAACAGAATTCCAGACCATTCTATGATTGTTGCGTAACAACGGCATTGTTACGTCGATCGAATATTCAAGATTCTACCAGAAAATCAATCGAAATATTCTAGATTCTGCGAGATAAAATGACGTTGCATTCACTTATGATGTCACAAGCCAATTTCTTCCTACAGTTTAAATCGGTTGTAAACAAGTCTGCTGAACTGAAAATAGTCACGTAGCCAAAAAGCAATTTCAGACTAACTTGGGCCCCCAAAGTTGGCCTGGGCCCCCCCCAATTGGGGGGTTTGGGGGGCGGCTGCTACGTCTCTGTCGTGGCAGATGATTCAATGGCATTGTGCTAGCGTAGCAAATCCAGTATGATTGGCGTCTGGCTAAGACTGCTTCTATTGTAGGCATTCCGGCTCGTCGGCAGAGACGTAGCAGCCGCCCCCCAAACCCCCCAATTGGGGGGGGCCCAGGCCAACTTTGGGGGCCCAAGTTAGTCTGAAATTGCTTTTTGGCTACGTGACTATTTTCAGTTCAGCAGACTTGTTTACAACCGATTTAAACTGTAGGAAGAAATTGGCTTGTGACATCATAAGTGAATGCAACGTCATTTTATCTCGCAGAATCTAGAATATTTCGATTGATTTTCTGGTAGAATCTTGAATATTCGATCGACGTAACAATGCCGTTGTTACGCAACAATCATAGAATGGTCTGGAATTCTGTTTGGCTATAAATACCGGGACAATATATATACACTGCAGAGTGCAGATAAAGTATTTTATTGACATTGTATAGAATGAAACGTTCAAAAAGTGGTGCTCAAAAGAGAAAAGAAGCAGCCACTGCTCGAGATGCTGTAGCGAAATTGCCCAAGATGACAGATTTTTTCAAGATTACTGAGCAGAGTAGACCTGGCACTAGTACCGAGAGGGATGAAGAAAACTATAGTGTACAAGAAAAAGAAGACTATGACGATCAGCATCAAAGTGATTGTGAATTTCCAGAAAATGTAAGTTGTGATTTACCTGCCAATACGCAACCTTCAATATCAAAAATATCTGAATCTCAATTTACCCCTATCCCTGATGACCCATGTAAATGGCCTGAAAGTATTTCTGATGCTCAACGATGTGATGTAGTAAAGCGTGGACCACATCAACTAATAATGAATTTTCCATATAATAACACAACTCCAAGGCGACGTTTTTCCTCCAACCATTATAAACGTGTGTTACCTAATGGTGAAAGTGTTTCACGGTCGTGGCTAGTTTATTGTGGGGAATCAGATCAAGTTTTTTGCTTTTGTTGTAAGCTATTTGGAAAAACACTAAGCCCCTTTTGTAGTGGTATAAATACATGGGAGGGTTTTTCAAAAAAACTGAAAGACCATGAAAACGGCATTTCCCACCAAGAATGCTGCAGTCAATGGATGTTGCTAGCTGAAGGGATAAGAAATTCATCCACTATCGACAAACGCGAGATGAATATTTTTTTCAATGAAAGACGTTTTTGGAGAAATGTTTTAGAGAGACTTATCGACATTGCCTTGTTTCTATCGAAAAGGAATCTTGCTTTTAGAGGATCTGAAGAAGTCTTAGGATCTCCTCACAATGGAAATTTTCTGGGTATATTTGAGCTTTTGGCAAGAAGAGATCCGATCCTAAAAGAGCTTCAAGACAGAATCAAGAATAAAAACACTAAAGATCACTATTTGAGTCCTACCATACAAAATGAACTAATTGAATTGCTAGCGACAGAAGTTGAAAAAGAAAATTTACAGCAATTGAAATTGGCAAAATATTTTTCTATAATTTTGGACTGCACTCCAGATATGTGACATCATGAACAAATGTCTGTCATTCTCCGTTATGTACTATGTAATGAAGAAGCTGCTGTTGTTAAAGAAACATTTTTTGGCTACTTGAGAATAAGTGACAGTACTGGGAAAGGCTTGTTGGACGCTTTCTTAGAAAAAGCGACCGAACTGCAACTCGAATTGTCTGATTGTCGAGGTCAGTCATATGATAATGGTGCTAACATGAAAGGAAAACATTCTGGGGTCCAAGCAAGAATGCTAGACATCAATCCCAAAGCTGTTTACGTGCACTGTGCAAACCATACCCTTAACTTAGTTGTTGTTGACAGTGCTAATTGATCGACGGAAGCATTGACATTTTTTGGAGTACTTACAAGGTTGTATGTGCTGTTTTCTTCCTCTGCTCAGCGTTGGGAAATTTTGAAGAAACATGTGGAGCTGTCCATAAAGTCACAATCTGATACTCGTTGGGAAAGCAGAATTAAATGCATCAAACCTCTTCGATACAATTTAAAAGAGGTGTTGCTGGCACTGAAAGACTTGGAAGCCATTTCCATAGAAAGAAAAGATGGAAGAGCTGCCTCAGAAACAAAATCGTTGATAGCTCATTTATCAAAATGGAGTTTTCTTTTGTCGGTGTTTATTTGGTATGATATCCTATTCCAAGTCAATAAAGCAAGCAAGATTCTTCAATCGTATGGAGTCTTCCTTCATACAATGGAAACGGAAATCCAGGCAACTGAAAAGTTTTTGAAAAACTATCGCACAACGGGTTATGACAGTGCCGCAACATCTGCTGTTGAAATAGCACAGGAATTGGATATTGATCCTTCTTTTCCTCCGTCAAGAAGTGGAAAGAAAAGAAGATTGTTTGATTACCAAGGTGAAGAGGAACAACGAGCTACTCCTGAACTGAAATTTAAAAGCAACTTTTTCTATCCATTAGTAGACCAGGCTATTATGTCAATAAAGGAGCGCTTTAATTTGTTACGTGAGGTTTCTTCCGCCTTTTCGTTTTTGTACACACGAGACAAACTTTTGCTTGTGCAACAAGAAAATGCTCTTCTTACTTGCTGTAAAGAGTTCCAAAAAAAGTTCGGTGACATTGATTCTGATGAAATGAGCGCTGAGCTACAGCGGTTTGTTTTAATTTTACAAAAAAAACGCAATCTCAATACGGCTCAAGACTTTCTGAACTATCTTCTAAAGACTCATTTATTTGAATTGTATCCGAATGTGTACATCGCACTTCGAATCTTACTAACTTGCCCCGTGACTGTTGCCAGCGCTGAAAGAAGCTTCAGCAAATTGAAACTGATCAAAGCTTTTAATAGAACGTCTATGACAGACAGTAGACTATCTTCATTAGCCATGTTGTCAATCGAAAATGACTGCGCCCGATCTCTTGATTATGACAATGTCATAACAGCATTTGCGAACAAAAAGGTTCGCTCCAGACTATTTAAATGATACTGTGTTTTTATAACTTTTTCATGTTTTTCAGTGTCATTGCTTTCGTTTCGCAGTGTCTGCATAAATGTCCTACTGAACTCTGGCATCGGTGCCGAATTTTTTATGACTTGCACCTTCGGTATCGGCATGCTTTATTCTGACATTAGCCTGTTTACTTATGTACAAATTGTGGTGTATTTTCTTAATGCAGCTTTTCAATTTTACACCTCTAAAGTGATATGACCTGTGCGCAGGGGCTCTTGCGCTTACTTTGGGGGGGGGGCCCGAAGTTGGAGTGCTACGGGACTGCTCGTCGGCAATCTTCTACGTGTGGGACTTCGTTCTACTATAGTTCTCTTTTAGGAAACTCTATCACTTGATTTTATTTTTACGCACGACATAGGAGAGATTAAGTAAAAATCAAAACAGACCTACTCTAGGGATGATCACATCCGTGTTCCCCAAATTGTAAAGAATATCAATTCAGGGTCACTAGTTATGTTGAATGCATCGTCTGTATCACCAGATTTTGGAGAATGATCGCGTCGGGTTTCTGTATGTTGAGTTGTCGTTGTTGAGTGATACTCACAGCACGTCTGAACCCAAAAACGGATATAGTGCTGGGTTCAAGTAATCTTAAAAAATACTTAGGTAGCAAGTAATTTTTGAAATATTACTTAAGTAATTTTCAAAAATCACTTAGAGTCAATATACCGTATTTTAATCACTTTATTTATTACACATCTATAAAGAAGAAGTATTTGCGCACAAAGTAGTTGCGTGTAAAGCACAAAGAATCAATCATTTCATCACTCAACGATGACCTCAACTTTGAAATGAACAATTCAGGAGCACTAAAACAGAAGAGGGTGAAAATGAATTGAGACAAAAGTTCAAGCTCTTCAAGATTTTGGGACAGTCCTTTGTTCTTCGTAAAATGTCATTTTCTTGCTTTATGTGTATCAAGACATTTACTCGAACCTGATCCTAATGTTGATCTTCTGGCTGGCATAAGATGTCATTGAGCTCTTCTACTTTAGATTTTTTCATAGGAGCTCCTCAGTGAGGTCAAAGTCAAGACCTTCAGCACTCTCATTAATAGCGAAATTGGAAAAAAAGTCGTGAAAAAACATCTCTTACCACTTTGGCAAGCTCTCGTTTCTTTGAATAGCTTAAGACTAAAGACTCGACCACCTGCTCATAAATGTTTGAAGCTTCTAGATACCTTACAAGGCCACAAATCCCTTTATTTCTTCTTGATTCAATGCTATCATTGACAGCTGTCAGCAATTTCTGCAAAATACAGTGCTGTTCATAATTCAGGAGACACCCTACGAAATTTTCCGATATTAGTCTTTCCTTCATTGTAATAACCTGGGGTCATGTCTCTGGTCACATCATCATCACACCACAATTTGGTACTTGTGACGTCATAATAGGAGATTATTTTTTGTTATTTTAGGTAGGTTTAGCATTATATTTTAGTCAATTATCATGGGCTTCAAACAGATTTGTTTCTGCAACCAGAGGAGGTATCATTTTTTTTCAAAATGAAGGAAAATCACAGAGATTCATCGCAAATAAGACTGGTGTATCTCGAAAAGGAGTGCAAGGAGTGTTAAAGCGGTGGATGGAGACAGGAGATTCGAGATGTCAGCCTCGATCAGGAAGAAAGCGAATGTCAGTAACCAGGTGTGATAGAACTCTGATTAGGATTTCATTGAGAAACAGAAAACTGACTTCGAAAGAGTTGTCCAGGGAGTTGAAGGAGAGCAGTGGAGTTGAATTGTCTGCTCCAACAGTGAGGAAAAGGTTGCTAGAAAATGGTCTTCGGGGGTGCAAAGCTAGAAAGAAGCCGCTGTTGACAGAAAAGCAGAGAAAACATCGTTTAGAGTGGGCACGTTCTCACGTTAAATGGCCTGTTGAGAAGTGGAGGAAAGTTCTCTTCAGCGATGAGTCAACATTTACCCTAAATAACCATGCTGGAAATAATTATGTGAGAAGAAGACCTGAGGAAGAGTACCGACCATATTGCATCTCACCGACCATCAAGCATCCGCAGTCGATAATGGTATGGGATTGCATGGCTGCAAGTGGTATTGGCAGGCTCAAACTAGTCCCTGGAATGATAAACGGAACAAAATACATTGATGTGCTGGAAAACCAAATGCTACCCAGTGCACGCTCTTTGTTTTCCGACGATGATTGGACATTCCAGGATGATAATGCACCATGCCATCGTGCTAAGAAAGTGCAACATTGGTATGGAACCCACAAAGTTGAATGAATGGACTGACCAGCCCAATCTCCTGATTTAAACCCAATTGAAAATTTGTGGAACCGAGTTAGCTGTATTGTCGGTAAAAACAAACCTAAGACTAGAAGAGAGCTTATCGAACAGGTTGTTGCTGCTTGGTTTCGAGTAATTACACCCAAAGAACTCAAAAAGCTTGTTGATTCACTTCCTCGCCGCTGCAAATTAGTCATCGACAACCATGCATGGCCAATAAAATATTAATCCAATTCTTCTCAATTCAAACGGCCCTTTTTGGGGCCCCATAATCTTTATAAAGAGTGCTAATAATTTGACAAAGCTGTTACATATCCCAGTTTTACAACAGAATGCATTTAAAAAAAATTTTTTGGCAAAATCAAAATATGGTATAAATTATGACGTCATAAATAGAGCAGCGTGATGGAATCACTAAAAAAATCACAAACTAAGTGTCAAATGACTTTAACGTGTTTTATTGCCAAAAAAATTATCGTTATCCATTTATTGTTAGTCACAATAATATTGTTATGCTGTTTTGTTACTAATGGCAAAATCAGTTTTCGGTATGACGTCACATTATGACATGCATCTTGGCTTTCAAAAAAATTTCAGAAAAAAATTATTGCTGTTATTAAATTACCTGCAACGTACCCTTCACGAAAATATATAGCATGTAGATACACAATTCATATAAATGAATAAATATGGCTTGGAACAAGAATACCGACAAATTTCGCAGTGTGGCTCCTAAATTATGAACAGCACTGTAGTTCCTGTTTCTTCTCTCAGCTTCTTGAGAACGTACTCAAAAATCTTTTCACTCTTTGAAACTGTGAAATCACGTCCACAAAGAGCACTTGCACCAACCTCAATTATTTCTAGACTTTCTTCCGAGCCTTTACAACTGTAACTTCATCCTCTGTAAACCATTTTAATCCTAGCTCAAGGTCGTTTAATGTATTGTCAATAGGTGCCTTGGCTTCCAAGAATCGTGTGAGCATCTTGAGCAATAAGTTCCATCTTGTTTTGTTATCAAAAAGAAGAAAAAGTGTTTTCACCTATTCTTAAATTTACTTAAGTAAGCAATCATAAAATTTTTACTTAAGCACTTACTTAAACCCAGCTCTAAACGGATATATTTTCAAATCATAAACACGACGTCGAATACATGAATGTTGACTTGCGACGAATTTTTTTAATTAATTTATAATAGCGAACATTATTAATAATATGTAGCTATGCCATTTTTTTTATGACAAGTTTTAATCCAACGAATGATTCAAGCTTAGGACAACGAATGATTTACAGTACCGATATACAATTACGAGCGCGTGAACAGAGTGAGAATGTTTATGAGTCACCCACAACGTTTGATTTCAGCAAAACATCGATGATCAAAAGTTTGTATCTCGTAGGGTCGCCATACTACTACACAGCTATATAGGCTACATTAACAGTTCCTGAGGTTATGATAGCACGACAAGAACAATATTTCAATTTGCATCAAGGTTTTGTTATGATGGTTTAGCAATAACCTACAGTAGATAAGCAAAATATTTTCAATGTTGGTAAACTTTTAAGTAAACTGTGTGTTTTTTAGCAAATGCCAATGAATTAGCTAAGTACTGTATAAATCTGCCAACTACCTAGCAGTTAAGTGAATGGTGTGAGCGAAATAGCTGATGGTCAGTTAATAAGTTAGCTGTTGAAGTAAGCACGGAAACTCATCACAATGTTCGATGCTAACCTGTTGAGTAATAGTCATTATTCAGACCAGTCTGCAAAATATCGTGCCAGCATTTATTTGTGGCTAATGCTAAAAATCATATAAATAAAAACAAATAGGAAAATCGAATAATGAACAAACAAATTATTTTTTGTAATTGGACCCGTTTATTATATCTTTAAGTTGCTCGTCGTAATTAAAACTTTTACCAGTCCACAATACTAAATCAAATAAATTGCTAACTATTGTCAACTACTGTACAACCATTAAGGTTCATTTTTATTTTATATGTAGGAAGGTTTCATGCACGTGATTAAACGTCATCAAAATGCGCTTTCAAAAAAGTGGCGGACCAATTTCAGTGTTTTTGCATTGAATTAAATGGGAGTAATACCGTTTTTTGCAAATTAAATGAATAAACTAGACAGTTGTCAAATGAACGTTAAATATGCTGTTTTACTGATGTTATGGAATGAATCTGAAGTCAAAGTAAGGTAAGAGATACCAAGGTTTGCTTGTTGTTACTACTGTTTACGCTATTTTTATGGGTTATACATGCAAGCTTATTTGTAGCCAACTTCTTTCAAGGTTTTATATTTGATCAATCAGCGTATTTGGGAAAACTGAGTTTAAGTTAATTGTAATATGCAACTTATACAGCATATTTAGTCGCATAAGTATACTGAGAAGCTGTAAACTTAATTATACTGCAGTCTCAACGACAGGGCAAGCTTCTGTACCGTTTGTCATACGTTGGATTAGATATTGATAGATATAATCAGTAACTCTTTGAAATTTTTTGTCAATAATGCTTGCTGACCAGTTACATTGTTCTATCAGATGTAATTTAGTGACTTTAAATATTTCTTAAACAATTTTTTGAGGTATTGGCTTGACTGCTGGACCAAGGATAATTAAAATACTTACCGTACTGATAGTAATGATCGGTTAATAGTTGTTTTTGCTAATGTACCTACGAAAATTTAATTGGAATAGAGTTATTTTTAACTGAGAAGCAAATGGTATTTAGATAGCACTTCTGTTAGGGCCGATTTTTTGGCCAATTGGCGCACAGTACTAAACTTAGACTAGCCAACTGAAAGGACTACTCTCAACCAAATCGCTTTTGATTAATTTTTTTTGTTTCCGAGTAGCAAACTAGCATTTATTCCAATTTTTAATTTAATTCCCATTAGTTTTGAAAATAACCCAGATAGTTGGTATTCGCCCTGCAGTATTTCCTCGCTACTTCGCGGTTCAAGTTTCGTGGCTTTAGTGCATCGCGGTATTTAAAAAAAATTTTTTTGATTGGCTGCGTATCACATCGCTCATTGTCTGCGGGTCACATGAAGCCTCTTCATCATCACTACTAGCCCGTTTGCTCCTCTCAGAAAGCAGTGATGACGATCTAGTGCTGATATCTGATGATAAGGCCCTTCTCAAAAAAACGTAAAGGCCCCATTACTGTACCTACTTTATTACTGCAAATAATTGTTTGAATTACTATAAATAATGCACAGTATCGGATTGTGTTCAGAATAAACAAAACAAAAAACATTTGTAATTTTCAGTGTTCTTTATCCTTCAGTTTTCAGAAGAGTAAGCGTTCATGAATACTGATGTGTATGAATATGTGTCGAAAAGCAAGCGATCATGTATGATGTTATGTCCTGTATTATCCAAAAGGCACCGGGAATTCTATAGTACAGCCACTTTGGGGTTTTTCACTTATCGCGGTGGGGTCTGGAACGCATTAACCGCGATAAATGAGGGTTTAGTGTATATCTTTCCAGCATAAATTGCAGCTTTTGGTCAACCACTTATTTTTGTATCAAATGTGTAACGTCATTTGCAACCTTCCTGTAGGAAGATTGCAGGCACGTGATCAAACATTACCAAAATGCGCTTTTGAAAAAAGTGGCTGATCAGTAGGGCCCGCTAAAGTCAATAAAATCAAAATTTTTTCAGGACCTTGTTACATGATCAAACGTGTACTAACGCTCGTTTCAGATGTTCAGGAGTCTGTTTTGGTAGATTTTATAAGTCAAAATAAAGTCAAAATTTTGCATAAAGTCAAAGCTTGTCAAAATTGTCTTCATCAAAAATTTCCTTACAAAAACGAACAAATTTATATTTTTTTTATAGTTTTTTGAATTTTTGAGCTGCTACTAAAATTTTATGCGCAGTTTTATTTGATTTTAAACTTCTCAAATAGTTGCAATGGTAAAAATGCGTGCGGTAATTGAGAAGGAAACAGCACTTATTATGCATGAAATCGTCATTGTTGATGCATAAACACATAATTGTAGTCGTGGCTTGCAAAGCAAAGAATGCCTAAACAAGCCAAATCTTCTACAACGAAAGTTAGGCAAATTTGCCAGGAATATCCGTATGAGTTTTCGGCAACTCCTGCCCGCGAATTGCGATGCAACCTTTGCGACATGTTAGTAAAATGCGACAAAAAGTTTTTTGTGGAAAGCCACGGAAAAAGTAAGCAACACCAAAGAAATTTGGAGACGAAGAGCAAATCGCAAAGTAAGCAAACCTTTTTACAACTCGATCAAGTAAACTTCAAGGAACAGGTTGTTTCTTCATTCTTAGCTGCAGATATCCCACTTCATAAACTGAACCATCCTTCTTTAAAGTCTCAGTTTGCTACAATGGGAAAAGTATTGCCTACGGAGATTGCAGCCCGGGCACGTGTTGCTAAATTAGCATCCCAAAAAGAAGAACAAATTCAAGAATTACTTCGTGACAAAGAATATTTTTAATTGTGGATGAAGCAGAGATTGCTAAACAAAAGTATATTAGTGTGCTTGTGGGCAGCTTAGATGCCCAAAATCAGACATTGCCTCATTGATTGCCATCTACTTAGCGGTAGCAATGTTAATAGCAGTGGTAGCAATGTTAATAGCAGTATTATTCTGCACACTGTGGATGACATATTGCGACAACTTGAAATAAAACGCGAGAATTTTTCATTGTTCTTGACTGATGAAACAATAGCAACGATCAAAAACAAAGATTGCAAGAAAGATTTTCATGATGCTGGTCTGCCATCTCCTCCTGACCCTGTAATTACAAGATGGGCAACTTGGCTTAGAGCTGCCTTATATTACAGTGAGAACCTTCCAGCTGTTCGTACCATTGGCAACAATTGCACAAGTGCAGGCCTCTTAGTCAGCAAAGCAAAAGACGCTATCAATGTGGAAGATTTGGTGCCGGACTTGGTTGAAATAAATCAATACCGGACTCTAGCAGCCAACGTAGAGTTATTAGAAGGAAGTGCCTGCATGATAACCGAAGCATACGGACTGCTAAAGAATACGCAATTCGATGATGATCCGTGCGCAATTAAAAATTACATTAAAAAACGACTATCCAACTCTGATTTAAAAACAATAATAAACTGTACCAACTTGACAATTGACCCAACAAGCTACGCACTATTGCAAAAAGCCCAGCCAACCTCTGCTGCTGTTGAGAGGTCGTTTTCTATGCTCAGTAAGTTACTGAGAAAAGACAGAAATTTTGATGTTAAGAGCGTAAAAAAATATATGATGCTGTATTACAATAAAAAGTCCTGGTAATTATACTGTGTGACTTTCGTTAAAAACATCATAGACAGACTGTTAATGTACAGTACAGTTGCGACAACAACGCATTTTTTGTATTACACGCTAATTGATACTGGTACACACAATGGCTCGTTATCCTAGGTTTGACGTCATGCGTCGCTTTGTTGCATTAGTTTCAAGAGTGAGTGATTGAGAAAATGTTTAAAGCAGGCTACCTTCTTCTTTAAAAACTTATGTAAATTGCGGATTATAAAATATTTTTTATCAAAAAAGTGCAACAAGACATAAATAATAGGCGAAATGGGTTAGGTCAAAATAAAGTCAAAAATATATTTTTTTACGTCAAAAAAATGGCCCTACTGATCAGTTTCAGTGTTTTTGCATTGAATTGAATAGAGAGTGCTACCGTTTTTTGCAAATCAAGTGGATAAACTAGACCAGCGATCATTAACCGTATGTTCCGCTGGCACCAGGTTGCCCGCGAAGACGATCTGAGTCACCCCACAACTGCACAAGGGGTCCGTGGCTTCGTCCGGTCTGTCCATCAAAAGTCCCGGTTAGGCATTTAGTCAGCCAGCATAGCTAGACCTGTCATATGTACCGATGTAAACGTCTGTCCCGGTTAGTAAAAAGCCCCGGAAATTCACTTCAGCGCAATTATGAAAAGTAACTCTAGCCTAAATATGAATTAGACCCCGAGTGATACAACCGCGGCATCAATGCAAGTGTAGACCTTTTTATATTTTTCTTCGGGAGGTCACCTCCTTTTTCTAGGGGGATACTTCCATATGTGTGAGAGGGCATTTTCGGCACTTACTAATATGAAGACAAAGTATATGTTCAGGCTGAATGTCGGGTCCGTCCTATGGGTTTGTTTGTCACAAATAGTCCTAAGAATTGAAAAACTGTGCAAAGTGAAGCAAGCCCATCCATCACATTGACAAATAAATTGTATTCATATTTTTATAATTATTATTGTAAGTTTTATAATTATTATGGTAAGTGAGTTGGGTGACAAAAGTAATGTAACATATGATTGGGGTCCGCAAAAAAGCAGATTCGCAAAAAAATGATCTGCGAAGCAAAAAGTTTGGGAAACCTTGATCTAACTTAGAACTCTCGCTATGTCAGTAATCAGAAAGTAGCCCTCGGTTTAAAAAAGGTTGTTGACCTCTGAATCAGGCGGTTGTCAAATGAACGTTAAATATTTTGCTTTACTGATGTTATGGAATGAATCTGAAGTCAAAGTATGCAAAAAAGTGTTAAGGTTTGCTTGTTATTGCTACTGGTAAACCCAGTTTTATGGGCCAAACATGTAGGCTTATTTGAAATCAGCTTCTGTTTGGATTTCATATTCGATTAGTCAGTGTATTTGGGAAAACTGAGTTTAAGTTAATTGTAATATGCAACTTATACAGCATATATAGTCACTCAAGTATACTGAAAAGTTATAAACCTAAATTAAACTGTAGCCCAAATGGCGGCAGACTTCTGTACCGTTTGCCAAGTGTTGGAATAGATAATAGTAAATACAATCAGTAATTCTTTGAAATTTTTTGTCAATAATGCTTGCAAACTGATTACATTGATCTATCAGATGTAATTTTGTGACTTCAACTACTTCCAAAACAATTTTTGGAGGTATTGCCCAGGTTCCTGGAACAAGTAAGGCAAAGAATAATCAAAAATTTACGGTCCTGGAGTAATGCTCTGATAATGGCTGATTTTGCTGATGTACCTACGGGTATCCAATCGGCATAGAGTTATCTTTAACAGAGGAATAAATGATATTTTGATAATACTTCTCTTAAAGCCAATTTTTTTGCCAATTTGCAAACAGTACTAGATTTAATCTAGTCAACTGAAAGGCGTAATCTCAACCACATCGCTTTAAATTAATTTTTTTTATTTCCGAGAAACTAACTTGCTACAATTCATTCCAATTTTTAATTAATTTCTTGTTAGTTTTCAAAGCAACCCCAAAAGTTGGTATTCGCCCTATACCTTTCCAGCATAAATTGCAGTTTTGGTCAGCCACTTATTTTCGTGTCAAATGTGTGACGTCATATGCAGCCTTCCTAAGGGTTATTCCTTTAACCCTTTGAGGGATAATGTAACACATATGTTATACGATTGTTAATTGTTATAACATTATGATGTAATAGCCATTTTTCTGAAATTCATTGTGATTTTGTTGTTACCACACAATTAAGGAATTGTTTCAAATTTTATGAATTAGAATCTTATGATCCTTAAAGGGTTAAGGATCATAACATTCTAATTCATAAAATTTGAGACACTTCCTTGATTGTTTGGTAGCAACAGAATTAGAATAAATTTCAGAAAAATGGTTATCGCGTCATAATAATATAACAATCAATAATCATGTAACATATGTGTTACATTGTCTTTCAAAAAGTTATAGCTTTACTACCTTAATCCAACAATTTTTAGTGGCATCTTTGCCAGTGCCATTGGTCAGATTTTTCTAGGTTCAAATCACTTGACCTACTTTCGGTTGTCGAGTGATGCAGGCATCGTCGTGATATTATTTAAGCTTGTCATAAAAAAATACATTGGTAAAGGTCTGGATTACGTTTAACTAGTGATGCCGGAACGGAAGAAGGCTCGTTGCTCTCAACCCTGTAACTACTGGAGAAAAAAAAACCTTTTAGACAAAAATTTGAACTAAAATTCTATTAAAATTTTGTAAATTTTATGTAAAACTGTAATGGAAATATCATTTATTGTAATGGTTGAGCCAAGGATAGATGCTAGCCTACCTTCGTTTAATTATTTTGCTTGCTATAGTACTTTTACATCTTCAAGTTTTTCAGTAACTAATTATTGACGCTCATGCCTTCATGCATATTATCCCATATCCTACACTTATTGTTATGTTCCGCATGCCCATTGCAACATGTTCATTGCCCGATAACCATTTGCTTTTATGTTTGATGCCTGCATGACAGCATTCTCAACACTTATGATCTCTTCTCACAGATAGTGCCAACAAGAGGAGAACCAGCGATATGGAGATATACGACTCCTAACAAGGGAACTCTGATTTCACCGACGTAAGCCATCACCAATGAACGCTCTAAAAGCTACATCACCACACCTGTATGGCCATGAATCGAAAAAAACTACTTTGTAGAATGCACAAGTTCTTATAACTGCAGGGCAATTACAGCGAGGCGATAGCAGTGCTTACGTGATTGTAAGCGCCAAAGGAAGATATTTAGCTGATGCAAAATGTGATTTAGTGAACAAAAGCACAGCAAGAGGCCGCAAAAACACACAATTAGTTGAATGGATTGAGTGCGCAAATAATTTTTAACAATATCTCAATTGATTTAGAATGAGTGTGTAAACATGCAGGTTGTAGTGCTAAAGAATCAAAAATGTGTTCCAGTAGTCGGATGTGCTTTGTTCATTTTCGTAGCCAATTCTAGTTCATTTTCGCTGCGTCACAGTCCGGTTTAACTTATTTTGTTCTCACAATCTGTCTGATTGAGATCGGCGCGGACAAGTGAATTGCTGTCTATTCAGTAATTTATGCAGTACAATCACATATGGTGACGCAACTGATGTGCAGTAAGACAGAAGACTTGTTAGCCAAAATTGGGATGTTTTTCTATTAGCCGGCAATGAAATAACCTGTTAAGTAGGCCTGTGGATTTATTAAGCGTTTTAAAAGGGGAACAATAACAAAAAATTAAAAAAAGCTAAAGCTTTTTTCTTTGACTATTAGGTTATATATTTTTTTTAATTTGTAGCATTTCAACTTTTCTTTTCACTAGACTACTAGCATCCTTTACAGACAACTAACACCACTCTAGTAAAGCATAAAAATTTATAAATTGTCAAAATAGTAACAAAATTAACTCAAACAACTGTTACTTGCCCTAATCTACACTTTGATCTAAACATTAACCCTGACTCTGCTTCAAGTCTTAACCCACACACAATTTTTAACTTGAACTACAATTTCCATAAAATATTATACAAATGACTCGTGCGAACAAAATCAAGAGCGAACTGTGCATTTTGAGCAAAAAGCATTACTTTGGCGCAGTTATGCAAATTTAGCCGCAATTTTAAAATCGAATGGGAACCAAATTTTAGCCACATACAAGGGTGGTTTTACCCAAAAAACGGTGATCGAGGGAAAAAGTATGACTTTGAAAATTATTTCTTGATGTAGAAAACTTAAGGAGTTGATATTTACAACGTGGGTAGATCTTATTCTCAAGTTTACAAAAATCCTCGATTAAAACCGATGACTTCACTATTGTGTCATCAAAATTAAAAAAAATTGCTGACATATGTGACAATGATAACATTTTTTCGCAGTAAGTATCAAATTTGTAATGTTATTTTTAATAATATATTATTAAAAAAGCAACAGAGCCGTTGAGATTTTTTGACGTTAAAATTAAAATTTTGAATAATGGTTTTGAACGCTCAGTGTATCGCATGCAATCTACAGTAATGCAAATTTTATATTAAGTGATCATGCTAATTGTACTAAAATTTGGAAATCTGGTTCACAAATGTGCCTATGGCATAGAACGAAATGTCTAGACGAGTTTAGTTTAATCTTAGAGTTCATCAGACGATGAATTTGAAGATGAACTAAAATTCATCACTTCTGCATTTTTAAAAGCTTTGACAAGTCAATAACGCTCAAGGCCCAACTAAGCTCTATACAACTGCCTTTCAAAACTTTCCCGAAATCAAAAAATTATGATTTTATTTAGAATCAAAAAATTATGATGCTGATTTGATGAAGGTAACAGCGTAGTAGTAGTGAATTTTGAGTATTATTTTAAAAAGTTAGATTGAATAGCTAAAGACCCAACGAAATTAAAAAAAAATTAACTTTAATCTTGAGAGTAATGCTCTCAAGAATTGCAAGTCTGCCTCTTGGATTGAAAAACATAAGAGCATGAAATATTACCTTACAACGTATATTAAACCAATAGTTAATCCAGTCACTTATTTAAACTTGTTACGTTCAGGCAGTGTGCCTGTCCGCCTTTACGGTAAAGCTAGATTTTATAAAAGCAGATGTCCCCTAAGGCCAGTCACCTCCGCCTAAACATAGTCTTGCCAAATGGCTTGATTCTTTAATTAAACCTTATATTTCTGTTCCTTATCTTCAACCTCGAGTCTTATTAACAAGATTAAAGAACCTAAGCCTACAAATGACATTAAACTGGTGAGTTTTGATGTAACTAGCCTCTTTACCAACGTTCCGGTTGACCTTGTAATAGAGGATATAGCTAATAAATTATTCTCAAGTGATGTCGCCCCTGAGTAACCTTTTCTACATTCCAAGAAACCAATTACAAAAAATATCTTGAAAAAACTATTAAAGCTTAGTACCGGAAGTGTGTTTATTCATAACGGTAAACTATTTTTGCAAATTTACGGTGTAGCTATGGGTAATCCTTTAAGCCCTACGTTAGCTAATTGATTTCTTGGAATAATTGAAAAAGTAATTTTTAATCAACATCTTTCGTTTTTTCCATCATTTTATGTGCGTTATGTGGACGATGTTTTTGCCACCTTCAATTAATCAGTAGATGCTTAATTGTCTCTAAATGCACTTATCAACCAGCAATTAAACCTTGGTTTTACATGTGAGGAAGCCTCTTACTATCATTTCTTGATGAAGTAACAATTTGCGATTTGATATCAATGTGTACTACTAACCAACTTTTACCGGTGTACTCTTACATTTTAACTACATAGCGCCTTTGTTCTGGAAACGAGGTTTTATCACTTGTTTATTTCATCGTGTGTATTCATATTCATCAAATGAATCGTTACTGAAAACTAAAATCAACTTTATTATATCTTTGTTAAAACGAAACGGCTACCCGATATTTTCCATCTTAAAAGTGATAGACAGGTTTAAGAATAAATTTGACAACCACAACCAACAAATCCCCACCGACTCCCTTAACAATACCCCTAACTAAAACCCTTATACTTAACCTTTCCGTACATCGGTACCTCATCTATTAAATTCGGTAACAGCATCACTACATTGTTTCGTGACAGATTGGGCGCTGATATAAAGATAGTCTAAGAAATTTTAAAAATAATTTCGTTTTTCAACCTTAAATTTCCTCTACTCTTTTTTTTCTGCTCAAATGTTTTCCATGAATATACCTGTTCTTGTGACAAAAACACGTCATACTTCGATATGACGACTAGACAAATATTCGTAAGAATCAAAATTCATCTTTTCAATAACCAAAGTCCATGTAACTCTGCCATCAAATCCAATCGTGATCAGTACAAAGCCTGCAGAAAAACAATGCCTGCGCAGCAAAACTTAGCATTAAAAAGTGCCCTTTCAACACTGAAATCTTGCTAATTAATCGTCTTAACCATTTTCAAAACGTAAAACGCGCTTAACTAAACGCCTCAAGTCATTTTCCAAACGTAAAACTAGGTCATTTACAAAGTGCCAAGTCGCTTCGGCACGTGTTTCATTGAGAAATGCAGTGTTAAAACATTGCTATTCTCGTCAACAGTATCTAGGTGCTACGACATTAAATTTATCTTTGAATTTACAGATTTATTTTGCCTTGATGAAGTCCCCGAAGAGGAACAAAATGCTTCGGCATTTTTTGGTTTTTATTTATATTAATTTGTTGTGTTAATTTCAACATGTTTAAAAAGCGCTGCTCTGTATATTCGTTTGGCTCATTAAATCATTAACTTTTAGAGTATAAACTGCAATCAGTTCAATCGAGTAACCAACTTTTGTCAAATGTTGCCCTGACATTTTGAAAAAAACCAAAAGATAGATATTGTATATGACGTCGCTGGAGTACAATCTCTATTCGATATTTCAAGCTAAAAAAAATTAGTTTACGTTTAAATAGTTATAAGTTTACAATCATTGTTCTTTTGGCAGAATGCAGGGGAAACGCTCCAAATTTATGCCCACATTACGAATAACAGATTAACTTTTTGCTTACATACAGCAACTAGCTCTTTCGAAATTAATCCATTAGATGCTGTTTATATCAAGTCGAGGGACCTGTGATATGAGAGAGAAAGAATTGTACACACATTCAATCTGTGTAGATAAGTAGGCTACTGAACATTTTTGTGCAAGTAGAATTACAATGCTTGGTGCAAAGAAAAAATGTTTTTTAGATATCAGCCATTTAAGAACAGTTTACGAGAATTTTTCAAAAATATCCTTATTTCTGAGGACAATACTCAGCAGTGATATTGTTAAACCTAACAAATTAAATCTCAGAGACAATCGAAATCCTTTTTTTTTCATGCAAACTGCTGATCAACAAAAACAAAGAAAAAAATCATTGTTCATACAGGTAACAGATTAAAAACATGGCTAAAAGAAAATAGTTCAGCTGTTGCCTAGTTGAACAATAATAATTGACAAAAAGTTGATTTTATTTAAAGCATGAGTTGGTAGCTGTTAGGTTTCCCTTATGTAGTGCTGTCTCAAGCATATCGCTATCCAGTAATTACAGCATCAGAATATACACTAATAAATAGTTGTGAAAGGTGTCTCTCATGATTGAACAATTTTTTGAAAAGATTGGTTCAAATTGGACCAAGAAGTCCGTAGTTATAAGTGATTACTCGCTTTCTAGGGCCACTGCTGCATGCAACACTACAACTGGAGATGATACAAAGTTGCCCCTAAAACCCAAAATCTGTGAAAGAAGTGGCCGATTAACCACGCCCCGATCATTGGAAAACGTGGTATTAATTCAGGAAATGTTCGATCAGAGCTTGCAAAACTTGAAATATCGAGTAACTTCTTCGATTGGACCATGCAAAGTATGGTTAGTCAGGATGAAGAATCAGAGTCTAAATATCTGTGTTGATATGATTATAAGGAACAAATATTAAATCAGTGGTTGGCAACGTTTTTAAATAACTTTCGACGTCGGGCACTAGATAATTGTTTTAATGATGTTTGGTCCCTGAAACAAATAGGGTAAAAGTATCTTTTACAGTTAGTACTAAATAAGTCTCTACCATCGATTAGGAAAGCTGAAATGTTTCTTTAGCAGATCTCCCGAAACTGCTTTACGACCACCAATCGATCCTTAGTACAAAAATTGAGTATATCACTATCAGGTATGATCACTCACCAATTGATGATGATAACGCTAAGTCGGTCAAACAAGACAATTAAATAGCCTAGGTGGCAATTTAAACATACGTATTTAAATCACATCCTTTATAATTGCTAACCTATAACAGAGCTGCTCAATTAATTCTAACGAAGGTCCAGTTGGACATGTTCAGTATTTCCTAAGGTCAAGAAGAATTGTTGACTTGCAATGAAACAGATAAAACTATCTTTACGAGTAAACACAGGAAAATTCTTGTATTTTCTCTTAGTCTACACCAGTATTTCTCAACCTTTTTAGGCATGTGATCCATTTTCAAAATACGCAGAGATTTGTGGCCCAGTTGCGTTATATTTTTTCTATTTCAGTGATGTTCTCCTTATTAGTTGAAATTAAAATAAGAAGCCGTAGCCCACCGGTTGAGAACCGCTGGTCTATACACTCTGCACCATTTAGCAAAAATAAAATGAGCTTATTGTACTCCATTCAGCAAATTTTGTGAAAAAAATCGCATTTATTCCTTTTAGCCAGTTCTTAAAATTTGGTCTATAAAAGTAACAGCAAATCAAAGACGTTGGTTGAGTGTTTGGCCCTGATACCATACAATAGGCTTTCGTGTGCAGCAGTATGATCTTCCAATACAATGCCTGATTTAATTTAAAGCTGTATTTTCTTCAAAGCTGTGTTCGACGCCATAGGTTGGTTTAAACGCTTCATCGGTTATGCATTGACCATGCCTGAAGCCAGCTTGTTTGTCAGGAAGTTGGTGGTCAAAAGCAGGTTCTAGACGCCTCAAGAGTTACCGCTCGAAAAGTTTCTAAGAAACGCTCAGTAGCGATATGGGCTGCAAGCTCTTTCTGTCATCAGCTGCTTTGCCAGGTTTTGGTACCGACAAGGGTGTATTGGAGGGGGATCGCCGTCCACTTACTTTTTTTAGAAAACGCTTTACTGAAGGCACATTTTATTAATATTCAAAATTTTTTTATTTTATTGTTTCTAAAATATGTTTTCAAATATACTTTTTTTAAAAATAAATTTGACGGTTGAGGCCAACCGTTTACCTACTTGATTTACTTTTATTTAGCAATACACCACTCACTGGGTACCGAGAAAACAGTGGCCAGTCGCCATATTGTGGGGATTGCTTGGTAGGTCACGCAGGCTGTGTAGAATTTTTAAAGCCATGTAACACATTTGGAGCCGCTGTGCTTCAAAATCTATCTGGCGGGATTTTGTGAGAGCTTTGAGTTTTACCACACTTGATTAGTTTAATTGCAGAGGCAGATTTCTGGACGAGAGAAGCATAAAGCATAAAGTGTTGAGGAGATGACTCCAGTCTGTGTAAAAAAATTCGATTTGAGTTATTTATACTAAGTGACTTGACTCGGCACTCGACGCCTGTGACCCAAGGCTCGAATACTCTGACTCGAGGCAAGACTCTACTGGTCTGCTGATGATAAATTTACCTGCATGAAAAGAATTTACTATTTTGAAAGTTTGAATTTTCAAAAATTTTACCGAAAAAATTTATGTGTTTAAGAATATTTTTTTATAATTTAGAAAGGGATGTAAGTTTTAGAATTCATAGAATGATACTACATAGCATCACCGAACAATTTTCAAAAACATTTTCATTGTTGATGATTGATTCAAATAGACTCTAAACTGAACGTTTTCGGCTTATTTTAAGCTTTTGTTAAAGCATCTGCAACATCACGTGATAGCACTTAATTATGACATAGAGCTAATACTTCAAAATATTGATATAGGCTCAGGCCTTACACTGCCTCAGCAAGTCAGATTATGAATAGAAATGTGAGGCCACAACAACATACGCCGGTAACCAAATACTATTGATTGTGGAAAATAAGGCAAGCGATGACAAAAGAACGGCTAAATGATGAAAAATAACTTAACAAAAGAGCGGCAAATACAATAGATTGATAGACTGTGACCAAACAAGATGAATAAATCAAAATATTTTCAGCAACAATGAACAACCATTTACATGTAGCTCTTTATTAAGAAGTGGTTTGCTTTGTTTGATTAACAGAGCTTTATGACATTTAGCGTTATATTCAACTTTAAGAATCGTAAATGACGAGTGAAATTTAATTTCACTTTTGGAACAATATCTACACCTAGCCTTGAAAAAAAGCTGTTTGAGCCATAAGCTTTTCGTGACGCTCTCATCAGTGGCATTATCGCGTCAAAAGGGAAAATCTAGGGTAAGTATTAATTTGGACGTTAGACAATTAAGACAAGGCAATGATAGCGTTTGTATTGTGAAGCGCCCCAAAAAAAGATTTCCGCGATAGCGAAATGTTGAAGAAAGCGCAGCAAGAGGCCAATTGGGAACGCTGCAATTATTGAAAGAACTTGAGACTGCAATCAAACTCTTTTTGTCTGTACAACATCGGGCCCTGAGTCTTGATATAAGCAGCCTCTACGAGAATAAGGTAAAAAGAGCTGCGTGCTGTGGCGAGGATTGAAAATCGATATTTATCACAGTTAAATGCGCATTGATCATTTTCTAAAAAATGCTAACTAATGGCAGAGTCACAGTGCTGTTTGGTGTCGTTTCGTTTGCACAATCTGTGTGGTTGAGATCGGCGTGTACGGCTCAATTGCTGTCTTAGCCATTGCGGAACATGTTGTTTGATGCGATTCTGTAGTCGTGGAGATGTTCGTCCTACGTACCTACTATCATAGTAGCACTTGTATTCATATATGACAGAACTTTTGTGAGTGGTAGATAGAACATTCTTGCGGGCCACAGGCAGCATGCGTTTTGACGTAAAGACCAAGCGAGTGCTGACGGAATTATAGCAGCTTTCCACGGCGGTTTTGACTTATTTTTCCAAATTTGGGGAGGGCTTACCTCATTTAACTATTGCGAAAACCTTTTTTTGGCGTGCTTTACAATACTAGCGCTATCATTAGTTAGTCTAACGTCCAAATTAATTACATAAAACACTTACTCCCTTTAAATCAGGGCTTTCCAAACTGTATGTTGTGGAAGATTTGCAGGTGTGCCGCGAGTCCTTTTAAAGTGCTTTTTGTTGTAACAAATTTTCTACCAAAATTGAGAAAATGCTGCCATTGCTGGTCACGCAGAGGGAGGTAATAACCTTTTTTGAAAATCAGCACCATTTGGGGCTGCATCACGCGATTTTTAGAGGTCGTTGCGCAGAAAAGTGGTGATCTCCGAAAGAAAAAAAGGTCATTGCCATCCTCGTTGTCGCCTGCGATGCCACTCGACAACAATTGGAACAAATTCCAGTGGCTGGTGTGCCGCGAAATTTCTTCAACTGATTTTCTGTACCGGCAGGCAAAAAAGTTTGGGAACCACTGCTCTAGATTTTCCCCTTTGACGCGATGCCGCCACTGAGGAGAGCGTCACAAAAAGCTTATGGTTCAAACAGCTTTTTTCAAAGCTTTGTAAAAATGATATGGTAAATATGAAAAATACATATTTTACTATTAATTTTTATTTATAACGTCATGCGACATTGTGAAAACATGAAGTTTGTAGGTGGGTACTGGTTTTTGTTTAACCCAAACCGCTTTATCAGTCCAAAAATGCGATTTTTAAACAAATTGTCATAAATTATGGCGCCATCATGACCTCCCTAACTCTGAATCGATTTTGGTAAACCTTATGTGACACTTAATCCAGAGAAGTGAGGAATCGTCACAAGTTTGACGCTTATACGTTCAGCAGTTTTGGAGGAGTTGTAACATTTACAGGAGGAGTTATAACATTCACAGACACACAAACAGAATTTTGCTTTATAGGATTAGAATCGCCGGGTTTACCGATATCGCGCGCAGGGCCCGCATCACTGATGTCGGGTTTACCAAAATCGGTTCAGCCGGCCAAGCTAGCTTCACCTATCGGATAATTGCGTTAATAGTCAAGAAAAATTATTGTTTTTTTTATGCTGATCCATAGTTGCCGAACACTTAATGGTAGTCATCTTAGTCTATCAATCAAGAGTCGGTATGCTCCCCAAAAACAGATTGTTTTCACAAACTATCATTCATACAGTCAAATAGTGTGGGGGCATTAGAAAACAGAAAAAATGTGGTGGCGGCCAAACTGCAGTCGTTTTCATAGTTATAAAAACGAACTATTTAATGGTAGGCTTATTTTACGATTGGGTGCGACTCCTTTCCCACTTATATTTGTGGTGTTAAGTTCGTTATCTGCGGTATTTGCCTTGTTTCTACAATAGCAAAAAAAGCTATACCTCCCCCAGATTCATTCACTGTATTATAGTAGGCGCTTATCATACCAAATTACATGTACTTTCAAACAAAATGTTCTCTCAAAATTCAGTTTTTCAAATTGATAGATCTATCATTTTGTTTTGGTTTTTTCTTAAACTTGGGATTTTATTACATTGCTTCACACTATACAAGGTGTCCCAAAAGTATGGGTACATGATAGATTTCACTATCTATGTTATTAATTTTGTTTTTCTGTCCCCAGAATAAATGATGGCTCTTTGTGCAAAGCGCATCCAAACATGCATTGACAACGATGGACAATATATTGAAACTACAATTATTTAACAACATTATCAGTGATTGAGATAGTTTTGTTTAGTTTTTCACCATGTACCCAAACTTTTGAGATACCCTGCAGATAAAGATACCTTAACAGGCAGCATATTAGTAAAAGAAAAAAATCTTTGCATTGTTGTATAGATATAGGCCAAGATAACTTAACAGGCAGCATTGAAATAATGAACTTTATTTTTTTCCCAAGTATTTTTAGCTTCGATTCCTGTAGCTGTGTGAGGACATTATTAAGCAAAATAACAAAACTGTTTCTTCCAAATGTGATGTGCTTTTGCCTCGGCAGGGCTTGCCATCAGCTGTTCCTAGTGTGAAACGGTTAGTTCAGGCATCTGCTCCCGCTTCACTACACAATCATTTGTGAGAGTAGCCTATTAACCTTTAGTAGAACAACTGAAATAACATACGTTTTAGTATTTCTGTTTACATTTTGTAAACAATCTCACAACACAAAGCTTTCTTTTGTATATGGTGCGATTGTTGTCAAGAAATTGAGTATTTCAACAAAAAGCAACACCAAACAAATATTGACAAAAAATAATCGGTTTACAGCTGAGACACAATGTCCACACTTGCAGGTTTTGACCAGCTGCCTATGTCTTGGGTATACCTCTCTACCACAGTCATCACACCGTGAGCGTGTAAGTTTTCTGCACTCCATATATCTCATTATGCGGCTTGTTTTGACAGTATTCAGTGGTTCTGCAAGAACACTAGGCGCAGGAAATCCCCACTAGAACACCAGCGCTTCTTACACAGTGTTTTAGATTGAAAAGACTCAGACGTATTCCTACAACAAGTTTTTCCAAGTCAAAAGTCAGTTTTTTCAAAAACGCTATTTTGATAGTTGTATTCTCCAGCTTTTCTCAATAAAATGTACGCATTGTTTGCTGCAGCATCAATAATATTGTAAAAAAAAAGAAGCTTGTTTTTCTTTGGCATGAAAGAAACTGTTTTTCTTTGGCGTGAAAATTCTTCCAAATTTTCATCAAACATGTCCACTTCTCCTTTTGTTTTGTTATAGTTCAGGATCATTACCGGTTTTTTGTTTTATAAGTAGCTATCAAATTATCTGCGTGACTAGAGTTCAGTAACATGACAAGATTTTTGTTTTTGTTTTTGCCTGGTTGCTTGGTAAGCAACCAGGCACATACCATTCACATGGTTGAATAAAAACTAGCTAGAATAAATTTCTATTTTTCTGTTTGATGACCCAGGTACTCCTTGACAATGCCTTCTTGTTGTTCCTAATTACGTCAGATTTTCCTGCAGGAGCAGTTTGGCAAGATTTTAACTTGTAAAACAGTTGTCTATGCACACATCCCTGCTAGTTCCAAAATAGGGTTCTAGCAATCGCATTACAATATCCTGTGCCAAATTGCGATGAACTTGGTCACCTTCTTTGCCACCGTATGAAATGCCATTGAGAGCATATCCTGAACTGGACTCACAGGCCCAAAACATTTTTAGTCCATATTTTCGGGTTTTGATGGAATATAAGTTCTGCCTGGAATTCTACCACCATGCCCCACCAGTTGTTCATCTATTGTTATGCAGTCATCTGGACTATAGGCACGCCTCAAATTGATAAGAAAAATGTCCCAGATTTCTGCTACTGCAGCAAATTTATTGTGGACTTTTCTTTCTTTCCGAGTATGCCAATTGTCAAACTGGAGGCACCTAAGGAAGAATTTGAAACGGACCAAGGACATGACAGCTCGGTAAGATGGTTTACTATCTTCCGCTTGCCATAAGTTATCAAGCTGCGTAAAGTTGTCTCTGTCGCTTCCAGCTCGTAAAATTATTGTTAATCCTGCTTTCAACTCATCCGTGGAGAATGTATTGAAGTGATGCAGTCTACTTAAAGTTCTGCGTATCTCCCTCGCTTTCCTACTTGTATGCATCAAAAGAGCTTGTAGAATGTCTTCGCTCAGAAACAGTTCAAAACTCTCTATTGCACTCCCAGGATTAGCGATGACTTTAGAAGACTGGGTTAGTATATGTCGCATTCGTCGTCTACCTGGAATTGGACGTGTGGAGTTCTCAAATTTACTTCGAAAAGAACACATTCTTCATCCTCATGGTCGGTATCACTATCATTAGCATTCACCGTCTCCTCATCCTCCTAGTCTTCCTCATCTGTAGCATTCTCTTTAAATATTTCTACTTTATCTTCATCGTCAACGACAAGTGCTGTTCCTCCTCTTCTTCGCTTATTTGCATACCTTCTACATCTGCACAATTGCTATTATTAATATACAGATTATCTTCAGCGTTACTGTCATCATTGTAAATATTGTCTTCCGTAATGCCAAGTTGCAAGCAAGCATCCCTGAAAGTCATTCGTCTACTCATGTTTATCGAATTAAAATTATGGGCCTACAAAAGAAAATGTGTCGCACCTGTTTATCCTACCGTTTTTATACCGAGTTGCATAAGCAACAGAGTATAGTGTAACTGAAAGAAACAACTGTAACTATTGTAGTTGCACTCATTGCTATTTGTAGGAAATAAGCCTAAATAATGTTCTACTAAGCCTCGAAACCACCCAGAGCACTCATTGCACCAGTGCATGCACGTAGCCTGCCCAGTTCTCCCAATAAATCTTACTCGTTACCGTACTCCTAAACGTAACCCCAAATCTAGAGCCACTGTATGAAGTGTACCCTAATTCTAGCCCTAAACCCAACTCAAATTCAAACTCTTACTAATGCAACCTGGATATACATAGAACAGCTAAATAAGCCTTCACTGGCCAACTAGCATTGGTCTTGTACTTGCGTCTAAAAAGTAGTTTTCCTGCTTCTGTAAAGTATTCAATCCTAATCTATTTTTTTATAGAGCAAACCTTCTATAGACCTACTTTACACTGTAGCAGTTGACAGTATTTCGAATCTAGACAATCCAATTAGACCTAGTTCACATGGCGCAGAATGCAGCTGACAAAAAGATAAAATCTGGTTCACACACTTCTTTATTTTGTAATCTCATTTCTTTTTTGTGCTGTATTGTCTGTATTCGTAACGCAGCAATGCATCATGTAATCATGTGTATAAACTCGGGGAAATGCAGCAAAAGAGGCTGTTTACAAAATGTAGTCAGAAATACGTCAACGCAACTTTTTTAGATAAAAGTAAAACTTGCCACTGAAATTAAGTTTCTTTCAAACTCAACAATCTAACCCCAATGTCCTTCATCATAGTTTACTAGGGGCCTTCAAGATTACGCATGATGAAAGTTATACTACGACAAATTCCTTGTGTGTATGAAATGTATACAGTTATACTAATAAGGATTAACAAAAAGTTGTGGTAAACAAAGGCTATAGTTTGTCTACACGTAATGGTGATAACCATGGTCTATTAATCACGAGTGATAATACTCACAAACTAAGTATGACTTTACAAACTATCACTCGTACTTTTGAAAGGTGAAAGAGGCGGATGGAAGACTCTACACAATGATGGCGGCGTAAGATGATAATAGTTTTCACAATTACAGAAATAAGCTATCTAATGCTAGACTTATTTAGCGATTTAGTATTTTTTTGTGATTTCAAGAACTTTGGCTGCGTTGTATGCTTTAACCAGTTAAGCGCGTTGCGGTTTTCGGTCTGTCTACTCGCTCAGTGCGTAACGATTTTTGTCTAGTATATGGCGGTCGCGGAGCGTATCATGCATTACGTAATCGACTTCTTGCTGTTGAATTTGTTGTTTGGCCTCGCTTCATCTATTTATTAGTTTATGTAATTCAATGACAGAACATCTTGATTTTGTACTTTTTACTTTTGCAGTATATATAATACAGCTACCATAAGAGCGATACAAACACAAGAAATTATAGAGTAAACAAATGATCTCCCAGTTGATGTTATATGCTTCGATAGGCTCTTAAGTACTACAATGTGATAGCTAATGACGTGAAAATAAGTTTGTAAACTATAGTATAAGGATGGACAATGATGGCATAAATGTATGCCATACGCACTAGCGGAGTAAACCACCCATGTTATACGCACTCCAGTAAAGCAACTCTATGACATCATATAATGCCATACGCGATCAGCAAGTTAAAATGGCAAGACATATATTAATGCCATACGCACTTAACTGGTTAATTCGGCCTCAGCGAAAGAAGGGGTTATTACTTCCACCAAAGTCATTCCGATACAAGCTATTGCAATAGATGCTTGTGTCTATGAACCTATTTTTAAGAAAAAAGTTTCTTTTTAATCGAGTTTTATGAATTGATGCTATTGATGTTTATTTTGATCTTTAATTAAACTTTGGATAAGAACATTAAACTTTGCCCCTAATCCAGATCTTCCTACTTTTGGATGAAGATTAACGTTACGAGGCGATGGAAACTGCCTATCAATTACAAATGCTCATTTTTTGAGAAATGAAGAAAAGAAAATGTGCCATCAACAAGCTGTAAAATGGTATGACTGGCTTTCATGTGAGCAAAAATTGTTTTTCTTGGTCAAGAAACGTAAGCAACAATATTTCCCCAAACAAGATGAGATATTATGCTCGAAAAATTTTTTGTAATATCTTCAAGAGGTCTTGTTATGTCCCAGGCTAGGCTATGTTACAAAAAATAAGTTTTTTGCTGTCAAGTGCTAAGATACAGTGCAAACGTCGTTACTGTTACTGCTACTGGTTTGCTAGCGGATATCCTTATTTTTGGTTGCTACAAAAAGTGAAAAGGCGCGATTTATCTGTCGCTAATGGTTACACATTAACGCCTTTAGCTGTGTTGGCAAAGTGCAATGATGGAAAAAGTGTTCTTAATGTAGCCTAGCGCGTTCCAAAAAAAAAAAAGAAAAATGGCCTTAATTAGAATGCTTAAAAGAAATATGACGTGTTGCCTTTGAAATAAAAGTTTCGGATTGCTGAAAAATTTGCTTTCATAGCGTAATCTCAGTTCCTATGGACCAGGAAGCGGCAAAGAACCGAAAAGGTTATTTAGTCAAGCTGCTTCCTGAGGCAAGCTTGAGAGCAGCAATGACAAATAACTAGCTGATATTAATAATAGAAGAAGGAAAATTCAACCAAATGATTATAGTTCTAATGGTAAATCAAGTGATTGAAGGAAAATTTAGTTGTTAACAGACTTCCAAAAAACTCTTTTTTAAACGTTTTTTTAAAGCATAGCAATGTTAAATGCTTTAGATTATCATCAAGTTCAGACCAGGATCTAGTGCCGCAAAATGCCAATTATTTTGAGCAAAAGCTTTTGAAACAGATGGTAATAAGATAACTGAATGTTTGGTTTGTCCTGCATGATATGAATGCATATCTGGTAATACAGTAAAATTTTAAATTAGTTTCAATGGAACTTTTTTGTTAACTATTTTGATCAGGGCTTTCCAAGTTTAGGTATATAGATATATAGGAGCTTTAATTTGAAACTTTTGTAGAGTTTTGTTACATGACAATACTTTTTACTCCAAGAGATCGTTCTTAATATATTGTTTTGTCTAACTTCAATTTTATGTAAAAGCGATTTTGCCGCTCTAACTCATACCGTAATTCCATATTGAATGTGAGATATCCAAGGCTGTAAGTAGTATAGGATATAATTTTCGATCTAAATTGTGTGGAGTGCCGTGGAGCTCAGCCATATGTCATGAATTACTTCCTATTACATCGTATAACTTTCGTTTAACATTGTATGATTTGCATTTGCACGTAAATTTGTTAAACTTGGCAATTGCGAGAAAATTATTTTATTTGTTTTGTGCTTTTATTTGTTTAAGTTTTTGTTTTATTTGTTTTTGTTTTGTTCGTTTTTGAAAATGATTTTATTTGATGTTGTACCCCCGCTTCAGAATACCCCCACTTCAAAATTTCTCCAATTATTATTAATTTTACTTTAGTTTTGGCTTGTTAAACGATCTCGATCTTTTTTTCTATTGTGAACACAGTTGTTGTAAAGTGGAAACATTAACTTCTACTTCGTGTCTTGAGCATGAAAGCCTTTGGTACTATAGCATAAACAAATTTCCTTTCGAGCGTAAGTGTAAGTCGCACCTAGTCGTTCACGTCGTTTCTTAAAAATTCTTAATTATTACAAAATCAAATAGCTTCGCTCTGATCGATCCTTTTTTGTTTTATTGTTTTGATTTTACGATCCCCTGGAATGTTGTATCTTTAGAATGCTCATCTACCCCTAGATGTATTTAATGAAGACATTTTTTTTTACTTGATAGGGTTATCTTGATATCAGTTTTGCAGTTTGTTAGAATTCCTGTAGAAATTCCTGTAGACATTGATTCCAGTAGAAATATGTAGACAATAGGTTCAGTCTTATTACAACACAATCTTGAAGGAAGAAAATCGTAAAAATACAGTATCGATTTCAAATTCTTACCATTGTGATAAAGGAAAGACAGATGTTTAAATAATTTGGCAATGAAAAACTTTGTATGTTCATCACTAGTTGGCAGAAAACGTACAAAAAAAATAATAATTTAACAACTTTAGCACAACCAGCAGTTTAGAAGAACTAGCAGTACATATAATCTTGGAGGAGTGTAAATTTCATGATAGCTACCAGTGTTGAAAAAAGAAAGGTAGATGCTTATATAACATGACAATGAGAAAAACCTGCTTGTTCATCACTCGTTGCAAACTTACAGAAGAATATAATATATAACCTACAACTTTTCTAGATCATGCAGAATTGCTGGGTAATAATCGCATGCAGTGGAGTGACGTTGTAAGATGTTGAGTTCGCTTCCGGAAGAGATAGAGCTTGGTGGAAGTTATCAGCGTAAACAAAATATCAATTTTGATGCAATTTCAATCAAAACTTTTACGTTTATTACCGCTAGACGTTACTTTTACACTTTTTAGGAAAAAATTTTAGTAGCTTGAGCAGACTTCTGGGTAAAAATTGGACAAGATTGCTTCCCATATGACAGTAAGGTAGTAAAATCGTTAGTGCAACTACGCAGTAGAAATATTCTGTGATGTTAATAGAACAAAAAGGAAAGATCAGAACAATGAAGTTGTTTAAATTCAGCAATTTTCAATCATTACTGATGCTTTTCATCGTAAAACTGAGATTTAACTTTAATTGTGTGCAGATCGTTTTAGAGACTACTTGAATAACACGGGTCAACATAATTTCAAAAAAATTTTTTTCTTTTATGGAAACAGTCATTTCTTATAGATTTTTGGGCGCTGAATCCAAAAATCACAATTAAAACTTTGGATCAGCTCTCGTTTTTTAAATACTTTTAATTTTAGTTTTCTACGAATGCATACATGAACGCTAATGCAACAACGTAAACGTGCATGTCCACAATCGCTTTTTTTTAGCTTTCCTGCTCTAAGACATGTCCGGTTGATCTCGAACAAGATTCCAACAGTAATCAGCTAACATTGATGGACTCCTTCTTCCTTGGTACCGTTTTTCCATGACTGCAGTATTCTGGTGGAAACGCTCTCCATATTCGTCACTTACGTCACCACAGCTTGAAGGAAAAAATCCAAGTGCAAATGTAAGAAGTGTATTTTCAAAGACATGTTGCACCCCATATTTTGTAGAAATCTATCATGTGTTCCACAAGTTCAATATAATTTGGAGTTTTTGCATTCCCAAAAAAGATGTGTGCCACATCTCGAAATGCATTCCAGGCAACTTTCTCTGTTCCAGACAAGGTGTGATCAAAGACTTCATCCTTTAATTGCTTGTTGGTTTGGGGTCCAACCATGATACCTTCTATGAGCTTTGCTTGGCTTAATACATGAAACTTGTTGCAGATGTACTTAAAAGCTGCTCCATCCTGATTCATCGCTTTTACAAAGTTTTTCATTAAGCCAAGTTTGATATGCAAAAGGGGAAGTAAGATCTTTGTTGCGTCAACGAGTGGAGTATACTTAACATTTTTTGTGCCTGCTTTCAAAGAGCTTCTTTTTCGCCACTCCTTTTAAAGGTAATGTTCATGCCTCGCACTACTGTACCATTCACACAAAAAACAACAATACTTTGTATAATCAGGCGGCAATCCCATTAGTGTTGCAATTACTTTTAAGTCACCACACAGTTGCCAGCAGTACTGTTCGTATTTTATGCACTGTAAAAGATGCTTCAAATTCTCGTATGTTTTTTTATATGAGCTGTCTATCCGACGGGAATTGATGGCAACATACTGTATTTCCATTGTGCAGCAAAACAGCTTTTAGACTTGGTTTCACGAATCAGTGAACAGTCTCAATTCTTCTGGTTTGTGAGAGTTTCCAAGTTCTTGCATGATACCATCAACATCTGTACAATACACAAGTTTCCCTTTTATGCTAAAAAAACTGAGCAAAAGACTGTTGACGTGTTCGAAAACTATTAACGTTGATACCACTTTGAAGCAAATTTTATCGTTTTAATCTGGAAGCCAGCAGATCAGCTTTAACTTTTGGCAAATCTAAATCCCTAACAAGATCATCCAGTTCACTTTCATTGATTCAGTGTAGTTCAGATGTAATAATACCAAACTCTTCATTTCTGGATGAGCGCGGTTCAGAAATGCTAGACTCTTTAATGCTTTCTGCATCATCTGAACACAACAGATCTATTTCACATGGTTCAGTAATAGGTTTCTGATCACTGTGAGTAACAGGACGAATTGCAGGTGGTAGGTCAGGATACTCTATTAAAGACTTCTTCTTTTTGTTGAATCTTTTTTTCATGGAAGGCGTGAGACAGAAGTAACAATCGTTTACGTGATCCGTAGGTTCTCTCCAAATCATTGGCACTGCAAATGGCATTGCCTTTCTTTTCTTCTTTGACCATTCATTAAGGCCGGTCGCACTGTAGCTGCAGCATATGTGAGGAGCCCAAGGCTTGTCCTGATCCCCGACTTTACAATCAAAGTGCTGATGATAAGCCTTTCTTGTTCTAGAGGTCAAGACACGCTTTTGCAAAGACACGGTGAACTCTCCACAGGTATAACAGAAATTATCTGCAGAATCCACACAAACACTAGGCATTTCAAAATATTTTGAAAGCTACTTTAACAGGTAATTGTACTCGTAGTTAAAAGAGCTCAATTCTAAGCAAAAAAACATAGTACAAGTTTTTGATATAACTATATTAGACAATTACTGTACTTTGCAGTTTATTTGCACCTGCTAGAAGCCTTTTCTGCGTAGTCTAAATTAGGTGAATTTTTGCTGGCTAGCGTTACCTGCTCTATTTCACTGTTTGTCACGCAAATTAACTAAACTACAGTCCTTTTTAAGCTCTGTAGCTGATTATAAATCAGCAAAATCTTTTCACATCACTAGTACTGTCTTGAAATATGCCCTTCCTGATAACTTCATTTCATCTCTGTTGCTGAAAAACTTCTTATCAGTATAGGAGGAATGCACATTGTATTTCCATCTTTTATAAGCCTAGCTGTTATCATAATAAAACATGTGACTTCACTTCTCTCAACCATCTTGAAATATGGGCACCTGCAGTATTGTTGAAAGGGGCGTGAAATGATCTGTGAAGGGGGGTCAAATATAATAGTTACCACAGGCCATAGAAACGTGTGGTTATTAAAAAGGTAACTTGGTGGTTGTTGTCTTCAAGCCCTTGTAGCGGTTTACTCAATGACTCCATGCTTTAGATGACAATCATTAAAAATGACAAAACAATTTATTTTTTAAACCTTTGCCAACTATACTTGAAATGTCTTCAAACTCAAAAAACGCAAACTCGAATTGATTAAAAAATGCAAAACTAAATTACATCACCTACTTATTTGTCGACGGTGCACAAAAACTAGAATGTGATAAAAAAAAAGGCAAAATAATCAACAAAGTAAATTAAAATGAGGTGATGTTACGCAACTTAAAGGTAAAGTACAAAATTAACGCATGAATGGATTTAAACAAAACATCCGATAAATTAACGAACAAATAAATCCAAAGGAAGTGGTTCCGACACCCTGTCATCTAAAAGGGGTAAATTTGTGATTGAAAGAGATAAACAGGTATTCGACTTAGAATTTAACCCTTTCACGGATACTGGTTCATATATGACCCACAATTGTTAATTGTTATGCCCTTGTGATGTAATAACCACTTTTGTGAAATCTATTATTTTCCAATTGTTACCAACAATTATGGAATTGTTTCAAATGTCATCAATAAGAATCTTTTGATCCTTAAAGGGTTAAGTGGGGTCACCTGTTCCCCCTAGCATATGTTGCTGGTGCCCATATCTTGAAAACTAGAATTAACCAACAATTTTAAGGTTCATTTTCGGATTCAGCGCCCCAAAATTAGTAAGGGGTGGCTACTTTTATCCAAGAAAGAAATTTTATTTTGACCAGTGTAATTGTTAAATTTTACTTATTAGTATTCCCCATGCATCGAATTTACAATCATTTTTCGTATGGCAATCATTACACTGTTTTAAGACCCCGTCTAGAAATTAGCAACTTTAAAATACATGTTTTTTACAGTCTACTTGGCTTACCTACATTAAAATAAAAATAAGCTAAATATTTAAAAACTTTAACATTATTTGTAGGACATTTAAAAAGCAAAATAACACAAAAATTACACCCTATTCTTATTAAACATTTCTTCTATAGTGTTCGCCATCTACTGCAAACAGAAATTATTGATGATTAAAGAATCTACTTTATCCAATTCTTTAACTTTTTGTTTACGTTTGCTAAAAACCACAAACAGAAAGAGCGTTTGCTATCAACCACAAATAGATTGTGTCATACTCATCAGCTCTTGCAAAGTTTCAGCTTTAAACAAACATTCAATTTTTAACTCTTGTTTAATGTTGACTAAAAAAATCACAAATAAAAAAGAGGCATATTTGCCAACACTTGCAAAGCTTCACAATTTTTAAAATTTATATGTGTTTACAAAGCAAAAAAATTGTATGTACACCAATTTAAACCCTCACACTAAGTCTCAATCTCACTACCACTTATACGCATTCACTAAACAAAAAGAACTTTAACTTAATTGGTAATTTGCACAAATTCATCTTTAACAGATTCTTATCTCGTAACCACACAAGTAAAAATTTACAATAGTTTTGTTGTCAACACCTTGTATACACGTTATTAAACAAAAATTTTCGACTGAATTGAACTCATTTTATAAAAGCTTTAACTAACAATCTTTTCATCACGCATTTGGACAATTTCAATACTCGTGTATTGGCAACTATGAAATACAAATCAAAAAGTAATCAATCAAAAATCTAAGCCTACGATTTTTTCTCATTTTTATGCGTTCTCTTAGTAACCGTTTCTAAGCGTTGCAACCACAAGCTTTAATACAGTACTGTTTGAAGCAAACAAAGTTCCAAGATTTGAAAGCCTCTTTCTTTGCACGTTGTCTGCGTCTTTCCTGTAACATTCTTCTATATTCTGTTTGTTTCTCTTGTCATGCTAGTACCATATCTACTGCTCCCAATGATTCTCTTCTCTTAGGTTCCCTTTGAGCAAGAAGAAAATCGCGGTCTTCTTTGTTTGTGATGAGGATCAGGCGATTTGAACTTGCGACATCAAAGAGATTTTTCAGGTCATCCTTAAAAGTTCTTTCTTTTGTAACTTGTGGTACAGATCTTTGACTACAATCTTTCTTGAAAAGCTGATACTTTTGGTGCGAAATCTCAAATTTCTCAATCATCTTGTTTTTATGAGCCAATGGAATACGGGCTCGTTTCTAAAACTCATAAATTTGTTTCTGTTACTGCAGTTTAAGCCTATCTAACGGTCATATTTCTCTCTTTGTGAAGATAGAGAAAGTACCCAAGCGCATCTATCTTTGAGGGTAGTTTTAATCCTTTAATTTCATTCTGGAATCCCAGCAGAAAGATATCACGAGTTTTTTTGGCGTTACTAAAGTATTTCAACTAATTTGTTTGCTGTCCAGGAATCTAAGAAACACAAATGTTTGATTTATTTGCCATGTAAATTGTATATATATAGTATGAAAGTTATCAAGAATTTAACACTAGTTAACAACTGATTGTTATCAAACTTAAAGGCAGGAATGTGGAAGCGAAAGCGGGAGCGGCGGGAGTGGTGGAAGCGGTCCTATTCCTGTGGAAGCGGAAGCGCGAAAATTTCACCACTTCCACTTCCACATAGGAGGGAAGAATGATGGCAGAAAAGAAATTGGTTTTGCTATCCTTCGGAGAAGAGCGAATAGAGAGAGCAAAAACATTAAGAAATGAGAGCGAGGAGGAGTCGTTTAGAGAGATGTTGACCCCTACATAATCAGAGTAAGGGTCAAGTGAAGAAAGAGAGGAGGTAGAAAGCTCAGAGGAGGATAAGCTCTGCCTGACGAAAATGATGACGCCGCCGCTAGCGTCTGTGAAATTGGTAGAAAAAAATACCAGATCGGGAGGTGGTGCCAACGGATCGCAGAGCAGAGAATCCAGGGATCCGGAAAGAGGAAGATAAATCAAGGTTAGATTCTTGGATACAAATGAGGTCAATGGGATGAGATGAAATAAAGTGTAGCAGTTCAGTGCTCCTGGCTCGGAGACCCCCAGCATTCCATTGAAGAAGCCTGAGGGAGTTAGGGAGGGGAAGAGGAAGCAGGAGGTTAAGAGAAACAACCAGGAGCATGAGGCAGTGGTGAGGGTGCAGAGGGAGAAGATACAAAGTGGGCAGAAAAAGGATAAGAGGTTTGAAGGCGAGGGTGCGGTGCGAGTGCTGCATTAGCAGAAGGGGCCAGATGGGCCGGATTAAGCATTGGAGGTATACCAGCTGGAGGAGTCCGAGGAGGAAGTCACAGTGCTGGTAGGTGTGGGATCTCCAAAAAAAACAGGAATGCAGCAGAGAGGGAAGCTCCAGGAGTGAGAGCTGCCAAGAGTTCTGAATCTAGCAAAGGGGAGTAGTGAGCATTTCAAATGAACCCAATTAGAGCATGCGCGGCATTGCACTGACCTACCCCGTCAGGTCACATTTCCAGCGCACACTAAACAGCAAAAAACGAGACAAGGGTTAGAATGAACGTTGCCGCTCATCAGGAGAAGGAGAAGAATGAGAAGACGGGAAAGAGAAAGGCAGGAGAAGAGAGAAGACAGCCCAATTTCAAAAAGGCTGCGCGCTACCCTTCTGCTGTCGTTCAAGGGCTGCATGGCGAAAAATTGGTTTGTGGGAGGGGAGTGCCCGGGTAACTGGGACTCTCGGAAAGGCCAACAACAATTTTAACATAACTCAAACGGGGTTGGGACCGCATCACCACGTTGAGGCGGCTGTTGATTGGTGCAGTTCAATTTTGCTCGCTTTACATGCATATACGACAGAAATTTTGCGCTCTACTATCCAAAATGATCGGAGACAATACGTGTTTTGGGGACGGACAGAAAGTCTGTAATAATGGTTAGAGTTAAAGTTAACTCAAAGTCAGAATTAGTTGAGGATAGAGAGGGAAAATCAGTGCCATACGGTGAATTTGTTGTCGTGACAACAGGTCATTGCCGAGAGCTGTATTATGTGGTCATGCAGTTTAGATCTGAGAAGCATTTAGTTAACTGTTGTAAAAGTAGTTGTAAGTAATGAAGGAACTTGTAATAACTGTCTATTTGTTAAAGTGTTTAATTATTTTTTGAATTGTATAAACGAAATATTTGATTTTCTTGCAAGCAATTCATGATTTCTAAATTTTTGTTGGTGGGGTTCCGTGACAAACGCGAAAGTACATTAGGGGTTCAGCCATGACAATGCACTATTCTACATTTAACACGAGTGTTAATATCTAAGAAAAGGAAACGCAGAGTAGTTCTGAACAATAAGCTCAAACGAAGTAGGTAAAGTAATAGCAATAAATGGAGGTTTTGTCTTCTCAAAATGATGAAGTGTAGAAGAAGGCAGGGTAGAGACCCACAAAAGTTAAAAAATTGTCAACGGTCGTTTTTTTCGTTTTTAGTTAGTGGAAGCGGAAGCAATAAGTGTGGAAGTGAAAGCGGTTAAAAAATAATCGCTACCACATCCCTGCTTAAAGGCAAACAAATTTCCCGCTAAGGCAGAGAGCGTAATATGAAAAAGGATAAAATTTCACTGCTCATGTGCAACCTGTAAACATCGGTTTTTCTTTGACATATTTTGTTTATACAGTTTTTTACCGAAAACAAACAAATTTAACCCGGTTCCTGTACATTTTTCCAAACTTTCCAATTAAGGATCACCCCAACCTAGGATTAGGTCTCTTGCATAGAATTAGGGTTAGGGATAGAGCTAGGATTAGGATTTTGTGGTTAGAACTAGGATTAGGATCAAGATTAGATTAGAGTTGGAGTTAAAAACAAGCACCGCCGCCAGCACTCCTTCAATCCTCACCAAATGACCCATCCAAAACTACTAATATGTTTTTTATATTAGCATATAATTAGTTTAAAGTAGTTTAAAAAAGTTTAATTCACTTGCATCCAGTATTTGGTATTACTTTTTTGAACTTCTAAAAAGTAGCTATGCAGTAAACGTATGTCTGTGGCTTTTGCAGAATTCAAGGCAGGTGTTTACATCAAGCAATGTTGCTGGCATCTTCAGCAAAGCATTGTTATCTACTCGTCAAATGGAACTGGCGGTCTCTGGGTTTTCTGCCACAGGCACATCTCATTTCAACCAAAGTAAATATACGCCTGAAGATTCTGTCGAAGTCGGTGCTTAGCCTGAGGCTATGATTCAAGCAAGCAGAAAAATGATTGACTCAGGGAACACCAAGCATCAGCTGAATTCCTTCGCGCAACCCTCAATACTTTTACATTTGTGCAACATCCTCTGGTGTCGAAAGTTCTGCTGACTCTCTTCAACCAAAAGTTTGTACAAAGAGCGCAATCAATGAGCGGTCTCCTAGGCGCACGGTGAACATTCTCAAAAAAAAATTAACAAGTCACGGCAATTAAGCAGCATGACTACATGTTACTACCGTAAAACCATCTTGCAGAAAAAAAGAAGTGCAAGTAAGTCTGCCCGTAACGTTGCATCTTCAACATCGAAGAAGAGTAAGAGAAATGAATTAAACCTGCCAACCCGATGTAACGATCATGAAAGCAACAGTTGCATTGCTTGTTTTGAGCATTTCAATGATAGCGGGTTTGGAGAGCAATGGGTGGAATGTTTCAAATGCACGGGTTAAACACATGACGCCTGCTTTTTTGATTTTTTTTTGTGTACATTTGACATAACTTTGATATTGAATGATTCCTAAGACGTTATTTAATTGTACCATAATGTATTTATTTACAGCATTGCACTCTTAATAAAATGGTGAATTTCAAAGTTAGCGATTCATATTCCCATGTTGGTGAGAATTAGTCCTGGGATCTGGGTCGCAAAAAATACTTCATGGCAACACAAGTAGTGAGGCCAATACTTCCACATTTCTGTATTGTGAGGGCAGTGTGTAACATCACAATGGCAAATAGTTAATTCTGGAGAAACAGCCAGTTTTGCTGAGAGCTTATGTGGCCAATATCACCTACTTCCCTACCATTTATTATGAGCTGCAGAGAAGTTAATATTTCCTATAGTTGCTTAATACCAATATATACAGGGGGGTGCAAAAGTAGGTATACAGTGATTAAAAAGAGAAACAAATACATTGCACTCTGCGTTTATTATACAAACAAAGAAATTTCCTTTATTACGAATTAAGAAGCAGATTCAATAAGAAGGAAGTGTAATTAAAGACCCTAATCTCTTAGATACTCAAATTGTTTGCCGTCAGCATTCACATACTCCTCCAATTGAGAACTGACACTCATTCACACTAAAGAACAAAGGTCTTCATTGGCATCAATTTCCTGACAAGCCTCCAAAATGAACTGACTCATGTCTTCAACAGCGCGTGGCCTGCGTGCGAAAACCTTCTCCTTAACAGTTTCCCCCCAAAAAAAGAAGTCCGTGAGCGTGGCTGCCATTCTATGGGTCCCCGGCGCCTAATCCACCTGTTGGCAAATTTTGAGTCAAGTAGTGTACGCACATCGAGTGTAAAATGAAGTGGTGCTCCATCTTGCTGAAAACAAAAGTCATCATCTTGGTATTTGTACACGTACCTGCGGTATTATTGTATCCTTTAACATTGTAACCTTTGCTTCAGGATATCATGTCACCAATTTTTCTGATGTGATACTACTGTATACCTACTTTTGCACCCCCCTGTATATTACATTTTTAATTCTTACCTAATCTGTGTGAGTCGCCCATGTGGGACTCATCTGATTATCCGAGACAATTTTCAGTAGCCCAACAACCCTATCGATTTCATCAAAATCTCATCGCTAATTTATAAGGGCATGCTGACTGGGAATTCGCTTGATTTCTCGATCAAATTAAATAAACAGCAATATATAATTTAATGACAATGAAACGAATTTTGATGTCGAGTCTCCTTCCTTGAATCAAACTGCACAATCAACATATATTAGTCATCTAAGTTACCTGGAATACTGAATTGTGGAATATGGTTAAGTTATGTCTCTGTAACTACAATCCGATGGAATGTAGTTGCAACCAAGGTGGACACAAATTAAACTTCCACCATGTCTGTTAACTTGTTTATCGCTAGAATTTACAGCCAATCCATTAATTATTATTACTTCTCTTGGTCCAAAGGTATGTGATAGACATAAATTATGATCACTTCCATATAATCAAGAATATCGATGGATGAGCTGATTTATAAAGTGGTGCAACATAACCTAGGATAGTATGGCATATTTTTAACAAAAAGCTAAATGACTACAATACGATATCACATTACTTGTAATAAAGATACTGATTTGATCTAAATTTTCTGTCAAACAACAGAATTGCATAATCACATCACGCAATATAAATAATTTCATGTTCAACCACTTTAAAATTTGCCCGCAAAATATAAGCGGTAAACAATAAATAGACAGCACATGCGTAGACGGTTATTTATAATACTAGTGCATTTATTGTGCCATTTTAACTGTTGGCATTAATGTATAAAATTTTTTTTATACAGTAATTTTTGAAACAAGATAGTATGAAAGTAATGATCATTGGAAGTTGATCTAACGATAGAAGAAATTTTCAAAACCTATGATAGCACTATTCATCAAATACTAAAAAGTATTCCATCTCTAATGATTTTGAAGTTGTTTGAAATTTAGAAGAAGCTGGTTTAATGAGGAAATGGTTTCAAAATATACGCTTTGAATATTAGGTTAGATTTCAACAAAAATGATTAATATTATTCTTGACAAAGCTGAAATAGACGACTTGATGGGAACATATTAGCGGTGCAATCTTTCACACGACGATAGATGGCTTTCGGTTTGGATGAATTGCAACAACGAACCCAAAACAATTCTGTATCCACACAACCAGTAGGAAATATATGAGCTTTCTCAGATCTTGTGACAGAGCGATTGAAAGAGTTTTGGCAGGCATCTGTGAAATATACACGATGTTGTAAACAAACCTTTTGTGGTATTCTTGAAAAATGTATTTAATTTACTTTTTTCTATAATCCAAGACACTGGTATCCATTTGCTTGCTCAAAGAAAATTTATAATGCGCTTGGTGAGTTTTGTAATGTATGTTTAAGACAAAATCTAAGTCATAAAATACAAAACTATTCAAATTTAACTGGTTGCCGATTACTTAAAACAAAATTGGCAAACTCAAATCGATCAAACTAATAAAGGCAAGTCTTTGGGTTGAAAGCTTAGAGCATTGCAAGGAATGCTGCATTCCAGAGAAAGAGCGACGTTTGTTTTCAAGCTCACGATTGGAGTTTAAAATAGAATTTGCGCACACCGTAATTAGAGGTTGCTTGCATTCTTACTCAATAACCCATGCCAATTCGTGCTTTCCTATACTCTGCGTTTAGCTTGTATTCGATGGGCCAAGAAGTTTTATTGGTTTTATATTTTTAGCTCACTTTAGCAAAAAATCAGATCTTTGAAATAATAAGATTGAAGCAAAAGATTATTTTGTTACTTGATAGGATCGATAAAACTTTATGATATCTTACTGAACAAAACCAACGAGGTCCATTTAATTTGAAGCTAATTTTACCAAAAAAATATTAACTGCTTCTATTCAGACGAGATTGACAGCTTTAAATCAAATCTTTTAAAGAGTAAACAAAATCATTTTAGATCGAAACCACGGACTTGAAACGCATCTATATTGAATATTTATGCATGCTTTTTTATTTTGCTACTCTTTTTGTTTAGCAAGTGGTAGTCATTGATGGTCAGTTGTTTTGCTTACCACATAATCCTGGTAATATTGCAGTATCGTCTATAGCAATGTCACCTTTAGAACCGTTTCCAACAACACCTTCTAAGCGGAAAGCGACGCTCTGAAATCAATAAAAAGTGCTGTTGGTTTTGTTCAACTTAAGTTCTATTGTCACAGCACAATTTTGGTAAAGTAAAAATTTCGCATTTTATAGAACTAATTAATTGAATGTTTCGAAAATGAATCGTCTGGAACACAGTTTAATTTTTGCTTTTTATGATTTTTGTTATCGTTAATGGATGTATTTTGCGTCACTTTATTATCTATCGTATGCTATCATATTGTTTAATTTAGTTATGTTCCGACAAAACTTTTCTTAACAGGTAAACGCTACTAAAATGTGAAGCAGTATTACCTATTGAAAGAAATTCTTTGGATATTTTTGATCAGTTAAATGAAAAGCAATCAGATATTTTATTCATATTTCTGAAACATTAAGCTGTTAATCATAAGTGTTCCTAGAGCTACAAAAAATAAATACAAATTACATACCTCGACATTTGCTGCAGGCCTGTAATTAATTGTCGTATTTTGCCATCTATTCTCGTTATTTCCTCGAATGTATTTCAACACAGGACGTATGGTTTGGCCGTTTTTCAACTTTTGTACTGTGCGAATGGAAAGTCTTCCTATGTTGCGCTGAAGAACGTAAACTAATTAGCTGGACATTTTTCGTGCCGATAATTAACCAGCTTTACAAAACAAGAAAAAGAAAAAGAACTTACACCGAACATGTGATAATTTAAATCCAGGCAGTATTCGGCGGCTGGCATCAAGTATGTTTGTAAGAAAGCAGAGTCATTCTCATTTCGCAAGCTTGATTCGATGTACATGTAGTGGCCTAGACAACATTTTCTTAATTATTTTAAAAATATTTGGTTGATTAAGTTCAAAAAACATTTGGTTGGAATGATATAAACTCACGAAATAAATGCGACTAAACTGAATACTAGGAATAAAATGCAAAATCATCAGTAAACACATCTTTTACCTTTTCCAGTTGTTTTATCTCCTTGTGGACCAGTTTGTAAACTTGGAGTCGAACCGTTACGACGGGTCCAATCGAACTCATCGTATTTTCGGAATTGAATCCAACCACATAGAATATTGTTGAAAATAGTTGAAGGATAAACATACGCTCCTAAATCTCTGGAAGAATTGGTGAAGACAGATTCTCTTGCGTCGTACTCATTTGTGCTTTTGATGGATTTTTTTTCAAATGTACATACTGTCAAAAAATAAAACATAAAATGACTTCTTTTTTCAGTTCATTTATTAAGATGGTAGAAAATATACCCAAAACTTTAATATTAAAATTGCTTATGGTGTAACAGTGATTGCCAGATACGCAGCAAGCACTTAAAAACTTCAAAATTAGGATTTTTAAATTACTTCAGATTAACCAATCGTCGTATTAATTCTAAACATGCTGTAAATGATGACGAAATTAAACTTCTGATAAAACATGAGATACTATTTTTAGCTTTAAATGGTAAGTAATTTACAAAGTAGGTCTATCCAGAGCAAAACTCAACAAAACCAAAAGCAAATTCTTCTCATTGCGCAAATTTTTCAATTAGCTTCTCAAATAAGAAATTACAAAGTGAACAAACGTTTGGATTTGTGTCATGAAAGGATAAACAACAAAATGCATTTTGCAGAAATTGGTTACAATGATGACATTTAGTCTCGTAAAAGAAGGCTTTCTCGAACGCAAAGCTTAGTACTTGTTTCGTTGCAAAGCCAGCTCGATCCATTACTTACAAGGCATTCCAGACCACATATTCTTTTTCGGTGGTGGTTGAACTGTTGTAAACGAAAGTGGTGTTGTTGCTGTTGGTTTATGGGTAGTAACTGGTGGCTTTTTGGTTGGTGTGTTACATCGTCCGCTTCTGATATCGATGTCATCAAGAGCTATATCGCTTTTATATCCACTGCCAATTTCTCCTCGAAACATTATCTGGGCAAATCTGCTGCTATTTTTTGCTTCAAAATCAAACGACGCTAAATGCCATCGATTTCCTTGGTTCCCAAATTTTCTCCAATGTTGCACAGGTTTCAGTGGCGGTTCCAACAAAAACACACTTAAACTTCCCATTTCAGTCCCAAACATGTGATATGCAAAACGAACACAGTAGCTGCCGCTTTTCAATTTTGGAGTAATAATGTTTGCAAAATCTGTAGACTTTTGAGGAGATGATCCTTCGATATATATATAGTGTGCTTTTGTTGTTTTCTGAACAAAATCAAAACAATATCAATTATGAATTAATCGCAATCACTAACAAAATGAGCCACTTCATCCTACAAAAGGTTTTATTATTAAACGTTCATGAGCGTTAGTAGATCGAAATTGTATTGATTCAAAATCTTGCTATTACAACGACGCACAATCAGCGTCACAAAAATGTATTGCGTCAAATTAATTTTGATTGCAAAGTATTCAGTGCTTCATGCTAAGATGGCAAACAACGCAAAAGTTGCGACAGTTAGAATCAAGCATGATTAACACAATTCACAGAATCGAATTTTTATTTTCACGATTATGCATGCTGTTTAAACCAGAGGTGGGCGACATGCAGCCTGAGAGCTCTATATGTGCGGACGGCGAAGCCTGCCGCGAGCTACAATCAAAAAATATATTTTTTTATTTATAGCACAAAACGTAAGCTAACTTTAGCAAAACTCTGCAAAAATGTGTGAAAATGCATAAATCTTCTTAAAACACAACAACAGAGTGCACAGATATGTATTCTGAAGTTACAGTGCAGTCAATTAATGTATTCAGTAAATAAAAACAATATGTTTGAACATAATATTTCGTTTTCACAAAAATTTCAAAATGACCCGCTAAAGACCAACCAATAAAAATTATGGCCATGCAATCAAATTAATCGCCCACCCCTGGTTTAAAATAACAACTTTTAGTGAAAAAACACCTTGTCTAAAATGAACCACTGTAATTTAACTCACGTTAGTGTTATCATAGGTGGGACCTGTTCCTACACTTGGTGTGCTGCCACTTATTGAAGTCCAATTGAAATCATCGTTTGTCATTTGAGTCATATCACAAATGCTTCCTCGCGAATTAAAGTTACACGAAAAGCGATCTTGAAATGCCGGGGCCGGTGTTGTTGGTGGTTTAGGAGACGGAAGTGTTGCTGAAATGACAAAACAAGGAATATTCTAAAATCATAATTTCTGTATTTAGAGCTTTTTCATAAAACTTACGACATTTTTTATCGGTAATAACGATGTCATCAATGGCGATGTCACCTTTAAATCCTCTCCCGACTATGGCTTCGATGACGAACTTCATATAAACTCTTGAATAATGCGGAGCATTGTTTGCAAGCAGCGTATTTGATGTTTCTGTCAAACACAAAGAAATCAAATTTAAGTATCAGAATCAAGATAACTTGTACAGGGTGGGCCATAAATAACGCACCAAAGCATATAAAACAATTCAGATAATAATAACAAACGTTTTGGGCCATAAATAACGCACGAAAGCATATAAAACAATTCAGATAATAATAACAAACGTTTTGGGCCCTAAATAACGCACCAAAGCATATAAAACAATTCAGATAATAATAACAAACGCCATCGGCACCAGACATTAACACTAATTCAACTCGTTCTTTAATTGTTAAGTGCATACCCTAAAAATGATATAAATTTTTTTTAAAAGGCAAATCATAGCTAAAAAACTTTGATTGAAATTAAATTTAACAGTTATAGTAACTGATATTGAAATTAAATTTAACAGATACCCAAAGAAAAGATATTTACATTATTTCACATCACAATTTATTTTAAATCTTTGGTGTGTTATTTACGGCCCACCCTGTATATCACACTGTTTATCAAAAAAGTATTAATGAATACTCACCCGTCACATTTTTGTTTACTTTATTGTTAAAGTCTTCTTCATTGTTTACCTGCACAGTTTTTCAAAGCATTATTGGGAAAAATTGTAAGTAGAAAAGTATAACAAACTTATTCGAGGAAACAAACAAACAATTACAATTATGGATGGACGTTTTAGTGTGAGTTTTTTGAGGGGTGATTCTCTGCTTTTGGTCCTTCAACTAGACAGGCTTTTGTATTCGACAGCAGTTTATTGATTCCATTTTAGATGGATCATGCAAAAATAAACAAAAAGAGAATCGTCAACACTGAATTCTCACCAAAATATGTTGCAAATAATGTGATTTTAGATCTTGATTTAAACATAGGTAGATAATCTTTTGAGAATCTCAGCAAAAACAAAAAATTGGTCTAGTTATGTCTGCACACGATTGTTTCATTGATATCCAATTGATTCTGTATACCATTCTTTTGTGCATACATTAATTTGCAATCATACGATTAAAATCTGCCCTAACGTTCAAGCGTTTTGGATTTCAAAACGTGTTTAAAACTATTCATCATCTTACAATAGATATTACAAATAAAATTTATGTTATGAAAAATTGTTTATACCAATTTATCAAAATGACTTTTCTCTGTAACTTGTCCGTTTGCTTCAATAGACAGTTTTTGCCAACGATTTCCTTGGTTGCCACTCAACTCAATCAGTTTGATTTTGACCCCGTCAATTTCTTGATATATCTGTTAACACAATCAATAAAATATGGCTTAACAAACCATCAAAATTACCACCCACTGAAGTTTTATTATTTTGATCAAATAGCATAAATGAGGGCACTATGAGATATTTTTTCCAAAAAGGGATTATTTCTCAAATTATTTTTTTGCTTCCTTCTTTAAGTAGCTGTTGTTTGCAAAATCATTGGGTTATGCAAAGCAGAAATGATGTTCAAGTTATTTTCAGCCGCCGTGGTGTAGTGGCAGTGAATTCGAAGTTTTGAACCAAATTTCTGGTGTTTCTAATTTTACAAAACCACCATTGCTATACGTCCCATTAAGCATCCAGAATCTAAAGCGCTGCTTTACTCCAACACAAATTTGGATTTTAACCAAGTGTGTAGTGGCAGTACTACGTTGAAACAGCGCGTCTAAAGCCTGCAAAACCGCGGAATAAAAGGACTTAAAATCTGCTTTTAAAAATTAGTGATTAATATCAACTCAGTTAACGGTATCAAAGAAAAGTTTCGCAAACCAATTTACAAGAGAAAAGTCGCTAATTCGCGCACAGATTTAGCGATTGGGACAAGTTTGGTTGAAACTAAAATCAAGGCATAATATTACAAAAAGTTGACGTCCACATATCCACTAGTAGGTCAAATGCTAAGTGAACGTCTAAATGTTGTGAGGTAGCCCATCAAATAAGTGTAATCTGTAAGACTTCAATTGCCTTGCGTTTGATAATTTCTCGTTATTGGCAATAAAATCTGTTTGTGGTTATTTTATTCCTTTTTCTTTTTGCTTTAAGTGACTTAATGTTGATTGCGTGACCAGCTGCGACTAGATGTTTATTTGCAATTATATTTAAAGCCCACAATGCTAGTAACTTGCTGATTGTTTTTATGATAGCAAATTGGCAGATTTTAAGAAAGTAATGCTTTGCTTTAACCAAATATGGAAATTCTGTCAGTAAATATTAGCCAGTACTGAATGCGCATGTCTTTTAAAAGTCAATTTAAAAATTTTTTTAAATTAAATATATGTTTTAAGTTGATTAGTCAAAGATATTTAGGTTCTGTTCAGTATCCAATCGAAAAGTTCAATTGCAATATTCCATTAGACCTCCAATCGTGCATGGTTTTTAAAATACGGGGGTGTTATTTAAACCAGGTTCGAGATCACAGCTTTGCTGCATAACATCTACCAATTCAGCGCATTTTTGTGATGAATTTTTTTTGACCGAATTTTTGTATAGAACTTTATGAAGTTTTATTCGACCTAATCCAGCGCTTTGCAATTAGTTAGCAGCACAGCTGCTGTGGTAAGCTGCAGCAATATGGTGTATCTTTTACCTGAGAATATTTCATTTAAATTTGCTGTAAAAACTAATGGGATCAAGTTTAGACATTAGAATTAAATTGACACAAAAATACTGCTAGCAACAGTAGGCTGAAAGAGGAAAAAAAAGGTGTGTAAAAGATAACGTGAATCACGACGTCCTAATTGGTATAAAATGAATTCTGTGGCCCCATGCATGAACCTGACAAGCTACATTTTCTACAAAAATGAGTTAGCACCCTGACACCATTACTTTTACTCCATATTTGATTTAAAATTTTTTCAGCGATTGAAATTGAGTGAGTAAAATGTTATGATAATTTTTCCAAAAATTGCTGATATTCCATTTCACGTTTTCCGTGCATAAACCTGATAACCCACAATCAAGATGGCGGCTCTTTTGCAAAGTGCTGCAGAAAGACCAAAAAAAGCGTAAATTTCCTCTTGATGCTGACTAGAGCTAGTGGATAATAGTAAGTTTATGATTCTCTTAAATTATACCTTTTGGCATGATATGTGCTGAAAGTGTGTTGCATGTTGGGTATATTTGTTGTGGAAATTGCTGTTCTATGTGGTTCTGTCTCTGACCCTACTGAATCGTCTGGAATTCTAGATCTACATTTGAATAAAGATGATTTTACAATGGAACATTGGCTTAATCTAAGCAAGGATATAAATGGAAAGCGTATTTTGTCAAAACTCACAATGGGGTGCTGTAGAAACAGATCGACATAAGAGAGTATGAATACATACCAGCCCACAGTTTGCACTCAATGTGACTAGGATAAAACGGAAATGAGTACCATTTTTTAATAGATTGCTCTGCTGGTAAAATTGATTGTTAGTATTATAGCCTCGTCTCAATTATTTTTGTGTTTTTAAGGGAAGTGGCGACACATCTAAATTTAGATTCTTGATAATGGGTGGTAATTATTTGAATATTTTGAGTCACATTTTCACTTATTTAAAAGCATTATCCTTTAAGCTCTTTAATGTTCAGATAAAAATTGAGTTAAGTAGTACTCACAAGCTGGCCAGACTGATTTAATTTCTATCTTCGGTTCGCGTTGGTATCATCTAGCCACATTTATTATAACAAGTCAGATGATCTTAATATGTTTTTTTAAGAAGAGTCATGCACCAGGTTTCTCATTCGACAGTGTTTTAAGGTAACTGTTTAGAGTTTGATGATTTTTTTTCCTGTTTCTTTCTTCGTATTGATGCATATACAAAAGTTACACCTCATACTTATACCTCTGTCTAAACCGTGATGGACACTAGCGTTGATAAAAATAGTGACTGCTATTAGCGCCGCCAGCGTTAGCGTTTGCTTTAGCTCCGCTATTGTCGTTGTAAACTAGCAACAATATTAGCGGGCTTTACTTTTTGTGCACAATAGCGCTAGCAAAAGTTTTGCTTATTTTTTCAAAAGCAGTTGCCGCTAAGCCCGCCCCTTGTCAAAATACAAATATCATCTTAAAAGTGCAAAACGTTCAAAAATCACAGACTGTCACAGAGTATCTTCGGAAAACAAAATTTTATAAAGAGCGTTTGCGGAGAAGTCACGAAAAGATAGCAGCAGTGAGAAGCTATTAGACAACTTTTTCTCAGGGAGACACGAGTCTCAAAGCAAATCGATTGCTATGTTGCTCTCTAATGCGAAATTAAGCAATTTATTTGTAAAATACAACACCGCCATACATTCCAGTGCAACAATGGAACGCCTGTTTTCCTTAGGAAAAGATGTGCTGAAGCAAAAAGCGATCTGGACTCTGCGATCAATGATGGATATATAGATTGAGGCAAGTGAAGCACTTGCGTCGCGTGTCCCCTTTTTGAGGGGTCCTCTTTATGGCTTTACAAATTGTCATAAAACTTTATTAGCCTTTAGATAAGCATGTATCGCAACGTTTTAACCATATTTTTTATCACCCTGAAACTTCTAAGATCGAAATTAAAGGCACTAAGCACAAGACATATTTTTAAAAACAGTGTAATCAACGCAAAATCAATGAAACCGGAACTGTTGAAAACGAGACAGTGCAGTATATTGAGATTTCCCTGACGTCATAAAAGAATGTCTGCAGAAATCACCCAGTATTAGCCAATGGAATAGTTGGTTTGTGAATAACGCTGAGATGCATGATAAAATCTTGCCCAAGGGCCCTAAATCAATCACATGTCAGCGATGAAGATTTTGAGATGCTCATTTTTCTTAAATAAATGTATTTTAATAGGCCTAAATATTTGTTTTTATGTATTTTTTGTGACAACTAGTGTAATCTTCTGGTATGCTAGTATTTCCTCAGCTGGACTGAGAAACAATTACAATTTTCTTTTATTATAGTAACATTTTGAGTGAGATTTGAATTTGCAACCACTGCATTTTGCGCATTTGCGATTAACCACCTCTGGTTTTTGGAAAGGACTAACGTTAGCGTTTATCGCGTTAAAGCTAAGAGTGTTTAGCCGATAAAGGCAGAGGCCTATTCTATCAGTTTTGGACACAGTCCCCAATACAGCTGCACGAGGTTTGAGAATTTCGAATTCAGATACATTTATTTGCAAGGTCACCACACCTTCAACTACTAGTCTCTGGATTTAGGCACTAAGCCTTCTTTATGTAGAGTGCATACGATTACATTCACATGCAACTGGATGTAAATCTACATTAATGGTTAGATCTTAGCATTTTGTTGAAGTTCGATCTGCTTCATAATTACTTCTATCAAAATTTTGTTCTGCGAAACGCCAGAGGCGCAGTAGACATGTCAGCTTTGTGCTCCTGATGAAACCAGGGTTTTCTAGTTACGGCACAATGGACCCATATGTTCGAGAAAGTACTTTTCATTTGTTTACCATGCTATGCTGGTGAAAATCTGTTACGTATTAATTTTAATTACATTACTGTAAAGTTAACAGTGTGCAAATACACCCTATTTGTTAAAAAGTAAAGGAAAAAGAGCGTGAGAGGAGGAAGATTGACAATGAAAAAGATAAGCTTAGATCTAGCGAATTTCAGTAAACTATTTAGTGATACAACTCATAAAATCTATCATAGCAAATGTGGCTTGCAAATGGTGACCAAAAATCAGTTATGCGCATGAAAAAACCATGGCTCAATTTTTAATCATCTTCCACTCTTTCATGCAGAGGTGAGATATGCGCTTTCTAACCTGAGTTATTCCATTTCCTTTTTTTAGATACTACAGAAGAATAAAGACCTGAAGTTGATTTTAACTTTGAAAAAACTCACTTAGAAATGGACCTATCGCATTCACAGTGAGGACAGCAAACTATCAAATAACTGCCAGTCTCGTATTGTTTAATAATGCGACTTATTATAGTAGGTCGAGCTGATTGAATATATATAATCTTTAACCAACACGTTTTATTTTTGTTCTTGGCTTTAGTTTCTTTTTTACTTTTGTCATATGGACTATGGCCTTCAAATCTCTTTCAATGATAATTGAATTTTTGTTACAAATTGAGCTTAGATTGAATAATAAAACTAAAATAATTTTCCCAATAATTTTTTCAATGTACAAACTTGATATGTGGGTTATCAAATTCTTGTACAAAAAATAAAAAAAATCATATCAGTATTTTTTAATTTGCTTCATAACTTTTCTCGGTGTTTACCAACTGAAATAATTCACGAATAATTTTGTAAATATTCTTGACATAATAAAAAAATTAAATGTCATTCTACAACTGCATTTGTGTTTCACAGGTCTTTAAAGTTAACAGCATTTTTCTCAGTTTGAATGTTGTGTGGGTTATCAGGTTCATGCATGGGGCCACAGAATTCAGCAATGGAAGAAAATGGCATATTTCAACAGGTTTTTTGTGCCGCAAATTTTTTGTTAAATTCATTAATAATATCAAAGGTTATACAAAAAATTTCACGCTCTTACAGCAAGCTTTCCAATGTTTTCTCCATACATGTGATACCACATTGTAAAGCAATGATACGATTTTGTTAAAAGTGGAGATTCCAATATAGCATTATCTCCCGGATTTCGAGGACTGGAAGATTCAATAAACAAGTAATAACCTGCAAACGTACAAATGCTGGAGCTATGTTATTATAAAAACCAAGTGTTGCTTGTTTTTGTAACACGCAAGAGCTCAAAATTGTCTCACAGTATACGTATCACAGACTGAATTGATAAACGTTTAACTCACCTCTTCCGGACGAATGATCTCCTATAGGACCAGTGCCATTTGATGGAGTGGTATCTTTATTTCTATACCAGTTGAATTTATCTTTTCTACTTTGAACAAAACCGCATAAATTTGTTTCAAAACGACATAGACTTGCTGAAACAAATACCCAAATTTAAATGGGTTTGATTTGTGCAATTAAACAAAACAACCTATTACATGTTTAACAAAGTTTAACTCACTTCTGTACACTAATTTTTTTCCTGGATGGACTTCTATATCGTCAATTCCAATATCTGACTCGTCAAAATTGGCAATAGCTTCCCAATAAAATTGCACTTGCTAAATAAAAGTTGTTGCATTAGATTCAAAGTCTAAAAATGGCCCCTATTTCATTTGTTACTAGCCGGCTTTGCACCTCCATTAGTAACGTTGGGGTTTAGTATTTGGATTCAACTGGGAACGCTGGCTTCACCTATCGGGTTGTTGTGTAATCCGCAGTGAAAAGTTAATGAATTTTATGCTTTTTTATATATTCTGCACACGAAATTGTGATCATTATATTCTCTTAATCAAGACTGGTAATGATCACAAACAAAAAATGTTGCCACAAATTATCATAAATACTTGTAAGGGAAGACAAATTGAGACACAATCCAAACTGATGGTAGCGGCCAAATGTTGTTTTTACAATTACAGAAATAAAAATTTAGTGGTAAGCCTATTTTGCGATGTGCTGCTGCCCCGTTCCTATTTATATTTGTGATGTTAAACTTATTGGCTGAGCTATTTGTCTTGCTTCCGGCATAGCGACAAAAGCTCTTTGCCTTATCCTAGACCAGTTACATTATTCTAGTAGAAGCCCATCAGGCCGAGTTATTTTCAAACAAAATATTCACTCTATATTCAGTTTTACAAATTCCTTGGGTTATGGTTTATGTTGATTTTTTCTTAAACTTGGGATTTTATTACAATGCGTATAGTATGGATATAAATACCTTAACAGGCAACATGTCAGCAAAAAAATAAATTCTTGCTTTATAGCAGAGGTTCCCAAACTGGAGTCCGCTGACCCCTGGGAGTCCGTGACGACCTCACAGGAGGTCCGTTGCTTCGTACCGATAAATCAATCAATCAACGGTTAGCAAAATGTCCCGGAAAGTCACATCAGTGAAATTATGAAAAGTAACTCTAGCCTGACGATGAATCGGACCACGAGTGACATAATCGCGTCAGTAATACAAGTGCTAATCTTTTTTTAGAGGACAGCTTCATTTTCTTTTGTGTATGTATTTTGATTAATATTATTGTAAATGAGTCGGGTGACAAAAGTAATGTCACATATAATTGGGGTCCGCAAAAAGGCAGATTCGGTAAAAGAGGTCCGCAAAGCAGCAGATTCACAAAAAAAGGGGTCCGCAAAGCAAAAAGTTGGGGAACCTCTGCTTTATAGTATGTACGACGGCGTCGCCCGGAGGGCCGTTCATCAGTAACGTCCGGATTGAGAGTGTCGGTTCAGCCGGCCAAGCCGGCTTCACCAATTGCGCTCTTGTGTTTAGAGTTACCAAAAGTTTATGTGTTTTCTGCAGATAAGATTTTCACGAATTTGCGTGTCCCTTTTCCAGATATAATTTCTTATTTCAAGGTACTGGCTCTGCCTTAGGTCTATGTGCTCTGTTCATTGCTGACGCAAACCCAATGGGGGCTTGCGTTTCCTTTCGTTTGGAAGTAGGAAACGCATTTCTGATATTTAGTTATTCTAAAGCAAAATAGCAAAAATGCTTTTGTGACATGCGATTTCACATTGTAACGTTGTTTTCCTTTGATTGTCCCTTAAACTTTCTCAAGTCCTAGCTGACTATACATTTTGTAGCATGTTCGTTTCTCCCGGCTTGACGTGCCCTGGGAAGTCAAAAGAGTCCTTGCTTTTCCCCAAGTGTTTAGGCTTTACCCCAATAGCTCTATAAAGCTATGTAAAGCAAGATGCCAATAATATATTCAATGAGATGCAATTTGACATAGTTACTTCGTGTTTTTTATATTTCCACACGAACTTTCTCAAGTCACTGCCGGCTATGCATTGTGTTGCTTGTTTGTTTTTCCTTGCTTAGGTATTTTCAGACAAGGTAAAAGAGTCCTTGCTTTTCCCAAAATTTTTAGTTTCAATTACGGTAGCTCTGCAAAGCTATTATCAACGAAAATAACAGAAATGTTTTGTCTTAGTATGGTGCAATTTTACTCCAGCATGGCATACCATCACTTGTATCGATTTAAAACATAACAAATAATGCAGCTGCGCCGACTTCACCATACAAACATTTGTGAGAGCCACAACGAAATGTTTTAAAAATTTAAGACAGAGTTTCTGAAGCCATAGTTTTTAAAAGTCATAGTTTCTGAACATACAATGGTGATCATGTTGGTCAATTAATCAAGACTGGAAGTATTCAAAAAGAAAGAATGATAACAAACTACCATTTCTACTTTATAAAAGTGTAAGAATGATGAGGGTGAAGGGAGGGTAAAACACAGTCAAAATTGATGGAGTGGCCCAAAGGGTGGTCGTTTTGAAAATTAAAAAAATAAGCTATTTAGTGATAGACCTATTTGACAATGTGGTGGTCCCGCTTTCGCATTTATATTTGTGACATTAAGATTTTTGCCTGCGCTGTTTGCTTCAACATTTTGATCATATGTAGCTTGACACCACCATTCTGTTGCAAAAGATAAAACAAGACCATCATCACCCCTTGTCTTTTTCTTGGAGTACCACCAAGTGTTTTGCTTGGAGTTGGCTATATTTTAATATTTATAGAGACTTCATTTTTCGATGAATCGTTTCAAATGTTTTGATGGATAAAGCCAAAGATTCATGCCATCGAGAAAGAATAGACAACATGTACCAAAGGACTGTTTTTGTATAAACTGCAGTTTTGTGAAGTGCAGGCACCAAAATTTTCTGTGTTTTTACCGGTAGGCTTCACTTCACAAATGTTTAGTGACTTCATTTTTTGATGAAAGTTTTTGAAAACATAGACAAATAATGCAAAAGAATCATGCTGGTGAGGAAAAGTAGCCCAAAATGTACCAAAAAACTAACTTTGTGTAATAATTGCTAGTTAGTTAGGTCAAGTTTAACTAAAAATGAAACATGATGTATGGCAACCAATTTTCGATCAGCCATTATAACCTAATCGTTATGCTTAAGTAATTGGTGTTACATATTGGTGTAAAGCTAATTTCTACGCTTTCAAAATACACTAATTGTTAGAAATTTATTTTTACGTTTTTGTATTAAAGTTACGTGATTTTTCTCGGTTTACCACTTTTTGAGAGAGATGGAAAGTTACATCATAGGTCTTAATGTTCAGTTTTTTTGGTTCAAAATCAAATATTAATGGTATATGTCATACACTATCAAAATAGCCTTGAAATAATCGTTAATTTGTTGAATAAAGTTTAAAAATTAGTTGAGAAATGGGGACACAAATCAGTTTTTGAGTAAACTGATTTTGCAAAAAGGGTGCAATTTTTGAAATCATTTTCGTATTATGATCTCTGGTAGTGAAAAACTTGTATTAATCGTACTAAACATATTACGACATCGTAGAGTGAGTTTTAAACGTGCAAGCGAAAAAGAGAGAAATGCTTAGAAGGCTTAAGGTGCTTAAACAAAGAATTGCTCGTAGCATTGTCAAATAAACTTTAATTGTGGTGAAGTGATTTCTATCGAAATCATCTTATTAATAAATACTGAAACAGCAATTAATCGCGTTTCTGCGATCAGTACTTTTCGAGAAAGCACAAAAAACAATTTGTGCTATGAAGCGTTGATTGTAACTTCATTTTAGACCCAAACAAATAAAAGTTTTTGCAATGTGGTAAGTCGGAAGCTGGTTTACGATTGAGCAAAAAGCGGTTGTCCCCTGTTAAGTAATGCAAAACACACAACAAGAACAAAACACGCAAATTACAACGAACTGTCCAATCTGATACTTTTTAATTTAAATTTTTTTCTGTGGCCGCATGTGTTCACTATTTCAGATCGTTTATTGAGCATTAGATCGCTTAAGATGGCAAGTTTTTGAGCCAGGCACAGGTTACATCTGCTTCCTCCGCATTTGTATGATGGTGCTGTAGAAACAATGGACCATTTTATAGACGGCATTCCTGAACATGAATTCCTAAACCTAATTACAAAGCATTTTCATAAACATCACCGGCTTCACAAGATATGCAACCAAAACAATATTAAAATTAGTTATAGCTGTATGCCAAATATGTCCGCAGTCATCTTGCGCCATAACAAAAAGCTTCTTTCCGCCTTGCCAAAGACCGCTAGACCTCCCACTGCCGATCCAAAATGTAATTGCAGAATAAAAACAGCTTGCCCACTTGACGGCAAATGCAAACAGAAATCAATTGTATATAAAGCAGAAATATCCTCTAACAACACCACCAAATTATATTATGGGTTCTGCTCTACTGATTTCAAAACGAGATTTAGCAATCACAAACATTCATTTACCCACCGTAACAAAAGAAACGCAACCGACCTATCAAAAGAAGTTTGGCGAGCAAAGGATAATGGCGTTGAGCCGTCTATAAAATGGTCCATTGTTTCTACAGCACCATCATACAAATGCGGAGGGAGCAGATGTAACCTGTGCCTGGCTCAAAAACTTGCCATCTTAAGCGGCGACAGAAAAATAATGCTCAATAAACGATCTGAAATAGTGAACACATGCCGCCACAGAAAAAAATTTAAATTAAAAAGTATCAGATTGGACGGTTCGTTGTAATTTGCGTGTTTTGTTCTTTTACTTTTGCCGTTTTTCTTTATCCTTTCTTTTTCCGTCTATTTTCCCAACTTACCGTTTACCATATTAAGTATATACCTGTTCCCATTGTTACGTCACTATTACTCTCATACCAACCTCCACAGTTCTTAGTTACCCAGATGAGTTTACTGTTCGCAGGAGAACCAACAGATTATTCTTTAGTATAGTTTCAGCTGGCTACCATACTATTTCTGATTACTCCCCCCGAACAACCGTAAGTAATACTGCATTCTCTCTTTGTTTTGGGTTCATTTTTCGTTTTTTTTGCAGAAATATCTGAGGAGCCATAACGGCGAAACGGGATGTAGTATTTTTGCTAATAAAGATATATATATTAATATATATACATATACCTGTACTTCAGAGTGTGGTTTATAAGTGATTTTTGCGACATGCCACTTGTTTTTTTGGTTGTCCAGCTTTTCCCACAAAAATTTTCTTTCTCCGTGCTTGATAGATTTCTTTTTTTCAAAAGCATAAACACGCAATCCGCCCATATTAGCGCCATACATGTGATAACTGAATTCAATGACAAATTTTTGTTGGCGTTTCAACCACGGAGTGCGAATTATTGCGTTGTATGAGTACCCAACTTTACCATTAAAATAAAGGTATTTGCCTGAAAGAAAACAAATGTAAAACCGAAGAAGCATTTAGTGATAGCAAAACCTTACCTCTACCAGATGTATGATCTCTTGAAGGTCCTGTGTTTCGATTTGGAGTTCTCCCACGGTGCAAAATATAATCTGCTTTATCAGTTTTGTCTTGTTTCATGCCACAAATATTCAAATCAAAGTTGCATTGAAAAGATATGCTTAGGTTTTTCATAATAGGCACTGGTGGCATCGTAGGAATCGGAGGTGGTGGGTTACCCTGAGTGGTAACTAAAATGGTAATATAGTTAAATCTAATGTTGAATGAAATGCCAGAAATTAGAAAATACCGCAAATGTATTACTACTGTTATTAAATATCTTGAACTCACGAATTCGGTTGTGTACAAAATGTGTTCGTATGCAACACTATCAAAATTGTCAGCAAAAAATATCAGCAACATAACCAAAAATGTCCTGGTCTAACAATTGTGATTGTGTTATTAAGACATTGTGTTTGCTCCTTGTTAAATAGCCTACTTGCTGAAATGAAGTTTCTCACAATTGTTCTTACTTCAAGTTAAGTATTGGTCTACTAAAGCTGTGATTTTGCTATTCTTTGTTAATCATGCTATTATGATGTATGTACAGTGCAGTTCATATTTCAGAAGCCACCTTGTGAAAATGATCGTTTTGAGAGTTCAAAGTAAAATTTATCTTATTTATATTACTTGAACGTCTACATGTTATACATTTTTTGCGAAGAATTTATTATAGTTATTTCACTGAAACACTTTCCTTTTTCAAAAATAATTTCTAAGCCAAAATGCATTTTATAATGTGATATCATGCATAAAAATTGTTTTCTAAATTACCAACAGCTAAACAAAACCGTAAATTACAGTAAAATCAGGTTAGTATTACAGTAAATTACATTTGAAAAAAATCAGATTAGTATTATTGTGCATTGTAATAATTTTAAATCACATTATGCTTACACTGCAATTTACTCTCTGTGACGTCACAATTAGTGCAACTCTGCTTGATTTTTCTTGATGTTGTACATTTTTGTGTGTGGTATTTAGGCTGGTCATCATTTGCTTTAAGTAGACTAATTCGTAAACGAGAGAGTTGAAAATTTATCTTTGTAATGAATGGACATATCAGAGATTTATTGCATAAGAGTCTGGAGCATCTCACAAGGTGTAGAAGGAGTGCTTCAGCGGTGGAATGAGTCAGGGAAGCCTAAATTCCAGCTTTAAAGTGGAATAAGGCAGAAGTCCTTCAAAAAATCTGATAAAACTCTGGTCAGGTATTATTTGGCAGACAGGAAATTGACTTTCTAGGGGTTGGCCAAAGAGCTAAAGAACACTACTGGTGTTTAATAGTCTGCTTCAACAGTCAGGAGAAAATTGCCAAAAAATGATCTTCAAAGATGCAAGGTTAGAAAAAAGCCATTGTTGACAGAAAACAGAAGAAACGTCGATTAGAGTGGGCACGCTTTTCGTTAAATGGCCAGTTGAGAAGTGGAGAAACGTTCAGTTCAGTGATGAGTTGACTTTTACTATAGACAATCGCGCTGACAATAATTTTGTGAGAAGATCTGAGGAAGAGCGTCGACCATATTACATCTCACCAACCGTCAAACATTCTCAGTCAATTATGGTGTGGTGTTGCACTGCAGCACACGGTATTGGTAGTCTTGAATTGGTCAATGGAATGATAAATGGCACAAAGTATATTAATATGATAGAAAAGAGAATGCTGTTCTCTGCGTGTTCCTTGTTTCCTAATGATAAGTAGATTTTTTAAGATGACAATGTGCCATCCCATTGCGTCAAACAAGTCCAGCGCTGGTACAGGGCCCATAAAATTGAAAGGGTGGATGGGCCCGCCCTATCCTTAGATTTAAATCACATTGAAAATTTGTGGTATCAAGCAAGCTAGATAATATTTAAAAACAAACCGAAAGCAAAGAGGAACTTATAGAACACGTTTTTACAGCTTGGTTTGGAGTGATTTTATTTGAAGAGCTCATAAAACTAGCTGATTTACTACCTCAACGTCACAAAATGGTGATCAAAAATCAAGGCATAGCCAACAAAATATTAACTCAATCTTTATCGAATCAAACGGTTTTTTTCAGAGCCACTATTCTCTCAAAAGATAGCTTATGGTTTGGAAGGTCCATTACATAATCCCAATTGCATTAAAAGTGAAAATTGCATTTTGGCTAAAAATGCTATGCTGGGTAGGTAAGTAGAACTAAGGCAGTGATGGCAAGATTTGTTTGACGGCGTGTCAAAAGAACTAAAACTGTGCATTTATTTCTATTCGCGTGTCACTTGCCCAGTAGTGGGACATCAATTGCCATTAATTGATATAGCGGTCTCCAAAAAAAAAAAGGTCATCGCTCTCATGTTCTGATGAAATTGCGTCTGCAAAGTCCGTCGAAGCCCACGCTGTTCGTTTGTGTGATCGCAGCTTAGAGGAAACATTGGTTGTAATGACAGGCTGAATGAATGGGACTAACAATGCATTGCAAAATTTTCTCTTCGTGTCAGTGAGAATATTTTCGCGTGTCACTAGTGACACGCGTGTCATAGTTTTGCCATCACTGGTCTAAGGTATCCAAGTGTGGCTAGTGGTGATGAGCTGAAGTTCCATAATGACAAACCTGAACAATTTACTTACTGTATTACAATATTTGCATTGTACATGTAAGATTAGATTCTCTGCCCATTTTGTAACCATTACATTTTCAGATAAAGCTAAGAATAGGCAAAACAATCGCTTGAATTGTGACATCACAAAGAGTAAATCGCAGAGTGAGCATGATATGATCTAAAATCACTACAACTCACAATGATGCTAACCTCATTTTTTCAAATGCACTGGAATGCATTTTGGCTTAGAAATTATTTTTGAAAAAGGAAAGTGTTTCAGTAAAATAACTGTAATAAATCCTTCGCAAAAATGTATAACATGTAGACATCCATGTAATATAAATAAGGCAAATTTTACTCTGAACTGTCAAAACGATCATTTTCACAAGGTTACGAACAGAACTGTATATAGTTTGATCATAGTTTTTCATGTTGCTGATTGTTGTAAAAGAAATATCTACTTAGAAACACACAGTACCGGTAAAAATCATTTTCAGGCTTAGTTAGATTAAACTACATAAAAGATGATGCTATTTATGTAGCAGAAAGTTATTGTATTTGCTAGGGCTTTATCATTCAACAATCCAGCTGTTTTAGAATCAACTATAAATACAAACCTTCAGCAAAACTTGCTCTAAATCCTTTAGCATTCCGTCCATGATAACTGTCAGATGTAAAAATTACAAAAAGACTTCTCCATCTGCTGGTTATTACGATCTTAGGTGTTTTTCCACAAATTCTTTTTTCTACTAATGCTTTGGCATCAATGCCGTTATGAACAATAAGAGCATCGTTTTGGCACAAAGAGGAGTCTACAATAAGAAGATTATAAAATAAATATAGCCTACTAATGATGGTTTTCAGTGTGAAAAAAAAAATCATTTGAGTTTTATTTTAGTTTTATAAAAATTAAAATCTAAATTTTGTCTTGAGAAGTGTCGAAAAGCACCTGAGAAAAATTGGAATTACGATCCAAAAAAATATTAAGGTTTTGTAGAGATATCTAATTGTTTTTAAGATAGAGTTATGTTTGAGGGTAAAGGCAAACAAACAAGTACGAATATCATTTAAATGTATGTTCGGATTGTCATTATTTAGAGACTGAGGTAAATAGGTTTCACAATAAAATCTCTATTTTATAGTACCGTTATTGTATCAAAAAAACAACATTTTGAAACTAAACCCGAAAGATATGAGAAGTGATTGTTTAGCATCAAATATAACGATTTAAAAGAAAAAATGAGTGCAAAAAAACACATACAGTTTGTAGTCAATTTTAATGATCATTTTGAGATATGACTTAAGAGATGCAAAAAATTGGAGAAGAGTATTTTGAAACCCAAGCAGTTTTGTTACTACAAACAAAATTTTTTGAAGTGTGTTTGTCAGGCAAAAAAGTTCATCCATAATTGAATTTAGTTAGCAGAAATGAGCGTGTATTAGCAATTAAAGGAAGTTTACATCATTAAAGAAAAAGCTGATAAGAAGACAACAACGAAAAACGGAAATTGAAATCAATTAAAAAACAAACAACAGCTCTTTATTCAAGAAAGATGTCAGTGGGCTTTTGAAGTTTTAGAAATCGAATGTAACAAAATACTTAGTAAAACACCTTAATACCTTGTATATCAATATTGGTGATAGTTAGTTTGATGTATTTTCCTGGTCGAGCAGTTATGGTCCATGTGCAGTGAGCATTGTTTGGATAATGTCTTGGATATCCTGGGCTTTGGAATAAACCGCTGGCTTGATTTTTAAAATCACGACCACATCTAGGGTAGCTATTAGAACCTAAAAATATATAAAAAGTGCTTACAAATGTGGACCTGTAAGTTGAAAGAAATGTATTTGTTGTTTTAGATTACAGCATAGTACATTCGATCAACAAACATTTAACCAACTCATTCTGTTTTCATATTAGCTGGAACAATTATCAAGCCACTTTCAATATAAAAACGAAGGAAGATTAAGTGGCCGATGCTGCAGGGTATATTGCAAAACCCAAAAAGTTTTAAAATAGTATTTGTCAATAAATATATTAAGATATTGCATCTTACCACAATCATATAAACGGTTGATTTTTTCGATATCATAAGCGCTCATTCTTAACGATCCTATTTTTGGCTCAATGGCTCGAGGAGGATATATCTGAAACGTGGTGTTTCTTTAATTACTTTTCTTTGATTATTATGAGTGTCTAACTTTTATGCTAATGGTAAAGTTTTTATCTTTATTGCTGCTAAGGACATTATTATAATTTTTTCAATTTTTTTATGGCTACATCAATCACAATTGACAAATTGGTTTTAGCTTTACCGAGTTTTACTTTAAAAATCACATAGACACATAGAATAACAACCTCTACCACATACTTCTATACTTTTTAAGTAATATCGCTTCGAATAATATTTTGAGTGATAGTGCATGATACTTCCATAGTCATAAATTGCCAAATTCGTCGTCCCAGGATATTTGTTTAACCAAATTGCTTTACCTAAAATAACATTCGAAGAATAGTAAACTATTCAAGTTTCAATAAACCGCATTTCATTTAGTAGCTTCCTAAGGTTTAGCTTATCTGAATACTTTGAACAAGTTGGACTTCGTTTATTTATTGTCTAGTCTGGCTACTTTCTCTGTTATATCAGGGGGTAAAAAATTTCAACTTAGCTCCTAACCCATAGACAGAGCGGCAGCACACTGTTGTTTTAAATTGCTTGCTTTTGAACGTCTTTGTTTCTGTTCGAGACAAGTGCACTTTGAATGATGGTTCCACTAAAACAATTTTCATTAAATAAAAATTGATCATTCGTGCCGTAGTTGTATTATTTGCTTTGTAAAATGATCATCAAAACAAAGGTTGGTTTTCGGTTTATTTTTCCTTTATTGTTAGCCAAGACCATTTAGTACTGACCATAAGCACTTTATAGTAGTTCTCCAAACCCCATGATCTCGACTTTTTTTGCCATTTGAGTCATTACAACAAACAAATCGAGCTCTGTTTTTTGTTTTCAACAGCACTAATATGATTTTTGTTTTCGTAAAAGCTTATAAGAAAACTCACTTATATTTCTTTGACTTAAGTTTTTAAAACAATAAAAAAATAATTTGTTTGAAGACACGTTTATTAGGCATGTAATGTCATCTTATTCTCTAAAATGCAGCGGTACAAAAGATGATGAATCGATTGCAGTATTTTTTTGGGCCAAAAATTGTTCCCGCTGCTCCAAAAAATACCGTTTTGAATAAATTTATTTTATCTGATGTTACCCTGTGATCACACAAGAAATCTTCATCACAGTTACTCCGCACATGAGAAAATTACGTTTCTGCTCTATGAGATTAAATCAAGAGCAAAATTGCCAGCAAGATTTCGTTAATCAGTAGACGTAAATAGGCTGCAATGATCAATAAATGCAATTACCCTCTATATTTTCTTGCCGAACACTAATAAATAAATCTCTGTCGGTTCTTTGATGTTCATGGTGAAAACCAATTGCATGTATCAGTTCATGTTGAATAATATCGGTTGAGTCTACACAGCTGCGTCTTGATAACGATAGAGGTTGCCCGGAGTAAACTTTGCCAACATGCGACCAGCATCTAGAAAGAGAAATCCATATCAAACTTTGCTATCTATTCGTATCAACAATTATTTAAAAATCCAATTGGAACATGTACACAAAACCTTTAATGTCATTGGTCTTAGCTTTTATATAATTTTCTTGTACAGACCTAAATGCTGCACAGGCTAAAATCTACATTCACACATTATAATTTCCAACACGGCAACGCCTTACTATTTTATGAAGGCAGGTTGTTGGTAAAATATCGACTTTGCAAAGGTACTGCATGCTAAAGTAATTTTGCAACGTGCTACATCAATTCGATGGCCGAATCATAGCAAAAAGAAAAAAGAAACCACGACGTGATGAGGTTGTTATCGGGCTATAAATATGTGGCTATTTACCTATTTTAGCCAAAATAAACACATATGTGCTGTAAGAGATCTTTGTTTTCTGATTTGATCATGAAAAGGCAAAAGGAGTTCTTGTTATTACTTAGTTTTCTTTGTTGTTGAGCAAGCAAAATAACATTTAATTTGTTTCTACGATTTTAGTGCGCCATCAATCTCAGTAGCAAAAGAATAATAAGCCAACGTCTGACACTTTTCTACCGAAATTTTGCTTGCGATTGGCACAAGTTGGTGCAAAAAGTAACGCTAAAGTAACGTAATAGTCCTAGATAGAAAGCACAGCTGGGCTACCGTACGGTAGTTTGTGAGCAATTCTGCAGATGGTTACATCATTTACTGCACACATTTTCAGGCTGTGATAAATAACTGCCCAACTGGTAAGGCTGTTTAAGTAGTAGCAAAATCAAAAATTTTGTGTATTATATTGTTACTAGCCGGTTCTGCTTATGTCGCTTAAAATGTCCTTAGAGTGATACCAGGATTACAAAAATTGGTAGGGCCGGCTACGCCGGCTCTAGCCTAAGTTATAAGGCAATTGCGAGAAAAGGTACATCTATAGTCGTATCCAGAGGCGTTAAAAGGGTCAAGCCTAGTTTCAAATGTTTAGCTCTAACATCGGTACGCCCATTGAGTTTGCGGTGGTAGCTTGTATAATCGGCTTTAATTTAATTTGTATTTGGTTTTAATTTGATTTGTGTTTAGCTTTGGTTTAATATCGATATCAATATTTTTTATACCGGGTGTCAACGTCAATGTTGACATTTGATATAAGAAATTGCCTTGCGTTAATATCAATATTATCTTGCTTAATCGATATTGCCTTGCTTTGTCGTGTCACGTGAATCGTGTTTGTGTACGAACATATGTTCGTATATATGTTCGCATCACCTGATTTATCATTCAGATAATATATTTATTGATTGTTTTATCGAGTGAGAAATGTTACCCTATAATAAAATAACAAACTCACTACAAGTTATTTTCAATTAAAAAAGCAAAAAATTTCTCTCATACGGTGCAGTTTAACAACAGGAATATTGTTTCTGTTTGAATTTTATCTCAACCTTACTGAAGTGTCTGACAACGCAAAAAACTGCCTTGTTTTTTTCGCATACATATTCAAGGGAGCGAACAAAGGCATGTCTGATCTCAGATTATTTTTCCTAAACAAGGTATCCCATTAACATATTTATAAGCAAAAAATCTAAAAAAATTTTACCAAAATTTTTTCAATCTCACTCTGTAGTGTTGTTTTTCATCTCTTCCACACTTTGACCAGCTTTTGGTTACTTTTTCCTAGATAGGCGTATCCAGGAGCTTTGTAGATTGACTGAACTGCGGGGATTAGATGGAAAACTTTGAGCGGAAGCATTGCCGCTCCAAGTTTTCCATGTAATCCTCGCTGGCCAATTAAACCGTTTTCAAGCAAAAATATTTTCCTGATTGTTGCGATTTCAAATCGTGGCATAAACATAATGATCTGTTTCTATCTAAGAGTCCGAGTACATACAGTTCAATTTCCTATAATTTTTGTGCTTTACATTGCATTGTTCAAAATGCGCCGGTATGTTAGCAGTGTATTATATCGATCTACTTTAACATGCAACATATCAATAATAAATTTCTAAATACGCTGATGCCTCATCAGCATTCCCAACCACTCTCAAGTTACACCAGCATCTCACATCATCTCAGATCTCCATAGGTTTCCCACACGAAATCATATCTACTCCAGCATATTATAATTTAGTCAATCTGCGATGCTCACCGAATAGAATTTGAATATGCTCTTCTGGGAAATTTTAGATCATGCCATCGATCTATTGCTGCATTAATGCAAAACCTCATACAAGAGCAACGATTTTGACCGATATCACATAGATATTTCACATATCTCAACAGCAATGGGCTAGAATCAACATGCATGGATAGCATCTGAGTATAATGTCAGCCTATTTTAGTCAGTATGACGCAAAATAACAATACGGGACAAGGTTGTTTTGGTTACTGACCCTCATCAGCTCCATGTTTATTTTCTGCAATACCATAAAAAAAGTACTCCTACCACCTCACTTCGGTTCAATTAAGGACCAAAGATCACATTTGTAAGTCACGCAATTTTATGGAATACGTTTGCTGTCAAAACCACAGTGAATAATGAATACAACTGTTGTTGCTGCTCTCATTTTTACTAAAATTGTGGGCAAAGAAACATCATTATGACGTCACTTTACATTTGTCTTTGCGAGGCTTTTTCAAAAATTTTAAAAAACATGTCTAAAATGCTGAAAAAGAATGCTTGTTTTCTTGTGTCGTCAATAAATCTCAATTCGTGGAAAACATTTTTATCAAAAAAATTATGTTGATGTCTCCAGAAAAAGTCTTCAGCTGCGTTTGTACGGTTACTGCTTTTTAACAAAACAAAAAAATTTACAATCAATATTAAACATATCGTTTTATTTTTTAAGTCGATAAAATTTTTGCCAATTGGTGTAGCGGTATTGGCTTTGTTTGAGCAAAAAATTGTTTTTCTCGATCAAGATATGAAAATCTGAAAATGACACTTTATGATATGACATCATAATGATGCGCCAACCTCCTATGACATTCACCTTTGTGTAGTGATCTATCGCATGAAGTTTCATAGTTGCATACCCAATAGTTTTGAAGGAATTAAAGCGAAAGCACACCGTTACGTACGCACGCACTTTGAAATAAACTATGCTTTAGATGTAGCTTAGATAAAAACTTAATTAACATACTCAATACTCATACACACCATTTCGATTAATCTAATTTTTTATAAATGTTTGCGATTTGCCTGCCATAATCTAGCGAATAGCCTAGTACTTTTTAGCGCTATCGTTAATTACAGTAGCTATGCAGACTATGCTACGACATTTAATTGTTTGCACTACATTTACAAAATTTGTTATTACATAGACTTTGTACCTACGTTTACAAGTGGGACTTTATGACTACATAGCTATACCTGAATTCTGTCGCGTAATGGAAAGATATAGATCTAAAGATTATTTCCATAGTAAAAATGGAGAGAGGGTTTTGTGCATTTACACAGTTGTAGGCTTTCTGCTTATTGATAATAGAATTAACTTGAGATGTCTTGCATGATAATTTGCCGAGTTTAGTCAGCGTTTTTAAAGGACAAACTTTATTTAAAATGCTAAATAAGACTTTAGTGAACAGAAAGCAGACAAGCAATCACAGAGAAAAGAAAAATTCCCCAAGTAATCTGAAACCAAGGAGAACCAAAGTACCCCAAATCCCAATGAAAATTATCCAGAAAAGGCCAAAAACATCAAGATGTGTATGGGTATATCTGCAATAATCATGTCCAAGATACTACATAGCTTTATTTTATCTGTATTTTTAACCAATCATAGGCAGTACACTTTCAACGGTACAAAAAATGAATATATTACAAGAAATCAAAACACAACCAAGCCAAAAACGGTATTCAAGTAGAAAGCTCATAGAAGAAGCTTATTGCAGCCGCGTCTCCTAGATGTAATAATTTCTAGAAAATGTAACAATTTCTTTGGCCAAATGGGAGATAACTCTACGAGAATTTGAGCTTCAAAGTGCTAATATCTAATATCATGTATGTTACAGGCCCATATAAATTTGTGCCAACTGGCTAGTTTCCTACGTTTTCAAAAATTTCGTCTTGAAATCAATCCAACCAATTCACTGGACTCACAATCAACAAAGTACTGTTATTGCAATAGTTCTGATTTGTTATAAAAAATTATATTGATCTAAAAGAAAAACGTGTAGATATAGTTTTCACATCAGGCAAAAGTACCGTGCAATAGATACATTTTGCCAATTAAAATTAAACCCTACAATTTTTCCATCCATAAATGTAATTTTACTGCAAAAATCTGCGTCAATCAATACAATTGGCAGAGAATCTATTCTTTTTCAAAATGGAAATTTTTAAAATGCTGGCAAAGTGTCTTTTTTAAATGGAACTCAAATGTGAAATAATTGTCATAGACACACTTGGTGACAAATATGAGTTCTACAGTAATCACCAACAATAACTGAATTTCAATATACTGTACAAAAAAATGTGATATGATTAAATAATGCTATGTGCTTACCCATTTGAATCTTTAATTGCAATATAGTCTCTTTCGGATTTTCGAGGAGTAAACCGTATGCAAGTATACTTTTTGAATACTGCCATTTCTGCTCTCACTTTTCTTTGCTCAGATTTTGCTATAAAGTATTATGTTGGTAATTTTTGTAATCAAGAAAGAATTCACTGATAGGGAATAAAATTGAAAATAACACAACTTACTGTATACTTTTTCAAAAGTATAAGGAATATAAACTAGACCATTCTTTGATTTTGGCCACTTGTTACTGACTGCATGACGAAACTAAAACAAAAAATTTTGTAACAATTGCTTAAATTATTGGGTTTTATATTTTTATACTACCATTGGAAATTTCATGTCTCCATCATATAACTTTTCGGCAACATGTGCACCTACAAAACAGTTAATTATACATAGTTACTAAATTCTTGCAAAATAATGTGCTACTAAAACAATTACATGTATTTTGGATAAAGTTTTAAATTGTACACAATTTTGGTGGCGTTGCTTTATGTTTCTATCAAAATATGGACTATGATGAGTTGATTTTAGTTCAGATGAGTATATCAAATTTAAACAAATATGACCGAAAGCGGTTAACCAATAATAATTTGATAAGCTCACAATATGAAAACATAAACTAAACAAAAAACAAATATTTTTTCAGTTTAGTTTGATTTGACATAAATATGACACGAAGAGCTGCTACCGACTCGCTTGTGATTGACTGATTTGTTCGAGATTTTGAGCAATATTCTTTTTTTTGAGCAATATTCTTTTTTTTGAGCAATGATCGGTTTGCAAATTTTCTGTTAGACTGGGGCCACTACGACTGTTAGACTTCTTGGCCTCACCGTCTGTCTAACATAATAACGGAGGCCTCCCGTTAAGTATCTTGCCCAAGGACACAACAAGCAAGCTTGTCGGATTGTTCTCCACACTATCCCTATTTTGATGAGCGCCAAGCAGGGAAGCTGTATATACCATTTTATAAAGTCTTTGGTATGACTCTACTTTATGAACCTCAAGTCTACCGACTGCGAAGCGGACGCTCGTACCATTACGCCATCGCGCCGGTTATTATGGTACTAGCAATACTAATGACAAGTAATTCACAAAAATAGAGTGCGTTTACTCTACTTTAACCGAATGATTTAATAGCGACATGGATAAGCCTGTCACGAAAAGCTTCGGATAAAGCAAAACTGTACTGAAATTTTATACTACCTACAAATCATTTTAATACGACAAAATCATTTTTGTATTTTATCTTTCAAATACTCTTCACAGATATTTATATTGCGTATTGATTTAAGAAAAGTTAGACGTGCATTGCATCGTACTTTTTATTCAGCTACAAGTCTACGCGATGTACACGTTTGAAAAATTTAATCTCATTTTATCGCACTATTTTAGTTTTCAATTATGCAGTAAAACGTCAATTATCCGAACTAATTGGGACCATGGATGGTTTGTATAAGCAATTTTTTCCGATAATCGAACAAACACAATCTTACATTAAAACAACAAATGCACATATGGCGATTCATTGAACATTATGAGCAACATAGTAATCACTCGTTTTTTGAGTTTTAAGTTTGTTACTTCTTTTGTCGCTGCCAAGTCTTTCATCCTTTTCAGAAGCAGAAACTCGGTTTTGAACAACACTCACTCTGTTGTTCACACCACGCTACGCTTTAATGACTTTTGTTAAAGTAGTGTTCAGATAATAATTGACGTTCTACTGTACTGCTTTAAGATAAAATACGTCTACTTACGTTGATTTATGGAATAAATGCTCTCCGATAGTAGCCTGGTATAGTTGTTGTTTTTCTTGAATGCAATGTTGTTTACAGAATCTTCGGTTTCACTCATTACTTTTTGAGATGCTACAGATATGAAATTTGTTTTAACTTTTTTGTTGCTTGCATTTAAAGTAAACCTGACTTTAAGAGATAAATTGGTTTGCTAATTCGTGGTAGTTTTTTATGGTAAAACAAGCCTTCTCCCGAACTTTAGCTGACTTTTTGGTAGAGTTGGAAAGCGTTTTACAAGCTGTACGCGAAGCCTTTTGTTGGTCTGACAATTTTAGAAGCAAAACGCTTTAAACCACGACAAACCACGCACATTTAAACACATTAGCGCAGCCAAAAACAAAATGTGGTTGTGGTCAAAAGTGTAATATTCAGGCTTTATTTTCTCAATTTCGGTTAATAGTGTTATGTTTTGAAATCGACATTTTGTTGCAGTTTTCATAGCAAATTGGTCCGAGAAATTTGGAGAAAGGGCATGGCTACTTTGCATCCAGGCTACGGTTATGCATAAATGTTTGTTCTTAATTGCTGCAACTTTACCATTTAGATCTTGTGGTTTTCGACTCGGTTGAAAGCGTTGTAAAATGAACTCATTCAATGCAACCATAAGCAGTTAATTGCTCTGAGGTCATTTAGCTCCTAAGGGAGTATAAGGACAAATAATATTTTTCACAAACCACAAAGGTAATAAATATTAACAAAATTTTAGTTTATATTGCAAGCATAAATTAATGAACAGAAGAACCACTCTGACGAAAGCGAATATCTTCAGTATTCACCACACTTTGGAATGCGTTTGCTCGTAATAAAAAACCGCCAAGTGTTTAGCGAAGCGCAACAAATCGAGGCCTATACAAATCAGAAAGTTTAAACAACAGTTTAAATGTATTGAAACAGATTTTTGGAATGATAACTTCAACATCAAGTTAAAGCTTGTGTAAATTTTGACAAACCAAACGGTAAGGCTAACAGAAATAAGCTATTTACGTGATCGCCAACAAAATCAGGGCCAATTCTTTAATACAAACTAACAACTAAACGAACCAAACAAGTAATTCAACTGTTGTTTTATATTTTGGCGTTTATGTTGGACATTATTTTGAATCAATTTCAATTGTCCATCACAGTAGGGTTTGTCAAAAACTGAAGGAAGAGATCTTTTTTTTCAATATTTAAAATTTGTTTATTATGTACTTACCAAAGCGTATTGCCGTCAAGTAGTATAAAATTATCACCAACTGTAAACGATCTTTTGACATTTTAAACATTTATGCTGTCTGAAATGAAACAAAATGAAATTTTCGTTGTGCAGCGCATTATTTATTTGTTTTAAAAAATATACAGCGATCGCTTCCGATACGCAACCTATACGAATGTTCTTTAACCTCTAAGCGTTTATTACAGTAGCTTTTTTCTGATTGCTTAATGATGTTCAATTTGTTGCATTCAGTTCACAGGTCTAAAAATCTTCGCACCCATTCACTTCTCTTTTGAAATCTTGCTTCGAACTTTTGTCCTCAGGCCATTAAATTATTTTTACGATGGTAACAACTTATTATGAGGTCTCAGACGAAGCTTCAAGTACAACAGCAAACCATAGTATAGTATTGTTGTATAGGGGAGTGTTTTGTTGCTTTTTATCTACACAAAATATTGGGAGCCAAGAGATTTTTATATCAGGTCTGAGTATGTTCTATTTCATTATGCTCTCCATCACTTCTACTTCTCAGCGCTCAGCCTGGCATGTGTGAATGCCACTTTTTAAGTCTTTGATATGCCTCGATAAAGGGTTGAACGCGACTCCGAAATGCGAAGCGAGCGCTCTAATCATTATCACCGCGTCAGTAAAATTAAAACTGCTACCCAACAAAAACAATTACCATAATGTTATTTTCCAACGCGTTGCCCTTTGTTGTAAATGCAGAACAATCTTTATTTAAATTCAAAAATCGTTTTCTGCATTGGACAGAGAGCAGCCAACATGATTAATCAAACCCTTATATCAACCAAACCTGCTATCTACAAGCGTACATGCTGAGTTAGGTCCTTATTAGGCCCAGTTGAAGTGCCGATTGTTCCTCTATTACATAGTCCTCGGTATAAGCTCGATTTGGTGGCTAATTTTGCAACCAATTTGCACCGATTGTGCAAGGTAAAGATTTAGCTGGTACATCAGAAAAAGCAGTTATCTCCAAAAGAGTCTGACGTCATACTTTTTCACAACAATGTATCGTTTTTATTTCTATTTTTACAAGATATTAGCAAAAACAATTAATTAACAGCTACGTTGTTAATCAGGTCACTTAATTTAAACGTCTTTGAAAGCAAAGTATCTAGAGCCGTACCTAGTGCCCCTTACCTTCAGAGTGGGCCGATGATATTTTTTAAACTTTTGCCATTTTGAAAATAACAAAGATTTTATTCAATTTTTATGAATATTATCAACAAACCATCGAGTTATTACGCTAAGGGATCGAAAGTGACCTATCGTGGAAAAGAGAATAAGGAATGTGAAAACATATTGTAAACAAAAATCTGAAACCCACACTTAGCGATAATTTTCAATTGGCTTTCAAAGAGAAAATTTAGTTATCAGAATCAATTTAGGCATCTTCTGGAAGAGTTCAGAAAGACGAAAAGGTGGCACATTGCAAACAAACTTCAGTAAACGCCAAAGCATAAGTTATTGTTATAAGCTTTCTGTTGCGACGCAGGGCGTCGTCATTTTTGCTGCTGCTCACAGTTTTGAATGGTTTTAAACCTTCCACTTTGTAAAACTTTGAAAAAAATGAACTTAGAGTGGCTTTACAATCTGTGAATCTGTAATCTCTCTCAAACGTAGTTACGGTTGACACAAGCCACAGACGATACTTGAAGAATAATCGCGACGACCATTCTTCGTTCGAGATGCATAAAACGAAATCTAATTCCAAAAAAACTAAGTTTGCTTTAGAACTTTCCAAGTCAGTCTGGGTCAACCAAAACCTCACTAGCAAATTTTGTAATTTTGTGTTGGCAGTACTCGTCGAGACAATTTTTAGAAAATAGATCACGCGAATTTTCTCTTTTTTTCCACAAACGGCTTCTACAATTTACGATCTCAAATCACGGCTGTTTTAGTCAGTTAATTTGATCTCCTTAAAAGCGGATTACAAAATGTTATGTTGATTGTAAAACTTATAGTTTACTACAAAAAATAATCTTTAATTTCTATTTAATATAATAACATACCACATTGCAAAGCCAAGATATTTTTATTATGAGCAACAGCACATGCTTAACATTCGTCGGCACTTATATTCACCACCAGGAAATAAAATCAAACTAAACTGGCATAATGCTATATCATGTGGTAAGATCTGCTTTGTCGGTCTCACTGGTGCTTGTATTTTTCTGGTTAAAAATTGTGCAGATTTTTATAGTCAATGTTTAACCGGATAACCTTTTGTTACTATGATTTAATTCTAAAAAAGGATTAATTTAGTAGCTCATGCAGTTTGAAGCTAATGCAGTTTCATTTCGAAAATAAGATGATAAAAGCATTACAACTATTTCCAAGTTTCTGGTACTAAGTTGGACTTTGCCATGACACCATTTCATTTCAAAAAAATTAGCTATTTAAATTTCCAAATAAGCAAATCTTTTTTTTGACGACAATTAGTAACACATTAATTGACGCTAAAATTTGGCTATATTTAGAGTAAGTCTGCATCTAACGTTTCCTTTTGCTAGATCACACAACGTGACTGACTGCAAAACGTGTTTGGCTATGAGCTCAAATCAATTTTGGTTTGAGATTAATTGTAGTGTACGAAGTAGAAAGTAGTCAACAAGGATATTTTTTGATTTACGCCAAAAGTTGTAAACTGTAGCTTTAAGTTCGCTCCACTTTCCAATGGTAAAATTTCTTGGACAAATATTGCGGAAATTCCTTTTTGTAGCAGAATTTGGTAATTAAGGGTAATCGTAGCCTAGTTTGGCAGGGTTTAGTTAAGCGAATTAACTAATTTTGAAGTTTCAGTCGTAAAAAATTTTCAAACCCCGATTGCTTACTTTTTTTGATGAGCCCCTTGCTTTTCGCTTTCACAAAACCGCTATCACAAAACAGCAGGTCTTTGATCGTATCTACACAATGATGGCATGTTCACATGTACAGGTCATCACTAAAAGTTTTTCATTTAAAAGGCATGCACGTGATCGTATCTACACAATGATGGCATGTTCACATGTACAGGTCATCACTAAAAGTTTTTCATTTAAAAGGCATGCACGTAGACTTAGCCTTGTTATGTAGCAACATGTCTTCTCTTCAAGCAGAATGAGGGTTACAAACGAGAGTTCTACGAAAAGCAAGAACTACAGTGTCATATTTTTTCAATCTCCTTCCATAATTTGCCACAACACCAAATGCAAATTGTTTTCCGAAATTTTACTCGTTTTTGAACCACTCCGAATTAAATTGAGAAACTTGTTCAACCAAAGTCGAGAGCAACAGATTGATGAATATTTTTGATTTCTTTATCAGTGGCAGTAGAATCGGTGAAAAGCCTAAATGATTTTGATGTGTTTTATTCTTGATCATTTCAAGTCTTAGTCCATAAATTCTTTCATTGCTAAGATCACTTCATTTCAGACGGTACAAAATTTTTCGCAAAGAGTACAGTACGATTGGCTTCTGGCCATCGTTACATTTTCTCTCAATTTTTAACTCAGCAACCGTTACATAGACCACTTTTTTAGTCCACAGTAATTCCAACGCTAAATTAAATGTAGCAAGCATGCAGCTGACTAATACAATCTGCAAGACTGGCAGCCTATTACTGAAATTTTAGTTTTATTCTCAAACTAAATACTTTTATTCTTCAGGTTTTGCTTTTGAGACAAAAGACTTAAACAAATTCTGACTAACATCTTGTACTGTATTATTTATTCGGTTCTATACAAAAGATGAAGCTTCTGGAACAAACTACTAAATACAATTGGTTGACTAAAAACAATTAGTAAAGACAATTATAGAAATTACTAGCAGATTAACCCGTCGTTGATCGGGTAAAATGTAAAGACTGATCATACAGAAAGAAAATAAAACTGAACAATACAACCAGTGTCATAATTTCTTAGCAAATACAAATACAAATACATTAGCAAATACATAGACGATTCTGATCGAAATCAAAATACCGTACCCGTCGTTGATTGGGTAAAATGTAAAGACTGATTAAATTTTTACATTGAATAATCATATTTTAATATAGGTTGAATAAATATAGGCTCGTAGTCCCCCCATAGACGAATCTGAGCGAAATCAAAATACCGTACTTGGCCTCCCTGGAAAAAGTTATTGCAGATTTATGCGTCGTTGATCGGGTAAAATTCTTACATTGAATAACCATATTTTAACTCTTCGATCCCGCGCGGGTATAATTACCGGCAAGCGATCTTTATGCGTTCGCTCCCGCGACGGTATATATACCGGCAATAACAGAAATGGCGGACATGCGCGCAATTAATTGCGTACGTCTCGTTCAAGCAAAAACGTTTATATATAAACCTTTCTAACATTCTGTTTGTGGTTTGTAATTAAATTTTTTTGACCTTTGTTGTGTGAGTTAATATAGGTTGAATAAATACAGGCTTGTAGACCTCCATTTCCACCAGTCCTTGATCGGGTAAAATGTAAAGAGAAGGAAAATAAATATAGATTTACTCGTCGTTGATCGGGTAAAATGTAAAAAGAAGGAAAATAAATATAGGCTCGTAGCCCCCCATAGACGATTCTAATCGAAATCAAAATAACACAGATTTACCCGTCGTTGATCGGGTAAAATGTAAAGACTGATTAAATTTTTACATTGAATAACCATATATTTTAATGTGTTCTCATGATTTTTATTTCATCGTACAACAGCACAAATAGGCCTCTAGTAAAGCCCTATAGGCTCGTATCCCCCCATAGACGATTCTGATCGAAATCAAGATACCGTACTTCGCTTCCCTGGAGAAAGTTATATTTACCCGATCAACAACGGGTAAAGGAGTGACCCTAAAAGTACAGTCTTGCGCATAACCATCAAATTTGGATTTATATTTGCCACAAATTTATTTCTGTTTGTGGTACCTAACAAAAACTTTAGACAACTCTATATTTTATAGGCTCGTAACCCCCCATAGACGATTCTGATCGAAATCAAAATACCATTTTGACTTCTTTGTGGTCACTCCATAAAACGTGTAATTGTATCAAAAATAAAACCTATGTTTCAGCTCGGGCTCGAACCGTGAACCTCTCGCGTGTGAGGCGAGCGTGATAACCACTACACTACTGAAACCCAATAACAATCGAAACAAAATTTACAAATAAAAAATAAGTTATTTTGTGGCAACTGTTTGTAGCGCATTTGGCAACAGTTGAATGAATATAGGCTCGTAGCCCCCCATAGACGATTCTGATCGAAATCAAAATACCGTACTTGGCTTCCCTGGAAAAAGTTATATAAGATTCATATGTTTGTTTGTATCTAAATGTCTCCAGTTTTATTTCTATAGCGGACAGACAGACAGACAGACAAACTTTGAGTTTTATATATATAGATTCTGTGGTTCAAACAATCAGCATCGTTTAAAAGTTGAAGAAATTTACTATCCATAAATATGTTTTTCCAGAAATATGTTTCCTAAAGAAACTTGGCTGGTTTTGAATTGAGGTATATCAAGGTTGTGGAAGAGCGCCAAAGTAGTTGATACGCATTTTCGGTATTAAATATTAGGACTATTATTTACAACTTTTTCGTATCTGTAGACGTATTGGTATGAGCTTACATCTCTGGCTGGGGGTACATTGCTTGGTCCTGGCAGAAACGCAGCTGTGCAAAGAGCAAACTAACTCAAAGAGAAGCACTTACACTAAGTTATTACAATAGCAGCTATTAGTATTAATGTCGAGTTTAAGATTACCAAATCAGATGGCTGCGTCAAATTCATCCGATTGCAAAGGAAATAGCTTCAACATTAGATGATATTTGATACTAATATTTTGTGCAAAATATAAAACAGGATCATCTTTACCTCTATGTTTTTGTAGGAGGATCACCAATTTGTTTGCTTGAAATATGCTACGTTTTAAAATTTTTACAGACTACGTTTTTTGGATAAATTTTTTGAAAATTATGATAAATAATTCTAAAGAACCATGCTTTTGAGGGAGAACAGTGAAAATGTATCAAAAAACTAAGTTTTTAAAAAGTTGCAATTTTATAAAGTCCAGCCACCAAAACTTGGACTGCTTTTAAACGGTTGACTACACTTCACAATCTATAAAATTTTTATTTATTGATGAATCTTTTTGCAATTTCAGATAGATGATGCCAAATGAACGATGCTTGCTAGAAATAACAGTTAAAATTACCAAAGAAATAACTTTTGTTGAAATTCGCAGGTTTCTTACATCTAGTAGAAAAATTGTTCAGAAATCAACAAAAAATGTATTACAACCAATTGTTGATCAGTCATCATGAACTAATCCTTAGCATTAATAGATTGGAGTAACATATTTCTGGATAGTAAATTTCTTCAGCTTTCAAACGACACTGATTGTTTGTACTCGTACTTTGTCATAACCTTTATACATTAAAGTTATCTGTTTTTAATCAGCTTACCTCTTTTTGGGGAATAAAAAGTTAAACTACAGGTCTTAAACTTCAGTTTTTTCAGTATGAAAACAGAAAGTAAATGTAGAACACGTTATGTATTATCGGCATTGCATTGAAATATCCTTTAATTTTTTAAGAAAGGTATAAAAATCGGTTGGGAAGTGAGATCACTAGTTAATTTTTAGTAAACTGACTTTGTAAAAATGATATGGTAAATATGAAAAATACATATTTTACTATTAATTTTTATTTATAACGTCATGTGACATTGTGAAAACATGAAGTTTGTTGGTGGGTATTGTCTGTTTTTAACCCAAAACCGCTATATCAGTCTAAAAATGCGATTTGTAAACAAATTGTCGTTATTTATGGCGCCATGATGACCTCACTACCTCGTTTATGACACTCAATCCAGAGAAGTGACCAATCGTCACAAATTTGACGCTTGTACGTTCAGTATTTCGGAGGAATTATAACATTCACAGACACACAAACAGAATTTTGCTTTATAGGATTAGACTCGCCGGGTTTACCGATATCGCGCGCAGTGCCCGCATCACTGACGTCGGATTTACCAAAATCGATTCAGCCGGCCAAGCTAGCTTCACCTATCGGACACTTGCGTTAATAGTCAAAAAAATTATTGTTTTTTATGCTGATCCATAGTTGCCGAACACTTAATGATAGTCATCTTAGTCTATCAATCAAGAGTCGGTATGCTCCCCAAAAACAGATTGTTTTCACAAACTATCATTCATACAATCAAAAAGTGTAGTGGCATCAGAAAACAGAAAAAATGTGATGGCGGCCAAACTGTAGTGGTTTTCACAGTTATAAAAATGATCTATTTTAATAGTGGGCCTATTTTACGATTGGGTGCGATTCCTTTCCCACTTATATTTGTGGTGTTAAGTTCGTTATCTGCGGTATTTGCCTTGTTTCTGAAACAGCAACAAAAGCTATACCTTCCCCAGATTCATTTACTGTATTATAGTAGGCGCTTATCATACCAAATTACATGTACTTTCAAACAAAATATTCTCTCAAAATTTAGTTTTTCGAATAGATAGATCTATCATTTTGTTTTGGTTTTTTCTTAAACTTGGGATTTCATTGCATTGCTTCACACTATACAAGGTGTTCCAAAAGTCTTGGTACATAATGATAGATTTCACTATCTATTAATTTTTATTTTCTGTCCCCAGAATGAATGTTGGCTCTTTTGTAAAGCGCATCCAAATATGCATTGACAATGATGGACAGTATGTTGAAACTACAATTATTTAACAACATTACCAGTGATTGAGATAGTTTTGTTTAGTTTTTCACCATGTACCCAAACTTTTGAGATACCCTGTAGATAAAGATACCTTAACAGGCAGCATATTAGTAAAAGAAAAAAATCTTTGCATTGTTGTATAGATATAGGCCAAGATAACTTAACAGGCAGCATTGAAATAATGAACTTTATTTTTTTCCCAAGTATTTTTAGCTTTGATTCCTGTAGCTGTGTGAGGACATTATTAAGCAAAATAACAAAGCTGTTTCTTCCAAGTGTGATGTGCTTTTGCCTCGGCAGGGCTTGCCATCAGCTGTTCCTAGTGTGAAACGGTTAGTTCGGGCATCTGCTCCCGCTTCACTACACAATCATTTGTGAGAGTAGCCTATTAACCTTTAGTAGAACAACTGAAATAACATACGTTTTAGTATTTCTGTTTACATTTTGTAAACAATCTCACAACACAAAGCTTTCTTTTGTATATGGTGCGATTGTTGTCAAGAAATTGAGTATTTCAACAAAAAGCAACACCAAACAAATATTGACAAAAAATAATCGGTTTACAGCTGAGACACAATGTCCACACTTGCAGGTTTTGACCAGCTGCCTATGTCTTGGGTATACCTCTCTACCACAGTCATCACACCGTGAGCGTGTAAGTTTTCTGCACTCCATATATCTCATTATGCGGCTTGTTTTGACAGTATTCAGTGGTTCTGCAAGAACACTAGGCGCAGGAAATCCCCACTAGAACACCAGCGCTTCTTACACAGTGTTTTAGATTGAAAAGACTCAGACGTATTCCTACAACAGGTTTTTCCAAGTCAAAAGTCAGTTTTTTCAAAAACGCTATTTTGATAGTTGTATTCTCCAGCTTTTCTCAATAAAATGTACGCATTGTTTGCTGCAGCATCAATAATATTGTAAAAAAAAGAAGTGGCCACTGTTTTTCTTCGGCATGAAAATTCTTCCAAATTTTTATCAAACGCGTCCACTTCTTTTCTTTTTTTTAGTCCAGGATCATTGCTGGTTTTTGTTTTATAAGTAGCTATTAAATTATCTGCGTGACTAGAGTTCAGCAACAAGACAAGATTTTTGATTTTTTTTGCTTGGTAAACAACCAGGCATACACCATTCACATGGTTGAATAAAAACTAGCTAGAATAAATTTTCATTTTTCTGTTTAATTGTTAATTCTTTTCGGTGCGCCTGCTCACCACTGGTTAACATAAACTCTGTAAACGCGATTCCTGACTTCGATAAGAATATATTGTCCTTTCCCGGTTTATATTGATTTATTCAATTCCATTCAATTGCACACAATTCGGTTTACAAAGGTTTTCTTTTTCATGCGATCACAAGCCTCTTTCACACTCGTCAATCACCTTTAGAATGATTTCACAAATAGAAAACAACACCAACAAGATCTCAAAGTTTTGATTAATTATCTGCCAACTACAGCGAAGGCAGCCGCAGGCTGCTTGAAGCGAGTAAATCACATTCAACAAAAGAACAAATAACGCTGGTTCGTCTCTACCGTAAATACAAATTAAAATGCGAACAAATGCTGCATTGACACAACGTAACACAGCCCCACGCAAAATGAGAACAAGGGAGCATTTTTTAGAAAGGAAAAGATGAAGTTGTCAGTCAATGAGAAAATGAGAAGCAATTTCAAGGTTGCGAGTTCAATGCGTTTGCTTGGCTGATAACACAAAGCTTGTGAACGAATCGTTTTATTAAACTGCCTTTGACCTTAACGAGAACGGTGCGGACCTTTCCTTTCCCGTCTGGATAGGTATCAACGATCAAGCCCATATGCCATTTAGACCTATGCTCTGTGTCGTCCACCAGTAAAACTACATCATTATTTTGCATATTAGGCTGAGGTTTGAACCATTTTCGTCTAATGTCAAGATTGGGAAGAAATTCCTTGATCCATCTGGACCAGAACTGCTGAGCCAAGTATCGAGATTGAGCCCAGCGACGAGTACCGTACGATTCTTTCTGGTCAAAAATATCTGGAGGAAGATTTGGATTACCTCTAAGAAGCAGAAGATGGTTAGGTGTCAGAGGTTCATCAAACTCAGGATCCATAGTCACTGGAACTAAAGACCTGGAGGTAATAATTCCTTCAACCTCCGCCATTAAGGTAGTAAGTAATTCATCAGTTAATGATTGGCCATTTAATAAGGCTCCAAATATACGTCGAATAGACCGTATCATCCTCTCCCAAGCTCCACCCATGTGACCGGCTGTGGGAGGTTTGAAACGCCATTTGATATTTTTTTGCAAAAGGAAATCGTGGATTTGCTGTTGATTCAACTCTTCTAAAGAGTCTCGTAACACCCGAGCTGCTCCAACAAAGTTGGCGCCATTGTCGCTTAAAACGCGCCGAAGTTTTCCACGTCTAGCAATAAACTTGCGCAACACACAAAGAAATGAGTCTGTGGACATAGAGTAAGCAACTTCTATATGTATGGCTCTAACAGTTAAGCACGTAAACACGCACCCGTACCGTTTAACAGTACTGTGAGCTTGGCGTACGTTAAAGGGGCCAAAATAATCAATACCCACGTGACTAAATGGAAGTTGTTCAATTTGAAGCCGATCGGAAGGTAAGTATGCCATTAGCTGCTTTCCTAAACTTGCGTTTAGTTTTTTACAATAAATGCAGTGGCCAATGGTTCGTTTAACTGCAGCTCCTCCCTTCAGTATCCAATATCGCTGCCTTAATATCGACCATGTGTGTCCGTGTCCGCAATGTCTCAACTGGCTATGACACTGGCGTATGAGAAGTTCAGTAAAATGAGAATCGTTGGGGAGTATAATTGGATGCTTTAAATCAAATTCTAAATCGGTGAAATCGAGACGCCCTCCGACTCGAAGAATGCCATTTATGATAATTGGGCATAGTCTTTTAATAGAGCGTGGTAAGCGCTGAAAATCTACCTCAGGTGAGGAGTAAAACGCAATAAAGGGAAAGTGAGTTTTTTGAACTTGTTTTAGAAGTTCAAGTTATGCGTTTTCAAGTTTAGTTATGAAAGCAATGTGTTTCTATTAGTAGTCACAGAACCACGAATCAAGCCGAGAACATTTTGTTTGAATCTTAGCAACCAAGCCACTATTCGTTTCAACTTCAATAGAGAAGAACATTGTTTGATTAATTCGTTAAAGGGATGACAATCAATAGTTTGAGTAGACAAAGTAGTTGTTACAAAACTACTGTTTTTGTTTTGGAAATCTGACCTTTGGCACGCAAAATTCTGAAGGCATTTCAGGTAAGACTGGAGGCCCCTCTAGCCACAAATCATCAGTTTTCCAAAGAAATGAAGGTCCCTGTAGCCAAGCGTGAGAATGGGAAAATAACTCTGCTGAAATACCTCTTGTGGCGAAGTCCGCAGGATTTAGTTTTGATGGAACGTATTTCCAGGAATTAGTTGAGGTGTGTTCACATATGATGGCAAGGCGATTGGCCACAAAAATAGGAAATCGCTTGGTATTGTTCTGTATGCATTGGAGGGTAGCTGTAGAGTCCGTCCAAAACACACAATTGCAGTTTGGCAAATCTAGCTCTTTGGTCACGAGTAGGTAAAGCCTAACGGACAACACTGCTGCTGTTAGTTCAAGTCTTTGTATAGATACAGCCTTCAAAGGCGCAACCCGAGTCTTCCCAATAATGAATGAACAATAATTGTGACCTGCGTTGTCTCCTATTCGCAGATAACAGCAGCTGCCATAACAACCAAATAAAGCATCAGAGAAGAAATGATGTTCGTAAGAGATTTGAGAGAAATGATTTTTATTTGTAGCTTGCTCAGATGTGGCAAAGATCGTAACCACTTTGTCCAGTCGTCCGCTTCATCTTCATTCAGCGATTCGTTCCAACTGCGACCTTGTTTGCAAAGGTCTTGCAAACGCAATATAGGAAAAAGAGTGACGGGAGCAACGAAACCGAGAGGATCAAACAAGCTCGATACAGCAGATGGTAATCCCCGTCTAGTCAATGGTCTTTGGGGAACTTGAATATCAAAAACAAATTCGTCGGTTTGATATTTCCATTGAACTCCCAAAACTCTGGTGTCTAAAGATGATTCAAATTCATGACAACCATGATCCTTTGCTCTCTCCGATTCAGGAATCTTCGATTTCATTCGTTTCAGGAATCGCCTCGAGCACCCCTTTGCTGTTGCTTAGCCACTTTCTTAATCGGAACCCTGCTCTATTTAGCATTTTCACCAAATCCTGAACTAGATTTATTGCCTCTGTTTCAGATTCACATGAAAACAGGCAGTCATCAACGTAGAAATTATGTCTGACAATCTCAGATGTGAGAGGTTGGTGCATATGACCAAACTCACGTGCTACTTGACGCAAACAAAAGGACGCACAAGTTGGAGATGAGGTTGCGCCAAACACGTGCACGTTCATGTTGTATTCCGTTGGTTCTTCATCCATATTACCTTCGGACCACCACAAGAACCTTAATGCGCTAGTGTCCTTTGGATCCACTTGTACTTGGTGGAACATTGACTCAATGTCACCTACAAGAACCACACGATCCTTGCGCAACCGAGTAAGTACACCAATTAAGCTATTTGTTAGGTTGGGTCCTTGCATTAACGCATCATTTAAACACACACCTTTGCATTTTGCCGCACAGTCAAACACTACACGCGCCTTAGATGGTTTGTAAGGATGTATGACTGGGTGGTGGGGAAGGTACCACAAAAAGATATCGTTGCGTTTGTCTGAGGAAAGATTTACTTTGGATGCATGTCCTTTTTACAAATATTCGTCAATGGTGTTGACATATCCTTCCTTTAAAGTCGGATTTTTTATGAAGCGTCCTTTTAGACACATTAGACGATTAAGGGCTACGCTTCGATTGTTAGGCAAACTAGTAACTCCTGATCTCCAAGGTAGAGGCAACTGAAAACGATCATTAACCAATTTTATAGAATCTTGAAGCAACTTCTACATCAAATGGTCTTCACGGGAAAAGGGCATTTCAAGTACAGTGGTGCCTTTTTCAAAATCAGCGGACTAAATAGTTTGAATTTGCTGCTCGACAGTTTTGTCGTGGTGCTTCACGAAGTTGACTATACGGTTTTGAGTGCTCGAAAGCGATAGTGAGGGCCCTAACAAAGACCAACTTAATGAGGTTTTGATAGCTACTGACTCACTTTGGCGACCTTTGCGCAAAGCTGCGGGACAAAATAATTCAGGAACATCAGCTCCCATCAGTAGAGTTACTGAAGCGCCATCAACCTTTGGGAAGGCCAAATCACATAAATGTGGCATTTCTTTTATTTCGCATTTAGCAGGTATCAAGATTAGGCGCACAGGAATATCGTCAATAGAAAATACCTTGGGCAAGTCGACAACATAAGAATCATCAAGAGAGAAAACCTTCAAATTTAATGTGTGACCTAAGTGAGTGGCTGCTGCATTACCTAGGGTGTGCAAGGTTATACTCTGTAGGTCGTCATCAACCCCAAAGGCGTTCACCAATTTTTTGTCACAAATGGAGTGAGTCGAACCCTGATCTAAAAATGCATATGTGATAACAGTTTTGTTCCCATGCATTACCTTCACGGGAACTATGCAAAGGTATACTCCATCTGAAGCCTGACTGCAGGTTACTGCTTGGATACCACCAGTGCCGCTATCACTCTCTCCATCCTTTAGTTGGATTGTGTTACCCAAAGGTTTGTGGTTATCAGATGTTTGTGAAATGCCACGTGGCGAGTCGTAATTGTGCAGTAAAATGTGATGAAAGGTGCCTTTACAATCTTTTACTTTACACATATTGGTGCGTTTGCAGTCATTAGTTTTATGTTTTTTACTAAAGCATTTATAGCACATTCGGTTAGTCCTCACAAACTTGGAACGTTCTTTAAAGGTGAGTTCCTTAAACTTTGGACAATCATGAATAACATGAGATGTGTCATCACAGTACCAACAGCGTCCCACCACAAAGCCTTTTGTGCTTTCTTTGGTATTAGTGCCGACAGAGAAATTGTACAAAGCTTTTGTAGACGTTGTAGGTTTGCTTAAACTTGTCGAGTTCGAATTTACGGAGAAAATTCGGCGACCGAAAAGTGAATTTTATTCTTGGCATTCACGATTCACAAACTTCACGAGGTGGCTAAAGTTAGCTACATGACTACTGTGCTCTTCAACTACGACTGATTCTCGAACCCAGCGTCGCCTCATGTCAAAGGGCAGCTTATTCACTAGTTTTGTCATCGAATCAAGAGAGTAAAGGCTTGCCGTTTTGCACACATTTGTTAAGGTACCGCGCATTCTTTTAAGTAACTCAGAGTAGGATTTTAGAGCTGCAGGGTTGTTAGCCTTAACCTGTGGGGCTTGCAAAAGAGTTTGCTCGTAAATATCAGCAATAATGCATGGTCGCCCGTACTCTTGATATAGCCTTTCCTTTGCCAAAGTGTATGCTATGGAGTCCCTTTCACTGAAATCTTTAATCTTGTCTCTGACATTGCTTTTGCAATGCTGCAGCAACAAACAAAACAGCATTCTTTGGTCATTTAATTGTGGTTCTACATGTGTTTCAAAGTTGGATACAAACGCTCTGTACGCCAGAGAGTTTCTGTTGAAACGCTTAAATTCTGGGCGGGGCAAAAATAACTCATCACAAGTTGGGTAATTGTGTGGTGCAAAACCCGGAGGGTAAATATTAGGCCTGGGATAATGCTGAGTGCCTAGATAGGGTAAATAAATCTACGCATGGTACGGCCCGAGGCGCAGATTGCGCGAAAACTGAATCAGACCGATAAGGGCCTTGAAATTCAGAAGAAAAGGACTCTTTTAAATTAGAGTAAACGGATTCATTTTTTGACTTATTTGAAGCATAAATATTGGAACAGAGAGGCTCTGCTACGTTAGGTGCATTAGCAATGTCATCAAATTTTACACTGTTAGTTACAGGATTCAAAGCAAAAGTACTGGACGCAACAGAGGGCTTTACGTTATTCACATTTACACTATTACAAATAGTTGACCACAAATATTAGATACGTGCTCACCAGCAGTCACTGTCTTCAGAATCGTCCGGCTTTGTTCAGCTTCGTGAGGCGAATTCATTAAGAATATGGGTACAATCTCCGGAGGAGAAAGATTTTGACTCGGTAGCAGAGGTTGAATCGAATGTAGATGTTGACTCGAAGGTAGATGTTGACTTGATGGAAAATTTGAGACTGTCGATTCTTTCCATACACTGAGTTTTACCGAGGCTACTTCCAGTTCTCTTTCCGCTTCGCGGCGAGCGATTTGCGATTTTTGCATAGCAAGGCGAGCTTCATCCTTGGTAATAAGAGTTTCTTCTTCTGTTCTTTCAATAGCTTGCTTTGCCTTAATTGTGCCGCTCGGTACTCAGCTTCAGCAGCAAGCAATTTTACGCTTCTACGAGATGATTTCGACGTAGTTGAAGTAGCAATGGTCGATCTTTTGCCGATGCTGCTGCATGATTTGTCATCGTAGTTCGATGTAACGTGCATAAACTCACTTAGGTGAGTGTCAAACTCAATTTTGTTTTTAGACGCTCTCTCCAAAAGGTTGGAAGTTTTATGCGTAGGAGCTTGCTCAATAATTTCAGTTAAATTCTTATATGCTGAATCAATCTTCGCAGATAAATCTCGCAATTTTGACTCGTCCGGATTTCTAAGCGACATTAGCTTTTCTGCCGCTAAATAATTTGAGTTTAATTGTTCTTGCAGTTGGAGCACTGCATTTTCAACATCTCCACGAGGGGAAGATGGGTTTGACATCATTTCGATGAAAGAGCTAAGTTTGAAGATGTAAACCCTTTTGTAAACTTTTATGTTAATTCCTTTCGGTGCGCCTGCTCACCACTGGTTAACATAAACTTTGTAAACGCGGTTCCTGACTTCGATAAGAATATATTGTTCTTTTCCGGTTTATATTGATTTATTCAATTCCATTCAATTGCACACAATTCGTTTCTACAGCACACGATTCGGTTCGACCGCACACGATTCGGTTTACAAAAGTTTTCGTTTTCATGCGATCACAAGTCTCTTTCACACTCGTCAATCACCTTTAGAATGATTTCACAAATAGAAAACAACACCAGCAAGATCTCAAAGTTTTGATTAATTATCTGCCAATTACAGCGAAGGCAGCCGCAGGCTGCTTAAAGCGAGTAAATCACATTCAACAAAAGAACAAATAACGCTGGTTCGTCTCTACCGTAAACCAAAAAATTAAAATGCGAACAAATGCTGCATTGACACAACGTAACAGAATGTCCCAGGTACTTCTCGATGATGCTTTCTTGTCGTTCCTAATAACGTCAGATTTTCCTGCAGGAGCAGTTTGGCGAGGTTGTAACTTGTAAAACAGTTGTCTGTGTACGCAACCCTTCCCGTTCAAAAATGGGGTTCTAGCAATCGCATTACAATATCCTGTGCCAAATGGTCATGAGCTTGGTCACCTTTTTTACCACCGTATGAAATGCCATTGTGTGCATATCCAGAACTGGACTCACAGGCCCAAAACATTTTTAGTCTATATTTTCGGGTTTTGATGGAATATAGGTTCTGCTTGGAATTCTACCACGATACCATAGCCTACCAGTTGTTCATCCACTGTTATGCAGTCATCTGGAATATAATCACGCCTCAAATTGATAAGAAAAATGTCCCAGATTTCTGCTACTGCAGCAAATTTATTGTGGACTTTTCTTTCTTCTCGAGTATGCCAATTGCCAAACTGGAGGCACCTAAGGAGGAATTTGAAACGGACCAAGGACATAACAGCTCGGTAAGACGGTTTACTATCTTCCGCTTGCCATAAGTTATCAAGCTTTATAATGTTGTCTCCGTCGCTCCCGGCTCGTAAAATTATTGTTAATCCTGCTTTCAACTCATCTATGGAGAATGTTTTGAAGAACTGCAGTCTACTTAAAGTCTTGCGTATCTCCCTCGCTTTCCTGTTTGTATGCATCAAAAGAGTTCGTAGAATGTCTTCGCTCAGAAACAGTTCAAAACTCTTTATTTCACTCCCAGGATTATCGATGACTTTAGAAAACTGGGTTAGTATATGTCGCGTTTCAATAGAAATTTTTTGATTCTATTTGAACTTTAATTTACTTCTTAAAATTGAGGCAACTTATGGTATCGCTCAAATAATTAAGCCTGGTTGCAACTTAATAACTAGGAAAAGATTGGCTTCCACTAAGATACTTTAAGCCACGCACTTCTCAATAAAGAACAGAACCAATATGTTCACAAAGCATTTTAAAACTTCGAATTCCTCCGCTTGTCAAATACAAAAATTAAAGCACTTTACTATATAAATATCAGACTAATCAAAACTAAAACCACCAAAATAATCGCTTGATTCCTGTCACAAAAATTACTACAGAACAACGTCTTTTTATTACACTCTTCTTTCTCTACTGAACTACACTCCCTGAATGAATAAATAAATCTCGCCGCTTTATAGATACGGCTGGAAAATAATCTAGAAATTGCAAGAACATCACGTGACACAGGAAAAACACCGTTAATAAATTACGTAATAGGTAATAATAATAAAAAAAAAATTTTTTTCGAGATGCAGAAATATGACGTGTTGCCTTTAAAATAAAAGTTTCGAATTGTTGTAAAATTTGCTTTCATGACGTAATCTCAGTTCCTAAAAACATAAAACTTGTTGGAGTTGACAAGTTAAGGGTGCTAACTTATGATAAAGCCCAAAATTGCTTTTCTCGTCAAAAAATGAAATTTCTAAACAATCTATCTTCAATTTGACGTCACCATTACGTCACCGATTTCCTTTTGCTCCTTTCATTGGTATGGTGATAATGATGCCAAGTGTATATCCAGTGGCTTTGCTAGAGTTCAGCTTAAAAATCTTCAATTAAAAAATTGCTTGTTGGGTCGCCAATAATTTTTAAATGTGAAAACAATTGTGTTTTGGGAATGCTGTTGTTGATATCTTTTGAAAGAGCAATCAACCATTTTTCTGCAGTCAGCATTTTTTAAGAAATGAAAGAATACTGTTTCTACAATAAATTGGTGATTGTGACGTTATCATAGATTGGAAAAAAATGAAAAGTTTAGCAAGTTAACAGGTCAAGCACTCGCGCAAGTGCAAATTATTACGCAAGATTGGGCCGAGTGAGGAAATAGCAAATCTAAGCTTTCTTCTAAAAACTAACGTCTGCCATTGCATATTTTGACATGAGTTTCGTATTTCTTCGCTATTCCTGTATTTACAAATATTTTTGGCTGAAAATTTCACTACTTGACCAAAACAAGCTGCTCATGACATGTATCAAATTTAATTTGAATGCAAAGCTTAGTTTTTAGTTATTATTGATTAAACAGGGTTATTACTTTTTTTTGCCCACCCGATATATTAGATTCATGGGCAGCCGATTCAAAATTTTTATTTATTGTAAATAGTAGAAAGTTGTGTGACAAGAATCTCTTGGGTGATACTGGTCAGCTAATACCCCCTCACCAAGAGTAAAATAAAATGAATGAATGAATGCGTGAAAAAGTCGAAGGTTGCCATCAAAACATTTTCCAAACTGGCAAAAAGTGAAAACTTGTGCATTTTGTGATGATAGCAATCGTTTCTTTTTCAGAAAATTGTTCAAGAATTAGTAATATTTATTTTTTTCTGCTGACAAAATTGCTAAAGATAAAGATAAGTTCTTGTTGGTTGTTTGATTTACATCTGTAACAGAAGTCACCAATCTTTTTGAACCGCAGACTACTTTCTGGATGATGAACATGGCTGAGGGCGATCAATTTGACACCATAAGGATTTCTGAACGTAATCAACAGACGGGACCATTTTCTTTTTCTTTATTTTATTGAAGACTGAGCATGAATTTGTCAATGTAAAGAATTGTTGGGCCTCAAATTCAAGCAGTTTCAGACCGGGTAATTGGTGAAGACTAATTTTTCTTTTTTTTTGCGATTTTTCGGGTTGCTGGGCATTAAATTTACGCTCTTCCAAACCAATTAAAAATAGAAAATCTTTTTTTTTGAAAATCTACCATTGACTTTTGAAAAGATTTTGAAATATTATTATAATAAGCTGGTGGGCGGTTAATTTCACGGGCGACCTAGTGCCCGCCAGCTTCTGGTTTGTGATCCCTGTTCCACAAGCACAGTTTGAGTGTAGTTTAACTCTTGTCTAACATTTTCTATTTGGAAGAATAGTATAACATTAAAGCCTATGCTCATAGGGTGATACGACCCATTCTTGTTTGGGTGGTACTGTCGAGTGGTTCATATCACTCATATAAATTAATATTTGAAATTTTAATGCTTTTGTTTGTTTAGTGTGTATCCATTTTATATTTGGATTTTTTTCCGATGCCGATGCCCAGGTACACTTAAAGAAACAATAGATCTACGTGGTCCGAAGAAGCCACGTTTAGGGCCATCAAAAGTGTTGAAAAGCATTGTCATTGTGAAAAGCAGATGTACAATATAATATACCCCGGTCAGTACTACAACGACGCCTACCAAATCCCTATGTTGGAAAGCTTCCGCTTGGTGGCAAACCTACACTGAAGAAAATGGAGGCAAATCTAGTGAACTACGTTTTGGAAAAGGAAAAGTTGCCGTTTGAAATTATAGCTAGAACCTCAGAAAACTTGCTTATTAGGCAAAGTTTATTACTAATAGTTAAAATAAACCAATATCTTTTCTAAAGATAATTTTGTTTCAGCCTGCTAAAAAACTAGTGAGCCGCACGAATTCAACCAACAGGCACAAGTGGCCGAAAAAAATGGTTTACAGCCTTCAAAAAAAGACATTTAGAAATATTTCTTACACAGCCAGAGGGAACAATAATAAATTGTGCGACCGCCTTTAACAAAGCAGCGGTTACTAAATTTTTTAATGACCATGAATCTTTCTTGGGAATTGATCGTACCAGAATCTGTAATATCGATGAAACTAGGATATCAACGGTCGCAAGGCTCCACAGGTTTCTGGAAAAACGTAGTAAACCCACAGAGGCATTAAGGACTAGCGGTGAAAATGGAACTAACACCATTGCACTTTGTTGTGTGCTACAACAACAGGGTGTTACGTTCCACACTTGTTATCTTCAAGAGATTGATAATGGCTCAACATTTTATAAATGGTATTTTGGAAAGGTCAATTGGTGATTACTCAGAATTTGATTGGATAAACGAAAAATTACTCTTCAAATATCTTTAACACTTTCAAAGCTCACGAGATGCTTCCCTGACAACCCAGTGCTGCTTATCTCCAATAATCACAGCGGCCATATCTCGCCAAAATATTTTGCTGCTTGTACGACAGTGGCATTAAGCTAGTCACAATACTATGGCATACATCTCATCGTCTCCAGCCATTATATTTTAAACAAAAAGATTGATTTTATTTGTCCACAACAACACGACGCAAAAAAAACAACAAAGAACAACACAAGAATTGCAAGCTGTGTGGACCAGGAAGCAGCAAAAATCCGAAAAGGTTATCTAGTCAAGCTGCTTCCTGAGGCAAGCTTGAGAGCAGCAATGACGAATAACTAAATGATATAGATAATAGAAGCAGGAAAATTCAACCAAATGATTATAGTTCTAATGATAAATCAAGTGATTAAATGAAATTTAGTAGTTAACAGACTTCCAAAAAACTCTTTTTTAAACGTTTTTTTATAGCATAGCAATGCTAAATGTTTTAGATTATCATCAAGTTCAGACCAGGATCTAGTGCCGCAAAATGCCAATTAATTTTGAGCCAAAGCTTTTGAAACAGATAGTAATAAGATAACTGAATGTTTGGTTTGTCCTGCATGATATGAATGCACATCTGGTAATACAGTAAAATTTTTAATTAGTTTCAATGGAACTTTTTTGTTAACTATTTTGATCAGGGCTTTCCAAGTTTAGGTATATAGATATATTGGAGCTTTAATTTAAAACTTTTGTAGAGTTTTGTTACATGACAATACTTTTTACTCCAAGAGATCGTTCTTAATATATTGTTTTGTCTAACTTCAATTTTATGTACAAGCAATTTTGCCGTTCTAACCAATACCGTAAGTCCATATTGAATGTGAGATATCCAAGGCTGTAAAGAGTATAGGATATAATTTTCGATCTAAATTGTGTGGAGCGCAGTTATACGTCATGAATTACTTCCTGTATTACTTCCGATTACATTGTATAACTTTCGTTTAACATTGTATGATTTCCGTTAGCACTTAAATTTGTTAAACTTGGCAATTGCAAAAAATTATTTTGATTGCTTTGTGTTTTTATTTGTTTAAGTTTTTGTTTTATTTGTTTTTGTTTTGTTCGTTTTTGAAAATGATTTTATTTGATGTTGTACCCCCGCTTCAGAATACCCTCACTTCAAAAATTCTCCAATTATTATTAATTTTAGTTTGGTTTTAGCTTGTTAAACGATCTCGATCTTTTTTTCTATTGTGAACACAGCTGTTGTAAAGTGGAAACATTAACTTCTACTTGGTGTCTTGAGCATGGAAGCCTTTGATGCTATAGCATAAACAAATTTCCTTGCGAGCAGAAGCATCAGTAAGACCTTGAGTTCGCTTCCAGAAGAGGTGGAGCTTGGTGGAAGTTATCAGCGTGAAAAAAAATATCAATTTCAATCAAAACTTTTACGCTTATTACCGCTAGTCGTTGTTTCACACTTTTTAGGAAAAAATTTTAGTAGCTTGAGCAGATTTCTGGGTAAAGTTTAGACAAGATTGCTCCAAGTATGACCGTAAGGTAGTAAAATTGTTGGTGTAACCACGCAGTAGAAACATTTTGTGATATTAATAGAACAAAAAAAAAGATCAGAACAATGAAGTTTGTTTAAATTCAGCAATTTTCAATCATTACTTATACTTTTCATTGTAAAATTGAGAAGGCTTAACTGTGTGCAGATCGTTTTAGAGGCTACTTGAATAACACAGGTCAACAAAATTTCAAAAAATTTTTTTCTTTTATGGAAACAGTCATTTCTTATAAACTTTTGGGCGCTGAATTCGAAAATCACAACAAAAACTTTAGATTTCCTCTCGTTTTTTGAATACTTTTAATTTTAGTTTTCTACGAATGCATACATGAACGCTAATGCAACAACATAAACGTGCATGTCCACAATCGCTTTCTTTTAGCTTTCCTGCTGTAAGACAAGTCCGGTTGATCTCGAGCAAGAGTGCAACAGTAATCAGCTAACATTGGTAGGTTCCATCTTCCTTGGTACCGTTTTTCCATAACTGCAATATCCTGGTGGAAACGCTTCCCATGTTCGTCACTTACGTCACCACAGTTTAAAGGAAAAAAAATCCAAGAACGAATGTAAGAAGTGTATTTTCAAAGACATGTTGCACCCCATATTTTGTAGAAATCTATCATGTGTTCCACAAGTTCAATATAATTTGGAGCTTTTGCATTCCCAAGAAAGTTGTGTGCCAAATCTCGAAATGCATTCCAGGCAACTTTCTATGTTCCAGACAAGGCGTTTTCAAAGTGTTCATCCTTTAATAGCTTGTTGATTTGGGGTCCAACCATGATACCTTCTTTGAGCTTTGCTTGGCTTAAAACAAGAAACTTGTTGCAGATGCACTTGAAAGCTGCTCCATCCTGATTCATCGCTTTTACGAAGTTTTTCATTAAGCCAAGTTTAATATTCATAGAGAGGAAATAAGATCTTTGATGTTTCAACTAGTAGAGTATATTTTTCATTTTTTATACCTGCTTTCAAAGTGCTTCTTTTTGGCCGCTCCATTTTAAGATACGTTCATGCCTTGCATAACTGTACCATTCATACAAAAACAGCAATGCCCTGTATAACCAGGCTGCAATCTCTCTAGTGTTGCAATTACTTTTAAGTCACCGCACAGTTGCCAGCAGTACTGTTCGTCATTTGTGCACTGTAAAAGATGCTTTAAATTCTCACACGTTTTTTCATATGAGCAGCATATCCGACGGGAATTGATGGCAACATATTTCCATTGTGCAGCAAAACAGCTTTTAGACTTGGTTTCGACAAATCAGTGAACAATCTCAATTCTTCTGGTGTGTGAGAGTTTCCAAGTTCTTGCATGATACCATCAACATCTGTACAATATACAAGTTCCCTTTTCATGCTAAAAAACTCTGCGAAAGACTGTTGACGTGTTCAAAAACTACAAATATTGACACTACTTTGAAGCAAATTCCATTGTTTTAATTGGGAACCCAGTAGATTAGCTTTAACTTTTGGCAAATCTAAATCCCTAACAAGATCATTGATATCAATCAAGGCCCGTGATTATTCTGAGGATATGATTCAAGCAAGCAGAAAAATGATTGACTCAGGGAACACCAAGCATCAGCTGAATTCCTTCGCGCAACCCTCAATACTTTTACATTTGTGCAACATCCTCTGGTGTCGAAAGTTCTGCTGACTCTCTTCAACCAAAAGTTTGTACAAAGAGCGCAATCAATGAGCGGTCTCCTAGGCGCACGGTGAACATTCTCAAAAAAAAATTAACAAGTCACGGCAATTAAGCAGCATGACTACATGTTACTACCGTAAAACCATCTTGCAGAAAAAAAGAAGTGCAAGTAAGTCTGCCCGTAACGTTGCATCTTCAACATCGAAGAAGAGTAAGAGAAATGAATTAAACCTGCCAACCCGATGTAATGATCTCGATCAAGAAAGCAACAGTTGCATTGTTTGTTTTGGGAATTTCAGTGATAGCGGGTTTGGAGAGCAATGGGTGGAATGTTTCGAATGCACAGGTTGAACACATGACGCCTGCTTTTTTGATTTTTTTTGCATACATTTGCCACAACTTTGATATTGAATGATTCCTAAGACGTTATTTAATTGTACCATAATGTATTTATTTACAGCATTGCACCCTTAATAAAATGATGAATTTCAAAGTTAAAGGTTCATATTCCCATGTTGGTGAGAATTAGTCCTGGGATCTGGGTCACAAAAAATACTTCATGGCAACACAAGTAGTGAGGCCAATACTTCCACTTTATTTCTGTATTGTGAGGGCAGCGTGTAACTTTGTGAGAGCAGCGTGTAACAGCGTGTAATATCACAATGGCAAATAGTTAATTCTTGAGAAACAGCCAGTTTTGCTGAGAGCTTAAGCGGCCAATATCACCTACTTCCCTACCATTTATTATGAGCTGCAGAGAAGTTAATATTTCCTATAGTTGCCTAATACCAATATATATAATACATTTTAAATTCCTACCTAATCTGTGTGGGTCGGTCATGGGGGACTCATCTGATTATCCGAGACAATTTTCAGTAGCCCAACAACTCTATCGATTTCACCAAAATCTCATCGGTAATTTAAAAGGGCATGCGGACTGCAAATTCGCTTGATTTCTCGATCAAATTAAATTAATAGCAATATATAATTTAATGACAATAAAACGAATTTTGATGTCGAGTCTTCTTCCTTGAATCAAACTGCACAATCAACATATAATAATCAACTACCTTCAACACTGAATTGGTGAATATGGTTAAGTTATGTCTCTGTAACTACAGGGTGTCCCACAAAAAAGTTTATTTTTAAAATTTTTGTAACGCAAAAACGTGTAAAGATAAAGCAATGAAAGTTTCACCGTGCATAAATAATGTGTTGGAGATTTGTTTGCCATCAAAATCGTTGTTATCCATTTTACTTAGCTGATGTTACTGGAGTTTAAAAATAGTCATAAATTTTGATGATGCTGCTTAAATAACATGCTCAATGTGATCGCCATGGCGCAGAAGGCATTCCCTTACTCTCACAGCAAAATTCTGAATTACTGCTTTGCATGTGTCAGCGGAAATGGCTCTCATGAACGTAGTTATTTCTTGTTTAAGTTCGGAAATAGAGGTAGGCTTATTTTTATAGACATTATCTTTTGCGTAGCCCCACAGAAAAAAGTCGGCTAAGGTCAGGAGAGTGTGGAGCCCAGATGTGGGAAGCTTTCAAGGAAATCAGCCTGTCTTCAAATTTTTCAGACAATAACTTTCGTGTTTCCACTGCAGTGTGAGGTGTTGCCCCATCTTGCTGAAACCATAATTTTTTCAAGTCAAAGCGACGACGACGAAGACAAGCAGTAAACTTTTTGATGACGTGGCGATAGTTTTCTTGATTAACCGTCACCGCATTCTCAGCATTGTCTTCAAACCAGTAAGGCCCGATGATTCCGTCAGAGCTAAGCGAACACCAAGCTGTGCACTTCCTGCTGTGGAGTGATTTGGTGGTAACAACGTTTGGAGGTTCAGTGCCCCAAATATGGCAGTTATGACGGTTTACTGATCCATCCAGATGAAAATGTGCCTCATCTGAAAACCATATCTTGCCAACCCAATGTTCATCATTTTCCATCATTTCATTAAACCATGTGCACATTTGAAAACGTTGTTCTTTGTCCCTACCAGTCAAAGTTTGCTTTATTTCCAGTTTGTAAGGATATAAGTTGAGATCTTGCTTCACTATTCTTTGAACGGTGGACTTTGTCAAGCCAAGTTCAGATGAACGCCTCCGTATTGATTTTTTTGGGCAACGCACAGTCGATTCACGTACAGTATCAATGTTTAATTCGGTGCGAGCAGACACTCTCCTTCCAGAATTTCCTTTATTTCTGTTGTGGCAGGTGCCATGCACTTCAAACTTTTGAACAATTTTCTTGATTGACGTCACAGATGGAGCTTCTTTTACACCAAAATGCTTGCGATATTCCCTTTGGGTTTGGACCAGTGATATAGTTTCCAAATAGAACTTTACTATTTTTGATCGCTGCTCAATTGTGAAAGGCATGATTAAGATAAAGGCCTCAAAATTTCAGGTATAAAACTCCTATTACCATAGAAAAAAACCTGAAAAAATGAAAGAGTCAAATGCTCTAAAACAAAAGTAGTTAAAAATTAAAAAATAAACTTTTTTTTGGGACACCCTGGATGGAATGTAGTTGCCGATGGAATGTAGTTGCCACAACGGTGGACACAAATTAAACTTCCACCATGTCTGTTAACTTGTTTATCGCTAGAATTTACAGCCAATCCATTAATTATTATTACTTCTCTTGGTCCAAAAGTATGTGATAGACATAAATTATGATCACTTCCATATAATCAAGAACATCGATGGATGAGCTGATTTATAAAGTGGTGCAATATAAGGTAGGATAGTATTAGTGGTGGGATTCAAATTTTTTGTCAGCCGGTTCCCTCACAAAAGTCGTATTTTTCAGCTGGTTCTGTTACAAAAAGTCATATTTTTTTAGCAAATAAACTGATTATTTTTAATTACTTCCTAATTAACATTTCAAAATAATGATTAAGTAAGCATCATTATGTCAAAATTTGCATCGAAATTTTTGATGATGTTAAGGATTGTCTATATTGCGGTATAAATGAACTTAAGAACCTGAAGGTGTATGATCTCCTGAAAACACATGTTTGAATGTTTTAAGTCAAAATTTGCATCGAAATTTTTGATGATGTTAAGGATTGTCTATATTGCGGTATAAATGAACTTAAGAACCTGAAGGTGTATGATCTCCTGAAAACACATGTTTGAATGTTGATATTCTATAAAAATACTGTTATTCTTTAAAAAAATAAACACAAGAAATCTTTATTAAAGAAAAAAAGGTTTACTGAAATTAAACTCAAATTCTGCAATTTTTACATCAAATATTTCAAAATGGCGACCTGATTGTCATCAATTTCTTTATCTGTCTTTTTTTTTATCCTATTGTCATCAGCAGAGTGGTTTCTTCTAAAGCATTTCTTGACCGAAGGAGTGAGCTTCCATGAGCTAAACGGGAGACAAATCAGATTAATTATCATAAGATTAGCTACATTCTCAACAGTAAGGCGACTCCTTTTATCTGAATATACCTGTAAGATATTCATTTTTGAAAACCCTCTTTCTGCCTCTGCAGAACTAACAGCAATAGCACTGATAATATTTTTAGCTTTCTGTACACTTGAAGGAACCTCAGCCTTTGCAAGGTTGCTACAATTTTGCAAGACATTTTCCACATAGTCTCGAAATTCATTGATACTGATTTCATGATGAAAAACTTTACTAAATTTCCTAAGTTTCTTCTGCAGATAACCAAGGTACAACTACTTCCTCAATATTCCAAGAATTGGGATCAAGAAAATTAATCAGATCGTGAAATATATCATCTTGTTCATTGTTTTTTGATATTAAATTGTCACAGTTCATCAGCCTCTTTTTCATATTTTCTGTTACTGCTTCAAGTAGCTTTTGACGAGGAAGGCTAACGACTTTGTTATTTTCAAAAAAATGAATATCCTTTAAGGATTCTCGAGCAGCAGCAATATCATCGATTTTTTTTTCATAGGTGCCCTTGCTTTCTTTAAGCATTTCAAATACCTTAATGGTCCTTTTTACTAGCTGCTCAGCTTTTGTCAGTGTTAAATTACTGGCTTGAAGAGCATCAGATAGTAAGGAAATTTCTTGAAGTATATCTATCATTAGTGCCAAATTCTCCAAGAAATACCTGTTGCAAAGACGTGAATCCATACCTGAATGTTTTGCTTCACTAGAAAAATATTTGTGCAATGTTGGATATGCACGCCATACAGCGAGCGCAGATCTTAGACTGCAAGCAGCCGACCTTGGTCCTAGAACTCTACCTATCTTCAAAATTTGTTGCCCAAGCATTTTTGAAATTTTGAAAAGTTGCATTTGGTTTTTGTTGGATTGGTGAAAAATTGTGTAGACTTTATCCATAAATATTTTGAAATGATTCACCTGTTTTATATCGTTGATAGAATTGTCAAAAATTAGTTGCAAACGATGATTTAAGCAATGCCAAAGGATTATGTTAGGATAATCATTTTAAAGTCTGGTGCCTACCCCGGAATTGCGACCAAGCATTACACTTGCTCCATCAGAACAGAAAGCAATCGAATTGTTTGTCAAATATTCATTATCAAACCCTCCATCACGCAAACTCTTTAACAGAGACGCGTATATTTGTTCAGCTCCTTGTCCTTCCAATTCGACCAAATCAAAGAAAATTATTAGTGAGGCATCACAATCTTTAAAAACGTAGATATGGTTGATGCTTGATCTACGATGACACAAATTTTTAGGTTTTGTGGAATGAATTTGGTAAATATTTTACTCTTGATATCCTTTGCAATGTGATCAACTATTTTTACTGCAGTTTTCCGAGAATGAAGTCCAACACCCATATCAACTCCATTTCTTATTTGAAGTTCAATCTCATCTTTAATATCGGAAAATGGCCTACATCTTTTTGCCAAACTGTAGACTGTATTGAAAACTATGCAAGTCGAGGCAAGACATGGTGTCCACAAAGTGTTTAGACAATTTTGTAAATTCATTAAAAAATTTTAAAAAATGCTATCAAAATGATTCTTTTTGCATATTAATCAGTTGTTATTAAAGTTTTTTATAATATTACTTTTTTTTATTTCAGAGATGAATCAGCTAAATAAAATAATTGATATCCAACCCTTCTTAAAATGACTACTCCACAAGAAAAAGCACAATGTGTTTCTTGGTTTATTAAAACGGAATCTGATATTCAAGCACAAAGAAATTTCATAGCTAAATATGCGAAACCAGCCCCAGCACGTCAGTCGATTCGCCATTGGCATAAACAATTTGTGGGAACAGGAACGTTGCTACTAAAACCGAGGAATGGATGGTCGAAAACTTCTGAAAAAGGCATCGAGCGTATTCGTCAGTCATTTAGTCGTAGCCCAACAAAGTCCAACCGCACTGCTTTCGTTCGGGCTACGTGAAAGATGTTGTGTACCCGCACCACAGTAAAAGACATAAGTGACCATAAGAAAAGAATAACTGCCGCTGTGGAGACAACTGATGAAGAAATGTTAAGAAGGACGTGGACTGAAATTTAATATTGTTTAGATGTCCTCCATGCTACAAATGGGGATCATATAGAAATTTATTAATGCCTTGAATAAAAACTTCACTATTTACTTGATATTATTTAATCATTTCAGAGATAGAGTTCATTAACGTTTTAAATAAAAACTTGACCATTTACTTGATATTATTTAAACATTTCCGACATTTCCAACGTCAGTTGTAATATCAATACATTTTTTAAATTGTCTAAAGACTTTGTGGACACCCTGTATATCTCTCATTCATTTTATCAATGCTTTTCGTAATTGCATCACATGCATGATACTCATCTTGCTTTACACGTAGCTTATGTGCCTTTGATGAAAAGTGTTCCTTCATTTTTTTTCCTGAGAGACGCTTGCATAATGGTTGTAGTCTTTCCTGAGCCTTCGACTCTGCAGTTTGCTCATTCAGTTGAAACTCGAATTTCTTTTATGTTCATAGAGTCACATTTGGCACAATGATCACAACCAAGTTTCTTGTTACGAGCAATCAATCCATCATAATTTTTTAGAAAATTCTCGTATTGCATTGTATTCCAGCAGTCTGGAAGAGATGCTGCTGCATCTGTGTGATCTCCAGGTGATACAGTATTTGCAATACACTTATCAGATGTATCCGTTGCATCTTTCTGATCTGCCGGTGACACAGTATTAACAGTAGGCATATCAGAAGCAGACGTTGCATCAGCATTATTCATTAAAGATGGATGTATATCATCTGTTCCAATCTCAGTTGCTTCTTCTACCGAGCTTTCAGTTCTTGAGATTTTACGCAAGAAATTTAGTATATTTCTTTGTGTTTTCATTTTAGAGCTGTAATCTATAAAAAAAAACGCAATTCAATAGCACAATTATCCTAACAGTTAGTGGTAAAATTCATTTTTTTTTAGGAACAGGTTTTCTCACTCCAGGACTTGCTAACAACAGCTTCTTTCACTATCACATTCTTTAAAACCAAACTATCTAACAACCTATTTTTGAGATTAAAGTAATTGCAAGAACAGGATGCAGCCCCAGGTTCCACCGAATGGTTCGAACCGGCTTAATCCCATCGCTGCTAACAACCACACTAAAAAGCAGCAGTCCAGGTTCCAGCGAATGGTGCGAACCGGCCCAATCCCATCAGTGCTACCAACCACACTAAAAAGCAGCAGTCCAGGTTCCAGCGAATGGTGCGAACCGGCCCAATCCCATCAGTGCTAACAATCACACTAAAAAGCAGCAGTCGTCTCATGACTTGTACTTATGACGCAACAATTCAATTTTCAGACAAACAATCACAATAGGAAAATTATTACAAATATAAAAATTAACACAATGTATAACTGTTACGTGCGAACTTGACCATTGAACATTTTGAGAAAAACATGTGAGCTACTTGTTCTCAAAAATCGGTGTGTCAGATAAGATGCAAAAATCCATTGACAGTAACCAGTAATGCTAACCGGTTTGCTGATGTCATAAAATTCCGTGAGACGGTTCTATAGAACCGGTGCGAACCGGCTGAATCCCACCACTGGATGGTATGGCATATTTTTAACAAAACGTTAAATGACTACAATACGATATCACATTACTTGTAATAAAGAAACTGATTTGATCTAAATTTTCTGTCAAACAACAGAATTGCATAATAACATCATGTTCAACCACTTTATAAATAATTTCATGTTCAACCACTTTATAAATAATTTCATGTTCAACCACTTTAAAATTTGCCCGCAAAATATAAGCGGTAAACAATAGATAGACAGCACATGCGTAGACGGCTATTTATAATACTAGCGCATTTATTGTGCCATTTTAACTGTTAGCAATCCATGGCATTAATGTATGAATTTTTTCTTATATAGTAATTTTTGAAACAAGATAGTATGAAAGTAATGATCATTGGAAGTTGATCTAACGATAGGAGAAATTTTCAAAACCTATGATAGCACTATTCATCAAATACCAAAAAGTATTCCATCTCTAATGATTTTGAAGTTGTTTGAAATTTAGAAGAAGCTGGTTTAATGAGGAAATGGTTTCAAAATATACGCTTTAAATATTACGTTGTATTTCAACAAAAATGATTAATATTATTCTTGACAAAGCTGAAATAGACGACTTGATGGGAACATTTTAGCGGTGCAATCTTTCACACGACGATAGATGGCTTTCGGTTTGGATGAATTGCAACAACGAACCCAAAACAATTCTGTATCCACACAACCAGTAGGAAATATATGAGCTTTCTCAGATCTTGTGACAGAGCGATTGAAAGAGTTTTGGCAGGCATCTGTGGAATATACACGATGTTGTAAACAAACCTTTTGTGGTATTCTTGAAAAATGTATTTAATTTACTTTTTTCTATAATCCAAGACACTGGTATCCATTTGCTTGCTCAAAGAAAATTTATAATGCGCTTGGTGAGTTTTGTAATGTATGTTTAAGACAAAATCTAAGTCATAAAATACAAAACTATTCAAATTTAACTGGTTGCCGATTACTTAAAACAAAATTGGCTAACTCAAATGGATCAAACTAATAAAGGCAAGTCTTTGGGTTGAAAGCTTAGAGCATTGCGAGGAATGATGCATGCCAGAGAAAGAGCGACGTTTGCTTTCAAGCTCACGATTGGAGTTTAAAATAGAATTTGCGCACACCGTAATTAGAGGTTGCTTGCATTATTACCCAATAACCCATGGCAATTCGTGCTTTCCTATACTCTGCGTTTAGCTTGTATTCGATGGGCCATGAAGTTTTATTGGTTTTATATTTTTAGCTCACTTTAGCAAAAAATCAGATCTTTGAAATAATAAGATTGAAGCAAAAGGTTATTTTGTTACTTGATAGGATCGATAAAACTTTATGATATCTTACTGAACAAAGCCAACGAGGTCCATTTAATTTAAAGCTAATTACCCAAAAAATATTAACTGCTTCTATTCAGACGAGATTGACAGCTTTAAATCAAATCTTTTAAAGAGTAAACAAAATCACTTTAGGTCGAAACCACTGACTTGGAACGCATCTATACTGAATATTTATGCATGCTCTTTTTATTTTTCTACTCTTTTTGTTTAGCAAGTGGTAGTCATTGATGGTCAGTTGTTTTGCTTACCACATAATCCTGGTAATATTGCAGTATCGTCTATAGCAATGTCACCTTTAGAACCGTTTCCAACAACACCTTCTAAGCGGAAAGCGACGCTCTGAAATCAATAAAAAGTGCTGTTGGTTTTGTTCAACTTAAGTTCTATTGTCACAGCACAATTTTGGTAAAGTAAAAATTTCGCATTTTATAGAACTAATTAATTGAATGTTTCGAAAATGAATCGTTTGGAGCACAGTTTAATTTTTGCTTTTTATGGTTTTTGTTATCGTCAATGGATGTATTTTGCGTCACTTTATTATCTATCGTTTGCTATCATATTGTTTAATTTAGTTATGTTCCGACAAAACTTTTCTTCAACAGGTAAACGCGACAAAAATGTTAAGCAGTATCACCTATTGAATGAAATTCTTTGAATATTTTTGATCAGTTAAATGAAAAGCAATCAGATATTTTATTCATATTCCTGAAACATTAAGCTGTTAATCATAAGTGTTCCTAGAGCTACAAAAAATATATACAAATTACATACCTCGACATTTGCTGCAGGCTTGTAATTAATTGTCGTATTTTGCCATCTGTTCTCGTTATTTCCTCGAATGTATTTCAACACAGGACGTATGGTTTGGCCGTTTTTCAACTTTTGTACTGTGCGAATGGAAAGTCGTCCTATGTTGAGCTGAAGAACGTAAACTAATTAGCCGGGACACTTTTCGTGCCGATAATTAACCAGCTTTACAAAACAAGAAAAAGAAAAAGAACTTACACCAAACATGTGATAATTTAAATCCAGGCAGTATTCGGCGGCTGGCATCAAGTATGTTTGTAAGAAAGCAGAGTCATTCTCATTTCGTAAGCTTGATTCGATGTACATGTAGTGGCCTGGACAGCATTTTGTTAATTAATTTAAAAATACTTGATTAAGTTCAAAAAACATTTGGTTGGAATGATATAAACTGACGAAATAAATGCGACTAAACTGAATACTAGGAATAAAACGCAAAATCACCAGTAAGCACATCTTTTACCTTTTCCAGTTGTTTTATCTCCTTGTGGACCAGTTTGTAAACTCGGAGTCGAACCGTTACGACGGGTCCAATCGAACTCATCATATTTTCGGAATTGAATCCAACCACACAGAATATTGTTGAAAATAGTTGAAGGATAAACATACGCTCCTAAATCTCTGGAAGAATTGCTAAAGACAGATTCTCTTGCGTCGTACTCATTTGTGCTTTTGATGGATTTTTTTTCAAATGTACATACTGTCAAAAAATTAAACATAAAATGACTTCTTTTTTCAGTTCATTTATTAAGATGGTAGAAAATACACCCAAAACTTTAATATTAAAATTGCTTATAGTGTAACAGTGATTGCCAGATACGCAGCAAGCGCATAAAAACTTCAAAATTAGCATGTTTAAATTACTTCAGGTTAACCCATACGTAGTATTAATTCTAAACATGCTGTAAATAGTGACAAAATTGAACTTCCGATAAAACATGAGATACTATTTTTAGCTTTAAATGGTAAGTAATTTACAAAGTAGGTCTATCCAGAGCAAAACTCAACAAAACCAAAAGCAAATTCTTCTCATTGCGCAAATTTTTCAATTAGCTTCTCAAATAAGAAATTACAAAGTGAACAAACGTTTGGATTTGTGTCATGAAAGGATAAACAACAAAATGCATTTTGCAGAAATTGGTTACAATGATGACATTTAGTCTCGTAAAAGAAGGCTTTCTCGAACGCAAAGCTTTGTAGTTGTCTCGTTGCAAAGCTCAGTTTGATTTATAACTTACAAGGCATTCCAGACCACATATTCTTTTTCGGTGGTGGTTGAACTGTTGTAAACGAAAGCGGTGTTGTTGCTGTTGGCTTATGGGTAGTAACTGGTGGCTTTGTGGTTGGTGTATTACATCGTCCGCTTCTGATATCAATGTCATCAAGAGCTATGTCGCTTTTATATCCACTGCCAATTTCTCCTCGAAACATTATCTGGGCAAATCTGCTGCTATTTTTTGCTTCAAAATCAAACGACGCTAAATGCCATCGATTTCCTTGGTTCCCAAATTTTCTCCAATGTTGCACAGGTTTCAGTGGCGGTTCCAACAAAAACACACTTAAACTTCCCATTTCAGTCCCAAACATGTGATATGCAAAACGAACACAGTAGCTGCCGCTTTTCAATTTTGGAGTAATAATGTTTGCAAAATCTGAAGACTTTTGTGGAGATGATCCTTCGATGTATATATAGTGTGCTTCTGTTGTTTTCTGAACAAAATCAAAACAATATCAATTATGAATTAATCGCAATCATTAACAAAATTAGCTACTTTATCCCACAATAGGTTTTATTATTAAACGTTCATGAGTGTTAGTAGATCGAAATTGTATTGATTCAAAATCTTGCTATTACAGTGACGCACAATCAGCGTCACAAAAATGTATTGCGTCAAATTAATTTTGAAAGCGAAGTATTCAGTTCTTCATGTTAGATAGCAAACAACGCAAAAATTGCGACAGTTAGAATCAAGCATGGTAAACACAATTCACTGAATCGAATTTTTATTTTCACGATTATGCATGCTGTTTAAACCAGAGGTGGGCGACATGCGGCCTAAGACCTCTATATGTGCGGACGGCGAAGCCTGCCGCGAGCTACAATCAAAAAATATATTTTTTTATTTATAGCACAAAATGTAACCTAACTTCAGCAAAACTCTGCAAAAATTTGCGAAAATGCATAAATATCCTTAAAACACAACAACAGTTTGCATAAATATGTATTCTGAAGTCACAGTGCAGTCAATCAATGTATTCAGTAAATAAAAACAATATGTTTGAACATAATCTTTCGTTTTTCACAAAAATTTCAAAATCACTCGCTAAAGACCAACCAATAAAAATTATGGCCATGCAATCAAATTAATTGCCCACCCCTGGTTTAAAATAACAACTTTTAGTGAAAAAACACCTTGTCTAAAATGAACCACTGTAATTTAACTCACGTTAGTATTATCATATGTGGGACCTGTTCCTACACTTGGTGTGCTGCCACTTATTGAAGTCCAATTGAAATCATCGTTTGTCATTTGAGTCATACCACAAATGCTTCCTCGCGAATTAAAGTTACATGAAAAGCGATCTTGAAGTGCCGGGGCCGATGTTGTTGGTGGTTTAGGAGATGGAAGTGTTGCTAAAATGACAAAGCAAGGAATGTTCTAAAATCATTATTTCTGTATTTAGAGCTTTTTCATGAAACTTACGACATTTTTTATCGGTAATAACGATGTCATCAATTGCGATGTCACCTTTAAATCCTCTCCCGACCATGGCTTCGATGACGAACTTCATATAAACTCTTGAATAATGCGGAGCATTGTTTGCAAGCAGCGTATTTGATGTTTCTATCAAACACGAAGAAATTAAATTTAAGTATCAGAATCAAGATAACTTGTAAATCACACTGTTTATCAAAAAAGTATTAATGAATACTCACCAGTCATATTTTTGTTTACTTTATTGTTAAAGTCTTCTTCATTGTTTACCTGCACAGTTTTTGAAAGCATTATTGGGCAAAATTGTAAGTAGAAAAGTATAACAAACTTATTCAAGGAAACAAACAAACAATTACAATTACAATTATGGATGGACGTTTTAATGTGAGTTTTTTGAGGGCTGATCCTCTGTTTTTGGTCCTTCAACCAGACAGGCTTTTGTATTCGACAGCAGTTTATTGATTTCATTTTAGATGTATCATACAAAAATAAACAAAAAGAGAATTGTCAATACTGAATTCTCACCAAAATGTGTTGCAAATAATGTGATTTTAGATCTTGATTTAAACATAGGTAGTACATAGTCTTTTGAGAATCTCAGCAAAAACAAAAAATTAGTCTAGTTTATGTCTGCACACGATTGTTTCATTGATATCCAATTGATTCTGTATACCATTCTTTTGTGCATACATTAATTTGCAATCATACGATTAAAATCTGTTCTAACATTCAAGCGTTTTGGATTTCAAAACGTGTTTAAAACTATTCATCATCTTACAATAGATATTACAAATAAAATTTATGTTATGAAAAATTGTTTATACCAATTTATCAAAATGACTTTTCTCTGTAACTTGTCCATTTGCTTCAATAGACAGTTTTTGCCAACGATTTCCTTGGTTGCCACTCAATTCAATCAGTTTGATTTTGACCCCATCAATTTCTTGATATATCTGTTAACACAATCAATAAAATGTGGCTTAACAAACGATCAAAATTACCACCCACTAAAGTTTTATTATTTTGATCAAATAGCATAAATGAGGGCACTATGAGATATTTTTTCCAAACAGGGATTATTGCTCAAATCATTTTTTTTGCTTTCTTCTTCAAGTAGCTGTTGTTTGCAAAATCATTGGGTTATGCAAAGCAGAAATGATGTTCAAGTTATTTTCAGCCGCCGTGGTGTAGTGGCAATGATTTCGAAGTTTTGAACCAAATTTCTGGTGTTTCTAATTTTACAAAACTACCATTGCTATACGTCCCAAAAAGCATCCAGAATCTAAAGCGCTGCTTTACTCCAACACAAATTTGGATTTTAACCAAGTGTGTAGTGGCAGTACTACGTTGAAACAGCGCGTCTAAAGCCTGCAAAAGTGTGGAATAATAGGACTTAAAATCTGCTTTTAAAAATTAGTGAATTTTATTAACTCAGTTAACGGTATCAAAGAAAAGTTTCGCAAACCAATTTACAAGAGAAAAGTCGCTAATTCGCGCACAGATTTAGCGATTGGGACAAGTTTGGTTTAAACTAAAATCAAGGCTTAATAATGCAAAAAGTTGACGTCCACATATCCACTAGTAGGTCAAATGCTAAGTGAACGTCTAAATGTTGTGAGGTAGCCTATCAAATAAGTGTAATCTGTAAGACTTCAATTGCCTTCCGTTTGATAGTGTCTCGTTATTGGCAATAAAATCTGTTTGTGGTTATTTTATTCCTTTTTCTTTTTGCTTTAAGTGACTTAAAGTTGATTGTGTGACCAGCTGCGACTAGACGTTAATTTGCAATTATATTCAAAGTCCACCAAACTAGTAACTTGCTGTTTGTTTTTGTGATAGCTAATTGGCAGATTTTAAGAATGTAATGCTTTGCTTTAATCAAATATTGAAGTTTTTCCAGTAAATATTAGCCAGTACAGAACATGCATGTCTTTTAAAAGTCAATTTAAAAATTTAGTTCAGAGAGGTTCAGTCGCAATATTCCATCAGACCTCCAATTGTGCATGGCTTTCAAGATACGGGTGTGTTATCTAAACCAGGTTCGAGATCACAGCTTTATTTCCTATAACATCTACCAATTCAGTGCATTTTTGTGATGAATTTTATTGAACCGAATTTTTGTATAGAATTTTATGAAGTTTTATTCGACCTAATCCGACGATTTGCAATTAGTTAGCAGCACAGCTGCTGTGGTCAGCTGCAGCAATATGGTGTATCTTATACCTGAGAATATTTCATTTAAATTTGCTGCAAAAACTAATGGGATCAAGTTTAGACATTAGAACTAATTGACACAAAAATTTTCAAAAATTACTGATATTCCATTTCATAATTTCTGGGCATAAACCTGATAACCCACAAATAAGATGGCGGCTCTTTTCCAAAATGCTGCAGGAAGACCAAAAAAAAGCGTAAACCTCCGCTTGATGCTGTACTATAGCTAGTGGATAAATTGAGCTTAGCTTAAATAATAAAACTAAAATAATTTGACCAATAATTTTTTCAATGTACAGACTTGACATGTGGGATATCAGGTTCATGTACAAAAAAAAATCCTATCACTGTTTTTTAACTTGCTTCATAACTTTTCTCGGTGTTTACCAACTGAAATAATTCACAAATAATTTTGTAAATATCCTTGACATAATAAAAAAATTAAATGTCATTCTACAACTGCATTTGTGTTTCACAGGTCTTTAAAGTTAACAGCATTTTTCTCAGTTTGATTGTTGTGTGGGTTATCAGGTTCATGCATGGGGCCACAAAATTCAGCAATGGAAGAAAGTAGCGTATTTCAACAGGTTTTTTGTGCAGCAAATTTTTTGTTAAATTCATTAATTTAAGAATATCAAAGGTTATATAAAAAATTTCACGCTCTTACAGCAAGCTTTCCAATGTTTTCTCCATACATGTGATACCACATTGTAAAGCAATGATACGATTTTGTTAAAAGTGGAGATTCCAATATAGCATTATCTCCCGGATTTCGAGGACTGGAAGATTCAATAAACAAGTAATAACCTGCAAACGTACAAATGCTGGAGCTATGTTATCATAAAAACCAAGTATTTAACAGCCCACGACAATTTTACTAAAAGGACATATTATTGATTTACTGTAACAAGTACAGAAGCTTACAGATTACTTTGATAAAGTTTAATTACTTTGAATTGAAACAATTCATTTTATAATTCTGTGAACAATCAATGATTATTCTTAAAATAGATTCAAAAACAAATACAAAATAGATTCAAAAACAAATAATTAAAAAATTATTATATTTTGCTTTTGACGGCTTTTTTAACCAAGTGTTGCTTGTTGTCGTAACACGCAAGAGCTCAAAATTGTCTCACAGTATACGTATCACAGACTGAATTGATAAACGTTTAACTCACCTCTTCCGGACGAATGATCTCCTATAGGACCAGTGCCATTTGATGGAGTGGTACCTTTATTTCTATACCAGTTAAATTTATCTTTTCTACTTTGAACAATACCGCATAAATTTGTTTCAAAACGACATAGACTTGCTGAAACAAATACCCAAATTTAAATGGGTTTGATTTGTGCAATTAAACAAAACAATCTATCACATCTTTAACAAAGTTTAACTCACTTCTGTACACTAATTTTTTTCCTGGATGGACTTCTATATCGTCAATTCCAATATCTGACTCGAGAGAAAAGGCAATTGCTTCCCAATAAAATTGCACTTGCTAAATAAAAGTTGTTGGATTAGATTCAAAGTCTAAAAATGGCCCCTATTTCATTTGTTACTAGCCGGCTTTGCACCTCCATTAGTAACGTTGGGGTTTAGTATTTGGATTCAACTGGCTGCGCTGGCTTCACCTATCGGGCTGTTGTGTGATCAGCAGTGAAAAGTTGATGAGTTTTATGCTTTTTTATTAATTCTGTACACGAAATTGTGATCATCATGTTCTCTTAATCAAGACTGGTAATGTTCACAAACAAAAAATGTTGCCACAAATTATCATAAATACTTGTAAGGGAGGACAAATTGAGACACAATCCAAACTGATGGTAGCGGCCAAATGTTGTTTTTACTATTACAGAAATAAACCATTTAGTTGTAAGCCTATTTTGCGATATGGTGCTGCCCCGTTCCTATTTATCTTTGTGATGTTAAACTTATTGGCTGTGCTATTTGTCTTTCTTACGGCATAGCGACAAAAGCGCTTTGCCTTATCCTAGACCAATCACATTATTCTAGTAGAAGCCCATCAGGCCGAGTTATTTTTAAACAAAATATTCACTCTATATTCAGTTTTACAAATTCCTAGGGTTATGGTTTATATTGATTTTTTCTTTTAAACTTGGGATTTTATTACAATGCTGTATAGTATAGATATAAATACCTCAACAGGCAACATATCAGCAAAAAATAAATTCTTGGTTTATAGCAGAGGTTCCCAAACTGGGGTCCGCGGACCCCTGGGGGTCCGTGACGACCTCACAGGGGCCAGTGGCTTCGTACCGATAAATCAATCAATCAACGGTTAGCAAAATGACCCGGAAAGTCACTACAGTGAAATTATGAAAAGTAACTCTAGCCTGACAATGAATCGAACCGCGAGTGACACATTCGCGTCAGTAATACAAATGCTAATATTTTTTTAGAGGACAGCTTGATTTTCTTTTGTGTATGTATTTTGATTAATATTATTGTAAATGAGTCGGGTGACAAAAGTAATGTCACATATAATTGGGGTCCGCAAAAAAGCAGATTCGGTAAAAGGGGTCCGCAAAGCAGCAGATTCACAAAAAAAGGGATCCGCAAAGCAAAAAGTTGGGGAACCTCTGCTTTATAGTATGTACGACCACGTCGCCCGCAGAGCCGCTCATCAGTAACGACCGGATTGAGAGTGTCGGTTCAGCCGGCCAAGCCGGCTTCACCAATTGGGCTTTTGTGTGTAGAGTTATCAAAAGTCTATGTGTTTTCTGCAGATAAGATTTTCACGAATTTGCGTGCTCCTTTTCCAGATATAATTTCTCATTTCAAGGTACTGGCTCTGCCTTAGGTCTATGTGCTCAGTTCATTCGTGACACGAACCCAATGGGGCCTTGCGTTTCCTTTGGTTTGGAAATAGGAAACGCATTTCTGATATTTAATTATTTTAAAGCAAAATAGCAAAAATGCTTTTGTGATATGCGATTTCACATTGTAACTAAAACTTTCTCAAGTCCTAGCTGACTATACATTTTGTAGCATGTTCTTTTCTCCCGGCTTGACATGCCCTGGGAAGTCAAAAGAGACTTCATTTTTTGGTGAATCGCTACAAATGTTTTGATGGATAAAGCCAAAGATTCATGCCATCGAGAAAGAATAGACAATATGTACCAAAGGACTGTTTTTGTATAAACTGCAGTTTTGTGAAGTGCAGGCCCCAAAATTTTCTGTGTTTTTACCGGTAGGCTTTACTTCACAAATGTTTAGTGACTTCATGTTTTGATGAAAGTTTTTGAAAACATAGACAAATAATGCAAAAGAATCATGCTGGTGAGGAAAAGTAGCCCAAAATGTACCAAAAAAACTAACTTTGTGTAATAATTGCTAGTTAGTTAGGTCAAGTTTAACTAAAAATGAAACATGATGTATGGCAACCAATTTTCGATCAGCCATTATAAACTAATCGTTATGCTTAAGTAATTGGTGTTGGTGTAAAGTTAATTTCTGCGCTTTCAAAATACACTAATTGTTAGAAATTTATTATTACGTTTTTGTATTAAAGTTACGTGATTTTTCTCGGTTTACCACTTTTTGAGAAAGATGGAAAGTTACATCACAGGTCTTAATGTTCAGTTTTTTTAGTTCAAAATCAAATATTAATGGTATAGGTCATACACTATCAAAATAGCCTTGAAATAGTCTTTAATTTGTTGAATAAAGTTTAAAAATCAAGTGAGAAATGAGGACACAAATCAGTTTTTGAGTAAACTGATTTTGCAAAAAGGGTGCAATTTTTGAAATCATTTTCGTATTATGATCTCTGGTAGTGAAAAACTTGTGTTAATCGTACCAGATATATTATGACATCGTAGAGTGAGTTTTAAACGTGCAAGCGAAAAAGAGAGGAATGCTTAGAAGGCTTAAGGTGCTTAAACAAAGAATTGCTCGTAGCATTGTCAAATAAACTTTAATTGTGGTGAAGTGATTTCTGTCGAAATCATCTTATTAATATATACTGAAAGAGCAATTAATCGCGTTTCTGCGATTAGTACTTTTTGAGAAAGCACAAAAAACAATTTGTGCTATGAAGAGTTGATTGTGACTTCATTTTAGACCCAAAGAAATGAAAGTTTTTCTAATGTGGTAGGTCGGAAGCTGGTTTACGATTGAGCAAAAAGCGGTTGTCCCCTGTCAAGTAATGCAAAGTAAAATAATTTTGATTATGACGTCATCGTGATGCCATCAACCCCTTTATGACACTTACCACGGGGTGGTGATCAATCATGCCAAGTTGATGTCTGCACGCCCAGTAGTTTCAGAGGAGTTAAGACAGACACACAGACAGAGTTGCATTTTATGTATTAGATTACAGTGTTTGGATTGTAATAACACTTCATTAAATTCTCATTTCATAAATTATTCAACCTTTGGAAGACCTTTTATGCATAATCACTGCTTGTGTGATCAACTTCGCATAAGGATACCAGCATCACTCCATGGTCGAGCGGCTAGAACTACGTCAAAACGAACCTCGCTCAATAGTCAACGGCACGTAAGTCTTGTTCTTTTGTGTTAGTCTGTTTTATAATGGTCAACGTTAATGCTATTGGGGGGACCTCTCGGCCCTTGGCAAGCCCTGCTGATGAGTCCAAAAGGACGAAACGCGTCCAGGGATGGCTTTGTAAATTTAAATATATCTCTCAATAGCATTGCTTCCTTCGGAAGCCTCGCGCCTGTAGGACTCGCTTTTCTGTTTTGTTTCTCGCTTATAAGATGCTCTCTATCGATCGTAACCACTTGGAACCAGCAAAAATATATATATACCTGTACTTCAGAGTGTGGTGTATAAGTGATTTTTGCGACATGCCACTTGTTTTTTTGGTTGTCCAGCTTTTCCCACAAAAATTTTCTTTCTCCGTGCTTGATAGATTTCTTTTTTTCAAAAGCATAAACACGCAATCCGCCCATAGTAGAGCCATACATGTGATAACTGAATTCAATAAAAAATTTTTGTTGGCGTTTCAACCACGGAGTGCGAATTATTGCGTTGTTTGAGTACCCAACTCTACTATTAAAATAAAGGTATTTGCCTGAAACAAAGCAAATGTAAAATCTAAGAAGCATTTAATGATAGCAAAACCTTACCTCTACCAGATGTATGATCTCTTGAAGGTCCTGTGTTTCGATTTGGAGTTCTCCCACGGTGCAAAATATAATCTGCTTTATCAGTTTTGTCTTGTTTCATGCCACAAATATTCAAATCAAAGTTGCATTGAAAAGATATGCTTAGGTTTTTCATAATAGGCACTGGTGGCATCGTAGGAATCGGAGGTGGTGGGTTACCCTGAGTGGTAACTAAAATGGTAATATAGTTAATTCTAATGTTGAATGAAATGCCAGAAATTAGAAAATACCGCAAGTGTATTACTACTGTTATTAAATATCTTGGACTCAAGAATTTGGTTGTGTACAAAATGTGTTCGTATGCAACACTATCAAAATTGTCAGCAAAAAATATCAGCAACATAACCAAAAATGTCCTGGTCCAACAATGTGATTGTGTTATTGAGACATTGTGTTTGCTCCTTGTTAAATAGCCTACTTGCTGAAATGAAGTTTCTCACAATTGTTCTTACTTCAAGTTAAGTATTGGTCTACTAAAGCTGTGATTTTGCTATTCTTTGTTAATCATGCTATTATGATGTATGTACAGTGCAGTTCATATTTCAGAAGTCACCTTGTGAAAATGCTCGTTTTGAGAGTTCAAAGTAAAACTTACCTTATTTATATTACTTGAACGTCTACATGTTATACATTTTTTGCGAAGGATTTATTATAGTTATTTCACTGAAACACTTTCCTTTTTCAAAAATAATTTCTAAGCCAAAATGCATTCCATAATGTAATATCATGCATAAAAATTGTTTTCTAAATTACCAACAGCTAAACAAAACCGTATTATAGTAAATTACATTTGAAAAAAATCAGGTTAGTATTATCGTGCATTGTAATAATTTTAAATCACATTATGCTTACACCGCGATTTACTCTCTGTAACGTCACCATTGATGCAACTCTGCTTGATTTTTCTTGATGTTGTACATTTTTGGGTGTGGTATTTAGGCTGGTCATCATTTGCTTTAAGTAGACTAATTCATAAACAAGAGAGTTGAAAATTTATCTTTGTAATGAATGGACATATCAGAGATTTATTGCATAAGAGTCTGGAGCATCTCACAAGGTGCAGAAGGAGTGCTTCAGCGGTGGAATGAGTCAGGGAAGTCTAAATCCAGCTTTAAAGTGGAATAAGGCAGAAGTCCTTCAAAAAATCTGATAAAACTCTGGTCAGGTATTATTTGGCAGACAGGAAATTGACTTTCTAGGGGTTGGCCAAAGAGCTAAAGAACACTACTGGTGTTTAATAGTCTGCTTCAACAGTCAGGAGAAAATTGCCAAAAAATGATCTTCGAAGATGCAAGGTTAGAAAGAAGCCATTGTTGACAGAAAACAGAAGAAACGTCGATTAGAGTGGGCACGCTTTTCGTTAAATGGCCAGTTGAGAAGTGGAGAAACGTTCGGTTCAGTGATGAGTCGACTTTTACTATAGACAATCGCGCTGACAATAATTTTGTGAGAAGATCTGAGGAAGAGCGTCGACCATATTACATCTCACCAACCGTCAAACATTCTCAGTCAATTATGGTGTGGTGTTGCACTGCAGCATACGGCATTGGTAGTCTTGAATTGGTCAGTGGTATGATAAATGATACAAAGTATATTAATATGATAAAAAAGAGAATGCTGTTCTCTGCGTGTTCCTTGTTTCCTAATGATAAGTGGATTTTTTAAGATGACAATGCGCCATCCCATTGCGTCAAACAAGTCCAGCGCTGGTACAGAACCCATAAAATTGAAAGGGTGGATGGCCCGCCCTATCCTTAGATTTAAATCACATTGAAAATTTGTGGTATCAAGCAAGCTAGATAATATTTAAAAACAAACCGAAAGCAAAGAGGAACTTATAGAACACATTTTTACAGCTTGGTTTGGAGTGATTTTATTTGAAGAGCTCATAAAACTAGCTGATTTACTACCTCAACGCCACAAAATGGTGATCAAAAATCAAGGCATAGCCAACAAAATATTAACTCAATCTTTATCAAATCAAACGGTTCTTTTCAGAGCCACTATTCTCTCAAAAGATAGCTTATGGTTTGGAAGGTCCATTACATAATCCCAATTGCATTAAATGTGAAAATCGCATTTTGGCTAAAAATGCTATGCTGGGTAGGTAGGTAGGTCTAAGATATCCAAGTGTGGCTAGTGGTGATGAGCTGAAGTTCCATAATGACAAACCTGAACAATTTACTTACTGTTTTACAATATTTGCATTGTACATGTAAGATTAGATTCTTTGCCCATATTGTAACCACTACATTTTCAGATAAAGCTAAGGATAGGCGAAACAACCGCATGAATTGTGACATCACAAAGAGTAAATCGCAGAGTGAGCATGATGTGATCTAACATTACTACAACTCACAGTAATGCTAACCTCATTTTTTCAAATGCACTGGAATGCATTTTGGCTTAGAAATTATTTTTGAAAAAGGAAAGTGTTTCAGTGAAATAACTGTAATAAATCCTTCGCAAAAATGTATAACATGTAGACATCCATGTAATATAAATAAGGCAAATTTTACTCTGAACTCTCAAAACGATCATTTTCACAAGGTGGCTTCTGAAATACGAACAGAACTGTATATAATTTGATCATAGTTTTTTAAGTTGCTGATTGTTGTAAAAAAAATAGAAACACACAGTACCGGTAAAAATCATTTTCGGGCTTAGTTAGATTAAACTAACTACATAAAAGATGATGCTATTTATGTAGCAGACAGTTATTGTATTTGCTAGGGCTTTATCATTTAATAATCCAGCTGGTTTAAAATGAACTACAAAAACATACCTTCAGCAAAACTTGCTGTAAATCCTTTCCATCCATTTGAACTGTCAGATGTAAAAATTACAAAAAGACTTCTCCATCTGCTGGTTATTACGATCTTAGGTGTTTTTCCACAAATTCTTTTTTCTACCAATGCTTTGGCATCAATGCCGTTATGAACAATAAGAGCATCGTTTTGGCACAATGAGGAGTCTACAATAAGAAGATTATAAAATAAATACAGCCTACTAATGATGGTTTTCAGTGGGAAAAAAAATTTCATTTGAGTTTCATTTCAGTTTTATAAAAATTAAAATCTAAATTTTGTGTTGAGAAGTGTCGAAAAGCACCTGTGAAAAATTGGAATTACGATCCAAAAAAATATTAAGGTTTTGTAGAGATACCTAATTGTTTTTAAGATAGAGTTATGTTTGAGGGTAAAGGCAAACAAACAAGTACGAATATCATTTAAATGTATGTTCGGATTGTCATTATTTAGAGACTGAGATAAATAGGTTTCACAATAAAATCTCTATTTTATAGTACCGTTATTGTATCAAAAAACATTTTGAAACTAAACCCGAAAGATATGAGAAGTGATTGTTTAGCATCAAATATAACGATTTAAAAGAAAAAATGAGTGCAAAAAAACACATACAGTTTGTAGTCAATTTTAATGATCATTTTGAGCTATGACTTAAGAGATGCAAAAAATTGGAGAAATGTATTTTGAAACCCAAGCAGTTTTGTTACTACAAACAAAAATTTTTGAAGTGTGTTTGTCAGGCTAAAAAGTTCATCCATAATTGGATTTAGTTAGCAGAAATGAGCGTGTATTAGCGATTAAAGGAAGTTTACATTATTAAAGAAAAAGCTGATAAGAAGACAACAACGAAAAACGGAAATTGAAATCAATTAAAAAACAAACAACAACTCTTTATCAAAGAAAGACGTCAATGGGCTTTTGAAGTTTTAGAAATCGAATGTAACGTAATACTTAGTAAAACACCTTAATACCTTGTATATCAATATTGGTGATAGTTAGTTTGATGTATTTTCCTGGTCGAGCAGTTATGGTCCATGTGCAGTGAGCATTGTTTGGATAATATTTTGGATATCCTGGGCTTTGGAATAAACCGCTGGCTTGATTTTTAAAATCACGACCACATTTAGGGTAGCTATTAGAACCTAAAAATACATAAAAAGTGCTTACAAATGTGGACCTGTAAGTTGAAAGAAATGTATTTGTTGTTTTAGATTACAGCATAGTACATTCGATCAACAAACATTTAACCAACTCATTCTGTTTTCATATTAGCTGGAACAATTATCAAGCCACTTTCAATATAAAAACGAAGGAAGATTAAGTGGCCGATGCTGCAGGGTATATTGCAAAACCCAAAAAGTTTTAAAATAGTATTTGTCAATAAATATATTAAGATATTGTATCTTACCACAATCATATAAACGGTTGATTTTTTCGATATCATAAGCGCTCATTCTTACCGATCCTATTTTCGGCTCAATGGCTCGAGGAGGATATATCTGAAACGTGGTGTTTCTTTAATTACTTTTCTTTGATTATTATGAGTGTCTAACTTTTATGCTAATGGTAAAGTTTTTATCTTTATTGCTGCTAATGGCATTGTTATAATTTTTTATACATTTTTATGGCTACATCAATCACAATTGACAAATTGGTTTTAGCTTTACCGAGTTTTACTTTAAAAATCACATAGACACATAGAATAACAACTTCTACCACATACTTCTATAGATTTTAAGTAAAATCGCTTCGTATAATATCTTGAGTGATAGTGCATGATACTTCCATAGTCATAAATTGCCAAATTCATCGTCCCAGGATATTTGTTTAACCAAAATGCTTTACCTAAAATAACATTCGAAGAATAGTAAACTATTCAAGTTTCAATAAACCGCATTTCATTTAGTAGCTTCCTAAGGTTTAGCTTATCTGAATACTTTGAACAAGTTGGACTTCGTTATTCATTGTCTAGTCTGGCTACTTTCTCTGTTATATCAGAGGGTAAAAAATTTCAGTTTAGCTCCTAACCCATAGACAGAGCGGCAGCACACTGTTGTTTTAAATTGCTTGCTTTTGAACGTCTTTGTTTCTGTTCGAGGTAAGTGCACTTTGAATGATGTTTCCACTAAAACAATTTTCATTAAATAAAAATTGATCATTCGTGCCTGAGTTGTATTATTTGCTTTGTAAAATGATCATCAAAACAAAGGTTGGTTTTCGGTTTATTTTTCCTTTATTGTTAGCCAGGACCATAGTACTGACCATAAGCACTTTATAGTAGTTCTCCAGATCCTATGATCTCGACATTTTTTGCTAATTGAGTCGTTACAACAAATAAATCGAGCTCTGTTTTTTGTTTTCAACACCACTAATATGATTTTTGCTTTCGTAAAAGCTAATAAGAAAACTTACTTATATTTTTTTGACTTAAGTTTTTGAAACAATAAAAAAATAATTTGTTTGAAGACACGTTTATTAGGCATGTAATGTCATCTTATTCTCTAAAATGCAGCGGTACAAAAGATGATGAATCGATTGCAGTATTTTTTTGGGCCAAAAATTGTTTCCGCCGCTCCAAAAAATACCGTTTTGAATAAATTTATTTTATCTGATGTTACCCTGTGACCATACAAGAAATCTTCATCACAGTTACTCCGACGCATGAGAAAATTACGTTTCTGCTCTCTGAGATTAAATCAAGAGCAAAATTGCCAGCAAGGTTTTGTTAATCAGTAGACGTAAATAGGCTGCAATGATCAATATATGCAATTACCCTCTATATTTTCTCGTGGAACACGAATAAATAAATCTCTGTCGGTTCTTTGATGTTCATGGTGAAAACCAATTGCATGTATCAGTTCATGTTGAACAGTATTTGTTGAGATACAGCCGTGTCTTGATAAAGATAGAGGTTGCCGGGAGAAAATTCTGCCAACATGCGACCAGCATCTAGAAAGAAAAATACATATCAAACTTTGCTATCCATTCGTATCAACAATTATTTAAAAATCCAATTGGAACATGTACACAAAACCTTTAATGTTAAATATAGCAGGCATTTCTCGTATGTAGAGTGTAACGATATTTCAACCAGATTACTTTGTTCTTTCGACAATTTATTATTCAAATTAACTCTTCGCTCTCCTTAGTTACCGGGGAGCTTCTTCAGAACACGATAGATGTTAATAATGTAACATACAAACTGTACAACATTAAAATATAAAGACTACCTGTATTACTAAACACTAAAAATTATTTATCAACAGGGCAAGCAATCACGTAATAACAAAAGCATTGTTACATCACAGATACAGGAGTGGCCAAGTGAAAAGTGTTGTGAGAAACATAAGACATTATTTATTGGAGACAAACACACTATAAACAGTCGGAAAATTTGCACCATCATTGCGATTAAATTTTTGTTATGAAATGAAATTTTTGATTAAAAATTAAATTGTTGATTAAGATTAAATTTTTGTTATTACGTGATTGCTTGCCCTGTTGATAAATAATTTTTAGTGTTTAGTAGTACAGGTAGTCTTTATAATTTTATGTTGTACAGTTTGTATGTTACATTATTAATATCTGCCGTGTTCTGAAGAAGCTCCCCGGTAACTAAGGAGAGCGAAACGTTAAATTTGAATAATAAATTGTCGAAAGAACGAAGTAATCTGGTTGAGATACCTTTAATGTCATTGGTCTTAGCTTTTATATAATTTTCTTGTACAGACCTAAATGCTGCACAGGCTAAAATCTACATTCACACATTTTAATTTCCAACACGGCAACGCCTTACTATTTTATGAAGGCAGGTTGTTGGTAAAATATCGACTTTGCAAAGGTACTGCATGCTAAAGTAATTTTGCAACGTGCTACATCAATTCGATCGCAGAATCATAGCAAAAAGAACTAAGAAACCACGACGTGATGAGGTTGTTATCGGGCTATAAATATGTGGCTATTTACCTATTTTAGCCAAAACAAACACATATGTGCTGCAAGAGATCTTTGTTTTCTGATTTGATCATAAAATGGCAAAAGGAGTTCTTGTTATTAGTTAGTTTTCTTTGTTGTTGAGCAAACAAAATAACATTTAATTTGTTTCTACGATTTTAGTGCGCCATCAATCTCAGTTGCAAAAGAATAATAAGCCAACGTATGACACTTTTCTACCGAAATTTCGCTTGCGATTGGCATAAGTTGGCGAAAAGCAACGTTAAAGTAACGTAAAAGTCCTAGATAGAAAACACAGCTGGGCTACCGTACGGTAGTTGTGAGCAATTCTGCAGGTGGTTACATCATTTACTGCACACATTTTCAGGCTGTAATAAATAACTGCCCAACTGGTAAGGCTGTTTAAGTAGTAGCAAAATCAAAATTTTGTGTATTATATTGTTACTAGCCGGTCCTGCTGGTGTCGCTTTAAATGTCCTTAGAGTGATACCAAAGTTACAAAAATTGGTAGGGCCGGCTACGCCGGCTCTAGCCTAAGTTATAAGGCAATTGCGAGAAAAGGTACATCCATAGTCGTGTATCCAAAGGCTTTAAAAGGGTCAAGCCTAGTTTCAAATGTTTAGCTCTAACATCGGTACACCCATTGAGTTTTCGGCGGTAGCTTGTGTAATCGGCTTTAATTTAATTTGTATTTGGCTTTAATTTGATTTGTGTTTAGCTTTGGTTTAATATCGATATCAGTATTTTTAAACCGAGTGTCAACGTCAATGTTGACATTTGATATAGGAAATTGCCTTGCGTTAACATTAATATTGCCTTGCCTTATCAATATTGCCTTGCTTTGTCGTGTCACGTGAATCGTGTTTGCGTACGAACACATGTTCGCATATATGTTCGCATCACCTGATTTATCATTCAGTTAATATACAGGGTGTCCCAAAAAGATGTATACACTCTTTGAATCGTTATAACTTAATCAAGTTATTGATTTTTGCTTTCAAATAAATTGATGCAAAAGAAAGAATAAACATTTAAAGAATTTGTGAGAAAAAATATACAAAAACATATCAAATTAAATCTTAATAACACAAAAGACACTTGGGGCAACTTCAGAATGTTTACAAATTGACGAGTTCACATATGTACTCAAACTGGTGGCAGTTTTGCTCAATACGCTTTTCATATCTTGAAGAAATGGACTTAGAAAAGTCCAGCAACATTTTCTCTGGTATTTTAGCACATTCTTTTTCAATTGCTACTCTCATTTTAGCAATTGTTTTAGGTTTCCTACTGCAAACTTCGTTTTTTAGAAACCGTTGGAAGAAAAGAAACAGTTAGGATGTTCACCTAGTTTACCAGATTTGACACTGGTAAATTTCTTTGTGTGACTGTTTCTAAAAAACGAAGTTTGCAGTAGGAAACCTAAAACAATTGCTAAAATGAGAGCAGCAATTGAAAAAGAATGTGCTAAAATACCAGAGAAAATGTTGCTGGACTTTTCTAAGTCCATTTCTTCAAGATATGAAAAGCGTATTGAGCAAAACTGCCACCAGTTTGAGTACATATGTGAACTCGTCAATTTGTAAACATTCTGAAATTGCCCCAAGTGTCTTTTGTGTTATTAAGATTTAATTTGATATGTTTTTGTATATTTTTTCTCACAAATTCTTTAAATGTTTATTCTTTCTTTTGCATCAATTTATTTGAAAGCAAAAATCAATAACTTGATTAAGTTATAACGATTCAAAGAGTGTATACATCTTTTTGGGACACCCTGTATTTATTGATTGTTGTATCGAGTGAGAAATATTACTGTATGATAAAATAACAAACTCACTACAAGTTATTTTCAATTAAAAAAGCAAAAAATTTCCCTCATACGGTGCAATTTAACAACACGAACGTTGTTTCTGTTTGAATTTTATCTCAACCTTACTGAAGTATCTGACAACGCAAAAAACTGCTCTGTTTTTTCGCATACATATTCAAGGGAGTAAACAAAGGCATGTCTGATCCCAGATTATTTTTCCTAAACAAGGTATCCCATTTAACATATTTACAAGCAAAAAATCTAAAAAACTATTACCAAAATTGTTTCCCTCTCACAGGCAATCTCACTCTGTAGTGTTGTTTTTCATCTCTTCCAAACTTTTCCTGATTGTTGCGATTTCAAATCGTGGCATAAGCATAATGATCTGTTTCTATCTAAAAGTCCGGGTACATACAGTTCAATTTCCTATAATTTTTGTGCTGTACATTGCATTATTTATAATGCACCGGTATGTTAGCAGTGTATTATATCATTCTACTTTAACATGCAACATATCAATAATAAATTTCTAAATACGCTGATGCCTCATCAGCATTCCCAACCAATCCCAGGTTCTCACGTCTCACATCTCCATAGGTTTCCCACACGAAATCATATCTACTCCAGCATATTATAAGTTAGTCAATCTGCGATGCTCACCAAATAGAATTTAAATATGCAAATATGCTCTTCTGGGAAATTTTAGATCATGCCATCGATCTATTGCTGCATTAATGCAAAACCTCATCCAAGAGCAACGGTTTTGACCAATATCACATAGACATTTCACATATCTCAACAGCATTGCGCTAGAATCAACATGCATGGATAGCATCTGAGTATAATGTCAGCCTATTTCAGTCAATATGACGCAAAATAACAATACGGGACAAGGTTGTTTTGGTTACTGACCCTCATCAGCTGCATGCTTATTTTCTGCAATACCATACACAAAGTACTTCTACCACCCCACTTCGGTTCAATTAAGGACCAAAGAGCACATTTGTAAGCCATGCAATTTTATGGAATACGTTTGCTGTCAAAACCACAGTGAATAATGAATACAACTGTTGCTACTTGCTCTCGTTTTTACTAAAATTGTGGGCAAAGAAACATCATTATGACGTCACTTTACATTTTTCTTTGCGAGGCTTTTTCAAAAATTTTAAAAAACATGTCTAAAATGCTGAAAAAGAATGCTTGGTTTGTTGTGTCGTCAATAAATCTCAATTCGTGGAAAATATTTTTATCAAAAAAATTATGTTGATGTCTCCAAAAAAGTCTTCAGCCGCGTTTGTACGGTTACTGCTTTTTAACAAAACAAAAAAATTTACAATCAACATTAAACATATCGTTTTATTTTTTAAGTTGATAAAATTTTTGCCAATTGGTGTAGCGGTATTGGCTTTGTTTGAGCAAAAAATCGTTTTTTTTTCTATCAAGATATGAAAATCTGAAAATGACACTTTATGATATGACGTCATAATGATGTGCCAACTTCCTATGACATTCACCTTTGGGTAGTGATCTATCGCATGAAGTTTCATAGTTGCTAACCCAATAGTTTTGAAGCAATTAAAGCGAAAGCACACCGTTACGTACGCACGCACTTTGAAATAAACTATGCTTTAGATGTAGCTTAGATAAAAACTTAATTAACATTCTCAATACTGATGCACACCATTTCGATTAATCTAATTTTTTATAAATGTTTGCGATTTGCCTGCCATAATCAGTGAATAGCCTAGTACTTTTTAGCGCTATCGTTAATTACAGTAGCTATGCAGACTATGCTACGACATTTAATTGTTTGTACTACATTTACAAAATTTGTTATTACATAGACTTTGTACCTACGTTTACAAGTGGGACTTTATGGCTACATAGCTATACCTGAATTCTGTCGCATAATGGAAAGATATAGATCTAAAGATTATTCCCATAGTAAAAATGGAGAGAGGGTTTTGTGCATTTACACAGTTGTAGGCTTTCTGCTTATTGATAATAGAATTAACTTGGACTGTATTGCATGATAATTTGTCGAGTTTAGTCAGCGTTTCTAAAGGACAAACTTTATTTAAAATGCTAAATAAGACTTTAGTGAACAGAAAGCAGACCCGCAACCACAGAGAAAAGAAAATTCCCTAAGTAATCTCAAACTAAGGAGAAGCAAAGTACTCCAAATCCCAATGAAAATTATCCAGAAAAGGGCAAAAACATCAAGATGTGTAAGGGTATATCTGCAATAATCATGTCCAAGATACTACATAGCTTTAGTCTATTGGTCTTTTTAACCAATCATAGATAGTACGCTTTCAACGGTACAAAAAATGAATATATTACAAGAAATCAAAACACAACCAAGCCAAAAACGGTATTCAAGTAGAAAGCTCATAGAAGAAGCTTATTGCAGCCGCGTTTCCTAGATGTAATAATTTCTAGAAAATGTAATTACTTCTTTGGCCAAATGGGAGATAACTCTACGAGAATTTGAGCTTCAAAGTGCTAATATCTAATATCATGTATGTTACAGGCCCATATAAATTTGTGCCAACTGGCTAGCTTCCTACGTTCTCAAAAATTTCGTCTTGAAATCAATCCAACCAATTCACTGGACTCACAATCAACAAAGTACTGTTATTGGAATAGTTCTGATTTGTTATAAAAAATTATATTGATCTAAAAGAAAAACGTGTAGATATAGTTTTCACATCAGGCAAAAGTACCGTACAATCGATACATTTTGCCAATTAAAATTAAACCCTACAATTTTTCCATCCATAAATGTAATTTCACTGCAAAAATCTGCGTCAATCAATACAATTGGCAGAGAATCTATTCTTTTTCAAAATGGAAATTTTTAAAATGCTGGCAAAATGTCTTTTTTAAATGGAACTCAAATGTGAAATAATTGTCATAGACACACTTGGTGACAAATATGAGTTTTACAGTAATCACCAACAACAACTGAATTTCAATATACTGTACAAAAAAATGTGATATGATTAAATAATGCTATTTTCTTACCCTTTTGAATCTATAATTTCAATATAGTCTCTTTCGGATTTTCGAGGAGTAAACCGTATGCAAGTATACTTTTTGAATACTGCCATTCCTGCTCTCACTTTTCTTTGCTCAGATTTTGCTATAAAGTATTATGTTGGTAATTTTTGTAATCAAGAAAGAATTCACCGATAGGAAATAAAATTGAAAATAACACAACTTACTGTATACTTTTTCGAATGTATAAGGAATATAAACTAGACCATTCTTTGATTTTGGCCACTTGTTACTGGCTGCATGACGAAACTAAAACAAAAAATTTTGTAACAATTGCTTAAATTATTGGGTTTTATATTTTTATACTACCATTGGAAATTTCATGTCTCCATCATATAACTTTTCGGCAACATGTGCACCTACAAAACAGTTAATTATACATAGTTACTAAATTCTTGCAAAATAATGTGCTACTAAAACAATTACATGTATTTTGGATAAAGTTTTAAATTGTACACAAATTTGGTGGCGTTGCTTTATGTTTCTATCAAAATATGGACTATGATGAGTTGATTTTACTTTAGGTGAGTATATCAAATTTAAACAAATACGACCGAAAGCGGTCAAGCAATAATAATTTGATAAGCTCACAATATGAAAACATAAACTAAACAAAAAACAAATATTTTTTCAGTTTAGTTTGATTTGACATAAATATGACACGAAGAGCTGCTACCGACTCGCTTGTGATTGACTGATTTGTTCGAGATTTTGAGCAATATTCTTCTTCTTCCTTTGAGCTATTTGTTGTGAGCTTTATAAAGGAAGATGTATATATAGGCCACACTGCGTTAGCGCTCACCCTCGGTTTGCAGATTTTCTGTTAGACTGGGGCCACCACGACGGGTAGACTGCTTGGCCCCATCATCTGTCTAACATAATAACGGAGGCATCCCGTTAAGTATCTTGCCCAAGGACACAACAAGCAAGCTTGTCGGCTTGTTCTCCACACTATCCCTATTTTGATGAGCGCCAAGCAGGGAAGCTGTATATACCACTTTATAAAGTCTTTGGTATGACTCTACTTGGGATATGAACCTCAAGTCTACCGACTGCGAAGCGGACGCTCGTACCATTACGCCATCGCGTCGGTTATTATGGTACTAGCAATATTAATGACAAGTAATTCACAAAAATAGAGTGCGTTTACTCTACTTTAACCAACTGATTTAATAGCGACATGGATAAGCTTCTGATAAAGCAAAACTGTACTGGAATCTTGTACTACCTACAAATCATTTTAATACGACAAAATCATTTTTGTATTTTATTTTTTAAATACTCTTCACAGATATTTATATTGCGTATTGATTTAAGAAAAGTTAGACGTGCATTGCATCGTACTTGTCAGTCAGCTACAAGTCTGTACGATGTACACGTTTGAAAAATTTAATCTCATTTTATCGCACTATTTTAGTTTTCAATTATACAGTAAAACGTCAATTATCCGAACTAATTGGGACCATGGATGGTTTGTATAAGCAATTTTTTCCGATAATCGAACAAACACAATCTTACATTAAAACAACAAATGCACATACGGCGATTCATTGAACATTATGAGCAACATAGTAATCACTCGTTTTTTGAGTTTTAAGTTTGTTACTTCTTTTGTCGCTGCCAAGTCTTTCATCCTTTTCAGAAGCAGAAACTCTGTTGAACAACACTTACTCTGTTGTTCACATCACGCTACGCTTTAATGACTTTTGTTAAAGTAGTGTTCAGATAATAATTGACGTTCTACTGTACTGCTTTAAGATGAAGCACGTCTACTTACGTTGATTTATGGAATAAATGCTCTCCGATAGTAGGTCGGTATAGTTGTTGTTTTTCTTGAATGCAATGTTGTTTACAGAATCTTCGGTTTCACTCATTACTTTTTGAGATGCTACAGATATGAAATTTGTTTTAACTGTTTTGTTGCTTGCATTTAAATTAAACCTGACTTTAAGAGATAAATTGGTTTGCTACTTCGTGGTAGTTTTTTATGGTAAAACAAGCCTTCTCCCGAACTTTAGCTGACTTTTTGGTAGAGTTGGAAAGCGTTTTACAAGCTGTACGCTAAGCCTTTTGTTGGTCTGACAATTTTAGAAGCAAAACGCTTTAAACCACGACAAACCAGACACATTTAAACACATTAGCGCAGCCAAAAACAAAATGTGGTTGTGGTCAAAAGTATAATATTCAGGCTTTATTTTCTCAATTTCGGTTAATAGCGTTATGTTTTGAAATCGACATTTTGTTGCAGTTTTCATAGCAAATTGGTCCGAGAAATTTGGAGAAAGAGCATGGCTACTTTGCATCCTGGCTACGGTTATACATAAATGTTTGTTCTTAATTGCTGCAACTTTACCATTTAGATCTTGTGGTTTTCGACTCGGTTGAAAGCGTTGTAAAATGAACTCATTCAATGCAATCATAAGCAGTTAATTGCTCTGAGGTCATTTGGCTCCTAAGGGAGTATAAGGACAAATAATAGTTTTCACAAACCACAAAGGTAATAAATATTAACAAAATTTTAGCTTATATTGCAAGCATAAATTAATGAACAGAAGAACTGCTCTGACGAAAGCGAATATCTTCAGTAGTCACCACACTTTGGAATGCGTTTCTCGTAATAAAAAACCGCCAAGTGTTTAGCGAAGCGCAACAAATCGAGGCCTATACAAATCAGAAAGTTTAAACAACAGTTTAAATGTATTGAAACAGATTTTTGGAATGATAACTTCAACATCAAGTTAAAGCTTGTGTAAATTTTGACAAACCAAACGGTAAGGCTAACAGAAATAAGCTATTTACGTAATCGCCAACAAAATCAGGGCCAATTCTTTAATACAAACTAACAACTAAACGAACCAAACAAGTAATTCAACTGTTGTTTCATATTTTGGCGTTTATGTTGGACATTATTTTGAATCAATTTCTATTGTCCATCACAGTAGGGCTTGTCAAAAACTGAAGGAAGAGATCTTTTTTTTGAATATTTAAAATTTGTTTATTATGTACTTACCAAAGCATATTGCCGTCAAGTAGTATAAAATTATCACCAACTGTAAACGATCTTTTGACATTTTAATCATTTATGCTGTCTGAAATGAAACAAAATGAGTTTTCGTTGTGCAGCGCATTATTTATTTGTTTTAAAAAATATACATCGATCGTTTCCGATACGCAACCGATACGAATGTTCTTCAACCTCTAAGCGTTTATTACAGTAGCTTTTTTCTGATTGCTTAATGATGTTCAATTTGTTGCATTCAGTTCACAGGTCTAAAAATCTTCGCACCCATTCACTTCTCTTTTGAAATGTTGCTTCAAACTTTTGTCTTCAGGCCATTAAATTATTTTTACGACGGTAACAACTTATTTTAAGTTTTTGTCGAAGCTTCAAGTACAACAGCAAACCATAGTATAGTATTGTCGTATAGGGGAGTGTTTTGTTGCTTTTTATCTACACAAAATATTGGGAGCCAAGAGATTTTTATATCAGGTCTGAGTATGTTCTGTTTCATTATGCTCTCCATCACTTCTACTTCTCAGCGCTCAGCCTGGCATGTGTGAATGCCACTTTTTAAGTCTTTGATATGCCTCGATAAAGGAGTTGAACGCGGCTCCCAATTGCGAAGCGAGCGCTCTAATCATTATCACCGCGTCAGTAAAATTAAAACTGCTACCCAACAAAAAACAATTACCATAATGTTATTTTCCAACGCGTTACCCTTTGTTGTAAATGCAGAACAATCTTTATTTAAATTTAAAAATCGTTTTCTGCATTGGGCAGAGAGCAGCCAACATGATTAATCAAACCCTTATATCAACCAAATCTGCTATCTACAAACGTACATGCTTAGTTAGGTCCTTATTAGGCCCAGTTGAAGTGCCGATTGTTCCTCTATTACATAGTCCTCGGTATAAGCTCGATTTGGTGGCTAATTTTGCAACCAATTTGCACCGATTGTGCAAGGTAAAGATTTAGCTAGTACATCAGAAAAAGCAGCCATCTCTAAAAAAGTCTGACGTCATACTTTTTCACAACAATGTATCGTTTTTATTTTTATTTTTACAAGATATTAGCAAAAACAATTAATTGACAGCTACGTTGTTAATCAGGTCACTTAATTTAAACGTGTTTGAGGGCAAAATATCTAGAGCCGTACCTAGTGCCCCATACCTTCAGAGTGGGCCGATGATATTTTTTAAACTTTTGCCATTTTGAAAATAACAAAGATTTTATTCAATTTTTATGAATATTATCAACAAACCATCGAGTTATTACGCTAAGGGATCGAAAGTGACCTATCGTGGAAAAGAGAATAAGGAATGTGAAAACATATTGTGAACAAAAATCTGAAACTCACACTTAGTGATAATTTTCAATTGGCTCTTCTGGAGAAAATTTTGTTATCAGAATCAAATCAGGCATCTTCTGGAAGAGTTCAGGGAGACGAAAAGGTGGCACATTGCAAACAAACTTCAGTAAACGCCAAAGCATAAATTATTGTTATAAGCTTTCTGTTGCGACGCAGGGCGTCGTCATTTTTGCTGCTGCTTACAGTTTTGAATGGTTTTAAACCTTCCAGTTTGTAAAATATTAAAAAAATGAACTTAGAGTGGCTTCACAATCTGTGAATCTGTGATCTCTCTCAAACGTAGTTACGGTTGGCACAAGCTGCAGACGATACTTGAAGAATAATCGCGACGACCATTCTTCGTTCTAGATGCATAAAACGAAATCTAATTCCAAAAAACTAAGTTTGCTTTAGAACTTTCCAAGTCAGTCTGGGTCAATCAAAACCTCACTAGCAAATTTTGTAATTTTGTGTTGGCAGTACTCGTCAAGACAATTTTTTAGAAAAATAGATCACGCGAATTTTCTCTTTTTTTCCACAAACGGCTTCTACAATTTACGATCTCAAAACACGGCTGTTTTAGTCAGTTAATTTGATCTTCTTAAAAGCGGATTACAAAATGTTATGTTGATTGTAAAACTTATAGTTTACTACAAAAAATAATCTTTAATTTCTATTTAATATAATAACATACCACATTGCAAAGCCAAGATATTTTTATTATGAGCAACAGCACATGCTCAACAGTCGTCGGCACTTATATTCATCACCAGGAAATAAAATCAAACTAAACTGGCATAACGCTATATCATGTGATAAAATCTGCTTTGTCGGTCTCACAGGTCCTTGTATTTTATCTGATTAGAAATTGTGCAGATTTTTATAGTCAATGTTTAACCGGATAACCTTTTGTTACTATGATTTAATTCCAAAAAAGGATTAATTTAGTAGCTCATTTGAAGCTAAGGCAGTTTCATTTCGAAAATAAGATGATAAAAGCATTACAACTATTTCCAAGTTTCTGGTACTAAGCCGCACTTTGCCACGACACCATTTCATTTCAAAAAAATTAGCAATTTAAATTTCCAAATAAGCAAATCTTTTTTTTGACGAAATGAAATGGTGTCATGGCAAATTTCCGGCTAAGTACCAGAAACCTCTACTTTAACCTTTAACTTCTACTAAGTACCAGACAATAAGTGATACATTAATTGACGCTAAAATTTGGCTATATTTAGAGTAAGTCTGCATCTAACGTTTCCTTTTGCTAGATCACACAACGTGACTGACTGCAAAACGTGTTTGGCTATGAGCTCAAATCAATTTTGGTTTTGAGATTAATTGCAGTGTACGAAGTAGAAAGTAGTCAAAAAGGATATTTTTTGATTTACGCCAAAAGTTGTAAACTGTAGCTTTAAGTTCGCTCCACTTTCCAATGGTAAAATCTCTTGAACAAATATTGCGCAAATTCCTTTTTGTTGCAGGATTTGGTAACTAAGTGTACTCGTAGCCTAGTTTGGCAGGGTTTAGTTAACCGAATTAGCTGATTAAATATTTCTTGTTTATAATCTTTGCTCGAAATTAAAATTAAAATTTCTCTAAGATCTAGTTTTTGCTACAATCAAAATCTCATGCAATTGTCATCCAAGCGGATCGAGCAAAGATTGTAAACAAGCAATATTTCATTAGCTAACTCGGTTAACTAAACCTTGCCAAACCACGGTACCAGTACCCTTAATATTTATGCGCAACGAGATTTGATGAGCCGAACCCTATTTTCCCTGAAATTTTTTTTGTTATTCCAAGAACAAACCAAGTTGTCCTTGATTTGTTATTACCGGTTTGAATAAAAAGTTTTGGCTCATCGATTTTCTGATTTTTGATAAATTTTTTGTCTAGATCGGTGTTTCTCAACCTTTTTTGTGCCGTGGCTCACTTCAGAGAGCCACAAATTTTTGCGGCCCGTCTAAAAAAGACTATCATGTAATAACTACGATCTTTCTATTCCTCCATTGATTATAACACACCAGTGAAGTTGATCTCCAAAAATAAAGGTCTTCACCTTCCCAGTAAACATGGTCAGCTATTTGCCATTACAAGATTCGGTTACTAATTGTTTATATGCACCGGTATTTCTCAACCTTTTTAGGCATGTTACTGATTTTCAAAATATACATAGGTCCGTGGCCCACCCGACTTATGTGCTGTGACCCACTTGTCGATTAAAATACGAAGCTGTGGCCCACCGGTTGAGAATCACTGGTCTAAATAATGTTACTTTGTTGCAGGAATTCCCGCAACATTTATTCAGGAAATTTTACCATGGGACCGGGAAGTAACAATGCAACCACTATTATATGCTCCCTAAAGTCAAAATTTCACGTGTGTAAATTGTTGGCAGGAGAATTCAAAAGTTGTCTCTATAAAACGCAACGGATGTACCAAAAAGTAACGGGCTAAAAACATGTTTTTGGGTGGCCAATATAGTGATCAATTACAATTTTTTGACAACCATAGTGTAATCTCAAATGTTAAAACCGTGTGAGATAGATTGCTTACAATTTTTTATTTAAAAATGGTTTGCAACAATGCAGATAGCAGTGAAACGTGTTCTTTGGGTAATCGTTGTCGTTTAAAAGGCGTGATAACAATTCAAGCACGAGCATTTATAGAGGAAGAATGTGCTTTACGAAAGTGTCCAGTTGGGCACCATTGTAATTCTAGGAATAAAAGACCCAGGTGATTCAAGTGTTTCCAGCTCTACGGCTTATTGATTCGATACACACTTTGTTTTATAGGAAGGTTTCACGCACGTGATCAAACGTGATCAAAATGTGCTTTCGAAAAAAGCGGCTACCCGGTTTTCGCATTAAATTGCATAGGAGTGATGCCGTTTTTTTGCAAATTAATTGAACAAAATAGACAGTTGTTTGATGAGCGTTAGATATGTTGTTTTACTGATGTTATGGAATGAATTTGAATTCAAAGTACCCCAACAAGGGTTAAGGTTTATGTGTTATTGCTATTAGATAACCGAGTTTTATGGGCTAAATATTTATATTTGGGCTAATTAATTTTATTTTTATGGGCTAACATGCAGCATTAAAGCTTCTGATAGGGTTTTATATTCGAATAATCGAGGTATTTGGGAATGCTGAGTTTAAGTTAATTGTAATGTGCAACTTGTACAGTATACTTAGTTGCATTAGCATACTGAAAAGTTTATAAACCTAAATTATACTGTAGCCTAGATGACAGGGCAGACTTCTGTACCGTTTGCCATGTGTTGGATTAGGTATTGATGGATATAATCACCTGTCCTTTAAAATTTTTTGTCAACAATGCTTACATACTGGTCACATTGATTGATCAAATGTAATTTTGTGAAATTCACATTTCCTTAAACAATTTTTTTGGGCTATTGCTTAGGCTGCTGGACCAAGTTAGCCAAGAATAATTAAAAACTCACGATACCGATAGTATTGATCTGATAGTGGCTAATTCACCTGCGGGTATCTGGTTGGCATAAAGTTATTTTTAAATGAGTAATAAATGATATTCAGATGACACTTTTCTTACGGCCATTTTTTGCTATTGGCACACCGTTCTAGGTTTAGACTAGCCAACTGAAAGACTTAATCACAACCAAATTGCTTTTGATTAAATTTATTTGTTTCCGAGTAACTAATTAGCAATAAGTCATTCCAAATTTAATTAATTTCTAGTTAGTTTTCAAAAAAGGCCTTGAAGTTGGTGTTCGCTCTGTATCTTTCCAGCATAAATTGCAACTTTTGGTCACGCCAAATGTGTAACGTCATATGAAACCTTCCAATTGCAATATCTTGAAAACTATTGGAAGAAAATATTTGATGAAGTTGTTCACTAAACATTAGAAAAAAAATGGATCCTAGTTTTTATTTTACCGATGAATAGTAATTTCCACACAAATTTCTTTGACGGTGAATTTAGTTAGGCTAACGTATTGTCATTAGAGCAAAATGACAATTTATTTGCTACAGCAACATCTCAATAAAACTTTCCAAAAAAAATGAGCATCGAGTTAGAATTGTCAAATAACACTAGTCAACAAATTTCCACTGAAATCTTTTAATCAGAGTTGCAACTAACTATTTCTATATGATTTTTTTGGGCTGATTCCGCATCTGCCCTCGTTTTTTCCCTAGCATATCAGATTTTCTAAATATTTGCAATTTAATGTTTCACGTATTTGATAATTTTTGAATATAGTTTTTGAATTAAACCAAATTTGATCTTGAACTGTTATGTTCAAAACATTACATAAATTTCCATTTTATAGCTAAAAAAGCTTTTGTATATCGTTTTAAGGGATGGTGGAACATAAGTCTCCCATATGATTACCCTGAGAATTTAATTCATTCAATGTATAAAGACAATTCCGTCTGTCTGTTTTCAATCCATCTATAATTGCTAGAAGTACAAACATCAAACTTGGCACGATTGATCACCACCCCGTGGTGAGTGTCATAAGGGGGTGGGTGGCGTCATCATGACGTTATATGTTTGGGTCCAAAATGACGTCACAATCAACGCTTCACAGCACAATTTGTTGCTGTTCTTTTTCAAAAAGTACTGATCGCAAAAACCCGACAAAACGTTAATATGGTGCTTTCAATAAAAATAATTTCACATCAGTTAAAAGTTTATTTGACAATGCTACGAGCAATTCTTTTTTTGAGCACATTAAGCCTTCTAAGCATTCCTCTCTTTTTCGCTTGAACGTTTAAAACTCATTCTACGATGTTGTAATATATCTGGTACGATAAACACAAGTTTTTCACTACCAGAGATCATAATACGAAAATGATTTCAAAAATTGCACCCTTTTTGCAAAATCAGTTTACTCAAAAACTGATTTATGTCCTCATTTCTCACTTGATTTTTAAACTTTATTCAACAAATTAAAGACTATTTTAAGGCTATTTTGATAGTGTATGACATATACCATTAATATTTGTTTTCGAACAAAAAAAACTGAACATTAAAACCTGTGATGCAACTTTTTATCCTTCCTAAAATGTTGTAAGCTGAGTAAAAACTGGTAACTTTAATACAAAAACGTAATAATTAGATACCAACAAATACCGTCAGTTGAAAGCGTAGAAAATTTGCTTTTCAGAAATATGTTCCAATTACTTAAGGATAACCATTAGTTTATAATGGCTGATCGAAAATTGGTTGCCATATATCATATTTCATTTTTAGTTGTACAATTATCCTACTTGACCTAACCAACTTATAATTGATAGACAAAGTTATTTCTTTGGCACATTTTGACTACTTTTCCTCACAAGCATGGTCTTTTAGCATTATTTGTCTATGTTTTCAAAAGCATTTATCAAAAAATGAAGTCACTAAACGTTTGTGAAATGTAGCCCACCGTCAAAACACAGAAAAGTTTGATGCCTGCACTTCACAAAATTGCAGTTTATACAAAAACTGTCCTTCGGTAGATGTTGTCTATTCTTTCTCGATGGCATGAATCTATCCATCAAAATATTCAAAACGATTCATCAAAAAATGAAGTTTCTATAAGTTTTAAAATGTAGTCAACTCCTAGCAAAACACTTGGTGATACTTCACGAAAAAGAAGATGGAGTGACGATGGTCTTGTTTAATCTTTTAAAACAGAATGTTGGTGTCGAACTACATATGATCAAAATGTTGAAGCAATTTTCCTTGCAGGTGGGTGAGGCCGGCGCGGCCAGTTAATTTGATATTCTTAATTGAACTTTATTGACAGCAAAAGTAAATGTTCTACCAGGAATCTACCCGTGAAGTAACTTGCTCGAAGCGATCCAGGTTGATAATCATATAATAGATAAAATCAAGGTACACTAGATCAGCTGAGCTACTTTATTATAAGAAAAATGTATAAGGCGAAATCGATTTTTCTTATAATAAAGTAGCTCAGCTGATCTAGTGTACCTTGATTTTATCTATTGAACTTTATTGATAGGGGTCCGAGCTTTTGCTACAACTTAACTGTCGGTGCTTCATTTTGGGTTTGCTTGCTTTTTGCATAGCGGCGTTTATGCCAGGCCCAAGCAACATGCACCCAATCAGAAACGTTAGTTCATACTAATTCACCTGCGATAATGAAAAAGTGGTAAGTAGCGGTTCCAATACTTAATGGCTTAACACTAGCTTTACGGAGGGGTCGTTTTTGACCCTGGTTGTTGTTTATTTGCTTTATATCTTCTAAATGCGGGACCGAATATCAATAAACTCCTTTGACTTTTCCTAAAATTTATTCTAGATTACATTCCAGGTTTTGAACCTTTAAAAAAATTGCTTACTAGTTGAGTTTTCGCGTCTGGAATAAAGCTACTTCCAGTTTTACGGAGGGGTCGTTTTCGACCCTTTTCATATATATAACTCGTTTTTGCAGAAACCAGGCATTATTAGAGACAAAACTGCATGGTGAAACATCTTGTTAGTAGTAGAAAACAATAGCTGGTCTGAAATCGTTCAAAATGTGTCAACAATGTCCAAAGAGCCTTCTAAGTAAATACTATGACAATGAAAAGCAGGTGCTGGTATTCTAACTGTGTAAGTCCATTTAGAAAGATCCTTTTAGAGACAATGCTCTGTTTGTAGTGCATCATATAAGCTGCAATTGAAGTAATAGTGATTTTGTGGATAAGGAAACAGGTGATAACGATCAAAAGAAAAGTGTAAATACAGCTGGTCAAATATTTTCGTGTATATTTTTTCACATTAGATTCCAGTTTATTACAATAGTTGGTGTGAGGTGAGTACCGCTAGCAACTAGGTATTTGCGCTAGCCAATAATAACAAAGTTTTCGCCTTAACCAGAATGGTTTCATTCATGAAACACGTGTACTGGAGAAAACAAAAGCTGTTTTGTGAATATTTGTTAGATCATTTGTATAACTTTAGAGTGCAGAATTTGTTTATTCTATAGTCTAAAGCAAACTGTATAATAAATATGAACGCAAACTAAGTTGCAGACACAATCTTATCATGGGATACTGACGATGAGCTGTCAGATGAAGAAGAGATTTTTTCTGGTGCTGTTAGAGACGAGGAAGAGGTATCACCTGCGAACCTATACACTGATTCAGATTCCAGTAATGGTGAAAGTGTAGATGACTCAAACGCTCAGCCTACTATATCTTCTGAATGCTTGTTGGACAGAGATGGCACTCCATGGAAACGCTCCAATCCAGTAAGCAGTGAGCGTGTTGGAGCCCATAACGTGTTTACAGCAAAACCAGGGGTTCCTCGGGATGTAGCTTCATCAGGAAGCCCATATGATGTGTGGAAACATTTCATTTCTGAACATATTTTGCGTATGATCTGCATATGCATAAGCAAAGAAGCTCAACGAAGAGGCGATGATCAATTTACTGTAAGCCTAGCCGACTTAGAAACGTTTATTGGACTACAGTAATCGAGAGGGATCTATGGTAAAGGTCATCCCGTAGCTTTCTTGTGGAGAAAAAGATATGGCATTTCTATATTTTATGAAAATATGAGCAGAGATTATTTTCTAAAAATCTTGAAATACCTGAGGTTTGATGACAAACCAAACAGAGTCAGAAGTGGACCATATGCTGACAAGTTTGCACCGATTAGACAAATATTTGAACATTTTGCTAATCAATGTCAAAAGAATTTACGTGTAAATTTTCACTGACAGTGGATGAGCAACTGATGCCTTTGAAGTCGCGCTGTTCTTTTGTGACTTTTATACAAAACAAGCCAGATAAATATGGTGTGAAATTTTGGGTCCTGGCTGACGTGGAAACAAAGTATGTCTCAAACATTGATGTTTATCTTGGAGCTTAAGAAAAAGAACAGCGTGGTGGTGTTCCTCTTGCTGAATCCGTGGTTGTTAATCTTTGCAAACATATCAAAGGAAAGGGTTACAACATAACATGTGACAACTTTTTTACCTCATTATCCGTTGCCGAAAAACTTGCGAAAGACAAATTATCTATTGTAGGAACAATACGAAAAAATCGACGCGAGTTGTGCAAAAAAATGACTAAACCAGAGAATAAAGCTACATACTCAAGTAATTTTATTGGCATAATCCCACAAACTTCTTATTTGTGAAATATCAAGCAAAACAGAAAAAGTCAGTTTGCTTGCTTTCCAGCATGCACGGTTCGGCAGATGTCGATGCACGTAATGAAAAGAAAAAACCGGAAATGATTTTATTTTATAACGCAAAGTAGGCGTTGATTGCTTCGATCAAATGGCACGCTTATACACTACAAGGTCAGCGAGTCCAAGATGGCCAGTAGCTGTCTGGGGTAACATCTTGGACATTACTGCTATCGACTCCTACGCATTGTATAAAAAAGTAACAAATGAACGCATAACACGCCGGCAGTTCATACTAATGCTTGTAGAAAACCTGCTGGGCAAGGCAGAACCTTGTCCGAGCAATCGCAACAGGCAGTTCAAAGGAGACGGTGGAGAAGTGCGTAAGCGAAGGAAGTGTCATGGTGTATGCTGCGACAACAAGACAGTCTCAACTTGTATTTTATGCCAAAAACCTACTTGTGGAAAATGTTCTCAAGACAATTTTAGAGTGACTCACGTAAAATGCTTAGCTTGCCTAAAACTGATTAGTTAAATGCTTTTATATTTTGTTCAAAATGTATTTTTTAAAAGTAAAATCATTTTGTTATGCGTAATCATTGCAATACAGCATACTAGCAGTTCAGAAACTAGTGCAAGAAAAACGCAATTAGCAAAACAAGATCGGGGTCGAAAACGACCCCTCCGTAAAACTAGGTGTAGAAAATCTCCCGTAAAGCTAGTGTTAAAACGCACAAATACGCCATAATCTTAAATGACATCACAATGCTTGACACTATCTACTGAGAAGAGCAGCAGACAACATATTTATTTACTATCATTTTCATAGGGAATATAAATGGTCAAGCCTATTACTGATATTTGTAATTGCAAAGATATTTGTATCGGTACAAAACACTAATCTTCATTTAAAAGTAGGGAGGTCTGGATTAGGGGCAAAGTTAAATGTAATAAAATCAAAAGTTAAGATAAAATCAAAATTAAACAATAACAGCATTAACTTGTGACACTGGATAAAGAGGAAATGTTTTTGTTGGTAAAGAGCTTAACACGCGCCTGTTGCAATAGGTTATATGAATTTGGGAAAAGCATGGTCCTTTTTATGCTATAATCGAATTAAAGCAAATAGCGCAGGCAAAGATCTTAATATCACAAATATAAATTCGAAAGTGGGCCAACCAAATCATTAAATAGGCTTACCACTAAATAGCTCATTTATTTAATAATCAAAGCGACCGCCATGTAGTTGGCGCCATAAATTTTCGCTATGTTTCACTTTTCCATCCCCCTCTTCACAATTTCAAAATTTACGAATTGTAATTTGGGACATCATTCTTTCTTTTTGAGTATTTCCAGTCTTTATTAATAGACCAACATTACCGTAATTGCATGTACCGGAACTATGGCTTATATTTACTAAAACATTTCGTTGTTGCTCTCACAAATGTTTTTTGGGTGAAGCCGGCGCAGTAGCATTAATTGATACGTTTTAAGTCGGCACGGGTGATGGCATGCCCTGCCGGAGTAAAATCGCACCATACTTGGAAGAAACATTTCTTCCATTTTGTTTGATAATAGCTTTATAGAGCTATCAGTGTCAAACCAAACATTTGGGAAAACCAAGGAGCCCTTTCACTTTATAAGGCACGCCAAGCAGGGAGAAAAGTAAATGCTACATAATACATAGCCAGCGAAGACTTGAGAAAGTGCAAAAGAAAATTAAATGAAAACAACGTGACAATATGAAACCGCATTCCACGAAAGCATTTTTGCTTCTTTGCTTTAGAATAACTTAATATCAGAAATGTGTTTCCTACTTTCAAATTACAGTAAACGCAAGGCCCCATTAGGTTCATGTAAGCAACAAACAGACCACATAGACCTAAGGCAGAGCTAGTACCTTGAAATGAGAAATTCTATTAGGAAAAGGAGCACGCAAAGTCGTAAAAATCTTATATGCAGAATAAACATTAACTTTTGGTAACTGTTTACTCAAGAGTCTGGTAGGTGGAGCCGGCTTGGCCGGCTGAACTGACAATCTTAATCCCAACGTAACTGATGGAGGCCCGGCGGGCAACGCCGTTGTATATACCATAAAGCAAAAAATTGTATATACCATGAAGTGTTTGTCACTATGTCGGAAGCAAGACGAACATCGCAGCCAAAAAAAATTAATTCCAATTTTTTTTGTATTGTCCGTGTTTATCCTCCATTCACGAGAAAACGAATTGTTTTGTCATATTTTGGACTGGACGTCCGCAATCGCTTGGGAGTTGCCATTTCCGAGGGATCTGGGCCAAGTGTCTTTCACATAAAGGTGGGGACACCCGTTAAATGCCCTGCCCAAGAACACAACAAGCAGACTTGCCAGCTTGTTTTCCACAGCATCCTTCAAATGCCGAGCACCAAGCAGGGAAGCTGTGCGTACCATTTTTTATTGTGAGTACTTTTATTGTGGAAGTTGTGGGTACCATTTATTTGCTATGCGCTTATAGCAAGTGTGGGTTGTAAAGCTAAGCCGCAAGAGTGGACGAATGGGAAGCTATGACGGGTGATGCTGTGGTTATCTACCACGTCTACGTTGTAGCTTCCTGCTTGTTATCGATTCGCCCCTCGCTCACAAAAATCAGAACTTTCGCATTTATTAGTCACAAATTTAAACAGATAAGAATTCAATTGACTGAATGGGAAGATAGCAGTGCAGATACTTTATGTATATGTGCAGTGATGACGTCATAATGGTCTGCCGCTATAGTCTTTCCTGCACCACATTGCTAAACTGATTCGCGCTGATGAGGGTAAAACATGCGAGACTAAAATTGCATTAGTTGCGATGTTAACAGAATCCCAGGCCCAGTGAGACCGCTCGCATTACGGCAAGACCGGCCGTGAAAGCCATCGCACGGTAGGAAGCCAACGCTATGTCCAGTGGCGTCTGTTTTCTATCAGCAGTATAACAACAACAAACGATATGTACAGTGCACACCAAATAAAAGACAACCACATCACAAATAGTAGTCGCGAAGCTTCGCCGAGGGACGTACGACTCTGCCTCTGGTTGTTGTAACGATTGGGGACGAGACACTGGGAAAATGAGCCGTTTTCATGCGATCAACAAAAATGTTTTTTATGCCATGTTGCAAATCGAGTTTTAAATTACTTGGAAAATTTAGCAAGCATTATGCTGGGGCCTTGGTATAAAGGTTGCAAGGGGGAACTATGAGAGTCAACTCGTACATAAACGTGGGCTGTAGCAGATAAAAACAGATTCTTGTCCAGGTAGGAGGCTTTATCTACTTGGCGGGGTGCATGAAATCTAAAGACGCAACATAATGCCCAAACTTGCAGACAAAAGCATTAGGATTAGCTTCAGGGCCGTCGTGGTCACTAACGTCAAAGAATTCCCTGAGGAATTGTATGGGGTAACCAAGCATAAAATCAGTCGGGAAAAGTTACCAAGGTTTTCTTTGGAGGTGTTGCAGAGTGCCATCAGTGCCCAGGACAGTCTGTCGTACCACTCATTTGCATTGTCTTGGTATCTTAAGCTACTGATTAAGGTCCCGTTAAGACGTTCAATCTGGCCCTGGGCTTATGGGTGAAAAACTATGGCGTGGTGTTTTTACGCACACAAATAACTACATGTGCTTAGCGAGGGAGATGACGTAAACTGGGCGCCGCCTTCAGTAAATATGTGCACGGGGATTCCAATCAACGTGACCCAATGTCTTATAACTGCGTCGAGATACTTCTTAGCTGAAATGTTTGGAAGAGGAACAGCCTTCAAAAAACGGGTAAACTTGTCGATTATTACTAAAGATAGTTGTGACCCTTGCTGTTTCCCTACGGTCTGGTTATTCCTACATATACATTGGTAAAGCGGCCACGGGGCGGTGGGGTGACGTTGACAAGAGAGGCAATGTTATGTAATTTGATTTTATTGCGTGTGCAAGCTTAACATTCTCGGGTCCTTTGGCGTGTGTCTCGCTTCATCCCATGCCACTCAAAACGATGGCTAAAGAGTTTGATACCGGTATTGGTGCCAGGGTGTGACCAAAAGTGGTTCAAGTAGAACACGTCAAAGCGCATATTGGAAGAAATAATGAAGCGCAGGCGGTCGTAACTCGTATCGCACAATAGGCTAACACCGTGACCAGCAAGAAGTACTGGAGTTATTTTTAATGAGGGAGCATCAATTGATTTACCCTGGCATAAGCGTTCGATCTCGGACTCTCCCCTTAGGGAGATAGCAATATATGGGTAATTTAAGCTAGGTTCTTCAGGTAAAATAGTATGGATGTCAGATTCAGAGCGTTTGGGTAAACGAAACAAAGTATCGGCAACGTTAAAAATCCCCTCTACGTGTTGCACTTTGTTAGTCATTAGTGCAATGTAATCAAAGTATCTTTTTGGTGTAAAGATGTCACTGAAGTATTGCTACAAAACTTGTCGACAATAGGGCGGTGATCTGTTTTAAAGATTAAAGTCTTTTGCATCCAATAGCTACCGGAAGTGTTTGAAAGATGCGTAGCAAGCGTATAACTTTCGTTCAAAAAAGTACTAGGATTTTTGTGATTTTGTTAAACTTTTAGAGCAAAACGCCTAGAGTTGACATTGGCCATCGTCTACTGGTTGCAAGGTGGCGCATATGCAAAACCGGATGCATCAAAGATAAGCTCTGTGGTAACAAGGGGATTAGGAAAAGTCAAAAGAGACGATTCCGCGAGGGCAGCTTTATTTTTATTGAAGAGGCATTTGAGATCTTCGGTCCAAGCTAAAGGTCGAATAGTGGAGGCGGAAGCGGAAAGAAGATGGAGAAACTGGGCGTAGTTTGGTACAAATTTGCTGTAGTACTGATAGCCTACATGCCAAAATACAATTTTAATTGATATTTGGTGCGAGGCAGAGGAAAATCATTTATGGCTGAAACTTTTGAGGGCAAGGGAGAAAATCTTCGTTGTGACCACTTGAAACCCTAAAGCGATTGACTGTTTACATCAAAACCACACTTGTCTCGGTTAGCCACCAAGCCGTATCACGCAGTCAGGTAAACACCTGATTCAAGGTCCTCTCGTGATCAGCGGGACTGTGATACATCACTATTTGGTCATCTAGAACCAGACTACATGGGGAATCCCCGCCAGGTTGTCGTTTATTAGCTGCTGAAAATAAGTGGAGCTGGTAGCCAACCCCATGGGCAAGTAGTTGTAGGAATAGTTGCCCAAAGAGGTTGTGATAGTAAGTTTGTGTTTATCTTCAGGTTTTACAAGTATGTTGTAACAGAAATTGGAAATGTCAAGACTTGAAATGACGGAGTACCTATGTGTTAACGCGGTAAAGTTACTGATATAAGATAGGGCATACATTCCTGTTTGTAGTATTTTATTTAAGTTTGTGCAGTGAGCGCAAAGTCTCCATGCTTATGATTTTTTTCGAATCATTACGACTGAGGATGTCTGGCGCTGTGACTATTTTCAAGAACACCCTAATTAAAGAGGCTTTTTAATTCATCTTGCAAGGCTCTGAACTTTTCGGAGTGAGACAAAATGTTCTGGCAAACACCTGCTGCTCTTCAGTACACGTTACTACCGAGTCCACAAATGAATGCTTAGCTTCTCTATATTAGTGGCAAGGGTTAAAGACATCTGAAAAGCTTTTTGGAGCATGTTTAATATCTTTGGGTTCGTCTTGTTGTTGGTTTGGGTCTCGATTCTAAGATCTGATTCTAAATTGGAAGAGGGGGAACATCTCTCCACCTCTATGGACTCAGTCAGTCGTCGATGGGTTACATCGACAATCAGTTTGTGACATGATAAGAAATCCGCGCCTAGAATGCCAAACTTAATATCACAGACACAAAATTTGTGGATAAACAAGCGTGCAAAACCGAGGTTTAGTGTTGTGTGTACGCTGCTAATACTGAAAGAAAGCCTTTACCCTGTGCTTGGAGGGAGTGTGTCGTTGCTGGTTACTGCCGATGATGATCCACCCACGCTAAAGGAAAAGGGGAAACAGCGGCAGCGGTATCGATTAGAAAAAAAAGGCTTTAGAAGTGTTAGTAGTATGTAACTACCTTTTCGACCCTTTTTTTGTGGAGCGCTTTGCGGAGCGCTATGTCATTTCCGAACGTGCTGATACGTCATTTCCGAACGTGTTGGTACATAAACTTGGAAGTGCATTTTACTTGTAATGCTGTTTGAATTTAACAATTGAAAATGTTTTATTGGTTTTGTGACTTTGTTTGAATTCTTTTTATTTGTTTGAGTTTTTTTTAGGAATGGTTTTATTTGTTTTTGAAAATGTTGTTTCTTGTTTTTAGGAATGATTAGGTACATTTGTTTTGGAAATGTTTTTATTTGTTTGATTTGTTTTTGAAAATGCTGTTTCTTGTTTTTAGGAATGATTAGGCATATTTGTTGTTAGGAATGGTTTTATTTTTTTGTGATTTTATTTGTTTGAGTTCTTTTCAGGAATGGTTTTATTTGTTTTTGAAAATGTTGTTTCTTGCTTTTAGGAATGATTATATTTGTTTTTTGAAATGATTTTATTTGTTGTTAGGAATGGTTTTATTTGTTTTGCGATTTTATTTGCTTGAGTTCTTTTTAGGAATGCTTTGAAAATGTTACTTGTTTTTGGGAATGGTTTATTTCTTTTTGGAAATGATTTCATTTATTTTTGAAAATGACCTAATTTGTTGTTGTGCCCTCGCTTCAGAATACCCCCACTTCAAAAGTTCTCCAATTGATTTCACTTTGATTTTTAGCTCGTTAATGATTTTTTGTCTTATTGTAAGCACAGCTATTGTAAAGCGGAAACATTAACTTTTAGATCGTGACTGAAGCCTTTGATACTAAATCCTAAACAACTTCCTTTCAAGCGTAAGCATTAATCGCGCGTAATCGTTCACTTCTTGAAATTGTTTATAAAATCATATAGCCTCTGATCGATTTCTTCTTTTGATTCCCTTGAATGTTGTTTCTTTACTCTTCTAGATGTGTTTATTGGAGGTATTTTCCTTTACTCGTGATATTTCTGCAGTTGGTTGGAATTAATTTACATCTATTTCAGTAGAACTAGGTAGGTAATGGATTTAGTCTTATTACAATACAATCTTGGAGGAATATAGACGTAGTTACTGGTGTAATGAAAAACAGATGTTTGAGGGAAAATTTTGCGTGTCTATCACTAGCTGAAAACGTACATAAGAAAATAATTTGAAAACACAACCAACCGTTTAGATCTAGCTGCAGATACAATGTTAAGGAGTATAGATTTCAAAACGAGGGTCAGACACAATCTTAGACGAGTATAGATTTCATTACTAGCCGCAGATAAATCTTGGAAGAGTATAGATTTTAAAA